>OX465597.1:314521015-315771015 GCA_950022295.1 Bromus sterilis | reverse complement strand
CTGTATCTCTGATGTTATTTGTGCTAGCCTTCTTAAGGCAAAACTTGACTAACTATGTCTGTACTCAGATATTATGGCTTGTATAACTTATGTATTCGGGTCCGCGTGACCCCCCCTTTATTGTAACATATTGGTTTATCCTTTTGTGTTTAGTGTTGTGCTGTGATATTCTCACCGTGGCACCCTAATCTCAGCCGTGTACCCTGCGTGTATGATTACTGTACACGGATTGATTTTGGGGGCGTCACAAGTTGGTATCAGAGCCGACTGCCTGTAGGAAGCCAGCCCACCACTACCTGGTCGAAGTTGAGTGTAGACTTTGAAAAACTATTTTCCTAACTTAATATTTGGTTTACGAGCCCACATCGATGTCACTACGTGTGATATCTATGGTATTAGGATCCTTTTCTCCTTACCTATGCTCTGGGAATCTTCTCTCTTATCCTTGCTGGTAAGTTTTACGAACTCTGACATTAGGATCACGTTCTCTTGATTCCATCCGGCGTTTTGGTGCGTTCCTCATTGATTGAGTCGTGTCGCAGGAGTTCTACCCCAGGTCCCGGACCGCGGATCCCATTCTCATTCTGGGCAGGCCGCGCGTCCTCTGGCATTAACTCCTGTGGCCAACAGTTTTCTTGCGGCGTGATTGACATAGTGGAATCTCTGTCGCGTCGTGTAATCCTTACCGCGGTCTGCGCGCCGCCTAGTGTGTCCTTTTTCCTTCATTTCTACGACGTTACGCTGCCCGATTTTCGATTGATTCTATGTGTGGATGTGTATGTCTTATATGACTACTCCTATAATTCCGTGCCTCCTCTTTGTTGTCGCTTTACCTAATACTCGTTTCTGGCATCGCGTTAAAATTCTCATCGCTGAAGTACCCCTGTTAAATTCTATTAGGATGGCTGGTCGTGGTGGTCGTGGTCGTGGTCGTGGTGCCAACGATCCACCTCCGCCGCCGCACTACATGGCCGCGATGATGCAGCAGTTTCAGATGAACCAGGTGTTTATGCAAGGAGTCATAGATCAGCTCCAGAACCAGAATCAGAACCAGAACCAGCACCAGAACCAACCGCCTGTGGTTACTCTGCGGGATTTCATGCGTCTCAATCCCCCTCTCTTCCACCAGCCTGAACAGCCTCTGGATGCCGATGATTGACTTCGTGATATCACTCGTCAGCTGGAGTTCGCTAATGTGAGCGCTGCTGATTATGTCAACTTCGCGTCCTATTTGCTGCGTGGTCCCGCTGCTCAGTGGTGGGACACTTACAAGGGCTCGCTAGCTGAAGGGACTGTCGTCACCTGGAATGAGTTCAAGTCTGCCTTCCGTGCTCGTTATGTTCCCCAGGCGATTATGAACCGTATGAAGGCTGAGTTTCGCAACCTCGTTCAGGGCAACAAAACTGTCGAGGCATATCAGAGGGAATTCCTCCACCTCTCCAGCTATGCTGCAAGTGACCTCCCCAATGATGCAAGTAGGCAAGAGAAGTTCCGTGATGGACTCAACGCAGATCTCCAGCTTGCACTAGCTTTGCACGTCTTCCCCGACTTCGCCACCATGGTGAACCAGACTATCACTCTTGAGACCGCTCAGCTTAAGTTCGGTGGTTCGCCGAAGCGCCCCCGTGATGCTGGCTCATCTTCGGGCACAACACAGAAGCAACGCGTTTGGCTTCCACACAGTGTGTATCGTCCACCTGCCCCTGCACCAAGGCCGTCGTATGTTGCACCTCGTCTACCTCCGCCTCCACCAAGACAGCCGAAGACTGAGACTGCACACCTCCGTCCTCAAGATGGCTTGTGCTTCAAGTGCCATCAGCCAGGTCAATTTTCCAGAGACTGCCCCCAGCGACAGAATCAACTGGTAGTTCACCCTGCTGGCCGTGGCAACAACAGGACTCCCAACTATAACACTGGGTCTTCTGCTCACACTCGTGGTCATGCTAACCACATTGACGTTGAAGAAGCTCAGGCACAGCCCGCTACAGTGATGGGTACTCTCCTCATTAACTCAATACCTGCTACTGTCTTATTTGATACAGGAGCATCGCATTCATTCATGTCGAAAGCATTTGCATTATCGCATAACTTTACGCTTGGAAAGATGAACACACCGATGGTTGTTCGCACCCCGATAGGCCAATGCCGAACCACCATGATGGTGCCCAATACCGCCGTTGAAATCGAAGGAGTTGTATTCCACGTGTCCCCCATCATTCTGAAGTCTCCCACCATAGACCTCTTCCTGGGAATGGATTGGTTGAAAGTCCACGATGCCGCACTGTATTGTGGTACCAAGTCTGTCCAACTTTTTCACCCCTCCGGTGAGATTGTTAACCACACCACCCGGATTACCCGTGATGCTGAAACGCATATCTATATGATGAATGCTTTGAACGTCTCACCTCTTGAAGGAATTGAGCAAGTTCCAGTCGTTTGTGAATTTCCCGACGTCTTCCCAGAAGAACTGCCGGGAATACCCCCGATTAGAGAGGTTGAATTCGTCATCGACTTGAAGCCTGGCACCGTCCCTATTGCCAAGCGCCCATATAATATGCCACCTCACCACCTCCTTGAATTGAAGAAGGAGATCGACATGGCCCTCGAGAAAGGCTTCATCTGTCCAAGTTACTCTGCTTGGGGAGCACCTTCGCTCTTTGTCAAGAAGAGTGATGGCACGAACCGTTTGGTCCAAGACTACCGACCTATCAACCAGGCCACGATACAGAAGAAGTACCCCCTCCCTCGGATCAATGATCTTTATGATCAACTTGCTGGATCCACGGTGTTTTAAAAACTCGACTTAAGGTTGGGTTACCATCAGATCCGAGTCCGTGATGAGTACATCCCGAAGACCGCATTCATTACTCGCTATGGTTCATACGAGTACACAGTCATGTCCTTTGGCTTGACGAATGCACCAGCCACTTTCTCCAGATTGATGAACTATATATTCATGGAATACCTCGACAAGTTATTCGTGGTTTATCTGGATGATATATTGATTTACTCCAAGACCGATGCAGAACATGCTGAACATCTTTGCCTTATACTGGAAAAACTTCAAGAACACAAACTCTATGCTAAGTACTCTAAGTGTGAGTTCTGGCTTCCCGAAGTAACCTACCTTGGTCATGTGATTTCCAAGGATGGTGTTGCCGTCAACCCCAAACGTATTCAGGCTATTCTTGACTGGACTCCGCCCAGGACTGTCAAGCAAGTCAGAAGTTTCCTCGGCCTTGCCAGCTATTGCCGCCGTTTTGTTGAGAATTTCTCCAAGATTGCCAGGCCTCTGACTAACCTGCTCCACAAAGGCGTTAAGTTTGAGTGGACTGATAAATGTCAAGAAAGTTTTCAAGCTCTCAAGGACAATCTCACTTCTCCCCCAGTGCTTGCTCCCCCTGATACCCAGAAGGACTTCGTGATTTATTGCGACGCGTCTCGTCAAGGATTAGGCTGTGTCCTAATGCAAGAGCGCAAAGTAATTGCTTATGGCTCTCGTCAGTTGCGCGCTCACGAAGAAAACTATCCAACACATGATCTCGAATTGGCAGCGGTAATTTATGCATTGAAGCTGTGGCGACATTACCTCGTCGGTAATCGTTGCGAGATCTACACCGACTACCAAAGCCTGAAGTACCTATTCACCCAACCAGACCTGAATCTCCGCCAGCAGAGATGGCTCGAGACAATAGCCGACTACAACATGGGAATTTCTTACACCCCTGGCAAAGCTAATGTGGTGGCCGATGCCTTAAGCCGCAAAGCCTACTGTTCTGAACTTGAAGTCCAGATAGAGCAGCCACTTCTGTATGAAGAGCTCCGCAAGTTGAACCTTGAAATTGTTCCGCAGGGACATGTGAATAATCTTGTTGTTGAGCCGGACCTCGACAGCACCATCAAGTGGATACAAACATGTGACTCTGATGTCGAGAAGATCAAGAAGTATATCGCTGGAGGAAAACCATCATGCTTCACTGTTGCTGATGATGGTACGTTGTACTTCAAGAATCGTTTAGTGGTCCCTAGGAGTAAGCCCAATCTAAACATGACCCCGCGCGTCATGAAAGAAGCTCATGATACTCCTTTGTCGATTCACCCTGGTAGTACCAAGATGTACCAAGACCTTCGTCAGCGGTACTGGTGGTCTAACATGAAGCAAGACATCGACCGATATGTTGACGAGTGTGAAGTTTGCCGTCGCGTGAAAGCAGAACATCAAAGACCTGCTGGAACTCTGCAACCACTTTCTATTCCTGAATGGAAGTGGGACAAGATTGAAATGGACTTCGTCACCGATTTTCCGCGATCCCAGAAGGGTCATGATGCGATCTTTGTCGTCATCGACCGATTCTCCAAAGTTGCCCACTTTCTGCCGGTCAAGGAGACGATCTCTGCTAGTCAGTTAGCAGACTTGTATGTTTCCAGAATCATGTCGCTCCACGGTATTCCGTTGGAGATCAGTTCCGACCGAGGCAGCATTTTCACCTCGAAGTTCTGGGATAGTTTCCAAGAAGCTATGGGCACTCACCTGAATTTCAGCACCGCTTATCACCCCCAGTCGCAAGGCCAAGTCGAACGAGTCAACCAAGTGCTTGAAGATATGCTCCGAGCTTGTGTCATCTCATTCGGTAAGAAATGGGAGGAATCTCTTCCATTTGCTGAATTCTCGTACAACAATAGCTATCAAGCTAGTCTGAAGATGGCACCCTTTGAAGTTCTCTATGGACATAAGTGTCGAACCCCTCTGAATTGGTCAGAAACTGGGGAACGAACTCTCATTGGTCCGGAAATTATTCAGCATGGCGAAGATCAGGTTCGCGTTATCCGTGAACACCTGAAAGCTGCTCAGTCCCGTCAGAAGAGCAACTATGATCACAAACACAAGGAAATGGTCTATCAACCTGGCGAATACGCGTACCTTCGTGGCACTCCCATGAGGGGCACTCACCGCTTCGGGATCAAAGGCAAGTTAGCTCCTCGCTACATTGGCCTGTTCCGTATTCTTTCCAGGAGTGGACCAGTGGCATACCGATTGGAGTTGCCGTCAAACCTCTCCGAAGTCCACGATGTCTTCCACGTGTCGCAACTCCGACGCTGCTTCAAGGACCCTATCCGCGAAGTGGAACATGATATGATTGAGCTGCAGCAGGACTTGACCTATCAAGAACATCCAAGCCGCATTCTCGATCAGTCTGAACGCAAAACCCGCAACAAGACCACCAAGTTCCTCAAAGTTCAATGGTCAAATCATTCTGAAGATGAAGCCACTTGGGAACGCGAAGATCTTCTTCGTGAAGAATACCCCGATCTTTTTCCCGCTACCACTTAAATTCTCGAGACGAGAATTCTGGTAGTGGGGGAGATTTGTAACACCCTCAGTGTCAGACATCAGTAAAACTTTTGTTAATGATTAAACCTTTGTGATTAGCAAGTCTCTAATCACCTTGATCATGCCTTGTTCATCTTTGATTCCAAACATACTCAAATTACCTTTTGATGAATATTAAAAATATGGTGACAATAAAATCTTTTCCAAAAATCTTGGAACCACTTTTATGAAATCCCAAATAATCATGGGACCATGGCAATGTGGTCATGAGTATTTATTGTGCTATCAAATAAATCAAACAATTATAAACAGTAGCCAAAAACCTCATATAAACCATTTAATATTTAATGCAAATATTAAATGACTTTTAAAAGTGCCCAAATCTTTTGTGGCACCAACCTTAGGTAAATACTAAATTATGGGACACATCCCACATTTTACAAAAATGCCTAAGTGGGTGAAACAAATATAAAACAGAAATAAACAAGAGAAAGAAAAGAGAAAGGAGAAATAATAAAAACCTAGTCTAATCCCCCCTCTGGTCCGAGGCCCACCTCCCCTCCTCTAGCCTCGGGTCGGCCCAGCCCACCACCCCCCTCATCCCCCTCCTCCCGTACGCCCTCCATGGCGTGGCGCCTATCCGCCATGGCCACGGCGACGAGCCCCCTCCGTGGCGACATTATCTCGTCGGTAATCGTTGCGAGATCTACACCGACCACCAAAGTCTGAAGTACCTGTTTACTCAACCAGATCTGAATCTCCGCCAGCAGAGATGGCTCGAGACAATAGCCGACTACAACATGGGAATTTCTTACACCCCTGGAAAAGCTAATGTGGTGGCCGATGCCTTAAGCCGCAAAGCCTATTGTAGTGAACTGGAAGTTCAAGTACAGCAGCCACGTCTGTATGAAGAGCTCCGCAAGTTGAACATCGGAATTGTTCCGCAGGGATATGTGAACTCCCTGGTGGTCAAACCAAACCTTGACACCCGCATCAAGATGGTACAAAATTATGACTCTGAAATTTGGAAGATTAAGCGGCGTGTCGCCAGCGGAGAGCCCTCATTCTTCACTATTGATGCAAATGATGATAATGCGGTGTACTTCAAGGGTCGTTTAGTGGTCCGGTAGCGAAGGCAAACCTGAATTACGCTCCTGATGTCATGAAAGAAGCTCATGATACACCTTTGTCGATCCACCCTGGTAGTACCAAGATGTACCAGGACATTCGTCAGCGGTACTGGTGGTCCAACATGAAACAAGACATTGCTCGTTATGTTGATGAGTGTGACGTTTGCCGTCGCGTGAAAGCTGAACATCAAAGACCTGCTGGAACTCTGCAACCACTCTCTATTCCTGAATGGAAATGGGACAAGATTGAAATGGACTTCGTCACCTGATTTCCCCGATCACAGAAAGGTCATGATGCGATCTTTGTCGTCATCGACCGATTCTCCAAGGTTGCTCATTTTCTGCCTGTCAAGGAGACGATCTCTGCTAGTCAGTTGGCAGACTTGTATGTTTCCAGAATCGTGTCGCTTCACGGTATTCCGTTGGAGATCAGTTCCGACCGAGGCAGTATTTTCACCTCAAGATTTTGGGATAGTTTCCAAGAAGCTATGGGCACTCACCTGAATTTCAACACCGCCTATCACCCCCAGTCGCAAGGACAAGTCGAACGAGTTAATCAAGTGCTTGAAGATATGCTTCGAGCTTGTGTCATCTCATTCGGTAAGAAATGGGAGGAATCTCTTCCATTTGCTGAATTCTCGTATAACAATAGCTATCAAGCTAGTCTGAAGATGGCACCCTTTGAAGTTCTCTATGGACGTAAGTGTCGAACCCCTATGAATTGGTAAGAAACTGGGGAACAAACCCTCATTGGTCCGGACATTATTCAGCATGCCGAAGATCAGGTTCGCGTTATCCGTGACCACTTGAAGGCTGCTCAGTCCCGCCAGAAAAGCAACTACGACCGCAAGCACAAGGAAATGGTCTATCAAACTGGTGAATACGCGTACCTCCGTGTCACTCCCATGAGAGGCACTCACCGCTTCGGAATCAAAGGCAAGTTAGCTCCTCGCTACATTGGTCCGTTCCGTATTCTTTCTCGAAGTGGACCAGTGGCATACCGATTGGAATTGCCGCCGAACCTCTCCCAAGTCCACGATGTATTCCACGTGTCCCAACTCCGACGCTGCTTCAATGACCCTATTCGTGAAGTGGAACATGATATGATTGAGCTGCAACAGGACTTGACTTATCAAGAACATCCGAGCCGCATTCTCGATCAGTCTGAACGCCGAACCCGCTACAAGACGACCAGGTTTCTCAAGGTTCAGTGGTCGAATCATTCTGAAGATGAAGCCACCTGGGAACGCGAAGATCGTCCCCGCGATGAATACCCCGATCTTTTCCCCTCTACCACCTAAATTCTCGGGACGAGAATTCTTGTAGTGGGGGAGATTTGTAACACCCTCACTGTCAGTGAACAGTAATCAGGGTTACTGTTCATCTCTACTGTTCAAAACTTTTGTTTGATCAACTGGTTCAGTTCAAATTCAAATTCTCCTTTGATATTCTTGCAAGCAAATATGAACCATGGACCTTGATCATCATTGGCCAACTAAAGTCCAAGCCATTTGAAATAAAATTCAAACAAACCCTAAAATGCCTTTTGATGAATATTAAAAATAAGTGAAAATAAAAATTTGTTCAAAAATTGTGAAAGCAATTTTATAAAATCACAAATATTCAGTGGACCAAATCCATAGGGTTTGGGTATTTATTAAGCAATAAAATAAATCCAACAATTCAAACAGTAGCCAAAACAGTGGCATTTAATACCTTTTTAATAAAACAAAAATGCGAAAGAATTTATAAAACTCCAAATATTTTTGTGGCATCTCAATATTGTGTTACACTAATTATAGGCTATGTTACATATTTTAAAAAAATATAAAAGCAACTAAAATAAATACCAAACATAAAAAGAAAACAAGAAACCAAAACGAAATAAAAGGAAACCTATCTACCGCCCCAGTGCAAAGCCCATCTAAACCCCGGCCCACCACGCCCCCTCCCCATCTTCTTCCTACTGCTCACCAGGGGGGTCGTGGACGCCTGTGCCTCGTCCATGGCCGGCTGTGCCGCCGTGTCGCCCATCCCTTGGCTAGCCTGGAGGATAAGGACCCCCGGGACGCACCCTAACCCTAGCGCCCTCCCTTTTTCTCCCCATCGCGCTTCCCTCTCCTCTCCCGCGGCTCGCGCCCATCTCGCCGTCCCACGGCCGTCGCCGTGCAACCGCAGTCGTCGCGGCCGGCGGACGCCATGGACCAAGTCGTCCTGTCCGGGGGCTCCGTCATGCTCCACTAGGTCGCCTCCACCCTGCAGATCGAGCGGGGTTCCAACAGGTGGCGCGAATCGAGCTTCCCCTCCGTCCACAGCCGTCGTCGGCCTCGCCGGAATTGGCGCCGCCTTGAACACCTCCGGCCTTCTCGAGCCCTCTCCTGCCATCACCGTGAGCGCCCCCCTCGATCCCCCACTTTTTTCTGTCGAATTGCCCGCCGTAGGCCTCCATCTCTGTGCTCTCCATGCTCTTCCTCGAGAACGGCCGCGACTAGCGCGCCCCCGTGACCGACGCGCGCACGCGCTGCCTCCCAGGCCACGCCCTGGCCATGACCACGGCTGTTCCCTGGCCACAGCCTGGCGCCCCCCCTCCTCCCGTACGTGCCCGTGGACGGAGGGCCAAGCCCCGGCCGTGCCATGGCCGCACCTGCAACACCCCTCGCCACGCCCACCGCGCCTCGGACACACTCCCCGCACGCTGCACCCCCGCCCCTCCCCGCATGAGGCCATGCCCCCCCTCCTCTCAAACCTCGCCGGGGCTGGCCGGACCTCGCCGCCGTGCTGCTCACCTCGCCGACGGGCGTGGTTGCATTAGGCCACGGGGCAAACCCCTCCCTCTCTCTCTGTCTAGTGGGCCCAAGGCCATAGGATTAAGTTAAAAGGATTTTTTGCTAAGTTTAATATCCTGTTAGGCTTACATGTGGGACCAACCCATTAAAATAACCTTTGGGTTAATATAACTGTTAATTAAACAATGTCTCAATGACACCTGGGCCCCACCTGTCATATATTGATTAAAATAATTTAGATAATATTAACAGTCACTGACATGTGGGTCCACTGGATTTTTAGAATTAATAAAACCATTTTTATTAACTGTGAGGCTGACCAGTGGGTCCCACTGGTCAGGTTTGACCAGTCAACTGTTCTGGATAATGTTCTGTTTTAATAATATAACAAAATTAGAAATTGATTTAAAATGATTTAAACTTTGAATTTGAATATCTTTTAAACCGTAAGTCAGATTCAAAAACTTTATACATGAAAATTGATCAGAAAAATATAACGCATACGGATACGCTATCCGTATGTCTACCCCACCCCCCTAACACACCGATCATCGACATTTCCCCCTCCGGGCTGTCTGTCGATAATTCCCGGTGCCGGTAAAAACCTGCCGGATGAATTTATTTCGAACACGAAAGTTGTCCGGAATGGTTCAACTAACACGGATACACCCACGTTGTCTTTGTCGGTTGTCCATGACACCGCCGGCATGAACCCTTCCCCCTCCGGACACCCTGTCCGGTAATCACCCGGAGCCGGTATATCATCCCGGATGAATTTCCGCTCCGAGCTAAGTGCATCGTACGATGTTAGAACAACGTTAACATTTCATCTGTCTTGTCATGCATATGTTTGTATATTATTGCTGTGTATTTACTGTTTCCTCCCCCCTTAATCTCCGGTAGATCCCGCCGCTACCGCCGACTACACCGCCGCCGGGTACAACTACTTCGTCGACGACCCGACCCCTACCGTCGAGCTTCCAGGCAAGCAGAGCCATTCTCTTCCCCAGATATCGCCTACCTTTCCGTACTTTCTTGCACTAGGCATTGTTACTGCTACTTCTACGATTACAATCCTATTCAATTGCATAGCCTGATTTTGTCGCCCCTTGATGTACCTCCTTTATCCTATGTTGCCTATTATAGTTATGCATTATTCAGCAGTGAACCCTGCGCATTGTTAGCTAGGACTAGATAGCGGGCCGTGATCACTCAGGGGGGTGAACACGGATACAATATATACAACTGCACAGGTACGGTACAAAGTAGACACCGCCAAAGGCCCCTATCTGGGTTATGCCTAGTCACCTCAAGTGTGAGCTATCCAGGAGTAATCCTCGTACTCCACTCGAGGCTGACTTTGTCTTGCCGCCATAGGGTCCTGGACAGCGGTTGTCCTTAAAGGTAAGAAGTCGGGCGACCCAACGGTGCCCGCGAGCGGTATATTGTCGGGAACGACAGGGAGGGTACGACCGACGTTACTGGCATGCTTGGCCCCTATTCGTATCTCGCGAGAGTTACCAAACCACGAAAGTCGAGCTCTACCAAGAGCAAACGCGAGACAAGGTAAGGAGACGGTTCACCTTGTTCGTAACCGTAGTGACTTGGTGGGACGACAGGGCAGGCACCGATGTACTGGTGGTCCTGACTGCTGTCGTTGACCGCGGGTCGGTTAAGTCGAGGAAACGATAACGGTTGTCACGCAGGTTAATTAAAATGCTAAATGGTTCGGCGGATGTCTTGAGTAGCCTTTTGGCTTCTACGCACTACCTACACGTGGGATGAGGAGTGTGGGCTCCCCTGCATCGTAGTCTCGTTCGAGGGTCTTCAGACGTCAGCAGTACCACGGGCTGATTGCCGGGAAGTGGTGTTGTCTTCTCTTGCTCGAGCGGTGTATTTGTATTTGCTTTGATTTTTCTTCACCGGCCAGTCACACACCGTGCAGGAGTACGTTCGGGTTAGGGTCCAAAGCCCGGCGTACATAGGATATAGTCCGGCGGATGACCTCTCTGTTGATTGCCGAAGGATGGGCTACTTTGTGTCTGATAGCTTTGGTGGAGCGTTCCCTAACAAGGTTCCCGCCACCCTGGAGATCCGAGCGTCGTAGAGTCACGCCAGTGCACCCCTGCAGGGAAGATTAATCTAATCGAATAGCCGTGTCCACGGTAACAGGACGCTTTATGCTGAAGCTGGATCTTACCACTAGAAACTATTACTATTAAACTGTATGGTTCCGGGTCTTCTTCCTCGCAGGGAGTCGAGGAAGGGAAATCGGAGGCATTATCATTACTATTAATCATTACAACTTATATTATACAATGTTGCAGCAACTTCTGCTTCGTTGTTACTTTATGCTTTATATAAACTGTTAGCTGATTCTTACCACATGCTGCAAGACATCGTCGGAAGATGCTTGTCTTCGATAGGCCTAGCTTCTTACCCTTGCTCTGGATTTCTGTCTTTCAGTCCACTATATACAGCCTCCCCTTTCCATTGATACAATGCATAATGCTTAGTAGCGGATGTAAGACTCGCGGGTATGCTAGATACTCACCTTTGCTTTATTCCCCCCTTTATGTTTTGCCTGATCGGCCGCTGCAGTCGGCGTTGGAGTCCAGGAGCAGGAGTACCCCGGAGGCGGATACTACTACGTCGAGACCCCCGCTGACCAGGACCAGGAGTAGTTTCGGAGGCTCCCAGGCAGGAGGCCTTGCCTTTTCGATATGTATCTCTGATGTTATTTGTGCTAGCCTTCTTAAGGCAAAACTTGACTAACTATGTCTGTACTCAGATATTATGGTTTGTATAACTTATGTATTCGGGTCCGAGTGACCCCCCTTTATTGTAACATATTGGTTTATCCTTTTGTGTTTAGTGTTGTGCTGTGATATTCTCACCGTGGGACCCTAATCTCAGCCGTGTACCCTGCGTGTATGATTACTGTACACGGATTGATTTTGGGGGCGTCACAAGGTTCCTCTGCGCTGATTTTTTATCTGATTTTTCCCGAATTTTGGGAGCACTTTTTATGTGGGGGAAAACTGAAATAGAAAAACAGCAGAAAACAGGAACTGGCACTGTGGTGCACTGAGTTAATAGGTTAGTCCAAATATGATCAAAAGTGTATGAAAGTGTATCTAGATCATAGCAATATCACACAAAACATGCATGGAGCAAGCAGAAATTATAGATATGTTTTGGACGTATCAACATCCCCAAGCTTAATTCCTGCTCGTCTCGAGTAGGTAAATGATAACAACATAATTTCTGTGGTGACATGCTAGCAACCATATAAGAACTTTGAAAAGTAAAGCAATCAAGGTTAGAGATTCAATTCAAGTCATAACATGCAAGAGTCTATATTAGCATTGAAACAAGTAACAAAAGAACATTAGGTGCAAGAGCTCTCGCTATCCGTGACTTGAATGTCTCCAAATGGTGTTTGCGTGCAAGAAGGGGGAATAGGGAATACGAGAAAACCATTTATTTGTTGAGAACTCAATATACTAAAGTTTCACACTTGGTCTTTTTCTGGAATCTTATCTTGACTCGTCCCCAGACCACTAGCCAGGTACAAGTCAATTTGATCCACTCCTTTTTCAATACTTCGAGCACTCATGCAATGGATGAGCGTAAGCACGAGAGTTGACACTTAGGATGGCAAAGAGAGAAGTACGGAGGAGGAGGAAGACAAAAAAGAATGAGAAATGCTCACATCAATGAGGACAATCATAGGAAAGAGATGCCAAATGATAGATATGATGTGAGGAGTAGGGATTGCCATGCAACGGATGCACATATGAGCTAAGAAGCTCTCCAATGGAACTAGTGGGGGTGCATCTAACTTGCTCGCTCATGAAGACCTAGAGCTCGTTTGAGGAGGCTCATCCTTGGAATATGCAAGCCAAGTTCTAAAGTGTGAAGGTCCCCACATAGCGATATGCATAATGATCATCTCTATGGAGTACAAGGATATAAGGGAGTACTAGTGTGGATCTCTCAAAAGGATAGTAGTGTTGCCCCTTTCTCTCTTTTTATTTCTTTTTTCCTTTTTTCTATTTTTTTTATTTTTTTTGTGGCCTCAATGGCTCTTTCTATTTAACTCTCATTTGTCCTCTTTGGGATCTTTTATTGTGTCCACTTTGGGATCTTTTCCTCACTCAAGGGCAACACTCTATTTTACAAGAAGGTAAAGGAGATCTTTCACACTTTACAAGGTACTCAAAATCATAAAGAAGATGTAACTATCATGATGTATGCAATGTATGTCGCTGCCAGTGTAGCAGGAACATGTATGACATGAAGATCAAGTCATGAAGAGGTGGATGTTGCATGGCAATATATCTCGGAAAGGCTATGGAAATGCCTTGATAGGTAGGTATGGTGGCTGTTTTGAGGAAAGATATAAGGAGGCTTATGTTGACAGACCGTATCATGCCAAGTGTTTGGATGTACCGGCGAAGGTGGACACCAACTCTCGGAGTGAGAAGAAGGCAATTCACGGCACTGGAGAGGCTAGCAAAATATGGGAAGGTGGAAGTGTCAACTTTCAATACTTACATTAGTCCGAAGAACTCATGCACTTATTATCGGTAACTCTCAATCTAATAAGGAGGTTCACAAAGACACAAGTACCCCGAGGAGGAGTGTATGGGGGTTTGGTTATCCTTGCGCATCCTCGACTCATGGTACGTGAGTGTACTCTAATATTCGATCCCTCCAAAGATTAGTGATCCATCTAGTAGCTAGAGTTCTCAACTAGTTTTGTAGGTTTTGAAAATACACACGGATTTCCCAAAATACGACACCTATCACTAATAGGCTAAAGCTCTTGACACCAAGAGTTCAGACATTACTCACATCAATACTTCAAAACCATTGCAAGTTACTACTAGAATTAAATAGCAACCTCAATTACCTACTTTCAAGACAAGACACTACTCAGTGCAACAACCAACTCTCTTTAACAAGATAAACATGAAAAATAAAAAGAGTTCCAGCAATAGACTAAAAAAAATCCAAGGCTCTTGCTAAAGACAAACTAAGACTAAAACTAAACATGGCAGCAGCTACGAAAAGATAAAGAACACACAACAGTAAAAAGATAAGCAGGAAAAATCCTATGATGTGTTCTAGATTAGAGTGGAGCGTGTTTCTCTCCCACACAAAGCAAGATGGGGTCTAACTTGTTATGACCAGCAAGCAAAACTAAAGAAAACTAAAAATAAAACCTAAGAGCGAGACGCTCCAAGCATAGCACATAACACATGAAGTGATAAAAATACAGTGAGACGAAGGACGAACTGATGATTGTTGATGGAGAAGGGGATGCACGGGGGCATCCCCAAGCTTAGACGCTTGAGTCTCCTTGAATATTTATTGGGGATGCATGGGGGCATCCCCAAGCTTGAGCGCTTGACACTCCTGGATCTTCTTTCATCATCTTCCATCGCACACTTGAAAACTCCCTTCATACATAACTCATCATAAGCTGATTAGAGAGGTTAGTACCCTTAATAAAATAATTTTTCCCCACTGGATATAAAGATATTCTTGAAGAGCTACTATTACTCAAGAGTGCCAAAAAGTTTTTGCAAAGAAAAAGCACGATTAAGGTTTGCAAAAGTTAGGAGAGACAATACGTGGCAGAATCTGTGACAAATAGAACAGCAGGTAGTAGAGAATTTTTTCGGGGCACTTCTGCAACTCAAATCAAAAAACTCAGAACATGCGAAAGTTTCACAATTGTATAGAGCACGATGTCAAAAGAATTCAGATCAAAAAGATGATCTGTTGATTTTATTCGAATTTTTCTGTCAAGGGACAGAATCTGTTTTCTGGACAGCATGTCACAACTTTTGCTTCCCTTATCATAAGAGGCTATAACTTGGCACAAAGCTGAAACATAAAGATACAATGATGGTGCTACAGTAGTAACAAACATCAAGACACAACAAAAGAAAAAAGAAACCTAATTCGTTGTGGGCTGCCTCCCAAAAGCGCTTTCTTTTATGCCTTTGAGCTAGGCATGATGCAAAAGATCAAGTTGTATCAATCGAATCATTATCAAGATCATCAAAAAGCTCTTCAATTGTACAACTAGTCTCAAGAGGTCTTTCAAATAAAGGCCTAATGAAGATACTTCTAGGGAGAAAACCAAAAGGCGGAAAATCAATGGGAGATTCATTTATAAAATTATCAAAGAGAGGTATTTCTTCCAAAGTTTTCACGGTTTCAACTTCTTTTGCAATGGGTGGTTTATTTTTAGGTCGGGGAACCCTAGGGACATAATTGAACTTAGGTTCCCTTCTTGCTGAAGTCTCTACCTTTTTTGATTTGATTGAGGAAAATGTAGTTCCTCGAGTATTAATGATTTCATCAATCTTATCAATTATAGAAAGATCCGTATCACGGGATTTGATGACCTCCAAAGTTTTAATAATTTTAAGCATGGAGCTATCAAGCCTATTCAAATTCCCTTGAATCTTGCGATCCAACTCATTTATCCTAGTTATACATGGTATTTCTAACTCTATCTTTTCAAGTTTCTTCATAATGTGAGCTAGAGTTATATCTTCTTGTATGCTAGCAATAGGGAGATTTCCAACAAGATTTTCAATAACATTAAGAGAATCCCAAATCGGGGCTTCTAGGAAATTCCCATTGATAGCACTATCTAATATGAACCTATTTTCAGGAGTAATCCCGACATAAAAATTTCTAAGCAGGATAGTAGTGGATTGCTTCTTGGTGGCTCTTTTTTGAGAATCATTAATTCTATACCAAGCATCTTTTAAACTTTCAACACCTTTTTGTTTAAAGGTGAGAACCTCTGTCTCAACAAAGGCAAAAGGGCCAGACATAATGACAACTACTAGCAAGATGAATAAATTTTTTGTGATTTTTGATATAAGAATAAAAGATAAAAACTGAAAGGTAAACTAACAAGACTAAAAAACAAAGGTAAAGGGTAGTGTGCAACTCCCCTATCTTAGCACTCGGAGTCCCCAGCAACGGTGCCAAAAATTTGGCTTGATGTGCGAGGTGATGATAGTGATTTCTCGCCCTTCGTTGGTACACCCCAAGTGGAAGGTGTGATGTAGCACAACAGCAAATTTCCCTCAGTAAAGATACCAAGGTTTGTCTAAAATAGAACTCCGGAGATGATAAGTAGGTGTCAGCGGCGCAACTGATGCGGACCTGCACACAGACACAAATAACTTTGTTCCCAACGAAGTTCAGAGAAGTTGTCAATCTCTCCGGTCTTGCTGTTCACAAAGGATCAAACACAAGGGATAATGATAGCAACTGAAAGTAAAAGAAGAAAAGTAAATGAGCGTGGAAACAGTGATGAGGATATGGACCGGGATACGTGATGTTCACTAGTGATGTCTCTCTCCCAAAAGACGATAAAACTGCTATGCGAGGTGAACAAATTAAAGAAGGGCAATTGACAGGATTACGAACGCACCGCAATGCTAACTATGCTACAAAAGAAAGGAAGAGGCTCAAAAGCATGGGAAGAATTCCAAAATAAGTAGACCGATATCCAACTGCATCTACTACTAATCATCCACCTTGAGATATCTATCCAGAACATCTCGCTGGTATTAAGTTGCGAGACCCACCCAAAGTGTAAACCCAAAGCAACAGACAACTGCATTAAAAAGCACTTTGCGTAAAGTAAACAATCCTTGCAACCGCGGTTACAAGCACCGTTGTTTTCCCCCTTGTGGCAACAACACATCCCCTAGACTCATGTTTCTGTCACTGAAGCGTGTCATCGGGGGGCATGAACCCACAATCGAGCATAACGTTCCCTCTTGGGGTTACTACCTACTACTTGGCCAAAGCAATAAACAGCAACGGAGAACATGCAAGAATTACTTAAGAAAAAATATATATAAAAGATAAGAACCAAATATATTACTCAATCACAATCTGAACATAATCTCATAATCCATCAGATCCCATCAAACTCAACATAGCAACAACAGAAAGATTACAAAAATGCCTCGATCATGTTGGGAAGCTCACGAGGTCTAAACCATGAAGAACAAAGAGGGGAGGAGAACATCACATAGCTACTGATCACGGACCCATGGTCCAAAGGAAACTACTCACGAGACATCCGGGAAGCATCCATGGTGGAGAGGACACTCCCGGAGGTTGGCCCTCCCTCCGGCAGGGTGCCGAGAAGAGGTCTGCTGGTGCTCCCGATCTCGGAAGCGCGGCGGCGGCGGAACAGAGGCGAGATCGCGAAAAAGGGTTTTGTCCTCGAGGGTTTCTCGTCACGGAGAATATATAGGCTAAGGGGGGCAGCTAGGGGGGCCACCAGGGGTCCAGGCGCCCCCCTAGCGCGGCCAGACCCTGGGGCGCGCCACCAGGGCGCCTGGGCCCCTGGTGGTGGCCCTCTGGCCCCACTCAGGTTCTTTCGGAAGGCCCCACTCAGGTTCTTCCCGAATTTTTGGAGCACTTTTTATATGGGGGAAAATGAAATAGAAAAACAGCAGAAAAAAGGAACCGGCACTATGGTGCACTGAGTTAATAGGTTAGTCCAAATATGATCAAAAGTGTATGAAAGTGTATCTAGATCATAGCAATATCACACAAAACATGCATGGAGCAAGCAGAAATTATAGATACGTTTTGGACGTATCAGGTACTCCTTGGCGAAGCGATTCCATGGCAGTTGTTCTCCAGTCTCGAAGGACATTCCCGTCTCCAAGATCCTGCACTCAGCACCTAATCCCATGCGCAGAAACATTAGTTCATACTCACAGTTCTGGTTCTGCAGATCATAGATCTGTGCTTCGAGTTCATAAACTTTTTCTTCTAATGCGGCCAAACTTGACAACATCTCCTTCATCTCCTTCTTGTGGGAAGCCTCGATCTCGTTCATGATGTCGAAGTTAGCTTCAACACCGTGCCCCACCATCTTGTTGAACTTGAAGACCTCATGTTCCATCTCCTTCAGCCGATCTTCGGTGCTCCCCTCTTTGACTGGTCCCTCCAGATCTTCCTTGCGGAGGACACCGTCCTCCACACGAAGGATCTGGGGGTGCTTCTTCACCTTTGCGAGATAAGGGTTGATGACGTTGACGACGAACTTGTCCTTGGGGGAACTTGCAGAAGCCATGGCACCTAGATCTGCTGAAAGTTTTCCTGGCAGAAACAGACCGAGAAAGAAAACACGCGAAATCGAGAGATACGGTGCCGGGACTATCCGGGCAAATATATAGCAAAAATTTCTGCAACAGAAGGAAGGTTTCAAGCCTAGGTGGAGTCGGAGGCGGAGTCTAGGGCAGCCAGGAGTGGGGCCGCGCTAGGGGGCCTCCTGGCCTCCCTGTAGCTCCTCTCTGGCTCCACTCGGGCTTGGAATTTTCCTAATTTCGCAAAAACTCTGAAAAGTTAACTTTTATTGACGTTCGCGGTGTTTTCTTACCATAATTCATACCTTTTCTAATTCTGCTCCTGCCGGAGTCTAAAACTGGGCTGCAACATGTTCTTCATGAGTACTTGTATATATCATGTTTGCATCCACATTGATTGGATCACCTGCCATATAATGTTTGAGTCTTTGTCCATTCACAACTTGAGGTTTGGTGCCTTCGAAATTATTGATCTTGATTGCACCCGACCGATATACTTCTTCGATATGAAAATGTCCTTCCCATCTGGAAAGTAGTTTACCTGGAGAAAACCTGAAACGAGATCTAAACAACAAAACTTTATCACCAACATTAAATTCACGTTTCAGAATTCTTTTATCGTGCCACTTCTTTACCTTTTCCTTGAACATTTTAGCGCTCTCGTAAGCTTCACTTCTCCACTCATCTAGAGAAGTCAAGTTCATGAGACGCTTTTCACCAGATAACTTTAGGTCAGCATTCAGCTCTCTGACAGCCCAGAAAGCTTTATGATCTAACTCTAATGCTAAATGGCAAGCCTTGCCATAGACCATCTTATACGGAGACATGCCCATGGGGTTTTTGTAAGCAGTTCTATATGCACACAGAGCATCTCCTAACTTCTTTGACCAGTCCTTTCTAGAACTATTTACTGTTTTCTGCAAGATCAACTTGATCTCCCTATTGGTGAGCTCAACTTTCCCACTAGTTTGAGGGTGGTACGGTGATGCAATCCTATGATTGACATCGTACTTGGCTAGAGCTTTCCTAAAAGCTCCATGCGTGAAGTGTGACCCTCCATCTGTCATGAGGTACCTTGGTACTCCAAACCTAGGAAAAATTACATCTTTGATCATTTTCAAAGATGTCTTGTGATCAACACTCTCAGTGGGGATTGCTTCAACCCACTTGGTTACATAATCAACAGCAACTAAGATGTGTGTGTACTTGTGTGAAGGAGGAAAAGGACCCATAAAATCAAAACCCCAGCCATCAAAAGGTTCGATTACTAGTGAGTAATTCATAGGCATCTCATTTCTCCTGCTAATGTTACCAACTCTCTGACACTTATCACAAGATAGAACGTACCTTCGGGCATCCTTAAAGAGAGTAGGCCAATAAAAACCCGATTGTAAAACTTTATGTGCGGTCCTTTCACCGGCATGATGTCCTCCATAGGGACTATCGTGACATTGTCGTAGAATTTCTTGCTGCTCGTGCTCCGGTATACACCTTCTTACGATCCCGTCCACACCTTCTTTATAAAGATGTGGATCATCCCAAAAGTAGTGCCTTAAATCCATGAAGAATTTCTTCCTCTGCTGAAATGTGAAACCTGGAGGCAAAAACTTTGCAACGATAAAATTAGCATAATCTGCAAACCAAGGGTCGTAATGAGATTGTACTTTTACAACAACAAGTTGTTCATCTGGGAAACTGTCGTTGACTGGAATAGGATCGTGCGGGATATCTACCATCCTTGAAAGATTATCTGCCACCAAATTGTCTTCTCCTTTTCTATCGACAATCTGCAAATCAAATTCTTGAAGAAGGAGTACCCACCTAATGAGTCTTGGTTTGGCATCCTTTTTCTGCATAAGATACTTAATGCCAGCATGGTTAGTATGAATAATAACTTTAGAATCAACAATATACTGTCTAAACTTATCACAAGCAAACACTACTGCCAAGAATTCTTTCTCGGTAGTAGCATAATTCTTTTGAGCATTATCAAGTGTTTTGCTGGCATAGTGGATGACATTCAACTTCTTGTCAACCCTTTGTCCTAAAACAACTCCAACAGCAAAATCACTAGCATCACACATAATTTAAAAGCGCAAATTCCAGTCAGGTGGTTGTACTATAGGAGCGGTTATCAAGGCTTTCTTAAGAACTTCAAAAGCTTCCTTACAATCTTCATCAAATACAAAAGGGGCATCCTTCTGGAGAAGATTGGTAAGGGGTCTCGAGGTCTTAGAAAAGTCCTTGATAAATCTTCTATAGAAACCAGCATGACCTAGAAAACTACGAATACCTTTAATGTCCCTTGGATAAGGCATCCTTTCAATAGCTTCAATTTTTTCCTTGTCCACTTCAGTTCCCCTTTCGGAAATCTTGTGTCCAAGAACTATCCCTTCGTTAACCATGAAATGGAACTTCTCCCAATTGAGCACCAAACTTGTTTCTTCACATCTCTGCAAAACTTTATTAAGATTGTGGAGATAGTGGTCAAAGGAGTTTCCATAGACGGAAAAGTCGTCCATGAAAACTTCTACAATCTCCTCATAGAAACCATGAAATATTGCAGACATACACCTCTGAAAAGTAGCAGGTGCATTACACAAACCGAAAGGCATACGCCTATAAGCATAAGTACCGTAAGGACACGTGAAAGTGGTCTTCTCTTGATCCGCGGTGTTGACGTGAATCTGTGAGAAGTCAGAGTACCCATCAAGATAGCAGAAGTGGGTGTTTATAGACAACCGCTCGAGCATCTGATCAATAAAGGGCAAAGGATAGTGGTCCTTCCGGGTGGCCTTGTTTAACTTCCTGAAATCAATACACATTCTATATCCAATAATAGTCCTCTGAGGTATTAGTTCATTTTTATCATTAGGAACAACAGTCATACCTCCTTTCTTAGGAACACAATGAACGGGACTTACCCACTTACTATCAGCTATAGGATAGATGATACCTGCGGCTAGAAGTTTGAGAGCCTCCGTCCTAACCACGCCCTTCATCTTTGGGTTCAACCGTCGTTGATGATCAACAACCGGTTTAGCATCGGGCTCGAGATTGATAGTATGTTGGCAAATTGATGGACTAATACCCTTGAGATCATTAAGAGTATAGCCAATAGCACCTCGGTGTCTGCGGAGTGTATCCAATAATCACTCTTCTTCATACCCTGAAAGGTTAGAATTGATAATAATAGGATATACTTTCTTTTCATCTAAATAAGCATACTTGAGCATATCGGGTAGTGGTTTTAGGTCGAACACCGGGTCTTCTTTCGGTTGCGAGAGGATTCCTAAAGGTTCAACCGGGAGGTTGTGCTTTAGGATGGGAGTTTGTCTTAAAAATATGTCTTCTAGTTCATCCCTTTCCTGCATATGTATATCATTCTCGTGGTCTTCCATAAATTGCTGCAAAGTGTCATTAGGAGGAATAGCAATGGAAGAAATTTCTTCAATAATTTTGTCATTACTTGACAGGTCAGGACCACGAGGCTGCTTAGAAAACTTAGAAAAATTAAATTCATACGGCTCACCGTTGAATTCAACAGAAACTTTACCTTTTTTGCAATCTATTATAGCTCCGCAAGTGTTGAGGAAGGGCCTACCAAAGATAATAGGGCAAAAATTGTCTTGCACTGTACCAAGTACAAGAAAGTCTGTAGGATATTTTACCTTCCCGCAGAGTACTTCCACATCTCTTACGATCCCAACTGGAGAGATTGTTTGTTTATTTGCAAGATGGATAGTGACATCTATGTCCTCGATCTCACACCGCTGAATCTCGTGCATGATCTCTAAATAAAGTGTGAAGGGAATAGCGCTGACGCTAGATCCCAAATCACATAGCCCATAGTAATTATGATCTCCTATTTTGACAGATACAACTGGTGTACCTGAAATTGGGCCTTTGTTCCTGGCTGTGATAGTGTTAGTGACAACAACACAAAAACTAATAGTGGATTCTTCGATATCACTGGTTACCATATCCTTGACCATTGCAACTTGAGGCTGGACCTTGATCATGTCCTCAGGTTCGTCAGTGGTCCTTCTATTATTGTTTAGAATACCTGTAACAAAAGAGTGCTCCTTTATCCTGGAGGGGTAAGGAGGTTGTTCATACAAAACTGCAGGTAAAACAGGATCAGTAACATTAATCTCAACTGGTGACTCCTTGAAAGTTTTATGATGTTGATTCTCCTTCTTCCTGGAAGAATCAATATGGGAAGCAAAGTCCTTGCAAAAGTCAACCATTAGCTGGGAATCAAGACCAATTTTAGAGCAAAAGGTATTAAAGTAATCAGTCTTCACATAACTCTCAATGTAGTCATGCTCATAGTTTATAGCGGGTTCAATACCTTTATCAATCTCCCAGTCTTCAGTGTTCTTCTGGATCCTTTCTATAAGATCCCATTTTTCTTCTATACTTCTGGTCTGGAATACCCCACTAGAGGAGGCATCCAACATCTCCTTGTCCTGACGAGAAAGCCTGGCATAAAAATTTGTAAGTATAATTTCCTTGGGGAGCTCATGGTTTGGGAATTTGAGCATCAGGGACTTCAGTCTCCCCCAAGCTTGAGCGATGCTCTCTCCGTCGCGAGACCAAAAGTTGTAGATGTAGTTCCTGTCTTGGTGAATTTCATGAAGAGGATAAAACTTTGCATAAAAGAGAGACATAAGCTCTGGCCATTCAAGCAGATCAGAGTTATCGAGTAGCTTATACCAATCTGAAGCTTTATCTTTGAGTGATATGGAGAATAGTTTCTTCATGACGAACTCCATCGTCACACGTGAAAGCTTAAATAAAGAACATAATTGTGATAAATATAGCAGGTGTTCTCTCGGATGTCCTTCTCTTGTATAACGATTAGCCAAGACATAATCAACAATACCAGATGGTATTTTATAGGGCACAATTTCAGTAGGGGTAGGAGTGACCACCACAGTCGTGGGGCGGCTCCTTACCAGCAACGAACCAACAGCAGAAGAGTCCATAAGGACTGAAAGTAACAACATAAAATAAAAGTTCCCTTACCGGCTTCACTTACCAATAGCACTACACTCCCCGGCAACGGCGCCAGAAAAGCTCGTCGATGGCGGAGAAGTTAATAGGTTTAGTTGGGTTGCCTTCCCTGTTAACCGCGCCAATAAACGATTCTTGATAACCCACAAGTCTAGGGGATCAATTGTAGCTTTTCGATAAATAAGAGTATCGATCCCACGAGGAGCAGAAGGTGTTGATAAGTGACACTAGATAAGGAAAGGGCTGCAAACACTCAAAGGTAAATATTTAGGGGGTTTTTGGTTTAAGCAACAGAAAAGTAAAAGACAAGCAAAGTAGACAAGGTACCTAAGGAGTAGCAAGTGGCCCAATCCTTTAACAAGGATAATCCTAGGAACTGAACTTATAAAAGCTAAAGCGTTCTCGAGAAAACACGGGAGAGATAGTCAAGTCACTTTCACCATACTCCGCTAAGTAATATGTATCGTGTTGATAAGTGTCGGTGGGTGGATCATTGCTAGTACACCTTCTAGACTAAGATAAGTGTACTCTTATGATTACACACCTTGCAAGCATCCGCAAATACAAGGTAGTAATTAAGGCATAAGCCTAACCACAACATTACGATCAAGAATCCATAACTCCCTTGTGCGAATGTCTGCGAACTGGGGTTCAGGTTTCTGTCACTCCGGCAACCCACCATAAGCATCCTTTGTGCACAATGTATTCCTCTAGGCCCATGAAAGGTGAAGTGTTATGTGTTCGACTCACATAACACCACTAGAGAAATAACAACTCAACTTAAGTATCAAACAACACATAATAATTCAACATCATATGACTACTAACAACTAGACTTCTCCCATGTTCTCAAGAACTAAAGTAACTACTCACAAGACATAAAAGAGATCATGATCAGAGGTGATAGATGGGTGACAAAAAATCTGGACACAATGATATTTCTCCAACAAAACTCAATAGCATTCACCACAAAGTAATAATCAACACCAACAGAGTAGAGAGGATAGATAGTACAGATTACAACACAAGTTGCAATTGTGAGATGAGATGGGATGGAGATGGAGATGGTGCTGATATTGGGGATGATGTTGATGATGATCTCGATGATGCCCGTGACGATGATGATGATGATGGCGACGATCTCCCTGCCGGGAGGTGATCTCCCCGGCGGAAACTGCCCGCCGGAGATGGCTTGTTTCTCCTCTGTAGGTTTCCGCCCCGTGGCGGCGGCGAAACACGGAAACGACTCTTTTTTAGGGGTTTCCACCCCAGGGGGTTTATATAGGCGAAAGGGGGCACCGAGGGGGGCCACCAGGCACCCAGGAGGGTGCTGGCTCGGCCAGGAGGGGGGCCGCGCCAGGCACCCTCCTGGCGGCCTGGTGGGTCCCCTCACCTCCTCCTTCGGTGATCCCCAATCAATCTTCATAAAAATGCTCCCCGTAAAATTTCATCGCATTTGGACTTGATCTGATTAAGCAACTTGGTATCCACTTTTTACCGCTGAATTCTGGTTCTGCTGCTTCGGCACCGGAAAGTTGTAAACTGTGTAAAATAAGCCAAAACAACATAAGAACAATACTTTAAAGTAGAATATATCAATGAATAGGGTGAAATCACAATATAAAATAGTGATGCTTTTTGGACGTATCAGCAGACAATCTTTTAGTCTTCACCTGATCGCCAACGATCACCTAAAGACTCGGGCAGCGCTCCCGATAAAAGACAGAAATTAACGGAAGAACGACAAAGGGAACAAATCTCAGCCTACGTTCGACTCTCTGACTCAAACGTAGCCTCGGGGGATACTCCCATCGGGAGCGCTGTCGCGCACCCGATAGAACCCACAGTGCAAAGATTTGATGGACTTGGAGACAGCTCTCGTTTGCAAAGGACTCGATGACAGCTCTAAGTTGCAAAGGACCCGAAGACAGATTCCATTACAAAGACACAAGAACAACTCGCATTACAAGGACTCGAAGATCATTCTCAGTACAAAAAGACTCGAAGTACATTGGATAGAAGGCAGCTCTGATTCCTCGAAGGAAATCCTCATTACATGGAGAACTAACCTAGTTACAAAAGACACAAGCAGCCGATAAGCCTACAACATCAATCACCCAAGGAATTATGACTTCTACATGTGTGCCCATGCTGGGATGAGTGGCACCAAGACAACGAGCATCATCACAGACAAAGGAGGAGTCGAAGCAGCCAGCTCATGATTCAACGACATAACAAAAGGTGAAGCTCGACTTATTTGCGGAGCACCGAAGACGATGATCCACCAGATTCTTCTCCTGCCCCCACCAGCTTCTTCTCTAGCTCCACCCGAGCTGCCGGCGAAGATGACGCCGCTGCCTCCAGTTCTACAAGGTCGCCTGGCGAGCCCGCTTGATCGGTGGCTTGACGTCGGGGTCTTCTTCAGAGCAGGAGGAGGAAGCAGTTGAAGACGGCTCATCATCGGCACCCAAAGAGTTGCCGGAGGAGGAAGCACTTGAAGACGCAGGCGAAGGACTCCTCGACCTGTCAGAACCATCGCTGCTTGTCTCCGGAAAGTACGGATCCATGCGGTTGTCGATCGGGTCAAAGGCATGGATTATAAGAGTGTCTTCGCCATCAAAAAGGCAACAAAGAGTGTCACCATCACGCAAGTTCAAGCGTCGAGCAAACGATTTCCAACTTAACATAAGAAGGAGATCGAGCGCACCCCTGAAGACGAAGCAGCAAGCCATCAAGACTGCGCTCAGAAACAAGGGCAGAAAATGCAGAAGGAAGAAGAATGAGAGCGGCGTCCCGGCCACGGACGCGTAGGAGGAAATCATAGCGCCAGAAATCCTCCTCCGAGGAAGATGAGGAAGGTGTCGACGGTGCACCACGACAGACACCGCGAGAAGAGCGTGGAGTACAACCACCGCGACCATGGCGAACCCGGCCGTGGTAAGTCACACCTATACCTCGTTTTGGCCCCATGAGGAGATGAAGAAGAGGAGAAAGAGGACCAGAGGACGAACACTACTGCCAGATGAAGAAAAGGGGTCTATTTATAGCACAACCCCAAGGGCATGTAAAGCCCAGATGACGGCAGCAATTAAATAAAAAGCCAAGCAAGCCAGGCGATTCGAATTCCGAGACAAAGATGCCTTCAGACGGGCGGCACTGTGCGCTGGACACGTCAAATCTCGCGCGTTTTCAATTCGCGCATAGATAACTCAACAGGCGGCTACAGCACGCCACCAAAAGCCATCATTATGACCGGTCATGAAGACATGACGGTTAGCAGACAGAGAATGTTTGATGGTCCTCCAGGAAGGAGATAGTTATCCTCACCAACAAGAGGTAAATCAAAGGGGCAGCGAACATAAAATACAGCCTGCAAGCACCGCTTTTACATGGTTTAAGTACATTTATCAAATATATCTAACTCCCATCGGGAGCGTATCTACCCATGAGAGTTTCGGGTGCTCCCTCACCGAGAAGTAAAAACGTGCTCGAGTAATTACTCGCACCCATTAGAGTTTCGGGTGCTCCCTCACCATGACAGAAGACGATCAGACCTGCACTCGCCAGATCGAGCGGTCCCAGAGTATCGGGTGCTCCCTCACCCCGAGAGAAAATGCGATACTCGAGTGATTACTCGCAAAACTCTATGTACCTGAAAACTCGACGACCTCCCGAGCAAGTACTCCTCTACATTACTCCTCGCCCGAGCACTCGGCATAGCTCCGCGAGTGACCGCTAAAACAGCTCACTTGATTGTTTATTCCAAGTGGGTGCATTATCTACAAGGCTCCGCGCCTCAATAAAAACACATATTCCTAGAACACGATACACTGTGCCCAGATGACACGCAAGCTTAGCGTGTAGGTAAGACCCCGCTGCGCAGATCGGCCGGGCTAGGACTTGCCGCAGAGCAGTTTCACTCCCAACCTTTTCCATGCGCTTGCATGATAGAAAAAGCCGGGCGGACGCGCCTAGGCTACGAACTTTACTGGTGGCAATTGATCACTGTAAGACCTGCAGCGGCATGACTTTTGCTCGACACCAGTGTTCCAGGCTCATGTCGAGGGACGTGGGTTTGATTGGGCTACTGCGGTTTTCATCAGTCTTCATCAGAAGGTCGATCGCAACCATGACTGGACCAAGCGTCAGATTGGAGATATCCTCAGCTACATGGCACGAATGCACATAGCTCAAAAAAAGATTCATCAGTATGCACATCATACCTATCAACGACTTGATGATCTTCTCACTGAAGTGATTGTGCCTGAATACCTCGCCAAACTTGTCGTCAAGCAACCTCCGGTCTCAGAGATTCGGCCTCCTCGTCAGTTTCGCCGATGCGACACACCTCCTCTGGCGATGGATTCCTTCTCTTCGCAACATGAGATTGCTACGTCCAAAACGTATCTATAATTTCTGCTTGCTCCATGCATGTTTTGTGTGATATTGCTATGATCTAGATACACTTTTATACACTTTTTGTTGGGAATGTGCCCTAGAGGCAAATAAAATATGTTTTATCGAGCATATTCCATTAGTTCATAATACGTTTGATACTATGCTAGAACTGTATTAAGCGGAAACATTAATACAGGTGTGGTATACAAACAACCAGGTCCCTAGTTAACCCTAGTATACTAGTCCATTAGGCGATTGATGATCAAGGTTTCCTGATCATGAGACAATGGCGTCTGTTGACAATGGAGTCGTATCATTGGATAATGATATGATGGACATACACCCACCAGAAGTGTTGCGATGTGATCAAGTCACATAGTTCGACATTGTGATAACTATAACGTAGTGACCAGATCCTTTGACCGTAATGATCATACGTAATTGTCATCTATGAGGAGACTTTGATTTGTATCCCACCGCCTGACTGAAATATTCTGGCTATAACGGTGCACTTTGGGTATTCCGAAATAGATGGTTGATGAGTATGCAAATAGATCAAAGCGGGATTTGTCCATCCGTGTGACGGATAGGTACTCTGGGCCCACTCGGTGATGTTACATCATAAAGTTTGCAAACGTGTGACTAGGTCACGGAGTTGTAATATCACGGGAACGAGTAAACTTGTTTGTTGAGAACGAGGACGAACTAGGTATAGTGGATACCGATGATCAAACCTCGAACAAGCAAAGTACCATGGGACAAAGGGAACAGGCACACGGTTAACGGATCCAACAGCGATTGAAGTTCATTCGATGGAAGCGCTGGGGCTATCAAGGATTGTAACCAGGTCCAATTGATTAGTCATTGATCAATGAGAGTTGTCTCGATCATGTCTGCTGTTTCCCGGACCGTAGGGTGTTACACTTAAGGGTACTCGACGCAGTAAGGATTGATTCGGGATCACCGGAGAAAATGGAGAGAACACCGGAATTGTTCCGGTGATGACCGAAATTGTTCCGATGAAGGCCGGAAGTTGTTCTGGGTATTTTGAAAGGTTCAAAATATATTTAATAATGTTTAATTAATGTTTTATTATTTAATTATCTGAATTAAATATTAAAATATAATTAAATATAATTAAAAATGAATTAAAAGGCATATGGGCCTCATAGGGCCCATTAAGGGGAGAGGGAGTCCTCCCCCATGGGCCATGGCGCCATGAGGGGGCCCACCCCCTTTATTTGGTGCGCCACCCCCCTCCCTTGGGATTAGTCCCACCCCGGAAGTGGAGGGGGGGTGTCACCCCTCCTTGGCCTGTATAAGGAGGGGTAGAGGTGCCCTTTTAATCATGAATTTTTTGAGAAAAGTTTCTCATCTCTCTCCCTCCTTTCTCCTTCCTTTGAGCGGCCTCCCCTTGTTTGGAGGCTGCTCTGGGTTGGGGATTTCTCCACTATACGCACGCCGTCGTGCTGCTGGAATCGGGATCCGAATCCATCTTCTTTCCGCTGCTCTACTGGTTCGGAGCCCGGAGGGACGTCGGGTATACTGTATGTGTATAATCCCGCGAGGCACTACACTTGTGGTGCTACTTGATCGTCTTTGCCGGATCGCGAGGTCTTCATCAGCAACGTTCCGACGGGGACGTAATCCCGTCATCGGTCTGCAAGGATTGGGTGGCTACAGGAGTCATCGTGGATCTGCGCGGCATCGGGGATTGCCGGTACGACTACACCAACCACGTTCATGCGGGAACGTTTCCCGCTTAACGGACTACATACTGGTATGTGATCTATCTCTATCCGTTACTTACATCAGCATAGCATAGGTCTTGGGATTGGGTATCGTAGGTCAAGGAAAAATTTGTGTTTTCTGCCCCGAACCCCAACAGTGGTATCAGAGCAAGGCTATGCGTAGATGTATTGTACGGATAGAACACATCTAGTATGTGGGCATAAATTCTCAATTGTTACCCTCTCACGTGTACTCATTTAGCGTTGCGGCAATGTTTGATGAAGCGGCCCCCGACCGACCTTACGCGTTTACGCGAGACTGGTTCCACGCTTGACATATGGCTTGTACCATATAAAGTGGCTGGGGGGTGTCTGTCTCTCTGCATTAGCGATGCGAAGATGTTTGCAACGGAGGGCCCCGACAGGGGTGTAATAGAGACAATTGCGGGATTGGTGTTGTGGCTTGTTTTCGCAGGATCGAAAGCGGTTCTTTTCTCGAAACCCCTAGCAGCCACGTAAAACTTGCAAAAGATAAAGTAGAAAGGCGTTTTCAACTTTAATTTGCATGTCGGGGGGAATCATAGCATGTATGATTTATGTTGCATCCTGTTTTTGCTAATATGTTAGATATACGACGGTAGCATAATAGGATGATCCCTCACTAATCCAACAAAGTGTCCTTCCTTAGTGAAGCACCATCTGGAAATTTCTTCATTATGGAGGCATCACGTGTCACACGGGTGTCAAACATTTTTACGTTCACAAGAGATGGGTGGAGCAAGCCTAGCATGTCCAGAAACATGGCCTTGCATACGCAACATATACTCACTAAGGTTATTGTGGCGAGCCTGGCATGTGCAGACATGGCCTCGGGACACAAGAGACCGAAAGGTCGAGCATGAGTCACATGGATGATGTGATTGGCATGATGGCCTACCTTGAACAACATACTGATGGTCGTGTCACACGGGGGAGGTATGTTCTTCAAGGATCGTGTAATCACTTAGAACAAACTATGAGGGATGTTTGTCTGAGTGGTAGTTCCAGAATTGTTTTTGAAACATGAACTCCATATTATGAACTTAATCTTCATGTCTTTGCAAATATCATTGTAGATAACGTCATACCAATGTTTAGAACTATGGCTTTTTTAGTATGATAGAACTTAAGGTAAATGGGTCTTACTTCATTGATGTGTACCAACACCATTAGAGACATACTCGTTAGTAATGACTTGTTAAACATAATACGAAGAACTGCTAGGAGATACACCTGATAACTCCGTATTCAAGGAAGATGATGATGAGTATCGTACTCACCGTCACTTATGAATGACTGTCCAATACACCATACTTCATTCTATGAGTCTGAATTGTGAATGCATGTTAACCAACACGTATGACGTGGTAGGTGAACTTGAAAGAACTTGGTCACAAATCAGAGAAATGGAATATGAGTATATGGACGGGGTTTCTTTCAACTATGGTGGAAGGAACAACCTGCTGAGAAAGGCACTTGGAAAATGTATAAGATACATGGAACACCTTGTGTATAACTTGGACTACTGAATGACTGGTTACTTTGCGATAACTGGGGAGTTGCATCCGCTTCCTCCCAGTTACAAAGACCATGTCTGGACTATGTCATGAAGGAGAATCGTTCACCTGTCATGAGGTCATGGTTAAAGTTGAGAACTTTAAGAGTAGAACCAATGCAGGAATGGTCATTGACGGAGAAGGTATATTTGATATACGAGTTATAAATGTCTTTCCCACGAAACACTAATTGCGGTTGATTAAGTATTCGATGCTTGAACTTACTGCTTGAGAGTGACTTGGAAGGGATGAGGTGACAATGTGTGCTGACGGCAATCAAGATAGTTGATGGTCGACAACACTCTCCCTCTACATCTATCAATTGATTAATATATGAATAAATTTTATGATCGTTTGAATGAGGACTTTATTAGTGTGTCTTGCATCTCGCGAAGACAATTATTCATATTAGTGAGAAACAAGTCAGTTGTTCTCCTTTTATGAATGATATCTCTTATGGTCACATTACGATTATGAATGAGTTATTCTTATATTGATGATAGCTGTTTGATCATTTATAAGAAATATTGTAAAGCCAAGAAATATCCAGGCTTGATAATGACACTACAGTTTAAGTCATGAATGGTATGATGATGTCTTAAGATACTTGATCTCTTGACACATACAAACCATGCCTTTTAGGTGAGATGACTAAAACCTTGCATTCTGGTAAACAGAATGTGTACTGATTGTTGAATATCATACATCGTGATGTATTGTATATCAGCATGTAGTGAATTTCATTATTTTGTGAACTTCATGTGTGGACTTAGATGAATATTGGTATTCACTAATGAAACATGAGTCTGAAATAATTTGATATGATCAAAAGGGATTTCAGAGTAAAGATGGATATTAAATTAACAAGAAAGACAAGTCTCTACGATTTGATCAAAGTGACAAATGTTTTGAGTTAGTCTTGGGCATAAAGACTTGTGTGAAAGTTGTTCCACAAATTACAATGTCTTGAGACACTTCAATATGATTGACGTGCGTGAACATTGTGATCATATTCTATCGAAAAGTGTATGGTCTAAGTTATCTCTTACCAAGTTACGTTATTATTGTTTAGAGTTATTAATTTAATATGCAAACACTCACTTCAGCATAGGGAACCATCTGAGTTCGTGGAAACCAACACTATATATGTCATGGTGTGTTGTGGTTTCTAGGAAGCTTGATTTATGTAAGATAAATTATCTTTGTAGTGTATCCTTAGACAACTATGGATGCATCTTCCACAACTAGAACCAATGGAGCAAAACTTGTATTGCTATGTTTGGTGTTTGTCAAGAATTGTTCTTGATAAATGTGGTAATGGAAGAAAAGTGAAAGTTCAACCAAGATAATTGACCTTGCCTCCAAATGTCAGAGTAGTGCAACGGAATATGTTCTGGAAGCAAAGCTCTACAATAAGAGGAGAAACTAATGATAATGATCATGATGTTTCGATGAAAACTTTTACCGAGAAAGGTAGGATTCAAGAATATATATTTTCCCCTGGTGCAAAATGATATTCATGATTCACTTGTCATGTTAATGGAACAAGACATTCCTACGAACTACAAAGAAGCGATGGTGGACCTAAGTACGAGATATGACTACGAGTCATGAAATCCTATGTTGAGTTACATTTAAGATTGCTTGAATCTTATCAAGTAAGGAGGTTACTTGATATTCACAATAACTTCAGAGTTATGAGGAATAAATGTGAACCTCAAAGGGACGTCAAGATTGGTTTGTCACAAAGATTGTTTCTGACAAATTCAATGGGTTGACTACAATGTGTAGCAATTCTTGAGTCAAAGGGATATTCAGTACGATTGATCCAGGATTGTTATCAATACCGTGACTTCCTCAAATCCTGTATTTTGAAGAAGTGTTGTAATTGGTACAACAAGAAGGTTTTGGAAAAACATATGGATACTAGTGTCTCGTGAACTGAATTCTCATTTTGATGGATGATCAAAGGATTTTGGACTTAACCAAAATATCGAGGAAACATGCATTTGCATGAAACTGAGTGGGAGCTAAATAGTTTCCTGAAACTTAATATGTAGACGACATATTTTGAGTGGGAGCTATGGGAGTATTATCCTATACTTATATGTAAATGACATATTTGAGTAGGAGCCATGTGGTTAGTATCCTGAACTTAATATGTGTCTGACATATCTAAGTGGGAGCCATGTGGATGTTATCCTTGTCTTATATGTGGCCGAAATATTTGAGTGGGAGCAATATGAGTGTTATCCTATAACTTAATGTGTGCATGACATATTTGAGTGGGAGCATGATAACATTCTCATATATGGATAACATATTATGAATGGTGCAGTTGGTGTTAATGATTATTTGAATCTTTCATAAATGAAGATGAATAAAGTATTAAGCATTGAAGATCTATTAAGATAGATATGTGTTTAATAACATTGAGTCGCAATACTTTCCTGGATAAGATTCTGAAGGAGTTCAGAATGGGACAAGTCAAGAAGTGGTCCTTACTTGTATATCCAAGAGAAGTATTGAGTTAATCTCAGTACAAGAACAATGGTTAATGGTTAATGAAAGAAATGGATGTGCTGGATCCTCTATGCCTTTGTCATAGGTTCTTTCATATAAAACCAGAGTTATGTACTCGACGTAATGTGACCCAAGTTCTTAGTAGTAAGAACATGTTGTGATATGATTTATGAGTAAATCATTGTACAAAGAGTTAAGTTTATCCTTCAGTGTCTGAAGAGAACTGAGGATACATCTCAAATTTGTAAAGGATAGTGGACTTGACCATAAATGTTATGCTGGTTCAAGTTTTGACACTAACCTAGAAAATTGAGATATCATACTAATGAATGCCTAAGTTGAAAGAAACATGGTTAGACATCAAAGTTGCATACAATGCACTAAGGATTGAATCTACATTGATGTGGCTGCTTTAGAAGTAGCAGGAGTTATATTATGGCTTAAGAAGTTCGACTTCTGATTGAGTGAGTTTCAAGTGTGCATGACTATGGGAAAGTCCGCGTGACCCACCGGATGTCATTGCTATGACACAGCAAACGAAGTCTCATTTCACCGCCAAATATATATACCTCATCATTATAGTGGATAATGAAGGAATGTCAAATTAGGTGACATTATGATGTGCAAAAGGACATACGGTTCTGAATGGTACCCAGACCGTTGATACAACCTCTTCCACGGGCAAGCATGATCAATAAGGAGTTATGATCCAGAGAAAATGCAACTAGATTATTTGTACTCTAGTGCAAGTGGGAGACTGTTGGGAATGTGCCCTAGAGGCAAATAAAATATGTTTTATCGAGTATATTCCATTAGTTCATAATACGTTTGATACTATGCTAGAACTGTATTAAGCGGAAACATTAATACAGGTGTGGTATACAAACAACCAGGTCCCTAGTTAACCCTAGTATACTAGTCCATTGGGCGATTGATGATCAAGGTTTCCTGATCATGAGACAATGGCGTCTGTTGACAATGGAGTCGTATCATTGGATAATGATATGATGGACATACACCCACCAGAAGTGTTGCGATGTGATCAAGTCACATAGTTTGACATTGCGATAACTATAACGTAGTGACCAGATCCTTTGACCGTAATGATCATACGTAATTGTCATCTATGAGGAGACTTTGATTTGTATCCCACCGCCTGACTGAAATATTCTGGCTATAACGGTGCACTTTGGGTATTCCGAAATAGATGGTTGATGAGTATGCAAATAGATCAAAGTGGGATTTGTCCATCCGTGTGACGGATAGGTACTTTGGGCCCACTCGGTGATGTTACATCATAAAGTTTGCAAACGTGTGACTAGGTCACGGAGTTGTAATATCACGGGAACGAGTAAACTTGTTTGTTGAGAACGAGGACGAACTAGGTACAGTGGATATCGATGATCAAACCTCGGACAAGCAAAGTACCATGGGACAAAGGGAACAGGCACACGGTTAACGGATCCAACAGCGATTGAAGTTCATTCGATGGAAGCGCAGGGGCTATCAAGGATTGTAACCAGGTCCAATTGATTAGTCATTGATCAATGAGAGTTGTCTCGATCATGTCTGCTGTTTCTCGGACCGTAGGGTGTTACACTTAAGGGTACTCGACGCAGTAAGGATTGATTCGGGATCACCGGAGAAATTGGAGAGAACACCGGAATTGTTCCGGTGATGACCGGAATTGTTCCGATGAAGGCCGGAAGTTGTTCTGGGTATTTTGAAAGGTTCAAAATATATTTAATAATGTTTAATTAATGTTTTATTATTTAATTATCTGAATTAAATATTAAAATATAATTAAATATAATTAAAAATGAATTAAAAGGCATATGGGCCTCATAGGGCCCATTAAGGGGAGAGGGAGTCCTCCCCCATGGGCCATGGCGCCATGAGGGGGCCCACCCCCTTTATTTGGTGTGCCACCCCCCTCCCTTGGGATTAGTCCCACCCCGGAAGTGGAGGGGGGGGGGGTCACCCCTCCTTGGCCTATATAAGGAGGGGTAGAGGTGCCCTTTTAATCATGAATTTTTTGAGAAAAGTTTCTCATCTCTCTCCCTGCTTTCTCCTTCCTTTGAGCGGACTCCCCTTGTTTGGAGGCTGCTCTGGGTTGGGGATTTCTCCACTATACGCATGCCGTCGTGCTGCTGGAATCGGGATCCGAATCCATCTTCTTTCCGCTGCTCTACTGGTTCGGAGCCCGGAGGGACGTCGGGTATACTGTATGTGTATAATCCCGCGAGGCACTACACTTGTGGTGCTACTTCATCGTCGTGGCCGGATCGCGAGGTCTTCATCAGCAACGTTCCGACGGGGACGTAATCCCGTCATCGGTCTGCAAGGATTGGGTGGCTACAGGAGTCATCGTGGATCTGCGCGGCATCGGGGATTGCCGGTACGACTACACCAACCACGTTCATGTGGGAACGTTTCCCGCTTAACGGACTACATACTGGTATGTGATCTATCTCTATCCGTTACTTACATCAGCATAGCATAGGTCTTGGGATTGGGTATCGTAGGTCAAGGAAAAATTTGTGTTTTCTGCCCCGAACCCCAACACTTTTGATCATATTTGGACTAACCTATTAACTCAGTAAACCCCAGTGCCAGTTCCTGTTATCTGCTATTTTTCTATTTCAGTTTTCCCCCATATAAAAAGTGCCAGGAAAATTCCGGGAAAATCAGCGTACAGGAAGCTTCGCGAAGAGCCCGAGTGGGGCCAGAGGGGAGCCAGGGGGGCCCAGGGGGCCACCCGGCGCGGCCCCACCCCTGGCCGCGCCAGGGGGGCTCCTGGGGCCCCTGGTCCACCTCTGGCTGCCCCCCTTTGCCTATTTATTCTCCGTCACGGGGAAACTCCGAAGAGAGAACACTATTTTGCAATCTCGCCTCCGTTCCTCCACCGCCGCGCTTCTGAGATCGGGAGTACCAGAAGACCTCTTCCCGGCACCCTGCCGGAGGGAGGGCCGACCTCCGGGAGTCTCCTCTCCACCATGGATGCTCCCCGGATGTCTTGTGAGTAGTTTTCCTTGGACCATGGGTCCGTGATCAGTAGCTATGTGATGTTCTCCTCCCCTCTTTGTTCTTCATGGTTTAGACCTCGTGAGCTGCCCTACATGATCGAGGCACTTTTGTAATATTTCTGCTATTGCTATGCTGAGTTTGATGGGATCTGATGGATTATGAGATTATGTTCAGATTGTGATAGAGTAATATATTTGGTTTTTATCTCTTATATTTTTGTTCCTAAGTAATTCTTGCATGTTCTCCGTTGCTGTTTATTGCTTTGGCCAAGTAGTAGGTAGTGACTCCAAGAGGGAACGTTATGCTTGATTGTGGGTTCATGCCCCCCGATGACACGCTTGAGTGACAGAAACATGAGTCTAGGGGATGTGTTGTTGCCACAAGGGGGAAAACAACGGTGCTTGTAACCGCGGTTACAAGGATTGTTTACTTTACGCAAAGTTCTTTTTAATGCAGTTGTCTGTTGCTTTGGGTTTACACTTTGGGTGGGGCTCGCAACTTAATACCAGCGAGATGTTCTGGATAGATATCTCAAGGTGAATGATTAGTAGTGGATGCAGTTGGAGTACGATCTACTTATTTTGGCGTACCGCCCGTGCTTTTGAGCCTCTTCCTTTCTTTTGTAGCATAGTTAGCATTGCGGTGCATTCATACTCCTGTCAATTGCCCTTTTGTAATTTGTTTACCTCGCATAGCATTTTTATCGTCTTTTGGGAGAGAGACATCACTAGTGAACATCACGTATCCCGGTCCATATCCTTATTACTGTTTCCACGCTGTATTTACTTTCCTGCTTTTACTTTCAATTTCAATCGTTATCCTTTGTGTTTTACCCTTTGTGAACAACAAGACCGGAGAGATTGACAACCTCTCTGAACTTCGTTGGGAACAAAGTTATCTGTGTGTGTGTGCAGGTCCACGTCAGTTGCGCCGCTGACACCTACTTATCATCTCTGGAGTCCTATTGGAGACAAACCTTGGTATCTTCACCGAGGGAAACTTGCTGCTGCGCTACATCTCAACCTTCCACTTGGGGTAACCAACGAAGGGCGAGAAGCCATCAAGCGAATTTCTGGCGCCGTTGCCGGGGACTCCGAGTGCTAAGATAGGGGAGTTGCACACTACCCTTTACCTTTGTTTTTTAGTCTTGTTAGTTTACCTTTAAGTTTTTATCTTTATGTCCTTTATCAAAAATCAAAAAAATATATATATATATAGTATGTCTAGTTCCTTACTAGCCAATCAATGTCTAACTTCTTTGAAACTAGATCTTATTGTCATGGAGGATTCACCGAGGATCAACAAGAATATTACAAGGAATATCCCTTGTCTCAAAAAGGGATACACTTATGGAGACTCATACATCAATCGTATGAGTATGCTAAAAACTTGTGCTCAATATATAATATATCTTTCTGCAGGGATGAATCTTGTTTCTTTATGAGGCACAAACACCTTGCTTTCCAATGTGAGTACAATGAGGATGAAACCTTAGCTTCTTATGCTAAGGGAAATTATGATTTTTATGATGCAGAACAAATAGAAGAATTTGTTGCTTTTAAGGGTGCCTATGAAATTACTTATTTTCCTGAAAATATTGATGACGCCCCTTACAAATCTGAGAGTCTTGCTATACTTAACTATTGTTTGGAAAATTATGATGCAAATTATTATATTACTGATCATCTTGAGAGAATCTCTCCTCCAAAGGAAGAGACTAATGTTTTGCAGGACTCTATGGAAGAAGAAATTACTGAACCTGAAAGCTCCTTGGATGAAAAAGAGGAGGAGGGTGACGAACAAGAGGAGGAAGAATGGAGCCATCCATGTCTACCTTCTAATGATAGTAACTCTTTGACTCTTACCTTATATGAGTGTCATGATCCTATGGATTCTTTTGAAATATCCCTTTTTGATGAAGTTGACGCCTTCTATGCTTATGGCCGTGATGCCACTATGGATGATGCTTAAGGAGATGAACTTGCAATAGTTCCTCATGTTAAGCATGAAATTGTTTCTATTGCACCCACACTTGATTGTCCTATTATCCTTTTGAAATATCCAATTCATATTCTGGAGAACTATGCTCTTATCAAGGCTCAATGTGATGGGTTGCATCTATCTTATCATCCTAAAAACCGTGTTGAAAACAATACACGTGTGCTTGTAGGTCATGAACAACATGATTTATGTGATAGTTATATTCTTGATGTTGTTCATGATGCTACTGAAAATTACTTTGAGAGAGGAAAGTTTGGTTGTAGAAACTTCCATGTTACAAAAACACCTCTCTTCATGTTGAAATTTTTGAAGTTGTTCTTGTTCCACCTTCCTATGCATGTCACTTTGTGCTTCTTTGATTTATTTTCTTACAAGATGCCTATGCATAGGAAGTGGGTTAGACTTAAATGTGTTTCATATTTGCTTCTTCATGCTCTCTTCTGCTTCAAAGTCTTATTCTTGTGAGAGCATCTTCTATAATCCTTAAGCCTAGCTAATGGCTTTAAAGAAATCGCTTTCGGGAGGCAGCCCGCAACGAATTTAGGTGTTTCTTTTTGCTTTTTTTGTGTCTTGATGATTGTTACTACTGTAGCAACATCATTGTATCTTTATTTTTCAGCTTTGTGCCAAGTTATAGCCTCTTGCGGCAAGGGAAGTAAAAGTTGTGACATGCTGTCCAGAAAACAGATTCTGTCCTCGTGACCAGAAAAATTACAGAAAAATCCCAGTTCATCTTTTTGAGCTGAACTTTTTACACAGTATGCTCTATACAATTACAAAACTTCCGTATGTTCTGAGTTTTTTCATTTGAGTTGCAGAAGTTCGCCTAAAAAATTCTTTACTATCTGCTGTTCTATTTTTCACAGATTCTGCCACGTATTGTCTCTCCTAACTTTTGCAAACCTTAAGCTTGCTTTTTCTTTGCAAAAACTTTTTGGCACTCTTGATAAAAAGTATCTCTTCAAGAATATATTTATATCCAGTGGGGAAAAATTATTTATTAAGGGTACTAACCTCTCTAATCAGCTTATGATGAGTTATGTATGAAGGGAGTTTTCAAGTGTGCGATGGAAGATGATGAAAGAAGATCCAGGAGTGTCAAGCGCTCAAGCTTGGGGATTCCCCCATGCATCCCCAATAAATATTCAAGGAGACTCAAGCGTCTAAGCTTGGGGATGCCCCCGTACATCCCCTTCTCCATCAACAATCATCAGTTCGTCCTTCGTCTCACTATATTTTTATCACTTCATGCGTTATGTGCTATGCTTGGAGCGTCTCGCTCTTAGGTTTTGTTTTTAGTTTTATTTAGATTTTCTTTCTGTTCATATAAAGTTAGAGCCCGTCTTACTTTGTGTGGGAGAGAAACACGCTCCACTTTCAAAATCTAGAACACATCATAGGATTTTTCCTGCTTATCTTTTTGCTGTTGTGTGTTCTTTATCTTTTCATAGCTGCTGCCATGTTTAGTTTTAGTCTTAGTTTGTCTTTAGCAAGAGCCTTGGCTTTTGCTTAGTTTGTTGCTGGAACTCTTTTTAGTTTTCATGCTTATCTTGTTAAAGAGAGTTGGTTGTTGCACTGAGTTGTGTCTTGTCTTGAAAGTAGGTAATTGAGGTTGCTATTTAATTCTAGTAGTAACTTGCAATAGTTTTGAGGTATTGGTGTGAGTAATGTTTGAACTTTTGGTGTCAAGAGCTCTAGCCTATTAGTGATAGGTGTCGTATTTTGGGCAATAAGTGTGTATTTTCAAAACCTACAAAACTAGTTGAGAACTCTAGCTACTAGATGGATCACTAATCTTTGGAGGGATCGAATATCAGAGAACACTCACGTACCATGAGTCGAGGATGCGCAAGGATAACCAAACCCCCATACACTCCTCCTCGGGGTACTTGTCTCTTTGTGAACCTCCTTATTAGATTGAGAGTTACCGATAATAAGTGCATGAGTTCTTCGGACTAATGTAAGTATTGAAAGTTGACACTTCCACCTTCCCATATTTTGCTAGCCTCTCCCGTGCCGTGCATTGCCTTCTTCTCACTCCGAGAGTTGGTGTCCACCTTCGCCGGTACATCCAAACACTTGGCATGATACGCTCTGTCATCATAAGCCTTCTTATATCATTCCTCAAAACAGCCACCATACCTACCTATCAAGGCATTTCCATAGACTTTCCAAGTTATATTGCCATGCAACATCCACCTCTTCATGACTTGATCTTCATGTCACACATGTTCCTCCTACACCGGCATCGACATACATTGTATACATCATGATAGTTACATCTTCTTTATGATTTTGAGTACCTTGTAAAGTGTGAAAGATCTCTTTTATCTTCTTGTAAAATAGAGTGTTTCCCTTAAGTGAGGAAAAGATCCCAAAGTGAACACAATAAAAGATCCCAAAGAGGACAAATGAGAGTTAAATAGAAAGAGCCATTGAGGAAAAATACAAAAAAATAGAAAAAAATAAATAAAAAGAGAGAAAAGGGGCAACACTACTATCCTTTTGAGAGATCCACACTAGTACTCCCTTTATATCCTTGTACTCCGTAGACATGATCATTATGCATATAGCTATGTGGGGACCTTCACACTATAGAACTTGGCTTGCATATTCCAAGGATGAGCCTCCTCAAACGAGCTCTAGGTCTTCATGAGCGAGCAAGTTAGATGCACCCCCACTAGTTCCTTTGGAGAGCTTCCTAGCTCGTATGTGCATCCGTTGCATGGCAATCCCTACTCCTCACATCATATCTATCATTTGGGATCTCTTGCCTATGATTGTCCTCATTGATGTGAGCCTTTCTCATCCTTTTTGCCTTCCTCCTCCGTACTTCTCTCTTTGCCATCCTAAGTGTCAACTCTCGTTCTTACGCTCATCCATTGCATGAGTGCTCGTAATATCGAAAAGGAGTGGATCAAATTGACTTGTACCTGGCTAGTGGTCTAGGGATGAGTCAAGATAAGATTCCAAAGGAGACCAAGTGTGAAACTTTAGTAGATTGAGTTCTCAACACAAAAATACTTTTTTCTTGTATTCCCTATCCCCCTTCTTGGACGCAAACACCATTTGGAGACATTCGAGTCACGGACAGCGAGAGCTCTTGCACCTAATGTTCTGTTGTTACTTGTTTCAATGCTAATATAGACTCTTGCATGCTATGACTTGAATTGAATCTCTAACCTTGATTGCTTTACTTTTCAAAGTTCTTATATGGTTGCTAGCATGTCACCACAGAAATTATGTTGTTATCATTTACCTACTCGAGACGAGCAGGAATTAAGCTTGGGGATGTTGATACGTCCAAAACATATCTATAATTTCTGCTTGCTCCATGCATGTTTTGTGTGATATTGCTATGATCTAGATACACTTTCATACACTTTTGATCATATTTGGACTAACCTATTAACTCAGTGCACCCCAGTGCCAGTTCCTGTTTTCTGCTGTTTTTCTATTTCAGTTTTCCCCCATATAAAAAGTGCCAGAAAAATTCCGGGAAAATCAGCGTACAGGAAGCTTCGCGAAGAGCCCGAGTGGGGCCAGAGGGGAGCCAGGGGGCCCAGGCGGCCACCCGCGCGGCCCCACCCCTGGCCGCGCCAGGGGGGCGCCTGGGGGCCCTGGTCCACCTTAGGCTGCCCCCCTTCGCCTATTTATTCTCCGTCACGGGGAAACTCAGAAGAGAGAACCCTATTTTGCAATCTCGCCTCTGTTCCGCCGCCGCCGCGCTTCCGAGATCGGGAGCACCAGAAGACCTCTTCCCGGCACCCTGCCGGAGGGAGGGCCGACCTCCGGGAGTCTCCTCTCCACCATGGATGCTCCCCGGATGTCTTGTGAGTAGTTTTCCTTGGACCATGGGTCCGTGATCATTAGCTATGTGATGTTCTCCTCCCTTCTTTGTTCTTCATGGTTTAGACCTCGTGAGCTTCCCTACATGATCGGGACACTTTTGTAGTATTTCTGCTATTGCTATGCTGAGTTTGATGGGATCTGATGGATTATGAGATTATGTTCAGATTGTGATAGAGTAATATATTTGGTTTTAATCTCTTATATTTTTGTTCCTAAGTAATTCTTACATGTTCTCCGTTGCTGTTTATTGCTTTGGCCAAGTAGTAGGTAGTGACTCCAAGAGGGAACGTTATGCTCGATTGTGGGTTCATGCCCCCCGATGACACGCTTGAGTAACAGAAACATGAGTCTAGGGCATGTGTTGTTGCCACAAGGGGGAAAGCAACGGTGCTTGTAACCGCGGTTGCAAGGATTGTTTACTTTATGCAAAGTTCTTTTTAATGCAGTTGTCTGTTGCTTTGGGTTTACACTTTGGGTGGGGCTCGCAACTTAATACCAGTGAGATGTTCTGCATAGATATCTCAAGGTCGATGATTAGTAGTAGATGCAGTTGGATTACGGTCTACTTATTTTGGCGTACTGCCCGTGCTTTTGAGCCTCTTCCTTTCTTTTGTAGCATAGTTAGCATTGCGGTGCGTTCATAATCCTGTCAATTTCCCTTCTGTAATTTGTTTACCTCGCATAGCAGTTTTATCGTCTTTTGGGAGAGAGACATCACTAGTGAACATCACGTATCCCGGTCCATATCCTTATTACTGTTTCCACGCTGTATTTACTTTCAATTGCTATCATTATCCTTTGTGTTTTACCCTTTGTGAACAACAAGACCGGAGAGATTGAAAACCTCTCTGAACTTCGTTGGGAACAAAGTTATCTGTGTCTGTGTGCAGGTCCACGTCAGTTGCGCCGCTGACACCTACTTATCATCTCTGGATTCCTACTGGAGACAAACCTAGGTATATTCACCGAGGGAAACTTGATGCTGCGCTACATCTCAACCTTCCACTTGGGGTAACCAACGAAGGGCGAGAAGCCATCAGAGATCTCTCCTGAGGATGCTGAAGACACTGCGGCTTGTCCTCACACTGCAACGGATTGTCTCCGTCCTGATTCACCTCAGCCCTGAGGCATGCTCTTGGGACGCTATAATTAGTTCTTGCCTTTTTGTTCATTTAATGTCAAAGGGGGAGAAATATGTTAGTCTTCAAGCGGGTATATATGGGGTTCCTCAGTTACAACTCTCGTTCTTCAGACTATTTTTGTAACGAGTTGTAAACTGATATTTTTTTATTGGCTGATACCTTTGCATTACCTCAGGAAATTACTTAAGGTCGGGTTTATACCTATAATTTTTCTCAGCAATCACTTTCCTCAGTGTTGTGTTTAATCTTCAATCATTCTAGTTTCAACACTGATTTTAGACAATACTGGATATAGGGGGAGCTCCTCGTGTTTTTTTTAATATTCACTAAGTTCAAAAGTCCTCAATATATGCATATCCTCAGGGGGAGCATCTCTATATCCAGACAGAATGAACTGTTTTATTCAAGCTCTATTCCTCAAAATTACTTATTTAATCCCATTGAAGCTTTAACCTGATTGTCATCAAATCACCAAACAAAGGGGAGATTGTAAGTGCATCTAGTGCCCCTTTGAGGTTTTGGAGTATTTGATGAAAAAATAGTTAAGGGATTGATGTGTTTGTGAGTGTACACAGGAAACGGTCCCTGAAGAAGAGTTTAACCACCGTTGTCGAGCCCCAAAAATGTTGAGGAACATTGAAGAAATCGGTGTATTTCCTGAAGACTGGCGAGGCGTGAAATCCTGAGGAAACAGGATCCTGAGGAATTCGTGTGATGCTGAAGAAGCTGTGCGTCATCCTGAGGCATCTCGCGCTGAAGCCGAAGTAGAAGCGTAGTCTACGTTAAGACTTCTATACTTCTTGAGACGTAGGAAAACACCGCACTGTTGGAAGGGTTGAGGAAAATGAGTTATGTATTTCTGAGGAAGTAGTCATATAGAAATCCTGAAGAAAACCCTGAGGAATCTCCTGCAGTAGAGGTTCAGTTCCTCGAGTGTTTGAGACCTTGTTCTTTAGGACACTGAGGAATCTAACTTCGATTGAGGAGTCAGGAAACTGTCAGTGCAATTTTCCTGAAGAAGAGAGAGAGAGAATACTTTGGACCGTGCCACGTGTTGCGTGGTAAGAGGCTAGTACCTGTCTAGCAACGATCCTAAGGGTGGGAACGATGGTAATTTCATGCATGGGCATTTATGTCATTTCACTTGGGTTTGCTCCGCGGCTATAAATAGCCGCCCCCATCCCCATTTGTGGGTTGGATGCTCCGTAATAGAAACTGACACTTGTCATCTGAGAGCAACCCACCTCTGAGGAACCTGAAGAACCTAAGTGAGGAAAACCACCAACCTGAGTAGTTGAACATTTCTGAGGAAGTTGGTTCGAGTGAACAATGGCGCCGTTTTAGACAAAAGTTGCTTTCTTGACCTGGACCTGCACACAATACAAATAACTTTGCTTCCCAACGAGTAAAGAGAGGTTGTCAATCTCTCCGGCCTTGTTGTTCACGAAGGATCAAACACAAGGGATAATGATAACAACTAGAAAGTAAAAGAAGGAAAATAAAAGAGCGTGTAAATAGTGATGAGAATATGGACCGGGGTCTCGTGATGTTCACTAGTGATGTCTCTCTCCCAAAAGACGATACAACTGCTATGCGAGGTAATCAAATCATAGCTGGGCAATTGACAGGATTAAAAACATACCGCAATGCTAACTATGCTACAAAGAAAGGAAGAGGCTCAAAAGCATGGGCAGTACGCCAAAATAAGTAGACCGAAATCCAACTGCATCTACTACTAATCATCCACCTTGAGATATCTATCCAGAACATCTCGCTGGTGTAAACCCAAAGCTACAGACTACTGCATTAAAAAGCACTTTGCATAAAGTAAACAATCCTTGCAACCGCGGTTACAAGCACCGTTATTTTCCCCCTTGTGGCAACAGCACATCCCCTAGACTCATGTTTCTGTCATTCAAGCGTGTCATCAGGGAGCATGAACCACAATCAAGCATAACGTTCACTCTTCGAGTCACTACCTACTATTTGGCCAAAGTAATAAACAGCAACAGAGAACATGCAAGAATTACTTAGGAACAAAAATATAAAAGATAAGAACCAAATATATTACTCAATCACAATTTGAACATAGTCTCATAATCCATCACATCCCAGCAAACTCAGCATAGCAACAGCAGAAAATTACATATGATCCTCGATCATGTAGGGAAGCTCACGAGGTCTAAACCATGAAGAATAAAGAGGGGAGGAGAACATCACATATCTACTGATCACGGACCCATGATCCAAGGGAGACTACTCATGGCACATCCCGGAAGCGTCCATGGTGGAGGGGAAGCTCCCGGAGGTCAATCCTCCCTCCGGCAGGGTGCCGGGAAGGGGTCTGCTGGCGCTCCTAATCTTGGAAGCGCGGCGGCGGCAGAACAGAGGCGAGATCACGAGAAGGGGTTCTGTCTTTGGAGGTTTCGCGTCACGAAGAATATATAGGCGAAGGGGGAAGCAAGGGGGCCCACCAGAGGTCCAGGCGCCCCCCTGGCGCGGCCAAGCCCTAGGCCGCACCAGGTGGCCGCCTGGGTCCCTGGTGGTGGCCCTCTGGCCCCACTTAGGTGATTCCGGAAGCTTCCGTTGCATTGATTTTTTATCCGATTTTCCCGAATTTTTGGAGCATTTTTAATATGGGGGAAACCTGGAATAGAAAAACAGCAGAAAACAGGAACTGGCACTGTGGTGCACTGAGTTAATAAGTTAGTCCAAATATGATCAAAAGTGTATGAAAGTGTATCTATATCATAGCAATATCACACAGAACATGCATGCAACAAGCAGAAATTATAGATACGTTTGGGACGTATCACTCGGCACCAAATCCTAGGCCAAAGTCTGGAGGAAATAATAAGGGAAAGGCAGAGGATGCCCCCAGTAACGCAGAATTGGTAGCAGCTGCAAACGCCTCAGGTATTCATGGCAGGGTGCATCCCAAGAAAGAATGGCAACCTCATCAGAAAAAAACAGCAAATGATGATGATGTCTTAGATCAACCATGTCATCTTCATACAACCCGAGATGCTGAGGGAAAGTTAATTCTCCCAAAGCATAAAACTTGGCAGTGTCGTTTGATCAAAAGGGTAGCTCAAAATGCAAAGGCAGGGTCTCAAGAAGTTAAGAATAATGGTAAGAAAAAATATGGATAACTCGGATGTGGACAACGAAGGATATCCACGTGAATATGGTGTATTCTTTATTTTTGCTGGTCGGAAATCTAAGAGAATTGAGAAAATTTGGTTCAGAGAAGTTAACTTGGCAGCCCCAGCTGTTCTGAGCTACATGAAATGGGCAGACACCCCAATCACAATTGATCAGTCCGATCATCCCCCCTATATTCCACATCTAGGAAGACATGCTTTGATTATTGACCCATTGGTGGAAACAGGAAGTGGAAACTTTAGATTATGAAACGTTCTGATGGATGGTGCTAGCGGCATAAACATCATATATGCAAGTACTCTGGAAAACATGAATATTCCAATGTCTAAGCTGCACAAAATCCATGTGGAGTTTCATGGAATTATACCGGGAAAGAAGGCACACTCATTGGGCATGTGTCGTGGGAATGACCCTCCGAGCAGGGTCACCCAGGAGAAATAACATTTCAAGACGAAGATCGCTGATCTGATGATCGCCGATCTAAGTGAGGCCAAGCTGATTTGGGCCGACCTGAAGACCATCACTCGGAGGAAGGCAGATCTGAAGACCGCCGATCTAAGGATCGCCGATCTAGAAAAAAACTGAGCAAGCACAAGATCGATCTCCAAAGGGCCGAGCTGATTAGGTCGGAGGCCGATTGCCCCAGGAGAGTGAAATCGGCCTCACCTAAGTTCATTCAGCCCAAGATACAAGACAATCCAAGCTAAATCCGAGAGTTGACCTTGGCCCAGGTCGGAGCACCTGGTATAAGGTCATAAATGCTCAATCCCAGAAGATCTGGGTGGCAGAGAAGTTGAGTCCATGTGTCGACCAGTCAGGAACTTGTTGTCCCCTCCCGCATAGATTACGCGGACAGTCCGACAAGACCAAGCTTCTAGCCACACTGTTCAGTACGCAGGACTTACAAGCTAGCGGCATGGTGAGCCGCAAACCTACTCCGGGTCAGCCGGAGAGCAGACATCATGGGGGCCCAGCCAGTTACATGACGCTTATAGCTGGCTCCCCCTCTACTGTGTAATTACCTTAGCACCCCGGGCTCGGCCTATAAGAGCCCCGGGAACCCCTCCTGCGTAGGGGGACGAATGCATTTACTACACTTCGCCCACCAGAGAGAGAGCATGGAGAGAGTTGTGCTTAGATCCCTCTTCTCCTTCCTCTCATACACCTCACGGAGCATTCATTGTAGCTCGAGTTATTGCTTATAGCTAGCTCGGCAGGACTAGGGGTGTTATCTCTATGGAGAGCCCCGAACCTGGGTACATCGCGGTGTCTCACTGTGTTTGTCCCCATTCTCGATTCCGGCACCATCGACACTCACCTCGATTTGTCCCGTCTTTAGCCATCCCCATGGCATCTGTCGTTACTAAACAACGACAGTTGGCGCCCACCGTGGGGAAGGCCGAGGCGTTGAATGGAGTTCTGATCCGGACGGGACCATCTTCTGCATCGAGCGCATGCTTCTCTTCCGACCTGGTTCTCAGGTACGGAGCATGGGACTACGACATTGACAATGCCTCGCGGTTTGGGGCAGGAATGCCCCTATCGCGTGGCGTCATTGTGCCATTCGACAGTCACCGCGTTTTCTTCGCGGCTCTTCCAGAGGTCTATCCCAGGGATATACGGGTGTTCTCCAGTCTCACAGACCCACTGCCGCGCAGTGAGGGTGCTATGGAATCTAAGGACACGACTACGCATATCCGTGCGGAGGTTATGATGGCGGGAGCATCGAGTCGCCACAGCTCCACCAGCATGGCAGCCCGAGCTGCGGAGGACGCAGCCAACGCTGCTATAGGCCGGAGCAATCCACAGGATGTGCTCCACACTCCTATGGGCCTTAACGCAGATCCAGCGGCAGCTCACGCCGAGCTGGAGAAAGCTCTCCAGGCCTTGGCCGAGCAGTCAGATCGGATGGACATTGAAAAACGTCGTCTGGAAGCCACAATTCGGGAGTACAGTGTGGGCAGGGCGTAGTGTCGCACGTCATCCCACCACCAGTGTTAGAGGAGTTGCGAGTCGCCGCCGAGAGGTCGATAGAGAGCTGGCAAGGGCCCAGCACCCAGCAGCGTCCACCATCGTCCCATAGCTCGCGTATAGCTCTCTTGTGAAGAACATGAGAGCCGCCGAGAAAATTTCCCAAGAGATAGAGCACTTGGAGGGAGAGGAGCTGCAAGAGAGGACGCGTCGAATGCGCGATCTTCTAGAAGAAGCAAATAAACAGCAGAATAACGCCACCGAGCAACCCCAAGGGCCCGTGGAATCAAGATCAGTTTGGCCGACTGCAGGTGCAAACCAGCAGAATGCGCCACCTCGGCAGCAGAGACATGCGTCTTCACCGCATGGGAGTCAACTTCGTAGTCGGAAGAATCAAGGGGCCGGAAATAGCCGAAAGGACGAACCAGCAGTGAACAGACGGCATCAAGAGCAACGGACAGCGTCAGTTCGGCCTGCGATGAGTCAGCGGTTAGGTCACCGAGCAATCACAAGCAATGATGCAAGGCACCGCATTGAGAAGCTGCAGAAAGATCAGCAGCCAGAGGATGATGCACCAGCGGTTCCGGCCTGTTTTGGACCGCACATTCGGCAAGAGAAGTTCCCCAAAGGTTTCAAATTTCCCAGGGACACCCCCAAGTACAATGGATCAGTCAAGCCAGAGGATTGGCTGGTCGATTACATGACCGCAGTCGGCATCGTGGGAGGCAGTAGGCGCGTGGCAGTTTGCTATGCACCCCTTATGCTCCAAGGTTCAGTTCGGTCCTGGTTGAACAGCTTTCCCAGCAACAACATCAACTATTGCGAGGATTTTGATGACGCATTCATGCGCAATTTCACTGGCACGTATGAGAGACCGGGTCTACCACGGCACCTGGCGTTGTGTGTACAACGAAAGGATGAGCCCCTTCGCGATTACCTTCAGTGGTGGATCAAGCTCAGAAACACTTATGAGGGAGTTCATGAAATCCAAGCCATCTAGTACTTCACTGACGGCTGCTTGGATGGGTCAATGCTGAAGCACAAGCTCCTGCGCAAGGAGATCACATCTTTGTCCGATCTGATGAAGATAGCCAACTCATTCGCCGCTTCCGATTCTGCAATGTGCCCGATTCAGTTGAGTTCCAACGGCCTCATTCAGGGGTAGTCCTCCGTGCAGCAGCAGCAATCGGCAGAGGCAGGAGGCACCGGTCCCAATCGGCGCGAGAGACGCAAGATGTAGCGCAGCACCAACAACTTCAACAACGCCACCCCCAACTTCAACAACAACAACAACAACAACAACACTGGCTTAAACAAGAGTAAGGACGGGCAGCCGGATGTGCAATATGGAAATCGGCAGGTAATGTCGGTGGAGTGTGGCCGATAAGAACCATCAATCGGAAAAATTTCACTCCAAAGTATACTTAGTTTGGGATTGGCCGAGAGCAGACGCGGCCAACTGCGACCAGACCGGCTGGCCAATAGTCGGCAGGTTGCAGTCGGCCCGTTCACAAACCCTTACCTTTACGCCAAGAGTTCAAAGCCTAGAAGTACTTGTCCAATTCCTTCTAGGTCTATTCTATGATCCAACTGCAGACCGCAGGTCGGCTGTATGGTTGGCAGGAATATTTGACTAAGGAAGAAACAAGGCAAAAAAAAGGCAATCGGCTTGAAAACGCAAAGGCAAGAGAGCATTCATAAAGAACAAACACCATGTTCACAAGCAAACCTGGCCGACTGGCCGAATGTTGATTATTACATGAAAGTGGCCCTCAGCGGGCGTACTTGGAGTTTAACCAAAGTTTTCAAGGTAAAAGCAGGCGATAACGCATGCGCGAGTCAAGCAGTCGGAGCGTTGGAAGATGGCGCAGTGGCCTCTGGTGCAGGAGTAGCTGAAGAAGTCGGGGTGGTGCCGGCGGCATCTCCTGGAGTCGAAGTAGCAGTGGCTTCGGGCTGAGGAGCAATTGGAGGGTCTTGAGCAACACTCTCTGATTGCTCGTCGGACGAACCTTCACTCTCGGAAGTGCGAGCATATTGCTCGGAGGTTGATGTAGAAGCCCGCTGACGAGCAGGCGGAGCATGAGTTCCATCTTCACTGCTGGTGTAGAGGAGCTCACTCAGCGAGAGCGCAGGAATCGGCGCACCATCGTCATCGAAATAAGGAGTGTGCTCCAGGGGATTGATAGCGTTTACGAGCTCGGCGCGCTGGCAGATTCGCGGCCAGACCGCACCAACACTCTCTTCTGACCCAGCCCGCAGAGCACCCAGCAAGTTCAGATCCACGGTAGGGTACCAGCTTATCACAATGGAAAAGTAGCCTGTATGCCAGCTCGGACTGCAGAATCAAGCATCACTCCAACTTGCCGAGGCGCGGCCTTCAGGTTCCGAGCTACGTCCTTAGTGGTTTCACCAGCAATCGGCGTCGCCCGCGTCGACCAGAGAGTCTCATTGAGCTTCTGAACACCAGTCTTGAAGGCGCGGAGAGCACTTTTGACCAAAGGCACTCGGGCGTCCAGAGCGACAACCAGTTCCTCAGGGCCCCAAGCTATAGCAGCATCAGCAGCATCCACACCTCTAATTCTCCTGAGCTCTGCTACGGCTTCAGCGGAAGCAGACTGGGAGTTGGGCCAGGCATCTAGCACGAGAAATTGGAAAAGAAGTTAGATCGGAGTACAATAGAATCAGATCAGAGCAAAAGAGAATCAGATCGAAAGGTAAGAGATCAACAAAAGAGAAGGTACCAGCAAGGGAAATGCCAACTTTGTGCAGGCAAGTGAGTTCCAGCTCGGCTTGGCCTTGGGCAACTTGGAGCTCTCTCTGATGGTGTTCGAACGCCTCCTCGGCGCGTTTCACCGCAACATTTTGTTCTTTCTGCAGTTGTCCTTCTGTCTCAGTCAGAGCATCCAGCAACCTTTGCAAATCACTAGCATGGGCAGCTTTTAGATTGGCTAGGTCCCTAGTTAGCTTTTGAGCTTTCGCTCGCAGCTCGGCTTCAACAGCAACCAATCGATCGCGCTCTTTCTCAACATTGCCGAGCTGGGCGTTTTTCTCACCAAGTTGGCTCTCCAGCTCGGCCACTTTCTTCTGGGTTGTTTCCAGATCGGGAAGATGAGCAGCAGCAGCTAAGGACAGAATGCAACAAAATCAAAATATGGTAGCAATCCGAAGTAAGCAAGTAATCGGCAGATTTTCACCTGTCACCTCCTGGATCTGAGCAGCTTGGGCATCAGATTTTTTCTTCAAAGTGACAAGAGTTTTCTGGCCCGCTGAATAAGCGGCCAGCAGCTCATCAAAAATACATTGTCGCCTTTGGCAGATGGCCTGAAAAATGGCGCAGTTAGATCCAAAGGGCAGGGAGTAAATAACTGTAGATCCAAGCTGATTGCAGGCAATCGGCCCGAATCTCGGGGACTACACCCGGTGGGTGCGCTGGCGCGCCGCCACGATTTCACAAACTTACCACAGTAGAATACTGTGACGCCCCCAAAATCAATCCGTGTACAGTAATCATACACGCAGGGTACACGGCTGAGATTAGGGTGCCACGGTGAGAATATCACAGCACAACACTAAACACAAAAGGATAAACCAATATGTTACAATAAAGGGGGGGTCACGCGGACCCGAATACATAAGTTATACAAGCCATAATATCTGAGTACAGACATAGTTAGTCAAGTTTTGCCTTAAGAAGGCTAGCACAAATAGCATCAGAGATACAGATCGAAAAGGCAAGGCCTCCTGCCTGGGAGCCTCCGAAACTACTCCTGGTCCTGGTCAGCGGGGGTCTCGACGTAGTAGTATCCGCCTCCGGGGTACTCCTGCTCCTGGGCTCCAACGTCGACTGCAGCGGCCGATCAGGCAAAACATAAAAGGGAAAATAAAGCAAAGGTGAGTATCTAGCATACCCGCAAGTCTTACGTCCGCTACTAAGCATTATGCATTGTATCAATGGAAAGGGGAGGCTGTATATAGTGGACTGCAAGATAGAAATCAGAATAAGGATAAGAAGCTATGCCTATCGAAGACTAGCATCTTTTGACGATGTCTTGCAGCATGAGAAGAGAAACAGCCAACAGTTCATATAAAGCAATAAAGTAACAACGAAGCAGAAGTTGCTGCAACATTGTATAATATAAGTTGTAATGATTAATAGTAATAATGCCTCCGAGTTCCCTTCCTCGACTCCCTGCGAGGAAGAAGACCCGGAACCATACAGTTTAATAGTAATAGTTTCTAGTGGTAAGATCCAGCTTCAGCATAAAGCGTCCTGTTACTGTGGACACGGCTATTCGAATAGATTAAACTCCCTGCAGGGGTGCACTACTGTTCAGCCTGCACGCTCGGATCTCCAGGGTGGCGTGAACCTTGTTAGGGAACACCCCACCGAGGCTATCCGACATGACGCAGCCCATCCTAGGCTCAACAGAGAGGCCATCCGCCGGACTATATCCTATGCGCCAAGGGGTCTAGGACCCTCACCCTTGCACGCTCCTGCACGGTGTGTGGCTGTCCGGCGAAGCGAAAGAAAATCCAAAAACACACCGTCCGGACGAAGAAGACACCACTTCCCGGCGCAGGCCGCGGTACTGCTGACGTCTGAAGAGCTTTCGGGCAAACTACGACGCAGGGGAGCCCATAACTCCTTATCCCACGTGAAGGTAGTGCATACAGACCAACGGGCCTCTCAAGTCATCCACCGAACCATTTAGCATTTTAATTAACCTGCGCGACAACCGTTATCGTTGCCTCGACTTAACCGACCCGCGGTCAACAACAGCAGTCAGGACCACCAGTACATCGGTGCCTACCCTGTCGTCCCACCAAGTCACTACGGTTACCAACAAGGTGAACCGTCTCCTTACCTTGTCTCGCGTGTGCTCTTGGTAGAGCTCGACTTTCGTGGTTTGGTAACTCTCGCGAGATACGAGCAGGGGCCAAGCACGCCAGTAACGTCGGTCGTACCCTCCCTGTCGTTCCCGACGATATACCGCTCGCGGGCACCGTTGGGTCGCCCGACTTCTTACCTTTAAGGACAACCACTGTTCAGGACCCTATGGCGGCAAGACAAAGTCAGCCTCGAGTGGAGTACAAGGATTACTCCTGGATAGCTCACACTTGAGGTGACTAGACATAACCCAGATAGGGGCCTTTGGCGGTGTCTGCTTTGTTCCGTACCTAAAACAGTTATATATTGTATCCGTGTTCACTCCCCTGAGTGATCACGTCCCGCTATCTAGTCCTAGCTAACAATGCGCAGGGCTCACTGCTGAATATATGAATAATTATAACAGGCAGCATAGGACAAAGGAAGGTACAACAAGGGCAACAAAATCAGGCTGTGCAATTGAATAGGATTGTAATCGTAGCAGCAGCAGTAACAATGCCTAGCGCAAGATATGTACGGAAAGATAGGCGATATCTGGGGAAGAGAATGGCTCTGCTTGCCTGGAAGCTCGACGGTAGGGGCAGGGTCGTCGACAAAGTAGTCGTACCCGGCGGCGGTGTAGTCGGCGGTAGCAGCGGGATCTACCGGAGAATAGAGGGGGGGAGAAACGGTAAATACAAAGCAAGCATAAACAAACAGATGAATAGCATGACGTATGCAATTAACGGTGTTCTAACGCAGTGCAGTGCACGGTGCACGGAGCGGGAATCCATCCGGGGATGGACTGTCAGCTCTGGGTGATTACCGGACAGGGTGTCCGGAGGGGGAAGGGTTCATGCCGGAGTTGTCGTGGACAACCGACAAACATGGGGATGGTGTAACCGTGCTAGTCGAAACAATCCGAACAACATTCGTGTTCGAAATAAATTCATCCGGGTACTTTAACAATACCGGACAAATCATCGGACAAACGGTCCGGAGGGGGACGGTTCGATGTTCGGTGTGTTAGAGGGGTGTGGTTGGTATAAGAATAGCGTACACGTATTCGTTATATTTTTCTGATCAATTTTCATGTATAAATTTTTTTAATCTGACTTACGGTTTAAAAGATATTGAATTTTAAAGTTTTATATCAAATTAAATGATTTCTGGAATTTCTTTTATTAATAAAATGCAACATTATCCACAGAGGGGTTTGACCACTCAACTGACAGAGGGGACCCACCTGTCAGCCTCTGGTATTAATAATTCATTTAATTTAATCTAAATAACCACTTGGCCCACATGTCATCCTCTGCAATTTTACTAAATCATCCAATTAATTAATTCTGCCAGTGGGGCCTACATGTAAGTCTAACAGGGGGTTATCTCCATTATTTTTAATAACAACTTAATTAAGAGCCATGTCCCACTGTCAGCCTAACCAAGGGGTGGGTTAACCTTTCAACTAATTTTTTTAGCGGTTAATTAGCCGATGGACCCCACTGTCAGTGGGTGCTAACCCACGACTTAACCCGACGGCACGCCGGCGACGACAGTGCATGTCGAGGGCGCCGCTCCGGCCAGCTCCGGTGGCCGTTTGAGACGCGGAGGGGTTCGTTGGAGAGTTGTCGCTGACCCGCGTCATTCTGCGCCATTTGCAGGAGCCGAGGCGGCCTAAGGTGAACGCACGGACGGCAATGGCGGCTGCCGGCGTGCGGCTCCAATGGCTCATGGCGATGCGCAACAAAATCGAGCAGTTCGGGGGTTTGGTTCGAGTATAAGGGGCATTGGGAGCACGTTGGTGCCAAAATCATGAGCTGAGCGGCACGAGGAGCTCGAAGCTCATAGCCATGGCGGCGGACAGAGCACGACCACGACGGCGCGACGTTCTAGCGCAAGGAACTAGCGATAAACAGGGGGGAAACCGAGCAGGGCTCACCACGGTTGCAGGGGAGGGGTCGGTGAGGCCGGGGAGTGCTTGGGGAGGAGGCAATCGACGACGAGGACACGGCGACCGTGGTGGAGTAATCCGCCCGATTCGCGCGTTGTAGTGGATGCGAGCACGTGTTCAGCGGCGGGGAAGACGTAGCCGAACACTGCGGTCCTTCCGGACGTGGTCGCACGACCGGAGGTGTCCGCTGGCCGCGTGGGTGCACACCGGCACGTCCACGACGGAGCTCGGGCAAGCTTGAGGAGAGGGGTGCAGCGCGAGAATGGAGAAGGGAAGGGGTCCTAGGGTTTCCAGGCGGCCGGGGGGGGGGGGGCAAGGGAGGATTTATGCCGTCGGGGAGCCGCCGGATGCGGGACACGGAGGGGGCTCGTCGCCGTGGCCATGGCGGATAGGCGCCACGCCATGGAGGGCGTACGGGAGGAGGGGGATGAGGGGGGTGGTGGGCTGGGCCGGCCCGAGGCTAGAGGAGGGGAGGTGGGCCTCGGACCAGAGGGGGGATTAGACTAGGTTTTTATTATTTCTCCTTTCTCTTTTCTTTCTCTTGTTTATTTCTGTTTTATATTTGTTTCACCCACTTAGGCATTTTTGTAAAATGTGGGATGTGTCCCATAATTTAGTATTTACCTAAGGTTGGTGCCACAAAAGATTTGGGCACTTTTAAAAGTCATTTAATATTTGCATTAAATATTAAATGGTTTATATGAGGTTTTTGGCTACTGTTTATAATTGTTTGATTTATTTGATAGCACAATAAATACTCATGACCACATTGCCATGGTCCCATGATTATTTGGGATTTCATAAAAGTGGTTCCAAGATTTTTGGAAAATATTTTATTGTCACCATATTTTTAATATTCATCAAAAGGTAATTTGAGTATGTTTGGAATCAAAGATGAACAAGGCATGATCAAGGTGATTAGAGACTTGCTAATCACAAAGGTTTAATCATTAACAAAAGTTTTACTGATGTCTGACACTGAGGGTGTTACAAATCTCCCCCACTACCAGAATTCTCGTCTCGAGAATTTAAGTGGTAGCGGGAAAAAGATCGGGGTATTCTTCACGAAGAAGATCTTCGCGTTCCCAAGTGGCTTCATCTTCAGAATGATTTGACCATTGAACTTTGAGGAACTTGGTGGTCTTGTTGCGGGTTTTGCGTTCAGACTGATCGAGAATGCGGCTTGGATGTTCTTGATAGGTCAAGTCCTGCTGCAGCTCAATCATATCATGTTCCACTTCGCGGATAGGGTCCTTGAAGCAGCGTCGGAGTTGCGACACGTGGAAGACATCGTGGACTTCGGAGAGGTTTGACGGCAACTCCAATCGGTATGCCACTGGTCCACTCCTGGAAAGAATACGGAACAGGCCAATGTAGCGAGGAGCTAACTTGCCTTTGATCCCGAAGCGGTGAGTGCCCCTCATGGGAGTGACACGAAGGTACGCGTATTCGCCAGGTTGATAGACCATTTCCTTGTGTTTGTGATCATAGTTGCTCTTCTGACGGGACTGAGCAGCTTTCAGGTGTTCACGGATAACGCGAACCTGATCTTCGCCATGCTGAATAATTTCCGGACCAATGAGAGTTCGTTCCCCAGTTTCTGACCAATTCAGAGGGGTTCGACACTTATGTCCATAGAGAACTTCAAAGGGTGCCATCTTCAGACTAGCTTGATAGCTATTGTTGTACGAGAATTCAGCAAATGGAAGAGATTCCTCCCATTTCTTACCGAATGAGATGACACAAGCTCGGAGCATATCTTCAAGCACTTGGTTGACTCGTTCGACTTGGCCTTGCGACTGGGGGTGATAAGCGGTGCTGAAATTCAGGTGAGTGCCCATAGCTTCTTGGAAACTATCCCAGAACTTCGAGGTGAAAATGCTGCCTCGGTCGGAACTGATCTCCAACGGAATACCGTGGAGCGACATGATTCTGGAAACATACAAGTCTGCTAACTGACTAGCAGAGATCGTCTCCTTGACCGGCAGAAAGTGGGCAACTTTGGAGAATCGGTCGATGACGACAAAGATCGCATCATGACCCTTCTGGGATCGCGGAAAATCGGTGACGAAGTCCATTTCAATCTTGTCCCACTTCCATTCAGGAATAGAAAGTGGTTGCAGAGTTCCAGCAGGTCTTTGATGTTCTGCTTTCACGCGACGGCAAACTTCACACTCGTCAACATATCGGTCGATGTCTTGCTTCATGTTAGACCACCAGTACCGCTGACGAAGGTCTTGGTACATCTTGGTACTACCAGGGTGAATCGACAAAGGAGTATCATGAGCTTCTTTCATGACGCGCGGGGTCATGTTTAGATTGGGCTTACTCCTAGGGACCACTAAACGATTCTTGAAGTACAACGTACCATCATCAGCAACAGTGAAGCATGATGGTTTTCCTCCAGCGATATACTTCTTGATCTTCTCGACATCAGAGTCACATGTTTGTATCCACTTGATGGTGCTGTCGAGGTCCGGCTCAACAACAAGATTATTCACATGTCCCTGCGGAACAATTTCAAGGTTCAACTTGCGGAGCTCTTCATACAGAAGTGGCTGCTCTATCTGGACTTCAAGTTCAGAACAGTAGGCTTTGCGGCTTAAGGCATCGGCCACCACATTAGCTTTGCCAGGGGTGTAAGAAATTCCCATGTTGTAGTCGGCTATTGTCTCGAGCCATCTCTGCTGGCGGAGATTCAGGTCTGGTTGGGTGAATAGGTACTTCAGGCTTTGGTAGTCGGTGTAGATCTCGCAACGATTACCGACGAGGTAATGTCGCCACAGCTTCAATGCATAAATTACCGCTGCCAATTCGAGATCATGTGTTGGATAGTTTTCTTCGTGAGCGCGCAACTGACGAGAGCCATAAGCAATTACTTTGCGCTCTTGCATTAGGACACAGCCTAATCCTTGAGGAGATGCCTCACAATATATCACGAAGTCCTTCTGGGTATCAGGCGGAGCAAGCACTGGGGGAGAAGTGAGCTTGTCCTTGAGGGCTTGGAAGCTTTCCTGACATTTATCTGTCCACTCAAACTTGACGCCTTTGTCAAGCAGGTTAGTCAGAGGCCTGGCAATCTTGGAGAAGTTCTCGACGAAACAGCGGCAATAGTTGGCGAGTCCGAGTAAACTTCTGGCTTGCTTGACAGTCTTGTGAGGAGTCCAGTCAAGAATAGGCTGGATACGTTCTGGGTTGACGGCAATGCCATCCTTGGAAATCACGTGACCAAGGTAGGTCACTTCAGGAAGCCAGAACTCACACTTAGAATACTTAGCGTAGAGTTTGTGTTCCCGAAGCTTCTCCAGTATAAGACGAAGATGTTCAACATGCTCCCCTTTATTCTTGGAGTATATTAAGATATCATCCAGATAAACCACGACAAACTTGTCGAGGTATTCCATGAATATATAGTTCATCAACCGGGAGAAAGTGGCTGGAGCATTCGTCAAGCCAAAGGACATGACAGTGTACTCGTATGAACCATAGCGAGTAATGAAAGCGATCTTCGGAATGTCCTCTTCACGGACTCAGATCTGATGGTAACCCAACCTCAAGTCGAGTTTCGAAAACACCGTGGATCCAGCAAGTTGATCATACAGATCGTTGATCCGGGGAAGCGGATATTTGTTCTGGATGGTGGCTTGGTTGATGGGTCGGTAATCTTGGACCAAACGATTTGTTCCATCGCTCTTCTTAACAAAGAGCGAAGGTGCTCCCCAAGAAGAGGAACTTGGGCGAATGAATCCTTTGTGAAGTGCTTCGTCGATCTCCTTCTTCAGTTCAAGGAGGTGGCGAGGTGGCATCTTATAGGGACGCTTGGCAATAGGGACGGTGCCAGGCTTCAGGTCGATGACGAATTCCACCTCTCGGATCGGGGGTATTCCCGGGAGTTCTTCTGGGAAGACGTCGGGAAAATCACGAACGACTGGAACGTTCTCAATCCCGTCAAGAGGCGAGACATTCAGATCTTTCATCATATAAACATGCGTTTCAGCATCACGGGTAATCCGGGTGGTGTGGTTAACAATCTCGCCGGAGGGGTGAAAAAGTTGGACAGAACTGGTGCCACAGCACAGTGCGGCATCGTGGACTTTCAACCAATCCATGCCCAGAATGAGGTCTATGGTGGAAGACTTCAGGAGGATGGGAGAAGCAAGGAACTCAATTCCTTCAATTTCGACGATGGTTTTGGGCACTATCTTGGAGGTGTGGAAATGGACTATCGGAGTGCGGACAACCATCGGTAGATCCATCTTTTCTACCATGAAGTTATGCGACAATGCAAATGCTTCCGACATGAATGAATGCGATGCTCCTGAATCAAATAAAACAGTAGCAGGTACTGAATTAACAAGAAGGGTACCCATCACGGTAGCAGGTTGCTCCTAAGCTTCTTCGACATTAATGTTGTAAGCATGTCCGCGAGTGTGAGAAGAAGACCCAGTGTTATAGTTGGGGGTCCTGTTGTTGCCACGGCCATTTCCACGGCCAGCAGGGTGAACTACCAGTTGATTCTGTCGCTGGGGGCAGTCTCTGGAAAAGTGACCTGGCTGATGGCACTTGAAGCACAGGCCATCCTGAGGATGGAGGGGTGCAGTCTCAGTCTTCGGCTGTCTCTGCGGGGGCGGAGGCAGACGAGGTGCAACATACGACGGCCTTGGTGCAGGGGCAGGTGGACGATACACACTGTGTGGAAGCCAAACACATTGCTTCTGTGATGTGCCCGAAGATGAGCCAGCATCACGGGGGCGCTTCGGCGAACCACCGAACTTAAGCTGAGCAGTCTCAAGCGTGATAGTCTGATTCACCATGGTGGCGAAGTCGGGGAAGACGTGCAAAGCAAGTGCAAGCTGGAGATCTGGGTTGAGTCCATCACGGAACTTCTCTTGCCTACTTGCATCATTGGGGAGGTCACTTGCAGCATAGCGGGAGAGGCGGAGGAACTCCCTCTGTGTGACGCCCCCAAAATCAGACCGTGTACAGTAATCATACACACAGGGTACACGACTGAGATTAGGGTGCCACGGTGATAATATCACAGCACAACACTAAACACAAAAGGATAAACAATTATGTTACAATAGAGGGGGTCAAGCGGACTCGAATACATAAGTCATACAAGCCATAATATCTGAGTACAGACATAGTTAGTCAAGTTTTGCCTTAAGAAGGCTAGCACAAATCACATCAGAGATACAGAACGAAAAGGCGAGGCCTCCTGCCTGGGATCCACCGAACTACTCCTGGTCAACGGGGAACTCGTCGTCGTAGTAGGCGCCTCCGGGGTACTCCTGCTCCTGGGCTCCAACGTCGGCTGCAGCGGCCGATCAGGAAAAACAGTAAAGGAAATAAAGCAGGTGAGTATCTAGTATACCCGCGAGTCTTACGTCCGCTACTAAGCATTATGCATTGTATCAACGGAAAGAAGAGGTTGTATATAGTGAACTGAAAGACAGAAATCCAGAGCAAGGGTAAGAAGCTAGGCCTAACGAAGACTAGCATCTTCCGACGATGTCTTGCAGCATGAGGTAAGAATCAGCCAACAGTTTATATAAAGCATAAAGTAACAATGCAGCAGAAGTTGCTGCAGCATTGTATAATAGTAAGTTGTAATAATTAACAATGCCTCCGAGTTCACCTCCTCGACATCCCCGCGAGGAAGAGAACCCGGAACCATACAATTTAATAATAATAGTTTCTAGTGGTAAGATCCAGCTTCAGCATAAAGCGTCCTGTTACCGTGGACACGGCTATTCGAATAGATTAATCTTCCCTGCAGGGGTGCACTTGTGTTATGCTACACGCACGGATCTCCAGGGTGGCGGGAACCTTGTTAAGGAATGCTCCACCGAGGCTATCCGACACTTCATAGCCCATCTTTCGAACTCAACAGAGAGGCCATCCGCCGGTCTAAATCGTAAGTATCCAGGGCCTTGGACCCCAACCCTGACGTACTCATGCACGGTGCGTGGGTGGCCGGGAAGCCGTAACAAAAACAACACAGCTCAAGCCAAGAAGACATCGCACTTCCCGGAAATCAGCCCGCAGTACTGCTGACGTCTGAAGAGTCCTCGGACGACACTGAGAAGCGGAGGAGCCCATAACTCGTAGTTCCCACGGGTAGGTAGTGCGTACATGGCATATAGCCAACTCAAGACATTCACTGAACCATTTAGCATTTTAATTAACCTGCGTGACAACCGTTATCGTTGCCTCGACTTAACCGACCCGCGGACAACGACAGCAGCCAGGACCACCAGTACATCGGTGCCTGCCCCGTCGTCCCACCAAGTCACTGCGGTTACCAACAAGGTGAACCGTCTCCTTACCTTGTCTCGCGTGTGCTCTGGGAGGAGCTCGACTTTCGTAGTTTGGTAACTCTCGCGGCCAACGATCAGGGGCCAAGAACACCGGTACACTGGTCGTACCCTCCCTGTCGTCCCGTCGCAATACCTCTCGCGGGCACCGTTGGGTCGCCCGACTTCTTACCTGAAGGACAATCGCCGTTCAGGACCCTATGGCGGTAAGACAAAGTCAGCCTCGAGTGGAGTACCAGGATTACTCCTGGATAGCTCACACTTGAGGTGACTAGGCATAACCCAGATAGGGGCCTTTGGCGGTGTCTGCTTTGTACCGTACCTGTGTAGTTATAATATTTATACCCGCATTCACTCCCCTGAGTGATCACGGCCCTCTATCTAATCCTAGCTAACAATGCGCAGGGCTCATTGCTGAATAATGCATAATAATAATAATAGGCAGCATAGGATAAAGGAAGGCACATCAAGGGGCGACAAAATCAGGCTATAACAATGCCTAGTGCAAGAAATGTACGGAAATATAGGCGATATCTGGGGAAGAGAATGGCTCTGCTTGCCTGCAAGCTCGACGGTAGTAGTAGGGTCGTCGACGACGTAGTCGTACTCAGCAGCGGTGTAGTCGACGGCAGCAGCGGGGTCTACCAAAAATTAAGGGGGGGGAGGAAACAGTAAATACGCAGCAACCATATACAAACAGATGCATGACATGATAGAATGAAAGGTTAACGGTGTTCTAACGCAGTGCAATGCACATTGCTCGGAACGGAAATTTATCTGAGGATGAACTACCGGTTCCGGATGATTACCGGACAGGGTGTCCAGAGGGGGAAGGATCAAGCCGGAGGTGTCGTGGTTACCGGACAAACATAAGGGGGGTGTATCCGTGCTAGTTGATCTATTCCGAGAAACATTCGTGTTCGGAATAAATTCATCCGGGCACTCTAACAGTACCGGACAATTTATCGGACAGTCGGTCCGGGGGGGAATGTTCGATGTTCGTTGTGTTCGAGGGGTGTGGTAGACATACGGATAGCGTATTTGTATTCGTTATATTTTTCGGATCAATTTTCATGTATAAAGTTTTTGAATCAGAGTTACGGTTTAAAAGTTATTGAATTTCAAAGTTTTAAATCATTTTAAACAATTTCTGGAATTTCTTTTATTATTTATTAAACATTATCCAAAACATTATCCACAACATTATCCAAAACAGTGCTGACATGTGGGACCCACATGGCAGCCTCTGTTATTTATAAAACATTTAATTAAATCAGAAATGCCTTTGGACCCACCTGTCATACTAACAGAAATAATTTAACAGTTATTTAATTAACTTAATGGCCTAGGGCCCACCTGTCATAGACACCAGAGGGTTAAGTTAATATTAACAGTTTAATTAGGGGGAACAGGCCCACACGTCAGTGTCATGGGGGATCATTAGCACTAATTAAACACCTCTGACGCCCGGGCCCCACTTGGCAGCCAGACGGGAGCACGCCGGCGAGGCCGTGGGCGCCGGCGGCAAGCTTGCACACGCCACGGGCCACGGGAGGGTGCGGGACCAGTCGCGTTCGAACCGGCGTGGAGCCGCGCGTTGCCCGGTGGTCGTAGTAGTGACAGGTATGGCCGGGGTGAAGCACGCCGTCGACAATGGCGGAGGCGGCGCTCGGCTCCAACGGCAGACAACGAACCGCGGCAAAATCGAGCGAGAAAAATGTCCAAAGCGAACGCATGTTCAACTGGGAACACGTCAGGGTCATTGGCGCGGACGATATGGCACAGGGAGCACGGTGTTCACGGCCATGGCGGCGGCCGGAACTCGGCGTGGTGGAGACGGCGAACCAGTGCGCGAAAACGGGAGAGGGGAGAGGGGAATCACAGTGGAGCTCACCAAGAGTGCGCGAAAGGGGGTAGTGGGCTCGAGGAGGTCCTGGGGCGTCGAATTCGGCGGCGGCGAGGTCGTGACCGTGGCGGAAGGGGATGGACGATTCCCGGCGGCGGCGCGTCCAAGCGTCGATAGCGAGCGCGAGGCGACGAAGTCGAGCACGACCAACCTCCTGGACACACCCGCCCGGACTGCGGTGGCCGTTGGCCACGAGCACGCCGGCAACGCGACCACGGCCGCGCTCGGGTTTGGGGGAAAACGGAGCAGAGGACGAGCGAGGGGGGGAAAGTAGTGATGGAGCTCGATCCACAATTCACGGGGGTCCTCCTTATCGACTCCGGCCGGCTAGGGGACAGGGGAGCAGGTGAGGAGGGCGGGGCCGGCTTGACAGCGGCGGCCACGGCGCAAGGGGGGTGGTTGGAACAGGAGGAAGAAGGGGGATGCTGGGCCGAGGTGGGCCTCGCCCCAGGCGAGCTTTAAGCCCCTTTTTATTTTGTTTTGTTTTCTGTTTTCTCTATATCTTTTCTGTAATTAATTTATCAACCCTAGCATTTTTGTAAAAGGTTATTGGTGTTTTTAAATTAGGGTTACATATTACTGAGGTGCCACAAAAGATTTTGCAGCAAAATAAAATCATTAGATATTTATTTTAAATATTAAATGCCCAAAGTAAGGGTTTTAACCTACTGTTTGAATTGTTTGGAATTTTCTATAACTTCAAAAATTACCAAAGTTGGTCCAACATGATTATAATGATTTTAGGCAATTTACAAAAATAGTTTCATGATTTTTGGAACAACTTTATTTGAGCACTTTTGTTTTATATTTCATTCAAAGAAGTTTCAATTAGGGTTTGGTTTGTTAGGTGAGCAAGGTGCATTTGGCTTTGGGTTTTGATCCCAAGGGCTCAAGTACATGATGCATGGGGTGTTGATCAACCATAGCAAGGTTTGATCATTAGCATCACAAAGTTTTATCAAGGTCAAGGGAGATCAATCAGTGAAAATCCAACAGTGATGATCAAAAGTGATGATGATTACTGTTACAGAAACTGAGGGTGTTACACTCTGATATGCCTCGACGGTTTTGTTGCCCTGAACGAGGTTGCGGAACTCGGCCTTCATATGGTTCATAATCGCCTGGGGGACATAACGAGCACGGAAGGTAGCCTTGAAGTCATTCCAAGTGACGACAGTCCGTTCGACTAGCGATCCCTTGTAAGTGTCCCACCACTGAGCAGCGGGGCCACGCAGGAAATAGGACGCAAAGTTGACGTAATCAGCAGCGCTCACATTAGCGAACTCCAGCTGTCGAGTGATGTCACGAAGCCAATCATCAGCATCCAGCGGCTGTTCAGGCTGGTGGAATAGAGGGGGATTGAGACGCATGAAATCCCGCAGAGTAACCACAGGCGGCTGGTGTTGGTGCTGGTTCTTGTTCTGGTTCTGATTCTGGAGCTGATCTATGACTCCTTGCATAAACACTTGGTTCATCTGAAACTGCTGCATCATCGAGGCCATGTAGTCCGGCGGCGGAGGTGGATCATTGGCACCACGACCACGACCACGACCAGCCATCCTGCTAGAATTTAACAGGGGTATTTCAGCGATGAACATTTATCGAGATACCGGAAATGAGTAATAGGTAAAGCGACAACAAAGAGGAGGCGCGGATATATAGGAGTAGTCATATAAGACATACACATCCACACATAGAATCAATCGAAAATCGGGCAGCGTAACGTCGTAGAAATTAAGGAAAAAGGACACAGTAGGCGCCGCGCAGACCGCGGTAAGGATTACACGACGCGACATAGATTCCACTATGTCAATCACGCCGCAAGAAAACTGTTGGCCACAGGAGTTAATGCCAGAGGACGCGCGGCCTGCCCAGAATGAGAATGGGATCCGCGGTCCGGGACCTGAGGTAGAACTCCTGCAACACGACTCAATCAATGGGGAAGCACCAAAACGCCGGATGGAATCAAGAGAACGTGATCCTAATGTCAGTGTTTGTAAACCTTACCAGCAAGGATAAGAGAGCAGATTCCCAGAGCATAGGTAAGGAGAAAAGGATCCTAATACCATAGATATCACACGTAGTGACATCGATGTGGGCCCGTAAGCCAAATATTAAGTTAGCAAAATATTTTTTCAAAGGCTAGACTCAACTTCGACCAGGTAGTGGTGGGGTGGCTTCCTACAGGCAGTCGGCTCTGATACCAACTTGTGACGCCCCCAAAATCAATCTGTGTACAGTAATCATACACGCAGGGTACACGGCTGAGATTAGGGTGCCACGGTGAGAATATCACAGCACAACACTAAACACAAAAGGATAAACCAATATGTTACAATAAAGGGGGGTCACTCGGACCCGAATACATAAGTTATACAAACCATAATATCTGAGTACAGACATAGTTAGTCAAGTTTTTCCTTAAGAAGGCTAGCACAAATAACATCAGAGATACAGATCGAAAAGGCAAGGCCTCCTGCCTGGGAGCCTCCGAAAATACTCCTGGTCCTGGTCAGCGGGGGTCTCGACGTAGTAGTATCCGCCTCCGGGGTACTCCTGCTCCTGGACTCCAACGTCGACTGCAGCGGCCGATCAGGCAAAACATAAAGGGGGAAATAAAGAAAAGGTGAGTATCTAGCATACCCGCGAGTCTTACGTCCGCTACTAAGCATTATGCATTGTATCAATGGAAAGGGGAGGCTGTATATAGTGGACTGAAAAACAGAAATCCAGAGCAAGGGTAAGAAGCTAGGCCTATCGAAGACTAGCATCTTCCGACGATGTCTTGCAGCATGAGGTAAGAATCAACCAACAGTTTATATAAAGCATAAAGTAACAACGAAGCAGAAGTTGCTGCAACATTTTATAATATAAGTTGTAATGATTAATAGTAATGATAATGCCTCCGAGTTCCCTTCCTCGACTCCCTGCGAGGAAGAAGACCCGGAACCATACAGTTTAATAGTAATAGTTTCTAGTGGTAAGATCCAGCTTCAGCATAAAGCGTCCTGTTACCGTGGACACGGCTATTCGAATAGATTAATCTTCCCTGCAGGGGTGCACTGGCGTGACTCTACGACGCTCGGATCTCCAGGGTGGCGGGAACCTTGTTAGGGAACGCTCCACCAAAGCTATCCGACACAAAGTAGCCCATCCTTCGGCAATCAACAGAGAGGTCATCCGCCGGACTATATCCTATGTACGCCGGGCTTTGGACCCTAACCCGAACGTACTCCTGCACGGTGCGTGACTAGCCGGTGAAGCAAAATCAAAGCAAATACAAATACACCGCTCGAGCAAGAGAAGACAACACCACTTCCCGGCAATCAGCCCGCGGTACTGCTGATGTCTGAAGACCCTCGAACGAGACTACGATGCAGGGGAGCCCACACTCCTCATCCCACGTGTAGGTAGTGCGTAGAAGCCAAAAGGCTACTCAAGACATCCGCCGAACCATTTAGCATTTTAATTAACCTGCGTGACAACCGTTATCGTTGCCTCGACTTAACCGACCCGCGGTCAATGACAGCAGTCAGGACCACCAGTACATCGGTGCCCGCCCTGTCGTCCCACCAAGTCACTGCGGTTACCAACAAGGTGAACCGTCTCCTTACCTTGTCTCGCGTTTGCTCTTGGTAGAGCTCGACTTTCGTGGTTTGGTAACTCTCGCGAGATACGAACAGGGGCCAAGAACGCCAGTAACGTCGGTCGTACCCTCCCTGTCGTTCCCGACAATATACCGCTCGCGGGCACCGTTGGGTCGCCCGACTTCTTACCTTTAAGGACAACCACTGTCCTGGACCCTATGGCGGCAAGACCAAGTCAGCCTCGAGTGGAGTACGAGGATTACTCCTGGATAGCTCACACTTGAGGTGACTAGGCAAAACCCAGATAGGGGCCTTTGGCGGTGTCTGCTTTGTACCGTACCTGTGCAGTTGTATATATTGTATCCGTGTTCACCCCCCTAAGTGATCACGGCCCGCTATCTAGTCCTAGCTAACAATGCGCAGGGTTCACTGCTGAATAATGCATAAATATAATAGGCAGCATAGGATAAAGGAGGTACATCAAGGGGTGACAAAATCAGGCTATGCAATTGAATAGGATTGTAATCGTAGCAGTAGCAGTAACAATGCCTAGTGCAAGAAAGGACGGAAAGGTAGGCGATATCTGGGGAAGAGAATGGCTCTGCTTGCCTGGAAGCTCGACGGTAGGGGTCGGGTCGTCGACGAAGTAGTCGTACCCGGCGGCGGTGTAGTCGGCGGTAGCGGCGGGGTCTACCGGAGATTAAGGGGGGAGGAAACAGTAAATACACAACAATAATATACAAACATATGCATGACAAGACAGATGAAATGTTAACGTTGTTCTAACATCGTACGATGCACTTAGCTCGGAGCGGAAATTCATCCGGGGATGATATACCGGCTCCGGGTGATTACTGGACAGGGTGTCCGGAGGGGGAAGGGTTCATGCCGGAGGTGTCGTGGACAACCGACAAAGACAACGTGGGTGTATCCGTGTTAGTTGAACCATTCCGGACAACTTTCGTGTTCGAAATAAATTCATCCGGCAGGTTTTTACCGGCACCGGGAATTATCGACAGACAGCCCGGAGGGGGAAATGTCGATGATCGGTGTGTTAGGGGGGTGGGGTAGACATACGGATAGCGTATCCGTATGCGTTATATTTTTCTGATCAATTTTCATGTATAAAGTTTTTGAATCTGACTTACGGTTTAAAAGATATTCAAATTCAAAGTTTAAATCATTTTAAATCAATTTCTAATTTATTTTTATTATTAAAACAGAACATTATCCAGAACAGTTGACTGGTCAAACCTGACCAGTGGGACCCACTGGTCAGCCTCACAGTTAATAAAAATGGTTTTATTAATTCTAAAAATCAAGTGGACCCACATGTCAGTGACTGTTAATATTATCTAAATTATTTTAATCAATATATGACAGGTGGGGCCCAGGTGTTATTGAGAAATTGTTTAATTAACAGTTATATTAACCCAAAGGTTATTTTAATGGGCTGGTCCCACATGTAAGCCTAACAGGGAGGCGCGATGGGGAGAAAAAGGGAGGGCGCTAGGGTTAGGGTGCGTCCCGGGGGTCCTTATCCTCCAGGCTAGCCAGGGGATGGGCGACACGGCGGCACAGCCGGCCATGGACGAGGCACAGGCGTCCACGACCCCCCTGGTGAGCAGTAGGAAGAAGATGGGGAGGGGGCGTGGTGGGCCGGGGTTTAGATGGGCTTTGCACTGGGGCGGTAGATAGGTTTCCTTTTATTTCGTTTTGGTTTCTTGTTTTCTTTTTATGTTTGGTATTTATTTTAGTTGCTTTTGAATTTTAAAAAAATATGTAACATAGCCTATAATTAGTGTAACACAATATTGAGATGCCACAAAAAGATTTGGAGTTTTATAAACTCTTTTGCATTTTTGTTTTATTAAAAAGGTATTAAATGCCACTGTTTTGGCTACTATTTGAATTGTTGGATTTATTTTATTGCTTAATAAATACCCAAACCCATATGGATTTGGTCCACTGAATATTTTTGATTTTATAAAATTGCTTTCACAATTTTTGAACAAAGTTTTATTTTCACTTATTTTTAATATTCATCAAAAGGCATTTTAGGGTTTGTTTGAATTTTATTTCAAATGGCTTGGACTTTAGTTGGCCAATGATGATCAAGGTCCATGGTTCATATTTGCTTGCAAAAATATCAAAGGAGAATTTGAATTTGAACTGAACCAGTTGATTAAACAAAAGTTTTGAACAGTAGAGATGAACAGTAACCCTGATTACTGTTCACTGACAGTGAGGGTGTTACAAACCTTCCGGAAGAACCTGAGTGGGGCCAGAGGGTCACCACCAGGGGCCCAGGCGCCCTGGTGGCGCGCCCCAGGGTCTGGCCGCGCCAGGGGGGCGCCTGGACCCCTGGTGGCCCCCCTGGCTGCCCCCCTTCGCCTATATATTCTCCGTGACGAGAAACCCTCGAGGACAGAACCCTTTTTCGCGATCTCACCTCTGTTCCGCCGCCGCCGCGCTTCTGAAATCGGGAGCACCAGGAGACCTCTTCCCGGCACCCTGCCGGAGGGAGGGCCGACCTCCGGGAGTCTCCTCTCCACCATGGATGCTTCCCGGATGTCTTATGAGTAGTTTCCTTTGGACCATGGGTCCGTGATCAGTAGCTATGTGATGTTCTCCTCCCCTCTTTGTTCTTCATGGTTTAGACCTCGTGAGCTGCCCTACATGATCGAGGCACTTTTTTAATCTTTCTGCTGTTGCTATGCTGAGTTTGATGGGATCTGATGGATTATGAGATTATGTTCAGATTGTGATTGAGTAATATATTTGTTTCTTATCTTTATATTGTTTGTTCTTAAGTAATTCTTGCATGTTCTCTGTTGCTTTTTATTGCTTTGGCCAAGTAGTAGGTAGTAACCCCAAGAGGGAACGTTATGCTCGATTGTGGGTTCATGCCCCCCGATGACATGCTTCAGTGACAGAAACATGAGTCTAGGGGATGTGTTGTTGCCACAAGGGGGGAAAACAACGGTGATTGTAACCGCGGTTGCAAGGATTGTTTACTTTACGCAAAGTGCTTTTTAATGCAGTTGTCTGTTGCTTTAGGTTTACACTTTGGGTGGGGCTCGCAACTTAATACCAGCGAGATGTTCTGGATAGATATCTCAAGGTGGATGATTAGTAGTAGATGCAGTTGGATTTCGGTCTACTTATTTTGGCGTTATGCCCATGCTTTTGAGCCTCTTCCTTTCTTTTGTAGCATAGTTAGCATTGTGGTGCGTTCATAATCCTTTGAATTGCCCTTCTGTAATTTGTTCACCTCGCATAGCAGTTTTATCGTATTTTGGGAGATAGACATCACTAGTGAACATCACGTATCCCGGTCCATATCCTCATCACTGTTTCCACGCTCATTTACTTTTCTGCTTTTACTTTCAGTTGCTATCATTATCCCTTGTGTTTGATCCTTTGTGAACAACAAGACCGGAGAGATTGACAACCTACTTATCATCTCCGGAGTCCTACTGGAGACAAACCTTGGTATCTTTACTGAGGGAAATTTGCTGTTGTGCTACATCACACCTTCCACTTGGGGTTTACCAACGAAGGGCGAGAAATCACTATCATCACCTCGCACATCAGTACCTGACTAAGAAGAAAAAGAATGAGGAGTAAAACTCCTCGAGTAATGGCACCCCCTTAGCTTGTTCTAAGCTTGGGGGAGTGTCCGGTATCTTTATCTTTATCTTTTCCTTTAGGAGTCAAGTAGAGTCGTATCATGTCTAGGGAGGTCACTTTATGAAATAGGTGTTGCTTTGAGGTCTATCACTCCTCTTGTGGAGAGCTTTGTATCCGTGAGTGTGGAGTCGTCTATGAAGGAATATTAATGAGAAGTCTATTGGTTTCTTCGCTGCACTTGGTATTCTCTTCATGCAATCGACATTATGAGTTGATTCTCATGGGGATTATTGACCTTATATAAGGTATGGCTTCAAAAACTTTATTTAATCTTGGCAAGTATAGCTTTGGTCATAACAACAAGCATGTTTTTCTCAAAGTAGCGACATAGCCAAAACCTTTGTGTTATTATGCTTGAAGTGTTATGTTGACAAGGAAGACAACTTGATGTTTCATGCTAGTTTCTATTTTTATACTTTGTATTGCTTGCATCTAAGTTGTCATCAATTGTCTGCTCTCTCAAAGCCTTGCTAGCCAAAACTATGTACTAAGCGGAATTCTTCTTGTACTTCCATACCTTGAAACCAACTTCTTCCACTTGAGTCCACCATACCTTCCTACTTGTGGTATTCCACTACCACTCCTAAAGTATATAATTTATGTGCTATCTTTAGATGTTCAAAATCTTCTGTTTTGTGCCGCTGATTCAGCTCATGAGGAAGTGGTGGGTGACCCATGATCTTCTTAATTTGGACAAGTTTTATCTTGGTATTGCATGTCTAATCTGCAAACCCCTAATACGAGAAGGGACTGGCATGAGTGCCCAGCTCGTAAAAGATAAATACTAACACACAAGTTCTTCGCCCTTTTACGAGTGATAAACAAAGGAATCCAAGGGGATGTGATCGTCCCCACATGGGAGCCGTTCCTCGAAACTTGTCCAAATCATGAAGTGAGTGAGTTATCTATCAGAAGTCGTTGATGGATCATGCACCTCCCAAAAGTTTGTTTTTATTCTGTTTGATCTAGAGATGGCACATAAGTTTTCCATGGTTACCCATTTGCACGGGGTTTATCTTTATTTTGTGCTGAGTTAGTCCTTCCTACTTCCTTCCTTTCTTAAGAGAGAACAGACATTTGATGTTGATAAAGATGCTTGCATATAAAGTTGCATTGAAATCTAGCATGTTACATCTTTGTTGACATTATCTTTTGATAAATGAGTTGTTTGCAAAAGCTCATGCTTAGTAAACATCTTCCTTTGTGTTGACATGTGAACTTCTTGACTAATAGCATGTTCTTTCAAAAGCTTCAATTGTTCCATTATAAGTGAAATAACAAAAGTAAAATTCATTAGTTGTTCCTTGACCAAGGCTATGTTTGTCATGATTTGATGAGTTTTCCAGGTCCTACTTTGTTATAATTGTTACTACTTTCTCATAAGGACCTTATGAGTTGAGGTTGCTGTTGAGGATGTTTAAGTTTGGTGAGGAATCTTGATGCTTCTTGTTCGTATTATTTTCTCGACACTTCACTCTCTAAACTTGTGGACAGGTTTACCGAGCTCAGCAATCGCTTGAGGACAAGCGAGGTCTAAGCTTGGGTGAGTTGATACGTTCAAAAAGCATCACAATTTTATATTGTGATTTCACCCTATTCATTGATATATTCCACTTTAAAGTATTGTTCTTATGTTGTTTTGGCTTATTTTACACAGTTTACAACTTTCCGGTGCCGAAGCAGCAGAACCAGAATTCAGCGGTAAAAAGTGGATACCAAGTTGCTTAATCAGATCAAGTCCAAATGCGATGAAATTTTACGGGGAGCATTTTTATGAAGATTGACTGGGGATCACCGAAGGAGGAGGTGAGGGGACCCACCAGGCAGCCAGAAGGGTGCCTGGCGCGGCCAGGCACCCTCCTGGGTGCCTGGTGGCCCCCCTCACTGCCCCCCTGGGGTGGAAACCCCTAAACAAGAGTCGTTTCTGTGTTTCGCCGCCGCCACGGGGCGGAAACCTACAAAGGAGAAAAGCCATCTCCGGCGGGCAGTTTCCGCCCGGGAGATCACCTCCCGGAAGGGGAGATCGTCGCCATCATCATCATAATCTTCACGGGCATCATCGAGATCATCATCAACATCATCCCCAACATCAGCACCATCTCCATCTCCATCCCATCTCATCTCACAATTGCAACTTGTGTTGTAATCCGTACTATCTATCCTCTCTACTCTGTTGGTGTTGATTACTACTTTGTGGTGAATGCTATTGAGTTTTGTTGGAGAAATATCATTGTGTCCAGATTTTTTATCACCCATCTATCACCTCTGATCATGATCTCTTTTATGTCTTGTGAGTAGTTACTTTAGTTCTTGAGAACATGGGAGAAGTCTAGTTGTTAGTAGTCATATGATGTTGAAGTATTATGTGTTGTTTGATACTTAAGTTGTGTTGTTATTTCTCTAGTGGTGTTATGTGAGTCGAACACATAACACTTCACCTTTCATGGGCCTAGAGGAATACATTGTGCACAAAGGATGCTTATGGTGGGTTGCCGGAGTGACAGAAACCTGAAACCCAGTTTGCAGACTTTCGCACAAGGGAGTTATGGATCCTTGATCGCAATGCTGTGGTTAGGCTTATGCCTTAATTACTACCTTGTATTTGCGGATGCTTGCAAGGTGTTTAATCATAAGAGTACACTTATCTTAGTCTAGAAGGTGTACTAGCATTGATCCACCCACCGACACTTATCAACACGATACATATTACTTAGCGGAGTATGGTGAAAGTGACTTGACTATCTCTCCCATGTTTTCTCGAGAACACTTTAGCTTTTATAATTTCAGTTCCTAGGCTTATCCTTGTTAAAGGATTGGGCCACTTGCTACTCCTCAGTTACCTTGTCTACTTTGCCTGTCTTTTACTTTTCTGTTGCTTAAACCAAAAACCCCCTAAATATTTACCTTTGAGTGTTTGCAGCCCTTTCCTTATCCAGTATCACTTATCAACACCTTCTGCTCCTCGTGGGATCGATACTCTTATTTATCGAAAAGCTACAATTGATCCCCTAGACTTATGGGTTATCAAGAATCGTATATTGGCGCGGTTAACAGGGAAGGCAACCCAACTAAACCTATTAACTTCTCCGCCATCATCTGCGTCCTACGTTCCATCCATATTTCCTCCAGAGTACTTTGTGTTCCATCTGGTTGTAGCCGTGTCTTCCTTTTGATTCCGGACAGTTTTCAGCGGGTGACGCCTTTCCGGGGTTTTTGCTTGGACCTTTATTTGTAAGTTACGAGCCGCGCGGGAGATGGTAGTTTTTCTCCGAGGGGGATGTGCTTGAGTCCCCGGGCTTTTTGAGGTAAAGATCGCGTGAGCGACGATAGCGTCTCTCGGGGAGAGTTTTGTACTCGAGCCCCCGAGTGCTTTGGGTATAGATCGCGTGAGCGACGATAGCGTCTTTCGGGGGGATTTTTGTACTCGAGCCCCCGAGTGCTTTGAGGTTGTAGTATTTGGGCAACATCATTTTATTGCGTCGAAGGGTTACATGAGCTGCCAATTGAGCATGATTGGTGGATACTATGGGTAGAACAGGCGTAGGTTCGCCACGTTCCATGGATTTCCCACATCCTCGTCAGTCTTCGGGTTCTTCAGTCTATAGGAGCCTCCTCCTATGACTTCTGAGATTATGAACGGTCCTTCCCATTGTGGGGCAAGCTTTTGGACTTTATCTTGTATGAGCCGTAGGACAAGGTCGCCTTTGTTGAAGGTTCTGGTGCGCAGGCGGCTGCTATGGTAAGTGCCCAGCTTGTCCTAGTACCCCTCTGACCTTGCTAGGGATGTGTCTCTTGCTTCGCCTGATGTATCCTTGTCATCTTGCAGTGCTTCTTCTGATTCCTCTTCCTCGTACCCCGAGATCCGGGGCGCCCCGAATTTGAGGTCATGTGGTAGCACTGCCCCCGACCCGTACACCATGAAGAAGGGTGTCTACTGGGTTGCGGTATTTGGGGTGGTACGCAGGCTCCAAAGTACTGCAGGGAGTTCTTCTATCCAGTTGCCCGCGGCCTGCTCGATTGGTGCAAGGAGCTGTTTTTTTATTACTCCGCAGACTAGGCCATTTGCTTTTTCCACTTGGCCGTTGGACTACTGATACGTCCCAAACGTATCTATAATTTCTGCTTGCTCCATGCATGTTTTTGTGTGATATTGCTTTTTTTTATATACTTTCATATATCTTTATAACATATTTTGGAACAAACATATTAATGGTTGCAACAGTGCACAAGTTCTTGTTTTTCTACTTTATGTGTAGGAATTACTTGGATAAAGAAAAGATCACAAAAGGAAGCCTTGTAAGAGTTGGACTCTAACTTTCCCGAAATTTGTCCCCACCAGACAGGTTTTTAAGATCGCCTCAGAAACGCTAGAAGACGGCCTCAAACGGAAAAACATAAACTACAAAGTTGTAGAGAATTCTTTTCCGGTGGACTTAGACATAAAATTCGGCCCAATCGGAGTTCGGATGCTTACAGAAACCCCGAAATACAGAAGACGTAATATGGATGATGGGAATCCGAGAGTCTATATAAAGAGAGGAAACCTAGATCAAAGGGCACCACGAAATTTCCTCCCCCTTGGAAGCCGTCTTGAGGGGGAGATCAATCTCCACAGCAGCACCATCTCCAAGGAAGAAGAAGGGGCCAAGGGCCGCTGCCCCCAAGGGTCGTGGCCGTGGCCGCCGCCGTCGCCGTCTCTTTCATCTCTTCCGGGCTGCACCTCTCCATCAACAACTCTCTCTCTCACCATGTCCATGTGTGAGTAGTTCCCCTCGGGGCTAAGGCTTGTATCTTGATCTATGTGGTTTCTCTCTCTCCCATGATGTGATCTTCGTTGTGATCATAGGCTATGTTAATCTAGGATGATCCCATGATGTTTCCCCTTCTTCTGTGTATTGGATTTGATGTACTCACTTGATCCTATCTAGTATAATCCCCGAGACCATGGTGACAGCGGTCTATTTGACATGGGTTAGAAGAATATTTTCTTGAGTGATTTCCTCTTTTGTGTGTTCATTGAACATTGAGAGTCTCTTGGTGCTTGTCTTTGACTATCCTTTAGATATGTTGTGGTGATTGTGGTACTCTCTTTGGATGGCCGCGGTGACATTGGGAAATCCATAGATGAGAACTACGAACTCTGAGATGTGATTTTGTAGCCCTACACAATTCTCGTCCTCTCTTGACCACAAAGGAATGACCTCCGAGTACGTCTCCATTGCATGTTTTATGGGAAATATCATGTGATTAGACTATGTTAATGTTGTTGGGAGTTGCCACTAGTGAAAGTGTGAAGTCTAGGCCTTGTTTCCACCATTGCAATACCGTTTGTTCTCACGTTTACCACTTGTTTGCTTGCTGCACTTTTTATTACAGATTTATATTACTTTGTTTTGCCAATCCTATCACCCATATTTTACCATCTCTTCGCCGAACTAGTGCACCTATACAACTCCTAGTTGTATTAGGTGTGTTGGGGACACAAGAGACTTTTTGTATCTTAATTGCAGGGTTGCTTGAGAGAGACCATCTTCAACCTCTACTTCCCTGAGTTCGATAAATCTTAGGTCATCCACTTGAGGGAAATTGCTGCTGTCCTACAAACCTCTGCGCTTGGAGGCCCAACATAGTCTACAAGAATAGAAGCGTGCGTAGACATCAAGCTACTTCTGGCGCCGTTGCCGTGGAGGTAAGCGTGGAAGGTATATCTTTAGATCTTGCAATTAAATCTTTTCGTTTCTTGTTTTTATTTTCACTAGTTAGGCTTATGGAAAACAACAAAAATATTATGATAGAGCTTTATGAGCTCTACCTTGAATTGGGACATGAAGTGTTTGAAGAGAAAATCAAAAAGCCTATGGAGCTTTATTATTTGCACAATACTCATGATAGTAGTAATGTTATTTGCATGTCTTCTTTGAATACTTTTGATACTAATGATATGCAAAACCATAAGCTTGGGGATGCTACGTTTTATGAAGATGATCTTTTTAGCCCCCAAGTTTTGATGAGGAAATTTATTTTGATGATACATGGCCTCCTATCTATGATGATTATTGTGATGACACATATGCTATAAAGAATAATTTTTTACAAGTGCACCATGATAAGAATGATTCATGTGATAGCTATTTTGTTGATTTTGCTCCCACTATTACTAATGAGAAGGATTTCGCTTATGTGGAGAGTAACAAATTTTCTATGCTTGTGGATCATGATAAGAATTTTTTATGTGATACTTATATTGTTGAGTTTATTCATGATCCCACTGAAAATTATTATGAGATGGGAACATATGTTTATAGATATTTCAATAATATCAAGTTCCCTCTCTTTATGTTAAAGGTTTTGAAGTTGCACTTATTTTTCCTTCCTATGCTAATATCTTTATGCTTCAATGAGTTATTTCTCTACAATATCCCTTTGCATAGGAAGCATGTTAGACTTAAATGTGTTTTTTATTTGCTTCTTGATTCTCTCTTTTGTTCTTCAACTCTTATTCCTTATTCCTATGAGAGCATCATTAAAAATCTTAAGCCTATCTTTATGGCTATAAAGAAAGAGCTCTAGGGAGACAACCCTTGTTATCTTTAGTTTGAGTTTTTCTTACTTTCAGTTTTTAGTGGTCTTGATGATTGTTACAAATGTAGAAACATCATTGTATCTTTATTTTCAATCTTTGTGCCAAGTCTAGCCTCCGATTGCAAGAAAGTTCAAAAGTTGTGACATGTTGTCCAGAAAACAGATTCTGTCCTTGGACGGAAAAATTAGACTAAAATCACCACATCATCTTTTTGATATGATTTTTTTGACAGCGTGCTCCATACAATTGACTTTCGAGCGTCTGTTCTGAGTTTTTTGATTCGAGTTGCAGAAGTACCCCTAAACAATTCTTTACTACCTGTTGTTCTGTTTTTCACAAATTCTGCCACGTTTTGTCTCTCCTAACTTTTTCAAACCTTAAGATTGATTTTTATTTGCAAAAACCTTTTGGCAATCTTGAGAAACAGTAGCTCTTCAAGAATATCTTTATATCCAGTGGGGAATATTATTTATTAAGGGTACTAACCTCTCTAATCAGCTTATGATGAGTTATGTATGAAGGGAGTTTTCAAGTGTGCGATGGAAGATGATGAAAGAAGATTCCGGAGTGTCAAGCGCTCAAGCTTAGGGATGCAGCCATGCATCCCCAATAAATATTCAAGGAGATTCAAGCGTCTAAGCTTGGGGATGCCCCCGTGCATCCCCTTCTCCATCAACAATCATCAGTTCGTCCTTCGTCTCACTATATTTTTATCACTTCATGCGTTATGTGCTATGCTTGGAGCGTCTCGCTCTTAGGTTTTATTTTTAGTTTTCTTTAGTTTTGCTTTCTGGTCATAACAAGTTAGACCCCATCTTACTTTGTGTGGGAGAGAAACACGCTCCACTCCAATCTAGAACACATCATAGGATTTTTCCTGCTTATCTTTTTGCTGTTGTGTGTTCTTTATGTTTTCGTAGCTGCTGCCATGTTTAGTTTTAGTCTTAGTTTGTCTTTAGCAAGAGCCTTGACTTTTGCTTAGTTTGTTTCTGGAAATCTTTTTAGTTTTCATGTTTATCTTGTTAAGAGAGTTGGTTGTTGCACTGAGTTGTGCCTTGTCTTGAAAGTAGGTAATTGAGGTTGCTATTTAATTTTAGCAGTAACTTGCAATAGTTTTGAGGTATTGATGTGAGTAATGTATGAACTTTTGGTGTCAAGAGCTCTAGCCTATTAGTGATAGGTGTCGTATTTTGGGCAATCCGTGTTTATTTTCAAAACCTACAAAACTAGTTGAGAACTCTAGCTACTAGATGGATCACTACTCTTCTGAGGGGTCGGATATTAGAGTACACTCACGTACCATGAGTCGAGGATGCGCAAGGATAACCAAACCCCCATACACTCCTCCTCGGGGTACTTGTCTCTTTGTGAACCTCCTTATTAGATTGAGAGTTACCGATAATAAGTGCATGAGTTCTTCGGACTAAGGTGAGTATTCGAAAGTTGACACTTCCACCTTCCCATATTTTGCTAGCCTCTCATGTGCCGTGCATTGCTTTCTTCTCACTCTGAGAGTTGGCATCCACCTTAGCCGGTGCATCCAAACCCTTGGCATGATACGCTCTGTCATCATAAACCCCCTTATATCTTTCCTCAAAACAGACACCATACCTACCTATCAAGGCATTTCCATAGCCTTTCCGAGATATATTGCCATGCAACATCCACCTCTTCATGACTTGATCTTCATGTCATACATGTTCCCGCTACACTGGCAGAGGCATACATTTGCATACATCATGATAGTTACATTTTCTTAATGACTTGATTACTTTGTAAATTGTGAAAGATCTTCTATACTTTTTGTAAAATATAGAGTGTTGCCCATAAAGTGAGGAAAAGATCCCAAAGTGGACAAATTGAAAGATCCCAAAGAGGACAAATGAAAGTTATATAGAAAGAGCCATTGAGGCCACCAAAAAAATACAAAAAAAAGAAAAAAAAGAAAAAAAGAAATAAAAAGAGAGAAGGGGGCACACTACTATTCCTTTTGAGAGATCCACACTCGTACTACATCTTATATCTTGTACTGCATAGAGATTATCATCATGCATATAGCTATGTGGGGAACCTTCACACTATAGAACTTGGCTTGTATATTCCAATGATGAGCCTCCTCAAAAGAGCTCTAGGTCTTCATGAGCAAGCAAGTTAGATGCACCCCCACTAGTTCCCTTGGAGAGCTTTTAGCTCATATGTGCATCCGTTGCATGGCAATCCCTACTCCTCACATCATATCTATCATTTGGCTTTCTCTCGTCTATGATTGTTCTCATTGATGTGAGCCTTTCACACCCTTTTTGTCTTCCTCCTCCACCATATTCTTTCTTTGCCATAATAAGTGTCAACTTTCTTGCTTACGCTCATCCATTGCATGAGTGCTCTAAATGTCAAAAAGTAGTGGATCATTTTGACTTGTACCTGGCTAGTGGTCTGGGGATGAGTCAAGATAAGATTCCAAAGAAGACCAAGTGTAAAACTTTAGTAGATTGAGTTCTCAACACAAAAATATATTTTCTCGTATATCCCTATCCCCTTTCTTGCACACAAACACCATTTGGAGACATTCGAGTCACGGACAGCGAGAGCTCTTGCACCTTTATGTTGTTACGTTGCTTGTTTCAATGCTAATATAGACTCTTGCCTGTAATGACTTGAATTGAATTACATGCCTTGATTGCTTGACTTAAGAGTTCTTATATGGTTGGTAGAATGTCACCACAGAAATTATGCTTGTTATCATTTACCTACTCGAGGACGAGGAGGAATTAAGTTTGGGGATGTTGATACGTCCCAAACGTATCTATAATTTCTGCTTGCTCCATGCATGTTTTTGTGTGATATTGCTATGTTTTTGATATACTTTCATATATCTTTATAACATATTTTGTAACAAACCTATTAATGGTTGCAAGAGTGCACAAGTTCTTGTTTTTCTACTTTATGAGTAGGAATTACTTGGATAAAGGAAAGATCACAAAAGGAAGCCTTGTAAGAGTTGGACTCTAACTTTCCCGAAATCTGTCCCCACCAGACAGGTTTTAAAGATCGCCTCGGAAACGCTAGAAGACGGCCTCAAACGGAAAAACTTAAAACTACAAAGTTGTAGGGAATTCTTTTCCGGTGAATTTATACATAAAATTCGGCCCAATTGGAGTTCAGATGCTTCCAGAAACCCCGAAATACAGAAGACGTAATATGGATGACGGGAATTCGAGAGTCTATATAAAGAGAGGAAACCTAGATCAAAGGACACCACGAAATTTCCTCCCTCTTGGCAGCCGTCTTGAGGGGGAGATCAATCTCCACAGCAGCACCATCTCCAAGGAAGAAGAAGGGGCCAAGGGCCGCTGCCCCCAAGGGCCATGGCCGTGGCCGCCGTCGTCGCCGTCTCTTTCATCTCTTCCGGGCTGCACCTCTCCATCAACAACTCTCTCTCTCACCATGTCCATGTGTGAGTAGTTCCCCTCGGGGCTAAGGCTTGTATCTTGATCTATGTGGTTTCTCTCTCTCCCATGATGTGATCTTCGTTGTGATCATAGGCTATGTTAATCTAGGATGATCCCATGATGTTTCCCCTTCTTCTATGTATTGTATTTGATGTACTCACTTGATCCTATCTAGTATAATCCCAGAGACCATGGTGACAGCGCTCTATTGGACATGGGTTAGAATTTCTCAAAAAAAAACATGGGTTAGAAGAATATTTTCCTGAGTGATTTCCTCTTTTGTGTGTGGATTGAAGATTGAGAGTCTTTTGGTGCTTGTCTTTTACTATCCTTTAGATATGTTGTGGTGATTGTGGTACTCTCTTTGGATGGCCGCGGTGACATTGGGAAATCCATAGATGAGAACTACGAACTCTGAGGTGTGCTTTTGTAGCCCTACACAATTCTCGTCCTCTCTTGACCATAAAGGAATGACCTCCGAGTACGTCTCCATTGCATGTTTTATGGGAAATATCATGTGATTAGACTATGTTAATGTTGTTGGGAGTTGCCACTAGTGAAAGTATGAAGCCTAGACCTTGTTTCCACCATTGCAATACCGTTTGTGCTCACGTTTACCACTTGTTTTCTTGCTGCACTTTTTATTACAGATTTATATTGCTTTGTTTAGCCACACCTATCACCCATATTTTACCATCTCTTCGCCGAACTAGTGCACCTATACAACTCCTAGTTGTATTAGGTGTGTTGGGGACACAAGAGACTTTTTGTATCTTAATTGTAGGGTTGCTTGAGAGAGACCATCTTCAACCTCTACTTCCCTGAGTTCGATAAACCTTAGGTCATCCACTTGAGGGAAATTGCTGCTTTCCTACAAACCTCTGCGCTTGGAGGCCCAACATAGTCTACAAGAATAGAAGCGTGTGTAGACATCAACTGTGGGTGCGCGACTGATGCGTAATTGATTTTGATGCCCAGTTCATCGCAGAAGTTCTGGAATTCTGCTGCTGTTAAGTTCGTACCGTTGTCCGTGATGATGTTGTGTGGTACTCCGAACCTGAAGATTATTGACTTGATAAAGTTCATTGCCGTGAGGGCTGTGGAGCTGGTGATGGGCACTGCCTCGATCCACTTGGTGAACTTATCGACCGCTACTAGCAGGTGTGTTCTTCCTCCCTTTGATGATTTCTTGAGCGGGCCCACCATGTCGAGTCCCCAGGTGGCGAACGGCCATGATAGTGGTATGGTCTTGAGTTCTGAGGTTGGAGCGTGCGGTCTGCTGGCGAATTTTTGACAGGCGATGCAACGACGCACGATATCTTCTGCGTTTTTCATCGCAGTGGGCCAATAAAACCCTGCTCGGAATGCTTTGGACACGAGCACTCGACTGCTAGCGTGGTGCCAGCAGGTACCCTCGTGGATTTTGAGTAGTAGGGCTTTGCCGTCTTCCTCGTCGATGCACTTTTGGAGTATCTGGGTGATGCTGCGCTTGTATAACTGTCTGTTGATCACTGTGAATGCCTTGGACCGACGACTGATGCGCCGAGCTTCTGAAACATCTTGCGGCAGCGTGCCTTCGATTAAGAATCGGAGGAACGGTTTTGTCCACGCTGGTCCTTCGAGTGTTGTTGAATCTGTGGGTTCGACCGCTTGTCTGTTGTTGCCTTCAGATGGGCTCGCTGATGCCACCTGTGTTGGCTCAATGGTGTCTTCATCTATGGCTGCCTCGGGTGGTGCTGTTTTTACCTTGATGGATCTCTGGTTGATGCTTTCGAGGAAAACGCCGGGTGGTACTGGTCCTCGTGTCGAGCCGATGTTTGCGAGTTCGTCGGCTTCTGTGTTGTTTGTTCTGGGGATATAATTGAGCTCGCAACCGTCGAAACTTCCTTCGAGCGTGTTGTAGATCTTCTGATAGGCCGCCATGTTGTCGGCTACTGCATTGCAGTCTTTCATCGCCTGCTGAACGACGAGGTTGGAGTCTCCGTAGATTACGAGGCGAGTGGCGCCGCATGTTTTGGCCATGCGCATGCCATAGAGCAGTGCCTCGTATTCGGCTTCGTTGTTGGAGGCATGGCTGAAGTTGATCTGGAGGACGTATTTGAGCTTCGTTCCTTTGGGGGAGACTAGAAAAACTCCTGCTATGGCTCCTTGATGTCTTTTAGACCCATCGAAAAACATTGTCCATGAGTTCGATAGGTCCGGGGGGCATGGTGTCTTGACCTCCGTCCACTCGACCAGAAAATCTGGGAGAACTTGGGCCTTGATTGCTGTTGGGTGCTTGAATTGTAGGTCACGCGGGCTGAGCTCGATGTTCCACTCGGCGACTCGACCAGTCGCTCCGGGGTTGTTGAGGATGTCCGCGAGTGGTGCGCTGCTCACAATTGTGATAGGGTGTTCGTCGAAGTAGTGCGACACCTTTCTTGAGGTCGTGATGATGGCCAGTAGTAGCTTCTGGTAGTGCGGGTACCGCTGCTGGGATTTTTTCAAGAGCATGCTGAGGTAGTAGATCGGCCTTTGTATGCTCTGGACCTTGCCTTCTTCTGTGCGCTCGACGACGAGTGTTGTGCTTACCACACTGTTGCGTGCTGCCACATAGAGGTACAACTTTTCTCGTTCTTTGGGTACCGCCAAGATTGGTGGGGTCGAGAGTGTCTTCTTCAGGTCCGCAAAGCTTTGCGGGCTTCTTCGGTCCACTCGAATTTCTCCCATTTCTGAGCATCTGGTAGAATGGCAGTGTGTGTTCTCCCAATCTGCTGATGAAACGACTTAAGGCTGCGAGTCTTCCGGTGATCTGTTGTACGCCTGTGATGTCGGTTGGCTCCTGCATCCTGACGATTGCTCGAACTTTCTCGGGGTTCACTTCGATTCCTCAGGCGGAAACCATGTACCCGAGCAGCCTCCCGGCTGGGACGCCGAATGCGCACTTCTTCGGGTTGAGCTTGATTCTGTAGTTGTTGAGTGCTGCGAATGTCTCGCGCAGGTCGTCGAGCAACGTGTTTGCACTGTAAGTTTTGATGAAGATGTCATCCACGTAGACTTGCACATTTCTTCCGATTTTCTCTTTCAAGCAGGCTTGCATCATCCGCTGCTATGTGGCACCGGCGTTCTTGAGTCCGAAGGGCATTGTCCTGTAGCAAAATACGCCGTAAGGGGTGATGAATGATGTGTGCTCTTCATCTTCTTCCTTCATTCTGATATGATTGTATCCTGAGTAGGCGTCGAGGAATGATAGTAGATCGCATCCTCCTGTCGAGTCGATTATCTGATCGATTCTTGGCAGGGGAAAGTGATCCTTTGGGCAGTGTTTGTTGACTGGCCCGTAGTCGACGCACATTCGTAGAACGTCTGTGTATTTCTTGGGGACCAGCACAGGGTTGGCGATCCAAGTGGCTTTCTTTGTCTCTCGGATGAATTGGGCGTCGAGTAATCGGTTGACTTCCTCCCCGATTGCTCAGCACTTGGGTTCTGAGAATCTTCATAGTGCTTGCTTCACTGTCTTGGTGTTTGGCTTGATGCACAACGCGTGTTCCGCGAACTCGCGCGGTACTCCTGGCTTGTCAGCTGGACACCAGGCAAAGATTTCCCATTCTTCACGGAGGAAGGCGATGAGGCCCGTTGCTTGCTCTTCCGGGAGGTGGGCGTACACGCGGGCTGTTTTTTCTGGGTCCGTCGGGTGCACCTGGTGGGTGACCGTGTCGCTGTCCATCCTGAAGTCTCGTCCATACTCTTTTGACTCGCTTCGGCTTGCTAGCGGAAAGATACTTTTGTCTGTCGCCATGGCTATCTCTGTGAGTTCTTGCTAACTTCCGAAGGTGTCGGAGACTTTGTGGAAATCGCGATCGCATTGGTCTGATTTGGTGAAGCTCCCGTTGACTGTAATGACGCCCGCGGATCCTAGCATCTTGAGTTTGAGGTAGGCGTGGTGCGGAATCGCCATGAATTGCGCGAATGCTAGACGCCCCAGTATGGCATGGTACTGTGACTGCCAATCGAGTACTTCAAACTCAAGGGTGTGTCTTGCGAAATTTCATCTGCTGCCAAAGACAACTTCGAGCTCGATTAATCCAAGGAAGTAGCCGCTTCTCCTAGGACTACTACGTATAACACGGTGCTTGATTTCTTCCATACTGATCGTGGGATCAGCATCTTGCGTAGGGTGCTGACGAAGATTATGTTCATGTTTCTGCCTCTGTCCATGAAGATTCTGTCCATGTCGTACCCTCCGATTTGGGCATCGAGTACCAGGGGCGCGTGCCCCGGCCTTGGGACTACAGGAGGGTGATCATTCTGGGAGAACGTGATGCTGGTTTCTGCGTTGTGTAGCTGGTAGACTTCGACTGTGTTTAGGTTCTCGGCTGCTCTGGCTTGAAGGGTGTAGGCGTCCTGTTGGGCTTGCGATACCCTGCCTTCTTGGATCGTGTACACCTATCCTTGAGTCGGCGACTACTCGGTTCGTCGAGTGCGCTTGGCTTCTCGCTGTTTTTCTTCCTTGAGGCTGTCGGCGAGTTCGTTGAACAGGCGGCAGGCTCCCAGAGTGTGACTCGATCTGATATATCCCCAGTTGTCTTCGAAGCAATGGATCGTGCAGGGTCCTTCTAGCTGTTCCCTGACCGTGAGTTTGCCGGATCCGGCGTGGCGTTTCCTCCTTGAGATTCGAAAGAACAGCGTGTGACCCGCTGGGTGCTCGTGAACTCGCGGGTCAATTTCGATCCCCTCGCTTAGATTCTGGTTCCTTATGAGATTGGCGAATTCGTCTGGTCTTCGATCTGGGTCGTAGTATTCGCCGGTCCGAGTCTCGGAGTCGCTGTCCTGGCGGGCGACAACTGTCTGCGCGGCGGCGGGTCGTCGAGTGGTTGGCGAGCGCGTGGCTGTATAGTTCGACTCGTCGAGTGTGGTCTCTTCGTAGAATCCTCGCGCCTGTCTTCTGGGTCGTCGATTTCTTCCTCGTTAGCGATGATCTTGGCGGTTGCTGATTTTGAGCTCGGAGTCGGTGTCTTGTTGCGCAGCGGGTGCCTGGGTGGCGGTGGGTCGTCGAGTGGTCGGCAAGCCCTCTGCTTCGTGTTGTAGCTCGTCGATCGGGATCTCCATGTGGAACCCTCGCGCCTTTCTTTTGGTTCGTCGAGTTCTCTTTCGCTGGCGCCGGGCTCGATTGCCGCCATAGTATTGGTCTTGGCACGGCTACATGCTGAGTAATCTCGCTGGGGCGGCAGAGATGTTTTCCGTGATCTTGAATTCTTCGGGTGGATTGCATCTGGTTCTTGATCTTGAGTTGTTGCTTGCTGAGGACGAAACCGACGAGATCGTAATTCGAACCTGTGTAGTTCCCATAGACGGCACCAATTGACGGTGATGTACCCCGGCAAATCCCATGGTCAGGGACCCTGGGTTAGTCATGAGAGGCACAGGTTGGACGATAGCTCGTCGGCTAACAGGAGGATACGTTCCTGCTCGATGTTATTGATTGGAGATGGCGATTACAGAGGAGCCAAGGCTGGTGCGCAAAAGCTATGGATACAGATTGTGTATTGCTTGATCTCAACGTCTCCCCTCCTAGCCCTTATATACCAGGCTAGGTCTCAGGGAGTCCGTCCTAGATTACAGATGAGGTTTCCTAACCCCGATCTTGTTTCGTACGGCAAGTTTGCACCTTCCTTATGAGTCGCAGACTCCTACGTCGGTGCCACTAATGGGCCAAGGCTGGGCCCAAGAGGCATCTCTGTGGGCCTTCTGTCTTCGGGTACACCGGGTAGGCCCATCCATAGGAGTCGTGGGGTCACCCCCTCATTAGTTCTTCTCTTTTATATTTTGTTCTTGAGTAAATTCTTGCATTTTCTCCGTTGCCGTGTTTTACTTTGGCCAAGTGATTTATTGCAACTCCAAGAGGGAGCGTTATGCTTGATTGTGGGTTCAGCCCCTTGATGTCTAGCTTGAGTGACAGAAACATGAGACTAGGGGATGTGCTGTTGCCACCAGGGATAAAACAACGGTGCTGGTATCCGCGGATGCAAGGATTGTTTATTTACGCAAAGTTCTTTTAATGCAGTTGTCTGTTGCTTTGGATTTACACTTTGGGTGGGATTCACAACTTAATACCAGCGAGATGTTCTGGATAGATATCTCAAGGTGGATGATTCGTAGTAGATGCAGATGGATTTCGGTCTACTTACCTTGGCGTACTGCCCATTGCTTTTGAGCCCTTCCTTTCTTTGCAGCATAGTTAGCATTGTGGTGCCTTCATAATCCTGTCAATTTCCCAACTCTGATTTGTTTACCTCGCTAGCACTTTTATCATCTTTTGGGAGAGAGACATCACTAGTGAAAATCACGTGACCTTGGTCCATCTTCATATCATTGTTTACACCCTCAATTTACTTTCAGTCTTTACTTTCAGTTGCCACTATCATTATCTCTTGCGTTGATCCTTTGTAAACGGCAAGGCCGGAGGAATTGAAAACTCCTCTGTACTCGTTGGGAGCAAAGTTATTTGTATCTGTGTGCAGGTCCAGGTGAAGTTAGCAACCTCGGCGCCATTGTTCACTTTACCACCTTCTTGTATCCTTCGGAGTCCTACGGGAGACAAACCTTGGTATCTTTGCCAAGGGAAAACTTGCCGCTGCACTATATCTCACCCTGCACTTGGGGTAATCAACGAGGGCTTGAAGAGTATTAACACTCTCTTGCCATCAGCAAGTTTTCTGGCGCCGTTGCCGGGGACTCCAGTCTATAAGATAGGGGAGTTGCACACTATCTTTTATCTTTGCTTTTTAGTCTTGTTAGTTTACCTTTCAGTTTTTGCTTTAGTGCCTTTTATCAAAAATCCAAAAAAATAAATATTATGTCTAGTTCCTTACTTGCCAATCGATGTCTAACTTCTTTGAAACTAGATCTTATTGACATGGAGGATTCACCGAGGATCAACAAAAGTGGTACAAGGAACACCGGTTGTCTCAAAAGGGGATACACTTATGGCAACAAATACATCAGTTGTATGAGTATGCTAGAAACTTGTGCTCAATATATAATATATCTCTCTGCAGGGATGAATCTTGTTGCTTTCTGAGGCACAAACACCTTGCTTTCCAATATGAGTACAATGATGATGAAACCTTAGCTTCTTATGCTAAGAGAAACTAAGATTTTTATGATGTAGAGGAAATAGAAGAATTTGTTGCTTATAAGGGTGCCTATGAAATTACTTCTCTTCTTAAAAATATTAATGATGCCCCTTAAAAATCTGAGAGTCTTGCTATACTTAACTATTGTTTGGAAAATTACGATGCAAATTATTATATACTGATCATCTTGAGAGAATCTCTCCTCCAAAGGAAGAGACTAATTTTTTGCAGGACTCTATGGAAGAAGAAAGTACTGAACCTGAAAGCTCCTTGGATGAAAAAGAGGAGGAGAGTGACAAACAAGAGGAGGAAGAATGGAGCCATCCATGTCTACCTTTTAATTAGAGTAACTCTTTGACTCTTACCTTATATGAGTGTTATGATCCTATGGATTCTTTTGAAATATCCCTTTTTGATGAATTTGATGCCTTCTATGCTTATGGCCGTGATGGCACTATGGATGATGCTTACGGAGATGAACTTGCTATAGTTCCTCATGTTAAGCATGAAATTGTTGCTATTTCACCCACACTTGATTGTCCTATTATCCTTTTGAAATCTCCAACTCATATTCCGGAGAACTATGCTTTTATTGAGGCTCAATGTGTTGGGATGTATTTATCTTATGTTCCTAAAAATCGTGTTGAAAACTATACACGTGTGCTTGTAGGTCATGAACAACATGATTTATGTGATAGTTATATTCTTGATGTTGTTCATGATACTACTGAAAATTATTTTGAGAGAGGGAAGTTTGGCTGTAGAAACTTCCATATTACTAAAACACCTCTCTTCATGTTGAAAATTTTGAAGTTGTTCTTTTTCGACCTTCCTATGCATGTCACATTGTTCTTCTTTGATTTATTTGCTTACAAGATTCCTATGCATAGGAAGTGGGTTAGGCTTAAATGTGTTTCATATTTGCTTCTTGATGCTCTCTTTTGCTTCAAAATTCTTATTCTTGTGAGAGCATCTTCTATAATCTTTAAGCCTAGCTAATGGCTTTAAAGAAGCGCTTTCGGGAGGCAGCCCGCAACGAATTTAGGTTTTTCTTTTTGATTTTCTGATGTTTTTAGTGGTCTTTATGATTTTTAATACTGTATCAACATCATTGTATCTTTACTTTTCAAGCTTTGTGCCTTTTGTAGCCTCATACTACAAGGGAAATGAAAGTTGTGACATGCTGTCCAGAAAACAGATTCTGTCCTCGTGACTAGAAAATTCATGGAAAAATCACAGTACATCTTTTTGAGCTGAATTTTTTACACAGAGTGCTCTATACAATTACAAAACTTGTGTATGTTCTGAGTTTTTTGATTTGAGTTGCATAAATATCCCTAAAAAATTCTTTTCTATCGGCTGTTCTGTTTTTCACAGATTCTGCCACGTTTTGTCTCTCCTAACTTGTTATTTTATTAGGGTTCAAGTGCGCGATGGAAGATGATGAAAGAAGATCTTGGAGTGTCAAACTCTCAAGCTTGGGGATTCCCATGTGCACCCCCAATAAATATTCAAGGAAACTCAAGCGTCTAAGCTTGGGGATGCCCCCGTGCACCCCCTTCTTCATCAACAATTATCAGTTCGTCTCTCGTTGCACTATATTTTTTATCACTTCATGCGTTATGTGCTATACTTGGAGCGTCTCGCTCTTTACTTTTCTAGGTTTGTTTTTGCTTTGTTTGCTTTAGTAACAAGTTAGATCCCAGATTACTTACTCTTTTGTGTGGGGGAGATACACACTCCGCTTGAACTAGAACTCATAGGATTTGCATGCTTACTCTTTCAGCTGTGAGTTGTTCTTTTTCTTTTCTTAGCTGCTGCTCTGTTTAGTTGTAGTGCTTTAGTTTTTCTAGAGCTTTTCTTTTGTTTTAGGTTGAACTTTCTATAGGTTGCGTGTTTTATCTTGTTAGAGAGTTTGCCTGTTGCACTGAGTTTTGTGTCTTGACTAGAAGTAGGTAGTTGAAGTTGTTGTTCTCTTTGTAGTAGTAACTTGCAAAAGTTTTGAGGTATTGACTAGAGTAATGTTTGAACTTTTGGTGTCAAGAGCTCGAGCCTATTAGTGATAGATAGATGTCGTATTTTGGGCAATCCGTGTGTTTTTCGAAAACCAAAAACCCTTGTTGAGAACTCTAGCTACAAGTTGGATCACTAACCTCTGGAGGGTTCGAATATTAGAGTACACTCATGTACCATGAGTCGAGGATGCGCAAGGATAACCAAACCCCCATACACTCCTCCTCGGGGTACTTGTATCTTTGTGAACCTCCTGATTAGATTGAGAGTTACCGATAATAAGTGCATGAGTTCTTCGGACTAATGTGAGTATTCGAAAGTTGACACTTCCACCCACCTATACTTTTTCTAGCCTCTTCGGTACTGTGCATTGCCCTTTCTCATCTTGAGAGTTTGCGCATACTTCACCGGTGCATCCAAACCCTTGGCACGATACGCTCTGTCATCATAAACCTTCTTATATCTTTCCTCAAAACAGCCACTATACCTACCTACAAGGCATTTCCATAGCCTTTCCGAGATACATTGCCATGCAACATCCATCTTCTCATGAGTTGATCTTCATGTCATACATTAGCATCATGATAGTTATATCTTCTTTATGTGAGTACCTTTGTAAAGTGTGAAAGATCTCCTATATTCTTGTAAAATATAGAGTGTTGCCCCTAAAGTGAGGAAAAGATCCCAAAGAGGACAAAATCAAAAGATCCCAAAGAGGACAGATGAGAGTTAAATAGAAAGAGCCATTGAGGCCACCAAAAAATACAAAAAAAATACAAAAAAAGAGAAAAATAAATAAAAAGAGAGAAGGGGGCACACTACTATTCCTTTTGAGAGATCCACACTAGTACTTTATCCGCTATCTCTTGTACTCCATAGAGATCATCATCATGCATATAGCTATGTGGGGACCTTCACACTATAGAACTTGGCTTGTATATTCCAATGATGAGCCTCCTCAAACGAGCTCTAGGTCTTCTTGAGCAAGCAAGTTAGATGCACCCCCACTAGTTCCATTGGAGAGCTTTTAGCTCACATGTGCATCCGTTGCATGGCAATCCCTACTCCTCACATCATATCTATCATATGGCCTTCTCTCGCCTATGATTGTCCTCATTGATGTGAGCCTTTCACACCTTTTGGCTTCCTCCTCCACCTTCTTTCTGTTTCGCCTTTTAGGTGTCAACTTTCTTGGTCACGCTCATCCATTGCATGAGTGCTCAAAATATCGAAAGGGAGTGGATCAGTTTGACTTGTACCTGACTAGTGGTCTGGGGACGAGTCAAGATAAGAATCCAATGGAGACTAAGTGTGAAACTTTAGTAGATAGTTGTTCTCAACAATTACTTTTCTCTCTCGTATTTCCCTATCCCTGCTTGCACGCAAACACCATCTGGAGACATTCGAGTCACGGACAGCAAGAGCTCTTGCACCTTTTGTTCTTTTGTTGCTTGTGTCAATGCTAATATAGAATCTTGCTTGTTAAGACTTGAATTGAATTGCATGCTTTGATTGCTTTACTTAAAGTCCTTTTATGGTTGTGTGGCATGTCACCACAGAAATTATGCTTGTTATCATTTACCTACTCGAGGATGAGCAGGAATTAAGCTTGGGGATGTTGATACGTCCCAAACGTATCTATAATTTCTGCTTGCTCCATGCATGTTTTGTGTGACTTTGCCATGTTTTGCTTGAACTTTCATACACTTTTGATCATATTTGGACTAATCTATTAACCCAGTGCACCCAGCTGCCAGTTGCTGTTTTCTGCTGTTTTTGTATTTCAGGTTTTCCGGGCATTAAAAGTGCTCCAAAAAATCCAGAAAAATCAAATAAAAAATCAGCGACACGGATGCTTCTGGAAACACCAAAGGAGCGGAGGGGGGGGGGGGGCACCACCAGGACGCCAGGAGGGTCCCTGGCGCGGCCCCACCCTAGGCCACGCAAGGAGATCTCCTGGCTGCCTGGTGGGTCCCCTCGACACCCCCCTTCGCCTATATTTACCCCTCGGGGTGGAAACCCCTAAGACATACTCCTCTTTCGCGATCTCGCCTCTGTACCACTGCCGCCGCCGTTTCAAGATCGGGGATGCATGGAGACGCTGCTCCGGCACCCTGCCGGGAGAAGCTACCCCCTCCGGGAGACCATCCATAGCCATGGGCGCCTCCCGTATGTATCATGAGTAGTTTCCCTTGGACCATGGGCCCGTCACCAGTAGCTATGTGATCTACCTCTCCCTTCTTTGTGCCTCCACTTTCGAGACCTCGTGAGCGGCCTCACATGATCGAGGCACCTTTGTAATCTTCTGCTGTTGCTATGATGAGTTTGTTGGGATCTGATGGATTATGAGACTATGTTCAGATTGTGATGAGTAATATATTTGGTTCTTCTCTTTTATATTTTGTTCTTGAGTAAATTCTTGCATGTTCTCCGTTGCCGTGTTTTACTTTGGCCAAGTGATTTATTGCAACTCCTAGAGGGAGCGTTATGCTTGATTGTGGGTTCAGCCCATTGATGTCTATCTTGAGTGACAAAAACATGAGACTAGGGGATGTGCTGTTGCCACCAGGGATAAAACAACGGTGCTTGTATCCTCGGATGCAAGGATTGTTTACTTTACGCAAAGTTCTTTTAATGCGGTTGTCTGTTGCTTTGTATTTACACTTTGCGTGGGATTCGCAACTTAATACCAGCGAGATTTTCATGATAGATATCTCAAGGTGGATGATTCGTAGTAGATGCAGATGGATTTCGGTCTACTTACCTTGGCGTACTGCCCATTGCTTTTGAGCCCTTCATTTCTTTGCAGCATAGTTATCATTGTGGTGCCTTCATAATCCTGTGAATTTCCCAACTGTGATTTGTTTACCTCGCTAGCACTTTTATCGTCTTTTGGGAGAGAGACATCACTAGTGAAAATCACGTGACCTTGGTCCATCTTCATATCATTGTTTACACCCTCAATTTACTTTCAGTCTTTACTTTCAGTTGACACTATCATTATCTCTTGCGTTGATCCTTTGTAAACGGCAAGGCCGGAGGAATTGACAACTCCTCTGTAGTCGTTGGGAGCAAAGTTATTTGTATCTGTGTGCAGGTCCAGGTGAAGTTAGCAACCTCGGCGCCATTATTCACTTTACCACCTTCTTGTATCCTTCGGAGTCCTACGGGAGACAAACCTTGGTATCTTTGCCAAGGGAAAACTTGCCGCTGCACTATATCTCACCCTGCACTAGGGGTAATCAACGAGGGCTTGAAGAGTATTAACACTCTCTTGCCATCAATTGGGCAGAAAGACTTGGCCAGAATTCGGTAGAGAGTGCTTGGCAGATACTGAAGCTCAGTCACGAGGAACTTGGTACGGGGAGGAGCTTCAGGTCTTGAGGCTTCATAAGCATGTTCATCAGATCATCCCTCAGAATTTGGAGCACCATAAGTGCTGGGGACTGATGCATCAGAGAGAGGCAGCTGAAGAATCTCAATGATCTCAGGCACTGAGGCAGTATAGTTCTGATGCTCAGTCATCCATTCCAGAACCCAAGTGTTGATGTCCTTGGGATCGCCTGAGACATATAAAATTGCGTAGAACTGAAGCACAAGCTCTTAATTCCAATGTATGCACTCAGAGCAGAACTGAAGAAGTTTGGCATGGAATAGGTCTTGAAGCGCATTGTTGAAGCACGGAATGTCCTCCATATCCGAATTGGGAATATGCTTATGAGGAAAGACCTTATGCGCCATGTAGAGGATTGAGGCATAATAATTCTTTTGGGTTGCAGTCCATAACCTCAGCAGCTTGCTTGGTGGAGCAGAGTGATATGGATTCTGAATCCCATCTTGAAAGAAGCTCATGGCGTTGAAGAAGGCATCAACATTGAAGCTTGGACGAGCATCAACCTCAATGTTGCGATAAAATGGTTGCTTTTTCTTCAGACAGAGAGAGGGTGTTGATGCTTTCTCCTGAGGAACAGGTGCGGCTGAAGTAGGTGGAGGCACAGGTGGGGAAATAGTTGCTTCTGCTGAGGATTCAGGGCCAGGTTTCGGTGAGGTAGCGGGGACTGAGGGAGATGTGACCTGTTTTTCAGCTGAGGTTTCCTGTGCAGCTTCGGGTTCAGCATTGGTGATGTGCTCTGCCTCAGTTTCAGTGGCTGGCGAAGCACTTTCAGCTTTAGGTTCATCAGCATCATCAGAAGCAACGGTTGCATCATCAGCGTCATCATCAGCAGCAGAGGCTTCATGCACAGTCCTCAGAATCTTGGACCGTATCAGGCAGGACTTCTGTTGTGGTGGGGGAGTGAGTCCCAAGCAAAAAAATAGTATGAGTGGGGGAGTTTTCCAACTCATAGTCCTCATCCAAGATACGAGGAGTTCCGGTATCCTCAATATCAACATCCATGTCCTCAATTTCAGTGATGATTGGAGGAGGAGGGAACTGAGGTGTTGGAACGAGTGGGGTGGAAGCAGCTGAGGCAAGTGCTTTGGAGGGTGGGGTGAAGACGATGATGCTACGTTGAGGATTTACTGGTGGATTTGAGGCAGCAGTGGGTGGTACGGTGGCATCAGCTTCTTTTGAGGCCGGACGAGCAGACGAGACTATAGTAGCATCGATGGGCTCCTCAGTAGTGGCCTCAAGAGTGGGCTTCTTGGCCGCGGGAGGAGTGGCGGGAGCGTCTTCAGGCATGCGCTTGTGGCTCCGGGGGGAATCCTCAGGCATGGCGACGGATTTCTCAGGGGCAGCTAGAGGCACAGAGGACTGTGGCTGCCGAAGTTTCATCAGATTGTTCATTTTCCTGGACATTCGTTCCTTTCATTTGCCTATGTAGGCACATTTTGCTTCAAACTCAGTAGTGAGTCGTTGAACTTCATACTGATACTCAATGAATTCTTGAGGAGTAACATCAGTGACAGGTTTCTTCTTGAATTCACGATGGACTTTCTTCAGTTGGCTTTGTAGCTGCTTCTTGAGGTCTTGATGATGAATCTCATTGATGAGGAATTCTTGAATATAGAACTTGAGGTCTTTGGGTATATCCAAATCATCAAGAGGAGTATCAGGATTTACAGACCAAATTTCAATATACTCCAAGATCTTCTTGGGATCGCAGAGAAGTGGTATTTCAGAGCCTGTGGCTTCAGCTTTGCGTCTGGCTGCAGCAGACACATATTCAATCTTTTGTTCCTCAGTGGCCACAAAGCCGGCCAGATCTTCAAACTCATCTTCTTCATCGGAGCTGAAGGCAGTCTGAATGGAACCACGCATGGAAGTTTTCTTTGGAGAGGGTCTTAAGCCTCGATGAATGGTCTTCTTGGTCTTCAGCTGAGGCTGAGGCATTGTGGTGGAAGCGTCAGGTGCACTACAAGACTTATCAGTGCAAAGCCTTGAGGCGGGATCAGCTCCAGACGTTCGTTGGCATGAGGAGCTTGAAGCTTGAGGCTTTTTTGAGGATTTTATCGATGGTCTGATGCCAGGAGTCTTTCTGCGAGGCTGGCCGGGAGGCCGAGACTGAGGCTGAGCAGTCGGCTGAGCAGAAGGCTGAGGCGGAATCTGCACTAAGGCAGCCAAGTCACGGGCTAGACTGCGGGCAAGATGAGCCGTCCTTTTGAGGTAGCGTTGATAAGCCTCGGGGAAGTCATCAGGAGTCTTCAAGCTTGAGGGATGAGGAATGACACCCGGTTCAGGGGGTGGACGAGACTTGATGCCTAGTGTCTTCAAGGCAGGATTGACCGCAAAAATCTCCTCATGCTGAGGATTGATCCATTGATATGCAGCCCATCTTTTAGCCCATTCCCGCGTAATTTTCTGAATACGTTTCTTGCGTTCATCGGCAGTTTCTCGTTCTGGAGTCTTCAGTTTCTCATACAGTGACGGGGGCAAGTCACGAGCGGTCTCAGTGAGTTTGCGACGAGGAGCCATTTTCTTCAGTTGAGGAGACTGAGGAATCGTACGTTCGAGCTGAGCTGCAAATGAAGTGAGACTATGAGAACCATATGATTCCTCAGCTGACATGTACCTGTGACAAAATTAAGTTGCGAGGGAAGTGGGGTACGGTTATATGCATTCATGAGGAAGTTTTTGAGGAAATTAAATTGATGAAGCAGAGGTTTTAAAAAATTCTGTACTGCTGAGGAATTTAGTGGCTTGAAGAAAATCTTGAAGAATCTTGAAGAAGTTGCAGTACTGAGGAATGAACAAATTTGACATGATCGTACTAGAGATGAGGCGAATACTGACGAAAACCGAGACGGTCTTCTCCGGCGATGATGGACTCCAACGTCGACAGCGCAAGAGCTTGAAGAGCTCAAGGGCGGCGGATCGAGCGGGAATGAGGTGTGGGGGAAAATGACCGCGTGGGTGGTGGTTATTTATAGAGGGGTAAAACTGAGGGGTCGCAGGTTTTGTGGACAAGATAACCCCTGGCGGTTCGGCTCTTTGAGTTTATCTGATTGATGGATATGCACGATCCGCGGTAAAATCGCAATGATCAAGGGATAAGATTTCAAACACATTCCTCGTCTTGAGGAAACTGAGGAAAATGAAAATTTTGAGGATAAAGTTAAAGCTTCAGTTTGAGAAACTTGTGAGTTTCAAATCCAAGCATACTTAAGATAGAAAGATTGGATAAGTGAGCACAGAGGGACGGGTCCGATAACATTCACCTAGATGAAGAAACAAATTTTTGAAGAGCAAAAACTATAGGTGAATGATGTTGAGGACTAAACAGTAAGTATCAGGATGAAGACACAAATGAGGAAACTGAGGACAATGAATCCTGAGGAATTTGGGCGGTGGCGCTACCCACCTTATAGTGAATAAGACACTTGATACCATAAAATTGACGTATGAATCTTGAGTCAATTCCACGTTAATTTCTTTGCACTTAGCAAGGTAGTTCCTCATGATTTGAGGAGTGCGACGCATCGTGTGTTGTACATCAGGATTCTTCAATATTTTTTAAGCGTTACGATGTGTGTCCATTCACTGGACATTTGAGGAATCTAGGATATTTAGCTCACACCTCAGAGTGCTAAAATGCTTCTCATCCAAAGGCTTAGTGAATATATCAGCAAGTTGGTCTTCAGTCTTCACGTGGTTGATGACGATGTCTTCCTTCAACACATGATCCCGAAGAAAGTGATACCGAATCTCAATGTGCTTCGTCCTCGAGTGCTGGAATGTGTTCTGAGATATCTTGATTGAACTCTCATTGTCACATAGCAGTGGTAGTTTCTTCAGGTTGATGCCGTAGTCCTTGAGAGTTTGCTTCATCCATAGAAGTTGTGAGCAGCTTGCACCAGCGGCGATGTATTCAGCTTCAGCAGTGGAGAGGGAGACACAATTCTGCTTCTTCGATGACCAGCACACCAGTGAGCGTCCGAGGAAGTGACATGTTCCTGAGGTAGACTTCCTATCCACGCGATCTCTAGCATAATCTGAGTCTGATTACCCAACAACATCCAGTTGCGTGCATTTTGGATACCATAAGCCTAGAGACGGGGTGTGAGACAAATATCGAAGAATTCGTTTCACCGCTTGGTGATGCGATTCCTTTAGTGCCGCTTGGAATCGGGCACACATGCAAGCGCTCAACATTATATCAGGCCTAGATGCACATATATATAGCAGAGAACCTATCATGGAGCGGTATACCTTTTGATCGTAGTCCTTGCCATTTTCATCAGGGCCGAGTTGTCCATTTGTAGGCATCGGTGTCTTGATGCCTTTGCAGTTTTGCATCCCGAATATCCTCAGGCACTCCTTGAGGTACTTTTCCTGAGATATGAAGATGTCGTTGCATTGCTGACGAATTTGAAGCCCTAAGAAGAACTTCAGTTCGCCCATCATGGATATCTGATACTGTTCACTCAGCAAGAAGGAAAATTCTTCACTATATTTCTTGTTAGTGCATCCAAATGTAATGTCATCAACATAGATTTGAGATATGAATAAGGCATCATCATAGCGTTTGGTGAAAACAGTTGGATCGAGGGAACCAGATTTGAAGCCCTTGCTGATGAGGAAATTTCTTAGTGTGTCATACCAAGCCCGAGGGGCTTGCTTCAGTCCGTAAAGAGCTTTCTTCAATCTGTACACCATGTCAGGATTCTTCGAGTCTTCAAAACCTGGGGGTTGAGCAACAAATACTTCTTCCTCGATATTACCATTGAGGAATGCACCTTTCACATCCATTTGATATAACTTGATATTATGATGGTTAGAAAATGCAAGCATAATGCGAATGGATTCAATTCTAGCGACGGGAGCAAAGGTTTCACCGAAGTAAATACCCTCAACTTGAGTGTATCCGTGTGCTACAGGACGAGCTTTGTTCCTGATGACTTGGCCATCTTCATCGAGTTTGTTGCGATAGATCCACTTCATTCCGATGACATTGTGAACACGATGGTTAGCACATGCAAGCATAATAAGAATGGATTCAAGTCTAGCGACGGGAGCAAAGGTTTCACCGAAGTCAATACCCTCCACTTGAGTGTATCCTTGTGCTACAAGATGAACTTTGTTCCTGATGACTTGGCCATCTTCATCGAGTTTGTGCTTCAGGGGTCTCAGGAGCCTCAGGATCAGGATCGTCATCAGGATCATTTGCTTCAGGATTTGGGTGTTCTTCAGGAGAAGGGGGGTATGTCTGTTTCGTCAGGATGGTCCACGGGTATGATATCACCAGCACCCATCTTCTTGATCTGTTCATCAGGTGAAGCTTCATCTAGAACAGGTGGCAGGTGCTCTCTTTGCGAGCCGTCAGATTCATCAAACCGCACATCTACAGTCTCAGCAATTTTATGATGACTGATATTGTAGACTCTGTAGATGTGCGAGTTGATACCGTAACCAGGCATGAAACCCTCACATGATTTAGGCGCGAATTTGGATTGGTGATGAGGATCACGAATCCAACATGGTGCACCGAATACCTTGAAGTAACTAACATTGGGTTTATTACCGACTATTAGCTCATAAGAAGTTTTCCTGAAGAATTTATGAAGATACACTCGATTGACGATGTGGAAGGCAGTGTTGATTGCTTCAGCCCACCAGATGAGTGGTGTGTTGTATTCACCCAGCATCGTTCGAGCCATCTCGATGAGTGTTAAGTTCTTCCTCTCAACAACTCCATTTTGTTGAGGAGTATAGGGTGTTGAGAACTCGTGAGTGATGCCCAAGTCGTCGAGGAATTCCTCCACGCCTATGTTCTTGAACTCAGTGCCATTGTCGCTTCGAATGTTCTTGATCTTCAGGTTGTAGTTGTTCATGACTCGATAGGCGAAGCGCTTGAAGATTGCTGGGGTTTCTGACATATAGAGAAGAAAATGCACCCAAGTATATCGTGAGAAGTCATCAACAATAACAAGACCATACATACTACCTCCAAAGCTTGAATACTTTGGAGGACTGAATAGATCCATGTGAAGTAGTTCGAAAGGTCTTGTTGTCGTCATGATGGTCTTCGTAGGATGCTTGGCCTTGGTCATCTTTCTAGCTTCACAAGCTACACATAGCCGGTCCTTGGTGAATCTGATTTCCTCAATCCCGAGGACATGTGTCTTCAGAACCAGTTTCTGAAGGTTCCTCATCCCAGCGTGTACGAGTCTTCTATGCCATAGCCACCACTCTGTGGCTCGAGCCATGAGGCAGGTAGCGACCTGAGGACCTTCAGAAAAGTCTACAATATACATGTCACCTTTCCTAACTCCTCGAAATATGATGGAGTTATCACTAACCATATAAACAACACAGCCATATTTTCTGAAGAGTACAACGAGGTCAAGATCACATAGCATAGACACAGACATCAGGTTGTACCCGAGGGATTCAACTAGCATGACTTTGTCAATGTGTTGGTCTCGAGAGATAGCAACTCTGACGAGGCCCAATACCTTAATTTTACCTTTATCGGCGAAGGTGATGGTTTTCTTCGACGAAGGACTCAGAGATGATTCCATGAGAAGGCTTCTATCACCAGTCATGTGATTAGTGCATCCACTATCCATTAGCCATTCGGTCTTCCCCTGCAGAGGAATTAGTATCTCATACAACAAGTTATGAGCCAGTATCAGTTTGAAGAATTTATGATTCCTCAGGATTGATTCCTCAGAATCAAAATAGTGTAAATGTTCTTCAACTGACTCAATTAATATCGTCCTGGGCATATGATCTGCCAAGTTTATGATTGCCACAGGACGGGTTCCTGCAAAGATGATTAGTTCTTATTCACCACCCACATGCAAATGGGTTTCTTTGAAGCATATGAGGAGCTACGAGAATGATTAGACCTAATGGGACGCTGAATAGAGGTATCAGGATACACAAATGAATAGGCATTCTTATGAGGAGCTTCCCTGTGAACAAAATGATTAGCGGAGACATAGTTATAGTCATTTCCCTTTGAGGTATCGTCCTCAGATTATACCCTCAACTCATTTGCATCTGCATTCACAGGAAGGTTAGTGATGAGTTCCTTTCGAACCCAGATCTACTTTACTGGAGCACCGTTTCTGCAGTTAGTCCTGATGTATCTGGCGAATACTTCACCATTAACAGCTTTAAACAATTTATAGTTTGAGTCAAAGGACTCAATCAACACATCTGAGGAAGCATTGGCATATCAAGATAAAGTATAGGGATCAGGAGGAGGCATTTTTGCCAGAACCCAAGTGGTCTTTGGGTATTGCTCTGGTTTCCAATAAGAGCCATCAGCATTGAGGTTTCGGGTGAAACCAACACCTTCTTTCCTCGGATTCCTATTGAGGATCCGTTTCTTGAGGACGTCACAAAGAATCTGATGCCCTTTTAGACTCTTGAACATACTGGTTTACAGAAGACTCTTCCACCTAGCATTTTCTTCAGAAATGTCTATGATATCCTCAGATGAGGGGTTAGATACTGATACGTCCCAAACGTATCTATAATTTCTGCTTGGTCCATGCATGTTTTGTGTGATATTTCTATGATCTGGTAACACTTCCATACACTTTTGATAATATTTGGACTAACTTATTAACTCAGTGCACCCCAGTGCCAGTTTCTGTTTTCTGCTATTTTTTTATTTCAGGTTTTCCCAATATTAAAAGTGCTCAGAAAATCAGTGTTCTATAAGAGTCGTCCAGAAGGCAGATGGGGCCCTGAGGTGGCCCACAGATCCTAGGCTCCCTCCTGGCGTGGCCAGGGGTCCACCCGCGCCGGGTGGCCGCCTGGGCGACTGGGACCTCCCCCGGTGCCCCCTTTGGCCCTTATTTATACTCGCGTCGCGAAAAACCTAATTCCAGACCCCTTTTCTCTAGAAGCAATTCCGATCTCCGCCGCCATCGCCAACAAGCCTCGGGGAACCAGAAATCCTATGTCGGCACCCTGCCGGGACGGGGAACTGCCCCAGGATTCATCTCCATCGTCGTTGCTTCCTCCCTCCATGATGCGGGAGTAGTCCCTCCTCGGGGCTGAGGTTTCTACCAGTAGCTATGTGGTCAATTCTCTCTCCCATGCTGTGATCTTCGTTGTGATCATAGGCTATGTTAATCTAGGGTGATCCCATGATATTTCTCCTTCCTCTATGTATTGGATTGATGTACTGACTTGATCTTATCTATTATAATCCCCGAGACCATGGTGACAGCGGTCTATTGGACATGGGTTAGAAGAATATTTTCATGAATGATTTCCTCTTTTGTGTGTTCATTGAACATTGAGAGTCTCTTGGTGCTTGTCTTTGACTATCCTTGAGATATGTTGCGGTGATTGTGGTACTCTCTTTGGATGGCCGCGGTGATATTGGGAAATCCATAGATTGAGAACTACGAACTCTGAGGTGTGCTTTTGTAGCCCTGTATAATTCTCGTCCTTTCTTGACCACAAAGGATTGACCTCCGAGTGCGTCTCCATTGCATGTTTTATGGGAAATATCATGTGATTAGACTATGTTAATGTTGTTGGGAGTTGCCACTAGTGAAAGTATGAAGCCTAGGCCTTGTTTCCACCACTGTTACACCGTTTGTGCTCACTTTTGTCACATTTTTGCTTTCTGCACTTTTTATTACAGATTTATATTACTTTGTTTTGGCACACCTATCACCTATATTTTACCATCTCTTCGCCGAACTAGTGCACCTATACAACTCCTAGTTGTATTAGGTGTGTTGGGGACACAAGAGACTTCTTGTATCTTAATTGCAGGGTTGCTTGAGAGAGACCATCTTCAACCTCTACTTCCCTGAGTTCGATAAACCTTAGGTCATCCACTTGAGGGAAATTGCTGCTGTCCTACAAACCTCTGCGCTTGGAGGCCCAACATAGTCTGCAAGAACATAAGCGTGCGTAGACATCAAGCTATTTCTGGCGCCGTTGCCGGGGAGGTGAGTGCTTGAAGTTATATATTTAGATCTTGCAATTAAATCTTTTCGTTTCTTGTTTTATTTTCACTAGTTAGGCTTATGGAAAACAACAAAAAATGAGAGAGATTTATGAGCTCTACCTTAAATTGGGACATGAAATGTTTGAAGAGAAAATCAAAAAACCTATGGAACTTTATTTGCATTCTCTTCATGATTCTAATGTTACTAGTATGTCTTCTTTGAATACCTTTGATGCTAATGATATGCAAAGTTATAAGCTTGGGGATGCTACGTTTGATGAAGTTGATCTTTTTAGCCCCCTAAGTTTTGATGAGGCAATTTATTTTGATGATACTTTGCCTCCTATCTATGATGATTATTGTGATGACACATATGCTATAAAGAATAAATGTTTGCAAGTGTATCATGATAAGAATGATTCATGTGATAGCTATTTTCTTGAGTTTGCTCCCACTATTACTAAAGAGAAGGATTTTGCTTATGTGGGGAGTAATAAATTTTCTATGCTAGAGGATCGTGATAAGAATTTTTTATGTGATACTTATATTGTTGATTTTATTCATGAACCCACTGAAAATTATTATGAGAGGGGAACATATGCTCGTAGATATTTCAATAATATCAAGTTCCCTCTCTTTATGTTAAAGGTTTTGAAGTCGCACTTGTTTTGCCATCCGATGCTTATTGCTTTGTGCTTCAATGAATTATTCCATTGCGATATTCCTATGTATAGGAAGCATGTTAGACTTAAATGTGTTTGTTATTTGATTCTTGATGCTCTCTTTTGTTTTTCAACTCTTATTCCTTATTCCTATGAGAACATCATTAAAATCTTTAGCCTATCTTTATGGCTATAAAGAAAGAGCTCTAGGGAGAAAACCCTTGTTATCTTTACTTTGAGTTTTTACTCTATGTTTTTAGTGGTATTGATAATTGTTACTACTGTAGCAACATCATCGTATCTTTATTTTCAAGCTTTGTGCCAAGTTCTAGCCTCATATGACAAGGGAAGAAAAAGTTGTGACATGCTGTCAAGAAAACATATTCTGTCTTCGTGACGGGGAAAATCGGATCAAATCACCAGTTCATCTTTTTGAGCTTAATTTTTTACACAGCGTGGTCTATACAATTCCGGAGCTTTCGTATGTACTGAGTTTTTTGATTTGAGTTGCATAAGTACCCCGAAAAAATTCTATACTACATGTTGTTCTGTTTTTCGCAGATTCTGCCACGTTTTGTCTCTCCTTACTTTTGCAAACCTTAAGCTTGCTTTTTATTTGCAAAAAAACCTTTTGGAAATCTTGAGAAACAGTAGCTCTTCAAGAATTTCTTTATATCCAGTGGGGAAAATTATTTTATAAAGGGTACTAACCTCTCTAATCAGCTTATGCTGAGTTATGTATGAAGGGAGTTTTCAAGTGTGTGATGGAAGATGCTGAAAGAAGATCTGGGAGTGTCAAGCGCTCAAGCTTGGAGATGCCCCCATGCATCCCCAATAAATATTCAAGGAAACTCAAGCGTCTAAACTTGGGGATGCCCCCGAGCATTCCCTTCTCCATCAACAATCATCAGTTCGCCCTTCGTCTCACTATATTTTTATCACTTTATGTGTTACGTGCTATGCTTGGAGCGTCCCGCTCTTAGGTTTTATTTTCAGTTTTCTTTAGCTTTCCTTGCTGTTCATAACAAGTTAGACCCCGTCTTAATTTGTGTGTGAGAGAGACACGCTCCACTTTCAAAATCTAGAACACATCATAGGATTTTTAATGCCTATCTTTTTGCTGCTGTTTGTTCTTTATCTTTTCGTAGCTACTGCCATGTTTAGTTTTAGTTTTAGTTTGTCTTTAGCAAGAGCCTTGGCTTTTGTTTAGTTTGTTGCTGGAAATCTCTTTAGTTTTCATGTTATCTTGTTAAGAGAGTTGGTTGTTGCACTGAGTTGTGTCTTGTCTTGAAAGTAGGTAATTGAGGTTGCTATTTATGTTTAGTAGTAACTTGCAATAGTTTTGAGGTATTGATGTGAGTAATGTTTGAAATTTTGGTGTCAAGAGCTCTAGCCTATTAGTGATAGGTGTCGTATTTTGGGCAATCCGTGTGTATTTTCAAAACCTACAAAACTAGTTAAGAACTCTAGCTACTAGATGGATCGCTAATCTTTGGAGGGATCGAATATTAGAGTACACTCACGTACCATGAGTAGAGGATGCGCAAGGATAACCAAACCCCCATACACTCCTCCTCGGGGTACTTGTCTCTTTGTGAACCTCCTTATTAGACTGAGAATTACCGATAATAAGTGCATGAGTTCTTCGGACTAATGTAAGTATTGAAAGTTGACACTTCCACCTCCTCATATTTGCTAGCCTCTTCCGTATCGTGCATTTCCATCTTCTCACTCGGAGAGTTGGCGTCCACCTTCGCCAGTGCATCCAAACCCTTGGCATGATACGCTCTGTCATCATAAACCTCCTTATATCTTTCCTCAAAACATCCACCATACCTACCTATCAAGGCATTTCCATAGCCTTTCTGAGATATATTGCGATGCAACATCCACCTCTTCATGACTTGATCTTCATGTGATACATGTTCCTGCTACACTGGCATAGGCATACATCGCATACATCATGATAGCTACATCTTCTTTATTTTTGAGTACCTTGTAAAGTGTGAAGATCTTCTATACCTTCTTGTAAAATAGAGTGTTGCCCTTAAGTGAGGAAAAGATCCCAAAGTGGACAAAATAAAAGATCCCACAGAGGACAAATGAGAGTTAAATAGAAAGAGACATTGAGGCCACCCAAAAATACAAAAAATAGAAAAAAGAGAAAAATAAAAATAAAAAGAGAGAAAGGGGCAACACTACTATCCTTTTGAAAGATCCACACTAGTACTCCATCTTATCCTTGTACTCCATAGAGATGATCATTCATGCATATAGCTATGTGGTGACCTTCACACTATAGAACTTGGCTTGCATATTCCAAGGATGAGCCTCCTCAAAAGAGCTCTAGGTCTTCATGAGCGAGCAAGTTAGATGCATCCCCACTAGTTCCATTGGAGAGATTTTTAGCTCATACGTGCATCCGTTGCATGGCAATCCCTACTCCTCACATCATATCTATCATTTGGCCTTCTTGCCTATGATTGTCCTCATTGATGTGAGCCTTTCTCACCTTTTTGTCTTCCTCCTCCATCATATTTCTCTCTTTGCCATCCTAAGTGTAAACTCTCGTGCTTACGTTCATCCATTGCATGAGTGCTCAAAATATCGAAAAGGAGTGGATCAAATTGACTTGTACCTGGCTAGTGATCTGGGGACGAGTCAAGATAAGATTCCAAAGAAGACCAAGTGTGAAACTTTAGTAGATTGAGTTCTCAAGAAAAATATTTTTTCTTGTGTTCCCTATCCCCTTCTTGCACAGAAACACCATTTCGAGACATTCGAGTCACGGATAGCGAGAGATCTTGCACCTAATGTTCTTTCGTTGCTTGTTTCAATGTTAATATAGACTCTTGCCTATTATGACTTGAATTGAATCACATACCTTGATTGCTTTACTTTCAAAGTTCTTATATGGTTGCTAGCATGTCACCACAGAAATTATGCTTGTTATCATTTACCTACTCGAGGACGAGCTGGAATTAAGCTTGGGGATGTTGATACGTCCCAAACGTATATATAATTTCTGCTTGCTCCATGCATGTTTTGTCTGATATTATTATGATCTAGATACACTTTCATACACTTTTGATCATATTTGGACTAATTTATTAACTCAGTGCACCCCACTGCCAGTTTCTGTTTTCTGCTATTTTTGTATTTCAGGTTTTCCCATTATTAAAATTTCTCAGAAAATTCCGGGAAAAATATATAAAAATCAGCGTTCTAGAAGAGTCCTCCAGCCGGAGGATGGGCCCCTAGGGTGGCCCACAGCCCCCAGGCTCCCTCCTGGCGTGGCCAGGGGTCCACCCGCGTCGGGTGGCTGCCTGGGCGACTGGGACCTCCCCCGATGCCCCCTTTGGCCCTTATTTATACTCGTGTCGCGAAAACCCTGATTCCAGACCCCTTTTCTCCAGAAGAAATTCCGATCTCCGCCGCCATCGCCAACAAGCTTCAGGGGACCATAATTCATGTGCCGGCACCCTGCCGGGACGGGGAAGTGCCCCCGGATTCATCTCCATCGGCGTTGCTTCCTCCCTCCATGATGCGAGAGTAGTCCCTCCTCGGGGCTGAGGTTTCTACCAGTAGCTATATGGTCAATTCTCTCTCCCATGATGTGATCTTCGTTGTGACCATAGGCTATGTTAATCTAGGTTGATCCCATGATATTTCCCCTTCCTCTATGTATTGGATTGATGTACTCTCTTGATCTTATCTAGTATAATCCCGAGACCATGGTGACAGCGGTCTATTGGACATGGGTTAGAAGAATATTTTCATGAATGATTTCCTCTTTTGTGTGTTGATTGAAGATTGAGAGTCTCTTGGTGCTTGTCTTTGACTATCCTTGAGATATGTTGTGGTGATTGTGGTACTCTCTTTGGCTGGCCGCGGTGACATTGGGAAATCCATAGATTGAGAACTACGAACTCTGAGGTGTGCTTTTGTAGCCCTACATAATTCTTTTCCTTTCTTGACCACAAAGGATTGACCTCCGAGTGCGTCTCCATTGCATGTTTTATGGGTAATATCATGTGATTAGACTATGTTAATGTTGTTGGGAGTTTCCACTAGTGAAAGTATGAAGCCTAGGCCTTGTTTCCACCATTGTTACACCGTTTGTGCTCACTTTTGCCACATGTTTGCTTGCTGCACTTTTTATTACAGATTTATATTAGTTTGTTTTGCCACACCTATCACCTATATTTTACCATCTCTTCCCCGAACTAGTGCACCTATACAACTCCTAGTTGTATTAGTTGTGTTGGGGACACAAGAGACTTCTTGTATCTTAATTGCAGGGTTGCTTGAGAGAGACCATCTTCAAGCTCTACTTCCCTGAGGTCGATAAACCTTAGGTCATCCACTTGAGGGAAATTGTTGTTGTCCTACAAACCTCTGCGCTTGGAGGACCAACATGGTCTGAAAGAACAGAAGCGTGCGTAGACATCAGATACCACAGAGGAAGTTGATATAAAAAATTCTGAAGATATTGAAGAACTAGGTACTGAAGTGATACGGTCATGTTCAATGCACTTTAAACAAGGAGGATTAAATCCTTCTTGAGGCATGATGATATGTTGGGAGAGGAGTGAGTCATTTTCTTTCCTCAGATCGTCATGAGACATCCTTACCCGCTCAAGTTCCTGCTTTCTCATGAGGAACTATAAGCCAGCTTCTCATGATCGGTGAGGAGTGCCTCATGACGACTGATTAAGTCATCAAACTTTGACTAAAGAATTTTTGATTCATCAGTCAATTTTTGAGACTTCGTCATTTCCTCAACCAACATATCATCACTCTTGTTTAATGAGTTCAGAATTCTCTCAAGTGCATGTTGTTGCTTTGAAGCAAGTTTAGCATAGTTTTCATCAGGTTCTTCATCTGAGGCATCATCACAGGAAGAGTGAGAAGATACCTTGGAGGACTTGGCCATGAAGCATAAGGTGGGAGTGGTATTTTCTACCTCGTCATCAATGGGTGTGTGACAGATTCCTCAGTGCTGAAGATTGACTTGCTGACTAGTGATGTGGCAAGAGCGAGACCAGCCACACATTCAGATTCCTCAGACCCTTCTTCCTGAGCTTCAGGATCAAAATCAGATTCTTCAGAATCCAATTCTTTGCCGAGATATGCGCGAGCCTTACGGGAGCTGTTGTTCTTGTATCCATCAGACTTTGATGATCTTGAGGATTTCTTCTTTGACCTTTCATCAGAACAGTCATCTTTCCATATCTTCTTCTTCTTTTTTTTGAAGCCTTTTCTGACAGTGGGTCAAAGCCCACTGCCCTTTTACCATTTTCAATAAAAGGGAATTATATGATATTTACATTGGTGGGGTGCGGGGAGAGAGAGAGGGGGTGAGGGGGGGTCCCACCAGGGGTGGGTAGCTAAGGAGAGGCTACAGGGGGGGACGGTTAGAAGTGAGTTACAGGGGGGGAGGGGGGAGAAGAGGGAGGTGTCAAGAGAGGGAGGAAGCAATCTGGGAGAAGAAGGGATCTAGCCCTTCCTAATTCCTATGGCGAAGCATATCAAAGTCATCAGAGTCACCTTGCCGTCCAAGATCCAACCGACGGGAGAGTGCCCCGAAATTTTTTGTCATTCCGATCCTTCCACAAGTGCCCCAAAAATGTTTGTCATTCATCTTATCTTCCTTTTCCCAAAGAGGACATTCAGCGATGTAATGGCCAGGTTTTTTCATTTTTGGCAGACTCTTTTTCTTTCCTCAACTGAGTCATCATCTTTGTTTCTTCTTGAGGAATTTCCGAGGCGATTCTTCTTCGTGAATTTTTGGAACTTTCTGGTGAGGAGAGCCAGTTCCCGACTGAGATTTTCAAGATCATCAGAGTCAGCCTAAAACTCTTCATCAGAGGACACCTTTCGTGCCTTAGCTTTTAGCACGCGGACTTTTGGAGTGGATCTGTATAAATCTTGTTTCTCAGAAAGCTTCAGTTCATGAGTATTAAGTCGCTCAAGGATGTAAGCAGGATCGAGAGTCTTGAAGTCAAGACGTTCTTGAATCATCAGTGATAGGAACTCAAATGAATCGTTCAGAGACCTCAGTAGTTTCTTCACCACCTCTTGATCTGTCATATTAGTGGCACCTAGTTCTTGAAGCTCATTTGATATATCAGTGAGCCTGTCAAAGGTTTGCTGCACATGTTCATTGTCCAGCCTCTTGAACCTGTTTTTTTTTGTAGAAAGACTGTAAGGGAACCCCTCACAGTTTAATAGGTGCAACAAACCCCAAATTGCAAGTACCGTGCCTTGAACTTGGGTGGGTGGGAAGACATCAACCCCTTCCCACCACTAGTCTATGCCTTAGTATGCCCTCTTGAACCTGTTGAAGAGACTAGGAAGTGTATCAACTCGAGAGTCCCGTTGTGCGGAAACTCCCTCATTGACTTTTGACAGTCTCGTCCATATCTTCTTCGCAGTATCCAGACCGTTGATACGGTTGAAATGAGCCTTGTTGAGGTGGCCACCAATGATGCTACGAGCTTTTGTGTCGAGTTGCCAGTTTCTCTTGACAACATCAGGAGTCATTGATACGTCCAAAATGCATCACTATTATATATTGTAATTTCATCCTATTCATTGATATATTCCACTTTAAAGTATTATTCTTATGTTGTTTTGTCTTGTTTTACACAGTTTACAACTTTCCGGTGCCGAAGCAGCAGCACCAGAATTCAGCGGTGAAAAGTGGACACCAAGTTGCTGAATCAGATCAAGTCCAAACGAGATGAAAATTTACGAGGAATAGTTTTATGGGAATTGACTGGGGATCACAGAAGATGGAGGTGAGGTGACCCACCAGGCAGCCAGAAGGGTGCCTGGCGCAGCCCCCCTCCTAACCGCGCCAGGCACCCTCCTGGATGCCTGGTGGCCCCCCTCGGTGCCCCCTCTCGCCTATAAGACCCCCCCGGGGTGAAAACCCTAAAAGGAGAAGAGTTTCTGTGTTTCTCCGCAGCCACAGGGCGGAAACCTACAGAGGAGAAAAGCCATCTCCGGCGGGCAGATTCCGCCGGGGAGATCACCTCCCGGAAGGGGAGATCGTCGCCATCATCATCATCATCGTCACGGGCATCATCGAGATCATCATCAACATCATCCCCAACATCAGCACCATCTCCATCTCCATCCCATCTCATCTCACAATTGCAACTTGTGTTGTAATCCGTACTATCTATCCTCTCTACTCTGTTGGTGTTGATTACTACTTTGTGGTGAATGCTATTGAGTTTTGTTGGATAAATATCATTGTTTCCAGATTGTTTGCCACCCATCTATCACCTCTGATCATGATCTCTTTTATGTCTTGTGAGTAGTTACTTTAGTTCTTGAGAATATGGGAGAAGTCTAGTTGTTAGTAGTCATATAATGTTGAAGTGTTATGTGTTGTTTGATACTTAAGTTGTGTTGTTATTTCTCTAGTGGTGTTATGTGAGTCAAACACTTAACACTTCACCTTTCATGGGCCTAGAGGAATACATTGTGCACAAAGGATGCTTATGGTGGGTTGCCGGAGTGACAGAAACCTGAACCCCAGTTCGCACACTTTTACACATGGGAATTATGGATCCTTGATCGTAATGTTGTGGTTAGGCTTATGCCTTAATTACTACCTTGTATTTGCGGATGCTTGAAAGGTGTGTAATCATAAGGGTACACTTATCTTAGTCTAGAATGTGTACTAGCATTGATCCACCCACCAACACTTATCAACACAATACATATTACTTGGCGGAGTATGGTGAAAGTAACTTGGCTATCTCTCCGGTGTGTTCTCGAGAACGCTTTAGCTTTTATAAGTTTAGTTCCTAGGCTTATCCTTGTGAAAGGATTGGGCCACTTTCTACTCCTCACTTACCCTGTTTACTTTGCTTGTCTTTTACTTTTATGTTGCTTAAACCAAAAACCCCTAAATATTTACCTTTGAGTGTGTGCAGCCTTTCCTTGTCCAGTGTCACTTATCAGCACCTTCTGCTCCTTGTGGGATCGACATCATTATTTATTGAAAATCTACAACTGATCCCCTAGACTTGTGGGTTATCAAGAATCGTTTATTAGCGCGGTTAACGGGGGAGGCAACCCAACTAAACCTAATAACTTCACCGCCATCAACGAGCTTTTCTGGCGCCGTTGTCGGGGAGTGTAGCGATATTGGTAAGTGAAGCCGGTAAGGAAACCTTTATTTTCTGTTGTTACCTTCAGTCCTTATGGACTCTTCTACTGTTGGTTCGTTGCTGGTAAGGAGCCGCCCCACGGGTGTGGTGGTCACTCCTACCCCCACTGAAATTTTGCCCTATAAAATACCATATGGTATTATTGATTATGTCTTGGCTAATCTTTATACACGAGAAGGACATCCGGGAGAACGCCTGCTATATTTATCACAATTATGTTCTTTATTTAAGCTTGCAGGTGTATCAATGGAGTTCGTCATGAAGAAACTATTCTCCGTATCACTCAAAGATAAAGCTTCAGATTGGTATAAGCTACTCGATAACTCTGATCTGCTTGAATGGCCAGAGCTTATGTCTCTCTTTTATTTAAAGTTTTATCCTCTTCGTGAAATTCACCAAGACAGGAACTACATCTACAACTTTTGGTCTCGCGACGGAGAGAGCATCGCTCAAGCTTGGGGGAGACTGAAATCCCTAATGCTCAAATTCCCAAACCATGAGCTCCCCAAGGAAATTATACTTACATTTTTTTATGCCAGGCTTTCTCGTCAGGACAGGGATATGTTGGATGCCTCCTCTAGCGGGGTATTCCAGACCAGAAGATGGAAGAAAAATGGGATCTTATAGAAAGGATCTAGAAGAACACTGAAGACTGGGAAATTGATGAAGGTATTGAACCGGCTATAAACTATGAGCATGACTACATTGAGAGTTATGTGAAGACTGATTACTTTAATACCTTTTGCTCTAAAATTGGTCTTGATTCCCAGCTAATGGTTGACTTTTGAAAGGACTTTGCTTCTCATATAGACTCTTCTAAGAAGAAGGAGAGTCAACATCATAAACCTTTCAAGGAGTCACCTATTGAGATTAATGTTATTGATCATGTTTTACCTATAGTTGTGTATGAACAGATTCCTTATCCCTCAAGGATAAAGGAGCACTCTTTTGTTACAGGTATTCTAAACAAAAACGGAAGGACCACTGACGAACCTGAGGACATGATCAAGGTCAAGCCTCATGTTGCAATGGTCAAGGATCTGGTAACCAGTGATATTGAAGAATCCACTATTAGTTTTTGTGTTGTTTCCACTAACATTGTCACATCCAAGAACAAAGGCCCAATTTCAGGTACACCAGTTATATCTGTCAAAATAGGAGATCATAATTACTATGGGCTATGTGATTTGGGATCTAGCGTCAGCGCTATTCCCTTCACACTTTATCAAGAGATCATGCACGAGATTCAGCCGTGTGAGATCGAGGACATTGATGTCACGATTCATATTGCAAATAAACAAACGATCTCTCCAGCTGGGATTGTGAGAGATGTTGAAGTACTCTGCGGGAAGCTAAAATATCCTAGTGACTTTCTTGTACTTGGTTCAGTGCAAGATAGTTTTTCCCCCATTATCTTTGGTAGGCCCTTCCTCAGCACTTGTGGAGCTATAATAGATTGAAAGAAAGGTAAAGTTTCTGTTGAATTCAACGGTGAGCCGTATGAATTTAATTTTTCTAAGTTTTCTAAGCAACCTCGTGGTACTGACTTGTCAAGTAATGACAAAATTATTGAAGAAATTGCTTCTATTGCTATTCCTCCTAATGATACTTTGCAGCAATTTATGGAAGCCCACGAGAATGACATACATATGCAGGAGAGGGATGAACTAGAAGACATATTTTTAAGACAAACTCCTATCCTGAAGCACAACCTCCCGGTTGAACCTTTAGGAATCCTCTCGAAACCAAAAGATGACCCGGTGTTTGATCTAAAACCACTACCCAATACGCTCAAGTATGCTTATTTAGATGAAAAGAAAGTATATCTTGTTATTATCAATTCTAACCTTTCAGGGTATGAAGAAGAGTGATTATTGGAGACACTCCGCAGACACCGAGGTGCTATTGGCTATTCTCTTGATGATCTCAAGGGTATTAGTCCATCCATTTGCCAACATACTATCAATCTCGAACCCGATGCTAAACCAGTTGTTGATCATCAACGACGGTTGAACCAAAGATGAAGGACGTGGTTAGGACGGAGGTTCTCAAACTTCTAGCCGCAGGTATCATCTATCCTATAGCTGATAGTAAGTGGGTAAGTCCCGTTCATTGTGTTCCTAAGAAAGGAGGTATGACTGTTGTTCCTAATGATAAAAATGAACTAATACCTCAGAGGACTATTATTGGATATAAAATGTGCATTGATTTCAGGAAGTTGAACAAGGCCACCAGGAAGGACCATTATCCTCTGTCCTTTATTGATCAGATGCTCGAGCGGCTGTCTATAAACACCCAGTTCTTCTATCTTGATGGGTATTCTGTCTTCTCCCAGATTCACGTTAACACAGCGGATCAAGAGAAGACCACCCTTACGTGTCCTTACGGTACTTATGCTTATAGGCGTATGCCTTTTGGTTTGTGTAATGCACCTTCTACTTTTCAGAGGTGTATGTCTGCAATATTTCAATGATTCTATGAGGAGATTGTAGAAGTTTTCATGGACGACTTTTCCGTCTATGGAAACTCCTTTGACCATTGTCTCCACAATCTTAATAAAGTTTTGCAGAGATGTGAAGAAACGAATTTGGTGATCAATTGGGAGAAGTGCCATTTCATGGTTAACGAAGAGATAGTTCTTGGACACAAGATTTCCGAAATGGGAATTGAAGTGGACAAGGCAAAAATTGAAGCTATTGAAAGGATGCCCTATCCAAGGGACATCAAAGGTATTCGCAGTTTTCTAGGTCATGTTAGTTTCTATAGAAGATTTATCAAGGACTTTTCTAAGACCTCGAGACCCCTTACCAATCTTCTCCAGAAGGATTCTCCTTTTGTATTTGATGAAGATTGTAAGGAAGCTTTTGAATTTCTTAAGAAAGCCTTGATAACCGCTCCTATAGTACAACCACCTGACTGGAATTTTCCCTTTTAAATTATGTGTGATGCTAGTGATTTTGCTGTTGGAGCTGTTTTAGGACAAACGGTTGACAAGAAGCTGAATGTCATCCACTATGCCAGCAAGACACTTGATAGTGCTCAAAAGAATTGTGCTACTACCGAGAAGGAATTCTTGGCAGTGGTGTTTGCTTGTGATAATTTTAGACCGTATATTGTTGATTCTAAAGTTATTATTCATACTGACCATGCTGCCATTAAGTATCTTATGCAGAAAAAGGACGTCAAACCAAGACTCATTAGATGGGTACTCCTTCTTCAAGAATTTGATTTTCAGATTGTCGATAGAAAAGGAGAAGACAATCCGGTGGCGGATAATATTTCAAGGATTGAAGATATCCCGCACGATCCTATTCCAGTCAACGACAGTTTCCCAGATGAACAACTTGTTGTTGTAAAAGTAAAATCTCATTAAGACCCTTGGTTTGCATATTATGCTAATTTTATCGTTGCAAAGTTTTTGCCTCCAGGTTTTACATTTCAGCAGAGGAAGAAATTCTTCACAGATTTGAGGCACTACTTTTGGGATGACCCAAATCTTTTGAAAGAAGGTGCAGACGGGATCGTAAAAGGTGTATACTGGAGCACGAGCAGCAGGACATTCTTCGACAATGTCACGATAGTCCCTATGGAGGACATCATGCCGGTGAAAGGACCGCACATAAAGTTTTACAATCAGGTTTTTATTGGCCTACTATTTTTAAGGACGCTCGAAGGTACGTTCTATCTTGTTATAAGTGTCAGAGATTTGGTAACATTAGCAGGAGAAATGAGATGCCTATGAATTACTCACTAGTGATCGAACCTTTCGATTGCTGGGGTTTTGATTTTATGGGTCCTTTTCCTCCTTCACACAAGTACACACACATCTTAGTTGCTGTTGATTATGTAACCAAGTGGGTTGAAGCAATCCCCACTGAGAGTGTTGATCACAAGACATCTTTGAAAATGCTCAAGGATGTAATTTTTCCTAGGTTTGGAGTACCAAGGTACCTCATGACAGATGGAGGGTCACACTTCACACATGGAGCTTTTAGGAAAGCTCTAGCCAAGTACGATGTCAATCATAGGATTGCATCACCGTACCACCCTCAAACTAGTGGGCAAGTTGAGCTCACAAATAGGGAGATCAAGTTGATCTTACAGAAGACAGTAAACAGTTCTAGAAAGGACTGGTCAAAGAAGTTAGGAGATGCTTTGTGGGCGTATAGAACTGCTTACAAAAACCCCATGGGCATGTCTCTGTATAAAATGGTCTATGGCAAGGCATGCCATTTACCATTAGAGTTAGAGCACAAGGCTTTCTGGGCTGTTAGAGAGCTAAATTCTGACCCAAAGTTAGCTGGTGAAAAGCGTCTCATGAACTTGACTTCTCTAGATGAGTGGAGGAGTGAAGCTTACGAGAGCGCTAAAATGTTCAAGGAAAAGGTAAATAAGTGGCACGATAAAAGAATTCTGAAACGTGAATTTAATGTTGGTGATAAAGTTTTGTTGTTTAGATCCCGTTTGAGGTTTTCTCCAGGTAAACTACTTTCCAGATGGGAAGGACCTTTTCTTATCGAAGAAGTATATCGGTCTGGTGCAATCAAGATCCATAATTTTGAAGGCACCAAACCTCAAGTTGTGAATGGACAAAGACTCAAACATTATATGGCAGGTGATCCAATCAATGTGGATGTGAACATGATATATACAAAGACTCACGAAGAGCATGTTGCAGCCCAGTTTCAGACTCCAGCAGGAGCAGAATAAGAAAAGGTATGTATTACGGTAAGGAAACATCGCGAACGTCAATAAAAGTCTACTTTTCAAAGTTTTTGCAAAATTAGGAAAATTCCAAGCCCGAGTGCAGAATTTTTTGTTATATATTTGCCCGGATAGTCCCGGCACCGTATCTCGCGATTTCGTGTGTTTTCTTTCTCGGTCTGTTTCTGCCAGGGTGAAAAGATGTTGCTATAGATGTCTTCTTGTGGCGCGAGCGGAGAGGACTTCTTGGGATGGCGTCTATGTCAAGTCCAGAAGGATCTTAATCAAGGGAAGCACATTGATTGGGCTACCAAAGAAGAAATTGCCGCAAGACAAGCGGAGATGGAGCGCTCCGTGAGAGAGGAAGTCAAGACTATCACTGCCCAACAACAAGGAGGGCCCTCCACTTCACTTGAAGATCAATGCAAGATTTCCACCATCTCTGAGGCCTACCGCATCACCAACCAACTCTTTAAAGATTTCTGTGTACTAGAAATACAAGTGGAAGTCTTGGAGTCAGAGAACTGAACCCTTCGCCGTGTCATCAGGGATCTGAAGAAACAACCACAACAAGATGAGGAGTAGATCTCCTTGGGTAATGGCATCCCCTTAGCTTGTTCCAAGCTTGGGAAGTGCCCGGTATCTTTATCTTTTTCTTTTTCTTTACGAGTGAAGTAGAGTTGTATCATGTCTAGGGAAGTTACTTTATGAAATAGGTGTTGCATTGAGGTCTATCACTCCTTTTGTGGAGATCTTTGTATCCGTGAGTGTGGGGTCGTCTATGAAGGAATATTAATGAGAAGTCTATTGGTTTCTTCGCTGCACTCGGTATTCTCTTCACGCAATCGACATTATGAGCTGATTCTTATGGGGAGTATTGACCTTATATCAGGTATGGCTTCGAAAACTTTATTTAAATCTTGGCAAGTATAGGTTTGGTCATAACAACAAGCATGTTTTTCTCAAAGTAGCGACATAGCCAAAACCTTTGTGTTATTATGCTTGAAGTGTTGTGTTGACAAGGAAGACAACTTGATGTTTCATGCTAGTTTTAATGTTTATGATCTGTATTGCTTGCATCTAAGTTGTCATCAATTGTCTGGTCTGTCAAAGCCTTGCTAGCCAAAACTCTGTACTAAGCGGAATTCTGCTTGTACTTCCATACCTTGAAACCAACATCTTCCACTTGAGTCCACCATACCTTCCTATTTGTGGTATTCCACTACCACTCCTAAAGTATATAATTTATGTGCTATCTCTAGATGTTCAAAATCTTCTGTTTTGTGCCACTGACTCAGCTCATGAGGAAGTGGTGGGTAACCCATGATCTTCTTAATTTAGACAAGTTTTATCTTGGGATTGCATGTCTAATCTGCAAACCCCTAATACGAGAAGGAACTGGCATGAGTGCCCAGCTCGTAAAAGATAAATACTAACACACAAGTTCCTTCGCCCATTTATGAGTGATAAACAAAGGAATTTAAGGGGATGTGATCGTCCCCACATGGGAGCCGTTCCTCGAAACTTTTCCAAATCATGAAGTGAGTGAGTTATCCATCAGCAGTCGTTGACAGATCATGCACCTCCCAAAAGTCTGTTTTTATTCTGTTTGATCTAGAGGTGGCACATGAGTTTTCCCTGCTTACCCTTTTGCACGGGGTTTATCCTTTATTTTGTGCTGAGTCAGTCCTTCCTACTTCCTTCCTTATTGAGAGAGAACAGACACTTGATGTTAATAAAGATTCTTGCATACAAAGCTGCATTGAAAGTTAGCATGTTACATCTTTGTTGACATTATCTTTTGATAGGTGAGTTGTTTGCAACAGCTTATGCTGAGTAAACATCTTCCTTTGTGTTAACATGTGCACTTCTTGACTAATAACATGTTCTTTCCAAAGCTTTAACTGGTTCCATTATAAGTGACAAGAGCAAAAGTAAAAGTTATTAGTTGTTCCTTGACCAATGCTATGTTTTCCATGATTTGATGAGTTTTCCACGTCCTACTTTGTTATAATTGTTACTACTTTCTCATAAGGACCTTATGAGTTGAGGTTGCTATTGACGATGCTTCAGTTTGGTGAGAAATCTTGATGCTTCTTGTCCCTATTCTTTTATCGACGCTTCACTCTCTAAACTTGTGGACAGGTTTACCGAGCTCAGCAATCGCTTGGGGACAAGCGAGGTCTAAGCTTGGGGGAGTTGATACGTCCAAAATGCATCACTATTTTATATTGTAATTTCATCCTATTCATTGATATATTCCACTTTAAAGTATTGTTCTTAAGTTTTTTTGGCTTGTTTTACACAGTTTACAACTTTCCGGTGCCGAAGCAGCAGAACCAGAATTCAGCGGTGAAAAGTGGACACCAAGTTGCTGAATCAAATCAAGTCCAAACGCGATGAAAATTTACGGGGAGTAGTTTTATGGGAATTGACTGGGGATCACCGAAGATGGAGGTGAGGGGACCCACCAGGCAGCCAGAAGGGTGCCTGGCGCAGCCCCTCTCCTGGCCGCGCCAGGAACCCTCTTGGATGCCTGGTGGCCCCCCTCGGTGCCCCCTCTCGCCTATAAGACCCCCTGGGTGAAAACCCTAAAATGAGAAGAGTTTCCGTGTTTCGCCGCCGCCACGAGGCAGAAACATACAGAGGAGAAAAGCCATCTCCGGCGGGCAGATTCCGCCGGGGAGATCACCTCCCGGAAGGGGAGATCACCTCCCGGAAGGGGAGATCATCACCATCATCATCATCATCTTCACGGGCATCATCGAGATCATCATCAACATCATCCCCAACATCAGCACCATCTCCATCTCCATCCCATCTCATCTCACAATTGCAACTTGTGTTGTAATCCGTACTATCTATCCTCTCTACTCTATTGGTGTTGATTACTACTTTGTGGTTGTAAGGCCCGATATGCGGTACTGTTCCAGATCTAGATGTTTCCATCCAGATCCGGGGACGAAGCACATATCGGTCCCACCGCGACATATGACAAAGCCATATGCCCCGGATTTCCAACATGATATCACAACATTACAGATACAAGGATACAACATCTCATACAATCGGCATACAACTGCCTTAAATACAATACAACAGCGGAAGATATATGTCTGAGTACAGAATACAATCAAATGCCTAGTGGCAAAAGAAAAACATTGATCCCATAACCACACGGGTCCAGGCCCTCCGCCGGGATCCTCCTAACTAGTCGTCGTCGAGTCTCCACGTGAAACGTCGATCACCATACCTGTTGGCGATCAAGAACCCTGAAAAGAGTTTGGGGGTAGTATCATGAGTACAGAGGTACTCAGCATCCAACTGTAGTGGTCATCTGACCCAAAAAGGACTTCATCACTTGTCATTCTAGGACAACTAGTAGTTTACGGTAAGGATGTGGTAAGTGGTGAGGTTGCTGCCGCACTAGCATTTATGAGGTTGCTAACGATCTAGAGAGTAAGATAATAAGCCAAGCATTCGATGAGGAATCGCCTCCAACAAGTCTTGCTATCAACTACTTACGCAAACATAACACCTATCCTATCCTTGTCCTCCTCTTCGCATCCCGACGAAGAAGCAGTCAAGGCACACACACACGTGTTGATCAAGTTATATTAAGATTATCTCAGTTGTTGTTGTCTATGAACAAGGAGTAGGTCTCAAGTCGTCCATAACCGTGGACACGGCTTCTCGAAAAGATTTAACCCTGCAGGGGTGTACCAACTGCCCATTACAAGGCTCTGCACGCACGTCCATCTCTCTCAGTTGCTACCCATCACAGGCAACCATTTTATGATTTAGTTCCAAGAGATCCGAAAAGACAGGTCCCTCTAGCTAACAACGAACAAATCCGGGTGGCCCCCGGTGAGTCGACATCCATCTCAGAAGCCGGCCGCGCTCTCGATCTGGTCTCAACCGTCTGTCGCAGGTTTGGATAGCCAGTTAATCACACATGGGACACCGGGTCCTCAGCCGGACAAGGTGGGACAGCAAGGGAACTAAGTCCTCACTGGTCCAGGTTGGTTTGTAAACAACTGGTGGCCAACCAGCACACACACACGGTTTCAAATGGTAAATCAGCTTGGGCCACCACTAGAAATGTTTGAAGCTAGGTAGGTAAGAAAAGGGGACCCCATAAAATCCCACACGCGGTTAGGCACGCTCAATCTTAAAACCAATACCCGGAACTCGGGTCCTAGGTGACTCGAATGGAACAAAGCGTCGGGCGGGATAGCCTAGACCTTCCATCCTTCGTCGAATATAGTCAACATTTATAATAAACAAATCATCAACAACAATATAATAATGTGATATCCCAAACCAAGGAGTAATAGGGTAACATCGTAGCATCCTAAGCATGCATACTAAGCAGGGGCTGAGCAACGAGCAATAGTAACATAGCAGTACATGGTTTGCTGGGAGGGGACATGGCTGTATCGGTTTGAAAGAGGCTGTAAACATGTGGTAGGATCAAACATCGAACCTAACCTAGACTAGCATGCAAACCGCTGGTTGAAATAGAATGGATCATAAGTAATGTATAGTCCTTTCCTGTTGATAAGTCGGGTTCCGAAGGTGTAGTTGATCGCAAGCTCGCATCGTCTCCGAAGGTACCCGCGGAAGCACATAGTCGGTAAACACTAGAAAGCAATCAACGAGCAAGCATCTATTACTACGGGGCAAACACGAGCAAGCATCAACAAAAAGGCAACACGAGACATCGCACCTACCGTCGAGAGCGGTTACTAACAGGTTAAGTAGAGTACTCGTCGCACACGACGATACCGCACATTGACAACGGTTCAAGTTGTTTAGCTACAGGTGATAAACAAAGGTTGTTAACATGGCATATCACTCAAGCATGGCATAGGTGAAGCATAAATAAACTATCTAATCTAGTCAGTTTAAGTGGGGTGAAATCCTAGACATGACAACTATTGCGGACCCCACGATAAAAATGGAATTTGGTACTATTTTTCCCTAAACAATATTTTATTATTTTTATTAGCAAGCAAGAGCAGCATAAACACAATCTACATGAAATTCTAGTCAAGTTACATATAAAGAACATTTTAAACAGAGCAACGGTTAAAAATTTATTGCAGTTACAGTTTACAGTGGCAAGCAGTTGTAATTAGCAGGTAAACAACATGTAAACAAAGTCAAACATGGCAACAAACAACATTTAATTAATCTACGCGCAAAACGGAGCAACTTTCATATAGAAAGCGTCTCCATCGGAGCTACCGGTGAAAAGATATAGCTAGCGCAAAAAAAATACAATCTGCAAATTAAATAAACTAGAAAAGAAAAAAAACAATTAACAGGCCGAAACTGAAGCTATTGGGCCCAACAGCAGAAAAAAAGGAAAAAAAAAAGGAGGCGCCTCACCATTGGGCCAAGGCCCATGAGGCTGCGGCAGGAGAGAGATAGCCTGGGCGCGGGAGATGGGCCACGGGGTCCTCGCGTGCTGGGCCGTGAATGGGGCGCCGACCCACCACGTGCGTCCACGCACAGCGAGCGGGCACGGCGATTGGATCGGGGAGGTTCTCGACCCTGTACAGGGCGGCGGCGGCGCAAGACGCGGAGTCTAGGAGAGGAGGAACGGGGCGCGGCGGCCGGAGGAGGTAGAGGGCCGCGGATCTGGTGAGGCTCGTCGGAGCTGGAGGAATCCGGTCGCCGGCGTGTTGTCCATGGCGGTCCGGTGAGCTTCGAGCTCGTGATGCATCCATGGTGGCTCGGTCCTGGCTGGGTAAAGAAGAAGGAGCCGGGGGTGAGGGGAGGCGGAAGAGAAGGTAAGAGGAGGTGCGGCGAGGCGTGGACCTGCAGGGGCGCGTCGGCGCACTGGCCGGAGCGGCACCGGAGCACGACGGCGCAGGGGCGGCATGGGAGGCGGCTCGGGACAGGGAGGAGTTCCACGGGTAGGGGAGGAGGGAGCTCGGGCTGGGGAGTCCCTGTGGTGACGTGGCGCAACGTGGGCGCTCCGATCCAGATCGGACGGTCCAGACTGGGAGGCCAGATCTGGCAATTTTTCAGGGGGGGTGGCTGCAATTTGTGGCCAGGGAAACCTTAGAAAAGGGGTGGGAGTGTGGTGGTCTTTATATAGCCCCGGTGGCTGGCAGTTTGCAAAACCATCCCCGGTTTTCCACTCGCGCGCGCGGTGCTCACGTTTCTAACCGCCGGGGGTCCGCAGGACCTCCGATTCGGGTAAAACTTCGAACTGCGCGATCAGCGCATCGAGCCAGCGGCATTCACCTCGCGCTGGAACCGTTCCGAGAACACTTTCCGGCACGCTATAAAAATATCCCGTTTAATTATTAAACGGGGTTTTTCGTTCCGTTGGTTGCGGCTGGTCTCGTGCGGTTTTCGCGACGGTGATCGGGTGAAACCCGGTGTCGCAAAGGTCGAGTGTCAGGGTGGCAAGGGTGGGTCTCCATCCGGTACGAGATAAGAGGGGAAAAATAATCGTCGATCGATAAATCGGGGATGCAAACACCGCAAACAAATCAGGCAATCAAACAATTCACACCGAAAACAAATTTTTGAATTTTTTGTGAAATCTGGGTTGTTACAGTGGTGAATTCTATTGAGTTTTGTTGGAGAAATATCATTGTGTCCAGATTGTTTGCCACCCATCTATCACCTCTGATCATGATCTCTTTTATGTCTTGTGAGTAGTTACTTTAGTTCTTGAGAACATGGGAGAAGTCTAGTTGTTAGTAGTTATATGATGTTGAAGTGTTATGTGTTGTTTGATACTTAAGTTGTGTTGTTATTTCTCTAGTGGTGTTATGTGAGTCGAACACTTAACACTTCACCTTTCATGGGCCTGTACGAATACATTGTGCACAAAGGATGCTTATGGTGGGTTGCCGGAGTGACAGAATCCTGAACCCCAGTTCGCACACTTTTGCACAAGGGAATTATGGATCCTTGATCGTAATGTTGTGGTTAGGCTTATGCCTTAATTACTACCTTGTATTTGCGGATGCTTGCAAGGTGTGTAATCATAAGAGTACACTTATCTTAGTCTAGAAGGTGTACTAGCGTTGATCCACCCACCAACACTTATCAACACAATACATATTACTTGGCGGAGTATGGTGAAAGTAACTTGGCTATCTCTCCCGTGTGTTCTCGAGAACGCTCTAGCTTTTATAAGTTTAGTTCCTAGGCTTATCCTTGTGAAAGGATTGGGCCACTTGCTACTCCTCAGTTACCCTGTTTACTTTGCTTGTCTTTTACTTTTCTGTTGCTTAAACCAAAAACCACTAAATATTTACCTTTGAGTGTGTGCAGCCTTTCCTTGTCCAGTGTCACTTATCAGCACCTTCTGCTCCTCGTGGGATCGACATCCTTATTTATCGAAAAGCTACAACTGATCCCCTAGACTTGTGGGTTATCAAGAATCGTTTATTGGCGTGGTTAACGGGGGAGGCAACCCAACTAAACCTATTAACTTCACCGCCATCAGTCATCAAGGTAGCTTTAGGAAGGCCTTGATCAACAATATCCCAGAGGTCCTTGCCAATGGTTTCAAGATGCATCCTCATCTTGTTCTTCCAGTACGGGTAGTCTGTACCGTCAAAGCTGGGACAGTTCGAAGCAACGTTCATTGTACCTGAGGTCAACATAACTAAAACTCCAGGTGGTTAAACCGAATCACACAGAACAAGGGAGTACCTTGCTTTGATACCAATTGGAAGCGCAGTATATCGACCAGGGGGTGAATGGGAGATTTTAAATTTCTTGAGGAATTTCAAATTCCTCGGGACTGAGGCAATTCAAAATTGAGGAAACTCACAGAAAAAATAAGTATAGAAACATTACAGAATGTAGACATGACTAGAAAGCATCATATTGCAGGAAAAACAGATTCAATCGAAAGAGCTAAAGTGTAACTGATGCAATGCATGAGGAACTAGAACTGAAGAAACACAGAAGGGAAGACATCAAGACAAGTCATCAGCGCATAAACATAAGAGCGGAGATTGAAGAGATAGCACGAGGGCACTGAAGACACTGATTTGATGGACCAGTTTAAGTTGCTGTGACAACTCTACATCTGGTTGGAGAGGCTGAGATTGAACTCAGAAGACATAGTCTTCACCTTATTCTCCTTGAACTAAAGTCCTCAGACTCCGTCCAATTACTCAGGTGAGTCTTCAAGGTAGACTCCCGAAACCTTCACAGACTCCGTTCACTCAGGGAAGTCACAATTGCATCTTGACTTCCTCAGAACGATGACTTCTACACCGGCTGGAAGATCACAGTCTTCAAGAGTAAAAAGCTTCGGATCACTCGAACCGACTTCCTCAGAAAGTCTCAACTACTCAGGCTGGTGGTTTTCCTCACTTAGGTTCTTCAGGTTCCTCAGAGGTGGGTTGCTATCAGATGACAAGTGTCAGTTTCTCTCTCGGAGCACCCAACCCACAAATGGGGCTGGGGGCGCCTATTTATATCCGCGGAGAAAACCCAGGTGAAATGACATAAGTGCTCATGCACGAAATTACCATCGTGCCCACCCTTAAGACCGTTGCTAGACAGGTTCTAGCCTCTTACCACGCAACACGTGGCACGGTCCAAAGTATTCTCTCTCTCTCTCTCTTCTTCAGGAAAACTGCACTGACAGTTTCCTGACTCCTCAATCGAAGTTAGATTCCTCAGTGTCCTGAAGAACAAGGTCTCCGACACTCGAGGAACTGAACCTCTACTGCAGGAGATTCCTCAAGGTTTTCTTCAGGATTTCTATATGAGCACTTCCTCAGAAATACAGAACTCATTTCCCTCAACCCCTCCAATAGTGCGGTGTTTTCCTACGACTCAAGACGTATAAAAGTCTTAACATAGACTACGCTTCTACTTCGGCTTCAGCGCGAGATGCCTCAGGATGACGCACGGCTTCTTCAGCATCACCCGAATGCCTCAGGATCCTGTTTCCTCAGGATTTCGCGCCTCGCCAGTCTTCAGGAAATACACCGATTTCTTTAATGTTCCTCAACATTTTGGGGGTCGACAACAGTGGTTAACCTCTTCTTCAGGGATTGTTCTCCTGTGTACACTCACAAACACATCAGTCCCTCAACTGATTTGTCATCAAGTACTCCAAAACCTCAAAGGGGCAAGATGCACTTATAGGACCCTATGATTAAAATTAAATTGAATAACTTCTCTTGCTATGCTTTATGTGACGTTGGAGCTAGTACCTCTGTAACACCCTCAGATCCAGTACAATAATCACTACAGTGATTCCACTGTTAGTGATCATTACTGATGATGATCAAGCCTTGAACACCTTTGATCACAGCTCATTGAAATTCCAACCCTGATAAAAATTTCAAATAAATGTTGATTGTAAATCTTGCTCCAAAAATTGTGGATGCCAGTCAATCAACATGATCATGGTTAAACCAAGTCACCCTTAGTCATTAGAATAATCACAGGTCTATGTTGATTGTGAAAACAATCTTGTGGTGTCATCAAAAATTATTTTGAAAGTTAATATAAAAATGGAAATCTTAGTTGAACCAAAATAATGGAATCTATTTATAAAATGCCTAACAATCTTAAGCCATGATAATATAGCAATGGTTGTTTTATTAAAAATGGTATAGTAATATAAAGGAATAGTATTTAAAATAAAAACAATAGTTGGGAATTGTTAAATTGCCATGGAAGAAAATAAACAAGTGGCAATTTTAAATGAACTAAAAATTATGGAAACAATTTTATAAAATGCCTAATAATCAGTAGGCCATAATAAAAGTGAATTAGGGTTTTATGGTAATGTTTTAATAATGTAGATAAATAAAAACAGTAGCAAAATAATAGCTTTTACCTCATATTAAATAATTTAAAGGTCTAAAGGATTTTATTTTTGTACCAAACTTTTTGTGGCAGCATATTAAATTATAATATAAATATTGGAGCAAGTCTCATATTTTACAAAATTCAAATGTGACTAAACAAATAGAAAACACAAAATAAAATAGAAAGAATAAAATAAATACAAAAGAAACAAGAAGATAAGACCTAAACTACCCCGGCCCATCCTTTCCCCCCCACCCCCTGGGCCCAACCCACCTAGCCCACCCCGGCCCCTCACCCTCCTCTTCCCTGTTCACGACATGCGTGTCGGCCATCCCCCGGCTGCCTCGCCGTGGGAACGCCGTGGCGCCCATCGGCGGCTTGCCGGCGGGGGGATAAGACCCCGAGGCACCCCAGGGCCCTCCCCCAACGCAACCCTAGCCCGCAGATCCGCCGCCCCTCCATTTTTCCCCTTCCCCCTCTCTCTGGACCGCACTCGCCCGCGCAGCCATGGACTCGCCGTCGTCACCGGCGCGGCCAACGAGCCCCCCTTGCCCGTCAGAGATGTCCAGTGAACTCGCCGTCGTCGTCTTCGTCGACTCACGGGAGGAATTGAGCCAAGGACCTCTACAGCAAGCGCCTCGTCGTCATCTTCTTCCTCGTCGCCGGCGAGGTTGCGGTGCGATTCCGGCCGCCACGAGCCTTCCCCGAGCCAGCTGCCAACCCCTACGCCTTCTGGGTGAGCCCCCGGTCCTTTTCCCCCATTCCGGGCTCGCGTCGTCGTCGTAATCACCATGAGCACCGTACCCAGCTCCGGCCGCCGCCGCTCGTCGTTGGCGACGTGGCTCCGGCCACCCTTACCTCCAGCCGTTGGCCCCGTTCGACGCGCCGCGCCGAGGGCGTCCCGTAGCACCAAACCGGGGGCCGAATGGTGGCCTGTGCGCCGTTTTCCGGGCGCCGCCGCCCTCACTGTGCTCGCCGGAGCAACCCCGGCGTGCTGCCGACGTGGGCATTAGGTCCCCTAACCCCCCTGGCTAGCCCTATGACATGTGGGGTCGGCCCTAGATTAATTAGAGTCTAATCCCGGTTAGCATAACCCCCATTTAATTAAACAGTGAATAACCCCCTGTTAAGCATTTGTGTCTATGACATGTGGGCCTTAGGCCATTAATCTAATCACTGGTTAATAGAAGGATTAATTAATACTGTTACAATGACAGTTGGGACCCACTAGATTATTAGATTAATTAAATTGGATTATAAACATTGAGAGTATGACATGTGGGTCCAGGGGCATTTTTTTTAATTAAATTAATTAAATTTATAATAATCAGTGGCTGACATGTCGGTCCCACATGTCAGCACTGTTTTGGATAATGTTGTAAAAATTAATAAAAAGAAATTATTAAAATAATAAAAGAAAATATTAAAAGGATTTTAATTGTTTTAAAAATGTTTAAAACTTTGAAATTCAATAACTTTTAAACCGTATATCAGATCGAAAAACTTTATACATAAAAATTGATCAGAAAAATATATCAAATACGGATACGCTATCCGTATGACTACCACACCCCTCTAACGTACCGAACATCGACACTCCCCCCCTCCGGGCTGTCTGTCGATAATTCCTGGTACCGATAAAAGGTACCCGGATGAATTTATTCCGAACACGAAAGTTGTCCGGAATGGTTCAACTAACACGGATACACCCTCCATACGTTTGTCGGATGTCCACGACACCTCCGGCATGAACCCTTCCCCCTCCGGACACCCTGTCCGGTAATCACCCGGAGCTGGCAGTTCATCCCCGGATGAATTCCCGCTCCGAGCAACGTGCTTTGCACTGCGTTAGAACACCGTTAACTTTGCATACGTCATGCCATGTATTTGTTTGTATATATTGCTTTGTATTTACTGTTTCTTCCCCCCTTTATTCTCCGGTAGACCCCGCTGCTACCGCCGACTACACTGCTGCCGGGTACGACTACTTCGTCGACGACCCTGCCCCTACCGTCGAGCTTCCAGGCAAGCAGAGCCATTCTCTTCCCCAGATATCGCCTACCTTTCCGTACATTTCTTGCACTAGGCATTGTTACTGCTGCTGCTACGTTATACTCCTATTCAATTGCATAGCCTGATTTTGTCGCCCCTTGATGTACCTTTCTTATCCTATGCTGCCTATTATAATTATGCATATATGCAGCAGTGAACCCTGCGCATTGTTAGCTAGGACTAGATAGCGGGACGTGATCACTCAAGGGAGTGAACACGGATATAATATCTACAACTGCACAGGTACGGTACAAAGCAGACACCGCCAAAGGCCCTATCTGGGTTATGCCTAGTCACCTCAAGTGTGAGCTATCCGGGAGTAATCCTTGTACTCCACTCGAGGCTGACTTTGTCTTGCCGCCATAGGGTCCTGGGCAGCGGTTGTCCTCAAAGGTAAGAAAGTCGGGCGACCCAACGGTGCCCGCGAGCGGTATATCGTCGGGAACGACAGGGAGGGTACGACCGATGTTACTGGCATGCTTGGCCCCTGCTCGTATCCCGCGAGAGTTACCAAACCACGAAAGTCAAGCTCTACCAAGAGCACACGCGAGACAAGGTAAGGAGACGGTTCACCTTGTTGGTAACCGCAGTGACTTGGTGGGACGACAGGGCAGGCACCGATGTACTGGTGGTCCTGACTGCTGTCGATGACCGCGGGTCGGTTAAGTCGAGGCAACGATAACGGTTGTCACGCAGGTTAATTAAAATGCTAAATGGTTCGGCGGATGACTTGAGAGACCCGTTGGTCTGTACGCACTACCTACACGTGGGATTACAGTGTGGGCCCTCCGCATCGTAGTTCGTCCGAAAGCTCTTCAGACGTCAGCAGTACTGCGGCCTGATCGCCGGGAAGTGGTCTTGTCTTTTGCTGCAGCAGGTGTGTTTGGATTTGCTTTTGCTTCACCGGCCAGACTCGCACCGTGCAGGAGCGTGCAAGGGTGAGGGACCTAGACCCCTTGGCGCATAGGATATAGTCCGGCGGATGGCCTCTCTGTTGAGCCTAGGATGGGCTACGTCGTGTCGGATAGCCTCGGTGGGGCGTTCCCTAACAAGGTTCACGCCACCCTGGAGATCCGAGCGTGCAGGCCGAACAGTAGTGCACCCCTGCAGGGAGTTTGATCTATTCGAATAGCCGTGTCCACGGTAACAGGACGCTTTATGCTGAAGCTGGATCTTACCACTAGAAACTATTAAACTGTATGGTTCCGGGTCTTCTTCCTCGCAGGGAGTCGAGGAAGGGAACTCGGAGGCATTATTATTATTGTTAATCATTACAACTTATATTATACAATGTTGCAGCAACTTCTGCTTCGTTGTTACTTTATGCTTTATATGAACTGTTGGCTGATTCTTACCTCATGCTGCAAGACATCGTCGGAAGATGCTAGTCTTCGATAGGCCTAGCTTCTTATCCTTATTCTGATTTCTATCTTGCAGTCCACTATATACAGCCTCCCCTTTCCGTTGATACAAATGCATAATGCTTAGTAGCGGACGTAAGACTCGCGGGTATACTAGATACTCACCTGCTTTATTTCCTTTACTGTTTTGCCTGATCGGCCGCTGCAGTCGACGTTGGAGCCCAGGAGCAGGAGTACCCCGGAGGCGGATACTACTACGTCGAGACCCCCGCTGACCAGGACCAGGAGTAGTTTCGGAGGCTCCCAGGCAGGAGGCCTTGCCTTTTCGATCTGTATCTCTGATGTTATTTGTGCTAGCCTTCTTAAGGCAAAACTTGACAAACTATGTCTGTACTCAGATATTATGGCTTGTATAACTTATGTATTCGGGTCCGCGTGACCCCCTTTATTGTAACATATTGGTTTATCCTTTTGTGTTTAGTGTTGTGCTGTGATATTCTCACCGTGGCACCCTAATCTCAGTCGTGTACCCTGCGTGTATGATTACTGTACACGGATTGATTTTGGGGGCGTCACACCTCCGTCATGCCCAAAAGAATGTATATCATGTTCGAATTGAAACCTTTTGATCCTTGTTATTTTTGTGTTCGTCTTGTTGAATCTTCCGTAAAGAAACCTTTGGGGAAGATCGACGATGTTCTTATCATTGTCAATGACAATTATGTTCCCGTTGATTTCACTATTATGGATATAGAGTGTGAACCTTTATGTCCAATTATTTTGGGACGTCCTTTTCTTCGCACCATTGGTGCTGTTATTGACATGAAAGAGGGGAATATAAATTTCAATTCCCTCTCAAAAAGGGGATGGAACAATTCCCTAGAAATAAAATAAAGTTACCTTTTGAGTCCGTTACATGGGCTAGCTATTATCTCTCTCTCTCTCTTGATAAAACTTGATTCTTCTTTTGCTTTATGCTGTCGCGAGAGTTTACTTCTCGCCCCTCGTTGGTTACCCAAAGTGGAAGGTTGAGATGTAGACAGCAGCAAATTTCCCTTGGCGAAAATACCAAGGTTGAGATCGAACCAGTAGGACTCCGACGTCGACAAGTAGGTGGCAAAGTGAACAATGGCGCCGTTCACAACCGAGGTTGCTTACTTTACCTGGACCTGCACACACAACAGATAAATTTTCTCCAACGAATACAGAGAGGTTGTCAATCCCTCCGGCCTTGTTGTTTACAAAGGATAAAACGCACGGGATAATAATGATAGTGATAGCTACGGAAAAGTAAATAAAGCAGTAAATTGATAGCGGGTGTAAACAGTATTGTAAATATGGACCGGGGTCCTATGATGTTCACTAGTGATGTCTCTCTCCCAAAAGACGATAAAATAGCCATGCAAGGTAAAAATATTGCAGCCGGGCAATTGACAGGATTATATGCGAAACCAATGCTAACTATGCTATAAAGAAAGGAAGAGGCTCAAAAGCATGGACGGTACGCCAAGACAAGTAGACCAAAATCCATCTGCATCTACCTACTAATCATCCACCTTGAGATATCTATCCAGAACATCTCGCTAGTATTAAGTTGTGAATCCCACCCAAAGTGTAAACTCAAAGCAACAGACAACTGCAGTAAAGAACTTTGCGTAAAGTAAACAATCCTTGCACCCGCAAGTACAACCACCGTTGTTTTCTCCCTTGTGGCAATAGCACATCCCCTAGACTCATGTTTCTGTCACTCAAGCTAGTCATCGGGGGGCATGAACCCAAAATCATGCATAACGCTCCCTCTTGGAGTCACTACCTACTACTTGCCAACGCAATAAACAACAACGGAGAACATGCAAGAATTGGTCAAGAACATAAATATAAAACAGGAGAATCAAATATATTACTCAAACACAATCTGCACATAGTCTCATAATCCATCGGATCCCAGCAAACTCATCATAGCAACAGCAGGAAAATTACATATGTGCCTCAATCATGTAGGGCAGCTCACGAGGTCTAATCCATGAAGAACAAAGAGGGGAGGATAACATCACATAGCTACTGATCATAGACTCATGTTCCAAGGTGGACTACTCACGGCCATCCGGGAAGCATCCATGGTGGTGGAGAATCTCCCGGAGGTGGTTCCTCCCTCCGGCAGGGTGCCGGGAAGAGGTCTCCTGGTGCTCCCGATCTTGGAAGCGCGGCGGCGGCGGAACAGAGGAGAGACCGCAAAAAAGGGTTCCTCTTTCGGGGGTTTCGCGTCACGGAGAATATATGGGCGAAGGGGCGGCAGCCAGGGGGGCCACCAGGGGCCCAGGCGCCCCCTTGGCGCGGCCCCACCCTAGGGCGCACTGGGAGGGCGCCTGGGGCCCTGGTGGGTCCCCTCTGCCCCCCCCCCTCGGTGATTCCCAAAGCTTCCGAAGCGCTGATTTTTATTGGATTTTCCCGAATTTTTGGAGCACTTTTAATATGGGGGAAACCTGAAATAGAAAAACAGCAGAAAACAAGAACTGGCACTGGGGAGCACTGAGTTAATAAGTTAGTCCAAATATGATCAAAAGTGTATGGAAGTTCATCAATAACATAGAAATATCACACAAAAGAGGCAAGGAGCAAGCAGAAATTATAGATACGTTTTGGACATCCCCAAGCTTAATTCCCGCTCGTCCTCGAGTAGGTAAATGATAAAAGCATAATTTCTGTGGTGACATGCTAACAACCATATAAGAACTATTAAGTAAAGCAATAAAGGATGTAATTCAATTCAAGTCATAACAGGCAAGAGTCTATATTTTGAATTGAAACAAGCAACATAAGAACATAAAGGTGCAAGAGCTCTCGCTGTCCGTGACTCGAATGTCTCCAAATGGTGTTTGCGTGCAAGAAAGGGAATAGGGATATACGAGAAAAAAGTATTATTGTGTTGAGAACTCAATCTACTAAAGTTTCACACTTGGTCTTCTTTCGAATCTTATCTTGACTCATCCCCAAACCACTAGCTAGGTACAAGTCAAAATGATCCACTCCTTTTCGATATTTTGAGCACTCATGCAATGGATGAGCGTAATCAAGAAAGTTGACACTTAGGATGGCAAAGAGAGAATATGGTGGAGGAGGAAGTCAAAAAGGTGAGAAGGGCTCACATTAATGAGGACAATCATAAGCGAGAGAAAGCCAAATGATAGATATGATGTGAGGAGTAGGGATTACCATGCAATGGATGCACATATGAGCTAAGGTAAGCTCTCCAATGGAACTAGTGGGGGTGCATCCAACTTTCTTGCTCAAGAAGACCTAGAGCTCATTTGAGTAGGCTCATCATTGGAATATACAAGCCAAGTTCTATAATGTGAAGGTCCCCACATAGCTATATGCATGAATGATAATATCTATGGAGTACAAGATATAAGAGGGAGTACGAGTGTGGATCTCTCAAAAGGAATAGTAGTGTGCCCCTTCTCTCTTTTTATTTCTTTTTCTCTTTTTTATATTTTTTGTATTTTTTTGGTGGCCTCAATGGCTCTTTCTATTTCTCTCATTTGTCCTCTTTGGGATCTTTTGATTTTGTCCTCTTTGGGATCTTTTCCTCACATTAGGGGCAACACTCTATATATTACAAGAAGTATAGAAGATCTTTCACACTTTACAAAGTACTCAAATCATAAAGAAAATGTAACTATCATGAAGTATGCAAATGTACGCCTCTACCAGGGTAGCAGGACATGAAATGATACTAGCGCGTCATGTAGCAATGATTAGGGAAAGGCCCAACTAGCATGCGGCTCATCGATCAAGCAAGTAGCATGTATGACATGAAGATCAAGTCATGGGAAGGTGGATGTTGCATGGCAATGTATCTCGGAAAGGCTATGGAAATGCCTTGATAGGTAGGTATGGTGGATGTTTTGAGGAAGGATATAAGGGGGTTTATGATGACAGAGCGTATCATGCCAAGGGTTTGGATGTACCGGCGAAGGTGGACGCCAACTCTCGGAGTGAGAAGAAAGCAATGCACGGCACATGAGAGGCTAGAAAAATATGGGAAGGTGGAAGTGTCAACTTTCGAATACTCGCATTAGTCCGAAGAACTCATGCACTTATTATCGGTAACTCTCAATCTAATAAGGAGGTTTCACAAAGAGACAAGTACCCCGAGGAGGAGTGTATGGGGGTTTGGTTATCCTTGCACATCCTCAACTCATGGTACGTGAGTGTACTCCAATATTCGATCCCTCCAAAGAGTAGTGATCCATCTAGTAGCTAAAGTTCTCAACTAATTTTGTAAGTTTTGAAAATAAACACGGATTGCCCAAAATAGGAAATCTATCACTAATAGCTAAAGCTCTTGACACCAAAATTCCAAACATTACTCAAAGCAATACCTCAAAACTATTGCAAGTTACTACTACAAAAGAATATCAACCTCAATTACCTTCTTCAAGTCAAGACACACAACTCAGTGCAACAGGCAAACTCTCTAAACAAGATAAACATGAAAACTAAAGAGAGTTACAGCGACAAACTAAACAAAACCCCTTAAAAAGATAACCATGAAAACTAAGAGCTAAGCATGACGGTACCTATGAAAAAGATAAAGAACAATCACAGTAAAGACATATATATAGGCATGAAAAATCCTATGATGTGTTCTAGATTTTGAAAGTGGAGCGTGTTTCTCTCCCACACAAAGAAAGATGGGTTCTAACTTATTATGAACAGCAAGCAAAGATAAAGAAAACTAAAAATAAAAACCTAAGAGCGAGACGCTCCAAGCATAGCACATAACGCATGAAGTGATAAAAATATAGTGAAACGAAAGACGAACTGATAATTGTTGATGGAGAAGGGAATGCACGGGGGCATCCCCATGCTTAGACGCTTGAGTCTCCTTGAATATTTCTTGGGGATGCATGGGGGCATCCCCAAGCTTGAGCGCTTGACACTCCTGAATCTTCTTTCATCATCTTCCCTCGCACACTTGAAAACTCCCTTCATACATAACTCATCATAATCTGATTAGCGAGGTTAGTACCCATAATAAAATAAAAAATTTCTCTACTGGTAATAAGTATATTTTTGAAGAGCTACTGTTTCTCAAGATTGCCAAAAAGTTTTTGCAAAGAAAAAGCAAGCTTAAGGTTTGCAAAACGAAGAAAAGGCAAAACAGGATAGAATCTGTGAAAAACAGACCAGCAGGTAGTAAAGAATTTTTTAGGGATACTTCTGCAACTCAAATAAAAAACTCAGAAAATTCGAAAGTTTCGTAATCGTATAGAGCACGCTGTGTAAAAATTTCAGCTCAAAAAGATGAACTGGGATTTTTGTGTGATTTTTCTAGTCACGAGGACAGAATCTGTTTTCTGGACAGCATGTCACAACTTTCACTTCCCTTGTCATAACAGGCTATAATTGACACAAAGCTTGAAAAGTAAAGATACAATGATTTTGGTGCAGTAGAAACAATCATCAAGACCACTAAAAACAGAAGAAAAAAAAGGAAATCCTAAATTCGTTGCGGGCTGCCTCCCGAAAGCGCTTCTTTAAAGCCATTAGCTAGGCTTGATGCAAATAGATCAAGTCTTTTCAAGAAAATAACTAGCCCGTGTGACGGACTCAAAAGGCAATTTAATATTTTTCCTAGGGAAGTGTTCCATCCCTTTCTTGAGAGGGAATTGGAATTTGATAATCCCTTCTTTCATATCAATAACAGCACCCACGGTGCAAAGAAATGGGTGTCCCAAAATAATTGGACAAGAAGGTTCACATTCAATGTCCATAATAGTAAAATCAACCGGAATATAATTGTCATTGACAATGATAAGAACAGCATCGATCTTCCAAAAGGTTTCTTTACGGAAGAATCAACGAGACGAACACCAAAAGAACAAGGATCAAAAGGTTTCAGTTCAAATATATCATACATTCTTTTGGGCATAACGGAGGTACTAGCTCCAACATCACATAAAGCATAGAAAGAGAAGTTATTCAACTTAACTTTAATCATAGGATCCCAACCATCTTCTAGCTTTCTAGGTATGGAGACTTCTACCCTAAGCTTCTCCTCCCTAGCTTTAATGAGAGCATTAGTGATATGCTCCGTGAAGGCAAGATTAAGTGTGCTAGTGTGGGGGTCTATAGACATCTTGTGAAGGAAATGAATAACTTAAGAGAGGGTGCAATTATCAAAATCAAGGTCACTACTATCAAGTAAAGTGGTAGTGGTGTCCTTTAGGCTCACTTGTTTGGTAGCTTCTATAGTCATAGGAATTTCTTCTTCTACGATTGAGGTCATAACATCACCATTAATAGGTCCTATGGGACTAGGGGTGCATTGGGTGCTAAGAGTTTGGATATCCTCAACCACTTGGATAGTAGCAAAAGTATGGTGTGTAGGAAGGCTCTTAATTCTATCTTCTTCCTCCTTTTCTCTAACCCATCTCTCTTTAAGTTTAGCCAGCATCCTAATGTGTTCATTACTTTGCACTTGAATAGCATTCATAGGAGTGACCTTCCTCTCCTCAAGAGGAGAAGTTCTAATTTTAAGCAATTCTACTTCATGGTCTAAATTGTCTACCTTTGACGAGAGATTATCTAATTTTTCTAGTTTTTCCTCTACACTCTTGTTGAAGGATTTTGGGGTAGTGATGAAGTCTTTAAGCATACTTTCTAGTTCAGAAGTGGAGTTCTTGGTGCTAGGATAAGTGTTGTTGTTCCCATAGGTGTTTGAGGGGAACGGTCTAGGATTTCTACCAAAGTTACTCCTATAAGCATTGTTATTGAAGTTGTTTCTAGAGATAAAGTTCACATCTACTTGATCTTGAGCAATCAAAGAATTTAAAGGAACATCATGCGGATCAATAGGAGATTGCTTGGTAAGTAGAGACATAATCAAGTCAACTTTTTCATTTAGGGAGGAGATCTCCTCGACAGAGTTTACCTTCCTACCTGTTGGATCTCTTTCGGTGTGCCATTGGGAATAATTGGTCATCATCTCATCGAGAAGTTTTGTGGCAGCACCAAGTGTAGTTGACATGAAGGTTCCTCCCGCAGCCGAATCTAGCAAGTTCCGCAAGGTAAAGTTCAAGCCTGCATAAATTTTTTGGATGACCATCCAAGTAGTCAAACCATGCGTAGGGAAATTCTTAACAAGAGATTTCATGTGTTCCCAAGCTTGGGCAATGCGTTCATTATACAATTGCTTAAAATTCATAATATAACTCCTCAATTGAATAATCTTAGCAGGGGGTAGTACTTCCCAATAAAAGCATCCTTGCACTTGTCCCAAGAATCTATGCTATTCCTAGGCAAGGATTGAAACCAGATTTTAGCTCCTCCTCTCAAGGAGAAAGGAAAAAGCTTAAGCTTAACAATATCACCATCTACTTCTTTGTACTTTTGCATATCACAGAGCTCAATAAAATTATTTAAGTGCAAAACAACATCATCTCCAGCACCGGAGAATTGATCTTTCATAACAAGGTTCAGCAAAGCAGGTTTAATCTCATAAGAAGGTGCGGAAGTGGCAGGTGTAGCAATAGGAGTGCAGATAAAGTCACTGTTGGTATGACTAGTGAAGTCACACAACTTGGTTTTCTCGGAGGAACCCATAGTAGCAGCAAGCAAGGTAACTTTTTTTTTATTTTTGGTGAAGGACAATAAAGCAAAAACTGAAAGGTAAACTAACAAGACTAAAAAGCAATGATAAAAGATAGTGTGCAACTCCCCTATCTTGAAGAGTGGAGTCCCCGGCAACGGCGCCAGAAATTTCTTTGATGTCGCGAGAGTTTACTTCTCGCTTTGGTTACCCAAAGTGGAAGGTTGATATGTAGACAGCAGCAAATTTCCCTTGGCGAAAATACCAAGGTTGAGATCGAACCAGTAGGACTCCAACGTCGACAAGTAGGTGGCAAAGTGAACAATGGCGCCGTTCACAACCGAGCTTGCTTACTTTACCTAGACTTGCACACACAACAGATAACTTTGCTCCCAATGAGTACAGAGAGGTTGTCAATCCCTCCGGCCGTGTTGTTTACAAAGGATAAAACGCACGGGATAATAATGATAGTGATAGATACGGAAAAGTAAATAAATCAGTAAATTGATAGCGGGTGTAAACAGTATTGGAAATATGGACCGGGGTCCTATGATGTTCACTAGTGATGTCTCTCTCCCAAAAGACGATAAATAGCCATCCAAGGTAAACAAATTACAGTTGGGCAATTGTCAGCATTATGTGCGCAAACCAATGCTAACTATGCTATAAAGAAAGGAAGAGGCTCAAAAGCATGGGCGGTACGCCAAGACAAGTAGACCGAAATCCATCTGCATCTACCTACTAATCATCCACCTTGAGATATCTATCCAGAACATCTCGCTGGTATTAAGTTGCGAATCCCACCCAAAGTGTAAACTCAAATCAACAGCCAACTGCATTAAAGAACTTTGCGTAAAGTAAACAATCCTTGCACCCGCAAGTACAAGCACCGTTGTTTTCTCCCTTTTGGCAACAACACATCCCCTAGACTCATGTTTCTGTCACTCAAGCTAGTCATCGGGGGGCATGAACCCACAATCATGCATAACGCTCCCTCTTGGAGTCACAGCCTACTACTTGGCCAAAGAAATAAACAACAACGGAGAACATGCAAGAATTAGTCAAGAATATAAATATAAAAGAGGAGAATCAAATATATTACTCAAACACAATCTAAACATAGTCTCATAATCCATCGGATCCCAGCAAACTTAGCATAGCAACAACAGGAAAATTACATATGTGCCTCGATCATGTAGGGCAGCTCACGAGGTTTAATCCATGAAGAACAAAGAGGGGAGGATAACATCACATAGATACTGATCATAGACCCATGGTCCAAGGTAGACTACTCCCGGTTCATCCGGGAAGCATCCATGGTGGTGGAGAAGCTCCCGGAGGTGGTTCCTCCCTCCGGCGGGGTGCCGGGAAGAGGACTCCTGGTGCTCCCGATCTTGGAAGCGCGGTGGCGGCGGAACAGAGGAGAGATCGCGAAAAAGGGTTCCTCTTTCAGGGGTTTCTCGTCACGGAGAATATATGGGCGAAGGGGGCAGCAAGGGGGGCCACCAGGGGTCCATGCGGCCCCCTGGCACGGCCCCACCCTATGGCGCGTCGGGAGGGCGCCTGGGGCCCCGTTGGGTCCCCTCTGCCCCCCCCCCCCCCCCGGTGATTCCCGAAGCTTCCGAAGCGCTGATTTTTTATTGGATTTTTTCCGAATTTTTGGAGCACTTTTAATATGGGGGAAACCTGAAAGAGAAAAGCAGCAGAAAACAGGAGCTGGCACTGGGGTGCACTGAGTTAATAAGTTAGTCCAAATATGATCAAAAGTGTATGGAAGTTCATCAATAACATAGCAATATCACACAAAAGAGGCAAGGAGCAAGCATAAATGATAGATACATTTTGGACGTATCACTTTATGCCTAGCTTAAAGGCGTAAAAGAAAACGCTTGTTGGGAGGCAACCCAAGATGTTTTTTACTTCTGTTTTTAGTGGTCTTGATGATTGTTACTACTGTAGCAACATCATTGTATCTTTATTTTCAAGCTTTGTGCCAAGTTATAGCCTCTTATGATAAGGGAAGCAATAGTTGTGACATGCTGTCCAGAAAACTGATTCTGTTTGCTTGATGGAAAAACATCAAAACAAATCACCAGTTCATCTTTTTGATCTGAATTTTTTACACAACATGCTCTATACAATTGTGAAACTTTCGTATGTGCTGAGTTTTTTTTATTTGAGTTGCAGAAGTGCCCCGCAAAAATTCTCTACTACCTGTTGTTCCGTTTTTCACAGATTCTGCCACGTTTCGCCTTTCCTTACTTTTGCAAACCTTAATCTTGCTTTTTCTTTGCAAAACTTTTTGGCAATCTTAAGAAGCAGTAGCTCTTCAAGAATATCTTTATATCCAGTGGGGAAAATTATTTTATTAAGGGTACTAACCTCTCTAATCAGCTTATGATGAGTTATGTATGAAGGGAGTTTTCAAGTGTGCGAGGGAAGATGATGAAAGAAGATTTGGGAGTGTCAAACTCTCAAGCTTGGGGATGCCCCCATGCATCCCCAATAAATATTCAAGGAGACTCAAGCGTCTAAGCTTGGGGATGCCCCCGCGCATCCCCAATAAATCATCAGTTCGTCCTTCGTCTCACTATATTTTTATCACTTCATGTGTTATGTGCTATGCTTGGAGCGTCTCGCTCTTAGGTTTCCTTTTTAGTTTTCTTTAGTTTTTCTTTCTGTTCATAACAAGTTAGACCCCAACTTACTTTGTGTGGGAGAGAAACACGCTCCACTCCAATCTAGAACACATCATAGGATTTTTCATGCCTATCTTTTCTCTGTTGTGTGTTCTTTATCTTTTCGTAGCTGCTGCCATGTTTAGTTTTAGTTTTAGTTTGTATTTAGCAAGAGCCTTGGATTTTGTTTAGTTTGTTGCTGGAACTATCTTTAGTTTTCATGTTTATCTTGTTAAGAGATTTGGTTGTTGTACTGAGTTCTGTCTTGAAGTAGGTAATTGAGGTTGCTATTCAATTGTAGTAGTAAGTAGCAATAGTTTTGAGGTATTGTTGTGAGTAATGTTTGAAATTTTGGTGTCAAGAGCTCTAGCATATTAGTGATGGGTGTCTTATTTTGGGAAATTCGTGCTTATTTTCAATAACTACAAAAACTAGTTGAGAACTCTAGCTACTAGATGGATCACTAATCTTTGGAGGGATCGGATGTTAGAGTACACTCACGTACCATGAGTCGAGGATGCGCAAGGATAACCAAACCTCCATACACTCCTCCTCGAGGCACTTGTCTCTTTTTGAACCTCCTTATTAGATATAGAGTTACCGATAATAAGTGCATGAGTTCTTCGGACTAATGTAAGTATTGAAAGTTGACACTTCCACCTCCTCATATTTGCTAGCCTCTTCCTTACCGTGCATTGCCCTCTTCTCACTCCGAGAGTTGGCGTCCACCTTCACCAGTGCACCAAAACCCTTGGCATGATACGCTCTGTCATCATAAACCTCCCTATATCTTCCCTAAAAAAAGCCACCATACCTACCTATCAAGACATTTCCATAGCCTTTCCGAGATATATTGCCATGCAACATCCACCTCTTCATGACTTGATCTTCATGTCATACATGTTCCTACTACACTGGCAGAGGCATACATTTGCATACATCATGATAGCTACATCTTCTTTATGTTGAGTACCTTGTAAACTGTGAAAGATCTTCTATACCTTCTTGTAAAATAGAGTGTTGCCCTTAAGTGAGGAAAATATCCCAAAGTGGACAAATTAAAAGATCCCAAAGAGGGCAAATGAGAGTTAAATAGAAAGAGCCATTGAGGCCACCAAAAAATTTACAAAAAAATATAAAAAGGAGAAAAATAAATATAAAGAGAGAAAGGGGCAACACTACTATACCTTTTGAAAGATCCACACTCGTACTCCATCTTATCCTTCTGCTCCATAGAGATGATCATTTATGCATATAGCTATGTGGGGACCCTTCACACTATAGAACTTGGCTTGCATATTCCAAGGATGAGCCTCCTCAAACGAGCTCTAGGTCTTCATGAGCGAGCAAGTTGGATGCACCCCCAGTAGTTCCGTTGGAGAGCTTTTCTTAGCTCATATGTGCATTCGTTGCAGGGCAATCCCTACTACTCACATCATATCTATCATTTGGCCTTCTCGCCTATGATTTGTGACGCCCCCAAAATCAAACCGTGTACAGTAATCCTACACGCAAGGTACACGATCGAGATTAGGGACTCACAGTGAGATATCACAACACAACTCTACAAATAAAATAATGCAAGTTGTTTAATACAAGCCAGGGGCCACGAGGGCTCGAATACAACATCTCAAAAGCACAAAGTTAGCGGAAGCAAAAGTATCTGAGTACAGACACAAGAATACAAGGTTTCCTTAAGAAGGCTAGCACAAATAACAACAGATCGAAAAGGCGAGGCCTCCTGCCTGGGAACCTCCAAACTACTCCTGGTCAACGGGGAACTCAGCGTTGTAGAAGGCATCGGGGAACTTCACGTTGCGGTGGTCGACATCGGGGACCTCCTGCTCCTGGACTCCAAGGCTCCAACGTCGACTGCAGCGGCCGATCAGGCAAAACGAAAAAGGGGGAAATAAAGAAAAGGTGAGTATCTAGCATACCCGCGAGTCTTACGTCCGCTACTAAGCAATTATACATTGTATCAAAAGGAAGGGGAGGCTATATATAGTGGACTGCAAGATAGAAATTAGAATAAGGGTAAGAAGCTAGGCCTATCGAATACTAGCATCTTCCGACGAGTCTTGGAGCATGAGGAGAGAATAGCCAACAGTTATATAAAGCATAAAGTAACAATGCAACAGAAGTTGCTGCAGCATTGTATAATAGTAAGTTGTAATAATTAGAAATGTGTAATTGCATCAAGTGCCCTCCCCTTGAGGTTTTGGAGTTTGATGACAAAACGGTTAAGGGACTGATGTGTTTGTGAGTATACACAGGAGAACAGTCCCTGATGAGGTGTTTAACCACCAATGTCGACCCCCGAAAATGTTGAGGAACATTGAAGAAACAAAGGTTTTCCTGAAGAACGTACTGGCGCAAAATCCTGAAGAAACAGGATTCTGAAGACTCCGGATCCTGAAGAAACAGGATCCTGAAGACTTGGAATCCTGAAGAAACTGGATCCCGAATAATTGAGATCCTGAAGAAAGTTGCGCCATACTGAAGACATGTCAAGATGAAGATCAAGCTGAAGCGTAGTCTTCGTTAAGTCTTTTTCTTTCTTGAGTCGTAGGAAAACATCATACTGTTGGAGGGGTTGAAGAAAACGAGTTCCGAAGGTCTGAGGAATTTCTCAACTAGGAATCCTGAAGAAAAACCCTAAGGAAATCTCCTGCAGTAGAAGTTCATTCCTCGGGTGTCTGAGACGTTGTTATTCAGGACACTGAGGTAACTAACTTCGGTTGAGGAGTCAGGAGATCGCCAGTGCGATTCTTCTGAAGATTGTGAGGAGAGAGAGAATACTTTGAATGTGCCACGTGTTGCGTGGTGAGAGGCTAGAATTTGTCCAGCAACGGTCATATCCGAGGGCATGAGAGTAATTGCATGCATGGGAATTTATGTCCTTTCACCTGGGGTTGCTCCGCGGCTATAAATAGCCACCCCCAGCCCCATTTGTGGGTTGGCTGCTCCGAGAGAAAAACTGACAGTAGTCATTTGAGAGCAACCCACCTATAAGGACACTGAAGAACCTAAGTGAGGAAAAACACCATCCTGAGTAGTTGAGCATTTCTGAGGAAGTCGGTTCGAGTGATCCGAAGCTTTTTACTCTTGAAGACTGTGATCTTCCAGTCGGTGTAGAAGTCTTCAGTCTGAGGAAGTCAAGATGCAATTGTGACTTCCCGGAGTGACTGAGTCTGTGAAGGTTTCGGGAGTCTACCTTGAAGACTCACCTGAGTTATTGGACGGAATCTGAGGACTCTAGTTCAAGGAGAATAAGGTGAAGACTATGTCTTCTGAGTTGAATCTCAGCCTCTCCAACCAGACGTAGAGTTGTCACAACAACTTGAACTGGTCTACCAAACCGAAGTCTTCAAACACTGGTGCTATCTCTTCAACCTCTTAAGCTTCAGTACTTGCTATGTGACTTCTTCTGCGTCAGCTCTCCCTCTGCTCTAAGTCTTCATACTCTGCATCTGAAGCACTTCTGCTTATCTGATTTGAGTTATTTCTGTTGCATTGTGATGAGTTGCCCTAATGATTACATTATGTGAAGTTTTATTTCTTCATCATTTTGGTTACTTCTTCAGCTTCATATTGCTTCAATCCTGAAGATAACCAAAATCTGCTAGTAAAATTGAAAATCTCCCATTCACCCCCCCCCCTCAAGTCGATATATTGCACTTTCAATTAGTATCAGAGCAAGGTACTCCCTTGTTCTGTGTGATTCGGTTTAACCACCTTGAGTTTTAGTTATGTTGACCTCAGGTACAATGAGCGTTGCCTCAAACTGCCCCATCTTTGACGGGACAGACTATCCATACTGGAAGAACAAGATGAGGATGCATCTTGAAGCCATTGACAAGGATCTGTGGGATATTGTTGATCAAGGCATTCCTGAAGAAAATCTGATGACTTCTCCTGAAGTTGTCAAGAAGAACTGGCAGCTTGATGCAAAAGCTCGAAGCATCATTGGTGGTTATCTTAACAAGGCTCAGTTCAACCGTATCAGTGGTCTGGATACTGCAAAGAAGATATGGACAAGACTGTCAAAAGTCAATGAAGGAGTCTCTGCTCAACGAGACTCACGAGTTGATACACTCCGCAGTCTCTTCAACAGGTTCAAGACGCTAGACAACGAGCACGTGCAGCAAACCTTTCATAGACTCACTGACATATCCAATGAACTTCAAGCACTGGGTGCTGCTGATATCACAGATCATGAGGTTGTGAAGAAACTACTGAGGTCACTGGATGACTCATTTGAGTTCCTATCGCTGATGATTCAAGAAGGGCCAGACTTCAAGACTCTGGATCCAGCTGACATTCTCGAGAGCCTCAATGCTCATGAACTGAAGCTCTCTGAAAAACGAGATTTGTACAGCTCCACGCCTAAGGTCCGCGCGCTAAAATCTAGAGCATGAAGAGTGTCCTCTGATGAAGAGTCTGAGGTTGATTCTGATGATTCTGAAACCCTCAGCCGGGAACTTGCTCTCCTCACCAGAAAGTTCCAAAGATTCACGAAGAAGAATCGCTTCGGAAATTCCTCAAGATCTTCCTCAAGAAAAAGCAAAGATGATGACTCTGTCGAAGCAAGGAAGAGAGTCTGCCACAAGTGCAAGAAACCTGGGCATTACATCGTTGAGTGTCCTCTATGGGAAAAAGAAGCTAGACTGAAGAAGAAGAAGAAGAAGAAAGGGAAAGATGACAGTTCTGATGAAAAGACAAAGAAGAAAACCTCAAGATCCTCAAAGTCTACTGGATACAGGAATAGTAATTCCCGTAAGGCCCGCGCATATCTCGCCAAAGAATTGGACTCTGAAGAATCTGGTTCCAACCCTGATGCTAAGGAAGAAGAATCTAAAGAATCTAAGGGTGTGGCCGGTCTGGCTCTTGCCACGTCGCTTGTCTCCAAGTCAATCTTCAGCACTGAGGAATCTGGTCCATCACATGTTGATGATGAAGCTGAAGACACAACCCCTACCTTCTGCTTCATGGCCAAGTCCTCCAAGGTATCTACTTACTCATCATCAGATGATCCCTCTGATGAAGAACCTGATGAAAACTATGCTAAACTTCCTAAACTTGCATCTAAGCAACAACGTGCACTTGAAAAGATCCAGATCTCCCTAAACAAGAGTGATGATATGTTGGTTGAGGAAATGATGAAGATTCAAAAGTTGACTGATGAATCAAAAATTCTTCAGTCAAAGTTTGATGACTTGTTCAATCGTCATGAGGCACTCCTTACTGATCATAAGAAGCTGGCTCATGAGTTCCTCATGAGGAAGCTGTAAGGCTCGATATGCGGTACTGTTCCAGATCTAGATGTTTCCATCCAGATCCGGGGACGAAGCACATATCGGTCCCACCGCGACATATGAAAAATCCATATGCCCCGGATTTCCAACATGATATCAAAACATTACAGATACAAGGATACAACATCTCATACAAGCGGCATATAACTGCCTTAAATACAATACAATAGCGGAAGATATATGTCTGAGTACAGACTACAAGCAAATGCCTACTGGCAAAGAGAAAAACATAGATTCCCGTAACCACACGGGTCCAGGCCCTCCGCCGGGATCCGCCTAACTAGTCGTCGTCGAGTCTCCACCTGAAACGTCGATCACCGTACCTGTTGTCGATGAAGAACCCTGAAAAGAGTTTGGGGTAGTATCATGAGTACAGAGGTACTCAGCATCCAACTATAGTGGTCAACTGACCCAGCAAGGACTTCATCACTCGTAATTCTAGGACAACTAGTAGTTTACGGTAAGGATGGGGTAAGTGGTGAGGTTGCTTCCGCACTAGCATTTATGAAGTGGCTAACGATCTAGAGAGTAAGATAAGAAGCCAAGGATTCGATGAGGAATCGCCTCCAACAAGTCTTGCTATCAACTACTTACGCAAACATAACACCTATCCTATCCTTGTCCTCCTCTTCGCATCCCGACGAAGAAGAAGTAGTCAAGGCGCACACATGTTGATCAAGTTATATTAAGATTATCTCAGTTGTTGTTGTCTATGAACAAGGAGTAGGTCTCAAGTCGTCCATAACCGTGGACACGGCTTCTTGGAAAGATTTAACCCTGCAAGGGTGTACCAACTGCCCATTACAAGGCTCCGCACGCACGCCCATCTCTCTCAGTTGCTACCCATCACAGGTAACCATTTTATGATTTAGTTCCAAGAGATCTGAAACGACAGGTCCCTCTAGCTAACAATGAACAAATCCGGGTGGCCCTCGGGGAGTCGACACCCAATCAAAAATCTGGCCACGCTCTCGGATCGGACTCTTCCGTATGGCCAAGGTCGGGTTTAGTCTCACCTATATAACAGGGGACTTCCCTAGCTCACCAGTGTGGACCAACAGAGAAACCATGTCTCCGCTGGCCCGGGTTGTTTAAAAACTGCGAGGGGATCCACCAAGCACACACACGAGGTTTCAAATGGTAAATCAGCTCGGGCCATCACTAGAAATGTTTGAAGCTAGATAGGTAAGAAAAGGGGACCCCATAAAATCCCACACGCGGTTAGGCACGCTTAGTCTTAAAACCAATACCCAGAACTCGGGTCCTAGGTGACTCGAATGGAACAAAGCGTCGGGGCGGGATAGCCTAGACCTTCCATCCTTCGTCGAATATAGTCAACATTTATAATAATCATATCATCAACAACAATAATATAATAATGTGATAGCCCAAGCCAAAGGAGTAACAGGGTAACATCACAGCATCCTAAGCATGCATACTAAGCAGGGGCTGAGCAACGAGCAATAGTAACATAGCAGTACAAGGTTTGCTGGGAAGGGACATGGCTGTATTGGTTTAAAAGAGTTTGTAAACATGTGGTAGGATCAAACATCAAACCTAAAATAGAATGGATCATAAGTAATGTATAGTCCTTTCCTGTTGATATTTCGGGTTCCGAAGGTGTAGTTGATCGCAAACTCGCGTCGTCTCCGAGAGGTACCCGCAGAAGCACACAAGACGGTAAACGCTGGAAAGCAATCAACGAGCAAGCACTCTATTGCTATGAGGCAAACACGAGCAAGCATCAACAAGAAGCAACACGAGACATCGCACCTACCGTCGAGAGCGGTTACTAACAGGTTAAGTGGAGTACTCGTCACACACGACGATACCGCACGTTTACGGTGGTTCAAGTTGTTTAGCTACACAAGGTGAGAAAAAGGTTGTTAACATGGCATCTCACTCAAGCATGGCATATCAAACAATCATGGCAAGAGGTGAAGCATAAATAAACTAACTAATCTAGTCACTTTAAGTGGGGGGTAAAACCTATACATGCCAACTATTACGGACCCCACGATAATTATAATGTTTAGTACTGTTTTCCCCTAAAATATATTTTATTATTTTTATTAGCAAGCAAGAGCAGCATAAACACAATCTACATGCAATTCTAGTCAAGTTACATATAAAGAAAATTTTAAACAGAGCAAAGGTTAAAAAGATATTAAATAAACAAATTTAAAGTGGCAAGCAGTGTAATTAGCAGTCAAACATCATGTAAACAAAGTCAAACATGGCAAAGGAGTACATTTTATTAAACTACACACAAAACTAAGAAGTTTCATATTTTACGCGTCGCGATCCGGACTAACGTTAAAAAGTTACGGGCACTTCAAAATTACTACACAATCTACCAAAATAAATAAACTAGAAAAGAAAAAAAAAACAATTAACAGGCCGAATCTGAAGCTATTAGGCCCAACAGCAGGAAAAAAAGGAAAAAAAGGGAGGCGCCTCACGAGTTGGGCCGTGGCCCAAAAGGCAGAGGAGGTGGCCTGGCTTGGAGGTGGGCCTCGGGGCGCCTGGGCCGTGCAGAGCAGGCCGTGGCCGCGCTGCTGGGCCGGCCCAGGTCGGCGGTTGGAGGGGGCTGGCCGGCCTCCTCGTCCCGATCGGACGGAACCGGCGGCGGCGGCCTCGTCGGCGTGCAGGCGGGCGGTGGGGTGAGGTGGCGCAGGGCGCTAGGTGGCCGCGGGCGGCGGATCCGCGACGGGGAGGACTTCGGTGACCCTCCAGGGTGGTGGCGACGCGGATCGGCCGCGAGGCGGCCTCCGTGCGGCTCCACGAGATCCACGGGCGGCAACGGAGGGCTCCAGCCTGAGCTTGTTCATGGTGCGGCGACGCCCCTGTGCAGAGAAGGAGGAGGCGGTGAGGGTGAGAGCTAAGGGGAGGAGGAGAGGCGCGGGGAGGAGAAGGTCACCGGGGCGTGGCCTCTCCGGAGCTGCAACTGCAGCCGGCGGCGCGCGGCGCGGCCGTGGCTTGCCCCACGGGAGGCGGCTCGTGCGTGGAGAGGAGCTCGGGGCTGGGGCTGGTGACGTGGCGAAGCGTGAGCCACTCATCTCCAGATCCAACGGCTGTGAGGGGCTGAGAGGCTAGGGTTGGACGAAAAATGGGGTATTTTAGAGCAAAATTCCAGATCTGGGGGGCTGGTGGCTGCCTATTTTGGTTACGGGAAACCCTAAGAAAAGGGAAGGGAGTGTGGTGGTCTTTACATAGCCCAGGTGGCTGGCAGTTTGCAAAAACATCCCCGGTTTTTCTCTCGCGCGCCTGGTGTTTTACGTTTCTGACCGCCAGGGGTCCGCAGGACCTCCGATTCGGGTAAAACTTCAAACTGCGCAATCAGAGCGTCGAGCCGGAGGCGTTCACCTCGCACTGGAACTGTTCCAAGAACACTTTCCGGCGTGCTATAAAAATATCCCGTTTAGTTAGTAAACGTGGTTTTTCGTTCCGTTGGCTGCGGCTGGTCTTGTGCGGTTTTCACGACGGTGATCGGGTGAAACCCGATGTCGCAAAGGTTGAGTGTCAAGGTGGAAAGGGTCGGTCTCCGTCCGGTACGAGTTAAGAGGGGGGGAATAATCGCCGATTGATAAATCGGGGATGCAAACACCGCAAACAAATCAGACAATCAAACAATTCACACCAAAAACAAAAAATTTAATTTTTGTGAAATCTGGGCTGTTACATTACAACACCACCAACAAGGGATCTCGTCCCGAGATCCAAGATGATCCGGGGGAGAGGGGGAGAAAAGAGAGTCGAGAATCTTCAACACCACCAACAAGGGACTCTGCTCCATGTTGACGTCGAACTCGTGTCGAGATAAATTTTCCGAAGAGAGACGGCAACGCCGGAAGACGAAACCATCGGGAGATCAAGAGGAAGAACGATAGTTGAAAGCGACGATCAAGGGAAGCATTCTCACTCAGATAGCGAGGATACTGGGCAAGAGGAATGGAGTCAACAGACGACCAAGATGTTATCTTGAGTTGGAGAAGCTAAAGGTACTACAGGATTTCCCACCTGAGCTCAGAATCGAGACAATACTTCCCAAGCAAAGCATTGTAACAATTTCGATACTCCACACACTCGAGATCCTAGAGTTTGAAGGGGATAAGGCAAGAATAAAACACTTATGTCACTTGTCCTGAACAGAGCATGGGTAAGGAGGAAAAAGAATCCTACTCTCCGATAACTAACTTGTTAACTACAAAATAGTTTTTGTCTAGACTCGACTTCGGCCAGAAAAGGGATCCTACGGTCGGTAAGGCTCTGATACCAAGTTGTAAGGCCCGATATGTGGTACTGTTCCAGATCTAGATGTTTCCATCCAGATCCGGGGGACGAAGCACATATCGGTCCCACCGCGACATATGACATAGCCATATGCCCCGGATTTCCAACATGATATCACAACATTACAGATACAAGGATACAACATCTTATACAAGTGACATACAACTGCCTTAAATACAATACAACAGCGGAAGATATATGTCTGTGTACAGACTACAAGCAAATGCCTCCTGGCAAAGAGAAAAACATCGATTCTCGTAACCACACAGGTCCAGGCCCTCCGCCGGGATCCGCCTAACTAGTCATCGTCGAGTATCCACGTGAAACGTCGATCACCGTACCTGTTGTCGATCAAGAACCCTGAAAAGAGTTTGGGGGTAGTATCAAGAGTACAGAGGTACTCAGCATCCAACTGTAGTGGTCAACTGGCCCAACAAGGACTTCATCACTCGTCATTCTAGGACAACTAGTAGTTTACGGTAAGGATGGGGTAAGTGGTGAGGTTGCTGCCGCACTAGCATTTATGAAGTGGCTAACGATCTAGAGAGTAAGATAAGAAGCCAAGCATTCGATGAGGAATCGCCTCCAACAAGTCTTGCTATCAACTACTTACGCAAACATAACACGTATCCTATCCTTGTCCTCCTCTTCGCATCCCGACGAAGAAGAAGTAGTCAAGGCGCAAACACGTTGATCAAGTTATATTAAGATTATCTCAGTTGTTGTTGTCTATGGACAAGGAGTAGGTCTCAAGTCGTCCATAACCGTGGACACGGCTTCTCGAAAAGGTTTAACCCTGCAGGGGTGCACCAACTGCCCATTACAAGGCTCCGCACGCATGCCCATCTCTCTCAGTTGCTCCCCATCACAGGTAACCATTTTATGATTTATTTCCAAGAGATCTGAAACGACAGGTCCCTCTAGCTAACAATGAACAAATCTGGGTGGCCCCCGGGGAGTCGACACCCAATCCAAAAGCTGGCCACATTCTCGGATCGGACTCTTCCATATGGCCAAGGTCGGGTTTAGTCTCACCTATATAATAGGGTACATCCCTAGCTCACCAGTGTGGACCAATAGAGAAACCATGTCTCCGCTGGCCCGGGTTGTTTAAAAACTGCGAAGGGATCCACCAAGCACACACACGGGGTTTCAAATGGTAAATCAGCTCGGGCCATCACTAGAAATGTTTGAAGCTAGATAGGTAAGAAAAGGGGACCCCATAAAATCCCACACCCTGTTAGGCACGCTTAGTCTTAATACCAATACCCGGAACTCGGGTCCTAGGTGACTCGAATGGAACAAAGCGTCGGGCGGGATAGCCTAGACCTTCCATCCTTCGTCGAATATAGTCAACATTTATAATAATCATATCATCAACAACAATAATATAATAATGTGATAGCCCAAACCAAAGGAGTAACAGGGTAACATCGTAGCATCCTAAGCATGCATACTAAGCAGGGGCTGAGCAACGAGCAATAGTAACATAGCAGTACAAGGTTTGCTGGGAAGGGACATGGCTGTATCGGTTTAAAAGAGGTTGTAAACATGTGGTAGGATCAAACATCGAACCTAACCTAGACTAGCATGCAAACCGCTGGTTGAAATAGAATGGATCATAAGTAACGTATAGTCCTTGCCTGTTGATATGTCGGGTTCCGAAGGTGTAGTTGATCGCAAACTCACGTCGTCTCCGAGAGGTACCCGCGGAAGCACACAAGAAGGTAAACACTGGAAAGAAATCAACGAGCAAGCACTCTATTACTATGAGGCAAACACGAGCAAGCATCAACAAGAAGCAACACAAGACATCGCACCTACCGTCGAGAGCGGTTACTAACAGGTTAAGTGGAGTACTCGTCACACACGACGATACCGCACATTTACGGTGGTTCAAGTTGTTTAGCTAGACAAGGTGAGCAAAAGGTTGTTAACATGGCATCTCACTCAAGCATGGCATACCAAACAATCATGGCAAGAGGTGAAGCATAAATAAACTATCTAATCTAGTCACTTTAAGTGGGGGGTAAAACCTATACATGCCAACCATTACGGACCCCACGATAATCATAATGTTTGGTACGGTTTTTCCCTAAACAATATTTTATTATTTTTATTAGCAAGCAAGAGAAGCATAAACACAATCTACATGCAATTCTATTCAAGTTACATATAAAGAACATTTTAAACAGAGCAACGGTTAAAAAGATATTAAATAAACAAATTTACAGTGGCAAGCAGTGTAATTAGCAGTCAAAAAGCATGTAAACAAAGTCAAACATGGCAAAGGAGTACATTTTATTAAACTACACACAAAACTAAGCAAGTTTCATATTTTACGCGTCGCGATCCGGACTACCGTTAAAAAGTTACGGGCACCGCAAAATTACTACACAATCTGCCAAAATAAATAAACTAGAAAAGAAAAAAAACAATTAACATGCCTAATCTGAAGCTATTGGGCCCAACAGCGGGAAAAAAAGGAAAAAAATGGAGGCGACTCACCAGTTGGGTCGTGGCCCAAAGGCAGAGGAGGTGGCCTGGCTTGGAGGTGGGCCTCGGGGCGCCTGGGTCGTGCGGAGCAGGCCGTGGCCGCGCTGCTGGGCCGGCCCAGGTCGGCGGTTGGAGGGGGCTGGCCGGCCTCCTCGTCCTGATCGGACGGGAACCGGCGGCGGCGACCTTGCCGGCGTGCAAGAAGACGGTGGGGCGAGGTGGCGCATGGCGCTAGGGGGCCGCGGGCGGCGGATCCGCGACGGGGAGGACTTCGGTGACCCTCCAGGGTGGTGGCAACGCGGATCAGCCGCGAGGCGAGCTCCGTGCGGCTCCACGAGATCCACGGGCGGTGAAGAAGGGCTCCGGCCTGAGCTTGTTCATGGCGCGGCGACGCCCCTATGTAGAGAAGCAGGAGGCGGTGAGGGTGAGAGCTAAGGGGAGGAGGAGAGGCGCGGGGAAGAGAAGGTCACCGGGGCGTGGCCTCACCGGAGCTGCAACTGCAGCCGGCGGCGCGCGGCGCGGCCGTGGCTTGCCCCACGGGAGGCGGCTCGTGCGTGGAGAGGAGCTCGGGTTTGGGGCTGGTGATGTGGAAAACCGTGAGCCACTCATCTGCAGATCCAACGGCTGTGAGGGAATGAGAGGCTAGGGTTGGACAAAAATGGGGTATTTTAGAGAAAAAATCCAGATCTGGGGGGCTGGTGGCTGCCTATTTTGGTTAGGGGAAACCCTAAGAAAAGGGATGGGAGTGTGGTGGTCTATATATAGCCCAGGTGGCTGGCAGTTTGAAAAAACATCCCCGGTTTTTCTCTCTCGCGCGCGGTGTTTTACGTTTCTGACCGCCAGGGGTCCGCAGGACCTCCGATTCGGGTAAAACTTCGAACTGCGTGATCAGCGCGTCAAGCCGGAGGCGTTCACCTCGCGCTGGAACCGTTCCGAGAACACTTTCCGGCGCGCTATAAAAATATCCCATTTAGTTAGTAAAAGGGGTTTTTCGTTCAGTTGGCTGCGGCTGGTCTTGTGCGGTTTTCACGACGGTGATCGGGTGAAACCCGATGTCGCAAAGGTCGAGTGTCAAGGTGGCAAGGGTCGGTCTCCGTCCGGTACGAGATAAGAGGGGGGAATTAATCGCCGATTGATAAATCAGGGATGCAAACACCGCAAACAAATCAGACAGTCAAACAATTCACACCGAAAACAAAAATTTTAATTTCGTGAAATCTGGGCTGTTACAGAAGAAAGAACTTGAACGCGTGAGGATGTCTCATGACTATCTGAGGAAAGAAAATGATTCACTCCTCTCCCAACAGATCATCATGCACAAGAAGGATTTAATCCTCCCTGTTTAAAATGCATTGAACCTGACCGTATTATCTCTGTGCCTAGTTCTTCAATGTCTTCAGACTCTGTTATTTCTATTGCTTCTGTGGTATCTAACCCCTCATATGAGGATACCATAGGCATTATTGAAGAAAATGCTAGGTTGAAGAGTCTACTGGAAACCGGCATGTTCAAGAGTCTGAAAGGACATCAGATTCTTTGTGACGTCCTCAAGAAACAGATCCTCAACAGGAACCCGAGGAAAGAAGGTGTCGCATTCACTCGTAAACTCAACCCTGATGGGTCTTAATGGTAACCTGAACAATATCCAGAGACCACTTGGGTCCGGGCAAAGATGCCTCCTCCTGATCCCTATACTTTATCTGGTTATGATACTGTTTCTTCAGATGTGATGATTGAGTCTTTTGACTCAAACTATAAACTGTTTAAGGATGTTAATGGTGAGGTATTCGCCAAATACATCGGAACTAACTGCAGGAACGGTCCTCCAGTCAAGCATATCTGGGTTCAGAAGGACCTCATCACTAACCTTCTTGTGAATGCAGATGCAAATGAGCTGAGGGTATCATCTGAGGACGATACCTCAAATGGAAATGATTATCGTCATGTATCAGCTAACCATTTTGTTCACAGGGAAGCCCCTCATAAGAATGCTTACTCATTTGCTTATCCTGATACCACCATCCCACGTCCCATTAGGTCTCATCGCCCTCATCAGTCCTCATATACCTCAAAGCCACCCATTAAGATGTGGGTGGTAAAGAAGAACTAATCATCTTTGCAGGGACATGTCCTGTGGCAATCATAAAATTTTGCAGATCATATGCCCAGGACAACATCATTTGAGTCAGTTGAAGGATATTTATATTGTTTGGTTTCATAGAATCAATCCTGACGAACTTCCTGAGGAATTAATTCTGAGGAACCATAAAATCCTCAAACTGAGACTGGCTCATAACTTGCTGTATGAGATACTAATTCCGTTGCAGGGAAAGTCTGAATGGGTGATGGAAAGTGGATGCACAAATCACATGACTGGTGACAGAAGCCTTCTTATGGAATCATCTCTGAGTCCTTCAAAGAAAACCACCACCTCCGCCGATAAAGGTAAAAGTAAGGTATTGGGTCTCGGCAGAGTAGCTATCTCTCGAGACCAACACATTGATAAAGTCATGCTTGTTGAATCCCTTGGATACAACTTGATGTCTGTATCTATGCTATGTGATCTTGATCTCGTTGTTCTCTTCGGAAAATATGGTTGTGCTGTCTATTTGGTTAGCGATAACTCCATTGTCTTCAGTGGAGTTAGGAAAGGTGATCTGTATATTGTAGATTTCTCTGAAGGTCCTCAGTTCGCTACATGCCTCATGGCACGAGCCTCAGAGTGCTGGCTATGGCATCGAAGACTCGGCCACGCTGGAATGAGGAATCTCCAGAAGCTGGTACTGAAGAAACATGTCCTCGGGATTGAGGAAATCAGATTCACAAAGGACCGGCTGTGTGGTGCTTGCGAAGCTGGAAAGATGACCAAGGCCAAGCATCCTTCCAAGACCATCATGACTACTACACGTCCTCTTGAGCTTCTTCATATGGACCTCTTCGGTCCTCCTAAGTACTCAAGCTTCGGAGGAAATTGCTATGGTCTTGTTATTGTTGATGACTTCTCACGTTACACTTGGGTGCATTTTCTCACTTTTAAGTCAGAAACCCAAGTTGTCTTCAAACGCTTCGCCAAGCGCATCATGAACAACTACAGCCTAACGATCAAGCACATTTGAAGTGACAACGGCACCGAATTCAAGAACTCTGGCGTACAGGAATTCCTTGATGAGATGGGCATCACTCATGAGTTCTCGGCTCCATACACTCCTCGGCAAAATGGAGTCGTTGAAAGGAAGAACCGAACCCTCATCGAGATGGCTCGAACGATGTTTGCTGAATACAACACGCCTCTCATATGGTGGGCTGAAGCAATCAACACTGCCTGCCACATCGTCAATCGGGTGTATCTTCATAAGTTCCTCAAGAAAACTTCATACGAGCTCATGGTTGGTAAGAAACCCAATGTAAGTTACTTCAAGGTCTTCGGCGCACCTTGTTGGATCCGTGAGCCTCATCATCAATCTAAATTTGAGCCTAAAGCCTATGAAGGCTTCATGATTGGCTATGGCCTCGAATCGCACACCTACAGAGTCTTCAACAAAAATCATCATAAAATTGTTGAAACTGTAGACGTGTGGTTTGATGAATCTGATGGCTCCCAAAGAGAGCACCTGCCACATGATTTAGATGAAGCTCAACCTGAAGAACAGATCAAGAAGATGGGTGCTGGTGATATCATTCCTGTGGATCATCCTGAAGAAACACACATACCTCCTACTCTTGAAGAACGTCCAAATCCTGATGCAAATAATCCTGATGACGATCCTGATCCTGAGGCTCCTGATACCCCTGAAGCTCCTGAAGCACCTGAAGCAGATGCAAATGAATCTGATAGCAGTGACGATTATGCGCCTCAAGATCATCCTCCTCGTCTTCCTCGCGTGGAAAATGAAGTTCAAGTGGACAGAATCCTCGCCGACGTCAATCTACCAGGTCCTCTTACTCGTGCAAGAGCTAACCGTATAGCTAACTTTTGTGGGCATTTCTCGTTTGTATCAATTTCAGAGCCCACCAAAGTCACCGAGGTATTCCAAGAAGCGGAATGGATTCAGGCGATGCAAGATGAACTTCTTCAGTTCAAACTGAATGATTTTGGGAACTAGTCAAACGTCCTGATCCTCGAATTCACAATGTCATCGGCACGAAGTGGATCTACCGCAACAAACTCGATGAAGATGGACAAGTCATCAGAAACAAAGCTCGTCTCGTAGCACAAGGATACACACAAGTCGAGGGGATCGACTTCGGTGAAACCTTCGCTCCTGTTACTAGACTTGAGTCCATTCGTATTATGCTTGCATTCGCTAACCATCATAATATCAAGTTATATCAAATGGATGTGAAAAGTGCTTTCCTCAATGGTAATATCGAGGAAGAAGTATATGTTTCTCAACCCCTAGGCTTTGAAGACGCAAAGAAACCTGATATGGTGTACAGATTGAAGAAAGCCCTCTATGGACTGAAGCAAGCCCCTCGGGCTTGGTATGACACACTAAGGGACTTCCTCATCAGCAAGGGATTCAAATCTGGTTCCCTCGATCCTCTTTTCACAAAACGATATGATGATGCATTATTCATATGTCAAATTTATGTTGATGACATTATATTTGGATGCACTAACAAGAAATACAGTTAATAATTTGCATTCTTGATGAGTGAACAGTATCAGATGTCCATGATGGGTGAACTGAAGTTCTTCTTGGGGCTTCAAATTCGTCAACAACGCAACGACATCTTCATCTCTCAGGAGAAGTACCTCAAAGAGTGCCTGAAGAAATTCGGGATGCAAGACTGCAAGGGTATCAAGACACCGATGCCTACAAATGGACAACTTGGCCCTGATGAAAATGGCAAGGACTACGATCAAAAGGTATACCGCTCCATGATAGGTTCTCTGCTATATCTATGTGCATCTAGGCCTGATATAATGTTGAGCGTTTGCATGTGTGCCCAATTCCAAGAGGCACCTAAGGAATCGCATCACCAAGCGGTGAAACGAATTCTTCGATATTTGGCTCACACCCCGTCGCTAGGCTTATGGTATCCAAAAGGCACACAGCTGGATCTCATTGGGTACTCAGACTCAGATTATGCTGGAGATCGAGTGGATCGTAAGTCTACCTCAGGAACATGTCATTTCCTCGGACGTTCTCTGGTGTGCTGGTCATCGAAGAAGCAGAACTGCGTCTCCCTCTCCACTCCTGAAGCTGAATACATTGCTGCTGGTGCTAGCTGCTCACAGCTTCTTTGGATGAAGCAAACTCTGAAGGACTACGACATCAACCTGAAGAAAGTACCACTACTATGTGACAATGAGAGTGACATCAAGATCTCTCAGAACCCTGTACAGCACTCGAGGACGAAGCACATTGAGATTCGGTATCACTTTCTTCGGGATCATGTATTGAAGGAAGACATCGTCATCAGCCACGTGAAGACTGAAGATCAACTTGCTGATATATTCACTAAGCCTTTGGATGAGAAACGATTTAGCACTCTGAGGTGTGAGCTAAATATCTTAGATTCCTCAAACGTCCAGTGAATGGACACACATCCTAACGCTTAAACAATATTGAAGAATCCTGATGTACAACACACAATGCGTTGTACTCCTCAAATCATGAGGAACTACCTTGCTAAGTGTGAAGAAATTAACTTGGAATTGACTCAAGATCCATACGAAAAGTGTATGGTATCAAGTGTTTCATTCCCTATAAGGTGGGTAGCGCCACCGCCCAAATTCCTCAGGATCTGTTGTTCCTCAGTTTCCTCAGTTAAAGTCTTCATTGCTGATGATTACCGTGTTTGTCCTCAACAGCATTCACATATAGTTTTTGTTCTTCAAGATTTGCTTCTTCAACTAGGTGAATGTGATCGGACCCTTCTCTCTGTGCTAACTTATCTCGTCCGTCCATCTGAAGTATGCGTTCATTTGAAACTTCGAAGCTTCACCTCTTGAAGCTTCAATCCTGCTAATCTTCAAGCTGATTTGTCTCGGACTCAAAAATCCTTAAGCCTCCACTTGAAGAATAGACAAACCACGTCGTTGCGATTTTCACGCTCGCCGTGCTCATCCAGTAGTGTAGATAAACACAAAGCCGAACCGACAGGGGTATTTCCGTCTTTTCACCTCAAAACTTACCGTGCCTATATATACCGCACCCCTGCGGTCATTTACCTCTCTTCACCTCATTCTCCTCTCGCGTCGCCGCCCTTGAGCCCCTCAAGCTCTCGTTCTAACATCGCCGGAGTTCGCCGTTGCCAGAGAAGAGCTTGTGGTTCCTCAGCATTTGCCTCAGTTCTGGTATGCTTATTCCTCGGTGGCTTATTCCTCAGTTTCTTATTCCTCAGTACTGTTGTGTCCTCAAACCATTCAATCCTCAACTGTACTGCTAGATTTCTGAGACCTTTACCTATGCCTCATTATGTTCCTCAGCCTATTCCTCATGAACGCATATAACCGTACCCCACTTCCCTCGCAACTTAATTCTCTCACAGGTACATGTCTGCTGAGGAATCGTATGGTTCTCATAGTCTCACTTCATTTGCAGCTCAGCTCGAACGTACAATTCCTCAGTCTCCACCATTGAAGAAAATGGCTCCTCGGTGTAAGCTCACTTATACTGCTAAAGACCTGCCTCCTGAGATCTATGAGAAGTTGAAGACTCCCGAACGTGAAACCGCGGATGATCGTAAGAAAAGGGTCCAGAATATCACGAGGGAATGGGCCAAGCGTTGGGTGACATATCAATGGCTTAATCCTCAACATGAGGAAATGTTTGCTGTCAATCCGCCGCTGAAGACTTTGGGTATCAAGGCTCGACCTCCACCTGCACCGGGAGTCACTCCTGATCCCACAACAATGCGCACCCCTGATGACTTTCCTGCTGCCTATCAACAATACCTCAAGCGCAGTGGCAGCCGAGTCAAGAATACGGTCCGTGACTTGACTGCCTCAGTACAGATTCCACCTCTGGCTCAGTCTCAACCCAAGCCACAACCTCAACCTCAGCATCGCAAAAAGGCTCCTGGCATCAAGCCTTCAAAGAAGTCCTCAGCTCAAGCTCATGGTTCCTCATGTCAACGCACGGCCGGTGCTGCCCCCGCTTCAAGGATTCGAACCGATGAATCCGGCAGTGCTCCTGAGGCCTCAACCACAATGCCTCAGCCGCTGCTGAAGACCAAAACGTTGTTCCATGTGGCCCTCGGCCCTCACCAAAGAAAACTGCTATGCGAGGCTCCATTCATCATACTCCTTAGAGCTCTGATGATGAAGATGAATTTGAAGACTTGGCCGGCTTCGTCGCCACTGAAGAAGCCAAGATTGAATATGTGCGTGTTGCAGCCAGACGCAAAGCTGAAGCAACTGGGTCTGAAATCCCGCTTCTCCTTGATCCCAAGAAGATCTTGGAATACATCGAAATCTGGTCTGTCAAGCCTGATACTCCTCTTGATGACTTGGACATCCCTAAAGACATCAAATTCTATGTTCAACAGTTCCTCATCAATGAGATTCATCAATGTGATCTTCAAAAACAGTTGAAGGCTCAACTGAAGAAAGTCCAAAGTGACTTTAAAAAGAAACCTATTACTGATATTACTCCTCAGGAGTTCATAGAGCATCAGTGCGAAGTTCAACGCCTCAACACTGAGTATGCAGCCAACCGTGCCTACATCGGCAAATCCAAGGAACGGATGTCTAAGCAGATGGCTAACTTGATGAAGCTTCAACAACCACAGGCCTCAGTGCCTCCTACTGCTTCAGCACTTCAGGCTGACCGGACTGAGGAACTTACCCAAAGCCTCAAGCGCAGGTCTGAGACTGATCCACCCAGTACTCCTTCAGCTGCCAAAAAGCCTTCGGTTGAAGCACAAACTGATGAGCCCATCGATGCTAGGCCCATTTCTTCTGCTCCTCCTTCTTCAAGAGCGCCTGAAGCATCTGCAACACCTCCTGCTGCTTCCATTCCTCAGGACAATACTGAGCGCCGGCTGGTTGTGTTCACTCCACCGTCCAAGACACTTACTTCAGCGCTTGCCACCCCGATCATTTCAACGCCTCTATCTCCCATTCCTCCAGTCATCACTGAAGCTGAAGAAATGGATGAAGATGTGGATATTGGTGACATGGGCACCCCTCGGGTGGTTGATGAAGTATATGAGCTGGAACACTTCAACTCGCCCTCTCACACCGTGTTCTCTCTGGAACCTCATTCTCCCTCAGTTACAGTTGTCTTATCTGACACGTCTCAACACTCTGAAGCCTCTGTGGATGCCTTTGTCTCCCCTGGCACTAAAGAAACTGACCCAGAGGCCACTAGTGCCCGTACTACTGCTGATCCTAAAGCTTCTGCTCCTGCCCCAGACACTCAGAATGTTGCAGCTGATCATATGGTTCCTGAAGCTCAATCCATGGATACTGAAGCCCGTGCTGCGGAGCTTGAAGCAGAAAACAGCACAAATGCTCATCCTGAAGTAGAAAACAGTACCAATGCTCATCCTGAGGCTTCAAAGGATGAATCTGAAGATAAACAGGCCACATCACCTCGTCTTCCCAAGGACCTCAACAAGTCTGTGCCTGAAGCCTCTGCAGCGGCTCTGCATCAGCCTCAAGCCTCTCTTCAGATTGAAGTGCCTCAAGCGCCTCCACCACCTCAAGGCCCAGTTCAAGCTCGGTCCTTGTGTCCGAAGCAGAAGCAACCATTCTTCCGTGACCTTGAAGCTGGCGAAACCCCAAGCTTCGATGCTACTGATTTCTTCAATGCCATGAGTTTCTTCCAAGAGGGGATTCAAAATCCTTATCATTCTGCTCCGCCTCGAAAGCTGCTGAGGTTTTGGACAGCTACTCAGAAGAACTATTATGCTTCAGTTCTATATAAGCAAAACAAATTTTTTCCTCACAAGTATATTCCTCTAATGGATATGGAAGCCATTCCCTGCTTCATCAGTGCACTTCCTCAACTGCTTGCTCCTATGGGTCTCCAATTCTTTGAGATGACCTGATGAACATGCTTATGAAGCCTCAGGCACCTGAAGCCCCAGATCGCACCAAGTTCCCAGTTTCTGAGCTTCTGTATCTGCCCAGCATGCTATATCGGATTTTGGCCAAGTCCTTCTGCCCCATTAAGGGCTATGAATCCACGGCTGAAAAAGTCATTAGCATCATGAAGACCATCCTCCACAACCTCTGCATGTTTGGGTCAATCAATGTTCCGGACTTCTTCTTCAGAACTCTGGTGGATGCAGCTCAGAATCCTCATATACTAAAGCCTTACGCGCCATGGATCATGAAGCTCATCCGAGTCAAGACTGGCATTGATTTCCAACCTGATCACCCAAATCACAGGACCTATCTGCCGCCTGTCGAAGTGCTTCAGCATACGATTGCTTCTAATGATAAGGGCAAAGGCCTATTCTATGAAGAAGTTCTCCCGACCAATTCCCTCGGTGGAAACATTCGTCATCCTCGGTCTCGCACTACTGATGAAACCAGAACTCATGCCTCTACTGAGGACACGACTCAGGCTCGAGTGATGACATACCGAGAGCTTCTGATTAGTCTTCATCAGAAGGTTGACCGAAATCATAATTGGGTGAAGCGTCAGTTCTCTGAAATCCTCAGCTACATGGCTCAGACGCATTCTTCTGTGAAGAAATTGCATCAGTATGCTCATCATACATATCAACATCTCGATGCCTTGATGAGAGAAGTAATCACCCCCGCAGACATTGACAAATTGGGTCTTCAAAAGCCTCAGCTTCCTTCCATCAGACCACCGAGGAAATTCAGACGCTGCACAACTCCTCCTCCGTCCATGGACTCTTATTCTTCCAACCAAGAAATGACTGCTGAAGAAGCTGAAGACACAGCTGTCTTCCCTCACACTGCGACGGATTGCCTCAGGCGTGACTCACCTCAGCCTTGAAGCATCTTCAAAGGGGCGTTAGCTTCAGTTTTTCCCTTTTTTGTTCATTTTATGACAAAGGGGGATAAATCTGTTAGTCTTCAAGCGGGTCTTAGTTATGGGGTTCTTCAGTTACAACTCTCGTTCTTCAGATTTTTTGTAACGAGTTGTAAACTGTTATTTTGGTGTTTTCCTGATACTATTCCTCAGTTACCTCATGTTATTTCTTCAAGTTTATCATATATGCATGTGATTGTCTCTGCAAACACCTTTCTCAGTGCGTTGTTTAAATTCCTCAAACACTTCATAACATGCACTGCTTCAAAAATACCTGGATATAGGGGGAGCTCCCCATATACCTCAAAATGCTTTAGATATTAAACATTCTTCAACTTATATGCATATCCTCAGGGGGAGCTTCATTATATCCAGCTTAATGATAAAAATGTTCTTCAAAGTTTTTATTCTTCAAACTCATCATTTTATCCCCGTTGAAGCTTAACCTGATTGTCATCAAATCACCAAAAAGGGGGAGATTGTAAGTGCATCAAGTGCCCTCCCCTTGAGGTTTTGGAGTTTGATGACAAAACGGTTGAGGGACTGATGTGTTTGTGAGTATACACATGAGAACAGTCTCTGATGAGGTGTTTAACCACCAATGTCGACCCCCCAAAATGTTGAGGAACATTGAAGAAACAAAGGTTTTTCCTGAAGAACGTACTGGCGCAAAATCCTGAAGAAACGGGATCCTGAAGACTCCGAATCCTGAAGAAACAGGATCCTGAAGACTTGGAATCCTGAAGAAACTGGATCCCGAAGAATTGAGATCATGAAGAAAGTTGCGCCATACTGAAGACATGTCAAGATGAAGATCAAGTTGAAGCGTAGTCTTCGTTAAGTCTTTTTCTTACTTGAGTCGTAGTAAAACATCGTACTGTTGGAGGGGTTGAAGAAAACGAGTTCCGAAGGTCTGAGGAATTTCTCAACTAGGAATCCTGAAGAAAAACCCTGAGGAAATCTCCTGCAGTAGAAGTTCAGTCCTCGGGTGTCTAAGACGTTGTTCTTCAAGACACTGAGGTAACTAACTTCGGTTGAGGAGTCAGGAGATCGCCAGTGCGATTATTTTGAAGATTGTCAGGAGAGAGAGAATACTTTGACCGTGCCACGTGTTGCGTGGTGAGAGGCTAGAACTTGTCTAGCAACGGTCATATCCGAGGGCATGAGAGTAATTGCATGCATGGGAATTTATGTCCTTTCACCTGGGGTTGCTCCGCGGCTATAAATAGCCACCCCCATCCCCATTTGTGGGTTGGCTGCTCCGAGACAAAAACTGACACTAGTCATTTTAGAGCAACCCACCTCTGAGGACACTGAAGAACCTAAGTGAAGAAAACCACCAGCCTGAGTAGTTGAGCATTTCTGAGGAAGTCGGTTCGAGTGATCCGAAGCTTTTTACTCTTGAAGACTGTGATCTTCCAGCCGGTGTATAAGTCTTCAGTCTGAGGAAGTCAAGATGCAATTGTGACTTCCCGGAGTGACTGAGTCTGTGAAGGTTTCGGGAGTCTACCTTGAAGACTCACCTGAGTTATTGGACGGAGTCTGAGGACTCTAGTTCAAGGAGAACAAGGTGAAGACTATGTCTTCTGAGTTGAATCTCAGCCTCTCCAACCAGACGTAGAGTTGTCACGGCAACTTGAACTGGTCTACCAAACCGAAGTCTTCAAACACTGGTGCTATCTCTTAAACCTCTTAAGCTTCAGCACTTGCTATGTGACTTCTTCTGCTTCAGCTCTCCCTCTGCTCTAAGTCTTCATACTCTGCATCTGAAGCACTTCTGCTTATCTGATTTGAGTTATTTCTGTTGCATTGTGATGAGCTTTCCTAATGATTACATTCTGTGAAGTTTTATTTCTTCATCATTTTGGTTACTTCTTCAGCTTCATATTGCTTCAATCCTGAAGATAACCAAAATCTGCTAGTAAAATTGAAAATCTCCCATTCACCCCCCCTCTGGTCGATATATTAAACTTTCAAAATGCCTCCGAGATCACCTCCTCGACTTCCCTACGAGGAAGCAAACCCGGAACCATAATTTTTAATAATAATAGTTTGTAGTGGCAAGATCCGGCTTCAGCATACAGCATCCTGTTACCATGGACACGGCTATTCGAATAGATTAATCTTCCGTGCAGGGGTGCACTTGTGTTACACTACACACAAGGATCTCCAGGGTGGCGGGAACCTTGTTAGGGAACGCTCCACCGAGGCTATCCGACACTACGTAGCCCATCTTTCAAACTCAACAGAGAGGCCATCCGCCGGTCTAATTCCTAAGTACGCCGGGCCTTGGACCCCAAACCGAACGTACTCCTGTACGGTGCGTGACTGGTCGGTGAAGCATAAGCAAACCAAATAAGACAACACCGCGCGAGCAAATAAGACAACACCACTTCCCGGCAATCAGCCCGCAGTACTGCTGACGTCTGAAGAGTCCTCGGACGACACTACGAAGTAGAGGAGCCCATAACTCGTAATTCCCACGTGTAGGCAGCGCGTATAAGCCAAAAGGCTACTCAAGTCATCCGCCGAACCATTAGTCATTTTATTAACTTGCGGGACAACCATTGTCGTTGCCTCGACTTAACTGACCCGCGGACAACGACAGCAGTCAGGACCACCAGTACATCGGTGCCTGCCCTGTCGTCCCACCAAGTCACTGCGGTTACCTACAAGGTGAACCGACTCCTTACCTTATCTCGCGTGTGCTCCTGGAGGAGCTCGACTTTCGTGGTTTGGTAACTCTCGCGGACAACGATCAGGGGCCAAGCACACCGGTACACTGGTCATACCCTCCCTATCGTCCCGTCGCAATACCACTCGCAGGCACCGTTGGGTCGCCCGACTTCTTATCTGAAGGACAAAAGTTGCTCAGGACCCTAGGGAGGCTATACAGAGTCAGAAACGAGTGGAGTACGAGGATTACCCCTCGATAGCTCCACTTGATGTGGCTCGGTAGAGCCGAGGTAGGGGCCTGAGGCGGTGTCTGCATTGTACCGTACCTGTGCAGTTATAATATTTGTATCTGCGTTCACTCCCCTGAGTGATCACGGCCCTCTATCTAATCCTAGCTAACAATGCGCAGGGCTCACTGCTGAATATAATATATATAATAGGCAGCATAGGATAAAGAAAGGTACATCAAGGGGCGACAAAAACAGGCTATGCAATTGAATAGGGTTGTAACATAGCAGCAGCAGTAACAATGCCTAGTGCAAGAAAGTACAGAAAGGTAGGCGATATCTGGGGAAGAGAATGGCTCTGCTTGCCTGGAAGCTCGACGGTAGAAGTAGGGTCGTCAACGAAGTAGTCGTACTCAGCAACGGTGTAGTCGACGGCAGCAGCGGGGTCTACCGGAGATTAAGGGGGGGGAGAAACAGTAAATACAAAGCAAGCATATACAAACAGATGCATGACATGACAGATGCAATGCTAACGGTGTTCTAACGCAGTGCAATGCACGTTGCTCGGAGCGGGAATTCATCCGGGGATGAACTTCCAGCTCCGGGTGATTATCGGACAGGGTGTCCGGAGGGGGAAGGTACCATGCCAGAGGTGTCATGGACATCCGACAAATAAGTGAAATGTGTAACCATGTTAGTTGATCCATTCTGAACAACTTTCGTGTTCATAATAAATTCATCTGGATAGTTTATCGGTATCAGGCAATCATCGGACAGTAGGTCCGGAGGGGGACGGTTTGATGTTCGGTATGTTAGAGGGGGTGGTAGACCAACGGATAGCGTTTTCGTATTCTACATATTTTTCTGATCAACTTTGATATACAATTTATTTTAATCTGACTTACGGTTTAAAAGATATTAAATTCTGAAGTTTTAATCAATTTAATTCATTTAAATCATTTATTTAATTCTTTTTAATATTATTAAAACATTATCCAGAACAGTGTCCATGACAGAGAGGGCCCACATGGCAGTGTCTACTTCTATTTATTTTAATTTAAATAAATTCCTGACAGGTGGGGCCTAGGTGTCATAGAGAGCAACTAATATTACCACTTATTTAATTTTAACATGCAGTGGGGCCTACCTGTCATAGAGACAACTAATACTAATCATTTTAATTAGCCAGTGGATTAATTAAAAGGGGTTGGGCCCACATGTCAGTGACAGGTTAAGCTAATTAAGAAATTTTAATTAAGTTTAATTAACTTAAACTAAATCAGGGCGTCGAACCCGCATGTAAGTGACTGGGGTTGCCCAGTCAGCACAGTTTACTGGTGAACCGAGTCAACTTGGGTCACGGGGCCACTGGCAGTGACCCAGGGGGTTGCCCCAGGTGTGCCACGTCGAATACTGCCGGCGGCAAGTCGCCGGCGAGCTCCACACGGCGGAGGCCACAGGAGGGCGTCGGGATTCATCTACAAGCCGCCATTTTGAGCACGGTTTGGGGCCTTCGATCGAGGGGAGCACACCGCGTCAATCCATGGTGGTAGCGCAGGCGGGGGAGCACGGAGGTGAGCGCCTGCTCAAGGACGGCAGCGAGTGATGGCAGAGAATTTAATAGGTTTAGTTGGGTTGCCTTGTTGGGGTTCGGGGCAGAAAACACAAATTTTTCCTTGACCTACGATACCCAATCCCAAGACCTATGCTATGCTGATGCAAGTAACAGACAGAAATAGATCACATACCAGTATGTAGTCCGTTAAGCAGGAAACGTTCCCGCATGAACATGGTTGGTGTAGTCGTACCGGCAATCCCCGATGCCGCGCAGATCCACGATGACTCATGTAGCCACCCGATCCTTGCAGACCGATGATGGGATTACGTCCCCGTCGGAACATTGCTGATGAAGACCTCGCGATACGACCACGACGATGAAGTAGCACCACAAGTGTAGTGCCTCGCGGGATTATACACATACAGTATACCCGACGTCCCTCCGGGCTCCGAACCAGTAGAGCAGCGGAAAGAAGATGGATTCGGATCCCGATTCCAGCAGCACGACGGCGTGCGTATAGTGGAGAAATCCCCAACCCAGAGCAGCCTCCAAACAAGGGGAGTCCGCTCAAAGGCAGGAGAAAGAAGGGAGAGAGATGAGAAACTTTTCTCAAAAAATTCATGATTAAAAGGGCACCCCTACCCCTCCTTATATAGACCAAGGAGGGGTGACACCCCCCCTTCCCCTTCCGGGGTGGGACTAATCCCAAGGGGGGGGTTATGGCGCACCAATAAGGGGGGTGGGCCCCCTCATGGCGCCATGGCCCATGGGGGAGGACTCCCTCTCCCCCTAATGGGCCCTATGAGGCCCATATGCCTTTTAATTCATTTTTTAATTATATTTAAATACATTTTAATATTTAATTCAGATAATTAAATAATAAAACATATATTAAACATTATTAAATATATTTTGAACCTTTCAAAATACCCAGAACAACTTCCGGCCTTCATCGGAACAATTCCGGTCATCACCGGAACAATTCCGGTGTTCTCTCCAATTTCTCCAGTGATCCCGAATCAATCCTTACTGCGTCGAGTACCCTTAAGTGTAATACCCTACGGTCCGGGAAACAGCAGACATGATCGAGACAATTCTCATTGATCAATGACTAATCAATTGGACCTGGTTACAATCCTTGATAGCCCCTGCGCTTCCATCGAATGAACTTCAATCGCTGTTGGATCCGTTAACCGTGTGCCTGTTCCCTTTGTCCCATGGTACTTTCCTTGTCCGAGGTTTGATCATCGGTATCCAATATACCTAGTTCGTCCTCGTTCTCAACAAACAAGTTTACTCGTTCCCGTGATATTACAACTCCGTGACCTAGTCACATGTTTGCAAACTTTATGATGTAACATCACCGAGTGGGCCCAGAGTACCTATCCGTCACACGGATTGACAAATCCCGCTTTGATCTATTTGCATACTCATCAACCATCTATTTCGGAATACCCAAAGTGCACCGTTATAGCCAGCATATTTCAGTCAGGCGGTGGGATACAAATCAAAGTCTCCTCATAGATGACAATTACGTATGATCATTACGGTCAAAGGATCTGGTCACTACGTTATAGTTATCGCAATGTCGAACTATGTGACTTGATCACATCGCAACACTTCTGGTGGGTGTATGTCCATCATATCATTATCCAATGATACGACTCCATTGTCAACAGACGCCATTGTCTCATGATCAGGAAACCTTGATCATCAATCGCCCAATGGACTAATATACTAGGGTTAACTAGGGACCTGGTTGTTTGTATACCACACCTGTATTAATGTTTCCGCTTAATATAGTTCTAGCATGGTATCAAACGTATTATGAACTAATGGAATATGCTCGATAAAACATATTTTATTTGCCTCTAGGGCACATTCCCAACAGTCTCCCACTTGCTCTAGAGTACAAATAATCTAGTTGCATTTTCTCTGGATCATAACTCCTTATTGATCATGCTTGCCCGTGGAAGAGGTTGTATCAACGGTCTGGGTACCATTCAGAACCGTATGTCCTTTTGCAAATCATAATGTCACCTAATTTGACATTCCTTCATTATCCACTATAATGATGAGGTATATATATTTGGCGGTGAAATGAGACTTCGTTTGCTGTGTCACATCAATGACATCCGGTGGGTCACGCGGACTTTCCCATAGTCATGCACACTTGAAACTCACTCAATCAGAAGTCGAACTTCTTAAGCCATAATATAACTCCTGCTACTTCTAAAGCAGCCACATCAATGTAGATTCAATCCTTAGTGCATTGTTTGCAACTTTGATGTCTAACCATGTTTCTTTCAACTTAGGCATTCATTAGTATGATATCTCAATTTTCTAGGTTAGTGTCAAAACTTGAACCAGCATAACATTTATGGTCAAGTCCACTATCCTTTACAAATTTGAGATGTATCCTCAGTTCTCTCCAGACACTGAAGGATAAACTTAACTCTTTGTTCAATGATTTACTCATAAATCATATCACAACATGTTCTTACTACTAAGAACTTGGGTCACATTACGTCGAGTACATAACTCTGGTTTTATATGAAAGAACCTATGACAAAGGCATAGAGGATCCAGCACATCCATTTCTTTCATTTACCATTAACCATTGTTCTTGTACTGATATTAACTCAACACTTCTCTTGGATATACAAGTAAGGACCACTTCTTAACTTGTCCCATTCTGAACTCCTTCAGAATCTTATCCAGGAAAGTATTACGACTCAATGTTATTAAACACATATCTATCTTAATAGATCTTCAATGCTTAATACTTTATTCATCTTCATTTATGAACGATTCAAATAATCATTAACACAAACTGCACCATTCATAATATGTTATCCATATATGAGAATGTTATCATGCTCCCACTCAAATATGTCATGCACATATTAAGTTATAGGATAACACTCATATTGCTCCCACTCAAATATGTCATGCACATATTAAGTTATAGGATAACACTCATATTGCTCCCATTCAAATATGTCAGCCACATATAAGACAAGGATAACATCCACATGGCTCCCACTTAGATATGTCAGACACATATTAAGTTCAGGATACTAACCACATGGCTCCTACTCAAATATGTCATTTACATATAAGGCTAGGATAATACTCCCATAGCTCCCACTCAAAATATGTCGTCTACATATATCAAGTTTCAGGAAACTATTCAGCTCCCACTCAGTTTCATGCAAATGCATGTTTCCTCGATATTTTGGCTAAGTCCAAAATCCTTTGATCATTCATCAAATCGAGAATTCCGTTTACGAGACACTAGTATCCATATGTTTTTCCAAAACCTTCTTGTTGTACCAATTACAACACTTCTTCAAATACAGGATTTGAGGAAGTCACGGTATTGATAACAATTCTGGATCAATCGTAGTGAATATCCCTTTGACTCAAGCATTGCTACATATTGTAGTCAACCCATTGAATTTGTCAGAAACAATCTTTGTGACAAACCAATCTTGACGTCCCTTTGATGTTCACATTTATTCCTCATAACTCTGAAGTTATTGTGAATATCAAGTAACCTCCTTACTTGATAAGATTCAAGCAATCTTAAATGTAACTCAACATAGGATTTCATGACTCATAGTCATATCTCGTACTTAGGTCCACCATCGCTTCTTTGTAGTTCGTAGGAATGTCTTGTTCCATTAACATGACAAGTGAATCATGAATATCATTTTGCACCAGGGGCAAATATATATTCTTGAATCCTACCTTTCTCAGTAAAAGCTTTCTTCAAAACATCATGATCTTTATCATTAGTTTCTCCTCTTATTGTAGAGTTTTGCTTCCAGAACATATTCCGTTGCACTACTCTGACATTTGGAGGCAAGGTCAATTACCTTGGTTGAACTTTCACTTTTCTTCCATTACCACATTTATCAAGAACAATTCTTGACAAACACCAAACATAGCAATACAAGTTTTGCTCCTTTTGGTTCTAGTTGTGGAAGATGCATCCATAGTTGTCTAAGGATACACTACAAAGATAATTTATCTTACATAAATCAAGCTTCCTAGAAACCACAATACACCATGACATATATAGTGTTGGTTTCCACGAACTCAGATGGTTCCCTATGCTGAAGTGAGTGTTTGCATATTAAATTAATAACTCTAAACAATAATAACGTAACTTGGTAAGAGATAACTTAGACCATACACTTTTCGATAGAATATGATCACAATGTTCAGGCACGTCAATCATATTGAAGTGTCTCAAGACATTGCAATTTGTGGAACAACTTTCACACAAGTCTTTATGCCCAAGACTAACTCAAAACATTTGTCACTTTGATCAAATCGTAGAGACTTGTCTTTCTTGTTAATTTAATATCCATCTTTACTCTGAAATCCCTTTTGATCATATCAAATTATTTCAGACTCATGTTTCATTAGTGAATACATATATTCATCTAAGTCCACATATGAAGTTCACGAAATAATGAAATTCACCACATGCTGACATACGATACATCACAATGTATGATACTCAACAATCAGTACACAATCTGTTTTACCAGAATGCGAGGTTTTAGTCATCTCACCTCAAAGGCATGGTTTGTATATGTCAAGAGATCAAGTATCTTAAGACATCATCATACCATTCATGACTTAAACTGTAGTTTCATTATTAAGCCTGGATATTTCTTGGCATTAGAATATTTCTTATAAATGATCAAACAACTATCATCAATATAAGAATAACTCATTCATAATCGTAATGTGACCATAAGAGATATCATTCATAAAAGGAGAACAACTGACTTGTTTCTCACTAATATGAATAATTGTCTTCGCGAGATGCAAGACACACTAATAAAGTCCTCATTCAAACGATCATAAAAGTTATTCATATATTAATCAATTGATAGATGTAGAGGGAGAATGTTGTCGACCATCAACTATCTTGATTGCCGTCAGCACACATTGTCACCTCATCCCTTCCAAGCCACTCTCAAGAAGTAAGTTCAAGCATCGAATACTTAATCAACCGCAATTAGTGTTTCGTGGGAAAGACATTTATAACTCGTATATCAAATATACCTTCTCCGTCAATGTCCATTCATGCATTGGTTCTACTCTTAAAGTTCTCAACTTTAACCATGACCTCATGAAAGGTGAACGGTTCTCCTTCATGACATAGTCCAGACATGGTCTTTGTAACTAGGAGGAAGCGGATGTAACTCCCCAGTTATCGCAAAGTAACCAGTCATTCAGTAGTCCAAGTTATACACAAGGTGTTCCATGTATCTTATACATTTTCCAAGTGACTTTCTCAGCAGGTTGTTCCTTCCACCATAGTTGAAAGAAACCCCGTCCATATACTCATATTCCATTACTCTGATTTGTGACCAAGTGCTTTCAAGTTCACCTAGCACGTCATACGTGTTGGTTAACATGCATTCACAATTCAGACTCATAGAATGAAGTATGGTGTATTGGACAGTCATTAATAAGTGACGGTGAGTACGATACTCATCATCATCTTCCTTGAATACGGAGTTAACAGGTGTATCTCCTAGCAGTTTTTCGTATTATGTTTAGCAAGTCATTACTAATGAGTATGTCTCTAATGGTGTTGGTACACATCAATGAAGTAAGACCCATTTACCTTAAGTTCTATCATACTAAAAGAGCCATAGTTCTAAACATTGGTATGACGTTATCTACAATGATATTTGCAAAGACATGAAGATTAAGTTCATAATATGGAGTTCATGTTTCAAAAACAATTCTGGAACTCCCACTCAGACAAACATCCCTCATAGTTTATTCTAAGTGATTACACGATCCTTGAAGAACATACCTCCCCCGTGTGACACGACCATCAGTATGTTGTTCAAGGTAGGCCATCATGCCAATCACATCATCCATGTGACTCATGCTCGACCTTTTGGTCTCTTGTGTCCCGAGGCCATGTCTGCACATGCCAGGCTCGCCACAATAACCTTAGTGAGTATATGCTGCGTATGCAAGGCCATGTTTCTGGACATGCTAGGCTTGCTCCACCCATCTCTTGTGAACGTAAAAAAGTTTGACACCCGTGTGACACGTGATGCCTCCATAATGAAGAACTTTCCAGATGGTGCTTCACTAAGGAAGGACACTTTGTTGGATTAGTGAGGGATCATCCTATTATGCTACCGTCGTATATCTAACATATTAGCAAAACAGGATGCAACAGTATAAATCATACATGCTATGATTCCCCCCGACATGCAAATTAAAGTTGAAAACGCCTTTCTACTTTATCTTTTGCAAGTTTTACGTGGCTGCTAGGGGTTTCGAGAAAAGAACCGCTTTCTATCCTGCAAAAACAAGCCACAACACCAATCCCGCAATTGTCTCTATTACACCCCTGTCGGGGCCCTCCGTTGCAAACATCTTCGCATCGCTAATGCAGAGAGACAGACACCCCCCCAGCCACTTTATATGGTACAAGCCATATGTCAAGTGTGGAACCAGTCTCGCGTAAACGTGTAAGGTCGGTCGGGGGCCGCTTCATCAAACATTGCCGCAACGCTAAATGAGTACCCGTGAGAGGGTAACAATTGAGAATTTATGCCCACATACTAGATGTGTTCTATCCGTACAATACATCTACGCATAGCCTTGCTCATGATACCACTGTTGGGGTTCGGGGAAGAAAACACAAATTTTTCCTTGCCTACGATACCCAATCCCAAGACCTATGCTATGCTGATGCAAGTAACAGACAGAAATAGATCACATACCAGTATGTAGTCCGTTAAGCGGGAAACGTTCCCGCATGAACGTGGTTGGTGTAGTCGTACCGGCAATCCCCGATGCCACGCAGATCCACGATGACTCTTGTAGCCACCCGATCCTTGCAGACCGATGACGGGATTACGTCCCCATCGGAACGTTGCTGATGAAGACCTCGCGATACGACCACGACGATGAAGTAGCACCACAAGTGTAGTGCCTCGCGAGATTATACACATACAGTATACCCGACGTCCCTCCGGGCTCCGAACCAGTAGAGCAGCGGAAAGAAGATGGATTTGGATCCCGATTCCAGCAGCACGACGGCGTGCGTATAGTGGAGAAATCCCCAACCCAGAGCAGCCTCCAAACAAGGGGAGTCCGCTCAATGGCAGGAGAAAGAAGGGAGAGAGATGAGAAACTTTTCTCAAAAAATTCATGATTAAAAGGGCACCCCTACCCCTCCTTATATAGACCAAGGAGGGGTGACACCCCCCTTCCCCTTCCGGGGTGGGACTAATCCCAAGGGGGGGGGGGTTATGGCGCACCAATAAGGGGGGTGGGCCCCCTCATGGCGCCATGGCCCATGGGGGAGGACTCCCTCTCCCCCTAATGGGCCCTATGAGGCCCATATGCCTTTTAATTCATTTTTTAATTATATTTAAATACATTTTAATATTTAATTCAGATAATTAAATAATAAAACATATATTAAACATTATTAAATATATTTTGAACCTTTCAAAATACCCAGAACAACTTCCGGCCTTCATCGGAACAATTCCGGTCATCACCGGAACAATTCCGGTGTTCTCTCCAATTTCTCCAGTGATCCCGAATCAATCCTTACTGCGTCGAGTACCCTTAAGTGTAACACCCTACGGTCCGGGAAACAGCATACATGATCGAGACAATTCTCATTGATCAATGACTAATCAATTGGACCTGGTTACAATCCTTGATAGCCCCTGCGCTTCCATCGAATGAACTTCAATCGCTGTTGGATCCGTTAACCGTGTGCCTGTTCCCTTTGTCCCATGGTACTTTGCTTGTCCGAGGTTTGATCATCGGTATCCAATATACCTAGTTCGTCCTCGTTCTCAACAAACAAGTTTACTCGTTCCCGTGATATTACAACTCCGTGACCTAGTCACATGTTTGCAAACTTTATGATGTAACATCACCGAGTGGGCCCAGAGTACCTATCCGTCACACGGATTGACAAATCCCGCTTTGATCTATTTGCATACTCATCAACCATCTATTTCGGAATACCCAAAGTGCATCGTTATAGCCAGCATATTTCAGTCAGGCGGTGGGATACAAATCAAAGTCTCCTCATAGATGACAATTACGTATGATCATTACGGTCAAAGGATCTGGTCACTACGTTATAGTTATCGCAATGTCGAACTATGTGACTTGATCACATCGCAACATTTCTGGTGGGTGTATGTCCATCATATCATTATCCAATGATACGACTCCATTGTCAACAGACGCCATTGTCTCATGATCAGGAAACCTTGATCATCAATCGCCCAATGGACTAGTATACTAGGCTTAACTAGGGACCTGGTTGTTTGTATACCACACCTGTATTAATGTTTCCGCTTAATACAGTTCTAGCATAGTATCAAACGTATTATGAACTAATGGAATATGCTCGATAAAACATATTTTATTTGCATCTAGGGCACATTCCCAACATGCCTTCCCTATTAACCGCGCCAATAAACGATTCTTGATAACCCACAAGTCTAGGGGATCAATTGTAGATTTTCGATAAATAAGGATGTTGATCCCACGAGGAGCAGAAGGTGTTGATAAGTGACACTGGATAAGGAAAGGATGCACACACTCAAAGGTAAATATTTAGGGATTTTTGGTTTAAGCAACAGAAAAGTAAAAGACAAGCAAAGTAAACAGGGTAACTGAGGAGTAGCAAGTGGCCCAATCCTTTCACAAGGATAAGCCTAGGAACTGAACTTAGAAAAGCTAAAGTGTTCTTGAGAACACACGGAAGAGATAGCCAAGTTACTTTCACCATACTCCGCCAAGTAATATGTATTATGTTGATAAGTCTTGGTGGGTGGATCAATGCTAGTACACCTTCTAGACTAAGATAAGTGTACTCTTATGATTACACACCTTGCAAGCATCCACAAATACAAGGTAGTAATTAAGGCATAAGCATAACCACAACATTACGATCAAGGATCCATAACTCCCTTGTGCAAAAGTGTGCGAACTGGGGTTCAGGTTTCTGTCACTCCGGCAACCCACCATAAGCATCCTTTGTGCACAATGTATTCCTCTAGGCCCATTTAAGGTGAAGTGTTAAGTGTTCGACTCACATAATACCACTAGAGAAATAACAACTCAACTTAAGTATCAAACAACACATAATACTTCAACATCATATGACTACTAATAACTAGACTTCTCCCATGTTCTCAAGAACTAAAGTAACTACTCACAAGACATAAAAGAGATCATGATCAGAGGTGATAGATGGGTGGCAAACAATCTGGACATAATGATATTTCTCCAATAAAACTCAATAGCATTCACCACAAAGTAGTAATCAACACCAACAGAGTAGAGAGGATAGATAGTACGGATTACAACACAAGTTGCAATTGTGAGATGATATGGGATGGAGATGGAGATGGTTCTGATGTTGGGGATGATGTTGATGATGATCTCGATGATGCCCGTGGCGATGATGATGATGATGGCGACGATCTCCCCTTCCGGGAGGTGATCTCTTCGGCGGAATCTGCCCGCCAGAGATGGATTTTCTCCTCTATAGGTTTCCGCCCCGTGGCGGCGGCAAAACACGGAAACTCTTCTGTACTTAGGGTTTTCACCCCAGGGGGGTCTTATAGGCGAGAGGGGGCACCGAGGGGGGCCACCAGGCATCCAGGAGGGTGCCTGGCGCGGCCAGGAGGGGGCCGCGCCAGGCACCCTTCTGGCTGCCTGGTGGGTCCCCTCACCTCCATCCTCGGTGATCCCCAGTCAATCTTCATAAAAATGATCCCCGTAAATTTTCATCGCATTTGGACTTGATCTGATTAGGCAACTTGGTGTCCACTTTTCACCGCTGAATCCTGGTTCTGCTGCTTCGGCATCGGAAAGTTGTAAACTGTGTAAAACAAGCCAAAACAACATAAGAACAATACTTTAAAGTGGAATATATCAATGAATAGGATGAAATTACGATATAAAGTAGTGATGCGTTTTGGACGTATCAACTCCCCCAAGCTTAGACCTCGCTTGTCCCCAAGCGATTACTGAGCTCGGTAAACCTGTCCACAAGTTTAGAGAGTGAAGCGTCGATAAAAGAATACGGACAAGAAGCATCAAGATTTCTCACCAAACTGAAGCATCCTCAACAGCAACCTCAACTCATAAGGTCCTTATGGGAAAGTAGTAATCAATTATAACAAAGTAGGACCTGGAAAACTCATCAAATCATGGCAAACATAGCCTTGGTCAAGGAACAACTAATAACTTTTACTTTTGCTCTTTCACTTATAATGGAACCAGTTGGAGCTTTGGAAAGAACATGTTATCAGTCAAGAAGTGCACATGTTAACACAAAGGACGATGTTTACTAAGCATAATATTTTGCAAACAACTCACTTATCAAAAGATAATGTCAACAAAGATGTAACATGCTAACTTTCAATGCAGCTTTGTATGCAAGAATCTTTATTAACATCAAGTGTCTGTTCTCTCTCAAGAAGGAAGGAAGTAGGAAGGACTGACTCAGCACAAAATAAAGGATAAACCCCGTGCAAAAGGGTAAGCAGGGAAAACTCATGTGCCATCTCTAGATCAAACAGAATAAAAACAGACTTTTGGGAGGTGCATGATCCGTCAACGACTGCTAATAGATAACTCACTCACTTCATGATTTGGACAAGTTTCGAGGAACGGCTCCCATGTGGGGACAATCACATCCCCTTAAATTCCTTTGTTTATCACTCATAAATGGGCGAAGGAACTTGTGTGTTAGTATTTATCTTTTACTAGCTGGGCACTCATGACAGTCCCTTCTCGTATTAGGGGTTTGCAGATTAGGCATGCAATCCCAAGATAAAACTTGGCCAAATTAAGAAGATCATGGGTCACCCACCACTTCCTCATGAGATGAATCAGCGGCACAAAACAGAAGATTTTGAACATATAAATATAGCACATAAATTATATACTTTAGGAGTGGTAGTGGAATACCACAAGTAGGAAGGTATGGTGGACTCAAGTGGAAGAAGTTGGTTTCAAGGTATGGAAGTACAAGCAGAATTCCGCTTAGTACAGAGTTTTGGCTAGCAAGGCTTTGAGAGAGCAGACAATTGATGACAACTTAGATGCAAGCAATACAAATCATAAACATTAAAACTAGCATGAAACATCTAATTGTCTTCCTTGTCAACATAACACTTCAAGCATAATAACACAAAGGTTTTGTCTATGTCGCTACTTTGAGAAAAACATGCTTGTTGTTATGACCAAAGCTATACTTGCCAAGATTAAATAAAGTTTTCGAAGCCATACCTGATATAAGGTCAATACTCCCCATAAGAATCGGCTCATAATGTCGATTGCGTGAAGAGAATACCAAGTGCAGCGAAGAAACCAAAAGACTTCTCACTAATATTCCTTCATAGACGGCCCCACACTCACGGATACAAAGCTCTCCACAAAAGGAGTGATAGACCTCAAAGCAACACCTATTTCATAAAGTAACTTCCCTAGACATGATATGACTCTACTTGACTCTTAAAGAAAAATATATAAAAGATAAAGATACCCGGCACTCCCGCAAGCTTGGAACAAGCTAAGGGGATGCCATTACCCGAGGAGTTTTACTCCTCATTCTTGTTGTGGTTGTTTCTTCAGATCCCTGATGACACGGCGAAGGGTTTGGTTCTCTAACTCCAAGACTTCCACTTGTATTTTTAGTACACAGAAATCTTCAATGAGTTGGTTGGTGATGTGGTAGGCCTCGGAGATGGTGGAAAGCATGCGTTGATCTTCAAGTGAAGTGGAGGGCCCTGAAAGGTTAAGAGAAAGATCATATTGAGGTTGGACAGATCCCACCATGATGGGATTTCTTGGACCCCCTTGTTGTTGTGCAGTGATAGTCTTGACTTCCTCTCTCACGGAGCGCTCCATCTCCGCTTGTCTTGCGGCAATTTCTTCTTCGGTAGCCCAATCAACGTGCTTCCCTTGATTAAGATCCTTCTGAACTTGACGTAGACGCCATCCCAAGAAGTCCTCTCCGCTCGAGCCACAAGAAGGCATCTCTAGCAACAGCTTTTCACCCTGGCAGAAACAAACCGAGAAAGAAAACACGTGAAATCGAGAGATACGGTGCCGGGACGATCCGGTCAAATATATAGCAAAAATTTCCGCAACAGAAGGAAGGTTTCAAGCCTAGGTGGAGTCGGAGTCGGATTCCAGGGCACCTAGGAGGGTGCCTGGCGCGGCCAGGAGGGGGCGCGCCAGGAGGCCTCCTGGCCCCCCTGGAGTTCCTCTCCGGCTCCACTTGGGCTTGGAATTTTCCTAATTTTGCAAAAACTTTGAAAAGTAAACTTTTATTGACGTTCGCGATATTTCCTTACCGTAATACATACATTTTCTTATTCTGCTCCTGCCGGAGTCTAAAACTGGGCTGCAACATGCTCTTCATGAGTTCTTGTATATATCATGTTCACATCCACATTGATAGGATCACCTGCCATGTAATGTTTGAGTCTTTGTCCATTCACAACTTGAGGTTTGGTGCCTTCGTAATTATTGATCTTGATTGCAGCAGACCGATATACTTCTTCGATAAGAAAAGGCCCTTCCCATCTGGAAAGTAGTTTACCTGGAGAAAACCTGAAACGAGATCTAAACAACAAAACTTTATCACCAACATTAAATTCACGTTTCAGAATTCTTTTATCGTGCCACTTCTTTACCTTTTCCTTAAACATTTTAGCGCTCTCGTAATCTTCACTCCTCCACTCATCTAGAGAAGTCAAGTTCATGAGACGCTTTTCACCAGCTAACTTTGGGTCAGCATTTAGCTCTCTGACGGCCCAGAAATTCTTGTGTTCTAACTCTAATGGTAAATGGCAAGCCTTGCCATAGACCATTTTATACGGAGACATGCCCATGGGATTTTTGTAAGCAGTTCTATACGCCCACAAAGCATCTCCTAACTACTTTGACCAGTCCTTTCTAGAACTGTTTACTGTCTTCTGTAAGATCAACTTGATCTCCCTATTGGTGAGCTCAACTTCCCCACTAGTTTGAGGGTGGTACGGTAATTCAATCCTATGATTGACATCGTACTTGGCTAGAGCTTTCCTAAAAGCTCCATGCGTGAAGTGTGACCCTCCATCTGTCATGAGGTACCTTGGTACTCCAAACCTAGGAAAAATTACATCCTTGAGCATTTTCAAAGATGTCTTGTGATCAGCACTCACAGTGGGGATTGCCTCAACCCACTTGGTTACATAATCAACGGCAACTAAGATGTGTGTGTACTTGTGTGAAGGAGGAAAATGACCCATAAAATCAAAACCCCAGCAATCGAAAGGTTCGATCACTAGTGAGTAATTCATAGGCATCTCATTTCTCTTGCTAATGTTACCAACTCTCTGACACTTATCACAAGATAGAACGTACCTTTGGGCATCCTTAAAAAGAGTAGGCCAATAAAAACCTAATTGTAAAACTTTATGTGCGGTCCTTTCACCGGCATGATGTCCTCCATAGGGACTATCGTGACATTGTCGAAGAATGTCCTGCTGCTCGTGCTCCGGTATACATCTTCTCATGATCCCATCTGGACCCTCTTTGAAAAGATGTGGATCATCCCAAAAGTAGTGCCTCAAATCCGTGAAGAATTTCTTCCTCTGCTGAAATGTAAAACCTGGAGGCAAAAACTTTGCAACGATAAAATTAGCATAATCTTCAAACCAAGGGTCAGAATGAGATTGTACTTTTACAATAGCAAGTTGTTCATCTGGGAAACTGTCGTTGACTGGAATAGGATCGTGCGGGATATCTTCCATCCTTGAAAGATTATCCGCCACCGGATTGTCTTCTCCTTTTCTATCGACAATCTGCAAATCAAATTCTTGAAGAAGGAGTACCCATCTAATGAGTCTTGGTTTGGCATCCTTTTTCTGCATAAGATACTTAATGGCAGCATAGTCAGTATGAATAATAACTTTAGAATCAACAATATACGGTCTAAACTTATCACAAGCAAACACCACTGCCAAGAATTCCTTCTCGGTAGTATCATAATTGTTTTGAGCACTATCAAGTGTCTTGCTGGCATAGTGGATGACATTCAGCTTCTTGTCAACCCTTTTTCCTAAAATAGCTACAAAAGCAAAATCACTAACATCACACATAATTTCAAAGGGCAAATTCCAGTCAGGTGGTTGTACTATAGGAGCGGTTATCAAAGCTTTCTTAAGAACTTCAAAAGCTTCCTTACAATCGTCATCAAATACAAAAGGAGAATTCTTCTGGAGAAGATTGGTAAGCGGTCTCGAGGTCTTAGAAAAGTCCTTGATAAATCTTCTATAGAAACTAGCATGACCTAGAAAACTACGAATACCTTTGATGTCCCTTGGATAGGGCATCCTTTCAATAGCTTCAATTTTTGCCTTGTCCACTTCAATTCCCCTTTCGGAGATCTTGTGTCCAAGAACTATCCCTTTGTTAACCATGAAATGGCACTTCTCCCAATTGAGCACCAAATTCTTTTCTTCACATCTCTGCAAAAATGTATTAAGATTGTGGAGACAGTGGTCAAAGGAGTTTCCATATACGGAAAAGTCGTCCATGAAAACTTCTACAATCTCCTCACAGAAACCATGAAATATTGCAGACATACACCCCTGAAAAGTAGCAGGTGCATTACACAAACCAAAAGGCATACGCCTATAAGCATAAGTACCGTAAGGACACGTAAAGGTGGTCTTCTCTTGATCCGCGGTGTTAACGTGAATCTGGGAGAAGCCAGAATACCCATCAAGATAACAAAAGTGGGTGTTTTTAGACAGCCGCTCGAGCATCTGATCAATAAAGGGCAGAGGATAGTGATCCTTCCTGGTGGCCTTGTTCAACTTCCTGAAATCAATACACATTCTACATCCAATAATAGTCCTCTGAGGTATTAGTTCATTTTTATCATTAGGAACAACAGTTATACCTCCTTTCTTAGGAACACAATGAACAGGACTTACCCACTTACTATCTGCTATATGATAGATGATACCTGTGGCTAGAAGTTTTAGAACCTCCGTCCTAACCCCGTCCTTCATCTTTGGGTTCAACCGTCGTTGATGATCAACAACTGGTTTAGCATCAGGCTCGAGATTGTTAGTATGTTGGCAAATGGATGGACTAATACCATTGAGATCATCAAGAGTATAGCCAATAGCACCTCGGTGTCTGTGGAGTGTCTCCAATAATCACTCTTCTTCATACCCTGAAAGGTTAGAATTGATAATAACAGGATATACTTTCTTTTCATCTAAATAAGCATACTTGAGCGTATCGGGTAGTGGTTTTAGATCAAACACCGGGTCTTCTTTTGGTTGCGAGAGGATTCCTAAAGGTTAAACCGGGAGGTTGTGCTTCAGGATAGGAGTTTGTCTTAAAAATTTGTCTTCTAGTTCATCCCTCTCCTGCATCTGTATGTCATTCTCGTGGTCTTCCATAAATTGCTGCAAAGTATCATTAGGAGGAATAGCAATAGAAGCAATTTCTTCAATAATTTTTTCATTACTTGACAAGTCAGTACCACGAGGTTGCTTAGAAAACTTAGAAAAAATAAATTCATACGGCTCACCGTTGAATTCAACAGAAACTTTACCTTTCTTGCAATCTATTATAGCTCCACAAGTGCTGAGGAAGGGCCTACCAAAGATAATAGGGCAAAAACTATCTTGCACTGAACCAAGTACAAGAAAGTCAGTAGGATATTTTACCTTACCGCGGAGTACTTCAACGTCTCTCACAATCCCAACTGGAGAGAATGTTTATTTATTTGCAAGATGAATCGTGACATCAATGTCCTCGATCTCAGACGGCTGAATCTCGTGCATGATCTCTTGATAAAGTGTGAAGGGAATAGCGTTGACGCTAGATCCCAAATCACATAGCCCATAGTAATTATGATCTCCTATTTTGACAGATACCACTGGTGTACCTGAAATTGGTCCTGTGTTCTTGGTTGTGACAATGTTAGTGGAAACAGCACAAAAACTAATAGTGGATTCTTTAATATCACTGGTTACCAGATCCTTGACCATTGCAACTTGAGGCTTGACCTTGATCATGTCCTCAGGTTCGTTAGTGGTCCTTCCATTTTTGTTTAGAATACCTGTAACAAAAGAGTGCTCATTTATCCTTGAAGGATAAGGAGGCTGTTCATACACAACTGCAGGTAAAACAGGATCAGTAACATTAATCTCAATAGGTGACTCCTTGAAAGGTTTATGATGTTGACTCTCCTTCTTCTTAGAAGAATCAATATGAGAAGCAAAGTCCTTGCAAAATTCAACCATTAGCTGGGAATCAAGACCAATTTTAGAGCAAAAGGTATTAAAGTAATCAGTCTTCACATAACTCTCAATGTAATCATGCTCATAGTTTGTAGCGGGTTCAATGCCTTTATCAATTTCCCAATCTTCGGTGTTATTCTGGATCCTTTCTATAAGATCCCATTTTTCTTCCATACTTCTAGTCTGGAATACCCCGCTAGAGGAGGCATCCAACATCTCCTTGTCCTGACGAGAAAGCCTGGCATAAAAATTTGTAAGTATAATTTCCTTGGGGAGCTCATGGTTTGGGCATTTGAGCATCAGGGACTTCAGTCTCCCCCAAGCTTGAGCGATGCTCTCTCCGTCGCGAGACCAAAAGTTGTAGATGTAGTTCCTGTCTTGGTGAATTTCACGAAGAGGATAAAACTTTGCATAAAAGAGAGACATAAGCTCTGGCCATTCAAGAAGATCAAAGTTATCGAGTATCTTATACCAATCAAAAGCTTTATCTTTGAGTGATATGGAGAATAGTTTCTTCATGACGAACTCCATCGTTACACCTGCAAGCTTAAATAAAGAACATAATTGTGATAAATATAGCAGGTGTTCTCCCGGATGTCCTTCTCCTATATAACGATTAGACAAGACATGATCAATAATACCAGGTGGTATTTTATAGGGCACAATTTCAGTAGGGGTAGGAGTGACCACCACAGTCGTGGGACGGCTCCTCACCAGCAACGAACCAACAGTAGCGGAGTCCATAAGGACTGAGAGTAACAACAAAAAATAAAGGTTTCCTTACCGGCTTCACTTACCAATAGCGCTACACTCCCCGGAAACGGCGCCAGAAAAGCTCGTTGATGGCGGAGAAGTTAATAGGTTTAGTTAGGTTGCCTTCCCTGTTAACCGCGCCAATAAACGATTCTTGATAACCCACAAGTCTAGGGGATCAATTGTAGATTTTCGATAAATAAGGATGTCGATCCCACGAGGAGCCGAAGGTGTTGATAAGTGACACTGTATAAGGAAAGGCTGCACACACTCAAAGGTAAATATTTAGGGATTTTTGGTTTAAGCAACAGAAAAGTAAAAGACAAGCAAAGTAAATAGCGTAACTGAGGAGTAGCAAGTGGCCCAATCCTTTCACAAGGATAAGCCTAGGAACTGAACTTATAAAAGCTAAAGCGTTCTTGAGAACACACGGGAGAGATAGCCAAGTTACTTTCACCATACTCCGCTAAGTAATATGTATTATGTTGATAAGTGTTGGTGGGTGGATCAATGCTAGTACACCTTCTAGACTAAGATAAGTGTACTCTTATGATTACACACCTTGCAAGAATCCGCAAATACAAGGTAGTAATTAAGGCATAAGCCTAACCACAGCATTACGATCAAGGATCCATAACTCCCTTGTTCAAAAGTGTGCGAACTGGGGTTCAGGTTTCTGTCACTCCGGCAACCCACCATAAGCATCCTTTGTGCACAATGTATTCCTCTAGGCCCATTAAAGGTGAAGTGTTAAGTGTTCGACTCACATAACACCACTAGAGAAATAACAACTCAACTTAAGTATCAAACACCACATAATACTTCAACATCATATGACTACTAACAACTAGACTTCTCCCATGTTCTCAAGAACTAAAGTAACTACTCACAAGACATAAAAGAGATCATGATCAGAGGTGATAGATGGGTGGCAAACAATCTGGACACAATGATATTTCTCCAATAAAACTCAATAGCAATCACCACAAAGTAGTAATCAACACCAACAGAGTAGAGAGGATATATAGTACAGATTACAACACAAGTTGAAATTGTGAGATGAGATGGGATGGAGATGGAGATGGTGCTGATGTTGGGGATGATGTTGATGATGATCTCGATGATGCATGTGGCGATGATGATGATGATGGCGAAGATCTCCCCTTCCGGGAGGTGATCTCCCCGGCGGAATCTGCCCGCCGGAGATGGCTTTTCTCCTCTGTAGGTTTCCGCCCTGTGGCGGCGGCGAAACACGGAAACTCTTCTGTACTTAGGGTTTTAACCCCAGGGGGTCTTATAGGCGAGAGGGGGCACCGAGGGGGGCCACCAGGCATCCGGGAGGGTGCCTGGCGCGGCTAGGAGGGGGGCCGCGCCAGGCACCCTTCTGGCTGCCTGGTGGGTCCCCTCACCTCCATCCTCAGTGATCCCCAGTCATTCTTCGTAAAAACGATCCCCGTAAATTTTCATCGCATTTGGACTTGATCTGGTTCAGCAACTTGGTGTCCACTTTTCACCTCTGAATCCTGGTTCTACTGCTTCGGCATCGGAAAGTTGTAAACTGTGTAAAACAATCCAAAACAACATAAGAACGATACTTTAAAGTGCAATATATCAATGAATAGGATGAAATTACGATATAAAATAGTGATGCTTTTTGGACGTATCAGCGAGCTGCGTTCGGCTCCAACGGTAGGTTCTACAGGGGGCCGAATCCGAGCGCGCCAAGGAGTGGGATGGACTCCACGGTCCACTGGAAGCACGACGGGGCAACAAGCGCGCGCAAAACGGCTTGGGAGCATGGCTACGGCATCAAACGGCGACGGCCGGAGTGAGAAAAAGAGGGGCGGCCTCTACAGACTTATCGGCCGCAACGGGGGGTTGTCGGAGGCTCAGGGGCTCACCAGTGAGGTGTAGGCGGTGGCAACGGGCTCGATGACGACGCTGGGTGGCCGGAATCGTCGTCGAGGTCGCGGCGGCCGGAGAGGGAGAAGAGGACGCGAGCGACGACTGCGGTGCTCCCCAGGCTCGATTGGATGGTGTAGACGATGAAGACGACGAAGGGGCGGCTTCTGGACACGGCGGTGGAGGCGCTGGTGGCCGTTGGCTGCGGCAGCGCACGGCGGGGGCGACGGCGGGCTCGGGAGCTTCTTCCCTCGACGAGAGCAACACGAGGAGGAGGGGGAAATGGATCTGGCCGTGTCTATGGGGTAGGGGTGGGTCGCCCTTATCCTCCAGCGTCGACGGGAGGGGCAGGGGAGGCGGGGCCGGCCTGGCAGCGGCACGGCGAGCTCGGCGCCGTACGAGAGCAGGTGAGGGAGCAGTTGGGGGAAGAAGACAAGGGGTGAGTGGCCCATGGGCCAAGTGGGCTGTCGCCCTAGGCGAGATTTAGATATTTTCCTTTTTTTCTGTTTTTATTTCTCTCTGTTATTCTCTTTTGTATTTGTTTTTATTGTCTTGCATTTTTATAAAATATGTTAGGGGTTCCTAAATCCATGTTATACCCCATGTAGGTGATACAACAACTTTGGTTTATTTTAAAATTCAATGAATATTTTAATTAGATTTAGAATTGCTAAAATGGACTTCATTAGCTACTGTTTTAATTATTCACAATTTTCCATGGGTAAATAAATTACCAAAGTTACCCCAACATGGTTCTATTGATTTTTGGCAATTGACAAAATTGGTTCTATAATTTTTGGATGAACTTTCATCTACCACACTGTTTTTATTATCAATCAAAAGGAGTTTTGGACTTGATTTGATTCCAAGTGATCAAGGTGAATTAGGCATATGGTTTTGAATATCAACCATCATGGTTTGAATATGATCAGAGGCAAAGTTTGATCACGGCATGATTAGCAACCAGGATTAGCAACAGTAATAGTCAACAGTCAAAGTGATTACTGTTACAAAAACTGAGGGTGTTACATGATTGTCCTCATTAATGTGAGCCTTTCACACCCTTTTTGTCTTCCTCCTTCACCATATTTCTCTCTTTGCCATCCTAAGTGTCAACTCTCGTGCTTACGCTCATCCATTGCATGAGTGGTCAAAATATCGAAAAGGAGTGGATCAAATTGACTTGTACCTGGATAGTGGTTTGGGGATGAGTCAAGATAAGATTCCAAAGAAGACCAAGTGTGAAACTTTAGTAGATTGAGTTCTCAACAAATATATTTTTTCTTTTGTATTACCATATCCCCCTTCTTGCACGCAAACACCATTTGGAGACATTTGAGTCACGGAAAGCGAGAGCTCTTGCACCTAATGTTCTTTCGTTGCTTGTCCCAATGCTAATATAGATTCTTGCATGTTATGGCTTGAATTGAATCACATACCTTGATTGCTTTACTTTCAAAGTTCTTATATGGTTGCTAGCATGTCACCACAGAAATTATGCTTGTTATCATTTACCTACTCGAGGACGAGCAGGAATTAAGCTTGGGGATATTGATACGTCCCAAACGTATCTATAATTTCTGCTTGCTCCATGCATGTTTTGTGTGATATTGCTATTATCTAGATACACTTTCATACACTTTTGATCTAATTTGGACTAACTTATTAACTCAGTGCACCACAGTGCCAGTTCCTGTTTTTTACTGTTTTTCTATTCCAGGTTTCCCCCATATTAAAAATGCTCCAAAAATTCGGGGAAAATCAGACAAAAAAAATCAGCGCAACGGAAGCTTCCGGAATCACCAAAGTGGGGCCAGAGGGCCACCACCAGGGACCCAGGCGGCAACCTGGCGCGGCCTAGGGATTGGCCGCCCCAGGGGAGCGCCTGGACCCCTGGTGGCCCCCCTGGCTTCCCCCCTTCGCCTATATATTCTCCGTGACGCCAAACCTCCAAAGACAGAACCCATTTTCGCGATCTCTCCTCTGTTCCGCCGCCGCCGCGCTTCCAAGATCGGGAGCGCCAGCAGAGCCCTTCCCGGCACCTTGCCGGAGGGAGGGTTGACCTCTGGGAGCTTCCCCTCCACCACGGACGCTTCCCGGATGTGCCGTGAGTAGTATCCCTTGGACCATGGGTCCGTGATCAGTAGCTATGTGATGTTATCCTCCCCTATTTGTTCTTCATGGTTTAGACCTCTGAGCTTCCCTACATGATCGAGGCACATATGTAATTTTCTGCTGTTGCTATGCTGAGTTTGCTGGGATCTGATGGATTATGAGACTATGTTCAGATTGTGATTGAGTAATATATTTGGTTCTTATCTTTTATATTTTTGTTCCTAAGTAATTCTTGCATGTTCTCCGTTGTTGTTTATTGCTTTGGCGAAGTAGTAGGTAGTGACTCCAAGAGGGAACGTTATGCTCGATTGTGGGTTCATGCCCCTTGATGACATGCTTGAGTGACAGAAACATGAGTCTAGGGGGTGTTTTGTTGCCACAAGGGGGAAAACAACGGTGCTTGTAACCGCGGGTGCAAGGATTGTTTACTTTACGCAAAGTGTTTTTTAATGCAGTTGTCTGTTGCTTTGGGTTTACACTTTGGGTGGGGCTCGCAACTTAATACCAGTGAGATGTTCTGGATAGATATCTCAAGGTGGGTGATTAGTGTTGGGAATGTGCCCTAGAGGCAAATAAAATATGTTTTATCGAGCATATTCCATTAGTTCATAATACGTTTGATACTATGCTAGAACTGTATTAAGCGGAAACATTAATACAGGTGTGGTATACAAACAACCAGGTCCCTAGTTAACCCTAGCATACTAGTCCATTGGGCGATTGATGATCAAGGTTTCCTGATCATGAGACAATGGCGTCTGTTGACAATGGAGTCGTATCATTGGATAATGATATGATGGACATACACCCACCAGAAGTGTTGCGATGTGATCAAGTCACATAGTTCGACATTGCGATAACTATAACGTAGTGACCAGATCCTTTGACCGTAATGATCATACGTAATTGTCATCTATGAGGAGACTTTGATTTGTATCCCACCGCCTGACTGAAATATGCTGGCCATAACGGTGCACTTTGGGTATTCCAAAATAGATGGTTGATGAGTATGCAAATAGATCAAAGCGGGATTTGTCCATCCGTGTGACGGATAGGTACTCTGGGCCCACTCGGTGATGTTACATCATAAAGTTTGCAAACGTGTGACTAGGTCACGGAGTTGTAATATCACGGGAACGAGTAAACTTGTTTGTTGAGAACGAGGACGAACTAGGTATAGTGGATACCGATGATCAAACCTCGGACAAGCAAAGTACCATGGGACAAAGGGAACAGGCACACGGTTAACGGATCCAACAGCGATTGAAGTTCATTCGATGGAAGCGCAGGGGCTATCAAGGATTGTAACCAGGTCCAATTGATTAGTCATTGATCAATGAGAGTTGTCTCGATCATGTCTGTTGTTTCCCGGACCGTAGGGTGTTACACTTAAGGGTACTCGACGCAGTAAGGATTGATTCGGGATCACCGGAGAAATTGGAGAGAACACCGGAATTGTTCCGGTGATGACCGGAATTGTTCCGATGAAGGCCGGAAGCTGTTCTGGGTATTTTGAAAGGTTCAAAATATATTTAATAATGTTTAATATATGTTTTATTATTTAATTATCTGAATTAAATATTAAAATGTATTTAAATATAATTAAAAATGAATTAAAAGGCATATGGGCCTCATAGGGCCCATTAGGGGGAGAGGGAGTCCTCCCCCATGGGCCATGGCGCCATGAGGGGGCCCACCCCCCTTATTGGTGCGCCACCCCCCTCCCCTTGGGATTAGTCCCACATGGGAAGTTGAGGGGAGGTGGCACCCCTCCTTGGCCTATATAAGGAGGGGTAGGGGTGCCCTTTTAATCATGAATTTTTTGAGAAAAGTTTCTCATCTCTCTCCCTCCTTTCTCCTGCCTTTGAGCGGACTCCCCTTGTTTGGAGGCTGCTCTGGGTTGGGGATTTCTCCACTATATGCACGTCGTCGTGCTGCTGGAATCGGGATCCGAACTTCTTTCCGCTGCTCTACTGGTTCGGAGCCCGGAGGGACGTCGGGTATACTGTATGTGTATAATCCCGCGAGGCACTACACTTGTGGTGCTACTTCATCGTCGTGGTCGTATCGCGAGGTATTCATCAGCAACGTTCCGACGGGGACGTAATCCCGTCATCGGTCCGCAAGGATCGGGTGGCTACAGGAGTCATCGTGGATCTGCGCGGCATCGGGGATTGCCGGTACGACTACACCAACCACGTTCATGCGGGAACGTTTCCCGCTTAACGGACTACATACTGGTATGTGATCTATTTCTGTCCGTTACTTGCATCAGCATAGCATAGGTCTTGGGATTGGGTATCGTAGGTCAAGGAAAAATTTGTGTTTTTTGCCCCGAACCCCAACAATTAGTAGTAGATGCAGGTTGATTTCGGTCTACTTATTTTGGCGTACCGCCCATGCTTTTGAGCCTCTTCCTTTCTTTGTAGCATAGTTAGCATTGCGGTGCGTTTTTAATCCTGTCAATTGCCCAGTTGTGATTTGTTTACCTTGCATGACAGTTTTATCATCTTTTGGGAGAGATACATCACTAGTGAACATCACGGGACCCCGGTCCATATTCTCATCACTGTTTACACGCTCTTTTATTTTCCTACTTTTACTTTCTAACTGTTATCATTATCCCTTGTGTTTGATCCTTTGTGAACAACAAGGCCGGAGAGATTGAAAACCTCTCTGTACTCGTTGTAAAGCAAAGTTATTTGTATTGTGTGAAGGTACAGGTTAAGGAAGCAACTTTTGTCTAAAACGGTGCCATTGTTTCCTTGCCACCTACTTATCATTTTTGGAGTCCTACGGGAGACAAACCCTATCCTCTACATAGGGGAAATTTGTCGCTACACCACATCTAACCTTCCACTTGGGGTAACCAACGAGGATAGAGTATCACCGATCTACTTCCACCTTGATGTTGCTGATTCTTTTGACGAATCTCCTCCTCGCCATTGGCGTATTTGTTAGCAATCTCCATCAATCTTCCGAGTGAGGTGACATGCAGGGATAGAGCCAGCTTGAGACTCAATTCTCTATATTTGACTCCTTGCTTGAATGCGTGTATGGCCTGGAACTCAGAGACCCCTTCCACCGAGTTATGAAGTGTGATGCACCTCTGAATGTAATCTCGAGTAGACTCAGTATTCCCTTGGACGCAGAGCTGCAACTCGGTCAGGCCTCCAGGTCTCTTGTAAGTTCCTTCAATTTTTTTGATGAAAACTCTTTCCAAATCTTTCCAAATCCAAATACTATTGGGGTGGGTAGCTGATTCAACCATGTCCTAGCTGATCTCTCCAGCATCAATGGGAGATGCATCATAGCTATTTCGTCTCCCCCACCTCTGATTTGTACCACAATTCGGTAATCATCCAGCCATGTCTGGGGTTTTGCATCACCTCGGTATTTATCTACCCCTTGTGCTATTCGGAAGTGAGAAGGGATAGGGGTGGAATGGATCCTCTCACTGAAACACACAGGCCCCGTAGCCATTGAGGGACGAGCTTGATCTTGCCGCTGGAACCTAGCTCGGTCAACTCGGCCCTAGATGAGGTGACTACATGCATCATCATCAATGTTGGTATATTGGTCACCTTGGTAACCGCCTTGGTGTTGATGGAAATCCTCCCTCCCCGAAACGCCACGATCAGACCTATGGGTTCCGGCATAATCATTTTTCCTCCGCGGCTCTGGGCGCCGATACTGGTCATGGAGATATCCTCCACGGGGATCATTTCTACGCCGGGGAGAAATGTTTTTATTCATATGGGTACTAGCATGCGGTGTGTGTACAAACTGTGAAGTACCAGTAGGAGGGGGCTGAGAGTGCACACGCTGCAGTGATTGACTAACTCAAACATTCTGCTCTACTGCCCTCTGCAACAAAAATGCTAAATGTTGTATTCCTTCCGCCGCCGAACCACCCGGTTGCAGAGAATTAGCAATCCGAGTTGCTGCTAACAAGTTTTCCATTGGAGTGTCAAGTGCTCGGAAGCCCCCCCCCCTCTCCTTGGCCCCGTAACTGCCAACTAGTTCTGCTTTGTTTGAGGCGAGCAACCTCCCGAGCTTGGCGTTCCAAAGTATCCTCCAACTCGGCCAAACGTGCCCGCTCAGATAGATTGGTTAATATGGCTGCTTCTAAGCATCGTCCCTCCGGAGTGGTTGTGTCAATGGGAGTTTGCAATAGCTGCTCTGCTGCTTCTTCGTCCTCCTGTTCCTCCCGAGTAAGCGGTCATGGCTGGCGACTCGAACCTCCGAGCTCCAGCCTTCTGAAAGCAGATACACGCCGAACTGGCTCTCGATGATTGTCGCTAAGAGGCTCTTGGTGCTCGGTTTCGTTTCGACCCAAATCCTCCCTTGTGGGCGATGGCTAAGGTGGAGGCGTCCCGGCCATGCATACCTCCGCAACGACAATGGGTGATCCGCTGCTACCTTCTTCTTCTTCTAGTTCGGTTCCTTGCATATCTTCATCTTCACCCGAATTGAAGAGATGCATAATGGATGCTGTTGGACCTTCTCTTGCCATCAAATCGTCAAGAGCTTGCTGAGAAGACTCAATAGAGTCTATGAATGCTTCTTGCTGCACTGTGATATTTCTGCGGCGCGTAACTCGAGGACGGCTTGAGCGCTTCTTCTTGAGATGAACTGCCAAGGGGGCACGTGCCTGTATCTAGGCAGGTAACTGGAGTCGCAAGGCCCCTGACTCATCAAACTAGAAATGAACACGGCCCCTTGATGGTAGCAACTGTGCCTGGAGTGGTGAATCCGCCAACCAAGCAGAATCATCGGCAACAAAAGCCAATGATCCAAAAAGGAACATCTCGCCGTGGACGAGCTCGGAGCCGCGCGTCGGCGACGATGATGAGGAGAAAACCATCCTTGCGATTGCTAATCAACTCAGCCCCACGGTGGGCGCCAACTGTCGTGGATATATTCCTGACAATGAGTATAGGGGTATGAAAGGAGCTATGTGAATCTGTACGCAAGGAGGTTGACGCAGAGAAAGTATACAGGTTAGGCCTCTCCGTGGAGATAACAACCTTAATCATGTCCAGACTTACTAGGGTGTTCTTCCTTAGGGTTCTTGGGAATAGTATGTGTGTAACCCTACCCTGGGTGAGGGGTTGGGCTTATATAGAGTGTGCCCTGCCCCTTCAGTACCCTAGTAATGGGTTTTTATTACAAGCCTTAATGCCTAATCTTAATACACGAAACTGCCTACCCACTACATCTAATTAAAGGAGGGGTAACGCTTCTGCCTTCAATGTCTTCACGTCTCTTGGCCTTCTCCTCTTCCGAGTAGCAGGCAGCTCAGTAGTCCCTTCTTCCGAGTGATGAGTTACTCGGAGATAGATCATTCCTCCGAGTAACGGTTTACTCGGAGGTTGTCTTCTTTTCCGAGTAACGAACAACTCGGAAGTAATGCATCTTACACGCTTGTAGTTCCCGAGTTATTAACAACTCGATAGTTTTAGTTTTTCCTTTGTTCTTAAATATTTGGATGTCATGATATATTTAGGGTACCCCATGATATTCAATACTTAAGGGTATACCTTTGGTATGACCACGATAAAGGGAAAGAAGACAAAAGAAAGTACAAGTGATGTGACACATGTGATGTGATGTAATATGACATCTCACACCTACGTTATTCCTGATGTGACTAAAGATGTCATCATCTTGTCTTGTCTTGTTGATGGGACACATCGGTTGACCCCTCGGGCAGCCGACCAACACGCAGTCGGCAGGTGGCAGCCGACGAGCTGATAGTCGGTGGATGCGCAGTCGGTGAGCGCGTAGTCGGCGGACGCAGCTGCGTTGAATCGGGGACTTTGGTATACCTGGGGGTAATTCTCCCGACAGTAGCCTCCGAGCCTCCGGGTGACTCGGTGAGTCATCCGGAGGCTTCTTCCTTGTCGTTATAGATGGATGATGATTGCACTTGGTGCAACTTGTTTCCAGTGGGGGCGCGTCAGCGCACCCACTGGGTGTAGCCTTCGAGCCTTCGGGTGGCTCGGTGTGTCCCGGTTGCCACGTCTAGTTGGCGACCGCGTCAATGGCGGTGGAGGTCGATCCCTCCCGCGTGGCTGCGACGCTGCTACCTCTGAGTTCGATGCTCTTTCGTCTTCTCTCCGGCCTCATGTGATGTTCGCAGGGAGACGACGGAGGTGGTGTCAAGACCGTGGTGGCGCATGCTGGTGGACGCGAAGCTAGGTGGAGCACGTCTAAGCATCTGGGGTGGTGGTGTTGGGGGTCGGGAGAGATCCTTGTCGGCCTGTCTGACCTCAAAGTGCTGACGCATGTGGGCGCCCCTGCCCCTTTCTGAAGGGCTTCGGGGGTACCCTTCCCCAATGATATCCATGTACCGGGGGGAACCCTAGTATTCGTTCGGGCAACAACGGCGTCGGTGTCGTTCTCCTTCATAAAGTTGTTGCTTGGTACTCGTGCTTCGAAGTGCTAGGAGCATGGTGATATTTCTTCGATGGACGCAGCGGTTGTGGGTCACTCTCCGTTTCATCGATCTGCCGATGTCAGTTGTGTTTCCATGCACATGAAAGAAGAGAATAATGCTCTACGCAGCTTCAAACATGGTAGTACTCCGGCTTCGTCTTGGAACCCAAACAAATGGCAACCCAGCATAGCCAGGCTGGCCGGTCTGGACGTGAGTTCAAAACAGCCAAGCATTAAACAGAGGGAGCATGCATGCATACTCCTACCGAAATCTTTGGCAATCTATCTGTAGGGATTCGGGCCCCTCCAAGTTCCAACAGTCTTTCCGTCCCTCCCGCCACGACTTTTTCCCGTGTCGTGAGACAGGCACACACGATAAAAGCAAGCAAGCAAGCAGCGCAGAGCTGCTGCCGCAGCGGCCATGCCAGGGGACAGAAGAGAGAGGATGAATGAGCTAAGCAAGAAAAGACTCGCTCGCCGCTGCCTGCTGCTGCCGTTGCTGGCTTCAAACCAAAAGAAAAGAAAAACAACATGTATGTCCACACGCGCGACGGCCAATGCCCGACACAAGTCGGTGATACAATTCCTCTCACGGTAACAAGGCCCTCGTCAGTCAGTCAGTCAGTCAGTCGCTGAAAAATGTTTCGTCAAAACTGAAAAACTTTGATCGGCATTACACACGTCCAACTTTTCTGCACTACAACAATAGCTGAAACTACTACACTGGCTTCGGCACGGTGGCCCACTTCCAGCGAGAGAGGAGAGATTAGCCTTCCCTGTAGTAACAGACAGAGACCGTGGCAGAGAGCTACACACATGACACCATAGACCAGCACAGTCTTCCCGCAAAATAAAAAAGACATGCATGCAAATGCAAGGCAAGAGTCTGCTCCGTTGTGTACGCGTATGCCGGCTGTTGCTGTGGCAGCAGCAGTGAGCACTGTGCGGACAAGGGCAAAAGCAGAGAAAACAGCTGACACCCATTGCTCCTCTGCTCCCTCCTTTCCTTTTGCCTCTCTCTCTCTCTCCCCTCTCTGTTCAAAACCCAACGGAGTGGGCTGCTCTGCTCTCTGCTTAAATCCGCTTCCTTTCTTTGGGAGACACGCACCCCACCCCTTGCCGGCTTGCTTCTTCCTCCCTCCTCCCTCCTCAAACACTCTCCCCTCCCAACCAAGCCGACGGTCGAGGAACCGGAAATGGACGCGGATGGGGACGACCAAGCCACCCCCAGGCCTCCATGGCCTCCTTGGCAGCACCAGCTGGTCGACGCGGAGGAGAAGGTTAGCCACTCTCTCTCTCTCTCTAGATGTTAGATGTTACTCTCTCTCTCTACATATTAGATGCTACTCTCTCTCTCTCTCTCTCTCTACATGTTAGATGTTACTCTCTCTCTCTCTCTCCACATATTAGATGTTACTGCATTTTACTTGCTCCTCGCTGTTTTTTGAGCTTGTGAGTTGCGCTTGTCGCCAAGTAGTACAACGTAGTACTACAAGCAGAGGATAGGCATGCGCAAAATACCATTTTTACAAGGGATTGCGGATGCTAATTCTAGATTTTCATCATATAGATTTGGTTGCTACTTGCTGTTTCAAGCTAGGAACAAAGATAGGCATGCTGTATTTATGCACTAAATCAACAACATCCTCCAAAGTACCGCATTTCCACGCATATAGCTTAGAGGGCCCATTTTGCTTGTCCCGTATCGTATGGTTCCAACTCAAGGGAACAATGCACCGAAGTACTTCTACAAATATTTGGCTACAGAAGAAGTTTTTTTTTCTCCGATGGAATAGTTAGATGGCTAGATCCAGCCTGGGAGGACTGAGGAATTGATGTGGGCAACTGTACATATTTTAAGGTCGCTAATTGGTTTAATTACCATCTTTCATGAGCCTCTAGTCGGACCATAGTACAGTTTGTGGACCTAGATTTTGTCTTACGGTACTACTAGTACTAGTAGTGCTACTTTACAGGGGAGACGTTTCATGTTGCTATATTTTCTAGGAGTATCACAGAACAGAAGAAGAAAAAACTTCAGCATTACTTCTCTCTTGAATCTTTGGCTTCATAGCTAGTTGACGAATTTGGAGAGTTAGGTCATGATTCCAGCACTGGTTTATTTTAGTGCTTTGATGCCTTCAACAGTATATATGCCCTCGGGTAATCAGTTGGGTGGTGTCTCTTTACCTAAATATTAGGCGATTTGTTTCTAGTTAAATAGAAGAAAGGCTCTTTCCATTTTTGTTTTACTAGTTGTATTGTTTTACTAGTTATATTGAAATAAGACAAAGAAATATACTTCTGTTGCAATTCTTATTATGTAGACTTAAGACTCAAGAAATTTCTCTTAGCGTCTCATTGCAAAATGAAGACACTGCATTTTTACCCTGATCAGCCTATGCATATGACATTTTTGTCGTTTAGTTTGTTAGAGCATTGAAATGTCGGAAAGTACCTACTTAATAGATTTATGTAGGACCCTTTAGGCTCTTATTTCAACAACTCTTCTTTTACCTTTTTCATGTACATGATTTGCCTGCTCTACTAAAGAACCTTAGGACCATAGCAATCAACTCACTTTAAAGCAACCATTGTTGGTTGCATTTATTTATTTATCTTTTTTTTTCTAAGAATCCTCATTGTTTTTAGCAGTATGGGCTCATTTCTTCCCTTCCTACAAGATCAATGCACAATGAACTTGTGGAATTGTGGTACTGATATTTTGGTGTAGATCAACATAACTATAGTATGTAGATTTTCCTTTAGATGCCATATAATCTCTAATCTTCAACACAATTTTTTGACACATATGTAAAATGTGGCACCACAAAGGAGTTATTTAATTCGGCGTCCTACGCGTCGGCCGACAGATCTTTTTGAAGGATCCATCACCTCAGCAGCCGTTAGATATACATTATTCGGTGACTTAGCATTGGCTTTACCATTGCAACAAAGGTCATGTTGGAACACTTTGCAATAGAGCTCATGTTGCAGAAAACTTTTGCAACATAGATGATGTTGCACATTTTTTTTTGTCTTCACTGTTTTGCTACATGGAAAACAATTTACAACATAGATAATGTTGTAGAAAAAATACAACTTTTTTTGTCACCACTCTTTTTGTAACATGGATGTTGTTGCGGAAGAAAATTCGCAACTCAGATGATGTTACAGGAAAAAATTGAGAATTCTGTTTCCGTCTTTCTTTTTTTGCAACTTAGATGTTGCCCTTTTCGCAAACGCAATGCTTGGTGGGTCATACAAGACACGTGTCATTCAAAGGAGACAGTGGTGTCATTCAAAGGAGACAGTGGATGCTCGCGTGTGATCCACGAGTGTTTCCTTTTTTTATAGAAAGACTGTAAAGGACCCCCCCCCCCTGCAGTTTAATAGGTGCAACAAACCCAAATTGTAAGTACCATACCTTAAACCTGGGCGAATGGAAAGACATCAACCCTTTCTCACTACTAGGCTAAGCCTTATGACGTATGAACTAGCCTGTTGGTTTGTGCGTGCTTAAAGCAAAATGTTTTCCTTTTTAAATCCTGTTAAGGTGATAACTGCGGCATGAATCATTTATGTGTTGATACCTATAGACAGTTTGCTTTTCTGTGTTATCGACATCATGGTTTCTTTTTTCTTTTTTATAGAAAAGGTAATCTTGAAACCCATTAACCAATGAACAATCTTATTGTAGGGAAATATTGGTTTGTTGTTGTTGACCTGTACATAGTGAACTTGTCCTTTGCCTTATATATGGTTGACCTTAAGCTTATGGACTGCCGACAAACCATAAAACACATTCTCTCTGCATGTGTACATATCAACAAACATTTGGGTCCTAGCTTACAGAAAAGGTCACCTTATCCTCTACTTTGGGTGTGTTCATAAGCTAATGATGATGATACTTGGGGTTAGAATGACGTCATGCTGCGCTAATTGCAGTGTAATCTTGCTAACGTCTCAATTGACTCTAGATTTCTAATCTTCTCCTGATCTGCAGGTAGCAAGTCCAGGTTGATCATCACTGGGAGGAGCCGGCCGTGACGACGCCTGGTCGACGACCGCGGAGGGAGGAGAAGTCGGGAATGAAGCCGTATTGGTCCGGGAGCGTATACATAGCACTATATTCTTTTGCGTAACGTTAGACAATTAATTACCAGATGGTACAAGTTTCAGTTTTAGATGTGCACTGATCAGTAACTACTAGCCTATTCTTTAACAGAAAACATATCTATTGGCACTGTTGCCGGCTACAGCCGGAAGCGCTGCCTCTTTATTCCATTCGTATCCATGGTCCAGTCCAGTGTGATGTAGTCGCACCATGCAAATGTTCGATTCGTCACTCAGCAATCAGACATCGCTGTTGTCGCTACGCGGCGTGCCGGTGCCCGTGCGGAGGCGTGCTGGTACGACGGGCAGGGTATGTAAGGCCAACTCCAACGGGGACGCGCGGTTTGTCCGGATTTAGTCCGTTTGCGTCGGCCCTTGGACACTTGTTCGTGCTTATCCGCGATTTTTTTGACGCGACAACAAAAGCGACATTTTTTATTCATGTCAGCGATAATGCCAGCGCGCCATGCCGGGGCGCGCAGTGCTGGCAACAAAAATACACAGTTGGCGCCATGAATTCAAAGCTGGGTGCACATGTCAGCGCTAGAACAAAAAAAAAAGCCAACGCCAATCCTTTGGCGTCCCCAATCAATCATCCGAAGCAAGCATCTCATTTTGCATCTTCTCGAACCATGCCCGCTTCCTTGGAGATACGATGTTCAAGTCCACCTTCATAATCTCCATTTGCTTCGTCATCACGGCAAGCTTCACTTGCTTCTCTTCGATCTCAAGTTTCTTCTTTTGAATCTCGAGATATGCCTTCATTTGCTTTTCTTTCTCTAGGTGCTTCTTCTCTTCTCTCGCCACCTTGCTCGTGGCTAAACCTTTCAAGGTTTCTTCCAAAGCAAGTGTTGCCGTCTCACGTTTGTCTTCGATTTTAGAGTTTTTTCGCCCTCTTGGCCTCTTCTCGGGGTCACCATGATCAACCATGGCGGACGAGCCTCCATTCTTCTTTTGGGCAGCATATTGCTCCCTAAACTTTGGCAACTTGCTAATGATGTTCCAACAATGGGTGAGGATGAATGATTTGTTTCCATGTTGAACTTTGAACAATTCCAAAGCTTGGAAAGCCTACACACAGTGAGCATAGACAATTAATGCGGCGCGCGCTATGAGAACAATTTAATGCGCTGGGCGCTGCAGTGCAGCAATTTAATGCGCTGGGCGCGCCCAGCTGATGGCGCGAGAGTTGACGGGTGTAGTCTTCTCGCCCTTCGTTGGTGAGCCTCAAGTGGAAGGCGTGATGCAGCACAGCAGCAAATTTCCCTCAGTAAAGATACCAAGGTTTGTATCCAGTAGGACTCCAGAGATGATAAGTAGGTGTCAGCGGCGCAACTGACGCGGACCTGCACACAGACACAAATAACTTTGTTCCCAACGAAGTTCAGAGAGGTTGTCAATCTCTCCGGTCTTGTTGTTCACAAAGGATCAAACACAAGGGATAATGATAGCAACTGAAAGTAAAAGCAGAAAAGTAAATGAGCGTGGAAACAGTAATGAGGATATGGACCGGGATACGTGGTGTTCACTAGTGATGTCTCTCTCCCAAAAGACGATAAAACTGCTATGCGAGGTAAACAAATTATAGAAGGGCAATTGACAGGATTATGAACGCACCGCAATGCTAACTATGCTACAAAAGAAAGGAAGAGGCTCAAAAGCACGGGCAGTACGCCAAAATAAGTAGACCAAAATCCAACTGCATCTACTACTAATCATCCACCTTGAGATATCTATCCAGAACATCTCGCTGGTATTAAGTTGCGAGCCCCACCCAAAGTGTAAACCCAAAGCAACAGACAACTGCATTAAAAAGCACTTTGCGTAAAGTAAACAATCTTTGCAACCGCGGTTACAAGCACCGTTGTTTTCCCCCTTGTGGCAACAGCACATCCCCTAGACTCATGTTTCTGTCACTCAAGCGTGTCATCGGGGGGCATGAACCCACAATCGAGCATAACGTTCCCTCTTGGGGTTACTACCTACTACTTGGCCAAAGCAATAAACAGCAACGGAGAACATGCAAGAATTACTTAGGAACAAAAATATAAGAGATAAAAACCAAATATATTACTCAATCACAATCTGAACATAATCTCATAATCCATCAGATCCCATCAAACTCAGCATAGCAACAGCAGAAAGATTACAAAAGTGCCTCGATCATGTAGGTCAGCTCACGAGGTCTAAACCATGAAGAACAAAGAGGAGAGGAGAACATCACATAGCTACTGATCACGGACCCATGGTCCAAGGAAAACTACTCACGAGACATCCGGGAAGCATCCATGGTGGAGAGGAGACTCCCGGAGGTCGGCCCTCCCTCCGGCAGGGTCCCGGGAAGAGGTCTTCTGGTGCTCCCGATTTCGGAAGCGCGGCGGCGGCGGAATTGAGGAGAGATCGCGAAAAAGGGTTCTGTCCTCGAGGGTTTCACGTCACGGGGGATATATAGGCGAAGGGGGGCAGCTAGAGGTGGACCAGGGGCCCCTAGCGCGGCCAGGGGTGGGGCCGCGTCGGGTGGCCGCCTGGGCCACCCCTGGCTCCCCTCTGGCCCCACTCGGGCTCTTCGCGAAGCTTCCTGTACGCTGATTTTTCCTATATTTTTCCCGGAATTTTTTTGGCACTTTTTATATGGGGGGAAACTGAAATAGAAAACAGCAGAAAATAGGAACTGGCACTGGGGTGCACTGAGTTAATAGGTTAGTCCAAATATGATCAAAAGTGTATGAAAGTGTATCTAGATCATAGCAATATCACACAAAACATGCATGGAGCAAGAAGAAATTATAGATACATTTTGGACGTATCAACATCCCCAAGCTTAATTCCTACTCGTCCTCGAGTAGGTAAATGATAACGGCATAATTTCTGTGGTGACATGCTAGCAACCATATAAGTACTTTGAAAAGTAAAGCAATCAAGGTTAGAAATTCAATTCAAGTCATAACATGCAAGAGTCTATATTTGTATTGAAACAAGTAACAAAAGAACATTAGGTGCAAGATCTCTCGCTGTCCGTGACTCGAATGTCTCCAAATGGTGTTTGCGTGCAAGAAGGGGGATAGGGAATCCGAGAAAAACATTTATTTGTTGAGAACTCAATCTACTAAAGTTTCACACTTGGTCTTTTTCTGGAATCTTATCTTGACTCGTCCCCAGACCACTAGCCAGGTACAAGTCAATTTGATCCACTCCTTTTTTCAATATTTTGAGCACTCATGAGCGTAAGCACGAGAGTTGACACTTAGGATGGCAAAGAGAGGAGTACGGAGGAGGAAGACAAAAAGGAGAGGAAAGGCTCACATCAATGAGGACAATCATAGGCAAGAGATGCCAAATGATAGATATGATGTGAGGAGTAGGGATTGCCATACAACGGATGCACATACGAGCTAAGAAGCTCTCCAATGGAACTAGTGGGGGTGCATCTAACTTGCTCGCTCATGAAGACCTAGAGCTCGTTTGAGGAGGCTCATCCTTGGAATATGCAAGCCAAGTTCTATAGTGTGAAGGTCCCCACATAGCTATATGCATAATGATCATCTCTATGGAGTACAAGGATATAAAGGGAGTACTAGTGTGTATCTCTCAAAAGGATAGTAGTGTTGCCCCTTTCTCTCTTTTTATTTCTTTTTCTCTTTTTTTCTATTTTTTTTGTATTTTTTGTGGCCTCAATGGCTCTTTCTATTTAACTCTCATTTGTCCTCTTTGGGATCTTTTATTGTGTCCACTTTGGGATCATTTCCTCAGTTAAGGGCAACACTCTATTTTACAAGAAGGTAAAGGAGATCTTTCACACTTTACAAGGTACTCAAAATCATAAAGAAGATGCAACTATCATGATGTATGCAATGTATGTCGCTGCCAGTGTAGCAGAAACATGTATGACATGAAGATCAAGTCATGAAGAGGTGGATGTTGCATGGCAATATATCTCGGAAAGGCTATGGAAATGCCTTGATAGGTAGGTATGGTGGTTGTTTTGAGGAAAGATATAAGGAGGCTTATGATGACAGAGCGTATCATGCCAAGGGTTTGGATGTACCGGCGAAGGTGGACACCAACTCTCGGAGTGAGAAGAAGGCAATGCACGGCACGGGAGAGGCTAGCAAAATATGGGAAGGTGGAGGTGTCAACTTTCAATACTTACATTAGTCCGAAGAAATCATGCACTTATTATCGGTAACTCTCAATCTAATAAGGAGGTTCACAAAGAGACAAGTACCCCGAGGAGGAGTGTATGGGGGTTTGGTTATCCTTGCGCATCCTCGACTCATCGTACGTGAGTGTACTCTAATATTCGATCCCTCCAAAGATTAGTGATCCATCTAGTAGCTAGAGTTCTCAACTAGTTTTGTAGGTTTTGAAAATACACAAGGATTGCCCAAAATACGACACCTATCACTAATAGGCTAGAGCTCTTGACACCAAAAGTTCAAACATTACTCACAACAATACCTCAAAACTATTGCAAGTTACTACTAGAATTAAATAGCAACCTCAAGTACCTACTTTCAAGACAAAACACAACTCAGTGCAACAACCAACTCTCTTTAACAAGATAAACATGAAAACTAACAAAAGAGTTCCAGCAACAAACTAAACAAAAGCCAAGGCTCTTGCTAAAGACAAACTAAGACTAAAACTAAACATGGCAGCAGCTATGAAAAGATAAAGAACACACAACAGCAAAAAGATAAGCAGGAAAAATCCTATGATGTGTTCTAGATTTTGAAAGTGGAGCGTGTTTTTCTCTCACACAAAGTAATACGGGATCTAACTTGTTATTAATTGCAAGAAAAGCTGAAGAAAACTAAAAATAAAACCTAAGAGCGAGACGCTCCAAGCATAGCACATAACGCATGAAGTGATAAAAATATAGTGAGACGAAGGACGAACTGATGATTGTTGATGGAGAAGGGGATGCACGGGGACATCCCCAAGCTTAGACTCTTGAGTCTCCTTGAATATTTATTGGGGATGCATGGGGGCATCCCCAAGCTTGAGCGCTTGACACTCCTGGATCTTCTTTCATCATCTTCCATCGCACACTTGAAAACTCCCTTGATACATAACTCATCATAAGCTGATTAGAGAGGTTAGTACCCTTAATAAAATAATTTTTTCCCACTGCATATAAAGATATTCTTGAAGAGCTACTGTTTATCAAGAGTGCCAAAAAGTTTTTGCAAAGAAAAAGCAAGCTTAAGGTTTGCAAAAGTTAGGAGAGACAAAACGTGGCAGAATCTGTGAAAAACAGAACAGCAGGTAGTAAAGAATTTTTTAGGGATACTTCTGCATCTCAAATCAAAAAACTCAGAACATACGGAAGTTTCGTAATTGTATAAAGAACGCTTTGTAAAAATTTCAGCTCAAAAAGATGAACTGGGATTTTTCTGGAATTTTTCTAATCACGAGGACAGAATCTGTTTTCTGGACAGCATGTCACAACTTTTACTTCCCTTGCCGTAAGAGGCTATAACTTGGCACAAAGCTGAAAAATAAAGATACAATGATGTTGCTACAGTAGTAACAAACATAAAGACACAACAAAAGCAAAAAGAAAAACTTAAATTCATTGCGGGCTGCCTCCCGAAAGCGCTTCTTTAAAGCCATTAGCTAGGCTTAAAGATTATGAAAGATGCTCACAAGAGAATAAGAATTGAAGCAAAAGAGAGCATCAAGAAGAAAATGTGAAACACATTTAAGCCTAACCCACTTCCTATGCATAGTCATCTTGTAAGAAAATAAATCAAAGAAGCACAAAGTGACATGCATAGGAAGGTAGAACAAGAACAACTTCAAAACTTTCAACATGAAGAGAGGTGTTTTTGTAACATGGAAGTTTCTACAACCAAACTTTCCTCTCTCAAAGTAATTTTCAGTAGCATCATGAACAACATCAAGAATATAACTATCACATAAATCATGTTGTTCATGACCTACAAGCACACGTGTATTGTTTTCAACACGGTTTTTAGGATGATAAGATAGATGCAACCCATCACATTGAGCCTTGATAAGAGCATAGTTCTCCGGAATATGAATTGGAGATTTCAAAATGATAATAGGACAATCAAGTGTGGGTGCAATAGAAACAATTTCATGTTTAACATGAGGAACTATAGCAAGTTCATCTCCGTAAGCATCATGCATAGTGGCATCACGGCCATAAGCATAGAAGGCGTCAACTTCATCAAAAAGGGATATTTCAAAAGAATCCATAGGATCATAACACTCATATAAGGTAAGAGTCAAAGAGTTACTCTCATTAGAAGGTAGACATGGATGGCTCCATTCTTCCTCCTCTTGTTCGTCACTCTCCTCCTCTTTTTCATCCAAGGAGCTTTCAGGTTCAGTAATTTCTTCTTCCATAGAGTCCTGCAAAACATTAGTCTCTTCCTTTGGAGAAGAGATTCTCTCAAGATGATCAATAATATAATAATTTGCATCATAATTTTCCAAACAATAGTTAAGTATAGCAAGACTCTCAGATTTGTAAGGGGCGTCATCAATATTTTCAAGAAAAGAAGTAATTTCATAGGCACCCTTAAAAGCAACAAATTCTTCTATTTGTTCTGCATCATAAAAATCATAATTTCCCTTAGCATAAGTAGCTAAGGTTTCATCCTCATTGTACTCACATTGGAAAGCAAGGTGTTTGTGCCTCATAAAGCAACACGATTCATCCCTGCAGAAAGATATATTATATAATGAGCACAAGTTTTTAGCATACTCATACGATTGATGTATGAGTCTCCATAAGTGTATCCCTTTTTGAGACAAGCGGTATTCCTTGTAATATTCTTGTTCATCCTCCGTGAATCCTCCATGCCAATAAGATCTAGTTTCAAAGAAGTTAGACATTGATTGGCAAGTAAGGAACTAGACATACTATATATATATATATATATTTTGATTTTTGATAAAGGACACAAAGATAAAAACTGAAAGGTAAACTAACAAGACTAAAAAACAAAGGTAAAGGGTAGTGTGCAACTACCCTATCTTAGCACTCGGAGTCCCCGACAACGGCGCCAGAAATTTGCTTGATGGCGCGAGAGTTGACAGGTGTAGTCTTCTCGCCCTTCGTTGGTGAGCCCCAAGTGGAAGGCGTGATGCAGCACAACAGCAAATTTCCCTCAGTAAAGATACCAAGGTTTGTCTCCAGTAGGACTCCAGAGATGATAAGTAGGTGTCAGCGGCGCAACTGACGCGGACCTGCACACAGACACAAATAACTTTGTTCCAAATGAAGTTCGGAGAGGTTGTCAATCTCTCCGGTCTTGTTGTTCACAAAGGATCAAACACAAGGGATAATGATAGCAACTGAAAGTAAAAGTAGAAAAGTAAATGAGCGTGGAAACAGTAATGAGGATATGGACCAGGAAACGTGATGTTCACTAGTGATGTCTCTCTCCCAAAAGACGATAAAACTGCTATGCGAGGTAAACAAATTACAGAAGGGCAATTGACAGGATTATGAACGCACCGCAATGCTAACTATGCTACAAAAGAAAGGAAGAGGCTCAAAATCACGGGCAGTACGCCAAAATAAGTAGACCGAAATCCAACTGCATCTACTATTAATCATCCACCTTGAAATATCTATCCAGAACATCTCGCTGGTATTAAGTTGCGAGCCCCACCCAAAGTGTAAACCCAAAGCAACAGACAACTGCATTAAAAAGCACTTTGCGTAAAGTAAACAATCTTTGCAACCGCGATTACAAGCACCGTTGTTTTCCCTCTTGTGGCAATGGCACATCCCCTAGACTCATGTTTCTGTCACTCAAGCGTGTCATCGGGGGGCATGAACCCACAATCGAGCATAACGTTCCCTCTTGGGGTTACTACCTACTACTTGGCCAAAGCAATAAACAACAACGGAGAACATGCAAGAATTACTTAGGAACAAAAATATAAGAAATAAAAACCAAATATATTACTCAATCACAATCTGAACATAATCTCATAATCCAACATATCACATCAAACTCAGCATAGCAACAACAGAAAGATTACAAAAGTTCCTCGATCATGTAGGGAAGCTCACGAGGTCTAAACCATGAAGAACAAAGAGGGGAGGAGAACATCACATAGCTACTGATCACGGACCCATGGTCCAAGGAAAACTACTCACGAGACATCCGGGAAGCATCCATGGTGGAGAGGAGACTCCCGGAGGTCGGTCCTCCCTCCGGCAGGGTGCCGGGAAGAGGTCTTCTGGTGCTCCCAATCTCGGAAGCGCGGAGGCGGCGGAACAGAGGAGAGATCGCAAAAAAGGGTTTTGTCCTCGAGGGTTTCACGTCACGGGGGATATATAGGCGAAGGGGGGCAGCCAGAGGTGGACCAGGGGCCCCAGGCGCCCCCCTGGCGCGGCCAGGGGTGGGGCTGCGCCGGGTGGCCGCCTGGGCCACCCCTGGCTCCCCTCTGGCCCCACTCGGGCTCTTCGCGAAGCTTCCTGTACGCTGATTTTTCCTATATTTTTCCCGGAATTTTTCTGGCACTTTTTATATGGGGGAAAACTGAAATAGAAAAACAGCAGAAAACAGGAACTGACACTGGGGTGCACTGAGTTAATAGGTTAGTCCAAATATGATTAAAAGTTTATGAAAGTGTATCTAGATCATAGCAATATCACACAAAACATGCATGGAGCAAGCAGAAATTATAGATACGTTTTGGACGTATCATCAGCTAGCGCGCTGTACATATAATAATGGCAGTAGGTGATCATACCATGTCGCCGACGCCGAGGCCACTCACGGGGCGGTTTCGATGGTCTCGAGGGTGGCGCAAAACTTGTTTCACTCTAGTTGAATCAACCCCCATCTTTTCTTGATCGATTCCTCCGTCCGGTTGCTTTCCATTCCATATGGAGGAACCATCTTGCGCTCGTGGAAGTATGCATAGATGCGGTGCCAAAAGACTGAGCCTTTTTTCTCCGCGCCGGTCTTGGGGTCTTGGCCAACATCCCTCCAAGCATGACAAATGAGCTCATCTTCTTTGATCGTGAACGCCTTGATACAGATGCTTTGGCCCCTCTTTTTTGTGCTCTTGCTTGTTGGGTGAGCTCGTCCATGAATGACAATGGCGCCTCACCAATGTCAAGACCATCATCGCTGCGTCATTCTTCTTCAGCGCCGGGGCCATGCATGACACCCTCGTCGTCCACAAAGCAGTTCACGTTCGCGTTTGCGTCTGCCATGTCCTCATCTTGCTGGAAGGTGCGGCCGTCCTGACTTTGCGTCTCATCCAGATCGACGCCGCGCCCCTCAAAGATGAGATGGTCCATGAGCAAGGAGGCGTATGCGGTGATTGCCTCTCCCCCGGGCGCTTCCGCGAGCTCTTCGGGGACTGGCATTTCGTCGAACAGTTTGTGGGGAGGTGGCAAACTGGCGATGGAGAACTCCCTTGGCCGATTTCTCCCCGCCATGGAGCCACTGCCTCGTCCCCGACGGGCTAAGCATTGAGGTCGACATCGATGGCGCACATTGGAGGGGCCATCGATGTCGGCGTCTGCATCATCACCTCCGGTGACGTGTCATGCGGCGTGGTCGACAAGCTCGACGCCACCGACGTGGTCGCGGATGTACGCGGGCGCTGGGATGATCCCGTGCCGCTCTTGACAGCAGCAGACGAGCCCGGGGCCATGGCAGCAACGACCGCGACCACAATTGCGGGGTCGCGCACGTATCCTGCCATGTATAGAACTCACGCCGCCGCTTTTTGTGCGATGGCCTCGTTCTCGCGTGCCATGGCTTCCGCCTTGGCTTGCGCGGCCATGGCGTTCGCGGCAGCCTCGGCTTTGGTGGCGGCCGTGGCTTTGCGGCGGTCGGCTCTTTCGGCCGATTGCAAGGCCCGGTCCCGCGTCGCCTCCGCCTTCGTAAACTCCTTCTTCGGTTTCTTCGGTCGCTTCGGGCCGACTGGTGCGGTCGCTGCGGTGATGCTTGGCTCGGGCGGGGCGGAGCCGGCGGCGGCGCCGCTGAGATTTGGCTCGCTCTCCATGAAAGGGCGCGGGAAGCTTTGGAGAGAATGGAGGGAAATGTGGCGCTCTATGTTACCGACGAGTAGGCCAAAGGAGGACAAGGGCGGGCGCTCGCGCCCGTCCGCGCTTGTCCGCGCCGATGCAAATCAACCCCATTTTTGGACCGGAAATGAGTCAGAACAGACGCGAAAACGGACGGGCGTTCGTTTGCGCCGGCGTATTGGGCCGAGTTTTCTGTCCGCGCCGACACAAACAGACTAAATCGGACAGAAAACAGACAAATTTGGGAACGGGGATGCATGCGCTGCGCTGCACCGTTGTGTGTATCAGAAATTCAGAATATGCTATTTTTCGTGGACATGTATATCTTTGGCCAGCAGCGGTCTCAACTTTAAAGATATACTAAGATTCTTATATTTGAAGCTTTCATGCTGCCCCACAGACCATCTAGGTTTGGATGCCAAGCTGAAGAAAGAAGAGTGATGCATCGCAGGTTTTGGTGTGGCCTTTAGAGGAGGCAGCTGCTCCATGTGAGAAATCAAGAGAATGGAAAAGTAAGTTGAGATGCACATATCTACTCTTGTGAGCTCAGTATAGTCCCAAGAGGTCATAGGAAGATTTTTTGTTTTTTTAGGCAATGAGAGAAAGAGATGAAAACGAAGAGGGGAAGAAGATGATGATGGGTGTGGGTGTCATTAGCAGGCCGCTTATAACGTTATGACTTGATTGAGAGAGTAAACGCATATTTAATTGTAGTGGGCTGATGAGTCAAGACTGGTTTTTGTCCCCTGCGTCTCGGCGAGACGGCTATGGTTTTGATATCCTCTGGCGATCAAGGACAAGAGTTCTCCTCCCCTACTCGATCTCTACCCATCTCGTCTTAGGGCAACCGGGTGGGATCGGAGGGTTGTTGTGCGGCAGGATTTCTATTCCCCCAGGGCAGAAGCTTTGGCTCTGACCTAGGGTTTGCCTGGTTTCTCGGACGGAATTCATCGTGACCTAAAAAAGATGGCGGATGGCGCTGGCCCTAGCCAGCGACATGGGAGGCGTGAAGCGGTGGAAGATCTCTTGGGAAGGCTGAATCTTGAGGAGGAAGAAGGAGGGGGCTTTGTATGGGAAGAAGAGGTGAACGAGCCGCCGGCGGCGGCAAAGTGGCTTGCAATTGCAAAGGTGCAGACCACGGCGGGCTTCAGCCCATCGGCTCTCTATGCTGATATGCGATTTGCCTGGAATCCAGCAAAGGAGGTGGTGTGGACAAAGATTGATGATAACTTGTTTACAGCTCAATTCAATTGTCTGGCCGATTGGAACAAAGCAATGAACTTGGGACCTTGGCTCTTTCGGTCTAAAGCTCTGATATTGGAAGAATATGATGGATTCGAGGACCCGAAGACTGTAGTATTGGATAAACTGCTTTTCTGGGTTAGGGTTTTGGGACTGCCTGACAATTTCCTCCATGAGCGCGTAATCAAAGGAATGTGCAGATCAATGGGTGAAATTGTCGAGGTTCAACCGAAGTTGCCGGCAGGATACACAGGGGAATTTTTCCGTGTAAGGATCAGGATAAATGTGAACAAAAGGCTGGTTCGTTTCGTCTCAATCACCAAGGACCTGAAGAAGAGCTGGTACCAAGTGAAATATGAAAAGCTACCAACGTTTTGCTACCACTGTGGAGGTCTGGGGCATTGGCATGAGGAATGTGGAACTGGAGAACATGACCCAAAAACTTTTGAGTGGGGTCCATTCGTGCTAGCAGAAAGGTTTACAGCAGGCAGAGGAAGAGGTAGGGGTAGGCAGTGGAACGAGGAACAATCTGAGGATAATGATCTACCGCTAGGCCGTGGAAGAGGAAACCTTGATGGGTTCGGTAGAGGTAGAGGGCGGGGAGGTGATGTTGCTTTAACGCTCTCTTTAATAAACCTTCAGAAGGGAATGAACAAGGTACAGAGAAGGATGATGATCTGGACAAGGATGATCTGTCTAAACGCAAAAGGCTAGCTGAGAATTCAGTGGCAGATCAAGTGATCCCTATGAATATGGACCCTAAAAACTCTGATCCGTTGGCATTGGTGACAGTGGAGAAAACTAGAGTGGTGGCGAATCTGGTTGACAAATTTGATCGTGTGGGTGATGTGGATGACCCCAACAACACACCACACAAAAATGAGAACAAAAAGAAGCAGCGACAAGAAGAGGACAACATGGAAGTGGAGGTTCCTCAGCAGGCCCTGAATGGGAATGGAGATGAGCACGTAGACAAGGACAAAGAGTTGTTATCGGCGGCCTCCCGTGAGGAGGACCGCCGGGAGCAATGAAAACCATAAGTTGGAACTGTCGAGGCATCCTTGGGGCCCCGACAGTTCGGTCGCTTCTTGACATCCAGAGGTGGCATGCGCCGGATGTGATCTTCCTCTCGGAAACACATTTGGACGAAGAGAAGGCTGACGTGTTGCGCAAGAAACTCAAGATGGACCACATGATAGTTTCCCCTAGTGATGGGAGAAAAGGAGGATTGTTGCTTGTATGGAAGAAGGAGGTGAGGATCTACTCCCGGACAGCTACGCTAGACTTTATTGATGTTATGGTTCAAGAGGATGGGGGCGAGGAGTGGCGACTCACTGGAATCTATGGTGAGCCGAGCTAGGACAACAAAGATCGCACGTATACCTTATTACGTGATCTCAAATCCTAGTCCAACATGGCGTGGATCGTGTTGGGTGATTTCAATGAAATTCTTTTTTACTTCTGAGAAGGAGGGTGGGGTCCCCAGGCAGCAGAGTAGAATGCAAGCTTTCCGAGATGCTCTTGCTGATTGCGACCTGGAGGATCTAGGATATGTGGGGGACATGTTTACCTGGTTTAGAGGTGGACTGAAAGAAAGGCTGGATAGAGGGGTGTCTAATGCAGAATGGGCGGAATTGCACCCTTATGATAGCATATGCAATATGGAGATGGGGAAATCGTACCACAGACCGATCATGCTTGATACTGAGTACCTAAAAGGAGTTGCAGAAACCCGTCCTTCCTATGGGCGCAAGTTTGAGGCGAGATGGCTTTCGGAGGAAACAGTGGAGGAGGTCGTTAAAACTGCTTGGAGAAAGGCCAGTACTGACCCAAGCATGAGGTCGGCTTCTGCAAAGTTACAAGCTGTGCATCAGGATCTACATTTATGGGATAGAAAGGTGCTTAAAGAGCCTAGGGCCCGTCTGAGGAAAACACAGGAGGAACTGGAGAAGTGTATGAGAGCACTAATAACTGTCGCCACAAGGATAAAACAGAAAGAGCTCGCGTTGTTGGTTGAGAATTTACTGGACCAGGATGAGATATACTGGGCCCAGAGAGGACGTGTGAGTTGGTTAAGAAAGGGGGATCAGAACCCTACCTATTTCCATCATCAAGCCTCAGCTCGAAGGAAGAGGAATTTAATCAAAAAACTAAGAGCAGAGGCAGGAGACTGGATAGAAGGAAACGATGGGTTGAAAACCCTGATAAAGGGCTACTTCGAAGGCTTGTTCACCACGGACAGCGTGGCCGTGGATGACAGGATGATGAACTGTGTCAGACGTGTTGTGACTACTGAGATGAATGAATCTCTGACCAAAGAGTATACTCGGGAAGAAATAAAGAAGGCTATGTTTCAAATTGGCGACCTAAAGGCCCCTGGTCCTGACGTTCTGCATGCGGTGTTTTATAAACGATTTTCGCATATTCTGGGCGAGGAATTCACAGATGAAGTTCTGGAAGCGGTAAGGAAAAAGGAACTTCCAGTTGGTTGGAACTCAACCAATATTGTTCTCATCCCAAAGGTAGCTAGCCCGGAACTTATTTCCCAGTATAGGCCAATTAGTTTGTGTAATGTAGTCTATAAGGTGATCTCAAAGATGATGTCGAACCGACTCAAATTAATCCTGCCTGAGATCATTTCGCCGACTCAGAGTGCTTTCGTCCCCGGGAGATTGATAACGGACAATGTACTGGTAGCATATGAATGCTTCCATGCAATTAAAAAGAAGACCAATGGATCTAATGGGTTGTGTGCGGTGAAGCTGGATATGACTAAAGCTTACGACCGTGTGGAATGGAATTTCTTGGAACGAATGATGCTGAAAATGGGTTTTGACCCTCAATGGGTACAAATGACAATGGCATGTGTGTCATCAGTTACGTATGCCATTCACTTCAACAATACTGAAACGGAGGAGTTTGCTCCAACGAGAGGTTTAAGGCAGGGAGATCCTTTATCTCCCTAACTTTTCTTGCTATGCTCCGAGGGACTATCAAGCTTGCTAGCTCATGAACAAGAATCTGGAGGACTAGAAGGTGTGAGAGTATGCAGAAACGCCCCTTCTATATCACACCTACTTTTTGCAGACGACTCGCTGATTCTCATGAAGGCGGACCTGAAAAATGCGGAGTCTTTGCAAAGAGTGCTCGATATCTACTGTAACAGTTCAGGGTAGTTGGTTAGCTTTCCTAAATCGAGTATCTTTTTCAGCCCAAACACTGGAGTTCTGGCGAGAGAAGGAATCTGTAGGAGGCTAAACATCCTTACTGAAGCCATCTCAGATACGTACCTGGGACTCCCAGCCTTGGTTGGTGTGGATAAATCTGAGTGCTTCCAGCACTTGTTGGATAGGGTGTGCCAAAGAATTAAAGGCTGGAAGGAAAAGACGCTCTCTATGCAAGGGAAGGAAATTGTGATAAAATCAATTGCTCAAGCCATCCCTTCATACGCTATGTCCGTGTTTAAATTGCCGAAGAATATATGTAAAATGGTCTCGGATGAGATAGCAGGCTACTGGTGGGGAGATGATGAAAATAAGAAGAAGATGCATTGGTACGCATGGTGGAAATTGTGTATTCCGAAGAAGAAGGGTGGTTTAGGGTTTAAAGACCTTCACAGTTTTAGTCTTGCTATGTTAGCAAAACAGTGTTGGCGTCTGATTCAAAACCCGGACTCTGTGTGTGCGCAAGTTCTTCGTGCAAAATATTATCCCGACGGAGATATCCTTAAAGCAGGACCAAAGCAGGGGTCAAGCTTTACTTGGCAAAGCATTTTGGCAGGTATTCAAACGTTTCAGAGGGGTTGTATCTGGAGAATTGGAACTGGCCAGAATGTCAACATATGGAAGGACCCGTGGATTCCACAAAGTCCATCTAGGATGATAATCACACCAAGGGGTGGCATACTCCTAGAAAGAGTTTCTGACCTGATAAACCCATCCACTGGTCTTTGGGATGAGGAGCTGCTGCGGGACAACTTTTCTTTTGTTGATGTGTCCAGAATTTTGCAAATTCCAATCTCAGCATATGGAGAAGATTTTATCTCATGGAATTACACAAGGACGGGCTCCTTTACAGTAAGGTCAGCTTACCATAGGGAGTTTGGTCATCATTTCAGGAGGAGATTGCGACGAGCTGATGGCCAAGGGAGCGAGAATATTAACCCGATATGGAAGGATATTTGGAAGCTGAAAAATCCAGGGAAAATTAAACATTTCGCATGGAAATTTCTGCATGGATAGCTCCCTTGCCTGATCACCTTGGCAAACCGCCACATAAAATGCCAGACACAATGCCCTGTGTGTGCTATAAGTGGTGAGGATACGCAACACTGCTTGTTTACCTGTTCGCGCGCAAGCCTGATCTGGGCGGAACTTGGCTTAAGTTTGAAAATCGAACAAGCAGTTGCGGAAGACAGATCGGGGTCTATAACAATGGAAATTCTTTCGAAGAGCAAGGGCACCTCGGAAAGCATCCCAGAAGCTGAACTCATGGTCACAACCACGTGGTACATATGGTGGCAACGTAGACAGGTGGTAAAGGGAGTCCCTATACCTTCCCCGCAGAAGACGGCTATTGCAATCAGAGTGCTTGCGAAAAACTATCTCAGAGCTTATAGCAGCAAGCTCCCGGTGAAGAAGAAGGACCAGATGTGGAGTAAACCAGGCCACGGGGTGGTTAAAATAAATGTTGATGCATCCTTTTACCAGGATACCTTATCTAGGGCTAGCGGGGCAGTGGCAAGAGATGAGTTTGGGGAGTTCTTGGGAGCGGCAAATTGGTTTATACCGCATGTAAGCTCGGTTGATTCGGCTGAAATTGTGGCTATCAGGAATGGTTTCTTCTTAGCAGCTCAACTGGGTTGTTCGAAGGTGATCATGGAGTCGGACTGCGCGTTTGCAGTGGAAACAATGAGAGACAAGAACTATGGTGGCCAAGATGCTATGGTGGTACTAGAATGTGATCATCTTAGTAGAGAGTTGGCTTCTTTATCCTATAGTCATTGCCTCAGGGAGGCTAATCAGGTGGCCCATACTCTTGCCAAATACTCCTTCATCAATAGATCATCTGTTTCTGGGATGGTGCCTTACCAGACTTTATTTCCCTCCAATTTGTAAATGACCTGGCTGTTATTTGAGGAATAAAGTTTGTCTTATTGTCAAAAAAAATTTGTAGTGGGCTGATCGATTTTCCCATTTTGAAAAGATATTGTTTGATATATTTTTTGCACTTTCTCTTTTTTTCTAGTGTTTTAAACATTTTTTCCTTTTTTTCATGTTTCTTTTTATTCTATTTTATTTTTTACATTTTTAGAATTTTATTTCATAAATATTCATCATGATAAACTCATAAAATACTTTTAAATTCAAGAACTTTTTTTGAATATTTCTAAAGTTCATGACAATTTCTATAGGGTGTGAAATTTTTAAAATTTGCATACCTATTTTATATTCCTAAACATTTTTTATAAATTCAAGATTTTTAAAAGCTCATGGACACTCTTTCTTTAACAAACATTTTCGAAATAAAATATATGGTAACCATTTTTTTCTAAGCTAGTAGTGGAGCGAGCGGAAAAAAGAAAAGCAGGACCCAACTGAGTGAGCAAGAACAACTAAAAAAATTGAGCGAGCAAGAGTTTCATTGGGCGATCATGTGAGTGTTATAGCAATAATTTTATAGTTTCAACATGCAATAAAAGCTTCCAAGGAGCTCAAACATTCATCACCGGTTGACACCGAGCCAAAATGTGTAAGGTACCACAGCCATGCACCGAACAATATCACTGTCATGTCAAAACTAATGACGTTGTCGACATCAACTCAACACAATATACCAATAAAAAACATCACCAAAACATAATTAAATCCATGACAACGTGGATAAAAGTAAAATACAACAACTAACTACAATAACCTGCCAGAGAAAAAGCCTCTAGTTTCTTTTCGATAGGAGACTTGAAAACCCAACCCTACTCTGGCTACATATACGTTTGATTCAGGTACTTTACTACTTTGTAGAGCTGACAGTAAATTTTGACATTACTTTCGAAATACTCGATACACAATACTGTCCACACCAAGCATTCCAGGGCATGTCTACATTGGCCAAGGCTCCACAGAGAGGTATGCAAATAGCTTCACGGAGCAGCATAATACACGTCGAGTCAAGAACGGAGTCACATCACACAGACTAAACTATCTAAAAATGGTACGAGATGGCAGCGCAGTGTTAGCCTTCATTTGGGGGCAACACGGGGTCCTCATTTGACAGATGTTATAGATTCTAGAATTAGAGTGATACATTTACATGATTAAGTTGCTGCTTGACAGAGGCATGAATGAACAACATTGTTGTACCTCCCGTCTCCTCCAAACGCCTTCATCGCAGATAAATAACTGTGGACAAATTAAATTGATCAGCAGCTTTTATGATCTAGGTGGCTCGAGAAAGTAAAAAAAACATGAAACGAATTTTCTTTCTTTGACGAATCGTGGAATTTCAAGCTAACAGGAAAAATACAGCCACGATGATTAACATTGGTACCAGTCCCGATGGACAAAGAAAAATACACATTTCTAAAGCATTACCATTACGGTGGTAATTAGTTATGCATGCAAGAGCTGCATATGGTGGATAAACATGTACAAGGATGCATATGTATGTTGATACGTGCGTACATGTAATTTTCAGTCTTCAACATCTGTGATTAATAGCCCTAGTGTAAATTTAAGTAATTGGTCAAATAAACGGTGAAAGTTCAAAAGCATAGCATGAAGCATCCTGGCAGAATTAGTGTTGTATCAATCCGAGTTCACTACCCAGAACAAGAAGGCAAATACAGCAATGCTATATACAGAAATAGTTTATCAATAGTATTTCATTGCAAACGAACAGATAGTCTGTTTACACTAAGTGTCCAAAACACATACTTGATAATCCATACAAATACGAGTTCCATTTAATAATAAGATTACTTATAGGAGAAGAAGTTCAAAAGAAAAAGGAGGCTCATTTTGTTTTACACAACAGCAAAAGTGCAAGCTCCACCTTTTGGTCCAAAAAATACAAGTTTGTGTTTAGTGTCATTTCAAGTTAAATTACTGGTATGCGTAAAAAATGAATTAGCTAGTAATTCAAGAGGGGTGAGATAAAGAAACAAAATAAGTTGAAACTAGTTGCTCCCAATATATTTACCTAATTCGGTGCCACAATAATTTCGTCGCCATGTGGCATTTTTTCGTCCGCATGACCATCTGAATTAGCAACTGCAAAAACACACAGGAAACCATCACTGTTAAGTGCACACAAGCATTTACAACAGTAGCACAAGGTTAATATGTCTGGTAGGACCCAGTGATACCTTCTGTGTCTGCACGTAACCAATCTTGTGCGCAGACCAATCCCTCAACCGTTGAAGGGTCCATAGTACTGAGATACTCATTCAGCACCCGGGCTTCACTGTCCAACGGGATGATAGATACAGGGATAGAAAGAATATCACGGGCCATTTGAGAAAGGACAGGATATTTTGCCGCGAAAGACTTCCACCATCCCAGGATGTCAAAATTATCTTGATTCCCTTCTTTTTGACGATAGACAGCTTCCTCGAGATACATGTCCAAGTCAGACTTTAAGGACTGGCCTGACGATGACTCCTGAATATACTGATCAAGTCCCCTTCGGGCATCTGATAATGTGATGCGAGAGAAGGTCTTTGAGTCATTTCCATTGTTGTACACAGAGCTCATGCAAGAACTACTGTTTCCAGCATAGAAGAGAACAGCTGGATTCTTCAATGAATCTGCTGAATGTTCATACTCGTTGCACAGACCGGTAAAGGTTTGCTTGATGGCTTCTATTGTTGCCTTTGCTGTAAATTGGTCATTTCCATAAATCAGCTGAAAAAAGTACTCAATTGACTTCATCTTGTACCGAGGATCCAGTATGGATGCAAATGCCATTACTGGCCTAGTAAGATCCCAGTATCCCTCAAATTTTTTCAGCATTCGGCTAGCCACTTGTGCAACAACAGGAGATGGACTATTGCGCCAGGTGTTCAAAAGAACCTGGATCTCACACATGTCATTAAAATATAGGTTTGCAGTCGGGTTTTCCACTGGAAATTTCTCCATTGTATTATTGAGCGCATCAAGTATTTCGGTGAGGGCTTTCATATCAGCCCACTCCTTAGCGGTCAAGAAAGCAGTATAATGTGCTTCCTGTTCTGCAAGGCGCACAAGCACATCATGATAATAGCACGCAGAATCAAACATTAAGTAAGTGGATGGCCAGTTGTTTGGAGAATCAAGAACTAACAGTTTTTGGTCAATGTGCAGCAGCTTTGCGGTATCTAGAAACTTTTGAAGCCTTTCTTGTGAGAACTTGACATTCTGAATCATCTCACGGACTCTATTAATTATGTCAGGTGTCTGTTCCAAGCTTTCTTCAACTGTGAGATTCAGAATATGTGCACAAGAGCGCACATGGAACAAATTTCCGTTTAACAGGAGAAGTCTCCTAGACTGCATAACTCTGAGAAGCTCTGTGGCAACAATGTCACCAGAGGTGCAGTTGTCTAGCACAACAGCAGCTAGCTTCCTATCAACACCCCACTGTTGCAACTTCTCAAGAATGAGACTGGCAATCTGATTGGCTGTAAAATGGTCCTCAACATGCACAAAGTTCAGAATTTTTTTCCTGAGTTTCCATTCATCGCTGGCATGATCAATGTAGTGGCAGGTCAAACACAAGTAGTCCATCTGTGTACTCGATCGCCACATATCAACCGATATGCTGACCCGGCAAGGGGTCTTGAGGAGCACATCCTGAAGCTTCAGCCTCTCACTTTCATAAATTGCCATGCTATCAGCTCTCACTATGTCATATGACACCATGCTAAACTGTGGCTGGAGATTCTTGACGAACTTTTGAAACCCCAGATCATCCACTATTGAAAAGCGGTAGCCATGCTGAACAATCATACGGGCAAGGTCTTGGCGGCTGAGTTCTTGATCAAAGTGTGTGCTATCATTGTCATTGTCCTCACCAGAGGCATGCCCATCGCCAGGCTGCCCAGTGGAGGTCTTGTTGTGGAGAATCCGGCGTACAATCAGCTTCCGACGCTTACCAGCACGGCGTGTAGAGGTGGTGGCGCATATGGCAAGGTGGTTTCGTAGGTGTGTGGTGCCTGACCGGCTGGTTGCTGTGAGCTGCTTCTTGCAGTGGTTACAGATAGCAACACAATTGCCGTCAGCACGGCGCTCCTTAGTGAAGTCCTGCCAAACAGCAGACCGTAACTTGCGTGCCCGTGGATTGTGCGCCACGGGCACAGTCGCAACCGTGGTGCTCACCGTGCCATCGATCGGCACTTCCATTGCAGCCGGTGCCAGCATGGTATCACGTATGGACTTTCCCACTGCAGCAGGTCCAAAGAAGAAGTATCATGAGAACAGTCCATAGTGGATAGTACACATTTCGATCCAATATACAGAACGAAGTAAAAGGAAATGGCTGCGTCCATATTTCTCTCTTTTGCAGAAACAAAAGGTCAACTTTGGAGACCCTCCTGCCTGACGAACTGGAAATCAATAGATGATGACGACTTCCCATGTACAGACCGGATAAAATTGCTCTCCAGCTTAAAGACTGCTCATTTGCTAAGTACACACTCGCACAACATGATGCCTTGTAGCATCACGGAGATACGGCAAAAATTGTTTCGCGAAGTGGTGGAAGCTGCCATGGCACAGTGGATATGCAAATGCTACCTTGACTAAATCCCCTTCACCTACCCCGTCCAATCCCCAAAACAACGACACAATCAGCCGTGGCAAGAAACCGATCTCAGGAATTCAGGGACTAATCGAAGCCAGAGGGGTAGGGTCCTAGTCCCCACCCCCACGCTCGAGCCCCAGGAAATGGGTTCCCCGGCCCGGAGCTTGAGCTAGCGTTTCTGGATTTGTTAAAGTGGACCCGATAAGGCGAAGTAGGGCAGAGAGGTGGAAAGGCGGAGGACGGGAGACTGACCTCGTCGGAGGCGGCCGGCGGCGAGCGGCGGTGATGGGTCGCGGGGAGGGGACCCGCAACCCGATCCGGTGGGGGCTTAGCAGATCGGAGCCGGGGCCGAGGATGCGTGGGTTGCGAGCCGCGACCCATTTCGCGTGGTGGTTTGGTTTTTGTCGCCGTGGTGGGTTTCGGGTCCGCGCCTGCCCGATGGACGGCCACGATGCGGCCTCCACAGCCAGCTTGGGTTAGTGAGTGGTAACCAGGTTGGAGTGGGTGTGAGACTGTGGGTCGGTGGATTAGGCCAACAAAAAACTGAACCCGGTTTCGACTCGAAACGCATCTTAGACCACAAACAAAACCGGGTTCGACTTCACGGTTTTTATACTACTACAAGTAAAAAAGTTCGTGTACAGCTCAAAAAATTAGTTGGTGTAGGATTATGACATGCAGTTCGGGTAGGATTATTACCGTATCCGCCCTGATCATGAAGGCCTCCCATAAAAGGCAGGCAGGTGTGTGCTACGATTTGCGAAAACTTCCGACGACGACGACGACGATGATGGGGCGCAACTTGGCGGCGATACTTGTGGTGCTTGCGTTCCTCGTCGTTCCCCTGGCATCGGCGGAGCAGATCAAGACGACGGACACGCGGTGGAGCTACCGTCTGCCGCTGCCCAACGGCGTCAGCGGCGCCGAGAGCCTCGCGTTCGCCGGCAAGGACGGGGTCTACACCGGCGTCTCCGATGGTCGTGTTCTCAAGTGGGGCGGGAGCGCCGGCGGCTGGAGCACCTTCGCGTACAATGCGAACTACAGGTTGGTGTAATCAACATCTAAACATCGTCTTATCAAACAAACATTGATTCGAAGTTAAATTTACTTACCTATATGTTGTATTTGTGTGCAGGATAATCCCGTTGTGCTCGGATTCTGCGGTGCCATCGGAAGAGAAGGAGAGCATCTGCGGGCGACCGCTGGGCGTCCGGTTCTACAGGAAAACCGGCGAGCTCTTCATCGCCGACGCCTACTTGGGGCTCATGAAGGTCGGGCCGGAAGGCGGCGAAGCCCAGGTGGTGGCCAAGGAGGCGGACGGCGCTCCCTTCCACTTCCTCAACGGCCTCGACGTCGAACAGGCCACCGGCGACGTCTACTTCACCGACAGCAGCGCCAACTATCCCCGGAGGTTTAACGCGGAGATCATCATGAACGCCGACGCAACCGGCCGGCTGCTCAAGTACGACGCGGCGACGAAGCTCGTCACGGTGCTCAAGGCGGAGCTGCCGTACCCGAACGGCGTGGCGCTGAGCCGCGACGGGACGCACGTCGTGGTGGCGCACACGGTGCCGTGCCAGGCGTTCCGGTACTGGCTCAAGGGCGCCAAGGCCGGCCAGTACGAGCTCTTCGCCGACCTGCCGGGGTACCCGGACAACGTCAGGCGCGACGGCCAGGGCGGCTTCTGGGTGGCGCTCAACCAGGAGAAGGCGCGGCTGAACGCCACCGCGGCTCCGGCGAAGCACCTGGTCGGCGTCCGTCTCAGCGCCGACGGCGTGGAGGTCGAGGAGCTGACGGCGGCCAAGGGCGTGACGCTCAGCGAGGTGGCGGCGCAGAAGGGCAACAAGCTCTGGCTGGGCTCCGTCGAGCTTGATTACGTCGGCGTCTTTGTTTGATCGCTTCATACTACGGTGTCGTTAATGGTCGTCTCATTTTTATTTTGGAAAAGTCTGAAATAAACATTGAACTTGTACACAAAAGTTAAATCAAACCCTAAACTTTGAATCTCGGTTGTTTGTACCCTAAACTATTGAATCCGGTCTAAATTAAACCTTATAGCTGTTTGGCGCACCGGGAATTAGAGAATCCCGGTCAAGATGGTTTGCTAAACATAAAAATGAATCGGGTCAGCCCATTAACGCAGTTACTTGCGCTCGTTCTTCTCTATTTTTATTTTTTATTTTTTGTATTATTTTATTTCGTTCTCTTTTTCTGTTTTATTTCATTTCATATTATTTAATCTTCTTCTTCCTTTTTTTTCAATAGAGAAATGCATTTATTGTGTTAACTTTAAAACATATCTGCACTCCAAAATTTTAAAATTTGTAAAAATATTCGCATTCAATTTTTTTAAAAATCTTAAAACAAGTTTGCACCTAAAAATGTTTGCTCTGCTCAATTTTTTATTTTCTTTCTCTTTTTTATTATTTCTTGCATTACTTTTGAAAGATGTTTGCATTAAAAATAAAAATTTAAAAATGTGCGTACTTAAACATTTCTTTGAGTGTGATTTGTTAAACAGAGAATTGATAAGATTTTATAAAATAGATCAAAGGGTACACGAAAAGTAAGCTTCAAATGCGCCGGGATCGAACACGTGACCTCTGTGATAAAATGTATGAGGACCGACCACCACGCCACCAATTTTTTTTCTGTTATATAGCAATGCCGAGTTAATATAATGATTCAAAATGATGTAGACGGTGAAGCCCACCGCGCAGCTTTCTTAATGTTTTTTTACTGTTATTTTCAAGTATTATTTTTAAAATGTATATAAATAAATATTTTTTATTTTATGTTATTTATAAAATATGTATGAACAACGAATTTAATTGTATATTACCTATTATATATATATATTGCCTATAAAATATACAAAAATATACGAGTAACCAATTTTATTTTATATTGCCTATAAAATATACATGTGTATATTACCTATTTTTATATATTGTATATACGAGTAACAAATTTTATTTTATATTGCCTATAAAATATACAAAAATTATATAGACGAGTGACGAATTTTATTGAATGTTTGTTGGATACCGAGATCATGTATTTAAAAATGTTTAGAAAACATAAATTTTAAAAAATGTACATAATACATTTAAAAATATAGATAGTGTGTCAAAAATATTTTATATGTGCGCAAAAAATGTGTTTTAGGTACTGAGAAAAAATAGACATGTGTACACAAATAAAATAGGTTGCCGAGAAAGGAAAAAATAAAATAAAAAACAATATGAAAAAATCAAGAAGAAACCATAGTATAAGGAAGAAAAAAATCCAGAAGAAAATTGATAGAAAACCAAAGAAAAAATGAAAATTTAAAAAGAAAAAACAAAGCAGAGTGCATGTGAGCGACTGCGCTAATGGGCTGGCCTAATTCAGCAAATACCGGTTAAATCCTGTCAAGGTTTAAAATAGACCGGGATTGAAGAGTTCAGTGTGCTGATTTCGGGGATTGAAAGTTCAGGGTTTGATTTAACTTTCACCTACAAATTCAAGGTTTATTTTAGACTTTTTCCTTTTATTTTTGTAGAACATTAGTGGTCGTCTCATTTATTTATTTTCCGAAAAAGTGGTCGTCTCATTGAGTTACGTTAGCACTTAGCAAAGTTAAGGTCATGGCTTCGTATGGTTGCAATGTTTTTCTACGTGTGTAATTATGCAAGTATTATCTTTCCTTCTGTCAAATAAAATACTCAAATCTGTGCTTGCTTTGCTTAACTTTTTCCGCATGTTTTTTATTTATGAACTCGGACTATTTGTATGCATTTAAACAGATTTGCTAGGACACATCTAGATATGCCCTAAGATAAAGCACATCTAAATCCTATACTATTGATTTTACATAAAAATTTATTTCGTTTTCTTATATTTTCTCTTTTCCTTTTTAGTTTGATTGAACACTTAGATGTGCCTTAAGATAGAGCATATCTAGATGTGCCCTAGACAAACCTGTATTTAATATCATTATTCGGAAAACATGAAAGAGTGATTAAAAAATTCATCCAGAATACTTTCTACACGGTAAATGACAACAAAAAATTAGATCGCTTTTCTTAGGGCTGAAAAAAAGATGTGTTCGATAATGAAAGGTACACTGGTGCAAAATGGCGCTAAGCAAACGGGTTTTGACATTAGGTGTGTCTAGGTCTCAATCGACTGAGATTTAACCAAGTCTTAATCAAGTGATAGTGCATGTCAAAAGAAAGAAAAAATTAAATTTATTTTTTAAACGGATCTCCACGCACAATCTCATATATATAGCATCGACTGAGACTTGGTTAAATCTCAGTCGATTGAGATTTAGCAATCCCCTTTGACATTTTGCTGACACGATTTTGAACCATCACATTATAAAGGCGTGTGAAAGGGGGTGTTCATCTCACACGGTACGTAAACCGTTTGGGATAGATTCAATTATCACATACGGTGATAACAAAAGTGGATGTTTGCGATGGCTAGTGCTATCACAAATATTTTACCGAATTTTTTTCATGTGATATCATGAGGATATCACGGACGGTTTGGGACAGGAAATGTTCGTGTGCCTTTATAATATGTCAAACGGTGATTTCTTAGAAATTGCGCGTGATAAGGAGAACCATTTCACATAGTTTTAATGTTGTGAACATTTGCGTCACGATCCTGCATCGCAAACGGTTGCAGATAGATTATCGTGTATGATGTTTGTTTGATCCCACATGCTCATTTTCTACGAAACTGTGTGTGCAGTATGTAGCCAGCTCACGAAACTTAAAGTATAATTGTATGCAATGCGATGACAAATAAGCGGGTTAATTAGCTCTCTTTTTTCGAAACATTTTAGCCTATTAGTTGATGTCTGTAATAAGGGCATTCATATCAAATAAGTTTCCACCGTAATTTTGAACATAACTTAGTTTTATTTTATATGCATCTAATGGTCACAAAGATTTTTATAATTGACATCGCAATACACCAACAACTAGTACACCAGATCACAATACATAAGCATCAAATTTGGCATGTAACGACTTTTAAAAAGTACATCATATTACACGGTAGATAGATAGATGAATCTCATCTGAAAAAACTGTTGAAGTGGAATGTGAATATTGAGCCTTCGACAATGTTAAAGGTCTTTGCAACTTTAAGTCAACGTTTGTGGATAATCCCCCACCATCCCTCACCCTTTTCAGAAAGACTTCAATATTATAGCATGGATGTTGTGTGAATACCTTCCTTGCCGATTGGACATATATGTGGGTTGAGATGTAATCATCGAGGAAGTGCTTTGGAAAGGACTGAATACAAAGATATGAATAAATATGGTTTTTAAATGTTGAAATTATGTGCATAAAAAAACAACAAGGTATGACAGTTAGTATCATCCTATAGCTAACTAGTGTTTTCTTTGTTGTGCACACAAAAAAGTTTGTTGTCTTTTCTCGCCAGTTTCTTTATCTTAACAATCTTTTTAGGTTTCTTGACTTGATTGATATTCATGGTCACCTCATTTATCTAGATGCAAAATGGATCAACAGTGAGTCTAAACCTCTGACCCCAGGAGCTACATGCAAGATCTAAATGTGTCAGGTTTGCATCCACATACTGTATTGAATGGTCATGATCATTCTATCCCCGGTTGATACTAGTGAGTCTCCTAGTGTCTCTAGTGGGCGGCCTCTAATGCTGCTGGTGTTCTTGTGGCAAGATGACGTAGTCCTCGACCATCTCGCATGAGGGATGGCGTGGTCATCGATGTGAGCTCAACTCCATACTTGGTGACACGGCTGACGGTGGGCCCAAGACGGGTGGTGGTGACAATCCTCCCCATGTGGATTTTGGCAAGTCCTTCAAATCGATCAGCTTGTGACCCATCGCTAGTGATATTTCGTTTTGACGTGTTATGCTACAACAAGAGCTAGCCTATAGTGTGTTCCTCGTGCCAAGAGTCAGTAAAGGCGGGTGTAGGCGTCGGCAGTAGAAAGGTTGGATGGCAACAACGACATATTATTTCTTGGCAGGGATAGCGGCAGATTGAAGAGCAATTGCGATTTCAGATGGTGAAATTCCATGGTATCACCTTCGGATAGATTAGACAATACTATCATATTATGTATGTGTGGATTTGTCGAAGGTATTGGATTTTCTTTGGGATTATAATCCCGTTATTATCTTGTTTGGTTGGAATCGGTAACATCGGCTAACATGGGCGGAGGGACGAGGAGGGGTGACCTTTGTTGAACGCATTATTTTCGGTGTGGTGTGTTGTGTGTTGGAACCAATGTTGTTTTTATTACTCGATTTGGTCCTAAGCAATCCATCTAAAGAAGATTTTTCCTAACTTTTCTTTTCTTTTTGGCGGTCGGTGTTTTTTTTGAGGGGTTTATGCAACTTTATTGACCAATAACCAAAGGGATACACGACTCATCATGTGGGTGCAAGAGCCAAACATGGCGACCCACTGATAGTCCAAACGAGTACTGGGCTAATAAAGTTGCTTCTAAAGAAGAAGAACTACTTTCAGAAATAAAATTGCAGGAAGAAAAACTAGGAATTCTTTCGTAAATCTCTTTGATGATAGCAGCCTGGACTCCTCTGCCATTATCCTTGATCTCCTTGATAGTTGACCTACTCTCACATGAGATGATGATGTCATGGAGTTGAAGGTCCTCCGCCAGAGCTAACCCTTCTCTACATGCAATTGTCTCGAGGGAAATTTTGTCTCTGACTCCACAGAGGACAAGGGATGAAGAGCCCACATATCTCCCTTGATCATCTCTGCAAATAACCGACACTGCACACTTTCCTTCGTCGTCCATCTTTAAGCCCGTATGAATCTTGCAACTCCCAATTGGGGGAGGGTTCCAAACCGATTCTTGCGCCCGAGCTCCCCTGGACCAAGAAACACTACTTCTCGTGACTGGCACAGAGCTCCTAGCCACTTCCAACTCTCGAATAAATTCCTTTATATAACAATGAGTTCCGAGAGGGGATTGTGTGATAGACTCATGAATGAGCTTCCGCCTAGCAGACCAAATAGCCCAGAGGGTAACAACGGCTTCTGTGAACTGTGCTTCCGAAGTATTTTCATGGACCTGAAATATCCAATACTTAGCACTTGGTTCTTTAACTTCGCTAATGATTTCCACCAGATTTTGGTCTGCCAATGCCCAAACGCATCTGGACGCCGAACATTCGAGCAAAGAATGGACCCACGAATCAGAATTCCCGCACAAAGGACAACAGTCAACGAGGGACATGTTTCTGTGTTTTCGAACATCTTCTGTGGCCAGCGATTGTCTACCAAGACGCCACAGAAAAGTTCTGATTCTCGACGGAACTTTGATCTTCCAGAGTTTTGTCCAACTGTCTTGATCCCGCTGTACATTTGAAACGGCCATCACACCCGCGAGAGCCTCCTCCCGTTCCTTTCTTTCTCTAATACCCAAGTACTCGCTTGCGGCCCGGCCCAGCGAGCATTTTACTGTGCTCACATCGCGCCATGTGTCGCATCCACAACGCTCCCTTGGGATTTATTTTTTTATTTTTTTGTGTACGTATTCTCGATGTTTAAAATAGATTTTTTTTGGGGTTTTCGGCTTTCCTGATTTTCGCATGTTTTTTCTATACATTTTGATGAAGGAAAAATAAAAAAAATGTTAAAAAAAAGGAGGCACGAGTTTGCTTCTCTGGGACTCTAAAAGGAGGCACGAATTTGCTTTCATGAAAGACATGTCACGTGCCTCTAAAAAGAGGCACGATCGTGCCTCTGCGGGAGTCACAAATGTAATTGCGCGAAAGGCACAACGCGTGCTTCAAAAAAAGGGGAAAAGGGAACCGTCAGATCGCGCCATTTGGCACGCGCACGAAGCGCCGCTTGTCAAGCGCGGAAGGAGTAGACGTGTTCGTTGGTACGAGTACTCGCTAATTAGTGATTTCGATGTTTTGTCTTGTGTCTTGATATCTTTTAAACAGAATTATAGTTATGGTTTGGAGTAGAAGCTAGAAGACTTTGCATTCCTTTCTGAAAACAAAATCAAATACGTAGTGGTATAATTGGTGAATAAAAGTTGTGTCCTGGCGGGTTGGTGAAAACATGGCTAGGTTAGTAAGGATTGATGCACCTGGCCTACAAACAAACAGGATAAAAAGGATTGTTCTTAAATTTTGTAGGAAGATTTTATTCTCTTCATAATTCCTGGACTTATGGATTCTAGAAACCCAACAAACCAATTAGCGTCCCCAGACGGGCAACGAAAACGGAAACCCTGCTCCCCACCCCTTCTCCTCCTCCTTGTTTCTACTAGATCTGGGCCGGTCGGCCCCTCTCCCTCCAGTCTCCGGTGATGCCGGCGTCGTGGTGGGTGGGGGACCCCTCCCTAGTAGTAGTTGTTGGCTTTATGCTGCAGCTTAGCGAGATGCCGGGAAGAAGTGCCTGGGTTCTTTGGCCGAGATCCAGCGCTGCTTGGTGGTCCTCGTCTTCGGCGCGGTGCTTCCATGGTCAAAGCCGGAGGCGCTGGTGAGGAGGACGGCCATGGATTCCATCAATAAAGGGCCAGATCTGTTGAGTTGCCTCTGCTTGCTCCTCTTTCTCTTGTTGGTCACCGTGGTGGTTGGGGGATTGGAGGTGGAGCTCAAATGCAATCTCTCCCAAGTCTTTGTTCTGCTGCAAGGGCAACTCCAGTTCCAAGATGGAAAGGGGCACTTGGTGGCTCTTCTCTTCTCTTGGGCACATCTAGATTTTCCTGCCACGGATGGGGTTCGAGCTTAACGCGGTGGCTCTCATGGTGAACGTGGTGGCGCCATCGTCACCGAGCTACTGCATCCTCTGGATGAAGGGCAGCCGATTCATATTCCTCTTTGTGAGGCAGTTCTGCTTCTTCCTGGCAGTCAAGGTATGGCGCCCTCGTCGACCCAAGTGGTCTGTCCCCGGCGCCGACGAGGTGTATGCGGCGAAGAAGACGGTAGACCCGATCGCGTTTTATTTTACTCTCTAGGGTCGTTCTTGCAAAATTCCAAGGACTTGTCTGTATCTTTCTGTTTTTTAAGGATCGTTTGTAAGAGTCGTACTTAATTTCAATAAATTTAATGTAAAAAAACAATTATTTCCCATGGCTGCTAGCATTGAATATATTTTTCTCGAATACACACATAAGTGCATAATGGTAAGTTCGTACCCAACAAGTTTCAGTTGACAAGGGTTAGCTAGCAAAAGGTACTAGAAATAACCTTTTGAGATTTGTGAAATGTAGTGTTGGGTTCAATGCACCTACGATTGAAGGACATGGAACTTGGAAGTTGGGTTCAAATTGAGTGTCTCGAGAAGCCCTACTATCCAGATGTAGGCGCTTGTGTTGATTAGCTCTCCATTTATCAGTGCAACAACTGTCATGGACACCGAACTTCATTGATTCGAGCACTTTAGCATTCAACACAAAGAACTTGGCAAAATTCATATCCGTCTTCTTGCACTCGTAGCTCCTCAGCACCACATGTGTGAGATGGAGCTCAAGGCATGTGATAGGATCTTGCGGGTTGTAACCATGTCCATCCTTTTTCGAACACATCCGCGGAGAAGACGTGATGTACAGTTTGGTCAACTAAGGGAAGCATCTCAGCATGTCGATAACATCATCAAGATCAGGTTCACAAGCCTTGACAACCAAAATCCTCACGCTGCGCATAGTTGTTCTGAAGCTTTCCAGAACCACCTCCTTGCGGTCTTTGAATGGGTTCAAGATCTCCACTTTCTGTGCGTTGGGTACCCGGAAGAACATCGGGGTGTAAGAGCATCTCCAGCCGTTCGACCCCCCAAGCCATTTTTCGGCGCTATTTTAACGCCGCTTGGGGGTGCGCTCGGGCGGCGAAAGTGGCTTGGGGCGACCGGCCCCCAGCCGCGGCCCCAAGACCGCCTCCCCAAGCGGCAAGATTCGATGTAGATTCCCCTGGGCGTCTGGAATCGGCACAGATTCGTCCCAGATTTGGCTCTGTTCCGGCGCACATTCGTTTACTTTCGGCTAAATTCAACGCAAACATGAAATTTCGGCCCAAATTCGGCGCAAATTCGGCGCAGCTCGGCGCACAACATGCAGTACAAATACATAGTTCGACACAAAATACTAAAAGCAGTACAAATCAAATTAGGAATTGCCTTTGCGCATCCATATATGATCCACTAGATGTACTTGCAGTTGACGATGCACTTGCGGGTCTCGGATCTCCTGACGCATGTTGAGGTAGGTTGTCCAATCTGGCGGTATCTCGTGATCAACAACTGCAAGAGGCCCCTGATTGAGATATGGTTCAGAGTCATACACTGGATCCTCTTTCTCACTCTCAATGATCATGTTGTGCAAGATGACACAACAATTCATCACCTCCCACATTTGATCTTTTGACCAAGTCTGAGCGGGGTACCGGACAACGGCAAATGGAGATTGGAGCACCCCAAATGCCCGCTCGACATCCTTTCTGCAAGACTCCTAGCACTTGGCAAAGTGGGCGTACTTTTCTCCTGGCACAGGGTTTGAGATAGTCTTCACAAATACTGGCCATCTTGGATAGATGCCATCACCTAGGTAGTATCCCTTGTTGTACTGGTGCCCATTGACCTTGAAGTTCATCGAAGGAGCATGACCTTCGATAAGTCTGGCAAAGACATTTGAGCACTGCAGGACGTTGATGTCATTGTGTGTTCCTCGCATGCCAAAGAAGGAGTGCCAAATACAGAGGTCATGTGTAGCAACTGCCTCAAGTATCACACTGCAGTGACCTTTTGCACCCTTATACATCCCCTGCCAAGAAAATGGACATTTCTTCCATTCTCAATGCATGCAGTCGATGCTTCCAAGCATCCCAGGAAATCCTCTTGCTTCATTCTCTGTTAGGATCTGTGCAGTGTCTTGAGCATTGGGTTATCGCAAATACTGTCCTCCAAAGCAGCCCACCACTGCTCTGCAAAACTTGTACATACAATCAAGGGCGGTGGACTCAGCCATGCGTGCATAGTCTTCCTGTTGATCACCAGGAGCTCCGTATGCAATCATCCTCATGGCCGTTGTGCACTTCTGAAGTGAAGAGAACCCAACTGTGCCGGTGCAATCTTTCTTGCAAACGAAATAGCTATCGTACTCTCGGAGTGAATTGACAATGCGAAGAAAGAGCTTTCGGCCCATACGATACCGACGCCGGAATACCTTCTCGCAGTGCAGGGGAACATCGACAAAGTAGCCGGAGTAGAGAAAGCAGTAGCCTTCGGAACGTCGCCTCTCTTTTGCCTTCCGGCGGCCCATCTTGGAGCCGCCTCGCTGCGACACCGTTTTAGCTGTGAACAGGTCGCCCAGGGCGGCGAGCATCAGGAGGCGCTCCTCGTCATGGGCGCCGGCGTCGTCCTCTTCCTCCATCAGCACGGAGAACAAAGCCTCATCGTCGGAGTCCATCACGACGTGTGGTTCAGGCAATTCGCCGAACACTTGGGGCACGGGGCGGGCGCGAATAGGCGCTGGTGTGCTCGGCTGGGCGCCATCGGCCCATTTGCGCCGCCGGTGTGCTGGGTCGGGAAAGGTCAGCGGGGCGAGCAAGGACCCTTTTGCGGCATGATTGCCTGCGGGGCAGCGGCTGCCTTGCGGTGGCGCGGCGCCGACGGCGGCAAGGGTGGTGGGGAGAGAGGATGCCGATTTTGGACGGTTTGCCCTGACAGTGGGTCACTCGGCGCTTTTCGCTTCATCCGGCGCCCCCAAGCGACCCCCAGCGTGCCGGGTCGGCTTGGGTTCGCCGGACTCAATTTTGGCCTAGTCCGGCGCTATTTGGGCTCTTGGGGGCGCGGCTGGGCGGAATTCGTCCATCCGGCGCAGATAGCGTCGGCTTGGGGGCCTCTTGGGGGTGCGGCTGGAGATGCTCTAATGAGATGTGATCAGTCTTTCCAGCCTAGGAGCATTCTCGATGACTACTTGAACTGTGCAGCCATTCTCGATGCGGAAAGTTGTGAAAGTTGCCGAGGGTCTAGGTACCCATTATCTGCGACCGTACATGCGCATAGGGATATGTGCGTTGCACTGTACATGTCAGAAAAAGCCATGTTAATCACAGCGAGTTGATCCGCACCTGGACAGTATCAGGTTTACGCAGAACGTCAATGTCAATCAGCAGGCTCTCGAGCACAGTGCAGCGGGAGAGCACGCCTGTGAGGTCGTCGTTGGGGACGGTCACGTCGTGAAGGACGAGTCTCTTCAGTTGCCGAAAGAGGAGCGCATCCTCAGGGAAGCGGCAGAAGTTGAAGGTGGAGGTCCGGACGGTGGCCGCGAAGCGGATCACGTGCATCGGCAGCGGATCTTGGCCTATATGGCTGATCACGATCTCTTCGAGGTTACTGATGGCGGGGCACATCTGCCATCCATGGATCTTGTCGTGAAAATCTCTGATGTAGCGGTAGTGGTAGCGGAGGGAGAGGTGGCGGATGGAACCCTGGTGCTTGGATAGGATCTTGGAGATGACTGCGATACTCCATCGGCAAGCACCACCCCCAGGGGCGAAGCTGGTGTCTCTGGTGCTCTTTCGTCGCTGGATGGCAACGAGCGACGGATGCCGGCGAGGAGCATCTTCCAGGTACGCTCCCCCGTGCCCCGACCTGTCTCCTCCCGTCCCACTGTCCATTTCCGCCGTTTTCCGGTAGGGTTTCGTCGGTGAGTGGCATCTTTAGCTCGCGACTCTCAAAGGCGGAGAGAAACCGCTGGCAGATGCGTCGCTCCCATCCCCAACGTCCTTCGCGTCGTTGATTCGATTTTTTGGTAGGGGTTTGAGCGACGAGAGGCAGCTTGCTCCGCGGCTCACAACTGGCAACGGCGGGGAGCAATCACAAGGCGAACGGAGCGGAGAACTGCAGCGCGATTTTCAGCAGAGGAGTGCGAGGTGAGTCGATCTACCGGGGAAGGGAGTGGGGCGATAGTGCATGATGAGAGGGAAGTAGAGTAAGGGCGATTCAAGGAGATTTGTGGGGCTGCACCGTATGGATCTGTGTCGTATGAATCCAAGGAGGGTGACGCAGATAGCCGGCAGTGAGGAGGAGAGGGCAAGAGTAGGAGGTGGCGGTGGTGTGAGTTGTTGCTCATTTTTTCAAGCAGTTTTGCACAATTTTCGATGAGTAGTTGCCAAAACAAGGTTGGGGCACCTATTTGGTAGAGTCATGGGGGGTGAATCGCCCTACAAGGGAGCGAGGGGGGGAGGGGGCGGTAGTGCGGGCAGAGAAATGTTTAGTCAAACACTGTTGCGCAATATCGAGTAGGTTTTTGGGTTGTGCCTTACGGATTTGTGTTGTACGGATCTATAGGGACGACGCACATAGCCGGAGTGAGGAAGAGAAGGCAGGAGTAGGAGGAGGTTGTGGTGTTAGCAGTTGATCGCTTTTGATGAGTAGTTGCACAAAACAAATGTTTGTGTAGGCGAAAAATTCTTTCGTGCACAGATGTTTGTGGTTGATATAGATAAGATGTCACGGGGAAGAGAGAGGTGGAGGTGAAGGCGGCGGTGTGCGATTTATGCCCGGGAGGAGGGGCGCGGTGGTGCTGAAGGTGTAGAAGAGGATGTTTTATTGTCAAGGCAATCATGTGCTTGTTTTAGTTGCAGAGAGAGGAAAGAGCAGCAACAGTGGGGTTCGAGAGACGAGGTGCGTGGAGGGGGGGGGGGGCAAAAGGGGTGAGACCGCGCGGCAGTCGGCTAGTTGCTCATTGTTTTCAAAATAGTAGCTCATTTTTATTTTGAGCAAGTTTTCAAAATTACAGGTGTGTGTCGGGGGAGGTGTGTCTCTGAAAAATATATTTTTATAAATTTACTCTGAAAATACCAGATCAAGTTGCCCGAGTTCACAGTTATTTTTTTTTCCAAATGAGTCATTGATTTCCTTTTTGATGTTTCTGTATAGGATGACACGCAAAAACAAAAGGATCGAATAAGCAAATATTTCGAAGAACGGAACAAATGAGCAACAGGTATCTGTCTTTGTGTATTCTTTTTTTTGCAGTCCCCCCCACACACACAAAATGTGTTTTCATTTTGATTTACTTAGGCCATCTGTTTCTTGTTGTACGTGTTCTTTTTTAAAACAAATGCAGGACAAGCCGTCCTCAAGTGTTAATGTACACAAATGTGGTCGCCCGAAGAGAGACTCATCAACAAAAGAGCATGGGGGAGCTGAAATGACTCAACTCGATGAAGGAAGTGTTGTGAAGAGAAGGAGGAGGAAACAAAAGGAGGTATTGATATACACGAAACATTCTTTCGCACATTTGTCTATGAGTAGGGGGGCTATTTTTCTACATGATTAGTTTGGTTACATGCACAGTTGCTCATTCGTGTACTAGCAATTGCTTCTTTTTATTATTTTTACAGTTTTTTAAATGAACAGTTTTTGTTATATTAATAGTTACTCATTTTCATAGGAATAAATTACTTATTTTTTTAAATGAAATAGATGCTTTGTCTTGCTTATTTCTTGTTATTATGCACTATCAATAATGAAAAACAATTCATAGTAAAAACCAATGGAACGCAAAGCAGAAGTGTAATGACACAAAATTCTTTAATTATAGATGGCGTCCTTTCATAGGCGCACAATCAGTAGTTCACGTCTTCTTATGTTTTTTGTTTGTTCATTTGGAAGGTTGTACCACCAAGGAAATGCGGCCATCTGAAGCGGGGTTCGACTACTCGTGAAGAAGCAGGGAAAGAGGTCGTGCCACGCAGGGGAGGTGGCTGTCTGAAGCTGGTTTTGACGACTCGCTGCATTTGTCAACAGAAGTTGCTTGAAATCATAATTGAAGTTGTTTTTTCTATTTTTACTACCGTACCAACATGATCGAGGTATAAACACTGTTTTTTATTTTTATTTTTGGCAGGTTGCGGCAACGAGGACAAACGCAAGACGTAAAGGTGGTAAGGAGAAGTGAGCTCCGCCTTCTCGCGACCCTGAAGATATTTTTAAAGAAGAAGAAGTTGGTTCAGATTCAGAAGAACCTATAGAAACAATATCGTTGAAGAAGAGAAATGCAGGGAAGGAGCAGGTAAAATTAATAGTTGTAGCACACGGAGTTTATTGTTTTTTAAAGTACATATCCAAATTTTTATGTTTTTTCTTAAGTCAATCTCCTATCAATTTTTGTTTCACTATGAAACATTTTTGTTCTTAGTACATTTTTCCGCGTAATAGTTGATATGTTTTTTCACTATAAGTTTCTTCCTGAAAATTGGTAGTAGCTTCTGTTTTCTTATCACTAGTTTGCTTGGGTAACAAACTTAAAGTTGCTTTAAGTTGCTTCATGAAAATTGGTAGTAGTTTTTGTTTTCTTATCACTAGTTTGCTTGGGTAACAAACAGAAAGTTGCTTGGAAGTTGCTTCATGAAAATTGGTAGTAGCTTCTATTTTCTTATCACTAGTTTGCTTGGGTAACAAACTGAAATTTGCTTTGTGGATCACCACAAGTTGCTTCAAGAAAATGGAAGCAACTGTTTGTTTTTGTTTTTTTATCACTAGTTGCTTGAAATCAAATTGAAAGTTGCTTTTAATCAGGGATTTTTCTCATTTCTTTTTGAAGTTGGCATTCTTCCATTTTTGTAGTTTTTGTGCAATGGGGCTCATTAGTTCGAATGATTTGCTTTTTGTAGGTAGCAAGGAACATGGCGTCACCCGCACAGTTGTTCAAGTTGAACGCTGGTCTCGTCAGTGATCAGAAGGATATTATCACAGATATAAGTTTCAGAGGCGTGCTCGATCTCGCGGCAAAAACAATGAAAGTTGATCTTGTAAAATTCATCATGAAGTGCTATGATCCAGCGTTATCCAGCTTTTTATGCCTGGGAGAGGCAAGATTACGGTAGTTGTAGCCAGTGTACACAAGATATGGGGTTTGCCGAAGGGAGGCAGGAAGGTTATATATGAGCCTGATCGAAATATTGTCACGCGGGTGCACAAGATGTTCAACTTCCCATCGGAGCGTGCACTATTATTGACTGATGGGTAAAGAAGATTGGAGATATGGGAGGCAAAAGTGATGATGATTTCCTACGCGCATGGCTCCTCGTTGTGTTCAGTTGCTTCCTTGCGCCAACAACAATCTTAAGGGTGTCACCATTGAGTTACACAACTGCCATGAACCCAAAAGAAATCAAAGTTACATATGTATGCCAATTTGTCGTTGGAGGATAGCCTTTATGGGATTAGGAGACAAGAAGAACACAATTTGTTGCTTCCTGTTCCACTTAATGGTAAGTGTTCTTGTCTAACAAAACAAATAATATTTATGTATTGCATGATTTTTAACCTTTTTTTGGTTGCTCATATGTTTTTCTTTTCTCCAATGAACATATGGTGTACCTAGATTCCCTCGATGTAGATTTCAGCTCAATCAAGAAGGGGTTCGTGAACGATGAAACTGTAGTGGTTCTTCCAAGGATTAAGGCTTGGAACGAAGAACTTATCAAGGCTGTAATCCAGAAGGACAGTATCAGGAAAGGTATACACGGAAAATTGCGCGTAAGTTGGTAATATAACACAACACTGAATTTTTTTTCTACTTACTGTATTTTTCCCTAACTCTGCACACTAGTGCCCTGACATGTTTTCATAGTTGCTTACTTTCATCATCATAGTTCCCTATTTTAATGCCCTAGTTGCTTTAATTTTATTGTTCAGTATAAATATGTTTTTCACGTATTATATGTTGAAAACAACATTCTGGTTGAAAGAAGCATAGTTGTCTTCGTATGATTGCATAGTTCCTTATTACCAGCACCATAGTTGCCTGGATTTTTTATGTTATTTGTTGTAAAGTTGAAAGGCGAGTTTGTGCAGGGTATGGAAGACAGTCTTTTTGGAAGCATGGACCACGCAAGTTTGTAAGCGCCAAGCTCCCCAAGGGCTACAACCTAGAGGTAAGTGTTTTTGTTGTATCACTGATGGCACCGAAGTAGTGCTCCTCGTTGGCTACCCCAAGTGGAGGGTTGAGAAGTAGTCAGGAGCAAGTTTCCCATGGGAAATACCAAGGTTTGTCTCCTGTAGGACCCCAAGAGCGGCAAGAAGGATACCAAACGAGCAACGCGCCGTATGAATAGAAAGTACTCACTTGACCTGGACCTGCACACCTAAGCAAATAACTTTTCACCTAATGAGTTCAGAGAGGTTGTCAATCTCTCTGGTCTTGTTGTTTACAAAGGATCAAACACACAGTGGAAATAGTAGTGGTGATTGCAACAGAAAGGAAATAAAAGCAGTAAATGGTTGAGGTGTAAACAATGGTGGAAATATGGACCGGGGTCCCATGATGCTCACTAGTGATGTCTCTCTCCCAAAAGACAGTAAAACAACTATGCTGGGTGAACAAATTACAGGTAGGCAATTGACAGAATTATAAACGCAGCGCAATGCTAACTATGCTACAAGAAAGTTAGAGGCTCAATCGTATGGGCAGTACGCCAAGACAAGTAGATCATTTATTCATCAGCATATACTCACTAATCATCCACCTTGACATATCTATCTAGAATATCTCGCTGGTATTAAGTTGCGAGCCCCACCCAAAGTGTAAATTCAAAGCAACAGAAAACTGCATTAACAAACTATGCGTATGGTAAACAATCCTTGCAACCGTAGTTACAAGCACCATTGTTTTCTCCCTGGTGGCAACATCACATCCCCTAGTCTCATGTTGATGTCACTCAAGCTAGACATTGGGGGGCATGAACCCACAATCATGCATAACGCTCCCTCTTGGAGTTCCAATCTACTACTTGGCCAAAGCAATACAAAGAAACAAAGAACATGCAAGAATTACTCAATAACAAATATATAAAAGGAGAACCAAATATATAACTCGTCACAATCTTAACATAATCTCATAATCCATCGGATCCTAGCAAACACAACATAGCAACACAGAAACTATTACATAGATGCCTTGATCATGTAGGGCAGCTCACAAGGGCTAAGAAATAAAGAACAAGATTGGAGAGAAGACATCACATAGCTACTGGTCATGGACCCATGGTCCAATGGGGACTAATCATGACACATCTGGGAAGAGCTCATGGTGGTGGAGAAGCTCCCGGAGATTGATCCTCCCTCCGGCAGGGTGCGGGGACAAAGTCTTCTGGCGATCCCGATCTCGGGATTGCGGCGGCGGCGAAACAGTGGTGAAAATCACGATACAGAGTGCCTCCCAAGGGTTTACGGAACGGGAGCTAAATATAGGCCGAAGGAGGGCACCAGGGGAGGTCCCACCCCTCGGGTCGGGTCCCTGGCGTGTCCTCCCTGGTGGTCGCGCCACCTGTACGCCTCAGAGGGGGGTGGCCCCCTTCTGGCTTTTGGAGCCTTCTTCTACGCTGATTTATATATATATATATTTATGGAATTTTCCTAGCACTTTAACTATTGGTAAATACATGCAATGCACGGACAACAGCAGACAGAAACTAGCACTGAGGCACTGAGTTAGTAGGTTAGTACAAATATGTTGAAAAAGGTATGAAAGTGTAGCAAAACACATAGCAATATCACCCATATTAGCATGGAACAAGCAGAAAATATAGATACGTTTGGGACGTATCAACATCCCCAATCTTAATTCCTGCTCGACCTCGAGCAGGTAAATGATAACATAGATAATTTCCGTGGTGACATGCTACCAACACATATGAACTTCATAGTAAAATAAGAAAGATATGCAATTCAAGTCAAGACAATAACAAGCAAGAGTCTATATCTAGTATTGAAACTAGCAACATAAGAACATAAAGGTGCAAGAGCACTCGCTGTCCGTGACTCGAATGTCTCCAAATGCTGTTTGCGTGCAAGAACTAGGAGATGGGTTTAGAGCATAAAAATACTATATAGTTTAATTGATAACTCAATCTACTAAAACTTCACACTTGGTCTCCTTCGTAATCTTATTTTGACTCGTCCCCAGACCACTAGTCAGGCACAAGTCAAACCGTTCCTCTCCCTTTCGACTTTGAGCACTCATGCAGTGAATGAGGGCAAGCAACATAGTTGGCACTTAGGATGGAAAATAGAATAATGATGGGGAGTGAAGAAAAAAAAGGTGTGAAAGGCTCACATCAATGAGGACAATCATAGGCGAGAGAGAGCAAAATGATAGATATGATGTGAGGAGTAGGGATTGCCATGCAACGAATGCACATGTGAGCTATGGAAAGATCTCCAATGGAACTAGTGGGGGTGCATCCAACTTGCTTGCTCACAAAGACTTAGAGCTCATTTGAGGAGGCTCATCATTGGAATATACAAGCCAAGTTCTTTAGTGTAAGGATCCCCACATAGTTATGCATGAATGATATGAAAATCTCTATGGAGTACAAATACTATATGGAGCACGAGTGTGGATCTTTCAAAAGGAATAGTAGTGTTGCCCCCTTCTCACTTTTTATTTATTTTTTATATTTTATTTATTTATTTTTGTGGCCTCGTTGGCTCTTAATATTTATCTCTCATTTGTCCTCTTTGGGATCTTTTAATTTGTCCTCTTTTGGGATCTTTTATTTTGTTCTCTTTGGGATCTTTTCCTCACTTTAAGGCCAACATTCTATATTTTACAAGAGTATAGAAGATCACACACTTTACAAGAAGTACTCAACATAAAGAAAATTGAAAACTATCATGATGTATGCAAATGTATGCCTCTGCTAGTGTAGCAGGATATGCAATGATACTAGCGCGTCCTGTAGAAATTATAAGGGCAAGGCCCAACTAGCATGCGGCTCTACGATCAAGCAAAAGCATGTATGACATGAAGATCAAGTCATGAGATAATGGTTGTTGCATGGCAATGTATCTCGGAAGGGCTATGGAAATGCCTTGATAGGTAGGTATGGTAGCTGTTTTGAGGAAGGATATAATGAGGTTTATGATGATAGAGCGTATCATGCCAAGGGTTTTGATGCACCGGCGAAGTTTGCACCAACTCTCAAGATGAGAAAGGGCAATGCACGGTACCAAAGAGGCTAGAAAAATAAGGATGGTGGAAGTGCCAACAATCAAATACTCACATTAGTCAAAGGAACTCATTCCCTTATTATTGGTAACTCTCTATCTAATCAGGAGGTTCACATAGAGACAAGTACCCCTAGGAGGAGAGTATGGGGGTTTGGTTATCCTTGCACATCCTCGACCCATGGTACGTGAGGGTACTCTATATATTCCAATCCCTCCAGAGGTTAGCGATGCATCTAGTAGCTAGAGTTCTCAACTAATTTTTTGTAGTTTTCGAAAATAAACACGGACTGGCCAAAATACGACACCTATCACTAATAGGCTCGAGCTCTTGACACATAGAAGTCCAAAAATTACTCAAATAAATACCTCAAAACTATTTCATGTTACTACTATACTTATAATAGAAACCTCAATTACCTACTCAAGTCAAGACACACAACCCAGTGCAACAGACCAACTCTCTAAACAAGATAAGCATGATAAATCAAGAGAGTTCCAAAATCAACAACCTAAATAAAAGATCTTAAAAAGAATAAGCATGAAAAATAAGAGCTAAGCATGACAACAACTATGGAAAGATAAAGAACACACAATCAAAGATAAGAATGAAACCTATGTTGTGTTCTAGGGTGGAGTGGAGCATGTTTCTCTCCCAAAAAATGAAGGCTATGGTCCAACTTGTTATGAACATCAAGAAAAACTAAAACAAACTAAAAAGTAAAGAGCGAGACTCTCCAAGCATAGCACATAACATATGAAGTGATAAAAATATAGCATGGAGAAGGACGAACTGATGATTGTTGATGGAGAAGGGGATGCACGGGGGCATCCCCAAGCTTAGACGCTTGAGTATCCTTGGATATTTCTTGGGGGTGCATGGGGTCATCCCCAAGCTTGATATTTTGACACTCCCGGATCCTCTTTCATCATCTTCCGTCGCACACTTGAAAACTCCCTTCATACGAAACTCATCATAAGCTGATTAGAGTGGTTAGTACCCATAAATAAATAATTTTATCTACTGGAAATAAAAAAAATCATGAAGAGCTACAGTTTCTCAAGATTGCCAAAAAGTTTTTTGCAAAGAAAAAGCAAGCTTAAGATTTGCAAAATGGTGAAAATGCAAAACATGACAGAATCTGGGAAAAACAACCAGCAGGTAGTAAATAATTTAATAGGGGCACGTCTGCAACTCAAATCAAAAAACTCGGAACAGACCACAGAAAGTCAATTTTACAGAGCATACTGTCAAAACAATTCAGATCAAAAAGATGATCTGGTGATTTTTAGGCGAATTTTTCCGTCAAGCAGATAAAATCTATTTTCTGGACAACATGTCATAACTTTTGATTTTTCTTGCAACCGAAGGATAAACTTGGCACAAAGATTGAAAATAAAGATACAATGATGTTGCTACAGTAGTAACAAACATCAAGACTACTAAAACTGAAAGTATAAACATAATAATAAGGATTTTAAACAAAAGAGAGCATCAAGAAGCAAACATGAAACACATTTAAGCCTAACCCACTTCCTATGCCTAGGAACCTTGTAAAGAAATAAATCATGAAAGCACAAAGTAACAAGCATAGGAAGATAAGAAAAGAACAACTTCAAAACTTTCATCTGAAAGAGAGGTGTTTTTGTAACATGTAAGTTTCTGCAACCAAACTTTTCTCTCTCAAAATAATTTTCAGTAGCATCATGAACAACATAAAGAATATAACTATCACATAAAGCATGTTGTTCATGACATAGAAAGACATGTATATTGTTTTCAATAAATTCACTAAGATCATAAGATAAATGCATCCCATCACATTGAGCCTTAATAGGATCAACATTCTCCGAAATATGATTTGGAGATTTCAAAGAGATAATAGGACAATCAAGTGTGGGTGCAATAGCAAAAATTTCATGCTTAACATAAGGAACTATAACACGTTCATCTTTGTAAGAATCATCCGTAGTGGCATCATGGTCATAAGTATAGAAGGCGTCAACTTCATCAAAAAGGGATATTTCAAAAGCATCCATAGGATCATAACACTCATCAATATAGAATTCATCATATAAAGTGAGAGTCAAAGAGTTACTCTCATTAGAAGGTAGACATGGATGGCTCCATTCTTCCTCCTTTTTTCGTCACTCTCCTCCTCTTTTTCATCCAAGGAGCTTCTAGATTCAGCAATTTCTTCTTTCATAGAATCCTGCGAAGCATTAATCTCTTCCTTTGGGGGAGACATTCTCTCAAGATAATCAGTAATATAATAATTTTCATTGTAATTTTCAAAGCAATATTGAAGTATAGCAAGGCTCTAAGATTTGTAAGGGGCATAATCAATATTTTCAAGAAAAGAAGTAATTTCATAGGAACCCTTAAAAGCAACAAATTCTTCTATTTGTTCTGCATCATAAAAATCATAATTTCCCTTAGCATAAGAAGCTAAGGTTTCATCATCATTGTACTCACATTGGAAATCAAGGTGTTTATGCCTCATAAAGCAACAAGATTCATCCCTGCAAAAAGATATATTATATATTGAGCACAAGTTTCTAGCATACTCATACGATTGATGTATTAGTCTCCATAAGTGCATCCCTTTTTGAGACAAGTGGTATTCCTTGTAATATTCTTGTTGATCCTCGGTGAATCCTCCATGCCAATAAGATCTGGTCTCAAAGAAGTTAGACATTGATGGCGAGTAAGGAACTAGACATACTATTTTTTGTGTGTTTTTGATATAAGACTCAAAGAAAAAACTGAAAAGTAAACTAACAAGACTAAAAAGCAAAGGTAAAAGATAGTGTGCAATTCCCCTATCTTGTAGACTGGAGTCCCTGGCAACGGCGCCAGAAATTTTCTTGATGGCACCGAAGTAGGGCTCTTCGTTGGCTACCCCAAGTAGAAGGTTAAGAAGTAGTCAGCAGCAAGTTTCCCTTGGCAAATACCAAGGTTTGTCTCCCATAGGAGTCCAAGAGAAACAAGAAGGTGATCAAACGAGCAACGCGTCGTCTGAATAGAAATTACTCACTTGACCTGGACCTGCACACAAAAGCAAATAACTTTGCTCCTAACAAGTTCAGAGACATTTCCAATGTCTCTGGTCTTGTTGTTTACAAAGGATCAAATACACAGTGGAAATAGTAGTGGTGATTGCAACGGAAAGGAAATAAAAGCAGTCAATGGTTGATGTGTAAACAATGGTGGAAATATGGACCGAGGTCCCATGATGTTCACTAGTTATGTCTCTCTCCCAAAAGACGATAAAACAACTATGCTGGGTGAACAAATTTCAGCTAGGCAATTGATAGAATTATAAACGCACCACAATGCTAACTATGCTACAAGAAAGTTAGAGGCTCAATCATATGGGCAGTACGCCAAGAGAAGTAGACTGTTTATTCATCAGCAACTACTCACTAATCATCCACCTTGAGCTATCTATCTAGAACATCTCGCTGGTATTAAGTTGCGAGCCCCACCCAAAGTGGAAACTCAAAGCAACAGACAACTGCATTAACAAACTATGCATAAGGTAAACAATCCTTGCAACCGCAGTTACAAGCACCATTGTTTTCTCCTTGGTGGAAACAACACATCCCCTAGTCTCATGTTTCTGTCACTCAAGCTAGACATCGGGGAGAATGAACCCACAATCATGCATAACGCTCCCTCTTGGAGTTCCAATCTACTATTTGGCCAAAGCAATAAAAAGCAACGGAGATCATGGAAGAATTACTCAAGAACAAATATATAAAAGGAGAACCAAATATATAACTCATCACAATCTGAACATAATCTCTGTAACAGCTCGGAAATTCCACCCTAATTAAAAAATTTGCTTGTTGCTTTATTTTGTTGATTGTTAGAATTGTTTGCAGTATTTGCTTTACCAATTTATTAATTGGTGAATTATATCCCCCCTGCTCGTACCGGCATGCGTGACCCAACCATTCCACCATGGCACACAACCTTTTGCGACACCGGGTTACACCCGATCACCGTCGCAACTTCTGGCACAAGACCAGTGATACGTCCCAAACGTATCTATAATTTCTGCTTGCTCCATGCATGTTTTGTGTGACTTTTCCATGTTTTTCTTGAACTTTCATACACTTTTGAGCATATTTGGACTAATCTATTAACCCAGTGCACCCAGCTGCTAGTTGCTGTTTTCTGCTATTTTTGTATTTCAGGTTTTCCGGCCATTAAAAGTGCTCCAAAAAATCCGGAAAAATCAGATAAAAAATCAGCGACACGGATGCTTCCGGAAACACCAAAGGAGCGGAGGGGGGTCACCACCAGGAGGCCAGGAGGGTCCCTGGCATGGCCCCACCCTAGGCCGCGCCAGGAGGCCTCCTGGCTGCCTGGTGGGTCCCCTCGACACCCCCTTCGCCTTTATTTACCCCTCGGGGTGGAAACCCCTAGGACGGACTCCTCTTTCGCGATCTCGCCTCTGTACCGCCGCCGCCGCTGTTGCAAGATCGGGTCCGCCTGGAGAAGCTACTCCGGCACCCTGCCGGGAGAAGCTACCCCCTCCGGGAGACCATCCATAGCCATGGACGCCTCCCGTATGTACCGTGAGTCGTTTCCCTTGGACCATTGGTCCGTGACCAGTAGCTATGTGATCTATCTCTCCCTTCTTTGTTATGCTGAGTTTGTTGGGATCTGATGGATTATGAGACTATGTTCAGATTGTGATGAGTAATATATTTGGTTCTTCTCTTTTATATTTTGTTCTTGAGTAAATTCTTGCATGTTCTCCGTTGCCGTGTTTTACTTTGGCCAAGTGATTTATTGCAACTCCAAGAGGGAGCGTTATGCTTGATTGTGGGTTCAGCCCCTTGATGTCTAGCTTGAGTGACAGAAACATGAGACTAGGGGATGTGATGTTGCCACCAGGGCTAAAACAACGGTGCTTGTATCCGCGGATGCAAGGATTGTTTACTTTACGCAAAGTTCTTTTAATGAAGTTGTCTGGTGCTTTGGATTTACACTTTGGGCGGGATTCGCAACTTAATACCAGCGAGATGTTCTGGATAGATATCTCAAGGTGGATGATTCATAGTAGATGCAGATGGATTTCGGTCTACTTACCTTGGCGTACTGCCCATTGCTTTTGAGCCCTTCCTTTCTTTGCAGCATAGTTAGCATTGCGGTGCCTTCATAATCATGTCAATTGCCCAACTGTGAATTGTTTACCTCGCTAGCACTTTTATTGTCTTTTGGGAGAGAGACATCACTAGTGAAAATCACGTGACCTTGGTCCATCTTCATATCATTGTTTACACCCTCAATTTACTTTCAGTCCTTACTTTCAGTTGTCACTATCATTATCTCTTGCGTTTATCCTTTGTAAACGGCAAGGCCGGAGGAATTGACAACTTCTCTGTACTCGTTGGGAGCAAAGTTACTTGTATCTGTGTGCAGGTCCAGGTGAAGTTAGCAACCTCGGCGCCATTGTTCACTTTACCACCTTCTTGTATCCTTCGGAGTCCTACGGGAGACAAACCTTGGTATCTTTGCCAAGGGAAAACTTGCCGCTGCACTATATCTCACCCTGCACTTGGGGTAATCAACGAGGGCTTGAAGAGTATTAACACTCTTTTGCCATCAACCAGCCATCACCAACGAAACAAAAACCCCATTTATTTAATAAATGGATTATTTTATCAAACGATGTTTCAGATTTTGTGCGACTCCGACTTCATCGGGTAGGTAAACGATCGTATGTGCCAGGCATAGTAGTCAGTATATCTTCAGGGTGTATTTATAAAATGCCGCGCGTGCATGTTGTTGGGGTTCGGGGCAGAAAACACAATTTTTTCCATAACCTACGATACCCAATCCCAAGACCTATGCTATGGCGATGCAAGTAACGGATGGAATAGGTCACATACCAGTATGTAGTCTGTTAAGCTGGAAACATTCCCGCGTGAACGTGGTTGGTGTAGTCGTACCGGAAATCCCTGATGCCGCGCAGCTCCACGATGACTCCAGTAGCCACCCGGTCCTTGAGACCGATGACGGGATTACGTCCCCATCGGAATGTTGTCGGCGAAGACACCGCGATACGGACACGATGATGAAGTAGCGCCACAAGTGTAGCGCCTCGCGGGATTACACACATACGGTGTACCCGACGTCCCTCCGGGCTCCGAACCAGTCGAGCACCGGAAAGAAGATGGATTCGGATCCCGAGCAGCACGACGACGTGCGTATAGTGGAGAAGCCTCCAACCTAGTGCAGACTCCATACAAGGGGAGTCCGCTCATAGGAGGGAGAAAGAGAGAGAGATCAACAGAATTTATCTGTATTTTTCTAGAATTTTCTGTGTTAAAAAAGGAACACCCTCCACATCTATATATAGAGGGAAAAGGGGTGCGCAGGCACTTACGCAGACAGGGTGGTACTAATTACCACACCCTATCCGTGCGTGGCCGGCCACACCATGTGGCCTAGGCGCACAAGGCCTAGGTGGCTAAGTGGCCTTGGTGGCCGTGGTGTGCATGTGGTGGCACATGGGCCACTTGGCCCATGGCACCACCCACCCTCTTTTCTTCTTCTTCTTTTTTTCCTTTTTTTTCTTCTTTCTTTAAAGAAAAAACTAAAACTAAAAAGAAAACTATTTTATTAATTATTTAAATTATATTTTTAATATTTAATTCATATAATTTAATAATAAAAATTATTCAAATAACTTTTCGAACAATTCGAAAACCACGGAAACCTTTCCGTCTCTCCTCCGAAACGATTTCGGAGTTCTTTCTTATTTCTTCGGCGATCCCGAATCTATCCTTAATGCGTCGAATGCCCTTAAGTGTGACACCCTACGGTTCGGGAAACAAAAAACATGATCAAGACACTTTCTTGATCAATGACCATCGATCAGATTTGGTTACAATCCTAGATGCCCCCTGCGCTTCCATCGAATGAACTTCAATCGCTGTTGGATCCGTTAACCGTGTGCCTGTTCCCTTTGTCCTACGTTACTTTGATTGTCCGAGGTTTGATCATCGGTATCCAATATACCTAGTTCGTCCTCGTTCTCAACGAACAAGTTTACTCGTTCCCGTGATATTACAACTCCGTGACCTAGTCACATGTTTGCGCAAACCTTATGATGCAATATCACCGAGTGGGCCCAGAGTACCTATCCGTCACTCAGATGGACAAATCCCGCTTTGATTTTTTTTCATACTCATCAACCATCTATTTCGGAATACCCAAAGTGCATCGTTATGGCCAGCATATTTCAGTCAGGCAGTGGGATACAAATCAAAGTCTCCTCATAGATGACAATTATGTATGATCATTACGGTCAAAGGATCTGGTCACTACGTTATAGTTATCGCAATGTCGAACTATGTGACTTGACCACATCGCAACACTTCTGGTGGGTGTATGTCCGTCATATCATTATCCCAATGATACCACTCCATTGCTAACAGAATTATTTGTCTCATGATCAGGAAACCTTGATCATCAATCACCCAATGGACTAGTATACTAGAGTTAACTAGGGACCTGGTTGTTTGTATACCACACGTGTATTAAGGTTTCCTCTTAATACAATTATAGTATAGTATAAAACGTATTATAAACTAATGGAATATGCTCAATAAAACATATTTTATTTGCCTCTAGGGCACATTCCCAACACAAGTGGCTGACCTCCCAGTTTTACCTCTTATCTTCTATGCTTAGCCCACCCAATAATAGGCCCAAAATCCCCTCTAAACCACCCATTTTGTAGCTCATATAGCTTCACGTAACCATATGCTATAAATGGACAAGCCACCTTGCCAAATCTGTAACCCTATCCCCTACTCCCCTCCATTTCCGTGCCCAGCCTCTCCATCGCCGACACCTCGCACCCCCACCAACCCTCAGCCAGATGCAGATCGGTTCGATCTGGGCCATTGGATCTGGATTGGACGATCCCAAGCGTGCCACGTCACCAGATCTCCCGTGCCCGAGGTCCTCCCGTGGTGGCTCTCCTCATCAGCCCGAGGTGCTCCTCGCGCCGTCGCCTTCACCCTTTCGCCGTCGTGGTCCGGCGAGACGCCAGCCGAGCCGCCGCCCCGCAGGTCCATGCGCCGCTCTCCCTCTTCCCTTTACCTTCCTCTCTTCTCCATCTAACCTCTCCTCTCTCTCCCTCGTTTCTTGCTGCCAGGGAAGAACAATACCAAATGCTTTAATTTTCGTGGGGGTACTTAGTGATATGCCATGTTTACGATTTTGCCTCACTTAAATTGACTAGCATAGATAGTTTACTTTATGCTTCACCTCTTTCCATGCTTGTGTGACATGCCATGATTGTGTGACATGCCATGTTAACAACCTTTGCTCATGTTGTGAAGCTAAACAACTTGAACCATCGTAAATGTGCGGTATCGTCGTGTGAGATCGATACTTCACTTAACCTGTTAGTAACCGCTCTCAACGATAGATGCAATACTGTAGTGTGTTGTCTTGTGTTGCCTTCTTGATCTTGTCTTGCTGGTGATTGCTTCGTAGTAATAGATGTCTGTTCGTCAATTTCCTTTCCAGTGGTTCCTTCTTGTGTGCTCCCGCTATTACTCTTGGAGACGATGCGAGCTTGCGATCGACTACACCTTCGGAACCCGACTTATCAATAGGCAAGGACTATACATTACTTATGATCCATTCTATTATAACCACCGGTTTGCATTCTAGTCTAGGTTAGCTTCGTTGTTTGATCCTACCACATGTTTACAACCTCTATCAAACCGATACAGCCATGTCCCCTCCCAGAAAACCATGTACTGCTATGTTACTATTGATTTTTGCTCAGCCCCTGCTTAGTATGCATGCTTAGGATGCTAAGAATGTTACCCTGTTACTCCTTGGATTGGGCTATCACATTATTATATTGTTTTGGATGATATGATTATTATAATGTTGACTATATTCGACGAAGGATGGAAGATCTAGGTTATCCCGCCTCGATGCTTTGTTCCATTCGAGTCACCTAGGATCCGAGTTTCGGGTATTGGTTCTAAGACTGAGCGTGCCTAACTGCGTGTGGGATTTTATGGGGTCCCGTTTTCTTACCTACCTAGCTTCAAACATTTCTAGTGGTGGCCCAAGATGATTTATCATTTTTAAACCATGCGTGTGTCTGTCGGGTCGCTCCTAGACGATATTCTTTAAAACAACTTGGGCCAGTGGAGACATGGTTTCTCTGTTGGTCCACACTGGTGATCTAGGGGGATGCCCACATGTGAGGGGATAAGATACCTCGACCTTAGCCATACGGAAGAGTCCGATCCGAGAGCGCGGTCGGCTTTTGGATTGGGTGTCGACTCCCCGGGGGCCACCCGGATTTGTTCATTGTTAGTTAGAGGGATTATGACGTTCGGATCTCCCGGAACAACTCTTCAATGAGTGTCTTTAACGGGCCCAGCTAAGAGAGCTTGGCGTGCGTGCGGAGCCTTGTAATGGGCAGTTGGTACACCCCTGTAGGGTTAAATCTTTTCGAGAAGTCGTGTCCACGGTTATGGATGACTTGAGACCTACTCCTTGTTCATAGATATCATCAACTGAATCATAACTAAAACTTGATCAATGTGTGTGTGCCTTGACTGCTTCTTCTTCGTCGGAATGCGAAGATGAGGACAAGGATTGTATAGGTGTTATGCTTGCGTAAGTAGATGGATAGCAGAATTGTTGGAGGCGTTTCCTGATGACAAGAGAGTTGACTAGTGCAACATCTCTCCTCGTTGGTTACCCCAAGTGGAAGGTGTGATGTAGGATAACAACAAATTTCCCTCAGTGAAGATACCAAGGTAATCAATCCAGTAGGACTCCGGAGATAATAAGTAGGTGTCACCGGCGCAACTGACGTGGACCTGCACACAACACAAGTAACTTTGCTCCCAACGAGTACAGAGAGGTTGTCAATCTCTTCGGCCTTGTTGTTTACAAAGGATCAACACAACAGATAATGATAATGATAGCAACTGAAAGGTACAAACAGGAAAGTAAATGAGCGTGTAAACAGTGATGAGAATATGGACCGGGATCCCGTGATGTTCAATAGTGATGTCTCTCTCCCAAAATACGATAAAACTGCTATGCGAGGTAAACAAATTACACCTAGGGAATTGATAGGATTATAAATGCACCGCAATGCTAACTATGCTACAAAGAAAGTAAGAGGCTCAAAAGAATGGGTAGTACGCCAAAATAAGTAGACCGAAATCCAACTGCATCTACTACTAATCATCCACCTTGAGATATCTATCCAGAACATCTCGCTGGTATTAAGTTGCGAGCCCCACCCAAAGTGTAAACCCAAAGCAATAGACAACTGCATTAAAAAGCACTTTGCGTAAAATAAACAATCCTTGCAACTGCAGTTACAAGCACCGGTGTTTTACCCCTTGTGGAAACAACACATCCCCTAGACTCATGTGTCTGTCACTCAAGTGTGCCATCGGGGGGCATGAACCCAGAATCGAGCATAACGTTCGCTCTTGGAGTTAGTACCTAATACTTGGCCAAAGAAATAAACAACAACGGCGAACATGCAAGAATTACTTAGGAACAAAAATATAGAAGATAAGAACCAAATATATTACTCTATCACAATCTGAACATAATCTCATAATCCATCAGATCCCATCAAACTCAGCATAGCAACAGCAGAAAGATTACATATGTGCCTCGATCATGTAGGGCAGCTCACGAGGTCTAAACCATGAAGAACAAAGAGGGGAGGAGAACATCACATAGCTACTGATCACGACCCATGGTCCAAAGAAAACTACTCACGACACATCCAGGAAGCGTCCATGGTGGAGGGAAAGCTCCCGGAGGTCGATCCTCCCTCCGGCAGGGTGCCGGGAAGAAGTCTGCTGGCGCTCCCGATATTGGAAGCGCGACGGCGGCGGAACAGTCTTTGGGGGTTTCGCGTCACGGGGAATAAATAGGCGAAGGGGGGTAGCCAGGGGGCCACCAGGTGTCCAGGCGGCCACCCGGCGCGGCCCCACCCTAGGCCGCGCCACCTGGCCGCCTGGGCACCAGGTGGGCCCCCTCTGAACCTTCTTTGGGGCTCTGGAATGTTCCGCTGCGCTGATTTTTTATCCGATTTTCCTGAATTTTTGGAGCACTTTTAATATGGGGGAAACCTGGAATAGAAAAACAACAGAAAACAGGAACTGGCACTGTGGTGCACTGAGTTAATAAGTTAGTCCAAATATGATCAAAAGTGTATCTAGATCATAGCAATATCACACAAAACATGCATGGAGCAAGCAGAAATTATAGATACGTTTGGGACATATCAACATCCCCAAGCTTAATTCCTGCTCGTCCTCGAGTAGGTAAATGATAACAAGCATAATTTATGTGGTGACATGCTAGCAACCATATAAGAACATTTGAAAGTAAAGCAATCAAGGTATGTGATTCAATTCAAGTCATAACATGCAACAGTATATATTAGCATTGAAACAAGCAACAAAAGAACATTAGGTGCAAGAGCTCTCGCTGTCCGTGACTCGAATGTCTCCAAATGGTGTTTGCGTGCAAGAAGGGGGATAGGGAATACGAGAAAAAATAATTATTTTTGTTGAGAACTCAATCTACTAAAGTTTCACACTTGGTCTTCTTTGGAATCTTATCTTGACTCGTCACCAGACCACTAGCTAGGTACAAGTCAATTTGATTCACTCCTTTTTGATATTTTTAGCACTCATGCAATGGATGACCGTAAGCACGAGAGTTGACACTTAGGATGGCAAAGAGAGAAATACAGTGGAGGAGGAAGACAAAAATGTGAGAAAGGCTCACATCAATGAGGACAATCATAGGCGAGAAGGCCGAATGATAGATATGATGTGAGGAGTAGGGATTTCCATGCAACGGATGCACATATGAGCTAAGAAAATCTCTCCAATGGAACTAGTGGGGGTGCATCTAACTTGCAACATGAAGACCTAGAGCTCTTTTGAGGAGGCTCATCCTTGGAATATGCAAGCCAATTTCTATAGTGTGAAGGTCCCCACATAGCTATATGCATAAATGATAATCTCTATGGAGTACAAGGATAAGAGGGAGTACTAGTGTGGATCTTTCAAAAGGATAGTAGTGTTGCCCCTTTCTCTCCTTTTATTTTTATTTTTCTCTTTTTTTCTATTTTTTTGTATTTTTTGCTGGCCTCAATGGCTCTTTCTATCTAACTCTCATTTGTCCTTTTTGGGATCTTTTATTTTGTCCACTTTGGGATCTTTTCCCCACTTAAGGGCAACACTCTAATTTACAAGAGGGTATAGAAGATATTTCACACTTTACAAGGTACTCAAACATAAAGAAGATGTAGCTATCATGATGTATGCAATGTATGCCTCTGCCAATGTAGCAGCAACATGTATGACATGAAGATCAACTCATGAAGAGGTGGATGTTGCATGGCAATATATCTCGAAAAGGCTATGTAAATGCCTTGATAGGTAGGTATGGTGGCTGATTTGAGGAAATATATAGGGAGGTTTATGATGACAGAGCGTATCATGCCAAGGGTTGGGATGTACCGGCGAAGGTGGACGCCAACTCTTGAAATGAGAAGAGGCAATGCACGGTACGGAAGAGGCTAGCAAATATGAGGAGGTGGAAGTGTCAACTTTCAATACTTACATTATTTCGAAGAACTCATGCATTTATTATCGGTAACTCTCAATCTAATGAGGAGGTTCAGAAAGAGACAAGTACCCCGAGGAGGAGTGTATGCGGGTTTGGTTATCCTTGAGCATCCTCGACTCATGGTACGTGAGTGTACTCTAACATTCGATCCCTCAAAAGATTAGCGATCCATCTAGTTGCTACAGTTCTCAAATAGTTTTGTAGGTTTTTAAAATAACACAGATTGCCCAAAATACGACACCTATCTCTAATAGGCTAGAGCTCTAGACACCAAAAGTTCAAACATTACTCACATCAATACCTCAAAACTATTGCAAGTTACTACTAAAATTAAATAGCTACTATTTCTCAAGACAAGACACAACTCAGTGCAACAACCAACTCTCTTAACAAGATAAACACTAAAGAGAGTTCCAGCAACAAACTAAACAAAAGAAAGGGCTCTTGCTAAAGACAAACTAAAACTCAAACTAAACATGGTAGTAGCTACAAAAAGATAAAGAACACACACCAGTAAAAAGATAGGCATGCAAAATCCTATGATGTGTTCTAGATTGGAGTGGCCGTGTTTCTCTCCCACACAAAGTATGCTGGGGTCTAACTTGTTATGAACAGCAATCAAAGCTAAATAAAACTAAAAATAAAACCTAAGAGCGAGACGCTCCAAGCATAGCACATAACGCATGAAGTGATAAAAATATAGTGAGACGAAGGACGAACTAATGATTGTTGATGGAGAAGGGGATGCATGGGGGCATCCCCAAGATTAGACGCTTGAGTCTCCTTGAATATTTATTGGGGATGCATAGGGCATCCCCAAGATTGAGAGCTTGACACTCCCAGACCTTCTTTCATCATCTTCCATCGCACACTTGAAAACTCCCTTGATACATAACTCATCATAAGCTGATTAGAGAGGTTAGTACCATTAATAATATAATTTCCCCTCTGGATATAAAGATATTCTAGAAGAGCTACTATTTCTCAAGATTTCTAAAAGGTTTTTGCAAAGAAAAAGCAAGCTTAAGGTTTGCAAGAGTAAGGAGAGGAAAAACTTGGTAGAATTTGTGAAAAACAGAACATCAGGTAGTAGAGAATTTTTTCGGGGCACTTCTGCAACTCAAATAAAAAAACTCAGAACATACGAAAGTTTAAAAATTGTATAGATCATGCTGTGTAAAAAATTCAGCTCAAAAAGATGAACTGGTGATTTGTTTCGATTTTTTACCGTCAAGCAGACATAATCTGTTTTCTGGATAGCATGTCACAACTTTTGCTTCCCTTATCATAAGAGGCTATAACGTGGCACAGAGCTTGAAAATAAAGATACAATGATGTTGCTACAGTAGTAAAAATCATCAAGACCACTAAAAACAGAAGTAAAAACATCTTGCGTTGCCTCCCAACATGCGCTTTCTTTTACGCCTTTAAGCTAGGCAAGAAGATTATAAAATATGCTCTCACAAAAGTAAGAATTTTGAAGCAAAAGAGAGCATCAAGAAGCAAATATGAAACACATTTAAGCCTAACCCACTTGCTATTCATAGGCATGTCGTAACAAAATAAATCAAAGAAGCACAAAGTGACATGCATAGGAAGGTGGAACAAGAACAACTTCAAAACTTTCATCATGAAGAGAGGTGTTTTTGTAATATGAAAGTTTCTAAAACCAAGCTTTCCTCTCTCAAAGTAATTTTCAGTAGCATCATGAACAACATCAAGAATATAACTATCACATAAATCATGTTGTTCATGACCTACAAGAACACGTGTATATTTTTCAACACGGTCTTTAGGAACATAAGATAAATGCAACCCATCACTTTGAGCCTCAATATGAGCACAATTCTCCGGAATATGAGTTGGAGATTTCAAAAGGATAATAGGACAATCAAGTGTGGGTGCAATAGAAACAATTTCATGCTTAACATGAGGAACTATAGCAAGTTCATATTCGCAAGCATAATTCATATTGGCATCATGGCTACCAGCAAATCAAGTATTAAGTTCATCAGAAATGGAAATATCAAGTGAGTCCTCGAAATCATGGGATTCCTTATCAAAGCAATCATTAGCCTCTTCTTGGGAAGCAAACATTTTATTTTTAAAATACTCAATATAAGAATTGGAAGTATAATTCTCGAAGCAATAAGCCAGAACTGCAAAATTTTTGGACTTGTGAATAGTATCATAATACTTTTCAATCAAAGAAGCAATCTCATAAGCACCTTTAAAAGCAACAAACTGTTCAATCTTTTCAACATCAAAGTAATCATAAACACCTTTAGCATAAGAAGATAAGAAATCATTTTTATTAAACTCACATTGGAAAGGAAGGTGTTTACGATCTATATTAGAGCAGCAAGTAAAATCATAAATGTGGCATAAACACTTAGCATATCAATAATAAGTTTTATTTGATCCCATAAGTTTTTCCCTTTCTGAGATAGGCGGTGCCGCGTATAATGAGCATGCTTATCCAATGATTTTCCCTCAACCAAGTCGGTTGAGTTTTTAGCGCGAGCACAAATTGATCGAAGACGATCCAGGTGAAAGATGTCCATCCTACCATATTTGTGTGGTTCCACACCCATTGTAAAGATAGCATAACTAGGCAAAGCAAGACAAAGGAAAAATGTAGCAACTATTTTTGTGGTTTTTCATACAAGACACAAAAGCAAAAGAAAAAATTGGAAAGTAAACTAACAAGACTAAAAAGCAAAGGTAAAAGATAGTGGGCAACTACCCTATCTTAGCACTCGGAGTCCCCGGCAACGGCGCCAGAAATTTGGCGGTTGATGGGACCACTCTTTTGTTGTCTTGGAATCCCCGGCAATGGCGCCAGAAATTTGCTTGATGAAAAGAGAGTTGACTAGTGCAACACCTCTCCTCGTTGGTTACCCCAAGTGGAAGGTGTGATGTAGGATAATGACAAATTTCCCTCAGTGAAGATACCATGGTAATCAATCCAGTAGAACTCCGGAGATGATAAGTAGGTGTCAGCGGCGCTACTGACGTGGACCTGCACACAACACAGGTAACTTTGCTCTCAACGAGTACATAGAGGTTGTCAATCTCTTCGGCCTTGTTGTTTACAAAGGATCAATGCAACAGATAATGATAATGATAGCAACTGAAAGGTAAAAACAGGAAAGTAAATGAGCGTGTAAACAGTGATGAGAATATGGACCGGGATCCCGTGATGTTCACTAGTGATGTCTCTCTCCCAAAAGACGATAAAACTGCTATGTGAGGTAAACAAATTACAGATGGGCAATTGACAGGATTATAAATGCACCGCAATGCTAACTATGCTACAAAGAAAGGAAGAGGCTCAAAAGCATGGGCAGTACGCCAAAAATAAGTAGACCGAAATCCAACTGCATCTACTACTAATCATCCACCTTGAGATATCTATCCAGAACATCTCGCTGGTATTAACTTGCGAGCCCCACCCAAAGTGTAAACCCAAAGCAACAGACAACTGCATTAAAAATCACTTTGCGTAAAGTAAACAATCCTTGCAACCGCGGTTACAAGCACCGTTGTTTTCCCCCTTGTGGCAATAGCACACATCCCCTAGACTCATGTTTCTGTCACTCAAGCGTGTCATCGGGGGGCATGAACCCACAATCAAGCATAGAATTCCCTCTTGGAGTTACTACCTACTACTTGGACAAAGCAATAAACAACAACGGAGAACATGCAAGAATTACTTAGGAACAAAAATATAAAAGATAAGAACCAAATATATTACTCTATCAAAATGTGAACATAATCTTATAATCCATCAGATCCCATCAAACTCAGCATAGCAAAAGCAGAACGATTAGATATGTGCCTCGATCATGTAGGGAAGATCACGAGGTCTAAACCATGAAGAACAAAGAGGGGAGGAGAACATCACATAGCTACTGATCACGGACCCATGGTCCAAAGAAAAAAGCTCACGACACATCCGGGAAGCGTCCATGGTGGAGGGAAAGCCCCCGGAGGTCGATCGTCCCTCCGGCAGGGTGCCGGGAAGAAGTCTGCTGGCGCTCCCGATCTTGGAAGCGCGGCGGCGGCGGAACAGAGGCGAGATCGCGAAAAAGGGTTCTGTCTTCGGGGGTTTCGCATCACGGGGAATAAATAGGCGAAGGGGAGCAGCCAGGGGCCATCAGGTGTCCAGGAGGCCACCCGGCACGGCCCCACCCTAGGCCGCGCCACCTGGCCGCCTGGGCACCAGGTGGGGCCCCTCTGGCCCTCCTTCTAGGCTCTGGAAGGTTCCGTTGCGCTTATTTTTTATCCGATCTTCCCGAATTTTTTGAGCACTTTTAATATGGGGGAAACCTGGAATAGAAAAACAACAGAAAACCGGAACTGGCACTATGGTGCACTGAGTTAATAAGTTAGTCCAAATATGATCAAAAGTGTATGAAAGTGTATCTAGATCATAGCAATATCACACAAAACATGCATGGAGCAAGCAGAAATTATAGATACGTTTGGGACGTATCATTTCCTCATCGAATGCTTGGCTTCTCATCTTACTCTTTAGTTAGTTAGCCACATCATATATGCTAGTGGGGCAACAACCTCACCACTTACTCCATCCTTACCATGAACTACTAGTTATCCTAGAGTGAAAAGTGATGAGGCCCTTGATGGGTCAGTTGACCTCTAAAGTTGGATCCTAAGTACTTCTGTACTCATGATACTACCCCCAAACTATTTTCAGGTTTATTGATCGACAACAGGTATGGTGATCGACGTTTCGCGTGGAGACTCGACGACGACTAGTTAGGCGGATCCCGGCGGAGAGCTTGGACCCGTGTGGTTACGGGGTTGGTGTGTTTTACCTTTGCCACTAGGCATTTGATTGTAGTTTGTACTTCGACATATCTTCCGCTGATGTATTGTATTAAGGCAGTTGTATGCCAATTGTATGAGATATTGTATCCTTGTAGATGTAATGTTGTGATATCATGTTGAAATCCGATACATATGAGTTCGTCATATGCCGCGGTGGGTCTGATATGTGCTTCGTCCTCGGGTTTGGACGGAAACGTCCAGATCTGAAACAGTACCGCATATCGGGTCTTACAATCTCATAATCCATCGGATCCTAGTAAACACAACATAGCAACACAGAAGCTATTACATAGATATGCCTTGATTATGTAGGGCAGCTCACAAGGGCTAAGAATTGAAACACAAGATTGAGAGAAGTAATCACATAGCTACTGGTCATGGACCCATGGTCCAAGGGGGACTACTCACGGAACATCCGGGAAGAGCTCATGGTGGTGGAGAAGCTCAGGGTGTTGAGACAAGGTCTTCTGGCGATCCCGATCTCGGGATCGCGGCGGTGATGACCCACAAGTGTAGGGGACCGCGATAGTCTTCGCGGTAAGATAACCCAATTTATTTATTCGACACAACGGAAGCCAAAGAATATTAATAAGCTTTAACAGTTGAGTTGTCAATTCAACCGCACCTGAAAGATACTTTCTTGGCAACGGGATATTAGTAGTAACGGTGATATGGAAGTGATGGTGTGATGACCCTCAACTGTAAGGGATCGATTGTAGTGTTCTCACGGGTAAGTTAACCCGATTTATTGATTTGACACAAGGGGAGCCAAAGAGTATTTATAAGATTTGACAGTTGAGTTGTCAATTCAACCGCACCTGAAATATACTTGCTTGCAACAAAATATTAATAACAGCTGTGGTATGATAGTGATAGTGATGGTGGTAACAGCAAAAGTAAAACAACAGAAATAAACTAGTAGTAGCCAGCAGGATTAAAGCACTGTAGGCTAGGGAGATGGATGGTCGGGCTCTGCATGAATACGAATGAACATGTAATAGATTCTAACACGGGGCAAGGCACACAGAAAAGCAATGATCAACTAGGCAAATATCAAACATTAGACATGTATCCCGTAGGTAGTTGTGCGTGCTTGCAATAAGAACTTGCACACCATCTTTTGTCCTACCATCCCGCTACGAGCGGGGCCAAAGGGAACATATGGAGATTAAGGTGCTCCTGTGAAAGAGCACCAGAACAAAGCAATAAACTCAATGGATACATGGAATCCTCAAATTATGGACCATCCCCTTTGGTGTCCCAAGCTGTCGCCTTTGGGATCGCCTGTTCCGGACCATAATAGGTGCATACAACTCATAGATAGGATCAAGGACATAAATATACTCATGAAAACATAAGTGGTTCAGATCTGAAAACATGGCACTCGGTCCCAAAGTGACAAGCATTAAGAGCAACAAGTTGTAGCAAAGATGATAAACACCATAGTAGATGATAGGCAACATGTCCCCAACAATCTGTCGAACTATTACATGATCAATCTCATCCAATCCCTACCATCCCCTTTGCCTACTGCAGGGAATTACTCACACATGTGAAGAGAAGTCATGGAGAGATGATGGATTGGTGATGGTGATGACGATGGCGACGATCTCCCCTCTCCGGAGGCAAAATCAGCCTCCAGATTAGCCCTCCCGAAGAAGAACAGAGGGTGGAGGCGGCTCCACGACGGGTTCTGGAAAAGCGACTTCTGTTTCGGAGTTTCCTCGTCACGAGAATAAATAGGGCCCAAGGTAGGTCAACAGGGGGGGGGGGGGGTGGGACCCACCCAGGCGACCACCCGGCGCGGCCAGGGGGGTGGCCGCGCCAGCTAGGCGCCTGGGGCCCCTGGCTCCCCTCTAGCCCACCTTCTGGCCCTGGGTCCCTCCGGGTGCGTGGATTTACTGTATTTTTCTGGGAATTTTCTAAGATGTGTAAAAATCCATTTTCCTATGCACAATAAAACCATACAGGAAGCTCTGCTGAAAACAGCGTTAGTCCGGGTTAGTTTAGCTCAAATCATGCAAGAATGAGGGCAAATCAATAGCAAAAGTGTTTGGAAAAGTAGATACGTTTGAGACGTATCATGGTGGCAACGAAAATAGTGGTGACAAAGCAACGAAAGTAAAATGGTAAAAGTAAAATAACTTGAAACAAACAGAATTAAAACACTTTAGGCTAGGGGACGGAGAGATAACATGTAATTTACTTGGGTCAAGGCACAAAAAAAGTAATGATCATCTACGCAAATATCAAACGTTAGGCATGTGTCCCAAGGTAGTTGTACGTGCTTGCAATAATAACTTGCGCAACATCTTTTGTCCTCCATCTCTCTACAAACGGGGCCAAAAGGAACTTATGGAGATTAAGGTGCTCCTGTCAGAGAGCACCGGAACAAAGCATTAACAATCAATGGCTATATGGAATCCTCAAATTATAGACCATCCCCTTTGGTGTCCCAAGATGTCACCATTGGGATCGTCGGTTCCCGACTATAATAGGTGCATACAACTCATAGATAGGATCAAGAAAACAAATATATTCATGAAAACACATAGGATTCAGATCTGAAATCATGGCACTCGGGCCCAAAGTGACAAGAAATAAGAACAACAAGTACTAGCAAAGATGATAAACACCATAGTAGATGATAGGCAACATCCCCCCAACAATCTGACGAACTATTACATCATCTAACTCATCCAATCCCTACCATCCCGTTTTCCTACAACAGAGAATTACTCACACATGAAAGGAGAAGTCATGGAAGGGTGATGGAGTTGCGATGGTGATGACGATGGCGAAGATTCCCCCTCACCGGATTCCAAAACAACCTCCAGATTAGCTCTCCTGGAGAAGAACAGAGGGTGGCGGCGGCTCCGCGACGAGAATTGGCAAAACGACTTATGTTCTAGGGTTTCTCCGTCTCGGATAAAAATAGGAGTCGAGGTAAGGCACTGATACGTCCCAAACGTATCTATCATTTCTTCTTGCTCCATGCATGTTTTGTGTGATATTGCTATGATCTAGACACACTTTCATACACTTTTGGTCATATTTGGAATAATTTATTAACTCAGTGCATCCCAGTGCCAGTTCATGTTTTCTGCTGTTTTTCTATTTCAGGTTTCCCCCATATCAAAAGTGCTCCAAAATTTTTGGAAAAAAACAGATAAAAAATCAGCGTACCAAAACCTTCCGGAATCACCAAGGTGGGTCCAGAGGGCCACCACCAGAGGCCCAGGCGCCCTGGTGGCGCGCCCTAGGGCCTGGCCGCGCCAGCGGGGCGCCTAGACCCCTGGTGGCCCCCTGGCTGCCCCCCTTCTCCTATATATCTTCCGTTACGGGATTCTTCCGAGACAGAACCCTTTTTCGCGATCTCGCCTCTGTTCCGCCGTTGCCGTGCTTCCAAGATCAGGAGCGCCAGCAGACCTCTTCCCGGCACCCTGTCGGAGGGAGGATTGACCTCCGAGAGCTTCCCCTCCACCATGGACGCTTCCCGGATAATCCGTGAGTAGTATACCTTGGACCATGGGTATGTGCTCAGTAGATATGTGATGCTCTCCTCCCCTCTTTGTTCTTCATGGATTAGACCTTGTAAGATGCCCTACATGATCAAGGCACATATGTAATTATTTCTGCTGTTGCTATGCTGAGTTTGCTGGGATCTGATGGATTATGAGACTATGTTCAGTTTGTGATAGAGAAATATATTTGGTTCTTATCTTTTATATTTTTATTCCTAAGTAATTCTTGCATGTTCTCCGTTGATGTTTATTGCTTTGGCCAAGTAGTAGGTAGTGACTCCAAGAGGGAACGTTATGCTCGATTGTGGGTTCATGCCCCCTGATGACTAGCTTGAGTGACAGAAACATGAGTCTAGGGGATGTGTTGTTGCCACAAGGGGGAAAACAACAGTGCTTATAACCGCGGTTGCAAGGATTGTTTACTTTACGCAAAGTTCTTTTAATGCAGTTGTCTATTGCTTTGGGTTTACACTTTGGGTGGGGCTCGCAACTTAATACTAGCGAGATGTTCTGGATAGATATCTCAAGGTGGATGATTAGTAGTAGATGCAGTTGGATTTCGGTCTACTTATTTTGGCGTACCGCCCATGCTTTTGAGCCTCTTCCTTTCTTTGTAGCATAGTTAGCATTGGTTTGCGGCCGTAATCCTATCAATTGCCCAACTGTGATTTGTTTACCTCGCATAGCAGTTTTATCGTCTTTTGGGAGAGAGACATCATTAGTGAACATCATGGGACCCCGGTCCATATTCTGATCACTGTTTGCACGCTCAATTTATTTCCTGCTTTTACTTTCAAGTCGCAATTATCTTTATCCTTTATCCCTTTCGTGTTATCCTTTGTAAACAACAAGACCGAGGAGATTGACAACCTCTCTGAACTTCGCTGGGAGCAAAGTTATTTGTGTCTGTGTGCAGGTCCACGTCAACAGCTAAATTTCTAGCGCCGTTGTCACCTACTTTGCTGCTTTCGGAGTCCTACGGGAGAGAAACCCTATCCTCTACATAGGGGGAAATTTGCTGCTGTCCTACATCTCACCTTCCACTTGGGGTAACCAACGAAGGGCGAGAAGCCATTATCATCTCTCACACGTCAAGCAAATTTCTGGCGCCGTTGCCGGGGACTCCAATCGTCAATATTGGGGAGTTGCACACTATCTTCTACCTTTGCTTTTTAGTCTTGTTAGTTTACCTTTCAGTTTTTATCTTAGTGTCCTTTATCGAAAATCACAAAAAAATTGCATGTACCTGCTGCTACTATGGGTTCCACTGAAAACACCAAGTTGTGTGACTTCACTAGTCACAACAACAATGATTTTATCTGCACTACTATTGCCACACCTGCCACTTCAGCTACCTCTTATGAAATTAAACCTGCTTTGCTAAACCTTGTTATGAGAGAAAAATTCTCTGGTGCTGGAGATGATGCTGCTTTACACTTGAATAATTTTGTTGAGCTATGTGATATGCAAAAGTATAAAGAAGTAGAAGGTGATGCTGTTAAGCTTAAGCTTTTTTCCTTTCTCTTTGAGGGAAGGAGCTAAAATTTGGTTTCAATCCTTGCCTAGGAATAGCATAAATTCTTGGGATAAGTGCAAGGATGCTTTTATTGGGAAGTACTACCACCTGCTAAAATTATCCAATTGAGGAGTAACATTATGAATTTTAAGCAATTGGATAATGAACATGTTGCCCAAGCTTGGGAATGAATGAATTCTATTGTTAAGAAATGCCCTACACATGGTTTGACTACTTGGATGGTTATCCAGACTTTTTCTACAGGCTTGAACTTTACCTCGCGGAACCTGTTAGATTCGGAGGCAGGAGGAACCTTTATGTCAACAACACTTGGTTCTGCCATAAAATTTCTAGATGAGATGATGAACAATTATTCCTAATGGCACACCGAACGAGCTCCAACAGGTAGGAAGATAACCTCTGTCGAGGAGATTACCTCCCTAAATGAAAAAGTTGACTTAATTATGTCTCTACTTACCAAGCAACCCTCTATTGATCCTCATGATGTCCCTTTAAATTCTTTGGTTTCTCAGGAACAAGTAGATGTGAACTTTATTGCTAGAAACAACTTCAATAATAATGCTTATAGGGGTAATTTTGCTAGCAATCCTAGACCGTTTCCATCCAACTATGGGAACAACAACACTTATCCTAGTAACAAGAACCCCACTTCTGAATTAGAAAGCATGCTTAGAGACGTTATCACCACCCAAAACACCTTCAACAAGAGTATAGAGGAAAGATTAGACAAATTAGATAATCTCTCTTTGAAGGTAGACAACTTAGCCCTTGATGTAGAGATGCTTAAAATTAGAACCTCTCCCATTGAGGAGAGGAAGGCCACTCCTATTAATGCTATACAATTGAAAATTAATGAAAATATTAGGATGATTGCTAAACTTAAAGAAATATGGGCTAGAGAAAAGGAGGAAGAGGATAGAATTAAGAGCCTTCCTACACACCACATTGTTGCTACTATCCAAATTGTTTAGGACACCCAAACTATTAGCACCCAACACACCCCTAGTCCCATTGGACCTATTAATGGTGATGCTACTACCTCAACCATAGAAGAAGAAACTCCTATGAACATAGAGGGTTTCAAACAAGTGAGCCTAGATGACACTACTACCACCTTTGATAATAGTGACTTTGATTTTGATAGTTGCACCCTCTCATAAGTTATTAGCTTACTACACAAAATGTCTAGAGATCCCCACACTAGCACACTAAATCTTGCCTTCATGGAGCATATCACTAATGCTCTCATCAAAGCTAGGGAGGAGAAGCTTATAATAGAAGCCTCCATACCTAGGAAGCTAGAGGATGGTTGGGATCCTATGATCAAAATTAAATTGAATAACTTCTCTTGCTATGCTTTATGTGATGTTGGAGGTAGTACCTCCGTTATGCCCAAAAGAATGTATGATATGTTTGAATTGAAACCTTTTGATCCTTGTTCTTTTGGTGTTCGTCTCGTTGACTCTTCCGTAAAGAAACCTTTGGGGAAGATCGACGATGTTCTTATCATTATCAATGACAATTATGTTCCCGTTGATTTTACTATTATGGATATAGAGTGTGAACCTTTATGTCCAATTATTTTGGGACGTCCTTTTCTTCGCACCGTTGGTGCTGTTATTGACATGAAAGAGGGGAATAAAAAATTTCATTTCCCTATCAAAAAGGTGATGGAACACTTCCCTAGAAAGAAGATTAAGTTACCTTTTGAGTCCGTTACACGGGCTAGCTATTCTCTCTCTCTTGATAAAACTTGATCTTTTTTGCTTTATGCCTAGCTTAAAGGCGTAAAAGAAAGCGCTTGTTGGGAGGCAACCCAAGATGTTTTTATTTCTATTTCTAGTGGTCTTGATGATTGTTACTACTGTAGCAACATCATTGTATCTTTATTTTCAAGCTTTGTGCCAAGTTTAGCCGCCGATTGCAAGAATGTTCAAAAGTTGTGACATGTTGTCCAGAAAACAGATTCTGTCCTTGGACGGAAAAATTAGCCTAAAATCACCAGATCATCTTTTTTATCTGAATTTTTTGACGGTGTGCTCCATACAATTGACTTTCGAGCATCTGTTCTGATTTTTTTATTTGAGTTGCAGAAGTACCCCGAACAAATTACTTACTACCCGCTGGTCTGTTTTTCACAGATTCTGCCACGTTTTGCCTCTCCTTACTTTTGCAAACCTTAAGCTTTCTTTTTCTTTGCAATTTTTTTTGGAAATCTTGAGAAACAATATATCTTCAAGAATATCTTTATTTCCAGTGGAGAAAAAATATTTTATTAAGGGTACTAACCTCTCTAATCAGCTTATGATGAGTTATGTATGAAGGGATTTTTCAAGTGTGCGAGGGAAGATGATGAACGAAGATCCGCGAGTGTCAAACACTCAAGCTTGGGGATGCCCCCATGCATCCCCAATAAATATTAAAGGAGACTCAAGCGTCTAAGCTTTGGTATGCCCCCGTGCATCCCCTTCTCCATCAACAATCATCAGTTCGTCCTCCGTTTCACTATATTTTTATCACTTGGCCCCTGGTGGCCCCCTGGCTGCCCCTGGTGGCCCCCTGGCTGCCCTCCTTCGCCTATATATTCTCCGTTATGGGATTCTTCTGAGACAGAACCTTTTTTCGCGATCTCGCCTCTGTTCCGCCGCTGCCGCGCTTCCAAGATCGGCAGCGCCAGCAGACCTCTTCCCGGCACCCTGCCGGAGGGAGGATTGACCTCCGGGAGCTTCGCCTCCACCATGGACGCTGCCTGGATGATCCGTGAGTAGTCTACCTTGGACCATGGGTCCGTGATCAATAGCTATGTGATGTTATCCTTCCCTCTTTGTTCTTCATGGATTAGACCTTGTAAGCTGCCCTACATGATCAAGGCACATATGTAATTCTTTCTGCTGTTGCGATGCTGAGTTTGCTGGGATCTGATGGATTATGAAACTATGTTCAGTTTGTGGTAGAGTAATATATTTGGTTCTTATCTTTTATATTTTTGTTCCTAAGTAATTCTTGCATGTTCTCCGTTGCTGTTTATTGCTTTGGCCAAGTAGTAGGTAATGACTCCAAGAGGGAACGTTATGCTCGATTGTGGGTTCATGACCCCTAATGACTTGCTTGAGTGACAGAAACATGAGTCTAGGGGATGTGATTTTGACACAAGGGAAAAAAACGGTGCTTGTAACCGCGGTTGCAAGGATTGTTTACTTTACGCAAAGTTCTTTTAATATAGTTGTCTTTTTCTTTGGGTTTACACTTTGGGTGGGGCTCGCAACTTAATATCAGCGAGATGTTCTGGATAGATATCTCAAGGTGGATGATTAGTAGTAGATGCAGTTGGATTTCGATCTACTTATTTTCCTGTACCGCCCATGCTTTTGAGCCTCTTCCTTCCTTTCTAGCATAGTTAGCATTGGTTTGCGCCCGTAATCCTGTCAATTGCTCAGCTGTGATTTGTTTACCTAGCATAGCAGTTTTATCATCTTTTGGGAGAGAGACATCACTAGTGAACATCATGGGACCCCGGTCCATATTCTCATCACTGTTTACACGTTCAATTTATTTCCTGCTTTTACTTTCAAGTCACAATTATCATTATCCTTTATCCCTTGCGTTTGATCCTTTGTAAACAACAAGACCGGAGAGATTGACAACTTCTCTGAACTTCGTTGCGAGCAAAGTTATTTGTGTCTGTGTGCAGGTCCACGTCAACCGCTAAATTTCTAGCGCCGTTGTCACCTAGTTTGCCGCTCTTGGAGTCCTACGGGAGACAAACCCTATCCTCTACATAGGGGAATTTTGTTGTTGTTCTACATCTACCCTTCCACTTGGGGTAACCAAGGAAGGGCGAGAAGCCATTATCATCTCTCGCACATCAGGCACGAGAGGGGGTGGGACCCACCCAAGCGCCCTCCTGGTGCGGCCAGGGGCCTGGCCGCATGGGCCAGCGACAACCCCCCTCTGGACCCTCTTCTGACATCTGGTTCCTCCCGGTGCGTGGATTTGCTCTATTTTTTACTGGAATTTTCCGTGACACCTAAAAATCCATTTTCCTGCACACAAGAAAACCATGCAGGCAACTCTGCTGAAAACAGCATCAGTCCAGGTTAGTTTCATTCAAATCATGCAAGAATGAGGCCAAAACAATAGCAAAAGTGTTTGGAAAAGTCAATACGTTAGAGACGTATCAACTCCCCCAAGCTTAGCATATTTCTTGTCCTCAAGCAATTCAGTTCAAAGAACTGGATGCGACAAAGAAAACTTTGACAAAATTCTTTTGCTTCATTAGATGTATATAAGCATGTACTATGAACAAGACTAGAAAGTGTTGGAACAATGCTACAAAGACAATGCACGAAGCAATCCTTCTTTCATGTGAAAAGTTTCAACAACCAAGAATGAATAATATGCTACTCAAAATCAAGACAAGATCACAACGCACAATACTTGAACATACTAGAGTGGTATCTCGCTAGACTCCATGAGTGAAGCAAAACATAAATGCAGAAGCTCCTTCGGAGTTTTAGAGGAGACTAGAAATAAATATGTCAAAATAATTAATATCACAATCATGTAGAAGACAATGTGGTACTTTGGGACAATGCACATTACACTCAGAATGACAATTATGCTCTCAGTAATTGGTGCTTTGAAGAAAGAAGGGGAGACTCTCGAACCGTGGCTTTTGATGGCAAGGTTGAAAAACCGTGGCTAGAAGCAAAGACTAAACAAGTACCAGAGCTCGTGGTTTTGAAAACAGAGATAAAAAGTTTTTGAGAGCGTAACTTTCCAGTCAACGGTAACGGTAGAGGTTCTCAATATCTTCCATACCAACCATATTAATGGCGGTTCCTTGTAGTATGCCTACACTTGTGTTCCCTTTCCATCAATCATAAAAGGTCCATGGCCAGCAATGATTGCATGGTGCCCTTCATCCTGCTTCAAGTATGGAAGGGGATATTATCTCCTTCAACCAATCATTAGCAGTTGGTGGCCAACATAAGTTACATTTCATTCCATTATGAAGTATGGAGGGAAAGTTTAAGTTTTTAGAAAATGTGAAACAGGTGAGAACTGGGCATTCTCCTGACCGGCCTCAGCCTCATAATTTTGACTAGAATAAACTTTTTCAAGGAGTAAAACATTTTTAGCATGGAAGATAATGATTGCCCTAACGCTCCATGAGCTTGTACGGATACGAAAAGAGAAGTGTGTTTGAATAGTTTTGAGATGGTACAAGAAAGTCTTCTTTAGGATGGACGGTAAATACCATATATAGGAATGTATGGTGGACTCATATGGCGCAACTGGTTTCAAGGATTTTGGATGCACAAGCATAATTCCGCTTAGTACAGGCGAAGGCTAGCAAGAGACGAGGGAGCGACCAACTAGAGAGCAATAACGGTCATAATCATGCAGAGCGACAATTCAACATTTAATCGGGCATGAAAGTGATATAACTATTCTAAAATAAAAAATATCATCAAGGCTTGATAGATTTTCAGTCCTAAACATGTGAAAGCATGTGCCAATTCTCCGAAGGGAAAATACCAATTCAATATGCCAAATCATAAACAATGAAATGCATGCAAATCATTTGAATAACACATTATGCACTCCAACTATTTGAGACTAGTCACAAGAAAGCATGACCTACTAGAAAAGCATTGTAAACATAGCACTATGTCGCTACAAGCTGGTCTCTAGATCATAAGTATAGGCATATGTACAAAAAGTAGAAAAAAAAGAGTTCATACCGGCTTCCCTTGTTGCATCCCTTCCGTCCATCTTCGTCATTATTGCCTTGTCGCTTGCATAACTGAACGTAGAAAGATATAATCAAGTGCAATTGCAACCATGGACATGAGCTGATCTCTGCAAACAAAGCAAACTAAAGAAATGAAATCTTTTTGGGTTTTTCAAAAGTTAAACGATAGAAAAAGAAAAGAGAAATCTTTTTGTTGTTTTTGCAAATTAAGAAAGAAAAAAGAAGAACAGGCAAAAACTTCGAAAGATTAAAGCGAAGACCATGGATGATACAATGGAAGGGGAAAATGGTATGTACTCCCCCAAGCTTAGGCTTTTGGCCTAAGTCAGGCTCGGCTACTGCGGGGCACAGGAGCTTCCTCCGGCTCCGGGGTAATACTGGTACGTCCACCCGTCCTACAAGGTCTTGGGTGCGTAGACGGACGTCCTGCTGTCCTCCCAATAAGAAGGCTCCCCACTCCAAGGAGAAGGTCCCTCGCCCCACTGGGCAACAGGCTCCTCTTGGGGAGGCGGAATCTCCTTCGACTCCTCTTCCTCGAGAGCAACCCTTTCCATGGGGTTATGGACCTGCTGCTGGATCACAAACTTGTCCAGCTCAGCCACGGTGAAAGACCATTCATTCCTGCTAGTATACTCAAACAAAAGTGGTGCAGGTAGAAGGATCTCGCGAGTAGTAATCTCACCAAACCTCATAACATAAACAAGGTTACCAAACTCAGAAGTCCTAGTAACAAACTCATGCCTCTTCATAGCAGTAAGATCGAAGCTTAAGAATGGAAAAGGCGCATCATCAACACGTACAGTGCGCTCGAGTCGCTCAAGGATAAGCGTGGCATAAATGCCACCAAAGTGAGGCTCTTTGCCGCTGTTAGAGACAAGGCGGCGAGAAATCAAATCACCGATATTATACTTGTTATCTCCTAAGAGGGTGGCTGCCAAGATAGCAATATCTGGACCCGAAATGTTTCTCGTGTTGTCACGAGCTAACACCCCTCGAGAAATATAGTATTCGAAATACCTATTGTGGGGAAATAAAATGCTGGAAATCTTCCCCCGGTGAACATCCTTCGGATCCTTGCTGCAATGAGAAGTGAAGAGGGCCCTTAGCTCGTAGGACTGAGCAGGTATCCGAGTCTTCCCAACATTCCACATACCTATAATATCACAAAATTCTGCAAGATACATGGTGATAACTTCCTGATGACCCTCAAATGTAGGGGATCGATTGTAGCGTTTTCGATAAGTAAGAGTGTCGAACCCAACGAGGAGCAGAAGGTATTGATAAGTGACTTTGGTAAAGGAATAGCTGCAAGCACTGAAAGATAACTTTTTAGGGGTTTTTGGTATAAGCAACGAGAAGATAAAAGCAAGCAAAGTAAAAGGCACTGAGGAGTAACAAGTGTCCCAATCCTTTTGAGCAAAGGATAAGCCTAGCAACTGAACTTATAAAGGCCAAAGCGTTCTTGAGGACACACGGGAGATGTAGTCACGTGCTTTCGCCATATTCCGTATCAGTACTATGTTTTGTGTTGATAAGTGTTGAGTGGGTGGATCTATGCTAGTACACCTTCTAGACTAAGATAAGTGCACTCTTATGATTAAACACCTTGCAAGCATACTCAAATACAAGGTAGAAATTAAGGAAAAATCCTAACCACAACAATACGATCAAGGATCCATTATTCCCTTGTGCAAAAGCGTGCAAACTGAGGTTCAGGTTTCTGTCACTCCGGCAACCCACCGTAAGAATTCTTTATACACAATGCATTCCCCTAGGTCCTTAGAAAGGCAAAGTGTTGAGTGCTCGACTCACACAACACAACTAGGAAAATGACAACACAAATTAAATATCAAACAACACATATTACTTCAACATCATATGACTACTAGCAACTAGACTTCTCCCATGTCCTCAAGAACTAAAGTAAGTACTCACAAGACATAAAAGAGATCATGATCAGTGGTGATAAATAGATGATAAACAATCTAGACATAATAATATTTCTCCAACAAAACTCAATATCATTCACCAAAAAGGAGTAATCAACACCGGTAGAGTAGAGAGGATAGATAGTACGGATTACAACACAAGTTGCAATTATGAGATGAGATAGGATGGTGGTGGAGATGGTACTGATGTTGGGGATGATGTCGATGATGCCCGTGACAATGGTGATGATGATGGCGATGATCTCCCCTTCCGGGAGGTGTTCTCCCCGGTGGAATCTGCCCGCTGGAGATGTCTTTTCTTCTCTGTAGGTTTCCACCACGGAGCGTCGGCGAAACTCGCGAAACTCCTCTCTTTTTAGGGTTTTTGGGTGACGGAGAATATATATAGGCCAAAGGGGGGAGCCAGGAGTGGCCCCAGGGGTCCAGGCGGCCTCCCGGCGCTCCCCTGGTGGGGGCCGTGCTTGGGCACCTGGTGGCCCCCTCTGGCTCCTGTTTTGCGTGCCTCCATCATTCTTCTGGAAAATAGCCTCCGTCGATTTTTAGGTCATTTGGAGGTCTTCTGATTCAACAACTCCGTGTCCACTTTTTACCGTTGAATCCCGCGTCTGCTGCTTCGGCATCGGAAAGTTGCAAATTGTGTAAAACAAGCCAAAATAACATCAGAATAGCATCATAACATGAAATATATCAATGAATAGGGTGAATTATGATATAAAATAGTGATGCTTTTTGGACGTATCAACTCCCCCAAGCTTAGACCTCGCTTGTCCCCAAGCGAATACTGAGCTCGGTAAACCTGTCCACAAGTTTAGAGAGTGAAGTGTTGATAAATAGAATACAGACAAGAAGCATCATGATTTCTTCACCAAACTCAAGCATCCTCAACAGCAACCTCAACTCATAAGGACCTTATGAGAAAGTAATAACAATTATAATCAAAAGTAGGGCTGAGAAAACTCATCAAATCATGGCAAACATATCCTTGGTCAAAGGACAACTAATAACTTTTACTTTTGCTCTTTCATTTTATAATGAAACAATTTGAAGATTTTGAAAGAGCATGTTATTAGTCATGAAGTGCAAATGCTAACACAAAGGAAGATGTTTACTTGGCATAAGCTTTCGCAAACAACTTACTGATGACCCACAAGTGTAGGGGATCGCAACAGTCTTCGCGGGTAGGTATAACCCAATTTATTGATTCGACAAAAGGGGAGCCAAAAAATACTTATAAGGCTTAGCAGTTGAGTTTTCAATTCAACCACACCTGAAAAATCACTAGACAAGATATTTAGTAGCAACAGTGTGTTGACGGGTGTAGCCTTTAAGACTTCCCCAATCACCAACACCACAAAGTAGTAACAAAATAGTAGCAGCAGTAATGAGAGCAATAGTAACAACGAAGGAAATGAAGATGAAAGATGGACCGGGGTTCAAGGTTTCACTAGTGGTAACTCTCCAAGCAAAAAGAACAAGTCTTGGGTGAACAAATTACATTTGGGAAATCGACAAAATTGCACTAACTCTAGCCAGAGAACAAACTAGAGCAATCCTAGTCTAAGAACCAAACGTAGGCATGTGTTCCGTATGTAGTTGTACGTGCTTGCAATAAGAAATTGCACAACATATTTTGTCCTACCATCCCGCTACGAACGGGGCCAAAAGGTACTTATGGAGATTAAGGCGCTCTTTTCAAAGAGCACCGGAACAGAGAATTAACACTCTGTGAACACATGTGATCCTCAAATTATAGCCCATTCCATTTGGTGTCCAAAGCTATCACCTTTGGGATCGCCGGTTCCGGACCATAATAGGTGCATACAACCGTAGATAAGATATAGAACAACAATAATAATCATGCAACCATAAAGTGCTCAGATCTAAAATCATGCTACTCGTGCACTAGTAACAAGCATTAAGAACAACAAAATTTCAGCAACAATAGTTCATAAACCTCTTAGGACTGAACAAGGTAACAATTCGTCAGATCCCAACAAACACAACACCAATTACATCATATGGATCTCAATCATGTAGGGAAGTTCATGAGAACTTTGTATTGAAGATCAAGGGGGAGAAGATACTAACAAGCTACTGCCAAGAACCCGTAGTCCAAGGAGGAACTAATCACGATCCATCATGGGGTGAAGAAGAGTTGATGAAGATGGCCCCTAGGGCCAAGGCCCTCTCCGGCAGGGTGCCGAAGCAGGATCCTGTTGACCCCGAAGCTAGGTTTTGATGGCGGCGGAGATCGGGAGCGCTTCTAAAAAAATGAGTTCGATATCTCAGGATTTTGCATCACTGGTAAATATATACGCCAAGGGGGAGTACAAGGCGGTTCCCAGGTCACCCTGGAGGCCACCCGGCACGGGTCCACCCCTGGCCGCGCCAGGAGGGCGCCTGGGGCCACCTCCTGGCTCCATCCTCCGGCTGGAGGACTCTTCCGATGTAAATATTTTTTTGGCAAATTTTTTGGGAATTTTATGAGCAACTTCATTTTTTGGACTTTTTCTGCATTGCAAAGACAAAACAGACAGAAACTGGCACTGGTCTCTATATTAGTAGGTTATTCCAATAAATGATTCAAAATCATGGCAAAAAGATGTAGCAATGACACAAAAAGGGCATGGAACAAGTAAAAATTATAGATATGTTAGAGATGTATCACTTACTTATCAAATGATAATGTCAACAAGGATGTGGCATGACAAAACTTAATGCAACATTATATGAATGAATCGTCATCAGCATCAAGTGTCTGTTCTCTTTGGGAAAAGAAGGAAGTAGGAAGAAACTGACTCAACATAAAAGTATTGGACAGGCACTTGTTAAAGGCAAGTAGGGAGAACTCATGTGCTATCCTTAAATCAAACAGAATGAAAACAAATTTAGGAGGTGCATAGTTTGTCAACGAATGCTAATAGATAGCTCAATTACTTCTCAAGCTGGACAAGTTTCGAGGAACGACTCCCAAGTGGGGACGATCACATCCCCTTAATCTCCTTTGTTTATCACTGCCAAAGTTTCTGATTTCTCATAGACCAAGCGTGAAGGAGGGTTTCTTTGTTATATTATCTTACGAGCTAGGCGCACTCATGCCAGTTCCTCCTCGTATTAGGGGTTTGCATATTAGACATGCAATCCCGGGGTAAAACTTGTCCAACTTAAGAAGATCATGAATTACCTACTACTTCCTCATGAGCTAAACAAGAGGCACAAAACAGAAGATTTTGAACATTTAAGGATAACACACAAATTCTATACTTTTAGGAGTGGTAGTGGGATACCACGAATAGGAAGGTAAGGTGGACTCATATGGAAGATATTGGTTGCAGGGTATGGATGCACAAGCAGAAATATGCCAGCAAAGGTATTGGGAGAACAGACAATTGACGATGACTTACATGCAAAGCATATAAAGCATAAACATTAAGTTGAGCATAACACATCAAGTTGTCTTCCTTGTCAAGATAACAGTTCAAGCATAATAACATAAAGGTTTTGGCTATGTTGCTACTTGAGAAAAACTTGCATGTTGTCATGACCAAAGCTATGTTTGCCAAAATTTAAATAAAATTTTCAAAGCCATACCTGATATAAAGTCAATACTCCCCATAAGAATCATCATATAAGGTCGATTGCGTGAAGAGAATACCGAGTGCAGCGAGGGAACCAATAGACTTCTCATTAATATTCCATCATAGATGACTCCACACTCACGGATACAAGACTCTCCACAAAGGAGTGATAGACCTCAATACAAACACATATTCCATAAGATAACTTCCCGAGACATGATACGACTCTACTTGACTCTAAAAGACTAAGATAAAGATAAAGATACCGGGCACTCCCCCAAGCTTGGAACAAGCCTAGGGGATGCAATTACCCAAGGAGTTTTACTACTCATTCATGTTCCTGTTGATAACGTAGTCCTTGGTGAAGAGCTTCCACGGAAGGGGTTCTCCGGTCTCATATGAGATGTCAGTCGCCGAGATCCTGCACTCAACACCTAAACCCATGCACAGGAACTTTAGTTCATACTCACAGTTCTGGTTCTGGAGATCATAAATTTTCCCTTGGAGCTCAATAATTCTTTCTTCTGATGCGGTGATGCTTGACCACATGTCATTCATCTCCTTCTTGAAGTAAGTCTTCAACTCGTTGATGATGTCAAAGCTAGCTTCAACACCACGCTCGACCATCTTGTTGTACTTGAAGACTTCTTGCTCCACTTATTCTAGCCTGGCCTCGATGCTCCCCTCCTTGACAGGCCCCTTCAGATCTTCTTGATGGAGGACACCATCCTCCACCCGAACGGTTTGAGGGTGCTTGTTCACCTTAGTGATGTAAGGGTTGATGAAGTTGACAACGAACTTGTCCTTGGGGGAACTTGGGGAAGCCATGGCACCTAGGTCTAGATGAAATTTTTCGTGGTAGAAACAGCTCGAAAAGAAAACACACAAAATCACGAGATACGGTGCCGGGACGATCCGGGCAAATATATACCAAAAATTTCTACAACAGAAGGAAGGTAACAAGCCAAAGTGGGGTCAGAGACAGACTCCGGGGTGCCCAGGCGGCCTCCCGGCGCGGCCAGGAGGTAGGCCACGCCAGGGGGCACCTGGCCCCCCTGGAGCTCCTCTCCGGCTCCGCTTAGGCTTTGATTTTTCCTAATTTTGCAAAACCCCGTAATATGAAACTTTTATGGTGGTTCGCGATGTTTCCTTACCGTAATATATACCTTTTCTTATTATGTTCCTGCCGGTGTCTGAAACAAGGCTGCAACATATTCTTCATGAGTTGTTGTGTGTATCAAATTTACATCAACATTGACAAGATCTCCCGCCATGTAATGCTTGAGTCTTTGCCCATTCACAACTTGATGTTTAGTGCCGTCAAAATTGTTAATCTTGATTGCACCGGATCGGTAGACTTCTTCGATATGAAATGGCCCTTCCCATCTGGAAAGTAATTTACCTGGAGAAAACCTGACACGAGATCTAAAAACAAAACTTTATCACCAACATTAAATACACATTTCAGAATCCTTCTATTGTACCACTTCTTTACCTTTTCCCTGAACATTTTAGCACTCTCGTAAGCTTCCCTTCTCCACTCATCTAGAGAAGTCAAGTTCATGAGACGCTTTTCACCAGCTAACTTTGGGTCAGTGTTAAGCTCTCTAACATCCCAGAAAGCTTTGTGTTCTAACTCTAATGGAAAATGGCAAGCCTTGCCATAGACCATCTTATAGGGGGGACATGCCCATGGGGTTTTTATAAGCAGTTCTATACGCCCACAAAGAATCTCCTAACTTCTTTGACCAGTCCTTTCTATAACTGTTAAATGTCTTTTGCAAGATCAACTTGATCTCTTTATTGGTGAGCTAAACTTGCCCACTAGTTTTAGGATGGTACGGTGAAGCAATTCTATGATTGACATCGTACTTGGCTAAAGATTTTCTAAAAGCTCCATGCGTGAACTGTGATCCTCCATCAGTCATAAGATATCTTGGTACACCAAACCTAGGGAAAATGACATCTTTGAGCATTTTCAAAGATGTCTTGTGATCAACACTCTCAGTGGGGATTGCTTCAACCCACTTGGTTACATAATCAACAACTACTAAAATGTGAGTGTACTTGTGTGAGGGAGGAAAAGGACACATAAAATCAAAACCCCAGCAATCAAAAGGCTCAATCACTAGAGAGTAATTCATAGGCATCTCATTTCTCCTACTATATTATCAACTCTCTGACACTTACCAGAAGATAAAACATAATTTCTAGCATCCTTAAAGAGAGTAGGCCAATAAAAACCTGATTGAAGAACCTTATGTGCGGTCCTCTCACCGGCGTGATGTCCTCCATATGGACTATCGTGACATTGTCTGAGAATGACCTTCTGCTCGTGTTCTAGTATACATCTTCTCATGATCCCGTCCGGACCTTCTTTGAAAAGATGAGGGTCATCCCAAAAGTAATGCCTCAAAACGTGGAAGAACTTCTTCCTTTGCTGAAATGCTAAACCTGGAGGCAAATACTTTGCAATGATAAAGTTAGCATAATCTGCAAACCAAGGATCGGAGAGAGATTGTAGTTTTACAACAGCTAGTTGTTAGTCTGGAAAACTGTCGTTGACTGGAATGGGATCATGTGATATATCTTCCATCCTTGAAAGATTGTCCGCCACCGGATTGTCTGCTGCTCGCCTATCAACAATCTGCAAATCGAATTCTTGAAGAAGGAGTACCCACCTGATGAGCCTTGGTTTCGCATCCTTCTTCTCCATAAGATACTTAAGGGCAGCATGGTTAGTATGAATAATAACTTTAGAATCAACAATATAAGGTCTAAACTTATCACAAGCAAACACTACTGCTAAGAATTCCTTCTCAGTAGTAGCATAATTCTTTTGAGCACTATCAAGGGTTTTGCTAGCATAATATATAACATTCAACTTCTTATCAACCCTTTGTCCTAAAACAGCTCCAACAGCAAAATCACTATCATCACACATAATTTCAAAGGGAAATTTCCAATCAGGTGGTTGTTCTATAAGAGCGGTTATTAAAGCTTTCTTAAGAATTTCGAAGGCTTCGTTACAATATTCATCAAATACGAAAGGAACATCCTTCTGGAGAACATTAGTGAGGGGTCTCAAAGTCTTAGAAAAGTATTTAATAAAACTTCTATAGAAACCAGCATGACCGAGAAAACTACGAATACCTTTGATGTCCCTTGGATAGGGCATCCTTTCAAAAGCTTCAATCTTCACCTTGTCCACTTCAATTCCCCTTTCGGAAATCTTGTGACCAAGAACGATCCCTTCGTTAACCATGAAGTGGAACTTTTCCCAATTTAGAACTAAATTTGTATCCTCGCATTTCTGGAAAACTTTATTAAGATCCCTTGTTTTGGCTTGTTTTACACAGTTTACAACTTTCCGGTGCCGAAGCAGCAGAACCAGGATTTAGCGGTGAAAAGTGGACACCAAGTTGCTGAATCAGATCAAGTCCAAATGCGATGAAAATTTACGGGGAGTATTTTTACGAAGATTTACTGGGGATCACCGAGGATGGAGGTGAGGGGACCCACCAGGCAGCCAGAAGGGTGCCTGGCGCGGCCCCCCTCCTGGCCGCGCCAGGCACCCTCCTGGATGCCTGGTGGCCCCCCTCGGTACCCCTCTCGCCTATAAGACCCCCCTGGGGCATAAACCCTAAATAGAGAAGAGTTTCCGTGTTTCGCCGCCGCCACGGGGCGGAAACCTACAGAGAAGAAAAGCCATCTCCGGCGGGCAGATTCCGTCGGGGAGATCACCTCCCGGAAGGGGAGATCGTCGCCATCATCATCATCATCGTCGTCACGGGCATCATCGAGATCATCATCAACATCATCCCCAACATCAACACCATCTCCGTCTCCATCCCATCTCGTCTCACAATTGCAACTTGTGTTGTAATCCGTACTATCTATCCTCTCTACTCTGTTGGTGTTGATTACTACTTTGTGGTGAATGCTATTGAGTTTTATTGGAGAAATATCATTGTGTCCACATTGTTTGCCACCCATCTATCACCTCTGATCATGATCTCTTTTATGTCTTGTGAGTAGTTACTTTAGTTCTTGAGAACATGGGAGAAGTCTAGCTTTTAGTAGTCATATGATGTTGAAGTGTTATGTGTTGTTTGATACTTAAGTTGTGTTGTTATTTCTCTAGTGGTGTTATGTGAGTCGAACACTTAACACTTCACCTTTCATGGGCCTAGAGGAATACATTGTGCGCAAAGGATGCTTATAGTGGGTTGCCGAAGTGATAGAAACATGAACCCCAGTCCGCACACTTTTGCACAAGGGAGTTATCGATCCTTGATCGTAATGCTGTGGTTAGGCTTATGCCTTAATTACTACCTTGTATTTGCGGATGCTTGCAAGGTGTGTAATCATAAGAGTACACTTATCTTAGTCTATAAGGTGTATTAGCATTGATCCACCCACCAGCACTTATCAACACAATACATATTACTTGGCGGAGTATGGTGAAATTAACTTGGCTATCTCTCTCGTGTGTTCTCGAGAACGCTTTAGCTTTTATAAGTTTAGTTCCTAGGCTTATCCTTGTGAAAGGATTGGGCCACTTTCTACTCCTCTGTTACCCTGTTTACTTTGCTTGTCTTTTACTTTTCTATTGCTTAAACCAAAAACCCCTAAATATTTACCTTTGAGTGTGTGCAGCCTTTCCTTATCCAGTGTCACTTATCAACACCTTCTGCTCCTCGTGGGATCGACATCCTTATTTATCGAAAAGCTAAAATTGATCCCCTAGACTTGTGGGTTATCAAGAATCGTTTATTGGCGCGGTTAACAGGGAAGGCAACCCAACTAAACCTATTAACTTCTCCGCCATCAATGAGATTTTCTGGCGCCGTTGCCGGGGAGTGTAGCGCTATTGGTAAGTGAAGCCGGTAAGGAAACCTTTATTTTGTGTTGGTACTTTCAGTCCTTATTGACTCTTTTGCTGTTGGTTCGTTGCTGCTAAGGAGCCGCCCCACGACTGTGGTGGTCACTCCTACCCCTACTGAAATTGTGCCCTATAAAATACCACCTGGTATTATTGATCATGTCTTGTCTAATCGTTATACAGGAGAAGGACATCCGGGAGAACACATGCTATATTTATCACAATTATGTTATTTATTTAAGATTGCAGGTGTAACGATGGAGTTTGTCATGAAGAAACTATTCTCCATATCACTCAAAGATAAAGCGTCAGATTGGTATAAGCTACTCGATAACTCTGATCTGCTTGAATGGCCAGAGCTTATGTCTCTCTTTTATGCAAAGTTTTATCCTCTTCGTGAAATTCACCAAGACATGAACTACATCTACAACTTTTGGTCTCGCGAAGGAGAGAGCATCGCTCAAGCTTGGGGGAGACTGAAGTCCCTGATGCTCAAATGCCCAAACCATGAGCTCCCCAAGGAAATTATACTCACAAATTTTTATGCCAGGCTTTCTTTTCAGGACAGGGAGATGTTGGATGCCTCCTCTAGCGGGGTATTCCAGACAAGAAGTATGGAAGAAAAATGGGATCTTTTAGAAAGGATCCAGAAGAACACTGAAGACTGGGAATTGATAAAGGTATTGAACCCGCTATAAACTATGAGCATGACTACATTGAGAGTTATGTGAAGACTGATTACTTTAATACCTTTTTCTCTAAAATTGGTCTTGATTCCCAGCTAATGATTGACTTTTACAAGGACTTTGCTTCTCATATTGATTCTTCTAAGAAGAAGGAGAGTCAACATCTAAACCTTTCAAGGAGTCACCTATTGAGATTAATGTTACTGATTCTGTTTTACCTGGATTTGTGTATGAACAGCCTCCTTATCCCTCAAGGATAAAGGAGCACTCTTTTGTTACAGGTATTCTAAACAAAAACGGAAGGACCACTGACGAACCTGAGGACATGATCAAGGTCAAGCCTCAAGTTGCAATGGTCAAGGATCTGGTAACCAGTGATATTGAAGAATCCACTATTAGTTTTTGTGCTGTTTCCACTAACATTGTCACAGCCAAGAACAAAGGCCCAATTTCAGGTACACCAGTTGTATATGTCAAAATAGGAGATCATAATTACTATGGGCTATGTGATTTGGGATCTAGCGTCAGCGCTATTCCCTTCACACTTTATCAAGAGATCATGCACGAGATCCAGCCATGTGAGATCGAGGACATTGATGTCACGATTCATCTTGCAAATAAACAAACAATCTCTCCAGTTCGGATTGTGAGAGATGTTGAAGTACTCTGCGGGAAGGTAAAATATCCTACTGACTTTCTTGTACTTGGTTCAGTGCAATATAGTTTTTCCCCTATTATCTTTGGTAGGCCCTTCCTCAGCACTTGTGGAGCTATAATAGATTGCAAGAAAGGTAAAGTTTTTGTTGAATTCAACGGTGAGCCGTATGAATTTAATTTTTCTAAGTTTTCTAAGCAGCCTCGTGGTACTGACTTGTCAAGTAATGACAAAATTATTGAAGAAATTGCTTCTATTGCTATTCCTCCTGATGATACTTTGCAGCAATTTATGGAAGACCACGAGAATGACATACATATGCAGAAGAGGGATGAACTAGAAGACATATTTTTAAGACAAAGTCCTATCCTGAAGCACAACCTCCCGCTTGAACCTTTAGGAATACTCTCGCAACCAAAAGAAGACCCGGTGTTTGATCTAAAACTACTGCCAGATACGCTCAAGTATGCTTATTTAGATGAAAAGAAAGTATATCCCGTTATTATCAATTCTAACCTTTCAGGGTATGAAGAAGAGCGATTATTGGAGACACTCCGCAGACACCGAGGTGCTATTGGCTATACTCTTGATGATATCAAGGGTATTAGTCCATCCATTTGCCAACATACTATCAATCTCGAGCCCGATGCTAAACCAGTTGTTGATCATCAACGACGGTTGAACCCAAGGATGAAGGACGTGGTTAGGAAGGAGGTTCTCAAACTTCTAGCCGCAAGTATCATCTATCCTATAGCTGATAGTAAGTGGGTAAGTCCCGTTCATTGTGTTCCCAAGAAAGGAGGTATAACTGTTGTTCCTAATGATAAAAATGAACTAATACCTCAGAGGACTATTATTGGATATAGAATGTGTATTGATTTCACGAAGTTGAACAAGGCCACCTGGAAGGACCACTATGCTCTTCCCTTTATTGATCAGCTGCTCGAGCGGTTTTCTAAAAACACCCACTTCTGCTATCTTGATGGGTATTCTGGCTTCTCCCATATTCACGTGAACACCGCGGATCAAGAGAAGACCACCTTTGCGTGTCCTTACGGTACTTATGCTTATAGGCGTATGCCTTTTGGTTTGTGTAATGCACCTCCTACTTTTCAGAGGTGTATGTCTGCAATATTTCATGGTTTCTGTGAGGAGATTGTAGAATTTTTCATGGACGACTTTTCTGTCTATGGAAACTCCTTTGACCCCACTGTCTCCACAATCTTAATAAATTTTTGCAGAGATGTGAAGAAACTAATTTGGTGCTCAATTGGGAGAAGTGCCATTTCATGGTTAACGAAGGGATAGTTCTTGGACACAAGATTTCCGAAAGGGGAATTGAAGTGGACAAGGCAAATTGAAAGGATGCCCTATCCAAGGGACATCAAAGGTATTCGTAGTTTTCTAGGTCATGCTGGTTTCTATAGAAGACTTATCAAGGACTTTTCTAATACCTCGAGACCCCTTACCAATCTTCTTTAGAAGGATTCTCCTTTTGTATTTGATGAAGATTGTAAGGAAGCTTTTGAAGTTCTTAAGAAAGCCTTGATAACCGCTCCTATAGTACAACCACCTGACTGGAATTTGCCATTTGAAATTATGTGTGATGCTATTGATTTTGCTGTTGGAGCTGTTTTAGGACAAAGGGTTGACAAGAAGTTGAATGTCATCCACTATGCCAGCAAGACACTTGATAGTGCTCAAAATAATTATTGTACTACCGAGAAGAAATTCTTGGCAGTGGTGTTTGCTTGTGATAAGTTTAGACCATATATTGTTGATTCTAAAGTTATTATTCATACTGACCATGCTGCCATTAAGTATCTTATGCAGAAAAAGGACGCCAAACCAAGACTCATTAGATGGGTACTCCTTCTTCAAGAATTTGATTTGCAGATTGTCGATAGAAAAGGAGAAAACAATCCGGTGGCGGATAATCTTTCAAGGATGGAAGATATCCCGCACGATCCTATTCCAGTCAACGACAGTTTCCCAGATGAACAACTTGCTGTTTTAAAAGTACAATCTCATTCCGACCCTTGGTTTGCAAATTATGCTAATTTTATCGTTGCCAAGTTTTTGTCTCCAGCTTTTACATTTCAGCAGAGGAAGAAATTCTTCACGGATTTGAGGCACTACTTTTGGGATGATCCACATCTTTTCAAAGAGGGTCCAGATGGGATCGTGAGAAGATGTATACCGGAGCACGAGCAGCTGGACATTTTTCAACAATGTCACGATAGTCCCTATGGAGGACATCATGCCGGTGAAAGGACCGCACATAAAGTATTAAAATCAGGTTTTTATTGGCCTACTCTTTTTAAGGACGCCCGAAGGTACGTTCTATCTTGTGATAAGTGTCAGAGAGTTGGTAACATTAGTAGGAGAAATGAGATGCCTATGAATTACTCACTAGTGATCGAACCTTTCAATTTCTGGGGTTTTGATTTTATGGGTCCTTTTCCTCCTTCACACAGGTACACACACATCTTAGTTGCTGTTGATTATGTAACCAAGTTGGTTGAAGCAATCCCCACTGAGAGTGCTGATCACAAGACATCTTTGAAAATGCTCAAGGATGTAATTTTTCCTAGGTTTGGAGTACCAAGGTACCTCATCACAGATGGAGGTTCACACCTCACGCATGGAGATTTTAGGAAAGCTCTAGACAAGTATGGTGTCAATCATAGGATTGCATCACCAAACCACCCTCAAACTAGTGGGCAAGTTGAGCTTACCAATAGGGAGATCAAGTTGATCTTACAAAATACAGTAAACAGTTCTAGAAAGGACTGGTCAAAGAAGCTAGGAGATGCTTTGTGGGCGTATAGAACTGCTTACAAAAACCCCATGGGCATGTCTCCGTATAAAATGGTCTATGGCAAGGCTTGACATTTGCCATTAGAGTTAGAGCACAAGGCTTTCTGGGCTGTCAGGGAGCTAAATGCTGACCCAAAGTTAGCTGGTGAAAAGCGTCTCATGAACTTGACTTCTCTATATGAGTGGAGGAGTGAAGCTTACGAGAGCGCTAAAATGTTCAAGGAAAAGGTAAAGAAGTGGTACGATAAAAGAATTCTGAAACGTGAATTTAATGTTGGTGATAAAGTTTTGTTGTTTAGATCTTGTTTCAGGTTTTCTCCAGGTAAACTACTTTCCAGATGGGAAGGACCTTTTCATATCGAAGAAGTATATCGGTCTGGTGCAATCAAGATCAATAATTTCGAAGGCACCAAGCCTCAAGTTGTGAATGGACAAAGACTCAAACATTATATGGCAGGTGATCCAATCAATGTGGATGTGAACATGATATATACAAAGACTCACGAAGAGCATGTTGCAACCCAGTTTCAGACACCGGCAGGAGAAGAATAAGAAAAGGTATGTATTACGGTAAGGAAACATCGCGAACGTCAATAAAAGTTTACTTTTCAAAGTTTTTTGAAAAATTAGGAAAATTCCAAGCCCGAGTGGAGCCGGAGAGGAACTCCAGGGGCCCCAGGAGGCCTCCTGGCGCGCCCCCCCTCCTGGCCGCGCCAGGCACCCTCCTCGGTGCCCTGGACTCCGACTCCGACTCCACCTAGGCTTGAAACATTCCTTCTGTTGCGGAAATCTTTGCTATATATTTTCCCGGATAGTCCCGACACCGTATCTCTCGATTTCGCGTGTTTTCTTTCCCGGTCTGTTTCTGCCAGGAAAACTTTCAGCAGATCGAGGTGCCATGGCTTCCCTAAGTTCCCCCAAGGACAAGTTCGTCGTCAACGTCATCAACCCTTGCCTCGCAGAGGTGTGGAAGCACCCCCAGGTCCTTCGTGTGGAGGACGGTGTTCTCCACAAGGAAGATCTGAAGGGACCAATCAAGGAAGGGAGCACCGAGGAGCGGCTGAAGGAGATGGAACATGAGGTCTTTAAGTCTAAGAAGATGGTGGAACGTGGTGTTGAAGCTAACTTCGACATCATGAACGAGATCGAGGCTCCCCACAAGAAAGAGATGAAGGAGATGTTGTCAAGTCTGGCCGCACTGGAAGAAAAATTTTATGGGCTCCAAGCACAGATCTATGATCTACAGAACCAGAACTGTGAGTATGAACTAAAATTTCTGCGCATGGGTTTAGGTGCTGAGTGCAGGATCTTGGAGATGGGAATGTCCTTCGAGACTGGAGAGTAGCTTCCATGGAAGCGCTTTGCCAAGGAGTACGTGGCTGACAAGAACAAGAATGAGGAGTAAAACTCCTCGGGTAATGGCATCCCCTTAGCTTGTTCCAAGCTTGGGGGAGTGCCAGGTATCTTTATCTTTTATCTTTTTCTTTAGGAGTCAAGTAGAGTCGTATCATGTCTAGGGAAGTTATTTTATGAAATAGGTGTTTCTTTGAGGTCTATCACTCCTTTTGTGGAGAGCTTTGTATCCGTGAGTGTGGGGTCGTCTATGAAGGAATATTAATGAGAAGTCTATTGGTTTCTTCGCTGCACTCGGTATTCTCTTCATGCAATCGACATTATGAGCTGATTCTTATGGGAAGTATTGACCTTATATCAGGTATGGCTTCGAAAACTTTATTTAAATCTTGGCAAGTATAGCTTTGGTCATAACAACAAGCATGTTTTTCTCAAAGTAGCGACATAGCCAAAACCTTTGTGTTATTATGCTTGAAGTGTTATGTTGACAAGGAAGACAACTTGATGTTTCATGCTAGTTTTAATGTTTATGCTTTGTATTGCTTGCATCTAAGTTGTCATCAATTGTCTGGTCTCTCAAAGCCTTGCTAGCCAAAACTCTGTACTAAGCGGAATTCTTCTTGTACTTCCATACCCTGAAACCAACATCTTCCACTTGAGTCCACCTTACCTTCCTATTTGTGGTATTCCACTACCACTCCTAAAGTATATAATTTGTGGGCTATCTCTAGATGTTCAAAATCTTCTGTTTTGTGCCACTGATTCAGCTCATGAGGAAGTGGTGGGTAACCCAGGATCTTCTTAATTTGGACAAGTTTTATCTTGGGATTGCATGCCTAATCTTCAAACCCCTAATACGAGAAGGGACTGGCATGAGTGCCCAGCTCGTAAAAGATAAATACTAATGCACAAGTTCCTTCGACCATTTAGGAGTGATAAACAAAGGAATTTAAGGGGATGTGATCGTCCCCACATGGGAGCCGTTCCTCGAAACTTGTCCAAATCATGAAGTGAGTGAGTTATCCATCAGCAGTTGTTGACGAATCATGTACCTCCCAAAAGTCTGTTTTTATTTTTTTTGATCTAGAGATGGCACATGAGTTTTCCCCTGCTTACCCTTTTTCATGGGGTTTATCTTTTATTTTGTGCTGAGTTAGTCCTTCCTACTTCCTTCCTTCTTGAGAGAGAACGGACACTTGATGTTAATAAAGATTCTTGCATACAAAGCGCATTGAAAGTTAGCATGTTACATCTTTTTTGACATTATCTTTTGATAAGTGAGTTGTTTGCAAGAGCTTATGCTTAGTAAACATCTTCCTTTGTGTTAACATGTGCACTTCTTGACTAATAACATGTTATTTCCAAAGCTTCAACTGGTTCCATTAAAGTGAAAGAGCGAAAGTAAAAAATTATTAGTTGTTCCTTGACCAAGGCTATGTTTGCCATGATTTGATGAGTTTTCCAAGTCCTACTTTGTTATAATTGTTACTACTTTCTCGTAAGGACCTTATGAGTTGAGGTTGCTGTTGAGGATGCTTCAGTTTGGTGAGAAACATTGGTGCTTCTTGTCCGTATTCTTTTATCGGCACTTCACTCTCTAAAATTGTGGACAGGTTTACCGAGCTCAGCAATCGCTTGGGGACAAGCGAGGTCTAAGCTTGGGGGAGTTGATACGTCCAAAAAGCATCACTATTTTATATCGTAATTTCATCCTATTCATTGATATATTCCACTTTAAAGTACTGTTCTTATGTTGTTTTGGCTTGTTTTACACAGTTTACAACTTTCCGGTGCCGAAGCAGCAGAACTAGGATTCAGAAGTGAAAAGTAGACACCAAGTTGCTGAATCAGATCAAATCCAAATGCGATGAAAATTTACGGGGAGTATTTTTACGAAGATTGTCTAGGGATCACCGAGGATGGAGGTGAGGGGACCCACCAGGCAGCCAGAAGGGTGCCTGGCGCGGCCCCCCTCCTAGCCGCGCCAGGCACCCTCCTGGATGCCTGGTGCCCCCCTCGGTACCCCCTCTCTCCTATAAGACCCCCTTGGGGTAGAAACCCTAAATAGAGAAGAGTTTCCGTGTTTCGCCGCCGCCACAGGGCGGAAACCTACAGAGAAGAAACACCATCTCCGGTGGGCAGATTCCGCCGGGGAGATCACCTCCCGGAATGGGAGATCGTCGCCATCATCATCATCATCATCATCGTCACGGGCATCATCGAGATCATCATCAACATCATCCCCAACATCAGCACCATCTCCATCTCCATCCCATCTCATCTCACAATTGCAACTTGTGTTGTAATCCGTGCTATCTATCTTCTCTACTCTGTTGGTGTTGATTACTACTTTGTGGTGAATGCTATTGAGTTTTGTTGGAGAAATATCATTGTGTCCAGATTTTTTGCCACCCATCTAACACCTCTGATCATGATCTATTTTATGTCTTGTGAGTAGTTACTTTAGTTCTTGAGAACATGGGAGAAGTCTAGTTGTTAGTAGTCATATGATGTTGAAGTACTATGTGTTGTTTGATACTTAAGTTGTGTTGTTATTTCTCTAGTGGTGTTATGTGAGTCGAACACTTAACACTTCACCTTTCATGGACCTAGAGGAATACATTGTGCACAAAGGATGCTTATGGTGGGTTGCTGGAGTGACAGAAACCGGAACCCTAGTTCGCACACTTTTGCACAAGGGAGTTATGGATCCTTGATCGTAATGCTGTGGTTAGGCTTATGCCTCAATTACTACCTTGTATTTTCGGATGCTTGCAAGGTGTGTAATCATAAGAGTACACTTATCTTAGTCTAGAAGGTGTACTAGCATTGATCCACCCACCGACACTTATCAACACAATACATATTACTTGGTGGAGTATGGTGAAAGTAACTTGGCTATCTCTCCCGTGTGTTCTCGAGAACGCTTTAGCTTTTATAAGTTTAGTTCCTAGGCTTATCCTTGTGAAAGGATTGGGCCACTTGCTAATCCTCAGTTACCCTGTTTACTTTGCTTGTCTTTTACTTTTCTGTTGCTTAAACCAAAAACCCCTAAATATTTACCTTTGAGTGTGCACAGCCTTTCCTTATCCAGTGTCACTTATCAACACCTTCTGCTCCTCGTGAGATCGACATCCTTATTTGTCGAAAAGCTAAAATTGATCCCCTAGACTTGTGGGTTATCAAGAATCATTTATTGGCGCGGTTAACAAGGAAGGCAACCCAACTAAACCTATTAACTTCTCCGCCATCAACATGCATCTTTGAAAAGTAGCAGGTGCATTACATAAACCAAAAGGCATACGCCTATAAGTATAAGTACCACAAGGACACGTGAAAGTGGTCTTCTCTGGATCGGCAGTATTGACATGAATTTGAGAGAAGCCAGATTACCCGTCAAGATAACAAAAGTGGGTGTTTTTGGACAACCTCTCAAGCATTTGATCGATGAAGGGCAGCGGATAGTGGTCCTTCCAGGTTGATTTGTTCAACTTCCTATAATCAATACACACTCTATACCCAATAACAACTCTTTGAGGTATTAGTTCATTTTTATCATTAGGAACAACAGTCATACCTCCTTTCTTAGGAACACAATGAACTGGACTTACCCACTTACTATCAGCTATAGGATAGATGATACATGCGACTAGAAGCTTGAGAATTTCAATCCTAACCATGTCCTCATCCTTGGGTTAAACCGTCGTTTATGATCAACAACTGGTTTAGCATCGGGCTCGAGATTGATAGTATGTTGGCAAATCGATGGACTAATCCCCTTAAGGTCATCAAGGGTATAGCCAAGGGCACCACGGTGTCTGTGTAGTGTCTCCAATAATCTCTCTTCTTCAAATCCTGAAAGGTTGGCATTGATAATAACAGGATAAATTTTCTTTTCATCTAAATAAGCGTACTTGAGCGTATCGGGAAGTGGTTTGAGGTCTGATGGCTTCTCGCCCCTTCGTTGGTTACCCCAAGTGGAAGGTTGATATGTAGTGCAACAGCAGTTTTCCCTCGGTGAAGATACCAAAGTTTGTCTCCAGCAGGACTCCAGAGATGATAAGTAGGTGTCAGCGGCGTAACTGACGCGGACCTGCACACAGACACAGAGAACTTTGTTCCCAACGAAGTTCAAAGAGGTTGTAAATCTCTCCGGTCTTGTTGTTCACAAGGATAAAATGCAAGGGATAAAGATAGCAAGTAAAATCAGTAAAGTAAATATAGCGTGGAAACAATAATGAGGATATGGACCGGGATACGTGATGTTCGCTAGTGATGTCTCTCTCCCAAAAGACGATAAAATTGCTATGCGAGGTAAAAAAATTACAGAAAGGCAATTGACAGGATTATGAACGCACCGCAATGCTAACTATGCTACAAAAGAAAGGACGAGGTTCAAAAGCACAGGAAGTACGCCAAGATAAGTAGGCCGAAATCCATCTGCATCTACTACTAATCATCCACCTTGAGATATCTATCCAGAACATCTCGCTGGTATTAAGTTGCGAGCCCCACCCAAAGTGTAAACCCAAAGCAACAGACAACTGCATTAGAAAGAACTCTGCGTAAAGTAAACAATCCTTGTGACCGCGGTCACAAGCACCATTGTTTTCCCCCTTGTGGCAATAGCACATTCCATAGACTCATGTTTTTGTCACTCAAGCGTGTCATCGGGGGGCATGAACCCACAATCTAGCACAACGTTCCCTCTTGAAGTCACTACCTACTACTTGGCCAAAGCAATAAACAACAATGGAGAACATGCAAGAATTACTTAGGAACAAAAATATAAGAGATAAAAACCAAATATATTACTCTATCAAAATCTGAACATAATCTCATAATCCATCAGATCATATCAAACTCAACATAGAAATAGCAGAAATATTACAAAGGTGCCTCGATCATGTAGGGAAGCTCACGAGGTCTAAACAATGAAGATCAAAGAGGGGAGGAGAACATCACATAGCTACTGATCACGGACCCATGGTCCAAGGAAAGCTACTCACGAGACATCCGGGGAGCATCCATGGTGGAGAGGAGACTCCCGGAGGTCAATCCTCCCTCCGGCAGGGTGCCGGGAAGAGGTCTTCTGGTGCTCCCGATCTTCGGAAGTGCGGCGGCGGCAGAACAGAGGCGAGTTCGCGGAATAGGGTTCCTCTTGTGGAGTTTTCCCGTGACGGAGAATAAATAGGCGAAGGGGGCAGCTAGAGGTGGACCAGGCGCCCCCCTGGCGCGGCCAGGGGTGGGGCCGCGCCGGGTGGCCGCCTGGCCCCCCTGGCTCCCCCTGGCCCCTCCCGGGCTCTTCGCGAAGCTTCCTCCACGCTGATTTTTTATCTGAATTTTCTCAAATTTTTCTGGCACTTCTTACATGGGGGAAAACTGAAATAGAAAAACAGCAGAAAACAGGAACTGGCACTGGGGTGCACTGAGTTAATAGGTTAGTCCAAATATGATCAAAAGTATATGAAAGTGTATGTAGAACATAGGAATATCACACAAAACATGCATGGATCAAGCAGAAATTATAGATACGTTTTGGACGTATCAACATCCCCAAGCTTAATTCCTGCTCGTCCTCGAGTAGGTAAATGATAACAACATAATTTCTGTGGTGACATGCTAGCAACCATAAAAGAACTTTGAAAAGTAAAGCAATCAAGGTTAGAGATTCAATTCAAGTCATAACATGCAAGAGTCTATATTAGCATTGAAACAAGTAACAAAAGAACATTAGGTGCAAGAGCTCTCGCTGTCCGTGACTCGAATGTCTCCAAATGGTGTTTGCGTGCAAGAAGGGGGATAGGGAATACGAGAAAAAAGTATTTTTGTGTTGAGAAATCAATCTACTAAAGTTTCACACTTGGTCTTCTTTGGAATCTTATCTTGACTCGTCCCCAGACCACTAGCCAGGTACAAGTCAATTTGATCCACTCCTTTTCGACATTTTGAGCACTCATGCAATGGATGAGCGTAAGCACGAGAGTTGACACTTAGGATGGCAAAGAGAGAAGTATGGTGGAGGAGGAAGACAAAAAAGAATGAGAAATGCTCACATCAATGAGGACAATCATAGGCAAGAGATGCCAAATGATAGATATGATGTGAGGAGTAGGGATTGCCATGCAACGGATGCACATACGAGCTAGGAAGCTCTCCAAAGGAACTAATGGGGGTGCATCTAGCTTGCTCGCTAATGAAGACCTAGAGCTTGTTTGAGGAGGCTCATCCTTGGAATATGCAAGCCAAGTTCTATAGTGTGAAGGTCCCCACATAGCTATATGCAAAAAGATCATCTCTATGGAGTACAAGGATATAAAGGGAGTACTAGTGTGGATCTCTCAAAAGGATAGTAGTGTTGCCCCTTTCTCTCTTTTTATTTCTTTTTCTCTTTTTCTATTTTTTTGTATTTTTTTGGTGGCCTCAATGGCTCTTTCTATTTAACTCTCATTTGTCCTCTTTGGGATCTTTTATTGTGTCCACTTTGGGATCTTTTCCTCACTTAAGGGCAACACTCTATTTGACAAGAAGGTAAAGGAGATCTTTCACACTTTACAAGGTACTCAAAATCATAAAGAAGAAGTAACTACATGATGTATGCTATGTATGTCGCTGCCAGTATAGCAGGAACATGTATGACATGAAGATCAAGTCATGAAGAGGTGGATGTTGCATGACAATGTAACTCGGAAAGGCTATGGAAATGCCTTGATAGGTAGGTATGGTGGCTGTTTTGAGGAAAGATATAAGGAGGCTTATGATGACAGAGCGTATCATGCCAAGGGTTTGGATGTACCGGCGTAGGTGGACACCAAATCTCGGAGTGAGAAGAAGGCAATGCACGGCACAGGAGAGGCTAGCAAAATATGGAAAGGTGGAAGTGTCAACTTTAAATACTTACATTAGTCCGAAGAACTCATGCACTTATTATCGGTAACTCTCAATCTAATGAGGAGGTTCACAAAGAGACAAGTACCCCGAGGAGGAGTGTATGGGGGTTTGGTTATCCTTGCGCATCCTCGACTCATGGTACGTGAGTGTTCTCTAATATTCGACCCCTCGGAAGAGTAGTGATCCATCTAGTAGCTAGAGTTCTCAACTGGCTTTGTAGGTTTTGAAAATACACACGGATTGCCCAAAATACGACACCTATCACTAATAGGCTAGAGCTCTTGACACCAAAAGTTCAAACATTACTCACATCATGTAAGGCCCCCGATGCGGTGCTAACTCGAGTTAGTCGCTTTCGCGTCCCGCTCAAGTTAGTAGCGCATAAAGAGCCACCGACTCACGACACTCGCACTCGTGTCGCTGCCGGATTCTCAACAACAAGTATAAGAACGAAGAACTTTAACTAAGACATAAATATATAGAGTCCAGGGCATACATCGCCACTGGAATTATTACATCATCTCAGAGGTCCATGGACCCAACAGAACATCATGCAACAAGCGGAAGACAAACACGACCGAGTACGGTTAAGATCCAAATTTCCCTAGAGAGGGCTGCACATAAAGAGTCCACCCACGGATCGTCGAAGCCCAACTGTAGGATCTACTGAACGAGGTCGATCTCATCGTCATCCTCCGGAGGCACCTCCACGAAGTATCGTCCAGTGCTAGGGTCGAGGTAGTAGTCCACTGCAGCGGCCGATCAGGCAAAACAGTAAAAGCACAAAAGGAAAACAGGGGTGAGATTAAATCATTACAGGATAACTAACTCCCTACGGTAAGACAAGATATAGGTAAAGGTTGCAGCAGCACTAGCATATATGGTGGATATCGTTCTATTAGAATAGAGGTGAGATCCAAGAAGTATACGTGACATCGCGTCATAAGTCTTCTATCCACCTACTTTCGTCAAACATAACACAACCTGGATCTTCTCTCGGTCCCCCTGGACGAAGAAAAGCAACAAAGGCACTCACACGGTAGACAAGTTTTAATTTTGATTCAACTGATGTTATTCTATGAACAAGGAGTAGGTCTCAAGTCGTCCATAACCGCGGACACGGCTTTTCGAAAAGATTTAACCCTGCATGGGTGTACCAACTGCCCATCATAGGCTTCGCATGTACGCCCGGTTTACACTTGGCTAAGTAAACGCCTGAAACTCCGGAACGTCAGAGTCCCTCTAACTAACAACACACAATTCCGGGTGACTTCCGGGGAGTCGACATCCAATCCAAAAGCCGGCCAAGCTCTCGGATCGGCCTCTTCCGTATGGCTAAGGTCGGGTTTAGTCTCACCTATAAATCAGGGGACTTACCTAGCTCACCAGTGTGGACCAACCAGAGGAACTATGTCTCCATTGGTCCGGGTTGTTTCGAAAACAGCTGGGGTACCAACCAAGCACACACACGTTTGAAAATAGTAAATCAGCGCGGGCCACCACTAGAACTGTATGAAGCTAGGTAGGTAAGACAAGGGGACCCCATAGTATCCCACACACGATTAGGCACGCTCGTCAAGAAACACAATACCCGGAACTCGGGACCTAGGTGACTCAAATGGAACAAAACACCTGGCGGGAACAGGCTGGTGTCCCATCTTTTGTCAAGTATAAATTTAACATCATCAATAATAAATATCAACCAACTTCTTTAAATAACATGATAACCCAAACCATACCATATGGTAAGCAGCAAGTTTTCCTACTCATACTAAGCAATGGCTGAGCATCGGTAACTTAGCAATACAAGATTTTGCTGGGATGTGGGGATCATGGCTGTTTGGTTTTGAACGTGGCATAAGCAAAGTGGATAGGATCAATCAAACGTTCTAGGCTACAGCTAGGCAGGTAGACAGAAAGGTATCAAGTAATGGTATGAATCTTCCCCTTGCCTGGGTAATCGGTCGTCGAAGCAGACGCAGCAGGGTCCTCGGGCTCGGTGTCGGATATCTCCACGTAAAAGGCCGTGCCTCTACTCCACAGCCCCCCTTACTACTATGCCACTGAACGAAACTTGACAGAAACGGGGTAGCAGGGAACTTCAGGTTGCAGCACCCGATCCACCACACTCTGACCTTGGCCACTATCAGACAGCGCGGCGGCGAACGGCGACGACGCTGACGACACCTGCACGGAGGCACTGTCCCAACGGGCACTGGGGAGGCCTAGCCGGCACATCCACGCACGCCACGCGCCGGGATCTGGCCGGAGCCCTCACGACGGTGGCGCTAGGCTCAATTGAAAACGGGCGGCCACTGCTTCTGAGCCTGACGACGATAGCCGAACGCGGCGGCAAACGGCGACGAGGCTAGCCTCACACACATGGCGACCTAAGCTACACGAAGGCGCTTGGCGTGCGGACGATACATCCAGCTTCATAGCCCAGCACCTAACCTCGCCGGAGACGCAGCGAACGCGGCGCTATCTTCACCTGAACTTCCCGACGTCGGTGTCCCTGAAGAATTCTTCAGATCCGCACGCTACTAGCTACGGGCACGCGCAATGTCTCGCCTTGGCTGCCAATTGCGTGCTCTCAACGCACACAGAGCACGCCGTCGAACGGCTAGCCCAAGCCACGGTCACGGCGACCATGACAGCCCGGCGGCGACGCTGACCGTAGGCGCGCACACGCTGCACTGCCCAGGCGAGGTGGACAAGTGCTACGGGGAGAAGGGGGAGGCGTAGCTCACATAGGGGGGCTTGGTGACGACGGGAACGCGCCGGAGAGGTGGAGGGAGACGAGGCCGTGGTCGGAGACGAAGACGGCCGAGGCGGAGGTCGTCGTCGAGGGGGCGCTCAGCTCCACCTAACTCGAACCTGCGAGGGGGAGACGACGCGGATCAACACGGAGATGAGGAAAGCACGCACGGCTTGGAAGAAGGCGCAAAGGCGGCGGCGGAATTCCTCTGCTCACCGGCGACGGGGGCGGAACAGGGGAGCTCCCCGACGAGCCTACAGGCGGCGGCGGCTCAAATTGGGGAGGGGAATGGAACCCTAGGCCCCAGTGGGCTCTTATAGGGGGTCGGCGCTCGACGTGACGGCCGGAGACGGCGACAGCGACAGCTCCTCTCTCGACGTCCGTGCTGACAGCAGACGGAAAGGGGGTGGCCGTGCCCCTCCGTTATGATCTCGGCCGCGAGTCGGATCCAACGGCTGGGGGCGAGTCATAACGCTTCGGTGGGCTGGACTGCGGGGAGGCTGGCAGGCCGACCTGGATGGGCTGGGCTGCGAGGGAAGAAGGGAAAAAGAGATTTTCCATTAAAAAAAATAACAGAACCTCCCAGCATTTTTCCAGAGCAAAAGTCAACAGAGACAAAAATATGTTTTGGAATCCTTGCAACATTCCCCAATTTATAAAATTGGTTTGGCCATTTTTGGAGCAAATAAAATGTGTGGCCATTTTTAAAATTCAAATCACATTGAACTGTGGCCCAAATTTTTAGAGCTGCAAAAATGGAGCAAGACTTTTGAAAAACTTGGGAGGGGCAAGGAATTGGCTATGCCAAGTTTGGGATCAAGGAGAGCATGCATGCATCATTGAAAAATCTTCAAACACTCTTCTTGAACCATTTTGGATGCAAAAACAAACAAAACAAATGGGCTCCAATCTCAATGCAAATTTAAATCACCACATGAAATTATAATGTTTAGCATCATGCCAAGTTACAGAGTCAACAGACAAGGTACAATCTCATGGTGATTCTTATTTATTGCACATGGGCTGTTACAGCACTCCCCCACCAACACAGGATCTCGTCCCGAGATCTAAGCCTGAATCTGCATCTGGATCTGCACATCAGGAATTCAGACAGCTGAACTGAACTTGGAGCCCGGGGTAGAGATGGCCAAAGGAGAAGGCAACACCTCTGCTTGGAAATCAAACTGCTGAGCGAAAGACTTGGAAATGAAAGAATGAGACGCTCCGGAATCGAACAAAATTGTCAGGGGAACTGAACACACAAGCAACCTACCAAGAACGATCTTTGAAGACTGCTGAGCATCTGAGAGCATCATGTTGTTCACCAGAAGTTCACGTGGTTGTGCCTTCACCATCGCGGTGCTCGGAGTAGAGCGAGGTGGAGGCGGTGGGAGCCGAGCAAAGCGCGGGTCAGTGCAGTTGGGAGACGTGTGTGCTGGCTCTCTGCACTTGTAACAAATCACGCCCGGCCTGGGCTGCTGCTGCGGCTTGGGTGGCCTCGCATGTGGTGGTGTAGAGCGAGGTCCCTGCTGAACTTGGACGGGAGGGCGGGAAAAAGTGCGGACAACTGCCCCCCTCTGCTGGTACTGCTGTCTCTGCGGTGGTGCCTCTACAACCCAAGTCTTTGCCTTCTTGTGGATCATCACTGCGGAACTGTGCTCACGCTGGCGCTTCCTGTCTGCATCCCACTCTGCTCTGGCTGACTCCTGGCGGATAGCCTGATCCACGAACTGTGAGAACAACGTGGGACTGCACTGAGTGAGCGCGTACTTGATCTCTGTGCTGAGACCTCCACGGAACCTCGCAATCTTCTTAGCCTCTGTGCTGACCTCCTCTGGAGAGTACCTGGCGAGCCTGACGAAGGCCAGGTTGTACTCCTGGACTGACCTGTCACCCTGTTTTAGAGCCAAGAACTCCTCACGCTTCCTGTCCATCAGGCCACTCGGAATATGCGCTACTCTGAAGTCTGCGACGAAATCTGCCCATGTGATGATAGCATCGCCCTTGTTGGCCTTGTAGGTATCGTACCAGCTGGCTGCTGCACCATGAAGCTGGAAGGAGGCGAAGGTGACGTAGTCGACGGGTATGACGGTGTTTGCATTGAAGTTCTTCTTCATCTCTGCGATCCAGTCATCCGCCTCCAGCGGGTCTCGAACCTCGGAGAACCTGGGGGGTTGATCGTGAGGAACTGCCGCAGTGTGGTGTACTGTGGCTGATCATTCCTCTGGGCAGTCTGGTTCTGCAGCATCTGTAAGATCGCAGCTGTGCCCTGAGCCACTGCGGTCACAGCCTCCCCAAGGAGAGGGTTCTCTGGCGGCGGCATGTTCGCCTTGGCATCCTGTTTACAGGAACACTTATGAGAACATGATCGAAACATTGACGTAACCAGAAGATAAAGCTAGGTGCTATTGGAATCCCCAAACCGAGATCAACTGAATCCAAGATAATAATCTGCTAGCGAGCACACAACAATATATACGAGCGGTTGGGAACCTGAACAATGAGACATCTGCCCTGAGCGTCCCGCCATCACGGTCGTCCATAGGGGAAAAGACACCACATCCATATTACCATAGGATGCCCGCCAATCCTATATGGACGTTTCACCTGGGGTACGCCGTAAGCGAGGTAGAGAAGTCAACCCCAAGTGGCGGCTCAGTGGTCTCAAAGACGCCAACACATCTCGTCGCTAGCAAAAAATTATAGAGGAATCGGAGCCTCATGTAAACGAGAACCTAGATTTGTTTTTGAAAGGGGATAAGTTGCAGAGAGAAAACAACCTTTCACTTCCTCACGGAAAAGGGGTGGGAGGGAGGGGTAAGAAGAAAAAGAAAGAGTTCCTACTCTCCGATTTTTCCTTAGTAACTACAAAATAGTTTCTATACTCAACTTCGGCCAGTAAGGGTCCTACAGTCAGTCCTGCTCTGATACCAAGTTGTAAGGCCCCCGATGCGGTGCTAACTCGAGTTAGTCGCTTTCGCGTCCCGCTCAAGTTAGTAGCGCATAAAGAGCCACCGACTCACGACACTCGCACTCGTGTCGCTGCCGGATTCTCAACAACAAGTATAAGAACGAAGAACTTTAACTAAGACATAAATATATAGAGTCCAGGGCATACATCGCCACTGGAATTATTACATCATCTCAGAGGTCCATGGACCCAATAGAACATCATGCAACAAGCGGCAGACAAACACGACCGAGTACGGTCAAGATCCAAATTGCCCTAGAGAGGGCTGCACATAAAGAGTCCACCCACGGATCGTCGAAGCCCAACTGTAGGATCTACTGAACGAGGTCGATCTCATCGTCATACTCCGAAGGCACCTCCACGAAGTATCGTCCAGTGCTAGGGTCGAGGTAGTAGTCCACTGCAGCGGCCGATCAGGCAAAATAGTAAAAGAACAAAAGGAAAACAGGGGTGAGATTAAATCATTACAGGATAACTAACTCCCTACGGTAAGAAAAGATAAAGGTAAAGGTTGCAGCCGCACTAGCATATATGGTGGCTATCGTTCTATTAGAATAGAGGTGAGATCCAAGAAGTATACGTGACATCGCGTCATAAGTCTGCTATCCACCTACTTACGTCAAACATAACACAACCTGGATCTTCTCTCGGTCCCCCGGATGAAGAAAAGCAACCAAGGCACTCACACGGTAGACAAGTTTTAATTTTTATTCAACTGATGTTATTCAATGAACAAGGAGTAGGTCTCAAGTCGTCCATAACCGCGGACACGGCTATTCGAAAAGATTTAACCCTGCAGGGGTGTACCAACTGCCCATCGTAGGCTTCACATGTACGCCCGGTTTCCACTTGGCTAAGTAAACGCCTGAAACTCCGGAACGTCAGAGTCCCTCTAACTAACAACACACAATTCCGGGTGGCCCCCGGGGAGTCGAAATCCAATCCAAAAGCCGGCCAAGCTCTCGGATCGGCCTCTTCCGTATGGCTAAGGTCGGGTTTAGTCTCACCTATAAATTAGGGGACTTCCCTAGCTCACCAGTGTGGACCAACCAGAGGAACTATGTCTCCGTTGGTCCGGGTTTTTTTTCGAAAACAGCTGGGGTACCAACCACACACACACACGTTTGCAAATAGTAAATCAGCTCGGGCCACCACTAGAACTGTATGAAGCTAGGTAGGTAAGACAAGGGGACCCCATAGAATCCCACACACGATTAGGCACGCTCGTCAAGAAACACAATACCCGGAACTCGGGACCTAGGTGACTCAAATGGAACAAAACACCTGGCGGGAACAGCCTGGTCTCCCATCTTTTGTCAAGTATAAATTTAACGTCATCAATAATAAATATCAACCAACTTCTTTAAATAACATGATAACCCAAACCATAGCATAGGGTAAGCAGCAAGTTTTCCTACTCATACTAAGCAATGGCTGAGCAGCGGTAACTTAGCAATACAAGGTTTTGCTGGGATGTGGGGATCATGGCTGTTTGGTTTTGAACGTGGCATAAGCAAAGTGGATAGGATCAATCAAACGTTCTAGGCTACAGCTAGGCAGGTAGGTAGAAAGGTATCAAGTAATGGTATGAATCTTCCCCTTGCCTGGGTAGTCGGTCGTCGAAGCAGACGCAGTAGGGTCCTCGGGCTCGGTGTCGGAAATCTCCACGTAAGTCTCCTCGGCGGTCTCAGGTGCTAACGTAAGGTACCGGCAAGGAAAAGGCACACAAGTAAGTAACAGGTACAATGCACAGGCAAGGATGGTATGATCAAGTTTAAAGGATATGATGTGACCCTATCTAGTCAGATTTAAATGAAGGTGGTGACGACACGTCAACAACTTCATATGCAATTTGTTTACGTAAAAATGGCTTGGGTCTTAGCCTTATTTTTGGTGTAAGTAACATGTCAACATGGCATGATTAACAATGCATATAACATGAATTAAACATCGTGAAAATAAAACATCGATTCCGGAGACGGAGAAGTGTCGGTGAAATCGACATCAAAGGAGTATCATAGGAAGGTCACAGGAGGTGTGGAAAAGATGCATGGGTGTACCAACCTGTCGGACCCACAAGATCAAAGAGTGACAAGGGGAAAAGTCATTCATGGCATGGTCACCTGTGGGTGCAACTCCCTTCCACATTGTTCACAATTTTTATGTTGCTCAAACATAAAAACAGAGGTGATCATGCTGACCAGTAGATTTTTCTACCCCAAAAAGATATAAGATATGCCCCACTTAGAATTTGCAAAACCGATTGCAAATTCAAAAGAAATGTGGGGCTAAAATGCAAATTTACCATCTCTCCAAAAATTGAGGGGGCAAACTGCAAAATGGACCTCCCCATTGAGATCAGTGGACAAAACTACCCCAAAATCATATATGGCATGATATGATTGGGGTGGAAAGTTCAAAAGTCCAAATTCAGATTTGAATTTGAATTCAAAACAATTTAGAATTTTTAAACAGAAAATAAAAACGAAAAAGAAAAGAGAAGGAAAAAAAGGACTCAGCCAACTTGGGCTGGTCTCGGGCGAAATCGGCCACTCCAGAACTCAACAGTGGGCTCAGCCCACTGCCCACACTTAAAAAAAATAAAAGGGGAGGCTTGCACTGGTTGGGGATCGAACCCAGGCCGTGCCTCTACTCCACAGCCCCCCTTACTACTATGCCACTGAACGAAACTTGACAGAAACGGGGTAGCAGGGAACTTCAGGTTGCAACACCCCCATCCACCACACTCTGAACTTGGCCACTATCAGACAGCGCGGCGGCGAACAGCGACGACGCTGACGACACCAGCACGGCGGCACTGTCCCAACGGGCACTGGGGAGGCCTAGCCGGCACATCCACGCACGCCACACGCCGGGATCTGGCCGGAGCCCTCACGACGGAGGCGCTAGGCTCAATTGAAAACGGGCGGCCACTGCTTCTGAGCCTGACGACGATAGCCGAACGCGGCGGCAAACGGCGACGAGGCTAGCCTCACACACATGGCGACCTAAGCTACACGAAGGCGCTTGGCGTGCGGACGATACATCCAGCTTCACAGCCCAGCACCTAACCTCGCCGGAGACGCAGCAAACGCGGCGCTATCTTCACCTGAACTTCCCGACGGCGGTGTCCCTGAAGAATTCTTCAGATCCGCACGCTACTAGCTACGGGCACGCGCAATGTCTCGCCTTGGCTGCCAATTGCGTGCTCTCAACGCACACAGAGAACGCCGTCGAACAGCTAGCCCAAGCCACGGTCACGGCGACCATGACAGCCCGGCGGCGACGCTGACCGCAGGCGCGCACACGCTGCACTGCCCAGGCGAGGTGGACAAGAGCTACAGGGAGAAGGGGGAGGCGCAGCTCACCTAGGGGGGCTTGGTGACGACGGGAACGCGCCGGAGAGGTGGAGGGAGACGAGGCCGTGGTCAGAGACGAAGACGGCCGAGGCGGAGGTGGCGGCGGCTCAAATTGGGGAGGGGAATGGAACCGTAAGCCCCAGGGGGCTCTTATAGGGGGTCGGCGCTCGACGTGACGGCCGGAGACGGCGACAGCGACATCTCCTCTCTTGACGTTCGTGCTGACAGCAGACGGAAAGGGGGTGGCCGTGCCCCTCCGTTGTGATCGCGGCCGCGAGTCGGATCCAACGGCTGGGGGCGAGTCATAACGCTTCGGTGGGCTGGACTGCGGGGAGGCTGGCAGGCCGACCTGGATGGGCTGGGCTGCGAGGGAAGAAGGGAAAAAGGGATTTTTCCATTAAAAAAAATAACAGAACCTCCCTGCATTTTTCCAGAGCAAAAGTCAACAGAGAAAAACATACAAAAATATGTTTTGGAATCCTTGCAACATTCCCCAATTTATAAAATTGGTTTGGCCATTTTTGGAGCAAATAAAATGTGTGGCCATTTTTAAAATTCAAATCACATTGAACTGTGGCCCAAATTTTTAGAGCTGCAAAAATGGAGCAAGACTTTTGAAAAACTTGAGAGGGGCAAGGAATTGGCTATGCCAAGTTTGGGGTCAAGGAGAGCATGCATGCATCATTGAAAAATCTTTAAACACTCTTCTTGAACCATTTTGGATGCAAAAACAAACAAACCAAATGGGCTCCAATCCCAATGCAAATTTAAATCACCACATGAAATTATAATGTTTAGCATCATGCCAAGTTACAGAGTCAACAGACAAGGTACAATCTCATGGTGATTCTTATTTATTGCACATGGGCTGTTACACATCAATACCTCAAAAGTATTGCAACCTACTACTAAATTTAAATAGCAACTTCAATTACCTACTTTCAAGAAAAGACACAACTCAGTGCAACAACCAACTCTCCTTAACAAGATAAACATGAAAACTAAAAAGAGTTCCAGCAACAAACTAAACAAAAGCCAAGGCTCTTGCTAAAGACAAACTAAGACTAAAACTAAACAAGGCAGTAGCTATGAAAAGATAAAGAACACACAACAGCAAAAAGATAGGCAGGAAAAATCCTATGATGTGTTCTAAATTTTGATAGTGGAGCGTTTTTCTCTCCCACACAAAGTAAGAAAGGATCTAAATTGTTATGACCAGAAAGCAAAGCTAAAGAAAACTAAAAACAAACCTAAGAGCGAGACGCTCCAAGCATAGCACATAACGCATGAAGTGATAAAAATATAGTGAGACGAAGGACGAACTGATGATTGTTGATGGAGAAGGGGATGCACGGGGGCATCCCCAAGCTTAGACGCTTGAGTCTCCTTGAATATTTATTGGGGATGCATGCGGGCATCCCCAAGCTTGAGGGCTTGACACTCCTGGATCTTCTTTCATCATCTTCCATCACACACTTGAAAACTCCCTTCATACATAACTCATCATAAGCTGATTAGAGAGGTTAGTACCCTTAATAAATAATTTTTTCCCACTGGATATAAAGATAATCTTGAAGAGCTACTATTTCTCAAGAGTGCCAAAAAGTTTTTGCAAATAAAAAGCAAGCTTAAGGTTTGCAAAAGTAAGGAGAGACAAAACGTGGCAGAATCTGTAAAAACAGAACAGCAGATAGTAAAGAAATTTTTAGGGGTACTTCTGCAACTCAAATAAAAAAACTCAAAACATACGGAAGTTTCGTAATTTTATAGAGCATACTGTGTAAAAATTTCAGCTCAAAAAGATGAGCCGGGATTTTCTGGAATTTTTCTGGTCACGAGGACAGAATCTGTTTTCTGGACAGCATGTCACAACTTTTACTTCCCTTGCCGTAAGAGGTTATAACTTGGCACAAAGCTGAAAAATAAAGATACAATGATGTTGCTACAGAAGTAACAATCATCAAGACACAACAAAAGCAAAAAGAAACACCTAAATTCGTTGCGGGCTGCCTCCTGAAAGCGCTTCTTTAAAGCCCTTAGCTAGGCATAATGCAAAAGATCAAGTTGTAGCAATCGAATCATTATCAAGATCATCAAAAAGCTATTCAATTGTACAACTAGTCTTAAGAGGTCTTTCAAATAAAGGCCTAATGAAGATACTTCTAGGGAGAAAACCAAAAGGTGGAAAATCAATGGAATATTCATTTATAAAATTATCAAAGAGAGGTATTTCTTCCAAAGTTTTCACGGTTTCAACTTCTTTGGCAATAGGTGGTTTATTTTTAGGTCGGGGAACCTTAGGGACATAATTGAACTTAGGTTCCCTTCTTGCCGAAGTCTCTACTTTTTTTGGTTTGATTGAGGAGAAAGTAGTTCCTAGAGTATTAATGATTTCCTCAATCTTATCTATCCTAGAAGGATCCGTATCACGGGATTTGATGACCTCCAAGGTTTTAATAATTTTAAGCATGGAGCTATCAAGCCTATTTAAATTCCCTTGAATCTTGCAATCCAACTCATTTATCCTAGTTATACTTGGTATTTCTAACTCTATCTTTTCAAGTTTCTTCATAATATGAGATAGAGTTATATCTTCTTGCATGCTAGCAATAGGGAGATTTCCAACAAGATTTTCAATAACATTAAGAGACTCCCAAGTCGAGGCTTCTAGAAAATTCCCATTGATAGCAGTATCTAATATGAACCTATTCCAAGGAGTAATCCCGACATAAAAATTTCTAAGCAGGATAGTAGTGGATTGCTTCTTGGTGGCTCTTTTTTGAGAATCATTAATTCTATACCAAGCATCTTTTAAACTTTCTCCACCTTTTTGTTTAAAGGTGAGAACCTCTGTCTCAACAAAGGCAGAAGGGCCAGACATAATGACAACTAGCAACATAAATAATTTTTTTGTAAATTTTGATTAAAGACACAAAGATAACAACTGAAGATAAACTAACAAGACTAAAAAACAAAGGTAAAGGGTAGTGTGCAACTCCCCTATCTTAGCACTCGGAGTCCCCGGCAACGGCGCCAGAAAACTTGCTTGATGGCTTCTCGCCCCTTCGTTGGTTACCCCAAGTGGAAGGTTGAGATGTAGTGCAGAAGCAGTTTTCCCTCGGTGAAGATACCAAGGTTTGTCTCCAGCAGGACTCCAGAGATGATAAGTAGGTGTCAGCGGCGCAACTGACGCGGACCTGCACACAGACACAGATAACTTTGTTCCCAACGAAGTTCAGAGAGGTTGTCAATCTCTCCGGTCTTGTTGTTCACAAGGATAAAATGCAAGGGATAAAGATAGCAAGTAAAAGCAGTAAAGTAAATATAGCGTGGAAACAATAATGAGGATATGGACCGGGATACGTGATGTTCGCTATTGATGTCTCTCTCCCAAAAGACGATAAAATTGCTATGCGAGGTAAACAAATTACAGAAAGGCAATTGACAGGATTATGAACGCACCGCAATGCTAACTATGCTACAAAAGAAAGGACGAGGTTCAAAAGCACAGGCAGTACGCCAAGATAAGTAGACGGAAATCCATCTGCATCTACTACTAATCATCCACCTTGAGATATCTATCCAGAACATCTCGCTGGTATTAAGTTGCGAGCCCCACCCAAAGTGTAAACCAAAAGCAACAGACAACTGCATTAAAAAGAACTTTGCGTAAAGTAAACAATCCTTATGACCGCGGTCACAAGCACCATTGTTTTCCCCCTTGTGGCAACAGCACATCCCCTAGACTCATGTTTCTGTCACTCAAGCGTGCCATCGAGGGGCATGAACCCACAATCTAGCACAACGTTCCCTCTTGAAGTCACTACCTACTACTTGGCCAAAGCAATAAACAGCAACGGAGAACATGCAAGAATTACTTAGGAACAAAAATATAAGAGATAAAAACCAAATATATTACTCTATCACAATCTGAACATAATCTCATAATCCATCAGATCCTATCAAACTCAACATAGCAATAGAAGAAATATTACAAAGGTGCCTCGATCTTGTAGGGCAGCTCACGAGGTCTAAACAATGAAGATCAAAAAGGGGAGGAGAGCATCACATAGCTACTGATCACGGACCCATGGTCCAAGGAAAACTACTCACGAGACATCTGGGGAGCATCCATGGTGGAGAGGAGACTCCCGGAGGTCAACCCCCACTCCGGCAGGGTGCCGGGAAGAGGTCTTCTGGTGCTCCCGATCTTCGGAAGCGCGGTGGCGGCGGAACAGAGGCGAGTTCGCGGAATAGGGTTCCTCTTCTGGAGTTTCCCCGTTACGGAGAATAAATAGGTGAAGGGGGCAGCCAGAGGTGGACCAGGGGCTCCAGGCGCCTCCCTAGCGCGGCCAGGGGTGGGGCCGCGCCGGGTGGCCGCTTGGGCCCCCCTGGCTCCCCTCTGGCCCCTCCTGGGCTCTTCGTGAAGCTTCCTACACGCTGATTTTTTATCTGAATTTTCCCGAATTTTTCTGGCACTTTTTATATGGGGGAAAACTGAAATAGAAAAATAGCAGAAAACAGGAACTGGCACTGGGTGCACTGAGTTAATAGGTTAGTCCAAATATGATCAAAAGTATATGAAAGTGTATCTAGAACATAGGAATATCACACAAAACATGCATGGAGCAAGCAGAAATTATAGATACGTTTTGGACGTATCAAGGTCAAACACCGGGTCTTCTTTTGGTTGTGCAAGGATTCCTAAAGGTTCAACCGGAAGGTTGTGCTTCAGGATAACAGTCTGTCTTATGAATATTTCATATAACTCATTTCTTTCTTGCATATGCATATCATTCTCGCGGTCTTCCATATATTGCTGGAAAGGATCATTAGGAGGAATAGCAATGGAAGCAATACCTTCAATAATTGTATCGTTACTAGGTAAATTAGTACCACGAGGCTGCTTAGGGAACTTAGAAAAGTTAAATTCATATGGCTCACCATTGAATTCAACAGAAACTTTACCTTTTCTGCAATCTATTATAGCTCCACAGGTGCTGAGGAAAGGCCTACCAAAGATAATAGGGCAAAAACTATCTTGTACTGAACGAAGTACTAGAAAGTCGGTAGGATACTTTACCTTTCCACATAGGACTTCAACATCTCTCACAATTCCAATGGGAGATATAGTTTCTTTATTTGCTAGATAAATAGTAACATCAACCTCTTCAAGTTCACAGGGTGAAATCTCACCCATGATCTCGTGATAGAGTGAGTAAGGAATAGCGCTAGCACTCGATCCCAAATCACATAGCCCGTAATAATTGTGATCTCCTATCTTGACAGATACAACTGGTGTACCAGAAATTGGGCTTTTATTCTTGGCTGTAACAATGTTAGTGGAAATAGCACAAAAATCATTTTGGAATCTAAAACATCATTAGTAACTAGATCTTTAACCACCGCAACTTGAGGATTGACCTTGATCTGGTCCTCATGTTCGTCAGTTCTTCTCTCACTTTTATTTATTATGCCTATCACAAAAGAGTGCTCCCTTATCCTTGCGGGAACAGGTTTTTTTTCATACATAACTGCAGGCAAAATAGGGCCAGCAAGATTAATAGCAATAGGTAATTCTTTAAAGGGTTTATGGTACTGATCCTTCTCCTCCTTATAAGAGTCAATATGAGAGGCAAAGTTCTTAAAAAAATCAATCATTAGCTGGGAATCAAGACCAATCTTAGAGCAAAAGGTATTAAAGTAATCAGTTTTCACATAGCTCTCAATATAATCATGCTCATAATTTATAACGGGTTCAATACCTTTATCAATTTCCTAGTCTTCAGTGTTCTTCTGGATCCTTTCAATTAGATCCCATCTCTCTTCAACGCTTCTTGTTTGAAATACCCCACTAGAGGAGGAATCCAACATCTCCTTATCCTAACGAGGAAGCCTGACATAAAAAATTGTAAGTATAATATCTTTGGGGAGCTCATGGGTAGGACATTTGAGCATTAGGGACTTTTGTGACGCCCCCAAAATCAAGTCGTGTACAGTAATCATACACGCAAGGTACACGATCGAGATCAGGGACTCACGGTGAGATATCACAACACAACTCTACAAATAAAAATAATACAAGCTGTTTAATACAAGCCAGGGGAAGCGATAGTATCTGAGTACAGACACAAGGTACACATGATCTGCCTTAAGAAGGCTAGCACAAATATCAACAACGATCGAAAAGGCGAGGCCTCCTTCCTGGGAACCTCCAAACTACTCCTGGTCAAAGGGGAACTCGACGTCGTAGAAGGCATCGGGGATCTTCAGGTTGCGGTGTTCGGCATCGGGGATCTCTTGCGTCCGATCAGGCAAAACAAAAAAAAGGGGGAAATAAAGCAAAGGTGAGTATCTAGCATACCTGCGAGTCTTACGTCCGCTACTAAGAAATTATGCATTGTATCAAATGGAAAGGGGAGGATATATATAGTGGACTGCAAGATAGAAATCAGAGTAAGGGTAAGAAGCTAGGCCTATCGAAGACTAGCATCTTCTGACGTGTCTTGCAGCATGAGAAGAGAAACATCCAACAGTTCAATAACATGAATGTAATAACAATGCAACAGAAGTTGCTGCAGCATTGTATAATAGTAAGTTGTAATAATTAATAATAATGATGACTCCGAGATCCCTTCCTCGACATCCCAGCGAGGAAGAAAACCCGGAACCATACAGTTTAGTGATAATAGTTTGTAGTAGTAGGATCTGGCTTCAGCATAAAGCGACATGTTACCGTGGACACGGCTATTCGAATAGATTAATCTTCCATGCAGGGGTGCACTTGTGTTACACTACACGCACGGATCTCTAGGGTGGCGGGCACCTTGTTAGGGAACGCTCCACCGAGGCTATCCGACACTCCACATCCCATCTTTCAAACTCAAAAGAGAGGTCATCCGCCGGACTATATCCTATGTACGCGGGGCTTTGGACCCTAACCCCGACGTACTCCTGCACGGTGCGAGGCTGGCCGGTGAAGTTAAAGAAAATTTAAATAAGACACCACCGCGCGAGCAAATAAGACAACACCACTTCCCGGCATAGGCCACGGTACTGCTGACGTCTGAAGAGTCCTCGTAGGACACTATGAAGCAGGGGAGCCCATAACTCGTAATTCCCATGGGTAGGTAGTGCGTACATGGCATATAGCCAACTCTAGACATCCACCGAACCATTAAGCAATTTATATCTTTTCTGTCGGAACAACCGTTATCGTTTTCCTTATTTAGGTGAGTCGCGGACAACGACAGCAGTCAGGTCCACCAGTAACATCGGTGCCTGCCCGGACGTCGCACCAACTCGTGCGGTTACCAACAAGGTGAACCGTCTCCTTACCTTGTCTCGCGTTTGCTCCAAAGAGCTCGACTTTCGTACAACACGATATCTGTCGGCCACGAACAGTACCAGGCCCGCCGCACACCGGTGGAATACACCTGACCTGTCGTTCCGCTAAGATACCCTGCGCGGGCACCGTTGGGTCACCTGACTCCTTACCTGTACGGACACCAGTTGATTCGAGTGCCTACCATCAAGTGAAACCAGAAGGAATCACTCTCGATGGTACACTTAAAGAGGTTCGACAGAGACATCAGCGGAATGAACTAAGGAGGAATATTCTCGTATCACCCCGGTGGTGCCGAGACACCAGCGGAATGAACTAAATAGGAATACCCTCGTATCATCCCAGTGAGGCTACGCTACTAGGCTGATGAGAGGGAAATACGGGTTCGTCCACTTGTAAGTCAAACTCGAAGCGACTCGGCAGAGTCTCGCCTTTGTAGGTTCCCTAGGGCGTCTGCATTGATCCGTACTTGTTGTAGTTATAATAATTGTAATCCGTGTTCACTCACCAGAGTGATCACGACCCTCTATTCTAAACCTAGCTAACAATGCGCATGGGTTTACTTCTGAATAATATATGTATATTAATAGGTAGCATAGGATAAAAGAAGGTACATCAAGGGGCGACAAAAACAGGCTATGGAATTGAATAGGTAAGCAACGTAGCAGTAGCAGTAAAAATGCCTAGTGCAAGAAATGTACGGAAAGATAGGCGATATCTGGGGAAGGAAAATGGCTCTGCTTTCCTGCAAGAAATGTCGTCGACGACGTAGTCGTACCCGGCAGCGGTATAGTCGGCGTCAGCAACGGGGTCTACCGGAGATAAGGGGGGGGGGGCAAACAGTAAATACAAAGCAATCATAGCAAACAGTTGCAAGGCATGACATATGAAATGTTAACGATGCTCTAACGTTTTACGATACACGTTGCACAGAGCGGGAATTCATCCGTGGATGAACTGCCAACTCCGGGTGATTACTGGACAGGGTGTCCGGAGGGGGGAGGTATCATGCCGGAGGTGTCGTGTAAGGCCCGATATGCGGTACTGTTCCAAATCTAGGTGTTTCCACCCAGATCCGGGGACGAAGCACATATCGGTCCCACCGCGACATATGACAAAGCCATATGCCCCGGATTTCCAACATGATATCACAACATTACAGATACAGGATACAACATCTCATACAATCGGAATACAACTGCCTTAAATACAATATAACAGCGAAAGATACATGTTTGAGTATAGGCTACAATCAAATGCCTAGTGGCAAAGAGAAAAACATCGACCCCATAACCACACGGGTCCAGGCCCTCCGCCGGGATCCGCCTAACTAGTCGTCGTCGAGTCTCCACGTGAAACGTCGATCACCATACCTGTTGTCGATCGAGAACCCTGAATAGAGTTTGGGGGTAGTATCATGAGTACAGAGGTACTCATCATCCAATTGTAGTGGTCATCTGACCCAGCAAGGACTTCATCACTCGTCATTCTAGGACAACTAGTAGTTTACGGTAAGGATTGGGTAAGTGGTGAGGTTGCTGCCGCACTAGCATTTATGAAGTGGCTAACGATCTAGAGAGTAAGATAAGAAGCCAAGCATTCGATGAGGAATCGCCTCCAAGAAGACTGCTATCCACCTACATAGGCAAACATAACACCTATCCTATCCTTGTCCTCCTCTTCGCATCCCGACGAAGAAGAAGCAGTCAAGGCACACACACGTTGATCAAGTTATATTAAAATTATCTCAGTTGTTGTTGTCTATGAACAAGGAGTAGGTCTCAAGTCGTCCATAACCGTGGAAACGGCTTCTCGAAAAGATTTAACCCTGCAGGGGTGTACCAACTGCCCAATACAAGGCTCCGCACGCACGCCCATCTCTCTCAGTTGCTACCCATCACAGATCCGAAACGACAGGTCCCTCTAGCTAACTACAAACAAATCTGGGTGGCCCCCTGGGAGTCGACACCCAATCCAAGAGCCAGCCACGCTCTCGGATCGGACTCTTCCGTATGACGCAGGTCGGATTGCCGGTTAATCACACATGGGAAACCGGGTCCTAGCTGATCGGGTGGACCAACAGAGGAACTATGTCTCCGCTGGCCCGAGTTGTTTGAAAATTACTGGCAGCTGACCTGCACACACACGGTTTCAAATGGTAAATCAACTTGGGCCACCTCTAGAAATGCTTGAAGCTAGGTAGGTAAGAAAAGGGGACCCCATAAAATCCCACACGCGGTTAGGCACGCTCAGTCTTAAAACCAATACCCAGAACTCGGATCATAGGTGACTCGAATGGAACAAAGCGTCGGGGCGGGATAGCCTAGACCTTCCATCCTTCGTCGAATTTAGTCAACATTATAATAATCAATATAATCAAAAACAATATAATAATGTGATATCCCAAACCCAGGAGTAACCGGGTAACAACGTAGCATCCTAAGCATGCATACTAAGCAGGGGCTGAGCAACGAGCAATAGTAACATAGCAGTACAAGGTTTGCTGGGAGGGGACATGGCTGTATCGGTTTGAAAGAGGCTGTAAACATGTGGTAGGATCAAACATCGAACCTAACCTAGACTAGCATGCAAACCGCTGGTTGAAATAGAATGGATCATAAGTAATGTATAGTCCTTGCCTATTGATAAGTCGGGTTCCGAAGGTGTAGTTGATCGCAAGCTCGCATCGTCTCCGAGAGGTACCCGCGGGAGCACACAAGAAGTAAACACTTGAAAGCAATCAACGGTGCACCACTATTACTACGGAGCAATACAAGATCAAAGAGTCAACACCAGGCATGGCAACGCGATACAGATCTATCGTCGAGAACAGTTACTAACAGTTTAAGTGGGGTATCGGTCACACACGACGAATACCGCACGTTTACGGAGGTTCAAGTTGCTTAGCTACAGGTGATCAACCAACGGTTATTAACATGGCAACTCAAGCAAGCATGGCATAGCACACAATCATGGCAAAAGGTGAAGCACAAGGTAAACTATCTATGCTAGTCAATTTAAGTGAGGCACAACCTAAACATGGCGTAACACTAAGTGCCGCACAACAATTAAAGGATTTGGTACTGATCTTCCCTAAACCATATTTTAGGTTGGTTAACAACAGCAAACAATAGCACAAACACAAAGTACACGAAAAACTAATCAAGTTACATATAAGGCACACTCCAAACGGAGTTACGGTTAAAAAGATACAAGCAAAACAAGTTACGGGCACAAACTGCCAACATCACGAAGCACAGTTTAGAGCAATGCATAAATAGGATAATCAATGCAAACATGCTCACAACTGACTTGCAATTAAAGTAGACATGACAGGGAAGGCATGGCAAAAAGAACCATGCAAAAAGGCATCCTAGATCAAAAGATATTAAGCAAACAACATGGCATCGCAAAGTAACCGACTTAGAGAAAAACAGAGGTGGTTGTCAAAAACAGCAGCATAGCAACTTTGGAGCTAAATATCTATATGACCAGGAATGCTAGCATGAATATGAAATACATGTAATGAAAGTAGACATCATGTTTAACAATATGCAATTGGAATCACTCAATTCCGATAAACGGTCGCGACACACTCGTCGACCGAAGTTGCAACAAAATAACAGTTTCAGCAACAGCAGCACAATAACATCAGGATCACCACTTTGGAGCAAGATTTAATACAGCTAAAGCACCCAAACATGGCAAGTTAAAGCATGGAATTGAAGTACACATGATGCTTAACACATAGGAGAAATAATCAATGCAAAAGGCCTCATGGATTTGTTACAATCATCATGCAAAGTTGCAACAAAATAATAACAGCAGCATCTAACAGGAAAAGTAGCAGTTTAACTGCCTGATGCCCTGTTCAGCACACAAATACACAATCAAGATGAGCTCAAATGCAAATGCTCACAAAAGATGAAAGCTAGAGAACGCAATTCTAAACAATTCGTCTTTTGGGCGCGAAGTCATCCGGGCTACGAATCGCTTGCTATCGTCAACGCGGAACCGAATCAGCGGCAGTTGTTCCAACACTTAGCAAAAAAAATTAGTACAAGAAAGAAAAAAACAGAGGCTGGAAAAAAATAAAAAAATAGGGGGCCTCACGTTTGGGCTTGTCCCAACTGGCCGCTGGCTTGGAGGGGCGCTGGGCTGGAGGCCTGGCTTGGGCCGCTTGGCGCCTGGCCCAGCTGCGGTGGCCGGCCCACCTGGCTGGATCGAGCAGCCGGCTGCTGCCTCGTCCCGAGTGGGCACGCGCGCGCCGGCGCTGGAGCTCGGCTCGCCGGCCGGTGAGGCGCAGCATGGCGGCGCAAGGCGGGGCAGGCGTAGGGGGAAGGAGGGCAGGCGGATCCGGAGGCGGTGGAGGTCGGGCCGCCGGCGGCTTCGGGAGGCAGCGGCCGCGAGCTCGGCTCGGTCGCTAATGGCGGCGGCGGCTTGGTTCTTGCAGGGAAAGGGAGGAGGAGGTGAGGGGGTGAGAGAGGATCGGGAGGAAGAGGAGGATAGGAAGGAGAGCGCACAGGAGAGGTGGAGAGGTGCCAGCGGCCTGCCATGGCGTCGGGGTGGCGCGGCTTGCCGGCTTCGGCCGGAGAAGAGGAGCTCTAAGGGGGCGGCGGCGATTGGCGGGCCCGCGGGGCCCAGATCCGGCCCGGCGGCGGGCCGCGGCGGCTGGAGGTGGGAGAGGCTCAGTGGGGGCGACGTGGAGGGCATCTGGGCCGTCAGATCCCAGATCTGACGGTCTGGATCGTCCGGGGGCTAGGGTTTCGCGAAAAAGAGGGGTTTAGGGGGAGATTTCGGTGTTTTCTGGGGGTGTGGCTGCATATTTGCCATAGAGGAACCCTAATTGGCTGGTCTGGGAGGTGGGGGTCATTATATATGCAGGTTGGCTGGCCAGTTTACGCAAACGCCCTCGGTACCCCTCTCGCGTGTCCGGTGATCGCGTTCGTGACCGCCGAGACTCCGTACGGACTCCGATTCCGACGAAATCTTGTACCACGCGCTCAGCGCATCGAGCCCGTTGATTGTACCTCACTGCGGTAACATCCCGACAACATTTTTCGGTGCCCCAATAAAATAATCCGTTTATTAAATAAACGGGGTTTTCGTTCCGGTGGCGATGGCTGGACTTGTGCCGGTTGCGACGGTGCTCGGGTGAACCCCGGTGTCGCAAAGGCTGAGTGTCAGGGTGGCAAGGGTCGGTCTCCGTCCGATACGAGATAAGAGGGAAAAATAATCGCCGATCGATAGATCGGGGATGCAAACACCGCAAACAAATCAGACAATCAAACAATTCACACCGAAAACAAATTTTTTAATTTTTTGTGAAAACTGGGCTGTTACAATACAACACCACCAACAAGGGATCTCGTCCCGAGATCCAGGACGATCCGGGGGAGAGAAAAGAAAGACGACGTTCTTCAACACCACCAACAAGGGACTCTGCTCCATGTCGACGTCGAGCTCCGGTCGAGAAATCTTCCCGCAGAGAGACGACATCGTCGAAGAACGAAGCCATCAGGGTTGAAGCGGAGGAACGACAATCAAACCTGGTCAAAGGGATAGTGATTTTCGACGCAAGTCGTAAAAACACCGGGCAAAAGGAGGGAGGGCAGAGGACGACTCAGATGATATCCGAAACCGAAGAAGCTAAAGGTACTACAGGAATTCCCACCTGAGCTCGGAATCGAGACAATACGCTTCAAGCAAGGCATTGTAACGGTTCCGAAACTCCACACACTCGAGATCCTAAATTTAAAGGGGATAAGGCAAGAATTAAAACACTCACGACACTTGTCCTGACCAGAGCAAGGGTAAGGAGTAAAAAGAATCCTACTCTCCGATAACTAACTTAGTAACTACAAAATTGTTTTTGTCTAGACTCAACTTCGGCCAGAGAGGGGATCCTACGGTCGGTAAGGCTCTGATACCAAGTTGTAAGGCCCGATATGCGGTACTGTTCCAAATCTAGGTGTTTCAGCCCAGATCCGGGGACGAAGCACATATCGGTCTCACCGCGACATATGACAAAGTCATATGCCCCGGATTTCCAACATGATATCACAACATTACAGATACAGGATACAACATCTCATACAATCGGCATACAACTGCCTTAAATACAATATAACAGTGGAAGATACATGTCTGAGTACAGGCTACAATAAAATGCCCAGTGGCAAAGAGAAAAACATCGACCCCATAACCACACGGGTCCAGGCCCTCCGCCGGGATCCGCCTAACTATTCGTCGTCGAGTCTCCACGTGAAACGTCGATCACCGTACCTGTTGTCGATCGAGAACCCTGAAAAGAGTTTGGGGGTAGTATCATGAGTACAGAGGTACTCAGCATCCAACTGTAGTGGTCCTCTGACCCAGCAAGGACTTCATTACTCATCATTCTAGGACAACTAGTAGTTTACGGTAAGGATGGGGTAAGTGGTGAGGTTGCTGCCGCACTAGCATTTATGAAGTGGCTAACGATCTAGAGAGTAAGATAAGAAGCCAAGCATTCGATAAGGAATCGCCTCCAACAAGTCTGCTATCCACCTACCTACGCAAACATAACACCTATCCTATCCTTGTCCTCCTCTTCGCATCCCGACGAAGAAGAAGCAGTCAAGGCACACACACGTTGATCAAGTTATATTAAAATTATCTCAGTTGTTGTTGTTGTCTATGAACAAGGAGTAGGTCTCAAGTCGTCCATAAACGTGGACACGGCTTCTCGAAAAGATTTAACCCTGCAGGGGTGTACCAACTGCCCATTACAAGGCTCTGCACGCACGCCCATCTCTCTCAGTTGCTACCCATCACAAGCAACCATTTTATGATTTAGTTCCAAGAGATCCGAAACGACAGGTCCCTGTAGCTAACTACAAACAAATCCGGGTGGCCCCCGGGGAGTCGACACACAATCCAAGAGCCGGCCACGTTCTCGGATCGGACTCTTCCGTATGACGCAGGTCGGATTGCCGGTTAATCACACATGGGAAACAGGGTCCTAGCTGATCGGGTGGACCAACAGACGAACTATGTCTCCGCTGGCCCGAGTTGTTTGAAAATTACTGGCAGCTGACCAGCATACACACGGTTTCAAATGGTAAATCAACTTGGGCCACCTCTAGAAATTCTTGAAGCTAGGTAGGTAAGAAAAGGGGACCCCATAAAATCCCACACGCGGTTAGGCACGCTCAGTCTTAATACCAATACCCGGAACTCGGATCCTAGGTGACTCGAATGGAACAAAGCGTCGGGGCGGGATAGCCTAGACCTTCCATCCTTCGTCGAATTTAGTCAACATTATAATAATCAATATCATCAACAACAATATAATAATGTGATATCCCAAACCCAGGAGTAACAGGGTAACAACGTAGCATCCTAAGCGTGCATAATAAGCAGGGGCTGAGCAACGAGCAATAGTAACATAGCAGTACAAGGTTTGCTGGGAGGGGACATGGCTGTATCGGTTTGAAAGAGGCTGTAAACATGTGGTAGGATCAAACATCGAACCTAACCTAGACTAGCATGCAAACCGCTGGTTGAAATAGAATGGATCATAAGTAATGTATAGTCCTTGCCTGTTGATAAGTCGGGTTCCGAAGGTGTAGTTGATCGCAAGCTCGCATCGTCTCCGAGAGGTATCCGCGGGAGCATACAAGAAGTAAACACTGGAAAGCAATCAACGGTGCACCACTATTACTACGGAGAAATACAAGATCAAAGAGGCAACACAAGGCACGGCAACGCAATACGGATCTGTCATCGAGAACGGTTACTAACAGTTTAAGTGGGGTATCGGTCACACACGACGAATACCGCACGTTTACGGAGGTTCAAGTTGCTGAGCTACAGGTGATCAACCAACGGTTATTAACATGGCAACTCAAGCAAGCATGGCATAGCACACAATCATTTCAAAAGGTGAAGCACAAGGTAAACTATCTATGCTAGTCAATTTAAGTGAGGCACAACCTAAACATGGCGTAACACTAAGTGCCGCACAATAATTAAAGGATTTGTTACTGATCTGCCCTAAATCATATTTTAGGTTGGTTAACAACAGCAAACAATAGCATAAACACAAAGTACACGAAAAACTAATCAAGTTACATATAAGGCACACTCCAAACGGAGTTACGGTTAAAAAGATACAAGCAAAACAAGTTACGGACACAAACTGCCAACATCACGAAGCACAGTTTAGAGCAATGCATAAACAGGATAATCAATGCAAACATGCTCACAAATGACTTTCAATTAAATTAGACATGACAGGGAAGGCATGGCAAAAAGAATCATGCAAAAAGGCATCCTAGATCATAAGATATTAAGCAAACAGCATGGCATCGCAAAGTAACAGACTTAGAGAAAAACAGAGGTGGCTGTCAAAAATAGCAGCATAGCAACTTTGGAGCTAAATATCTATATGACCAGGAATGCTAGCATGAAGATGCAATACATGTAATGAAAGTAGACATCATGCTTAACAATATGCAATTGGAATCACTCAATTCCGATAAACGGTCGCGACACACTCGTCGACCGAAGTTGCAACAAAATAACAGTTTCAGCAACAGCAGCACAATAACATCAGGATCACCACTTTGGAGCAAGATTTAATACAGCTAAAGCACCCAAACATGGCAAGTTAAAGCATGGAATTGAAGTACACATGATGCTTAACACATAGGAGAAAGAATCAATGCAAAAGGTCTCATGGGTTTGTTACAATCATCATGCAAAGTTGCAACAAAATAATAACAGCAGCATCTAACAAGAAAAGTAGCAGTTTAATGGCCTGATGCCCTGTTCAGCACACAAATACACAATCAAGATGAGCTCAAATGAAAATTCTCAAAAAATATGAAAGCTAGAGCACGCAATTCTAAACAATTCGTCTTTTGGGCACGAAGTCATCCGGGCTACGGATCGCTTGGTATCGTCAACGCGGAATCGAATCAGCAGCAGTTGTTCCAAACAGAGGCTGGAAAAAAATAAAAAAATAGGGGGCCTCACGTTTGGGCTTGGCCCAACTGGCCGCTGGCTTGGAGGGGCTCTGGGCTGGAGGCCTGGCTTGGGCCGCTTGGCGCCTGGCCCAGCTGCGGTGGCCGGCCCACCTGGCTGGATCGAGCAGCCGGCTGCTGCCTCGTCCCGAGCGGGCACGCGCGCGCCGGCGCTGGAGCTCGGCTCGCCGGCCGGCGAAGTGCAGCATGGTGGCGGAAGGCGGGGCAGGCGCAGGGGGAAGGAGGGCAGGCGGATCCGAAGGCGGTGGAGGTCCGGCCGCCGGCGGCTTCGGGAGGCAGCGGCCACGAGCTCGGCTCTGGCGCTAATGGCGGCGGCGGCTTGGTTCCTGCAGGGAAAGGGAGGAGGAGGTGAGGGGTGAGAGAGGATCGGGAGGAAGAGGAGGAGAGGAAGGAGAGCGCGCAGGAGAGGTGGAGAGGTGTCGGCGGCCTGCCATGGCGCCGGGGTGGCGCGGCTTGCCGGCTTCGGCCGGAGAAGAGGAGCTCCAAGGGGGCGGCGGCGGTTGGCGGGCCCGCGGGGCCCAGATCCGGCCCGGCGGCGGGCTCCGGCGGCTGGAGGTGGGAGAGGCTCGGTGGGGGCGACATGGAGGGCATCTGGGCCGTCAGATCCCAGATCTGACGGTCTGAATCGTCCGGGGGCTAGGGTTTCGCGAAAAAGAGGGGTTTAGGGGGCGATTTGGGTGTTTTCTGGGGGTGTGGCTGCATATTTGCCATAAAGGAACCCTAATTGGCTGGTCTGGGAGGTGGGGGTCATTATATAGGCAGGTTGGCTGGCCAGTTTACGCAAACGCCCTCGGTACCCCTCTCGCGTGTCCGGTGATCGCGTTCGTGACCGCCGAGACTCCGTACGGACTCTGATTCCGAAGAACTCTCGAACCACGCGCTCAGCGCGTCGAGCCAGTTGATCGTACCTCACTGCGGTGACATCCCGACAACATTTTTCGGTGCCCCAATAAAATAATCCGTTTATTAAATAAACGGGGTTTTCGTTCCGGTGGCGATGGCTGGACTTGTGCCGGTTGCGACGGTGCTCGGGTGAACCCCGGTGTCGCAAAGGCCGAGTGTCAGGGTGGCAAGGGTCGGTCTCCGTCCGATACGAGATAAGAGGGAAAAATAATGGCCGATCGATAGATCGGGGATGCAAACACCACAAACAAATCAGACAATCAAACAATTCACACCGAAAACAAATTTTTTAATTTTTTGTGAAAACTGGGCTGTTACATGTCGTGGACATCCGACAAACATAAGGGGGGGTATCCGTGCTAGTTGATCCATTCTGAACAACTTTCGTGTTCAGAATAAATTAATCTGGACAATTCTACGGTATCAGGCAAATCATCGGACAGTGCTACCGGAGGGGGACGGTTCGATGTTCGGTATGTTAGAGAGGGGAAGTAGACCAACGGATAGCGCATTCGTATTCGTTATATTTTTCTAAGAAACTTTGATGTATAAAGTTTTTTTATATAACTTACGGTTTAAAAGATATTGAATTTCAAAGTTTTAATCATTTTTTATCATTTCTAAATTTCTTTTATTATTAAAACAGAATATTATCCAGAACAGTTGTTTGACCAGTCAAACATAACAATAGGGACCCACATGTCATAGGCTACAATATCTATTTATTTGATTAATTAACAGGGGTCCCACATGTCATACTCTGTGGAATTTTATTAAACATTTTAATTAAGTTAATTAATAGTGGGGCCCATGTGTCATAGGGTCATATTTATTCTAACTATTAAATTAATAAGGGGTGAAGTGTGGCTGGGACCCACATGTCATATTAACAGGGGGTATTTAACTTTGTGTAAATAACAGATTATTAAGGGGGTTTAGGCCACAGGCCAGTGGGTTAGGGGGGGTGTTTGCCCACGGCTGTCAACCCGTACGCCGGCGGCGAGCTCTGGCTGCGGAGAGGCCAGTATGGGAGGGGCCGCAGCGGGGAGGCAGGGCAAGGCGAGGAGGTGCGTCGCGGCGAGGCACGCGCGGTAGAGTGCGCAAGGGGGCGCGTCCATGGTCATGTCCACGGGCCATGACCAGCAGCTGTGGTGAGCCACGACGGGGCGTGGATGTGGTGGGCCGGCCGAGGCGGTGTGACCACGGGGCGCGCGGGCGGAGGGTGCACGGGGCGTGGACGGGGCATGGCTAGCGCGCAGCCGGCGCACGACCAAAGGATGGGGAGCGCGGCCAGCGGGATGGAGCACGCGCGCGTCATGGTGGCCGCGGCCACGGGCTGAACTCGGGCGGGGTGGGGTGGCGCGACGGGTGAAGAAATCGAAGGGGCGCAGAGGGGAATCAGCACGGGAGCTCACTGGGATCTTCGAGGATGTCTCGGTGGAGCAGAAGGAGGCCGGAGGGGCGCGGATCGAGACGGCGAACGTCAAGGCCGGAGCAGAGGAAGACGACGATGGCGTCGCGCACCGGGCTTCCCAGCTCGAATTGAGGCACCAAGGTGATGTAGTCATCGTCGACGGTTCGCCTGGACATGTCGGGGCGGCCTGGCATGGCCGCTGGCCACGGCGGAGGTGGAGTCGCGGTCACGGGTACGGAGCGGCCATGGGAGAGCCAGAGGAGGGAGACGGCGCGAGGAAGGAGGAGCATGGGGCGCGGCTAGGGTTTGCAGGGGGTGAGGCGTTCTTATCCATGAGGCGAGGGAGGCAGGTGAGGGGCAGGTGGGGTGGGGGGCCGCGGCGAGAGGCATGGTGGGGGAGGGAACAGGGGGAGCAAGGAGAGAGAGAGGGGGCTGGGCGCGGTGTGGGCCTCGCCCTGAGCGTTAGATTAGGTTTTTTTTATCTTTTTTTTATTCCTTTTCTCTATTCTTTTGTTTGTATTTATTTAGTTAGTTTTTGGATTTTTGTAAAATATGGAACTTGTCCCAGAATTAGGGTTGCACTTTATACTACTGCTATAAAAAGTTTGGGCAATTATAGAAATCATTTAGTATTTTATTTAAATAATAAATGGTTAAATTGAACTGTTTAAACTACTGTTTGAATTGTTTATTATTATTGATCATTGCAATAAAGCCCAATGTTAGTTTAACATGGCCAACTGATTTTTAGACATTTACCAGAATTGGTTCCATAATTTTTGGACAAAGTTTTATTTGCCACATTATTTTTATTATCCACCAAAAGGGGTTTTGGGTTTTGAGTTGATTCCCAGTGATCAAAGTGCATTGGGCATTTGTTTCGAATATCAACCATCGTGGTTATGAATATGATCAACTGCAAATTTTGATCAAGGCAAGGAGAGTAACAGTGATTAGAAAACAGTGATGACCAACATTGAGGGTGATTACTGTTACAGACTCTGAGGGTGTTACAACTTTAGTCTCCCCCAAGCTTTAGTGATGATTTCTCCGTCACGAGACCAAAAGTTATAGATGTAGTTCCTGTCTTGATGAATTTCATGAAGATGATAAAACTTTGTATAAAAGAGAGACATAAGCTCTTGCCAATTAAGCAAATGTGAGTTATCGAGGATCTTATACCAATCTAAAGCTTTATCTATAAGTGATACGGAGAATAATTTCTTCATGACAAACTCCATTGACACACCTGCAAGCTTAAATAATGAACATAGTTGTGATAAATATAGCAAGTGTTCACCTGGATGTTATTTTATAAGGATTAGGGGTGGGAGTGACCACCACATTAGTGGGGCATTTCCCCAAAAGCAACGAACCAAGAGTGGAGGTGTCCGTAAGGACAAAAAGTAGCAACGGCAAAATAAAAACAGAGATATAAAAATTTCCTTACCAACTTCACTTACTAATAGCGCTACGCTCCCCGGCAACGGCGCCAGAAAACAGTACTTGATGACCCTCAACTGTAGGGGATCGATTGTACCGTTTTCGATAAGTAAGATTCTCGAACCCAACGAGGAGCAGAAGGTATTGATAAGTGACTTTGGTAAAGGAATAGCTGCACGCACTAAAAGATAACTTTTTAGGGGTTTTCGGTATAAGCAACGAGAAGATAAAAGCAAGCAAAGTAAAAGGCACTGAGGAGTAACAAGGGGGCCCAATCCTTTTGAGCAAAGGATAAGCCTATTAACTGAATTTATAAAGGCTAAGGCGTTCTTGAGGACACACGGGAGAGGTAGTCACGTGCTTTTGCCATATTCCGTATCGGTACGATGTTTTGTGTTGATAAGTGTTGAGTGGGTGGATCTATGCTAGTACACCTTCCAGACTAAGATAAGTGCACTCTTATGATTAAACACCTTGCAAGCATCCGTAAAAACAAGGTAGAAATTAAGCCAAAAGCCTAACCACAGCAATACGATCAAGGATCCATTATTCCCTTGTGGAAAAGCGTGTAAACTAGGGTTCAGGTTTGTAACGACCCGGTCCTGAAGGGAACCAAGTCTACTGTGCTCTTGTGCTATCCCTGGATCAGTATGCTAGCACACACAGTACTCGATGAAATACCATAAATCACATGTCAAAAAGTAACGTAAATACATGGTATTTATTACCTTATAGCCTTTGGGCTAGAATACACCACGGAAACAAACAATACATAAGTGGAATCCCATCAACACCAATGGAAAAGTTGAGTATAGACATCGTAACCCTACATCGCATCACTTACTCGTCGTATACAATCCTGCAACACCGAAGGTTACAACCCAAAATGGGTCAGTAATCTGAATGTACGACAAGTTACTCCCAAAAGAATATATAACAGACCTATCTTCGACATGCAATTTGGCTGGTGGAAAAACTCTAAGTTTCAATTTGCATAAAGCTGATTTTGTCCTACTCAAAGAGTATCATGACAGTACTACAAAGATCATAATATGATTGAGTTGGTTTCTCCAAGTCAATCTATTCCCAAAGTTGATTAAGCCCGATTGATTAATTAAATATGATGAGATCCGTCAACATTCCCACTTCTAGATGCTCAATGTTGTCCGTAACCCTGGACACGGATAATCATGATCAGTTTGTACACTCTGCAGAGGTTTGTGCACTTTTCCCCACAAGACTCGACCACCTCCTTTGTAGTTCATCACACTTCACATTGTATGAGAACCGGAAGGTCGAGACATGGTCTTTTAGAAGAGTTTCCCTCACTCTGGCGATGCCCATCCCACCTACTCATAACTACATTCGTAGCACCACCTAGTAAGAGTCACTACAACTAATCAACCAAGCCAGAGCCCATAACAGCTTGTGGCTGCACACGTAAGCTTCTAGTTATGAAAAGTATGATTGATCCCTTTAAGCCTGGGTGGCATTCCGCAGTGATTACTGGCCATCTCCGGGTCACTCAGGCAAATCCACTGGTTCCTCCAGGGTGCACCCAACCATTCCACCCAGGTGGTTTATTAAGTTTAACTTGGTCATGTTTACTACTTAGTCACTCATACCTCATAATGGATCACTTCCCAATCAACGTCTACTTAGCAAAGCAGTATAATTCTACACGGTGGCGACAATGATATAAGTTTCGGACCTACCTCAATGAACTACTGGGTGTAATAGTATAATATAATACATAATCCTATCAATGCATAATATTTAAGTTGGACTACAATGCATAGGAAAAATATATGTATAACGGGAGTATCACCAAAAGAGTAACTTGCCTGGATCCTGAAGATGAAATATTTTACTTGTAGTCGTCTATCCTTCTCGTTACAATATATCTAACGGTAAAAGAGAAACACTTCAACACACAACACAATCCAAAATGAAGATCCAAAAAAAGATACAATTACAACATAAATATTTAGTTGTTACTATTAATAAACTATTAATGGCGGGGCTAGGTTGAGATAGGATCATGTTGGCTTGGATGGAAATATGATGCAAATCATATTCCGGGGATTGGATCAAATTGATACAAGTTAGGATTGAAGCATTGAGTACAAGTTCAAACGAATTGTGAGTATGTCAAACCCAGTTGGTTTGTCCATAAGAATATTTGAATAGGAAATCCATTCTTGGATTGGATTCAAAAAGATCCGATAGGAACCGTGATGGTCTTGTTGACAAGACTGAATTTTGTTTGCCAAATTTATAAAAGAAAGAGATATAAATAAATGAAAGCTAAGACAAAGGTTTGAGGTCAAAATAAAGTATTAATATGATGGAAAGAATGTGACAAATGTCCAAACAGAAAGATTTGATTTTAAGGATCAAATTTGATGAAGAAAACAATTTCAAATAAATTATAGAATAAGATGTATATCAAATATACTCAAATTACAAAAATAAATTTGAGTTAAATTTCAAATTATCAAAAGTGGAATATTACTGGACCAAAATAAACTACATGTTTCAAGGATCCGGGGATATAAAATTTGTCGAAATCCGACTTACGGGGTAGAAGATATGAATTTCTGAAGTTTGGCTATTTTCCTGAAAATGAATTACAGGATTTAATAAATGGATGCCACATGGCGAATTCTAATTTGGCTCTACATATTCGTTTCTTTAAGAGCGAAGGGGCGCCCACCACAGTGGTTGTTGGCGTGGACGGAGGCAGCTCGAGTCGATGGGAGAGGCGTCTCCGGAGGGATTCAGCGACGGCGGCGAGGTCCGGGCGGTGAGGCGCGGCTCGGGGAAGACGAGGGTAGTGGCGGCGGTCTCCGGCGGCATTGGGGTGGGCGGGCCGGGGCGCGGACTCCGGTGGACTCGGAAGGGGCGCGCGAGCTCTGTGTCTCCGCTACGTGGCACGGGGAAGGATAAAAAGTTGTCCGTTAGATGCACGTCGACGAGCTCTTGCGAACTGGAGAAAGAGAGGTGGTGGGGCGGCTTATCGGCGACGGAATAGTCAACGGACGGCGGCGGCTCGGGAAACTTCGCGGAGCAATTGCTCATAGCACGGGGAAAATTTCAGAGGGATTTTACAGGAGGCGGATGAGGTATGCGAGATGAGTCTCCGGTCCTATTTATAGGTGCAGAGGAGGTCTATATAAGGAGATCAAGCAAGGTTTTTGGAAAACAATTTAATGGTGTTCATGACGTTTATGAAGAAATTTCTGGACATTTAAAGCATTAAAATGCGTGTTTGTTTTTCTGAATGGATTCCTCATGAACTTGCTCACAATTTTCGTGTAGGTTCTCAAGTGAATCGGTCAAAGGAGTAGATGGAAGAAGGGGAGAAAGAGCTCCAGGCCATGGCTATTATCCTCTGTTCGCGTTCACGTATGAACGAACAGCCAGAGGAAGAAGAAGATCGGTGGAGATGGGCCTTAGTGGGAAATTAGGCCCAAGGAAAAAAAGACAGAGAGAAAAAAAGAAATATGGTCTCGGTCCAATACACTAGGATGTCGGGGTTTTTTTTCTAATTTGTAATAACAATACAATTTGAGAATAATTACTCCCAAATAAATAATAAAACTTTAGAGGTCAAATAAAACATAGAAAGGTTAGGAAAAAAATATTTCCTCCTCTGAATAATTTTTTTTATAAATATATTTTTATCAACCAAAATTTTATTTATGGTATTAATAAATTCCCCAAATTAGTTTTAGGGTTTATAAATACCCAAAATGATTAATAAATACATGAGCATTATTAAATATTTCCAATTCTATTTCTAGAGAAGTCATATTATCTCCTCTCATTTTATTAAATAAATTATTGGAAGTATTTAAATATCTCTTAAACGTCAATATCAAATAAACTCAAATTTTAAATAAAATTGGAGAATGAGTATGGGACCACAATAAATTTGAGAAAGTCATTTTATTCATGCTCTAAAACATTTAATTGTGGTTCCTACCAAATTTCAAAAAGACAAAATAAAGAAAATCATTCTATGAATTTTGAAGAAACTACACAACCAAGATTTTTATTATTGGATAAATGATTATCCAAATTTTATTAAATGGTTTGTAAAGGTTTAAATAAAAACTCAAATGAAAAGTTTTTATTTACTCTAAATTTCAAACAAGTCAATCAATATTATATTATTTATTAACATTCCAAAGTTTGGAAAAATTTGGGATGTTACAAGGTTTCTGTCACTCCGGCAACCCACCGTAAGCATTCTTTATACACAATGCATTCCCCTAGGTCCTTAGAAAGGCGAAGTTTTGAGTGTTCGACTCACACAACACAAGTAGGAAAATGACAACAAAACTTAAATATCAAACAACACATATTACTTCAACATCATATGAGTACTAGCAACTAGACTTCTCCCATGTCCTCAAAAACTAAAGTAACTACTTGATACGTCTCAAACGTATCGATGATTTCTGCTCGCTCCATGCATTTTTTGTGTGATATTTCTATGATCTAGATACACTTTCATACAGTTTTGATCATATTTGGACTAACCTACTAACTCAGTGCAACCCAGTGCTAGTTCCTGTTTTCTGCTGTTTTTCTATTTCAGGTTTCTCCCATATTATAAGTGCTCCAAAAATTCGAGATTATCAGATAAAAAATCAGCGTTCCAGAAGCTTCTGGATTCACCGAAGAAGGGCCGATCTCCGCCGCCATCGCCAACAAGCTTCGGGGGACCAGAATTCCTATGTCGGCACCCTGCCGGGACGGGGAAGTGCCCCCAGATTCATCTCCATCAACATTGCTTCCTCCCTCCATGATGCGGGAGTAGTCCCTCCTCGGGGCTAAGGATTCTACCAGTAGCTATGTGGTCAATTCTCTTTCCCATGATGTGATCTTCGTTGTGATCATAGACTATGTTAATCTAGGGTGATCCCATGATATTTCCCCTTCCTCTATGTATTGGATTGATGTACTCACTTGATCTTATCTAGTATAATCCCCGAGACCATGGTGACAGCGGTCTATTGTACATGGATTAGAAGAATATTTTCATGAGTGATTTCCTCTTTTGTGTGTTGATTGAAGATTGAGAGTCTCTTGGTGCTTGTCTTTGACTATCCATGAGATATGTTGTGGTGATTGTGGTACTCTCTTTAGATGGCCGCGGTGACATTGGGAAATCCATAGATTGAGAACTACGAACTCTGAGGTGTGCTTTTGTAGCCCTACATAATTCTCGTCCTCTCTTGACCACAAAGGAATGACCTCCGAGTGCGTCTCCATTGCATGTTTTATGGGAAATATCATGTGATTAGACTATGTTAATGTTGTTAGGAGTTGCCACTAGTGAAAGTATGAAGCCTAGGCCTTGTTTCCACCATTGTTACACCATTTGTGCTCACTTTTGTCACTTGTTTGCTTGCTGCACTTTTTATTACAGTTTTATATTACCTTGCTCTGCTAAATCTATCACCCATATTTTACCATTTCTTCGCCGAACTAGTGCACCTATACAACTCCTAGTTGTATTAGGTGTGTTGGGGACACAAGAGACTTATTTTATCTTAATTGCAGGGTTGCTTAAGAGAGACAATCTTCAACCTCTACTTCCCTGAGTTCGATAAACCTTAGGTCATCCACTTGAGGGAAATTGTTGCTGTCCTACAAACCTCTGCGCTTGCAGGCCCAACATAGTCTACAAGAATAGAAGCGTGTGTAGACATCACTACTCACAAGACATAAAAGAGATCATGATCAGTGGTGATAAATAGATGATAAACAATCTGGACATAATAATATTTCTCCAACAAAACTCAATAGAATTCACCAAAAAGGAGTAATCAACACCGGTAGAGTAGAGAGGATAGATAGTATTACAACACAATTTGCAATTGTGAGATGAGATAGGATGGTGGTGGAGATGGTGCTGATGTTGGGGATGATGTTGATGATGATCTCGATGATGCCCGTGACGATGGTGATGATGATGGCGATGATCTCCCCTTCCGGGAGGTGTTCTCCCCGGCGGAATTTGCCCGCCGGTGATGTCTTTTCTTCTCTATAGGATTCTGCCACGGAGCGGCGGCGGAACTCGCAAAACTCCTCTCTTTTTAGGGTTTTTGGGTGAAGGATAATATATAGGCCAAAGGGGGGAGCCAGGAGTGGCCCCAGGGGTCCAGGCGGCCTCCCGGCGCGCCCCTGGTGGGGCCGCGCCAGCGGGGCTCCTGGGCACCTGGTGGCCCCCCTCTGGCTCCCATTTTGCGTGCCTCCGTCATTCTTCTGGAAAATAGCCTCCGTCGATTTTCAGGTCATTTGGAGGTCTTCTGATTAGGCAACTCTGTGTCCTCTTTTTACCGATGAATCCTGCATCTGCTGCTTCGGCATTGGAAAGTTGCAAACTGTGTAAAACAAGCCAAAACAACATAAGAATAGCATCATAACATGAAATATATCAATGAATAGGGGTGAATTATGATATAAAATAGTGATGCATTTTGGACATATCACTTCCTCATATATTCTAAATTCAACCATGGAAGTTCTATCATTATATCTAAACCAGTTGAAAAAATAATAAATGAGTTTTGGATACTGTGGCACACGGTGTGTCACAAGGTGTGTCAAACCTACATCTGCACAAAGGTTATCAAACTCATCCTTAATATCTGCCACCATAAGGAAATCCGAACACGTATATGTCATGGCACGCATCTTGTCCGTCTCGTGGAGCAATTCCGGTGGCACGATGATGTCTACGCACGCTTCTATTCTTGTAGACTATGTTGGGCCTCCAAGCGCAGAGGTTTGTAGGACAGCACCAATTTCCCTCAATTGGATGACCTAAGGTTTATCGAACTCAGGGAAGTAGAGGTTGAAAATGGTATCTCTCAAGCAACCCTGCAATTAAGATACAAGAAGTCTCTTGTGTCCCCAACACACCTAATACAACTGGGAGTTGTATAGGTGCACTAGTTCGGTGAAGAGATGGTAAAATATGGGTGATAGGTGTGGCAAAACAAAGTAATATAAATCTGTAATAAAAAGTGCAGCAAGCAAACAAGTGGTAAACGTGAGCACAAACGGTATTGCAATGGTGGAAACAAGGCCTAGGCTTCATACTTTCACTTGTGGCAACTCCCAACAACATTAACATAGTCTAATCACATGATATTTCCACTAAAACATGCATTGGAGAAGTACTCAGAGGTCATTCCTTTGTGATGAAGAGAGGACGAGAATTATGTAGGGCTACAAAAGCACACCTCAGAGTTCGTAGTTCTCATCTATGGATTTCCCAATGTCACCGCGGCCATCCAAAGAGAGTACCACAATCACCACAACATATCTCAAGGATAGTCAAAGACAAGCACCAAGAGACTCTCAATCTTAAATCAATTCAGAAAAGAGGAAATCACTAATGATAATATTCTTCTAACCCATGTCCAATAGACCGCTATCACCATGGTCTCGGGGATTATACTAGATAAGATCAAGTAAGTACATCAATCCAATACATATAGGAAGGGGAAATATCATGGGATCACCCTAGATTAACATAGCCTATGATCACAACGAAGATCACATCATGGGAGAGAGAATTGACCACATAGATACTGGTAGAAACCTCAGCCCCGAGGAGGGGCTACTCCCGCATCATGGAGGGAGGGACCAACGACGATGGAGATGAATCCGGGGGCACTTCCTCGTCCCAGCAGGGTGCCGTCACAGGAATTCTGGTCCGCCGAAGCTTGTTGGCGATGGCTGCGGAGATCGGAATTGCTTCTGGATAAAAGGGTTCTGGCATCAGAGTTTTCGCGACGGGAGTATAAATAAGAGCCAAAGCGGGGCACCAGGGGAGGTCCCAGTCGCCTAGGCAGCCACCCGATGCGGGTGGACCCCTGGCCGTACCAGGAGGGCGCCTGGGGGCTGTGGGCCACCCCAGATCCCCATCCTCCGGTTGGAGGACTCTTCTAGAACGCTGATTTTTATATATTTTTCCCGGAATTTTCTGAGAACTTTTAATAATGGGAAAACCTGAAATACAAAAACTGCAGAAAATAGGAACTGGCCCTTTGGTGCACTGAGTTAGTCCAAATATGATCAAAAGTGTATCTAGATCATAGCAATATCACACAAAACATGCATGGAGCAAGCAGAAATTATAGATACGTTTGGGACGTATCACACGATATCGTCACTGTAGCTCATCCTCGCAGTAGAGGATGAGGTTGCAGCTCTATTCACTCTATCTGTTGGCTCGAACCTCTTCTACAGAATCCGTTCCTTAGCTTTTCCAGATAAACTCATTTCCGAAATTTTTGGCAAGTTATAAAAACAAAGGTTTAAGAAAAATGAGTTGAGGCAAACTACTCTACTCACTTCCCAAAGGCATAAACTTGCATCAAAACTTCAAAAATAAATTTCTAAGCATGCATGCAAGCTCATATGAACAGCACCAAGAACTCCTGAATACTCACAAATAAGACCACCAATCAAAATTCTAATTGGAGGGGTGGAGGAGTAACATACCAGGGAGCAAATGATCAAAATCTGAATGCAAATGATGGGTTGTAGAGAGAGATTGAAATTCGTAGCCAAGAGCACCAAGAACTCTGGTTCCAGCAACAAACTCACGATTTTTGGGGCAAGAGAGAGAGAGAGGAAGAAGAAGAAGTACACGGAAAGGGGCCCTGGTGGGCCCAGGCACCCTGGTGGCGCCGCCTGGACCAGGGTGGCCCACCTGGTCATGCGTAGGTGCCCGTGTGTGTCATTTTTTATGAAATTTTTTAATATAATTTTTCTGGTATTTTTCTGACAACTTCATTTTTGAAAAATTTCCGAGGTAGCGAAAGCTGCAAAAACTTCCGGAAGGCTCAAAATAGTGGTTAAACATATGAAGTTTCAAAAACATAAACTTTGGTATAGCAAGAAGGATGAAAGCTCAAGGAAATGCAAATACAACAAGCTCCCCTTTTTACTCATATAAAACTTGGTTGTTAGCAAGGTTGATCAAGTCTTGCTACAAAACAAGTGGTATATCGAGCAAAAAGTTTCACTTATTATTAAGCATTCAAGGTACCTTTATTTTAATGGACACTGTCCCCACCATAATTTTTTTATATTTTTGGTGCACGTGTAGAGGAGAATCCCAATCACCAATCTTCACGGTCTCAATATTCTCAATGGAGTTAAGACCATGCCTTTTATCGTTCTTCTTCGGAAAATAAACCGTGTATTCTTTATCATTAACATTGGAAGTGGCCTTTCCTTTGTTGCAATCAATGATAGCACCTGCGGTGTTAAGAAAAGGTCTACCAAGGATAATGGACATGCTCCCATCTTCGGGCGTGTCAAGCACAAGGAAATCAGTAAGAATCAAGCAATTAGCAACTTCAACAAGAACATCCTCACAAATACCAATGGGAACGGCTATTGACTTGTCAGCCATTTGGAGAGAGATATATGTGGGAATTAGTTTATCTAGACAAAGCCTCTTGTAAAGGGAGAAATGCATAACACTCCCTCCTGCACCAAGATCACATGAAGCAGTTCTAACATAATTATTCTTTATGGAGCAAAGAATGGTGGGTATACCTGGATCACCAAGCTCCTCAAGAATCTTCCCACTGAAAGAGTAATTAGCAAGCATAGTACATATTGCCTCATTAGGAACTTTTCTTTTATTAGTCACAATATCTTTCATATACCTCAAATACGGAGGCAATTTAATACCATCAGTCAAAGGAATTTGAAGAAAAATAGGCTTCATCCATTCACAAAATTTATTGTAGTGCTCTTCTTCTTTAGTTTTGAAAGACTTACCTGAGAAGGGCATTGGTTTTTCTACACATGGTTCTCGTTCCTTCCCATGCTTCCTTGCAATGAAGTCTTCTCTAGTATATCTCTTGCGTTTATCAGGTGCATCTTCTTCTCGTACTTCAGGAGGATCATTCTTCTCATTATCTTTATTAGGTTCAACACCATCTTCAGTTTTAGCATCAGAAGTAGATATACTATTAGGACCAACAATAGGTTCTCCATCAATTATGGGATCACTCGAAATGTCAGCTTCCCTTTGTTTCTTCTTCTTCTTCTTAGGGGGGCTGACATTGTATTCTTCCAGCAATTGAGAATCTTGCTTGATTATCTTAGGATGTCCCTCTGGATAAAGAGTGTCTTAGGTGTGTGTGCCACCTCGGGTTTTAATCCCAAAAGCCTGCATGTCATCTTGTTTGGCATTGTTAGCAAGCAAATCTTTTTGCACATTAGAAATTTGTTCAATCTGAGTTTGAACCGTATGAAAATGCTTAACAAGGCCTTTAACATCATTAACAGTTCTACCTAAGACATCAAGCAAACTTTTGATAGCAAGGGAATTATCATGCAACTGACTTTGAATCCTATCATTAAAGTGACTTTTCTTCATAATAAAATTATCAAGCTCATCTAAACATTGATCAGGAGGCTTACCATGAGGTATGTCACTTGCATTGAAATCTAAAAGAGAGTGTACCTCTACCATAGGAGGGTGAGTGGTAGGCTCACACAGTTTTTCAATTGGAGGTAGATTCTTCACATCTTCAGCTTTAATGCCTCTATCTTTAATAAACTTCTTTGCTTCTTGCACATATTCGGGGTTCAAGACGAGTATTCCACGCTTATTTGGTGGTGGAGGTGGTTCAGGGATGGACCAGTCATCATGATTCTTGGCTATCTTGCCCATTAGTGCTTCAGCATGATCCGACGTTCTTTCCCTGAAAACACAACCAGCACAACTATCTAGATAGGTTCTAGATTCATCGGTTAGACCAGCATAAAATATATCAAGCAATTCATTCTTTGGGACTCCATGTCCCAGTCTAGCCTTGAGTAAAGTGCAATACCTCCCCCAAGCTTTAGGGAGGTGCTCATCCTGCAAATGTTTGAAGTTATAAATTCTTTGCAAAGCAGCATGTTGCATATGAGCAGGAAAATATTTAGCAACAAAAGCTTGATCTAATTCTTGAGTACTTTTAATAGAACCACATGGTAGTGCGTCATACCATGCTTTAGCACCCTCCTTCAAAGAAAAAGGAAGAAGCTTAGTAACATAATAATTTATCTTCTTGTCCTCTGTGGCGGATAAGCCACTTAACTCAGTGAGTTTAGTAAGCTGTGCAATAGCGTCGTCATTTTCTCTGCCATAAAAGGGGTCAGCTTCAAATATAGATTTAAGTGAAATATCAACAGAGAAATCAAAATTAGCATCTTCAATGCAAATAGGAGATGAAGCAAATTTAGGATCGGGAGTAAACTTGTTCTTCATAGAGTGCTTTTCAAGCAGCTTCTTGACCACATAGCTACTGGTAGAAACCTCAACCCCGAGGAGGGACTACTCTCGCATCATGGAGGGAGGAAGCAATGACGATGGAGATGAATCCGGGTGCACTTCCCCGTCCCAGAAAGGTGCCGGCACAGGAATTCTGGTCCCCCGAAGCTTGTTGGCGATGGTAGAGGAGATCAGAATTGCTTCTGGAGAAAAGGATTCTGGCATCAGGGTTTTCGCGACGGGAGTATAAATACGAGCCAAAGGGGGGCACCGGGGGAGGTCCCTGGCGCCCAGGCGGCCACCCGACGCGGGTGGACCCCTGGTCGCACCAGGAGGGCGCCTGGGGGATGTGGGCCACCCCAGGGCCCCATCCTCCGGATGGAGGACTCTTCTAGAACGCTGATTTTTATATTTTTTTCCTGGAATTTTTTGAGCACTTTTAATAATGGGAAACCTGAAATACAAAAACAGCAGAAAACAGGAACTGGCACTGTGGTGCACTAAGTTAATAAGTTAGTCCCAATATGATCAAAAGTGTATGAAAGTGTATCTAGATCATAGCCATGTCACACAAAACATGCACGGAGAAAGCAAAAATTATAGATACGTTTGGGACGTATCAACCTCCCCAAGCTTAATTCCTGCTCGTCCTCGAGTAGGTAAATGATAACAAGCATAATTTCTGTGGTGACATGCTAGAAACCATATAAGAACTTTGAAAAGTAAAGCAATCAAGGTATGTGGTTCAATTCAAGTCATAACATGCAAGGGTCTATATTGGCATTGAAACAAGCAACAAAAGAGCATTAGGTGCAAGAGCACTCGCTTTCCGTGACTCGAATGTCTCCAAATGGTGTTTGCGTGCAAGAAGGGGGATATGGGAATACGAGAGAAAAAATATTTTTATTAAGAACTCAATCTACTAAAGTTTCACACTTGGTCTTCTTTGGAATCTTATCTTGACTCATCCCCAGACCACTAGCCAGGTACAAGTCAATTTGATCCACTCCTTTTCGATATTTTGAGCAATCATGCAATGGATGAGCGTAAGCACGAAAGTTGACACTTAGGATGGCAAAGAGAGAAATATGGTGGAGGAGGAAGACAAAAAGGTGAGAAAGGCTCACATCAATGAGGACAATCATAGGCGAGAAAGCCAAATGATAGATATGATGTGAGGAGTAGGGATTTCCATGCAACGGATGCACATATGAGCTAAGAAAAGCTCTCCAATGGAACTAGTGGTGGTGCATCCAACTTGCTCGCTCATGAAGACCTAGAGCTCGTTTGAGGAGGCTCATCCTTGGAATATGCAAGCCAAGTTCTATAGTGTGAAGGTCCCCACATAGCTATATGAATAAAGGATCATCGCTATGGAGTACAAGGATAAGAGGGACTACTAGTATGGATCTTTCAAAAGGATAGTAGTGTTGCCTATTTCTCTCCTTTTATTTTCTTTTTCTCTTTTTTCTATTTTTTGGTGGCCTCACTGGCTCTTTCTATTTTACTCTCATTTCTCCTCTTTGGGATATTTTATTTTGTCCACTTTGGGATATTTTCCTCACTTAAGGGCAACACTTTATTTTACAAGAAGGTAAAGAAGATCTTCACACTTTACAAGGTACTCAAACATAAAGAAGATGTAGCTATCATGATGTATGTAATGTATGCCTCGGCCAGTGTAGAAGGAACATGTACGACATGAAGATCAAGTCATGAAGAGGTGGATGTTGCATGGCAATATATCTCGGAAAGGCTATGGAAATGCCTTGATAGGTAGGTATGGTGGTTGTTTTGAGGAAAGATCTAAGGAGGTTTATGATGACACAGCGTATCATGCCAAGGGTATGGATGCACCGGCTAAGCTGGACGCCAACTCTCGGAGTGAGAAGAGGGCAATGCACGATACGGAAGACGCTAGCAAATATGAGGAGGTGTAAGTGTCAACTTTCAATACTTACATTAGTCCGAAGAACTCATGCACTTATTATCGGTAACTCTCAATCTAATGAGGAGGTTCAAAAATATACAAGGAACCCGGGGAGGAGTGTGTGGGGGTTTGGTTATCCTTGCGCATCCTCGACTCATGGTACGTGAGTGTACTCTAACATCCGATCCCTCAAAATATTAGTGATCCATCTAGTAGCTAGAGTTATCAACTAGTTTTGTAGGTTTTTGAAAATAAACACGGATTACCCAAAATACGACACCTATCACTAATAGGCTAGAGATCTTGACACCAAAAGTTCAAACATTACTCACAACAATACCTCAAAACTATTGGAAGTTACTACTAAAATTAAATAGCAACCTCAATTACCTACTTTCAAGACAAGACACAACTCAGTGCAACAACCAACTCTCTTAACAAGATAAACATGAAAACTAAAGAGAGTTCTAGCAACAAACTAAATAAAAGCCAAGGCTCTTGCTAAAGACAAACTAAAACTAAAACTAAACATGGCAGTAGCTACGAAAAGATAAAGAACACACAACAGTAAAAACATAGGCATGAAAAATCCTATGATGTGTTCTAGATTGAAGTGGAGCGTGTTTATCTCCCACACAAAGTAAGCTGGGGTCTAACTTGTTATGAACAACAATCAAAGCTAAAGAAAAATAAAAAGGAAACCTAAGAGCGAGACGCTCCTGATACACGAGATAGCTTCTCGTCCCTCGTTGGTTACCCCAAGTGGAAGGTGATATGTAGCGTAGCGGCAAATTTCCCTTACCGAAGATGCTAAGGTTTTATAGTATCGAACCCGTAGGACTCCAACAGATACAAGAAGGTGCTGAAGTGAACAATGGCGCCATTTACAACCTAAGATTCTAACTTCACTTGGATCTGCACACACAACAGATAGCTTTGCTCCCAACGAGTACAGAGGAGTTGTCAATTCCTCCGGCCTTGTTGTTTACAAAGGATAAAACGCACGGGATAATAATGATAGTGATAGCTGCGGAAAAGTAAATACTGAAAGTAAATTGAAGGTGTAAACAGTATGAGGAAATAAGAACCGGGGTACTATGATGTTCACTAGTGATGTCTCTCTCCCAAAAGACGATAAAATAGCTATGCGAGGTAAACAAATTACAGTTGGGCAATTGACAGGATTATGTGCGCAAACCAATGCTAATTATGCTAAACAGGAAGGACGAGACTCAAAAGCATGGGCGGTACGGCAAGACAAGTAGACCGAAATCCATTTTCATCTACCCACTAATCATCCACCTTGAGATATCTATCCAGAACATCTCGCTGGTATTAAGTTGCGAATCCCACCCAAAGTGTAAACTCAAAACAACACACAACTGCATTAAAGAACTTTGCATAAAGTAAACAATCCTTGCACCCGCAAGTACAAGCATTGTTGTTTTCCCCCTTGTGGCAACAACACATCCCCTAGACTCATGTTTATGTCACTCAAGCTAGCCATCGGGGGGCATGAACCCACAATCATGCATAACGCTCCCTCTTGGAGTCACTACCTACTACTTGGCCAAAGCAATAAACAGTAACGGAGAACATGCAATAATTACTCAAGAACATAAATATAAAAGAGAATAATCAAATATATAACTCAATCACAATCTGAACATGATCTCATAATCCATCGGATCCCAGCAAACTCAGCATAGCAACAGCAGAAAGATTACATATGTGCCTCGATCATGTAGGGCAGTTCACGAGGTCTAATCCATGAAGAACAAAGAGGGGAGGAGAACATCACATAGCTACTGATCATAGACCCATGTTCCAAGGTGGACTACTCACGGTTCATCCGGGAAGCATCCATGGTGGTGGAGAAGCTCCCAAAGGTGGTTCCTCCCTCCGGCAGGGTGCCGGGAAGAGGTCTTCTGGTGCTCCCGATCTTGGAAGCGCGGCGGCGGCGGAACAGAGGAGAGATCGCAAAAAAGGGTTCCGTCCCCAAGGGTTTCTCGTCACGGGGAATAAATAGGCGAAAGGGGGCAGCCAGATGTGGGCCAGGGGCTCCAGGCGCCCCCTGGCGCGGCCAGGGGTGGGGCCGCGCCCACTGGCCTCCTGGGCCCCCCTGGCTCCCCTCTGGCCCCTCTCGGGCTCTTCGTGAAGCTTCCGGTACGCTGATTTTTCCTATATTTTTCTCCGAATTTTTCTGGTACTTTTAATAAGGGGGAAACCTGAAATAGAAAAATAGCAGAAAACAGGAACTGGCACTGGGGTGCACTGAGTTAATAGGTTAGTCCAAAAATGATCAAAAGTGTATGGACATTCATCATTATCATAGCAATATCACACAAAAGAGGCATGGAGCAAGCAGAAATTATAGATACGTTTTGGACGTATCAACATCCCCAAGCTTAATTCCTGCTCGTCCTCGAGTAGGTAAATGATAACAAGCATAATTTCTTTAGTGACATGCGAAAAACCATATAAGAACTTTTAAGTAAAGCAATCAAGGCATGTAATTCAATTCAATTCATAACAGGCAAGAGTCTATATTTAGCATTGAAACAAGCAACATAAGAACATAAAGGTGCAAGATCTCTCGCTGTCCGTGACTCAAATGTCTCCAAATGATGTTTGCGTGCAAGAAAGGCGATAGGGATATACGAGAAAAAGTATTTTTTGTGTTGAGAACTCAATCTACTAAAGTTTCTCACTTGGTCTTCTTTGGAATCTTATTTTGACTCATCCCCAAACCACTAGCCAGGTACAAGTCAAAATGATCCACTCCTTTCAGACATTTTGAGCACTCATGCACATATGAGCTAATGTAAGCTCTCCAATGGAACTAGTGGGGGTGCATCCAACTTGCTTGCTCAAGAAGATCTAGAGCTCATTTGAGGAGGCTCATCATTGGAATATACAAGCCAAGTTCTATAGTGTGAAGGTCCCCACATAGGTATATACATAAATGATAATCTCTAAGGAGTACAAGATATAAGAGGGAGTACGAGTGTGGATCTCTTAACAGGAATAGTAGTGTGCCCCATTCTCACATTTTATTTCTTTTTTCTCTTTTTTCTATTTTTTTGTATTTCTTTGGTGGCCTCAATGGCTCTTTCTATTTCTCTCTCATTTGTCCTCTTTGGGATCTTTTAATTTTGTCCACTTTGGGATCTTTTGATTTGTCCACTTTAGGATCTTTTACTCACTTTAGTGGCAACACTCTATATATTACAAGAAGTATAGAATATCTTTCACACTTTACAAAGTACTCAAATCATAAAGAAGATGTAACTATCATGATGTATGCAAATGTATGCCTCTGCCAGTGTAGCAGGATATGCAATGATACTGGCGCGTCATGTAGCAATGATTAGGGAAAAGCCCAACTAGCATGAGGCTCATCGATCAAGCAAGTAGCATGTATGAAATGAAGATCAAGTCGTGAGAATATGGATGTTGCATGGCAATATATCTCGGAAAGGCTATGGAAATGCCTTGATAGGTAGGTATGGTGGCTGTTTTGAGGAAGGATATAAGGAGGTTTATGATGATAGAGTGTATCGTGCCAAGGGTTTGAATGTACCGGCGAAGGTGGACGCTAACTCTCAGAGTGAGAAGAAAGCAATGCACGGCACAGAAAAGGCTAGCAAAATATGGGAAGGTGCAAGTGTCAACTTTCGAATACTCACATTAGTCCAAAGAACTCATGCACTTATTAACGGTAACTCTCAATCTAATAAGGAGGTTCACAAAGAGACAAGTACCTCGAGGAGGAGTGTATGGGGGTTTGGTTATCCTTGCGCATCCTCGACTCATGGTACGTGAGTGTACTCTAATATTCGACCCCTCAGAAGAGTAGTGATCTATCTAGTAGCTAGAGTTCTCAACTAATTTGTAGGTTTTTAAAAATAAACATGGATTGCCCAAAATATGACATCTATCACTAATAGGCTAAAGCTCTTGACACCAAAATTCCAAACATTACTCAAAACAACACCTCAAAACTATTGCAAGTTACTACTTCAAAAAGAATAGCAACCTCAATTACCTACTTCAAGTCAAGAGAAAAAACTCATTGCAACAAGCAAACTCTCTAAACAAGATAAGCATGAAAACTTGTGACGCCCCAAAAATCAGACCGTGTACAGTAATCATACACGCAAGGTACACGATCGAGATCAGGGACTCACGGTAAGATATCACAACACAACTCTACAAATAAAATAATACAAGTTGTTTAATACAAGCCATGGGCCACGAGGGCTCGAATACAACAGCTCGAAAGCACAAAATTAGCGGAAGCAATAGTATCTGAGTATAGACACGAGAATACAAGGATGCCTTAAGAAGGCTAGCCCAAATAACAACAGATCGAAAAGGCGAGGCCTCCTGCCTGGGAACCTCCAAACTACTCCTGGTCAACGAGGAACTTGACGTCGTAGAAGGCATCGGGGATCTTCACGTTGTGGTGGTCGGCATCGGGGACCTCCTGCTCCTGGACTCCAAGGATCTAACGTCGACTGCAGTGGCCGGTCAGGCAAAACAAAAAGGGGGAAGTAAAGCAAAGGTGAGTATCTAGCATACCCACGAGTCTTACGTCCGCTACTAAGAATTTATTCATGCTATCAAATGGAAAGGGGAGGCTATATATAGTGGACTGCAAGATAGAAATCAGAATAAGGGTAAGAAGCTAGGCCTATCGAAGACTAGCATCTTCCGACGAGTCTTGCAGCACGAGGAGAGAATAGCCAACAGTTTATATAAAGCATAAAGTAACAATGAAGCAGAAGTTGCTGCAGCATTGTATAGTAATAAGTTGTAATAATTAGCAATGCCTCCGAGATCTCCTCCTCGACATCCCAGCGAGGAAGAAGACCCGGAACCATACAATTTAATAATAATAGTTTGTAGTGGTAAGATCCAGCTTCAGCATAAAGCGTCCTGTTACCGTGGACACGGCTATTCGAATAGATTAATCTTCCCTGCAGGGGTGCACTTGTGTTACACTACACGCACGGATCTCCAGGGTGGCGTACACCTTGTTAGGAAATGCCCCACCGAGGCTATCCGACACTCCATAGCCCATCTTTCAAACTCAACAGAGAGGTCATCCGCCGGACTATATCCTATGTACGCGGGGCTTTGGACCCTAACCCCGACGTACTCCTGCACGGTGCGAGGCTGGCCGGTGAAGTTAAAGAAAATCCAAATAAGACACCACCACGCGAGCAAATAAGACAACACCACTTCCCGGCGCAGGTCGCGGTACTGCTGATGTCGGAAGAGTCCTCGGACGACACTACGAAGCAGAGGAGCCCATAACTCGTAATTCCCACGTGTAGGCAGCACGTATAAGCCAAAAGTCTACTCAAGTCATCCGCCGAACCATTAGTCATTTTATTAACTTGAGGGACAACCGTTATCATTGCCTCGACTTAACTGGCCCGCGGACAATGACAGCAGTCAGGACCACCAGTACATCGGTGCCTGCCCTGTCGTCCCACCAAGTCTCTGCGGTTACCAACAAGGTGAACCGTCTCCTTACCTTGTCTCGCGTGTGCTCCTGGAGGAGCTCGACTTTCGTGGTTTGGTAACTCTCGCGGCCAACGAACAGGGGCCAAGCACACCGGTACACTGGTCGTACCCTCCCTGTCGTCCCGTCGCAATACCACTCGCAGGCACCATTGGGTCGCCCGACTTCTTACCTGAAGGACAACCGTTGCTCAGGTACCTAGAGCGGCTATACAGAGTCAGCAACGAGTGGAGTATGAGGATTACTCCTCGATAGCTCCACTTGATGTGGCTCGACAGAGCCGAGGTAGGTGCCTGAGGCGGTGTCTGCATTGTATCGTACCTGTGCAGTTATAATCATCGTATCCGCGTTCACTCCTCTGAGTGATCACGACCCTCTATATAATCCTAGCTAACAATGCGCAGGGCTCACTGGTGAATATAATATATATAATAGGCAGCATAGGATAAAGGAAGGTACATCAAGGGGCTACAAAAATAGGCTATGCAATTGAATAGGATTGTAGCGTAGCAGCAGTAACAATGCCTAGTTCAAGAAAAGTACGAAAAGATAGGCGATATCTGGGGAAGAGAATGGCTCTGCTTGCCTGGAAGCTCGACGGTAGAACTAGGTTCGTCGACGAAGTAGTCGTACCCAGCAGCGGTGTAGTCGACAGCAGCGGGGTCTATCGGAGATAGGGGAACAGTAAATACACAGCAATCATAAACAAATAGATGCATGACATGACAGACACAATGCTAACGGTGTTCTAACGCAATGCAAGGCACGTTGCTCGGAGCGGGAATTCATCCGGGGATGAACTGCCAGCTCCGGGTGATTATCGAACAGGGTGCCCGGAGGGGAAGGTACCATTCTGGAGGTGTCGTGGACATCCGACAAAGATAAGGGGGTGTATTCTGGTTAGTTGAACCATTCCGGACAACTTTCATGTTCGGAATGAATTCATCCGGTAGGTTTTTTGCGGCACCGGGAATTATCGACAGACGGCCCGAAGGGGGGAATGTCGATGCTCGGTGAGTTTGAGGGGGGTGGTAGACATATGGATAGCGTATTCGTATTAGTTATATTTTTCTGATCAATTTTCATGTATAAAGTTTTTGAATCTGAGTTACGGTTTAAAAGATATTCAAAATCAAAGTTTAAATCATTTAAAAAGAATTTCTGAACTTCTTTTATTATTATATCAACATTATCCAAAACAGTGCCTGACGTGTGGGACCCACATGTCAGCCTCTGTTTATTTATAAAACGTTTTAATAATTCAAAATAGCCGTTGGGCCCATATGTCAGCCACTGGAATTTCTTATTAAATCATTTAAATAAAACTGACAGGGGGCCCAGTGGTCAGCGACACAGGTGCTAATTTAACTGGTTTAGTTTATTTTAAATGGCCAGGGGCCCACTGTCAGTGACTGGGAGGGGGTTATGTCTCTGTTTAATTAAACATAGAATAATTAGAGATGCTGGGCCCGCAGGTCAGTGGCTCATTAGTGGGGTAATTAGTGTTAAACGTATCTCTTACGCGCGGGACCCACATGGCAGTGTCACCGGAGTCTCGCCGGAGACTGTACGCCGGCGAGGTCGATGGCGGCGACGCTAAGGGGCACGGGAGGAGATCGCTCTTGGTCCAATCGAACGAGAAGGCGACGGGGAGTCTTCTGGTGGCAGTGGAAAGACCTAGGGTCACCGGAATCTGTGCCGGCGACGAGCTGCGGCGGCGGATGCTTTCGGTCTTCGACGGAATCGTGGCTACGATGCAAATCCTCATGCGCACCCTACCTAAATGGGAGCAGCAGGTTGCTAGTAACCCATCCGTGCCACTGGAGGCCAAAGACGTGCTCTGGGGCCACGGCGCGGTCGACGCCGAGCGGCGACGGAGCTCGGCTCCAATGGTGGTGCCGGCTACGGTGCACGGTGAGATAAGAGGGGGCTTGGGGGAGGTAGATAAGCTCACCGCGAGCACGTAGAGGCTGGCAGCGGGCTCGGGGGTGGATTGACGGCGGCTGAATTTCCCTGCAACCACGACGGCGGCGATTTAGGGTAACTTGACCGTGCGCTTCGCTTGGGGCTCCTCTGCTCGATTCCATGCGCAGGTTGACGAATACGAAGCCGGCGCGTACGATGGACATGTCGCCTTGGGCTAGTACGGCGAGTGGACGCGCAGGTCCATGGTCATGGCCACGACGGTGCTCGGGTGCTTTTCCCCCGAGGCGTGCGAGGCGAGGGGAAGGGGAAATGGAGCGGGGTGAGATCCAGACGGGGCCGTGGGGGCGTGCTTATCGTCTACGGCACACATGGGAGGTGGAGGAGGCCGGCAGAGGCGTCCACCACGGCGCGACGCCACGACGACGGGGCAGGTGGGAGTGGCTGGGGGAGGAAGATGACAAGGGGAGGGGGTGGGCTGGGCCGAGGTGGGCCTCGCCCTGGGCAAGGTTTAGTTGCTTTTATTTCTTTTAATCTTTTTGCTTTCTATCCTTTTTCTTTGTATTTTTTTAATTGCTTTTACATTTTTATAAAAGGTTTTAGTTGTTTCCATATTAGTGTTGCACCTTACTTAAGTGCCACAAAAAGTTTGGGGCCAATATAAAATCATTTGACTCATTGCTATATTTAAAATGCTTAATTATTGTCGTTTTGCTACTATTAAGATTTGTTTGCAATATCTAAATATTCAAATAAATACCCAATGTTGGTTGAACATGGTCTACTGATTTTTAGGGATTTTCCAAAATTGGTTGCATGAATTTTGGGCAAAGTTTTATTTGTGTAACAGCCCATTTGCAATAATAAGAAATCACCATGAGATTGTACCTTGTCTGTTGACTTTGTAACTTGGCATGATGCTAAAGATTATAATTTCATGTGGTGATTTATATTTGCATTGGGATTGCAGCCCATTTGGTTTGTTTGATATTGCATCTAAAATGGTTCAAGAAGAGTGTTTGAAGAATTTTAATTGTTGCGTGCATGCTCTCCTTGACCCCAAACTTCGCATAGCCAATTCCTTGCCCCTCCCAAGCTTTTCAAAAGCCTTGCAACTTTTTGCCAACTTCAAAAATGTGGGCCAAAGTTCAATGTGATTTGAATTTCCAAAAATGGCCCAACATTTTAGTTGCTCCAAAAATGACCAAACCAATTTTATAAATTGGAGAATATATCAAGGATATTCCTGGAAAACTCCCCATGTGCTTTCTGTTTTGTTAAATGGAAAAATAGCCTGGGTTCTTTTTCTTTTCTGTGTCTCCTTTTCCTTCGAGCCCAGCCCACCTGGGCCTTTTCCCCCGCAGCCCACTTGGACCCAGCCAGCGAAGCGGTACGCGCGAGCTGTCGTGGCCACCCGATCTCCATCGCACGCCCCTCCTTCATCGCCTTTCCACGCTGGAGAGGTCCCCGCCGGACTCCCTCTCACAGCCGGCAGGAGCGTCGACGTCGATGCGGCCGACGTGGATAGGAGGCCTCCCTCCTATTTAATCCGAGCTCCCGAGCCCCTATGGACCCCTAGGGTTCCCTTCCTCCCAGCAGTTCCTCCTCGCCGCCTCCGGGGTGGTTTCCCCTCTTCGTTCTGTCCCGCTTTGCCTCGGTGAGCCCCTCTGAAATTCGCCGCCGTTCCGCCGCGTTTTTGTCCAAGCGCTCGTCTGCACGGACCTCGAGCTCAACTCATTCCGTTTCTATGTCCAGATCGGAGCCCGGAGGAGCCAGACGACCCCGCAGCAGAGCAGGCCGCCGCGAACCTCTTCATCCCCGACGACGGCCACGGACCCCTTCCTCCTCTACGGCTAGGCTGGGACGCACGTTGCGACCCACAAGGTGAGCTGATGCCCACACCTTTGCCCGTAGCGCCGTGTAGCAATCCGTCCACGGTAGCAGTAGTGTGTCCGCCGCGTGGAACGTCACCGGCAAGCAATTAGAGAATGTCGTGCCATGGCCTGCCTCGGGTGCTCCCTCGCATGCTCCTAGTGTGTCCAGAGCGTACCTTTGTCCCTCAAGGATCCTCCTTTTTGCGTTTTGAAGTTTGGCCGTCCACGTCTGAATGTTGCCTGCATCTGTAACACAGCGCCGCCGCGGGTTCAGTTGAAGCTGGCCACCATTCCGGTGAGATTCGGGCCAAGGCGAGGGCACCCACGAGTTCGTGGTGCTGCCCTCTAGAAGCTGGAAGTAACCCCTTGGCCAGGGGCGCAGTGAGATCGACGCACGCATCGATCCAAGTTGGGGTTTTTGCATCTGTCAGCCTGAAGTTCAGAGTAATTCGCCGCCATGCTTTTCCCGTGAAGTTTGCGGGGAGATGGAGACGAGTTAGAGACCATGGCGAGCGTCCCTGTGTAGAGCAAGGTGCCCTCCCGGGTTCATCTCATGGCGTGGTGGCTGGAGCACAACTGTGCGCGATGCGAGGTTCGCCGCAGTTACGCGTCGCGACGGGTTCAGGCGACGGCAGGTGTTCGCGGTTCAGAACGGGGCGTGTCTGAAGCTTAGCTAGGCTGCAACACATTTCTTTTCATAAAACGTTTCGTAGCGCAGTGGTTGGGGCTGTGGAGTAGCGCAGCGCGGCGTGGGTTCGAATCCCAGCCGACGCCCCCATTTGTTTTGTGTTTTCGCAGTGGCTGACCGTCGGGCCCCGCCTGTCAGTGGCAGAAGCCTGGTGGGCTGTAGCCCAGCGAGTTAGAGAGAAGAGATGGGTCGGCTGGCCGATTCCAGCCCATTGGGGTTGAGTCCTGTTCTTTTTTTTCCTTCCTTTCTTTTCTTTCCTTTTTTTCTTTTTCTGTTTAAGTTCAATTTGGGTTTGTTTTCAAATTCAAATGAATTTGAACCTTGGAGATCTTTCACCTCAAATGTGGCATCCCATATATGTTTTGGGGTAGAATTGCTCACTGATCACAGTGGTGATGTTCTTTTTGCACTTAGCCCCTCTACTAGTTGGAGTGTGGTAATTTTGCAAATAGCCCCCCTCAAATCTTTTGTTTTGTCAAGTGCTTCCCAAATTTAAATGTGGCCATGCCATATATGGCTTTGGGGTAGTTTCTCCCAAGGATTTGCGTGGTGATAATGGTTTGTCCATTTAAGCCTTTTCCAAAATGCATCTAGTACATCTTTACACTCAGCCCCCTGAAATTCATTTGTATTTGCAACTGTGTTTGCAAATTCAAATGGTACCATATCACATATTGTTTTGGGGTAGAAAAATGCAAGGGTTAAAATGGTGATGTCCATGTGATGTTGTGTGCAACTCATGTGGACATGGTGTGAAACACCTAGCCACATCAACCTGTTTCTTTGCCTTGTATTCTTCCAACTTCAGTGCATGTTGATCCTGATTATCTTTTCATTCCAAGCCTCTTTTCATGTCATTTTCAATCTTTGCATCTTCAAACCAGCCTCTAGCATATTGTCATATGCAATGTGGCTGGGTTCCTTTCTTTTTTTGAACCTTTCCGATGTCAAGCTCGTCGACATCTCTCCGTCTCCGGAATCGATGTTTTATTTTCACGTTGCAATTATTTCTGTTAATTGCATTGTTGATCATGTCATGCTGCCATGTAACTTACACCAAAATTAAGGCTAAGGCCAAAGCCATAAAAGAATGTAATAATTGCACATGAAGTTGTTGACGTGTCGTCACCACCTTCATTTAAATTGACTAGATAGGGTCACAGCATGTCTAGCAAACTTGACCATACCATCTTTGCCTGTGCATTGCAACCCATTGCTTACTTGTGTGCCTTTCCTTGCCGGTACCTTACGTTAGCACCTGAGACTGTCGAGGAGACTTACGTGCAGATTTCCGACAGTGAGCCCGAGGACCCTGCTGCATCTGCTCCGACGACCGATTACCCAGGCAAGGGAAAGATTCATACCATTACTTGATACCTTTCTGCCTACCTGCCTAGCTGTAGTCTAGAACGATTGTTTGATCCTATCCACCTTACTTACGCCTTAATCAAAACCAAACAGCCATGATCCCCACAGCCATTGCTTAGTATGAGTAGGAGAACTTGCTGCTTAACCTATGCTATGGTTTGGGATATCATGTTATTTAAAGAAGTTGGTTGATATTTATATTATTGTGATGTTAATTTATACTTGACGAAAGATGGGAGACCAGGCTGTTCCCGCCAGGTGTTTTGTTCCATTTGAGTCACCTAGGTCCCGAATTCCGGGTATTTTGTTTCTTGACGAGCGTGCCTAATCGTGTGTGGGATTCTATGGGGTCCCCTTGTCTTACCTACCTAGCTTCCTATAGTTCTAGTGGTGGCCCGAGCTGATTTACTATTTGCAATGTGTGTGTGCTAGTGGTACCCCAGTTGTTTACAAACCACCTTGGGCCAGGAGGACTTGTGCCTTGGCTGGCCCACCTTGACCGGCGAGGGCCCGGTCCTCGTGTGAGGTTTAACCGGTAACCCAAACCCTGTTGATATGGAAGAGGCCGATCTGAGAGCGTGGCCGGCTTTTGGATTGGATGTCGACTCCCCGGGGGCCACCCGGAATTGTGTGTTGTTAGTTAGAGGGACTCTGACGTTCCGGAGTTTCAGGCGCTTACCTAGCCAAGTGGAAACCGGGCGTACATGTGAAGCCTATGATGGGCAGTTGGTACACCCCTGCAGGGTTAAATCTTTTCGAGAAGCCGTGTCCGCGGTTATGGACGACTTGAGACCTACTCCTTCTTCATAGAATAACATCAAATTTGAATCATAATTAAAACTTGCCTACCGTGTGAGTGCCTTGTTTGCTTTTCTTTGTCCAGGGGGACCGAGAGAAGATCCAGGTTGTGTTATGTCTTACGTAAGTAGGTGGATAGAGGACTTATGACACGATGTCACGTGTATTTCTTGGACCTTACCCTACTCTAATAGAACGATAGCCACCATATATGCTAGTGCGGCTGCAACCTTTACCTTTATCTTGTCTTACCGTAAGGAGTTAGTTATCCTGTAATGATATAATCTCACCCCTGTTGTCCTTTTGTGCTTTTACTGTTTTACCTGATCGGCCGATGCAGTGGACTACTACCTTGACCCGAGCACTGGACGATACTTCGTGGAGGTGCCCCCGGAGGACGACGATGAGGACGACCTCGTTCAGTAGATCCTATAGTTGGGCTTCGACGATCCGTGGGTGGACTATTTATGTGCAGCCCTCTCTAGGGAAATTTGGATTTTGACTGTACTCGGTCGTGTTGGTCTTCCGCTTGTCGCATGATGTACTGATGGGTCCATGGACCTGTGAGATGATGTAATAATTCGAGCGGCGATGTATGCCCTGGACTCTATATATTTATGTCTTAGCTTTAAGTTCTTTGTTCATATACCTGTTGTCGAGAATCCGTCAGCGACACGAGTGCGAGTGTCGTGAGTCGGTGGCTCTTTATGCGCTACTAACTTGAGCGGGACGCGAAAACGACTAACTCGAGTTAGCACTGCATCGGGGGCCTTACAACTTGGTATCAGAGCAGGACTGACTGTAGGACCCCTTACTGGCCGAAGTTGAGTCTAGAAACTATTTTGTAGTTATTAAGGAAAAATCGGAGAGTAGGAACTCTTTCTTTTTCTTCTTACCCCACCCTCCCACCCCTTTTTCCGTGAGGAAGTGAAACGTTGTTTTCTCTCTACAACTTATCCCTTTCAAAACAAACTAGGTTCTCGTTTACATGAGGCTCTGATTCCTCTATAATTCTTTGCTAGCGACGAGAAGGGTTGGCGTACGTTGAGAACACTGAGCCGCCACTTGGGGTTGACAGCTCCACCTCGCTTACGGCGTACCTCATGTGAAACTCCTATACAGGGATGGTTGGCATCCTTCGGATGTGGTTCGTCCCCTATAGGAGACCGCTTCGGCGGGCCGCTCAGGGCATATTTCTCAACGTTCAGGTCTTCAACTACTCGTATATATTGTTGTGTGCTCGCTAGCAGATTATTATCTTGGATTCGGATGATCTCGGTTTGGGGATTCCAGTAGTACCTAGGTTTCAACTTTCCGGGTTAACCTTGGTGGAATTTCAGCCTTCGGCTTTCTCATACCTCGTGAGGAAGTTTGTTGTCAATATTGCTTTATCTTCTGGTTACATCAATGTTTCAACCATGTTCTCATAAGTGTTCCTGTATACAGGATGCCAAGAGCGAACATGCCGCCGCCAGAGAACCCTCTCCTTGGGGAGGCTGTGACCGCAGTGGCTCAGGGCACAGCTGCGATCTTACAGATGCTGCAGAACCAGACTGCCCAGAGGAATGATCGACCACAGTACACCACTCTGCAGCAGTTCCTTGCTATCAACCCCCCCAGGTTCTCCGAGGCTCGAGACCCGCTGGAGGCGGACGACTGGATCGCAGAGATAAAGAAGCACTTCAATGCAAACACCGTCAGACCAGTGGACTACGTCACCTTCGCCTCCTTCCAGCTTCAGGGTGCAACACCCAGCTGGTACGATACCTACAAGGCCAACAAGGGCGATGCTATCATCACGTGGGCAGATTTCTTCACAGACTTTAGAGCAGCACATATTCTGAGTGGCCTGATGGACACGAAGCGAGAGGAGTTCTTGGCTCTGAGACAGGGTGACAGGTCAGTTCAGGAGTACAACCTGGCCTTCGTCAGGCTTGCCAGGTACGCTCCAGAGGAGGTCAGCACCGAGGCCAAGAAGATTGCCAGGTTCCGTGGAGGTCTCAGCACCGAGATCAAGTACGCGCTCACTCACTGCAGCCCCACGCTTTTCTCACAGTTCGTGGATCAGGCTATCCGCCAGGAGTCATCCAGAGCAGAGTGGGATGCAGACAGGAAGCGCCAGAGAGAGCACAGTTCCGCAGTGATGGTCCACAAGAAGGCAAAGACTTGGGTCACAGAGGCACCACCGCAGAGGCAGCAGTTCCAGCAGAGGAGGGCAGTTGTCCGCACTTTTGCCCGTCCTCCCGTCCCAGTTCAGCAGGGGCCTCGCTCTACACCACCACATGCGAGGCCACCCAGGCCGCAGTCCCAGCCCAGGCCAGGCGTGATCTGCTACAAGTGCAGAGAGCCGGGGCACACGTCTCCCAACTGCACCGACCCGCGCTTTGCTCGGCTACCACCGCATCCACCTCGCTCCACTCCGAGCACCGCGATGGTGAAGGCACAGCCACGTGCAGTTCGTGTGAACAACGTGATGCTCACAGATGCTCAGCAGTCTTCAGAGATCGTTCTTGGTAGGTTGCTTGTTAGTTCAGTTTCTGCGACAGTTTTTATCGATTCCGGAGGTTCACACTCTTTCGTATCCAGAGCTTTTGTTAAGCGTGTTGAGTTACATCCGCAAGGTTTATCTCAGCAGCTATTTTTTGCTTCTCCGGGTTTCAAGACGAATACGCCTGCCTTTGTCCCAGATGTGGAGATTCATATCCAGGGACTTCTCTTCTCAGCTTCGTTGATCGTGTTGACCCGTTCCGACATTGATGTCATTTTGGGCATGGATTGGCTTGTGCAGCACAAGGCCAATATTGATTGTCCGACCAGATATGTCAAGTTGACTCATGAGTCAGGCGCAGAAGTCTTGTACACTTGTGGCTCTATAACAGGACCAGCATAGTTGTACGCTTTGAACGCAGGAGTTACACCTTTGCTCGAAGAGGTCAAAGTTGTCTGTGAGTTCCCAGACGTCTTTCCGGAGGAGTTGCCAGGAATTCCCCCAGTTCGAGCTATTGAGTTCGTTATTGAGCTAGAGCCTGGTACCCAGCCGATCTCTCGGCATCCGTACAAGATGTGTTCGAAGGAGTTGATTGAGCTCAAGAAGCAGTTGACAGAGTTGGAAGAAGGCGGTTTTATCCGCGCGAGCACTTCCCCTTGGGGTGCACCAGCTTTGTTTGTCCAGAAGAAGGATGGGACTAGCCGCTTGGTCAAGGACTATCGCGGTATCAACAAGAAGACCATCAAGAACAAGTACCCTTTACCCCGCATCAATGATCTATTCGAACAGTTGAATGGGGCTAAGGTGTTTTCCAAGCTTGACTTGAGGATGGGTATCATCAAATCCGTGTTCGTGAAGAGGATATTCCCAAGACCGCGTTCAACACACGTTATGGGTTGTATGAGTTCACAGTCATGACTTTTGGGTTCTCAAATGCCCCTCCGACATTCATGAGAGCTATGAACTATTTGTTCCAAGAATGGCTTGATGTGTTCGTGATCCTCTACCTCGACGACATTCTTGTCTATTCCAAGTCAGAGGCTGAACATGAGGAACATCTACGCCTGGTGCTGCAGAAGTTAAGAGAGCACCGGTACTACGCCAAGTTCTCCAAGTGTGAGTTTTGGCTGGACAAGGTCAATTTTCTGGGCCATGTTATCTCCGCTGAAGGAATTGCGGTTGATCCAGAGCGAGTCGCACTATTCAAGAGTGGGCTCTGCCGAAGAACGTGAAGCAGCTAAGGATTTTTCTCGGCCTCGCAAGTTATTGCAGGAGGTTTGTGCAGAATTTCTCCAAAATAGCGAAGCCAATGACTGAATTGTTGTGCAACGACAAACGGTACACTTGGTCACCAGCTTGCCAGTCAGCCTTCGAGGAGTTGAAAGAGAAGTTGACCACAGCTCCAATTCTCACGCCGCCAAATGAGTCACAGCCTTTTCAAGTGTTTTGTGATGCCTCATTGCAAGGTCTAGGCGGAGTTTTGATGCAAGGCAGGAACATTGTGGCTTATACCTCACGGCAGTTGAAGATGAGTGAGAGGAATTATCCCACGCACGACTTGGAGCTTGCAGCAGTTGTGCACGCCTTGGTCACTTAGCGACACCTTCTCTTAGGGAGGAAGGTGGATGTGTTTACAGAACACAAGAGTCTGAAGTACTTGTTCACTCAGCCAAATCTAAACTTGAGGCAAAGAAGATGGCTTGAAACCATTACTGAGTACACAGTTGATATTCAGTACACGCCTGGGAAGGCGAATGTCATAGCTGATGCGCTGAGCCGCAAGGGAGATTGCAATAATATCCAGGTGCAGAAGATCCACCCTGATTTGTGTGAGTCCTTTCAAAGGCTCAATCTCGAGCTAGTTCCAGCAGGCTACCTTGCCAACCTAGTGGTAGAGCCCGCTATCCATGAGAAGATTCATGAAGCTCAGTCTGGCAGCTCAATGATACAAAAGATCAAGCAGGGTATTGCCGCCTCAGTTCCAAAGTACGGTTGCTTTTCAGTGCATAATGATGGCACCGTGTTGTTCGAAGAGCGAGTTGTTGTTCCCAAGGAGGGAGATCTCAGAGAGGTCATCATGAAGGAAGCCCATGATTCCAAGCTGTCTATTCACCCTCGCAGTACGAAGATGTGTCAAGATCTCAAGCAAAGCTTTTGGTGGACTCGTATGAAGCGGGATGTTGCCCGTTACGTGTCTCAGTGTGATGTGTGCAGGAGAGTGAAGGCACAGCACCAGAAGCCTGCGGGATTGCTTCAGCCACTTGAGATTCCGGAGTGGAAATGGGATCATATAGAGATGGATTTCATCACAGGCTTCCCCTTGTCGCGGAAGAAGAACAATGTCATCTTTGTTGTCATTGACAATCTTTACAAGGTTGCCCACTTCTTTCCGGTGAAGGACTCCATTTCAGCAGCTCAGTTGGCGGATTTGTACACCGCAAGAGTTGTATCTTTGCATGGCATTCCCAAGAAGATCAGTTCTGATAGAGGCAGCCTTTTCACCTCTAAGTTCTGGCAGGCCTTTCAAAAGGCGATTGGTACGACAGTGTTGTTCAGTACCTCTTATCACCCTCAGACAAGTGGGCAAGTCGAGCGCGTGAACCAAATCCTCGAGGACATGCTTCGGGCATGTGTCATCTCGTTTGGCATGAAGTGGGAGGAATGCTTGCCGTATGCTGAGTTCTCTTACAACAACAGCTATCAGGCAAGTCTGCAGGCAGCGCCGTTCGAAGTCTTGTATGGCCGCAAGTGCAGGACACCTTTGAACTGGTCCGAGACAGGTGAGAGGCAGCTGTTCGGTCCAGATGTGATCCAAGAGGCAGAGGACAGAGTGAAGATTGTCCGAGAGCACCTAAAGGCAGCACAGTCTAGGCAGAAGGCCTATTATGACAAAAGGCACCGTGGTGTAGCGTTTCAGGTTGGTGATTGGGCATACCTGAGAGTGTCTCCATTGAGGGGAACTCACCGCTTTGGCATCAAGGGAAAGCTCGCTGCAAGATTTGTCGGACCTTTCCGCATCCTTGAGACTAGAGGACCTCTTGCCTTTCGGCTCGAGCTCCCAGAGAGTCTGTCCATGGTACATGACGTGTTCCATGTGTCCCAGCTAAAGCAGTGCTTCAAGCAGCCAGAGCAGGCTGTTGACTTGGGCGAGATACAGCTGAGTGCGGATCTTTCCTACTCAGAGCGTCCAGTCCGTGTTCTTGAGACGTCCGAGCGCAAGACTCGCAACAAGACCGTCAAGTTCATGAAAGTTCAGTGGGCACATCATTCGGAGAAGGAAGCAACGTGGGAGCGTGAAGATCATCTCCGTTCTAAGTATCCTGAGTTGTTTCAGGCTTAGATCTCGGGACGAGATCCTGTGTTGGTGGGGGAGTGCTGTAACTGCCCATTTGCAATAATAAGAAATCACCATGAGATTGTACCTTGTCTGTTGACTTTGTAACTTGGCATGATGCTAAAGATTATAATTTCATGTGGTGATTTAAATTTTCATTGGGATAGGAGCCCATTTGGTTTGTTTGCTTTTGCATCCAAAATGGTTCAAGAAGGGTGTTTGAAGAATTTTAATTGTTGCGTGCATGCTCTCCTTGACCCCAAACTTGGCATAGCCAATTCCTTGCCCCTCTCAAGCTTTTCAAAAGCCTTGCAACTTTTTTTCCAACTTCAAAAATGTGGGCCACAGTTCAATGTGATTTAAATTTCCAAAAATGGCCCCACATTTTAGTTGCTCCAAAAATGACCAAACCAATTTTATAAATTGGAGAATATATCAAGGATCATTTTACATATTTTTGTAAGATTTATTTCCTCGTGGATATTCCTAGAAAACTCCCCATGTGCTTTCTGTTTTATTAAATGGAAAAATAGCCTGGGTTCTTTTTCTTTTCTGTCTCTCCTTTTCCTTCGAGCCCAGCCCACCTGGGCCTTTTCCCCCACAGCCCACTTGGACCCAGCCAGCGAAGCGGTACGCGCGAGCTGTCGTGGCCGCCTGATCTCCATCGCACGCCCCTCCTTCATCGCCTTTCCACGCTGGAGAGGTCCCCGCCGGACTCCCTCTCACAGCCGGCCGGAGCGTCGACGTCGATGCGGCCGACGTGGATAGGAGGCATCCCTCCTATTTAATCCGAGCTCCCGAGCCCCTCTATACCCCTAGGGTTCCCTTCCTCCCAGCAGTTACTCCTCGCCGCCGCCGGGGTGGTTTCCCATCCCCATTCTATCGCGCTTTGCCCCGGTGAGCCCCGCTGAAATTCGCCGCCGTTCCGCCGCGTTCTTGTCCAAGCGCTCGTCTGCACGGACCTCGAGCTCAACTCATTCCGTTTCTGTGTCCAGATCGGAGCCCGGAGGAGCGAGACGACCCCGCAGCAGAGCAGGCCACCGCGCACCTCTTCGTCCCCGACGACAGCCACGGACCCCTTCCTCCTCTACGGCTAGGCTGGGACGCACGTTGCGACCCACAAGGTGAGCTGATGCCCACACCTTTTCCCGTAGCGTCGTGTAGCAATCCGTCCACGGTAGCAGTAGCGCGTCCGCCGCGTGGAACGTCACCGGCGAGCAATTTGAGCACGTCGTGCCATGTCCTGCCTCGGGTGCTCCCTCGCATGCTCCTAGTGCGTCCAGAGCATACCTTTGGCCCTCAAGGATCCTCCTTTTTGCGTTTTGAAGTTTGGCCGCCCGCGTCTAAATGTTGCCTGCATCTGTAACACAGCGCCGCCGCGGGTTCAGTTGAAGCTGGCCACCGTTCCGGTGAGATTCGGGCCAAGGCAAGGGCACCCACGAGTTCGTGGTGCTGCCCTCTAGAAGCTGGAAGTAACCCCTTGGCCAGGGGCGCAGTGAGATAGACGCACGCATCGATCCATGTTGGGGTTTTTGCATCTGTCAGCCTGAAGTTCAGAGTAATTCGCCGCCATGATGTTCCCGTGAAGTTTGCGAGGAGATGGAGACGGGTTAGAGACCATGGCGAGCGCCCCTGTGTAGAGCAAGGTGCCCTCTCGGGTTCTTCTCATGGCATGGTGGCTGGAGCACAACTGTGCGCGATGCGAGGTTCGACGCAGTTACGCGTCGCGACGGGTTCAGGCGACGGCAGGTATTCGCGGTTCAGAACGGGGCGTGTCTGAAGCTTACCTAGGCTGCAACACGTTTCTTTTCAGAAAACGTTTCGTAGCGCAGTGGTAGGGGTTGTGGAGTAGCGCAGCGCGGCGTGGGTTCGAATCCCAACCGACGCCCCCATTTGTTTTGTGTTTTCGCAGTGGCTGACCGTCGGGCCCCGCCTGTCAGTGGCAGAAGCCTGGTGGGCTGTAGCCCAGCGAGCTAGAGAGAAGAGATGGGCCGGCTGGCCGATTCCAGCCCATTGGGGCTGAGTCCTGTTCTTTTTTTTCCTTCCTTTCTTTTCTTTCCTTTTTTTCTTTTTCTGTTTAAATTCAATTTGGGTTTGTTTTCAAATTCAAATGAATTTGAACCTTGGAGATCTTTCACCTCAAATGTGGCATCCCATATATGTTTTGGGGTAGAATTGCCCACTGATCACAGTGGTGATGTTCTTTTTGCACTTTGCCCCTCTACTAGTTGGAGTGTGGTAATTTTGCAAATAGCCCCCCTTAAATCTTTTGTTTTGTCAAGTGCTTCCCAAATTTAAATGTGGCCATGCCATATATGGCTTTGGGGTAGTTTCTCCCAAGGATTTGCGTGGTGATAATGGTTTGTCCATTTAAGCCTTTTTCCAAAATGCATCTAGTACATCTTTACACCCAGCCCCCTGAAATTCATTTGAATTTGCAACTGTGTTTGCAAATTCAAATGGTACCATATCACATATGGTTTTGGGGTAGAAAAATGCAAGGGTTAAAATGGTGATGTCCATGTGATGTTGTGTGAAACTCATGTGGACATGGTGTGAAACACCTAGCCAAATCAACCTGTTTCTTTGCCTTGTATTCTTCCAACTTCAGTGCATGTTGATCCTGATCATCTTTTCATTCCAAGCCTCTTTTCATGTCATTTTCAATCTTTGCATCTTCAGACCAGCCCCTAGCATATTGTCATATGCAATGTGGTTGGGTTCCTTTCTTTTGTTGCACCTTTCCGATGTCAAGCTCGTCGACATCTCTCCGTCTCCGGAATCGATGTTTTATTTTCACGTTGTAATTATTTCTGTTAATTGCATTGTTGATCATGTCATGCTGCCATGTAACTTACACCAAAATTAAGGCTAAGGCCAAAGCCATAAAAAATGTAATAATTGCACATGAAGTTGTTGACGTGTCGTCACCACCTTCATTTAAATTGACTAGATAGGGTCACAGCATGTCTAGCAAACTTGACCATACCATCTTTGCCTGTGCATTGCAACCCATTGCTTACTTGTGTGCCTTTCCTTGCCGGTACCTTACGTTAGCACCTGAGACTGCCGAGGAGACTTACGTGGAGATTTCCGACACCTAGCGCGAGGACCCTGCTACATCTGCTCCGACGACCGATTACCCGGGCAAGGGGAAGATTCATACCATTACTTGATACCTTTCTGCCTACCTGCCTAGCTGTAGTCTAGAACGATTATTTGATCCTATCCACCTTACTTACGCCTTAATCAAAACCAAACAGCCATGACCCCCACATCCCAGCAAAACATTGTGTTGCTAAGTTACCGCTGCTCAGCCATTGCTTAGTATGAGTAGGAGAACTTGCTGCTTAACCTATGCTATGGTTTGGGATATCATGTTATCTAAAGAAGTTGGTTGATATTTATATTATTATGATGTTAATTTATACTTGACGAAAGATGGGATACCAGGCTGTTCCCGCCAGGTGTTTTGTTCTATTTAAGTCACCTAGGTCCCGAGTTCCGGGTATTGTGTTTCTTGACGAGCGTGCCTAATCGTGTGTGGGATTCTATGGGGTCCCATTGTCTTACCTACCTAGCTTCCTACAGTTCTAGTGGTGGCCCGAGCTGATTTACTATTTGCAATGTGTGTGTGCTGGTGGTACCCCAGTTGTTTACAAACCACCTTGGGCCAGGAGGACTTGTGCCTTGGCTGGCCCACCTTGACCGGCGAGGGCCCGGTCCTCGTGTGAGGTTTAACCGGTAACCCAAACCCTGTTGATATGGAAGAGGCCGATCTGAGAGTGTGGCCGGCTTTTGGATTGGATGTCGACTCCCCAGGGGCCACCCGGAATTGTGTGTTGTTAGTTAGAGGGACTCTGACGTTCCGGAGTTTCAGGCGCTTACCTAGCCAAGTAGAAACCGGGCGTACATGCGAAGCCTATGATGGGCAGTTGGTACACCCCTGCAGGGTTAAATCTTTTCGAGAAGCCGTGTCCGCGGTTATGGACGACTTGAGACCTACTCCTTCTTCATAGAATAACATCAAATTTGAATCATAATTAAAACTTGCCTACCGTGTGAGTGCCTTGGTTGCTTTTCTTCGTCCAGGGGGACCGAGAGAAGATCCAGGTTGTGTTATGTCTGACGTAAGTAGGTGGATAGCGGACTTATGACACGATGTCACGTGTATTTCTTGGACCTTACCCTACTCTAATAGAACGATAGCCACTATATATGAAAGTGCGGATGCAACCGTTACCTTTATCTTGTCTTACCGTAGGGAGTTAGTTATCCTGTAATGATATAATCTCACCCCTATTTTCCTTTTGTGCTTTTACTGTTTTGCCTGATCAGCCGCTGCAGTGGACTACTACCTTGACCCGAGCACTGGACGATATTCGTGGAGGTGCCCCCGGAGGACGACGATGAGGACGACCTCGTTCAGTAGATCCTATAGTTGGGCTTCGACGATCCGTGGGTGGACTATTTATGTGCAGCCCTCTCTAGGGAAATTTGGATTTTGACCGTACTCGGTCGTGTTTGTCTTTCGCTTGTCGCAAGATGTACTGATGGGTCCATGGACCTCTGAGATGATGTAATAATTCGAGCGGCGATGTATGCCATGGACTCTATATTTATGTCTTAGCTTTAAGTTCTTTGTTCATATACCTATTGTCGAGAATCCGTCAGCGACACGAGTGCGAGTGTCGTGAGTCGGTGGCTCTTTATGCGCTACTAACTTGAGCGGGACGCGAAAGCGACTAACTCGAGTTAGCACCGCATTAGGGGTCTTACAATTTGCCACCTATTTTTAATAACGACCAAAAGGCATTTGAATGTGTTTTGATTCAAAGTTGATCAAGGCCAAGATTAGTAACAGTGATTAGCAAAAGTAATAGTCAACAGTCAAAGTGATTACTGTTAGAGACACTGAGGGTTTTACAAAACTCAAGAGAGTTCCAGCAAAAAACTAAACAAAAGATCTTTGAAAAGATAAGCATGAAAGCTAAGAGCAAAACATGACAGTAGCTACGGAAAGATAAAGAACAAACACAACAAAGATAAGCATGAAAAGTCCTATGTTGTGTTCTAAATTTTGGAAGTGGATCGTGTTTCTCTCACACACAAAGAAATATGGGTTCTAACTTGTTATCAATAGCAAGAAAATATAAATAAAACTAAAAACAAAACCTAAGAGCGAGACGCTCCAAGAATAGCACATAACGCATGAAGTGATAAAAATATAGTGAAACGAGAGACGAACTGATAATTGTTGATGGAGAAGGGGATGCACGGGGGCATCCCCAAGCTTAAACGCTTGAGTATCCTTGAATATTTCTTGGGGATGCATGGGGGCATCCCCAAGCTTGAACGCTTGACACTTCTTAATCTTCTTTCATCATCTTCCCTCGCACACTTGAAAACTCCCTTCATACATAACTCATCATAATCTGATTAGCGAGGTTAGTACCCATAATAAAATAATTTTTATCTACTGGAAATAAAGATAATCTTGAAGAGATACTGTTTCTCAAGATTTCCAAAAAGGTTTTGCAAAGAAAAAGCAAGCTTAAGGTTTGCAAAACGAAGAAAAGGCAAAACAGGACAGAATCTGTGAAAAACTGACCAGCAGGTAGTAAAGAATTTTTTAGGGATACTTATGCAACTCAAATCAAAAAACTCAGAACATACGAAAGTTTCGTAATTGTATAGATCATTCTGTGTAAAAAATTCAGCTCAAAAAGATGAACTGGGATTTTTCTCCGATTTTTCTAGTTACGAGGACAGAATCTGTTTTCTGGACAGCATGTCACAACTTTCACTTCCCTTGTCGTATGAGGCTATAAAAGGCACAAAGCTTGAAAAGTAAAGATACAATGATGTTTCTAAAGTAGTAACAATCATCAAGACCACTAAAAACAGAAGGAAAACAAAAAGGAAAACCTAAATTCGTTGCGAGCTGCCTCCCGAAAGCGCTTCTTTAAAGCCATTAGCTAGGCTTAATGCAAATAGATCAAGTCTTTTCAAGAAAATAACTAGCCCGTGTGACGGACTCAAAAGGCAACTTAATCTTTTTCCTAGGGAAGTGTTTCATCCCTTTCTTGATAGGGAATTGGAATTTTATAATCCCTTCTTTCATATCAATAACAGCACCCATGGTGCGAAGAAAAGGACGTCCCAAAATAATTGGACAAGAAGGTTCACATTCAATGTCCATAATAGTAAAATCAACGGGAACATAATTGTCATTGACAATGATAAGAACATCATCGATCTTCCCCAAAGGTTTCTTTACGGAAGAATCGACAAGATGAACACCAAAAGAACAAGCATCAAGAGGTTTCAATTCAAATATATCATACATTCTTTTGGGCATAACAGAGGTACTAGCTCCAACATCACACAAAGCATAGCAAGAAAAGTTATTCAACTTAATTTTAATCATAGTATCCCAACCATCTTCTAGCTTTCTAGGTATGGAGGCTTCTACCCTAAGCTTCTCCTCCCTAGCTTTGATGAGAGCATTAGTGATATGCTCCATGAAGGCAAGATTAAGTGTGCTAGTGTGGGGGTCTCTAGACATCTTGTGAAGGAACCGAATAACTTCAGAAAGAGTGCAATTATCAAAATAAAGGTCACTACTATCAAGTAGAGTGGTAGTGGTGTCCTTTAGGCTCACTTGTTTGGTTGCTTCTATAGTCATAGGAATTTCTTCTTCTGCGGTTGAGGTCATAGCATCACCATTAATAGGTCCTATGGGACTAGGGGTGAATTGGGTGCTAAGAGTTTGGATATCCTCAACCACTTGGATAGTAGCAATAGTATGGTGTGTAGGAAGGCTCTTAATCCTATCTTCTTCCTCCTTTTCTCTGGCCCATCTCTCTTCTAGTTTAGCCATCATCCTAATGTTTTCATTAATTTGCAATTGGATAGCATTCATAGGAGTGACCTTCCTCTCCTCAAGGGGAGAAGTTCTAATTTTGAGCAATTCTACTTCATGGGCTAAATTGTCTACCTTCGACGAGAGGTTATCTAGTTTGTCTAGTTTTTCCTCTACAGTCTTGTTGAAGGCATTTTGGGTAGTGATAAAGTCTTTAAGCATACTCTCTAATTCAGAAGTGGAGTTTTTGGTGCTAGGATAAGTGTTGTTGTTCCCATAGTTGTTGGAGGGGAACGGTCTAGGATTGCTACCAAAGTTACTCCTATAAGCATTATTGTTGAAGTTGTTTCTAGAGATAAAGTTCACATCTACTTGATCCTGAGCAATCAAAGAAATTAAAGGAACATTTTGAGGATCAATAGGAGATTGCTTGGTAAGTAGAGACATGATCAAGTCAACTTTTTTCATTTAGGGAGGAGATCTCCTCGATAGAGTTCACCTTCCTACCTGTTGGAGCTCTTTCGGTGTGCCATTGGGAATAGTTGGTCATCATCTCATCGAGAAGTTTTGTGGCAGCACCAAGTGTAGTTGACATAAAGGTTACTCCCGCGGCCGAATCTAGCAGGTTCCGCGAGGTAAAGTTCAAGCCTGCATAAAAAGTCTGGATAACCATCCAAGTAGTCAAACCATGCGTAGGGCAATTCTTAACAAGAGATTTCATGCGTTCCCAAGCTTGGGCAACGTGTTCATTATCCAATTGTTTAAAATTCATAATAAAGCTCCTCAACTAGATAATCTTAGCAGGGGGATAGTACTTCCCAATAAAAGCATCCTTGCACTTATCCCAAGAATCTATGCTATTCTTAGGCAAGGATTGAAACCAGATTTTAGCTTCATCCCTCAAGGAGAAAGGAAAAAGCTTAAGCTTAACAATATCACCATCTACTTCTTTGTACTTTTGCATATCACAAAGCTCAATAAAAATTATTTAAATGCAAAGCAGCAGCATCTCTAGCACCAGAGAATTGATCTTTCATAACAAGGTTCAACAAAGCAGGTTTAATCTCATAAGAAGGTGTTGAAGTAGAAGGTGTAGCAATAGGAGTGCAGATAAAGTCACTGTTGTTCTCAGAGGAACCCATAGCAGCAGCAAGCAAGATAACTTTTTTTTTGATTTTTGATAAAACACACTAAAGCAAAAAATGAAAGGTAAACAAACAAGACTAAAAAGCAAAGATAAAAGATAGTGTGCAACTCCCCTATTATGAAGAGTGGAGTCCCCGGCAACGGCGCCAGAAATTTGCTTGATACACGAGATAGCTTCTCGTCCCTCGTTGGTTACCTCAACTGGAAGGTGAGATGTAGCGTAGCGGAAAATTTCCCTTAGCGCAGATGCTAAGGTTTTAGAGTATCGAACCCGTAGGACTCCAACAGATACAAGAAGGTGGTGAAGTGAACAATGGCGCCGTTTACAACCTATTCTTTAGGATAAAAATTGATGCGAGGAATATGCTCAGGCCAAGTTGATACCCATTCTTCTTCCTTCTTGCTCCTCTTCCTTCTCCTCTTCTTTTTATTCTTCTCCACCTTAGGAGGGAGTGGTTGGAGATGAAGTTTCTCCACATATCCTGGTTTATCACTAGAAACAATAGGGGAAACTTGGGAGAAACTCTCATTTTTATTAGTAGAAATATAAGAAACATTTTTATACTTTGGTAAAGTTTCCTCCTTTCTAATCTTACTATAACATCCCGATGTTTAGAATGTTTAAGAAAACGTTTTCACAAAAGTAGGGCCAGAAAATTTTGTTTATTTTATTTGGTTATTAAAAGCTTAAATTGATTTTTCATAATTTTGGAGAATTTAATTAGAATTAATGTCAACCTAAATTAAATTTTGAGTTTTATTGTTCTCTTTTCATCTAATATTCGTTTCTTGTCTTTGGCATATTAAATTATGCACATTTGTATTTTGGAACTTTATTTAAAAAAATTGTTTGTTCATCTTTTGTTTACTTTTAGATTTTCCTTTTAGAAAAATCTAATTCATTTTCTCTCATAAACTCTAGGAAAAATTTCCTTGCTCAACATTTTCCATTCTTGTAGGTTTACCCGCATATTTATTTTTTTACCTCCAAACTGAATTGGGCTAGCCCAATTTGGCACCTCTCTTCTTCTCTATTTTTCTCAGGATAAATCTATTTTTTCTCTTCTCTCTTCTCACTTGGGCCGGCCCATCCCAGCGAGAGAGCCAGCGAAGCGTTGTCTTCCTCCTCCCACACTCACACGAACACACATTACAGAACATATGCGTTCATGGCTGCCTTCATCTCTTCCTCTTCTTTAGTGGTCATTACAATCATCAATTCAACTTTCCACCAACACGAAAGTTACTCCCTATTAACCAACGAATCCATTCAGGCCCTTTTCCTCATGCATAATTGCCTTAATCTCTCAGTAGAAACTGGTGCACCAAATACCATAAGTTGGCATTGACCTTTCGATCTCCCTCCACAGTCTATAAAAGGAGGATCCGAGATGAGCCTCGCGTGTCTCTCCTTCCTCTCTTCCACTTTGCTTCTCAGATTTTCTCTAGATACGCGTTGTGCTGTTCGTACCATTGCCATAAAGCTGCGCGTACAATTTTCTTTTTCGCCGAGTTCATCGGATCGATTCTTCAAGCTTGATGAGTTCTGGCACAATTCCTCCTATCCACTAAATTCTCTCATCTCAGCCTACTTCCTTGACATTTTTCCCGGTTGTTCATTAACGTTGGCCGTGCGCACAGGAGCAGCCACACCATCGCCCCCGGCCTTATGTGTGTACTTCTCCGAGGACATGCGCGTGAACTTAGACCGCGTCATCTTCTTCTCCTCGCACGCAGGAGCCCGCCAACCCCTTCTTCAACATCGTTGATCGACCACACGTGAAGAATTTTGCATGTACGCGTACACTGTTCATCAAGTTCATCACGTCGTTCCATTAAATTCGGTGAGCTTCTATCAATTTCCTTTTTCTCGTGCACTCACCTATATTCAATCTTCCTCCTAGACATCATTGTTTGGTCAATTCCTTTAGTTAGCCGCGCGCATTCAAATCGGTGATCATCGGATGGCATCGTCATGTTTCCGTAGTGTATGTTTCTCGGATGATCTTGAACTCAATAGATGAAATATTTCTTATGGTCATAGGAACCGTTTGATGCCACTAGATTGTTAGCTTCGTGTGTCAAGATGTATAAATTTTCTTATATAGTCGTTTGATCGAGATGAATGGTTATTTTTTTATGTTCGTTGAACTTTAGTTAAATGTGTTATTTATCATATGTTTATGACATGCATAGGATTCATTGCTAATTGTTTCATAATGCTAAGAATGATATATACTCTATTAGATTTATTTTACTTTTATTTGAATTGTAAAATAGTTGTGTGTATTGTTTCAGATCGATAATTTGTGCTATCATGTATACTCGTGTTTTATGGTTGTGTGCGTATGTTTGTGAATTGTTTTCATTTTTAGTATTTGTATATTTAATCTAGAGTTTGATTGTGTTATTAAATTTATTTTGTGTGTTGTCTCATGTTGATAATGTTAGATACATCATATAGTCATTTCATGTGTATGCGTCCACAATTTGGTGATGTTCACCATGCGTATAGTTTTATAGAATTATTCATAGCTTTGCTTGATTATTTCATGTCTTGATTATTTTATTTTATTGCTTCGCATGACGATATCTTAGATTGGTTTACGTATTCATTTTTTTACATGTCACATGTTTCATTTATAGATTTTAGATCATGCCATGTCTATGATAGATGTTTATTTTTTTTGTTATGTGTTGTTGCATAGTTTCTTTATGCTTATGCTAGTAGTCAAATCAAATGCTTTTTTGAGAATATTTACTTGGTGGTTTGTTGCATCAAATATTATTGCCCAGTTGTTCCTCTTAGATGTAGTTATCCAAGTCTACATGGTTGGATGCATTATGTCATGGTTATTATTTTCATTGTTATCTAGAATTATTCTAGTGTTATAGAACATAGCTTATTACATCTTGCTAACTATAATGTGTTTTTATTGATCTTGGTTTATTACCATGCCATGTTGCCACTTGCTCATAGTCAAATTCATATTTTGATTGTATCTTCTTTGTGTTGCAAATTGCTAGCTAGTAGTTGATACGTCCAAAACGTATCTATAATTTCTGCTTGCTCCATGCATGTTTTGTGTGATATTGCTATGATCTAGATACACTTTCATATACTTTTGATCATATTTGGACTAACCTATTAACTCAGTGCCCAGAGGGGAGCCAGGGGGCCCAGGCGGCCACCCGGCGCGGCCCCACCCCTGGCCGCGCCAGGGGGGCTCCTGGGGCCCCTGGTCCACCTCTGGCTGCCCCCCTTCCCATATTTATTCTCCGTCACGGGGAAACTCCGAAGACAGAACCCTATTTCGCAAACTCGCCTCTGTTCCTCCGCCGCCGCACTTCCAAGATCGGGAGCACCAGAAGACCTCTTCCCGGCACCCTGCCAGAGGGAGGATTGACCTCCGGGAGTCTCCTCTCCACCATGGATGCTCCCCGGATGTCTCGTGAGTAGTTTTCCTTGGACCATGGGTCCGTGATCAGTAGCTATGTGATGTTCTCCTCCCCTCTTTGATCTTCATTGTTTAGACCTCGTGAGCTTCCCTACATGATCGAGGCACCTTTGTAATATTTCTACTGTTGCTATGCTGAGTTTGATGGGATCTGATGGATTATGAGATTATGTTCAGATTGTGATAGAGTAATATATTTGGTTTCTATCTCTTATATTTTTGTTCCTAAGTAATTCTTGCATGTTCCCCATTGCTGTTTATTGCTTTGGCCAAGTAGTAGGTAGTGACTCCGAGAGGGAACGTTGTGCTCGATTGTGGGTTCATGCCCCCCGATGACACGCTTGAGTGACAGAAACATGAGTCTCGGGGATGTGTTGTTGCCACAAGGGGGGAAACAACGGTGCTTGTAACCGCGGTTACAAGGATTGTTTACTTTACGCAAAGTACTTTTTAATGCAGTTGTCTGTTGCTTTGGGTTTACACTTTGGGTGGGGCTCGCAACTTAATACCAGCGAGATGTTCTGGATAGATATCTCAAGGCGGATGATTAGTAGTAGATGCAGTTGGATTTCGGTCTACTTATTTTGGCGTACTGCCTGTGCTTTTGAACCTCTTCCTTTCTTTTGTAGCATAGTTAGCATTGCGGTGCGTTCATAATCCTGTCAATTGCCCTTCTGTAATTTGTTTGCCTCGCATAGCAGTTTTATCGTCTTTTGGGAGAGAGACATCACTAGTGAACATCACGTATCCCGGTCCATATCCTTATTACTGTTTCCACGCTATCTTTACTTTATTGCTTTTACTTGCTATCATTATCCCTTATGTTTTACCCTTTGTAAACAACAAGACCGGAGAGATTGACAACCTCTCTGAACTTCGTTGGGAACAAAGTTATATCTGTCTGTGTGCAGGTCCACGTCAGTCGCGCCGCTGACACCTACTTATCATCTCTGGAGTCCTACTGGAGACAAACCTTGGTATCTTCACCCAGGGAAACTTGCTGCTGCGCTACATCTCCACCTTCCACTTGGGGTAACAAACGAAGGGCGAGAAGCCATCAAGCGAATTTCTGGCGCCGTTGCCGGGGACTCCGAGTGCTAAGATATGGGAGTTGCACACTACCCTTTACCTTTGTTTTTTAGTCTTTTTAGTTTATCTTTCAGTTTTTATCTTTGTGTCTTTTATCAAAAATTACAAAAAAATCTGCCACACTTGCTGCCACTATGGGTTCCACTGAAAATACCAAGTTGTGTGACTTCACTAGTCACAACAACCAAGACTTTATCTGCACTCCCATTGCCACACCTGCCACTTCAGCTACCTCTTATGAAATTAAACCTGCTTTGCTAAACCTTGTTATGAGAGATCAATTCTCTGGTGCTGGAGATGATGCTTCTTTACACTTGAATAATTTTGTTGAATTATGTGATATGCAAAAGTACAAATAAGTAGAAGGTGATGTTGTTAAGCTCAAGCTCTTTCCCTTCTCTTTAAGGGGAGATGCTAAATATGGTTTCAATCTTTGCCTAGGAATAGCATAGATTCTTGGGATAAGTGCAAAGATGCTTTTATAGGGAAGTACTACCCACCTGCTAAGATTATCCAATTGAGGAGTAATATTATGAATTTTAAGCAATTGGATAATGAACATGTTGCCCAAGCTTGGGAACGAATGAAATCTCTTGTTAAGAAATGCCCTACACATGGTTTGACTACTTGGATGGTTATCCAGACTTTTTATGCAGGCTTGAACTTTACCTCGCGGAACCTGTTAGATTCGGCCGCGGGAGGAACCTTTATGTCAACTACACTTGGTGCTGCCACGAAGCTTCTCGATGAAATGATGACCAATTATTCCCAATGGCACACCGAACGCGCTCCAACAGGTAGGAAGGTAAATTCTGTCGAGGAAATTACCTCCCTCAATGAAAAAGTTGACTTAATTATGTCTCTACTTACCAAGCAACCCTCTATTGATCCTCATGGTCTTCCTTTGAATTCTTTGGTTCCTCAAGAACAAGTAGATGTGAACTTTATTGCTAGAAACAACTTCAACAACAATGCTTATAGGGGAAATTTTGCTAGCAATCCTAGACCGTTTCCATCCAACTATGGGAACAACAATACCTACCCTAGCAAATCTCCATACCTAGGAAGCTAGATGATGGTTGGGATCCTATGATCAAAATCAAATTAAATAACTTCTCTTGCTATGCTTTATGTGATGTTGGAGCTAGTACCTCCGTTATGCCCAAAAGAATATTTGATATGTTTGAATTGAAGCCCTTTGAGCCTTGTTCTTTTGGTGTTCGTCTTGTTGATTCTTCCGTAAAGAAACCTTTGGGGAAGATCGACGATGTTCTTATCATTGTCAATGACAACTATGCTCCCGTTGATTTTATTGTTATGGATATAGAGTGTGAACCTTTGTGTCCAATTATTTTGGGACGTCCTTTTCTTCGCACTGTTGGTGCGGTTATTGACATGAAAGAGGGGAATATAAAATTCCAATTCCCATTCAAAAAGGGGATGGAACACATCCCTAGAAAGAAAATCAAGTTACCTTTTGAGTCCGTTACACGGGCTAGTTATTCTCTTTCTCTTGATAAAACTTGATTCTCCTTTTGCTTCATGCCTAGCTTAAAGGCATAAAAGAAAGCGCTGTCGGGAGGCAGCCCGCAACGAATTTAGGTTTTTCTTTTTGCTCTTGTTATGTCTTGATGATTGTTACTACTGTAGAAACATCATTGTATCTTTATTTTTCAACTTTGTGCCAAGTTATAGCCTCTTACGGTAAGGGAAGTAAAATTGTGACATGCTGTCCAGAAAACAGATTCTGTCCTCGTGACCAGAAATATTACAGAAAAATCCCAGTTCATCTTTTTGAGCTGAAAGTTTTACACAATATGCTCTATACAATTACGAAACTTCCTTATGTTCTGAGTTTTTTTATTTGAGTTGCAGAAGTGCCCCTAAAAAATTCTTTACTACCTGCTGTTCTGTTTTTCACAGATTCTTCCACATTTTGTCACTCCTTACTTTTGCAAACCTTAAGATTGCTTTTTATTTGCAAAAACTTTTTGGCACTCTTGAGAAACAGTAGCTCTTCAATATTATCTTTATATCCAGTGGGAAAAAAATTATTTATTAAGGGTACTAACCTCTCTAATCAGCTTATGTTGAGTTATGTATGAAGGGAGTTTTCAAGTGTGCGATGGAAGATGATGAAAGAAGATCCAGGAGTGTCAAGCGCTCAAGCTTGGGGATGCCCCTATTCATCCCCAACAAATATTCAAGGAGACTCAAGCTTCTAAGCTTGGGGATTCCCCCGTGAATCCCCTTCTCTATCAACAATCATCAGTTCGTCCTTCGTCTCACTATATTTTTATCACTTCATGCGTTATGTGCTATGCTTGGAGCGTCTCGCTCTTAGGTTTTGTTTTTATTTACTTTAGCTTTTCTTTCTGTTCATAACAAGTTAGATCCCTTCTTACTTTGTGTGGGAGAGAAACACACTCCACTTTCAAAATTTAGAACACATCATAGGATTTTTCCTGCTTATCTTTCTGTTGTTGTGTGTTCTTTATCTTTTCATAGCTACTGCCTTGTTTAGTTTTAGTCTTAGTTTGTCTTTAGCAAGAGCCTTGGCTTTTGTTTAGTTTGTTGCTGGAATTATTTTTATTTTTCATGTTTATCTTGTTAAAGAGAGTTGGTTGTTGCACTGAGTTGTGTCTTGTCTTGAAAGTAGGTAATTGAGGTTGCTATTTTCTTCTAGTAGTAACTTGCAATGGTTTTGAGGTATTGATGTGAGTAATGTTTGAACCTTGGGTGTCAAGAGCTCTAGCCTAATAGTGATAGGTGTCGTATTTTGGGCAATCCGTGTTTATTTTCAAAACCTACAAAACTAGTTGAGAACTTTAGCTACTAGATGGATCACTACTCTTCTGAGGAGTCGAATATTAGAGAACACTCACGTACCATGAGTCGAGGATGCGCAAGGATAACCAAACCCCCATACACTCCTCCTCAGGGTACTTGTCTCTTTGTGAACCTCCTTATTAGATTGAGAGTTACCGATAATAAGTGCATGAGTTCTTCGGACTAATGTAAGTATTGAAAGTTGACACTTCCACCTTCCCATATTTTGCTAGCCTCTCCTGTGCCGTGCATTGCCTTCTTCTCACTCCGAGAGTTGGTGTCCACCTTCGCCGGTACTTCCAAACCCTTGGCATGATACGCTCTGTCATCATAAGCCTCCTTATATCTTTCCTCAAATATCCACCATACCTACCTATCAAGGCATTTCCGTAGCCTTTCCGAGTTACATTGCCATGCAACTTCCACCTCTTCATGACCTTATCTTCATGTCATACATGTTCCTGCTACACTGGAAGCGACATACATTGCATACATCATGTTAGTTAAATCTTCTTTATGATTTTGAGTACCTTGTAAAGTGTGAAAGATCTCCTTTACCTTCTTGTAAATTAGAGTGTTGCCCTTAAGTGAGGAAAATATCCCAAAGTGGACACATTAAAAGTTCCCAAAGAGGACAAATGAGAGTGAAATAGAAAGAGCCATTGAGGCCACCAAAAAATACAAAAAATAGAAAAAAGAGAAAAAGAAATAAAAAGAGAGAAAGGGGCAACACTACTATCCTTTTGAGAGATCCACACTAGTACTCCCTTTATATCCTTGTACTCCATAGAGATGATCATTATGCATATAGCTATGTGGGGACCTTCACACTATAGAACTTGGCTTGCATATTCCAAGGATGAGCCTCCTCAAATGAGCTCTAGGTCTTCATGAGCAAGCAAGTTAGATGCACCCCCACTAGTTCCTTTGGAGAGCTTCTTAGCTCGTACGTGCATCCGTTGCATGGCAATCCCTACTCCTCACATCATATCTATCATTTGGCATCTCTTGCCTATGATTGTCCTCATTGATGTGAGCCTTTCTCATCCTCTTTGTCTTCCGCCTCCGTATTTCTTTCTTTGCCATCCTAAGTGTCAACTCTCGTGCTTACGCTCATCCATTGCATGAGTGCTCAAAATATTGAAAAAGGAGTGGATCAAATTGACTTGTACCTGGCTAGTGGTCTGGGGACGAGTCAAGATAAGATTCCAAAGAAGACCAAGTGTGAAACTTTAGTAGATTGAGTTCTCAACACAAAAATACTTTTTTCTCGTATTCCCTATCCCCCTTCTTGCACGCAAACACCATTTGGAAACATTCGAGTCACGGACAGCGAGAGCTCTTGCACCTAATGTTCTTTTGTTACTTGTTTCAATGCTAATATAGACTCTTGCATGTTATGATTTGAATAGAATCTCTAACCTTGATTGCTTTACTTTTCAAAGTTCTTTTATGGTTGCTAGCATGTCACCACATAAATTATGCTGTTATCATTTACCTACTCGAGGACGAGCAGGAATTAAGCTTGGGGATGTTGATACGTCCAAAACGTATCTATAATTTCTGCTTGCTCCATGCATGTTTTGTGTGATATTGCTATGATCTAGATACACTTTCATATACTTTTGATCATATTTGGACTAACCTATTAACTCAGTGCACCCCAGTGCCAGTTCCTGTTTTCTACTGTTTTTCTATTTCAGTTTTCCCCCATATAAAAAGTCCAAGAAAAATTCGGGAAAATTCAGATAAAAAATCTGCGTGAAGGAAGCTTCGCGAAGAGCCCTGGAGGGGCCATAGGGGAGCCAGGGGGCCCAGGGAGGCCACCCGGCGCGGCCCCACCCCTGGCCGCGCCAGGGGGGCGCCTGGGGCCCCTGGTCCACCTCTGGCTGCCCCCTTCGCCTATTTATTCTCCGTCAGGGGGAAACTCCGAAGACAGAACCCTGTTTCGTAAACTCGCCTCTGTTCCGCCGCCGCCGCGCTTCCAAGATCGGGAGCACCAGAAGACCTCTTCCCGGCACCCTGCCGGAGGGAGGATTGACCTCCGGGAATCTCCTCTCCACCATGGATGCTCCCCGGATGTCTCTTGAGTAGTTTTCCTTGGACCATGGGTCCGTGATCAGTAGCTATGTGATGTTCTCTTCCCCTCTTTGATCTTCATTGTTTAGACCTCGTGAGCTCTACATGATCGAGGCACCTTTGTAATATTTGTGTTGTTGCTATGCTGAGTTTGATGGGATCTGATGGATTATGAGATTATGTTCAGATTGTGATAGAGTAATATATTTGGTTTCTATCTCTTATATTTTTGTTCCTAAGTAATTCGTGCATGTTCTCCGTTGCTGTTTATTGCTTTGGCCAAGTAGTAGGTAGTGACTCCGAGAGGGAACGTTGTGCTCGATTGTGGGTTCATGCCCCCTGATGACACGCTTGAGTGACAGAAACATGAGTCTAGGGGATGTGTTGTTGCCACAAGGGGGAAAACAACGGTGCTTGTAACTGCGGCTACAAGGATTGTTTACTTTACGCAAAGTTCTTTTTAATGCAGTTGTCTGTTGCTTTGGGTTTACACTTTGGGTGGGGCTCGCAACTTAATACCAGCAAGATGTTCTGGATAGATATCTCAAGGTGGATGATTAGTAGTAGATGCAGTTGGATTTCGGTCTACTTATTTTGGCGTACTGCCTGTGCTTTTGAACCTCTTCCTTTCTTTTGTAGCATAGTTAGCATTGCGGTGCGTTCATAACCCTATCAATTGCCCTTCTATAATTTGTTTACCTCGCATAGCAGTTTTATCGTCTTTTGGGAGAGAGACATCACTAGTGAACATCACGTATCCCGGTCCATATCCTTATTACTGTTTCCACGCTATCTTTACTTTATTGCTTTTACTTGCTATCATTATCCCTTGTGTTTTACCCTTTGTAAACAACAAGACCGGAGAGATTGACAACCTCTCTGAACTTCGTTGGGAACAAAGTTATCTGTGTCTGTGTGCAGGTCCACGTCAGTCACGCCGCTGACACCTACTTATCATCTCTGGAGTCCTACTGGAGACAAACCTTGGTATCTTCACCGAGGGAAACTTGCTGTTGCGCTACATCTCCACCTTCCACTTGGGGTAACCAACGAAGGGCGAGAAGCCATCAGTAGTTAATCTTATTATGTAAGTAATATTTATTTTTCTAGATTAATATCATTCCATTGTGATGTATTCTTGTATAACTAGTATACATAGTATGAATGTACCAATGTGTATTCTATGATGCCTAGTTAAGTATCCTATGTCTTTGCATGTGTAGGATGTATCGGATAGAAATGCATGCCATCTTCTTATTCATTTTTGTATATGTTGATTTTTCTTGATGTCATGATCTAGTTGTTTACTTTCCTACATGCTTATTATGTCACGTTCATATGTTTATTTCTGGCATCACTACTAGGATAATGGCCTCCAGCAGCGTGGGTAAAGGCCCATCAGCAGCGCGGGGGGTCGCGCTGTAGATATCGCGCTGCAGCTAACTTTCAGCGGCAGCGCGGGACCCCCGCGCTGTAGATAACTCTACAACTAGCAGCGCGGGCTTGTTGAACCGCGCTGTAGATGACTATACAAGTAGCAGCGCGCCCAGCTAACCTGCGCTGCAGGTATATTTCTAGCATTTTGTGTTTATTCTGCAATATTATTTGTTTATACAGTTTTTTATGGATTTCCAGCATACACACATAACATTTATATACACACACATATAAACCACATCATATCATAGAGCATAACAATAGACTCATCGATAATCATATATATATATATCATCTTATGATCATAATATCCAACACAAAGATTTTTTACTACTAACTAGGACCTAATCCAACAAGTACGACTTCTCCAACAAGATAATATTTAACAACAAGTATGAAACAACCTACTCCTCATCACCAACACAAGGTGAAATGAAAAAAAAAGACACCCCACATTCCATTATGTAATATGGAGAACAACTTGTCTCCAGCTTTTATTTTCTTCTGATGCACTATCTTTCTCCATCCTTTTATTCTCAAGCAGCCATCACTACCACTTTCAGTGGAGTAGGCATGCTTGTCAAGTACCTCCCATGGACAAACAATTGTAAGCTATCCTCTATCAGGCATCGCCAAGTTAGGCATACATACTTTCGGGATCCTCTGTTGAAAACATATTACTAAAATAGTTAGTAATGCAATATACTAAATGTTAGGTCAAAGATTTCTGAAAATGATGGACTAGTGATAGAATAGTAAAAAATCTTACCATGTTAGAACTTTTTATATGATCCGAACGCAACTTGATAACAAATGGCACATATAGTGTATAAGATTCGCCAATATTATTAAAGTTCACAAACGAAGGAACACCTTCAAGAATATCGATGAAATCATCTTGTTCGTCGATTGTTAGGTCAAAGCCACCATCATAAAAAGTATTATCAAACATCTTTCGTACTTGCTTCGAAGCAGAGAGATAAACTGGCAATTATAAATAAGTTGTCAACTTGGGAAGCAAGTAAATAAAGAAGGAAACAAGTCAAATTTGTTTAAGAAACTCACGTGGAGATAGAATCAGCTTCATGTCATCCACTAGCATCCAAAAGTCCTCATTTCGAAATCTTCTACCATCTTGATGACGAGGTCCAAGATCAAATGTTATTTGCATATCCTCCTCTAATGAATATGCCTTGCATAGTGCATACCAATTTTCACAATCAAAATATGTGATGTTTGGTTCATTAAAGACCTCGATCTTTAAAGTTATATCATGTTTCGTCTTAATTTTGACATCTTTTTTGTCATTCTCGCGCCAATCATTGATTTTGAAAAAGTCACAGACGTGGGGTCTTGCATAGCAGGGGATGTGCTAGTTCATTATAAAAAAATTACACGTCAAAAAAAAAACTAAGTGAAGCATGCATAAATAATAAGATGTCGCAGAAGTTGTATACCGTTCTAAATTCGAAGCCCTCCTTAAGCGTGATGGAGAAGTATCTTTCTTCATCCCCATCCAACTCCGGATACTTGTCGCACCGACCCGAGTCATCGCCACAATAGTCGCAGTCGGGGATTCTATCATCGTCGTCAGCCATTTTCTGTGTTCATAATTAGTTCAAAGTCAACACACAATCATGAAAAGTACTATAAATTTTTGCCTCATACTTAGGTTGAACACACACAAGCAACTACAGAGATAGCGTTAGCGAGCCAAGTAGGATGCACAAGATTCGTATTTGTGTATATCACAAGGCTCGCTAACTCATCCCTGCTGTCACATTGTGTCACAACGGTTTTAATCATCGGTAATACGAATTGTGCCTCATACTTTCCTTGGACATACACAAGCAACTACAGGGATGGAGCGAGCGAGCCAAGTAAGATGCACAAGTTCCGTACTTGTGCATATCACAAGGCTCACTCGACCAACCCTGCTGTCACATGGTGTCACAACGGTTTTAATCATCGGCATTTACAACAAAAAAGGAGAAAAATAATGATGAAGTACAAAAATGCCTCATATTTACATTAGACACACACAAGCGATTTCAGGGATGGAGCCAGTGACCCAAGTAGGATGCACAAGTTCCGTACTTGTGCATATCACAAGGATCACTGGCCCATCCCCGATGTCACATAGTGCCACAATGTATTTTAATCATCGACAATCTTAAAAAGGAGGAAAATAATGATGAACTCGAATAAAATCCAGTGAATGCAACAATAATATCACTAATACATTTCGAGTAATCCAGTGAATGCAACAATAGTATCACCAATACATCTCGAGTAATCCAGTGAATGCAACAATAATATCACTAATACATTAAACGACGTCGGCTCCCTAAGCCACGGGCGGTGAACACCCAAAGATAAGGAACCGGAACAAAGTTATAGCCCAGGTGAGGTCCCTGAAGAACCTGCCAGGTATTGGAGAACCTGGTGTCCAACGCGACCATATACCGGCGGACGTGGTCGTCCTCCTCCCTGACACGTCGGCGTACCACCGCCTCGTGGGCCGGCTCCCTCTGCACCCTTTGTGGCCCACGCGACCGCCACCAAAGAAGCTCCGGGTCGACGACAGGACCCGGATTCCTCACCAAGCGGCGCGCCCCGGAGACCACCTCCCAGTGCCAACCCGGGGGAGCCCAGTCCCGGACATTGCGCATCCCATCAAGCAGGTGCTCTCCGCCACGGCGAAGACGAGGATGCGGGCCGGGCATCGTCGCCGAGAACTTATGTAATATACAATTTTTTATTAAAATTTATAGTAACTAACAAATTAACAAATTAAGACGAAAGTACTTTTAAATAATGCCTCATACTTAGATTGGACACATAAGCGATTTCTGGGAGAGTGCGGCAGTGAACCCAAGTAGGATGCACAAGTTTCGTACTTGTACATATCACAAGGGTTCACTTCGCACTCTCCCCGATGTCACATAGTGTCACAATATATTTTAATAATCGGAATTCTAAAAAAGGAGGAAAGTAATGATAAAAAGTAATTTGATGCCGAAACACTGTTTAATTCCCGTTTCGACAAATCTCGGGCACTCGATATGTCCTACTTTTCTAGCACAAGTCATGTCGAAATCCACGGAAATTTTCGGCATGACTTTTGCTAAAAATTGAACATATCGAGCGCCTGAAATTTGCCGGAACGGAAATGAATCGACATTCCGACAAAACATAGGCCACTTATATATATCCTGGAAACAATATCTAACAACCTAATAGAAAAATATAAAAATATGCTAACAAAAATCCTACTTTGCAATTATTTAACATGTGCTTTAGGGATATTTTGTAATTACCTTAGTTCCTAATTGCCTCAATATGCTAACAAAAATCCTAATTTGCAATTATTTAACAACCTAACGATGGTCTCCGGCGAGGGGTTCATGCCATGTTTAACAAAAACACTAGTTTGCCCTAGCTAGTTTGCCCATGTTTTAATCTAACAAAAATCCTATAATATGTTTCAATCCTACAAAAATCCTACAATATGGTTTAACAAAAATCGTACGAACCGAGAGAGGGGATTGAGATGGAGAATCACCAGTGGGCGGCGGCGGCGGCGTGGAGGAGCGGGGCGGCGGCGGTGGAGGAGCGGGGCGGCCGGCGTCGTGGAGGACCGGGGCGGTCGTCGTCGTGGAGGAGCGGGGCGGCGGAGGCGATTCGTGGGAGGGAGTGAGAGAGTTGTGTGCGTGAGGGAGAGAGTGAGAGAGGGAGGCCGCGTGCACCCGGTTTAAGTGATACCATCTGCAGGGCGGGCCAGCAGGGGCGCGCTGCTGACATGTGGGCCCAAAAAACCCGGTCTGTGGTAGCCAAATTAGCAGCGCAGGTATCGCTGCCCGCGCTGCAGATGTCCTATACATCTACAGCGCGTCTTCTATCCTGTGCGCTACTAAAGTGGCCAGCCACTGGAACCCTAGCCGTTTCCCCATAGTAGCAGCGCGGGCACACTGGGACCGCGCTACTAACGATCAATCTTCTACAGCGCGCTAAAATATGACGCGCTGCTAATATATACATGCAGCGCGTGTACTGCTTCCCGCGCTGCTAATGACCATTCTTGTATGTCCATTATCGTAGTAGTCCATGCTAGTGTTGTGTGTTAATGCAATGCTTTCTTGTTCTTACATGTCATGACTAGTATTTTAGAGTTGTGGGATATTGTTATGCTTGATGTTTGTTATAGTTGACATGAACTAAGTTATGCTCTAGTTATTTGTTGCATATAGTATTTGTATCCTAGTGTGATATCTCGTGTGACGATCATCCATGCTTAGCACTATTTCTAGTGTACATGTTATTGCATTGTTGGTGTCTAGCCATCACTCATGCAAGTAATCTTTCATGTCTTATCATGTTTCATGTGTTGTACTAGAGTACTTAGTTCTTTGTACTTCTTATAGATGGTTACCTATGTCCCATGTAAGTATTATGAGTTCTTTAATGCTTGTTGTTATGAGTCATCATATGCTTAGGATGAGTCAAATATGATGTTAGTAGAGTTGTGCTTTGATCATACTCTTAGTGTGCGCATCATGCTTTGTTATTTTAAGCATGTGGTGATGATATAATTCCTGGTGGTCATTAGTATTAGTAGTTCTTTATTATTAAGAGTATGTCCTAGTTTAGTATATTACCATGACAACTTGTATGTTTGATGCTTGTATTATTAGTTCTTCATGATTCTTTATTGGCATGCCTTGTATGATATGTGTCTTACTATTTAGTTGTTGAATTATGTTTCACCATAGTGTTGGTTGACTCTTGTTATAGATACATTTTCTAATAGTTGTTCTGACTAATGTTTGATTATACTTGGTGTTGACCATTATAGATATTTAGATTACATCTAAATATTTATTTGTGGTTAACTTTTACCTTCGTCATGCCATGTTGTGATTGTGTAGTTAAGATGCATAGGATGGTTCCATTCCATGTGTTGATGCCATTGTGTTTGTTATATAATAGTTTCTATATAGTTAGTTGAGACGTGCAGTGAGCACTACTAGCTGCTAGTATCATAGTTCTTATTAGAACGTTAGTCTTGATCGTGGAGCCTTCCTAAGCCATATCAATCTAAACCATGTCACACGTCGAATCATCCATCTCACCTTGTCTATCATGCAACCCCATCTTGAAATATTCATCTTGATCAATATCTTGCTATCCATCCAACCTTGATCTATTTGGAATGTTATTTGGATTTACTTTTCCTTTGGTATTTTTTTTCTTTCATTTGCTATCGTTGCGACGAGTAGGGAGTGACGATATTGGATATGGACAGACTCAAGTTACCGAAGATGGACTCAACAACGAAGGCATGCCTCCCTCTTTGATCATGTTTATCCTATGTTTTACATATTTGCATTGTATTTTATAACCACTATTGCATGCTATTTTATCTCGTAGCTAGCGTGTCGATTGACACATTACCCTGATCCGCTTGTCGCCTATTTACTTGACACCTGAGTCGAACTATATAGTAATCTAGTAGAGTAGAAATGCTTAGCCATGCTAATTATTCTATAGGTGATTATCTGAATGATCTTCGGATCATTAACACTTGAAACTTGTTACTGAGCTTGCTAAGCTAGGTCGGTTGGCCATTTTTGATTTCCTCTACTCTCTTCTACTCTGGGTGAAACTTACCATCTAAATACTGGCGCGGGCGACAGCTGGATCAAGGATTGAAGGAGCGATTGGCTGCCCTTCACGCGGTGAAGGGGGCAATCCGTCGTCCGTGCCGCATGAGGCCCAATAAGTCTTGGATTTGAAGATTGTGACAACCGTACAACCACATGCTATATGGGCACTGGCTTGGTTAATTATTTAGTTCTTCCTTATTATCGGCATCGTTGTACCGCAGATGGGATAGCTGCCTTGCGAGGAGTATCCTCGTCACAAAAGGGGGCAAGGATTGTGAACTGCGGTTACTACCTTGTGAAACCTAGTGGGCATGTCATAGTAAGGGTGGGTCTAATGAAAGACCTCGTCACAATCTCCCTGCCGGTATACAAAATAGTGTACTACGCCAGCGACGGTTGGTGGCATGAAGACGAGATTGTGTCGTGTGGGTAAAGGGTACAACCTCTGCAGAGTGTAAAACTATTCGAATAGTTGTGTCCACGGTCATGGACGGCACATGAATCTTTCTTGGCATACGGGAACCTGTCTTGCTTATTCCCTCTTTGCCCCTATTCTTGGAACCTATGAACGATGTGAGTGGATCGAGGATCCTCACCTTGATGAAAGTTAAGATGGAAAATTCTTGTTTTCGTCTAAACCTCTTATCAAACTATTATGCTTTTTGAAACAAAATTAGCTTTTATGCAAAAGAACCATACAGCCTTCCTTTGAAGCCTCATGTAGTTATTAGGGCCTTTCCCGGGAGGCATGTTGAGTACGAAATGTACTCATGGCAATAATTTTGTTGAACAGAGTTCCATGAAGACGAATGTGATGGTTACGACTACTATGGCGATTTGTAGAAGTGAGGTTACGTGGACTACATCGACTACCTGTGGCTGAGATGGAGTCGCTGCGCATTTTTACTTTCCGTTGTTTCCTGATTGTACAAAATGTCATGAGACATTTTATATGTATGCCATATGGCAGATTATGGTACTTGTAAAATCTTTATGTATTCTGCAATGATACCATTTCGCTGTGTTGTCAATAATGATCCTGGGATTGACAATTAAACACAGGAAGGTCTGGAAATTATTTCCGGGTTCTCACACTTACTTATGTAATCATTTTCATGGAAATTAACAACACAATAAAGATGGCAATTTTGCAAAGTGTTGTTTATTCCTAAAGAATTAACATCTAGCCAACAAATCTTTTCTGATAACTCTTCACACATCAAAAATAACACAAGTTCATCATAAAAATCAAAAGTGATCATGTTATCACACAACTGATTAACAGTTATGTTTTGAAAGTTCATGCATTGAAAATTAAAGTGACCCTCTATACAACAAGTTCACAAGTAAAAGGATAAAGGTCACACAATTCTCTAGCAATTTCATTTAAATCTTTGATCCAAGTGGTTGTTCTTTCATGCTTATGTTGCTTACAATACTTCTCTTCTTCAATCATAGTCCTTTCACAAGGTCTATCCACTTCACAAAAATTAACATGCTTATATAAAACTTCATTTTCAGGAATTGGATCATGCATGTTGCAATTATCATTAACAATTTCATTTTCTTTGCAAATCTCTTTAAAAGGTTCATGGTGCTTGATCCAATTCTCCTTAGGCATATTAAGATGTGAAGCAAAAGATTTAAGGAAATCAACAAGGAGTTGAGAATCAAGCCCAAACTTAGCACTAAACTTATTAAAACGTGCATTTTTAACAAAGGATTTAATGCAATCATACTCATAATTTATACCTGACTCTTTACCTTTGTCGATCTCCCAATCTTAAGTATTGCGTTGAATTCTTTCAAGGAGTTCCCATTTAGCATCAATCTTTTCGTTTATGAAAGAACACATACAGCAAGCATCGAGCAAGTCTTTATCCTGTCGAGAGAGCCTCGCATAAAAATTAGTAATAATTATATCTTTGGGGATCCCATGTTTAGGACATTTTAGCATTAAAGTTTTCAGTCTGCCCCAAGCTTGAGATATGGTCTCTCCGTCATGAGGATAGAAATTATAAACATAATTCCTATTCTCATGAACTTCATGAAGAGGATAAAACTTCGAGTAAAAGAGAGACTGGATCTCTTCCCAATCTAGCAGGTGAGAATCATCTAGTAGCCTATACCATTCCAATGATTTTCCTTTCAGTGACAAGGCAAATAATTTCTTCATGGCTTCACCTCTTGTCAAACCTGAAATCTTAAATAACTCACAAAGTTTTGTAAGTTTCAACAAGTGAATACTAGGATTGACTGTCCCGTCATAACAATCATTTATAATTATTTCAATTATCCCAAGTGGTATTTCGAATGGGATACATTCACTAGGTGGAGGAGACTTCTCTACCACGGGTGTGGTAAAGCGGCCTTCCCCAAGCAGAGAACTAAGAGTGCAGTTTTCCATAAACATAATTAGTGAAAATAAAAACAAGAAACAAAAATATTTAATTGCAAGATCTAAAGATATACCTTAAAGCAATCACATCCTCGGTAACGGCGCTAGAAATAGCTTGATGTCTATGCACGCTTCTATTCTTGTAGACTATGTTGGGCCTCCAAGCGCAGAGGTTTGTAGGACAGCACCAATTTCCCTCAAGTGGATGACCTCAGGTTTATCGAACTCAGGGAAGTAGAGGTTGAAGATGGTATCTCTCAAGCAACCCTGCAATTAAGATACAAGAAGTCTCTTGTGTCCCCAACACACCTAATACAACTAGGAGTTGTATAGGTGCACTAGTTCGGCGAAGAGATGGTAAAATATGGGTGATAGGTGTGGCAAAACAAAGTAATATAAATCTTTAATAAAAAGTGCAGCAAGCAAACAAGTGGTAATCGTGAGCACAAACGGTATTGTGATGGTGGAAACAAGGCCTAGGCTTCATACTTTCACTAGTGGCAACTCCCAACAACATTAACACAGTCTAATCACATGATATTTCATATAAAACATGCATTAGAGACGTATTCGGAGGTCATTCCTTTGTGATCAAGAGAGGACGAGAATTATGTAGGGCTACAAAAGCACACCTCAGAGTTCGTAGTTCTCATCTATGGATTTCCCAATGTCACCGCGGCCATCCAAAGAGAGTACCAAAATCACCACAACATATCTCACGCATCATGGAGGGAGGAAGCAACGACGATGGAGATGAATCCGGGGGCACTTCCCCGTCCCAGCAGGGTGCTGGCACAGGAACTCTGGTCCCCCGAAGCTTGTTGGCGATGGCGGCGGAGATCGGAATTGCTTCTGGAGAAAAGGGTTCTGGCATCAGGGTTTTCGCGACGGGAGTATAAACCAGAGCCAAAGCGGGGCACCGGGGGAGGTCCCAGTCGCCCAGGCGGCCACCCGACGCTGGTGGACCCCTGGTCGTACCAGGAGGACACCTGGGGGTTGTGGGCCACCCCAGAGCCCCATCCTCCGGTTGGAGGACTGTTCTAGAGCGCTAATTTTTATATATATTTTTCGGAATTTTCTGAGCACTTTTAATAATGGGAAAACCTGAAATACAAAAACTGCAGAAAACAAGAACTGGTCCTATGGTGCACTGAGTTAATAAGTTAGTCCAAATATGATCAAAAGTGTATGAAAGTGTATCTAGATCATAGCAATATCACAAAAAACATGCATGGAGCAAGAAGAAATTATAGATACGTTTGGGACGTATCACATGATATCGTCACTGTAGCTCATCCTCGTAGTAGAGGATGAGGTTGCAGCTCTAGTCACTCTATCTGTTGGCTCGGGCCTCTTCTTCCCAATCCATTCCTTAGCTTTTCCAAATAAACTCATTTCTGAAATTTTTGGCAAGTTATAAAAACTAATATTTAAGCAAAATGAGTTGAGGCAAACTACTCTACTCACTTCCCCAAGGCATAAACTTGCATCAAAACTTCAAAAATAAATTTCTAAGCATGCTTGCAAGCTCATATGAACAGCACCAAGAACTCCTAAATACTCACAAATAAGACCACCAATCAAAATTATAATTCGAAGGGTGGAGAAGTAACATACCAGGGAGCAAATGATCAAAATCTCAATGCAAATGATGGGTTGTAGAGAGAGATTGATATTCGCAGCCAAGAGCACCAAGAACTCTGGTTCCAGCAGCAAACTTGCGATTTTTGGGCAAGAGAGAGAGAGGAAGAAGAAGTACCTGGAAAGGGGCCCTGGTGGCGCCTCCTGGACCAGGGGTGGCCCCCCTGGTCAGCCCTAGGTGCCCGTGTGCCTCATTGTTTATGAAATTTTTTAATATAATTTTTCTGGAATTTTTCTGACAACTTCATTTTTGAAAAAATTCCGAGGTAGCGAAAGCTGCAAAAACTTCCGGAAGGCTCAAAGCAGTGGTTAAACATATGAAGTTTCAAAACCATAAACTTTGGTACAACAAGAAGGATGAAAGCTAAAGGAAATGCAAATACAACAAGCTCCCCTTTTTACTCATATAAAACTTGGTTGTTAGCAAGGTTGATCAAGTCTTGCTACAAAACAAGTGGTATATCGAGAAAAAAGTTTCACTTATTATTAAGCATTCAAGGTACCTTTATTTTAATGGACATTGTCCCCACCATAATTGTTTTATATTTGTGGTGCACGTGTAGAGGAGAATCCCAATCACCAATCTTCACGGTCTCAATATTCTCAATGGAGTTAAGGCCATGCCTTTTATCGATCTTCTTCGGAAAATAAACCGTGTGTTCTTTATCATTAACATTGGAAGTGACCTTTCCTTTGTTGCAATCAATGATAGCACCTGCGGTGTTAAGAAAATGTCTACCAAGGATAATGGACATGCTCCCATCTTTGGGCGTGTCAAGCACAACGAAATCAGTAAGAATCAAGCAATTAGCAACTTCAACAGGAACATCCTCACAAATACCAATGGGAACGGCTATCGACATGTCAGCCATTTGGAGAGAGAGATATGTGGGGATTAGTTTATCTAGACAAAGCCTCTTGTAAAGGGAGAAAGGCATAACACTCACTCCTGCACCAAGATCACATGAAGCAGTTCTAACATAATTATTCTTGATGCAGCAAAGAATGGTGGGTATACCTGGATCACCAAGCTCCTCAGGAATCTTCCCACTGAAAGTATAATTAGCAATCATAGTAGATATTGCCTCATTAGGAACTTTTCTTTTATTATTCACAATATCTTTCATATACCTCAAATACGGAGGCAATTTAATAGCATCAGTCAAAGGAATTTGAAGAAAAAGAGGCTTCATCCTTTTAAAAAAATTATTGTAGTGCTCTTCTTCTTTAGTTTTGAGAAACTTACCTCAGAAGGTGTAACAGCCCAGATTTCACAAAAATTTAAATTTTTGTTTTCAGTGTGAATTTTTTGATTGTCTGATTTGTTTGCGGTGTTTGCATCCCCGATTTATCGATCGGCGATTATTTTTCCCCTCTTATCTCATACCAGATGGAGACCGACCCTTTCCACCCTGACACTCGACCTTTGCGACACCGGGTTTCACCCGATCACCGTCGCGAAACCCGCACAAGACCAGCCGTAGCCAACAGAGCGAAAAACCTCGTTTAATAATTACGTGGGTTACTTTGATAGCGCGTTGGAAAGTGTTCTCAGAACGGTTCCAGCGCGAGGTGAACGCCGCCGGCTCGACACGCTGATCGCGCAGTTCGAAGTTTTACCCGAATCGGAGGTCCTGCGGAACCCCCGCGGTCAGAAACGTAAACACCGCGTGCGCGAGAGAAAAAACCGGGGATGTTTTTTCAAACTGATAGCCACCTGGGCTATATATAGACCACCACTCTCCCACCCCTTTCTAGGGTTTCCCCTAGCCAAAATTGCAGCCACACCCCTCCACTTTGCTCAGATCTGCCCATTTTATCCCAAAATCCCGAAATCCTAACTCCTAGGCGATCTGGACCGTTGGATCGGCCGATCCAATGGCCCAGATGCGCCCCAGACTCCCACCAACCTTTCTTCCTCTTCCAAACCGAGGCGCCGCCGCCTGGAGCTCGTCCCGCGGCCGGATCCGCCACCCCGCCGCCGGATCTAGAGCCGCGCTCCTCCTCCCGCACCGAGCCCCCTCGTTTGCTCCGCGCCCCACCAAGCGCCGCCCCTCGCCGGTGTAGCTCCCCGCCGGCGCCGCCCTGGCCGTCGGCCTCATCCTGGAGAGGACGAGCCACGCCTGTGGTCGCCCCAGTGGGCCGACGCGCCCCTAGTGGCCCAGCAACCGGCCTGGGTCGGCCTCCTCCTCGTAGTCCACCTCGGGCCAGATGGGCCGAGGCCCATGGTGAGGCCCTTTTTATTTATTTTTTCCCTGCGGGTCTTTTCCAAATTTCACTAATTCTTGAATATTTGTGTTGCTGATTCAATTTTGCGACGATAATTGCGAGTAAACCGTAGCTCGGATGCAGTTGCGCCCAAAAGGAAAATTGTTTAGAATTGTGTGTACTTCAATCCATATTTTGTGAGCATTTTGATTTGAGGTCATCTTGATGTTGTTAATCTGTGTTGAAGTGGGCATCAGGCTGTTAAATGCTATTATTTCCTGTTAGTGTGTTGTTGCTGTTATTTTATTGCAAGTTTGATTGATGATTGTGTCACATCCATGAGGCCGATTGCATTAATTCTTGTTGCATACTGTTAAGCATCATGTCTACTTCAATGCTTTGCATTCACATGTCATATTTGTCTTCTCCATGATGTTTGTTTCATCACCCAAAGTAGCTACCCTGTTGTTAGTGTGCTGCTGTTTATATAAAGTTGCTACTTTGCTTCCCTATATCTTTTTAACCGTTCGTCCTATTGAGCATTGCAATATGTCATTTTGATCTATGCCATGTCTACTTATATTATATGTATTGCATTGTCATGTTTACATTTCTGGTCATAGTTATGTTTAGCTCCAAAGTTGCTATGCCACTGTTTTTCACAGCCACCTCTGTTTTCACTAAGTCTGTAACTTTCCGATGTCATGTTGCATGCTTAATATCTTTTGATCTGTGTTGCCTATGACCTTGATTCTTGTTTTTACCTGATCATCATCATGCCTACTCCATGCTCATATATTTATATGTCATGTTGCTGCACTTTTACATATAGTTTTGCTCATGTTTATAAAGCATAAAAATAACAGTTTCTGCCATGTTTTCCTGATTTTCACTAAGTCCTTGATCAGGAATGCTTTATAGCTTTTTGTGTTGCTTATAACTAGTGAACCATGATGCCTTTTTGCATGATTCTTTTTTCCATGCCTTTCTTGTCATGTCTCCTATAGTTGCATATAATTTTTGTGCATTTTTACAACCTTTTGCTTGTTTATTTTTTGCTCTAAAGTGTGCTACCTGATGTTGGCAGATTGTGTTCCAAACTTGTATTGCTTGTATCTTTTTAACCGTAACTCCGTTTGGAGTGTTCTTTATATGTAACTTGATAGAATTTCGTGTACTTTGTGTTTATGTTGCTGTTTGCTGTTGTTAACCAACCTAAAATATGGTTTAGGGCAGAACAGTACCAAATGCTTAAATTGTCGTGGGGTACTTAGTGTATGCCATGTTTAGGGTGTTGCCTCACTTAAATTGACTAGCATAGATAGTTTCCTCTATGCTTCACCTATTGCCGTGTTTGTGTGATGTTCCATGCTTGAGTGAGATGCCATGTTAACAACCTTTTCTCATCTTGTGTAGCTAAAAAACTCGAACCATTATAAATGTGCGGTATCATCGTGTGTGACGACTACTTCACTTAACCTGTTAGTAATCGCTCTCGACGATAGATACGATGCCGTAGTGCGTTGTCTCGTGTTGCCGTCTTGTTGATGCTTTCTCGTGATTGCTTAGTAGTAATAGATGCTTGCTCGTCGATTGCCTTTTCCAGTGTTTCCTTCTTGAGTGCTTCCGCGGGTACCTCTCGGAGACGTTGCGAGCTAGCGATCGACTTCACCTTCGGATCGTCTTCTCATCAGGTAAGGGGAGCATATATCATGATTATAACTTTCAGCTCACTCGCGCCTAGGTGTAGGATAGAACGATTGCTTGATCCTACCACCTTATGTTCATGCCTCTCAAATAAACCCAAACAGCCATGTCCCTCCAAATCCCAGCAAACCTTGTTCGGCTATGTTACTTTTGCTCGCTGCTCATCCACCGCTTAGTATGCATGCTAGGATGTTATCAACTGTTACCTCATGTTACTCCTTGGTTTGGGCTATCACATTTTTATATTGTTGTGGATGATATGATTATTATAATGTTGACTATATTCGACGAAGGATGGAAGGTCTAGGCTATCCCGCCCCGACGCTTTGTTCCATTCGAGTCACCAAGGTTCCGAGTTCCGGGTATTGGTTCTAAGACTGAGCGTGCCTAACCGCGTGTGGGATGCTATGGGGTCCCCTTTTCTTACCTACCTAGCTTCAAACATTTCTAGTGGTGGCACAAGCTGATTTACCATTTGAAAACCGTGTGTGTGTCTGTCGGGTCGCTCCTAGTAGATGTTCTTTAAAACAAACCGGGCCAGTGGGAACATGGTTTTCCTGTTGGTCCACCTAATCAGCTAGGACCCGGCCTCATGTGAGAATCACCGGCAATCCGACCTGCGTCATACGGTAGAGTCCGATCCGAGAGTGTGCCGGCTTTTGGATTGGGTGTTGACTCCCCGGGGTCCACCCGGATTTGTTCGTTCTTAGCTAGAGGGACATGTCGTTTCGGATCTCTCGGGACATAATTATAAAATGGCTGCCTGTGATGGGTAGAAACTAAGAGAGATGGGCGTGCGTGCGGAGCCTTGTAATGGGCAGTTGGTACACCCCTGCAGGGTTAAATCTTTTCGAGAAGCCGTGTCCACGGTTATGGACGACTTGGAACCTACGTCTTGTTCATAGATAACATCAACTGAATTATAACTATAACTTGATCAACGTGTGTGTGCCTTGACTGCTTCTTCTTCATCGGGTGATGAAGAGGAGGACAAGGATGTGATAGGTGTTATGCTTGCGTAAGTAGTTGATAGCAAGACTTGTTGGAGGCGATTCCTCATCGAATGCTTGGTTCTCATCTTACTCTAAAATAGACCGTTAGCCAGTCATATATTGCTAGTGCGTCTGCAACCTCACCACTACCCCCATCTTACCCGTGAGAAGTTAGTTACAAGACTTTGATATACTCTCACCCCTTTCTTTTCTTTTCCCTTTTATGTTTTGCCTGATCGGCCGCTGCAGTTGATTACTACCTCGACTCTTCTTCTGGACGCCTTTGTGGAGACTCGACGACGACTAGTTAGGTGGATCCCGGCGGAGAGCCTGGACCCGTGTGGTTACGGGAATGGTATGTTTTACCTTTGCCGCTAGGCATTTGATTGTAGTCTGTACTCAGACATGTATCTTCCGCTGTTGTATTGTATTAAGGCAGTTGTATGCCGATTGTATGAGATGTTGTATCCATGTAGTTGTAATGTTGTGATATCACATTGGAAATCCGGGGCATATGGCATTGTCATATGTCGCGGTGGGACCGATATGTGGTCTGTCCCCGGATTTGGATGGAAACATCTTGATCTGGAACAGTACCGCATATCTGTCCTTACAACTTGGTATCAGAGCCTTACCAACCATAGGATCCCTTCTCTGGACGAAGTCGAGTCTAGACAAAAACTATTTTGTAGTTACTAAGTTAGTTATCGGAGAGTAGGAATCTTTTTACTCCTTATCCTTGCTCTGGTCAGGACAAGTGTCGTAAGTGTTTTAATTCTCGTCTTATCCCCTTCAAACTTTAGGATCTCGAGGAGTGGAGTTTTGGAACCGTTACAATGCCTTGCTTGCAGCGTATTGTCTCGATTCCGAATCTCAGGTTGGGAAATCATGTAGTACCTTTAGTCTGTCCGACTCTGGTTTATAACTTGCTCATCCGTTGACTTCAGTCCTCTTGCCTAGTATCCTCACGATTTGAGTGAGAATGCTTCCCGTGATCGTCGCTTGGACTATCGTTCTTCCTCTTGATCTCCCGATGGTTTCGTTTTCCAACGTTGTCGTCTCTCTGCGGAAATTTATCTTGACAGAATGTTCGACGTCGACATGGAGCAGAGTCTCTTGTTGGTGGTGTTGAAGATCGTCGACTCTCTTTTCTCTCTCCCCTCTCCCCCGGATCGTCCTGGATCTCAGGACGAGATCCCTTGTTGGTTGTGTTGTATTGTAACAGCCCAGATTTCACAAAAACTAAAATTTCTGTTTTCGGTGTGAATTGTTTGATTGTCTGATTTGTTTGCGGTGTTTGCATCCCCGATTTATCGATCGGTGATATTTTTCCCCCTCTTATCTCGTACCGGAAGGAGACCGACCCTTGCCACCCTGACACTCGATCTTTGCGACACCGGGTTTCACCCGATCACCGTCGCGGAACCCGCACAAGACCAGTCGTAGCCAACGGAACGAAAAACCCCGTTTAATAATTAAGCGGGTTATTTTTATAGCGCGCCGAAAAGTGTTCTCGGAACGGTTCCAGCGCGAAGTGAACGCCGCCGGCTCGACACGCTGATCGCGCAGCCTGTGTTCGCCCCAGTGAGTCGGCGCGCACCTGGTGGCCCAGCAACCGGCCTCGACCGGCCTCCTCCTCGCAGTCCACCTCAGGCCAGATGGGCCAAGGCCCATGGTGAGGCCCTTTTTATTTATTTATTTTTCCTGCGGATCTTTTCCAAATTTCACTAATTCTGGAATATTTGTGTTGCTGATTCAATTTTGGGACGATAATTGTGAGTAAACCGTAGCCCGGATGCAGTTGCGCCCAAAAGGAAAATTGTTTAGAATTGTGTGTACTTCAATCCATCTTTTGTGAGCATTTTGATTTGAGGTCATCTTGATGTTGTTAATCTGTGTTGAAGTGGGCATCAGGCTGTTAATTGCTATTATTTCCTGTTAGTGTGTTGTTGCTGTTATTTTATTGCAAGTTTGATTAATGATTGTGTCACATCCATGAGGCTTATTGCATTAATTCTTGTTGCATACTGTTAAGCATCATGTCTACTTCAATGCTTTGCATTCACATGTCATATTTGCCTGCTGCATGATGTTTGTTTCATCACCCAAAGTAGCTACCCTGTTGTTAGTGTGCTGCTGTTTATATAAAGTTGCTACTTTGCTGCCCTATATCTTTTTAACCGTTCATCCTATTGAGCATTGCAATATGTCATTTTGATCTATGCCATGTCTACTTCCATTATATGTATTGCATTGTCATGTTTACATTTCTGGTCATAGTTATGTTTAGCTCCAAAGTTGCTATGCCACTGTTTTTCACAGCCACCTCTGTTTTCACTAAGTCTGTAACTTTCCGATGTCATGTTGCATGATTAATATCTTTTGATCTGTGTTGCCTATGACCTTGATTCTTGTTTTTACATGATCATCATCATGCCTACTCCATGCTCATATATTTATATGTCATGTTGCTGCACTTTTACATATAGTTTTGCTTCTGTTTATAAAGCATAAAAATAACAGTTTCTGCCATGTTTTCCTGATTTTCACTAAGTCCTTGATCATGAATGTTTTATAGCTTTTTGTGTTGCTTCTAACTAGTGAACCATGATGCCTTTTTCATGATTATTTTTTCCATGCCTTCCTTGTCATGTCTACTATAGTTGCATATAATTTTTGTGCTTGTTTACAACCTTTTGCTTGTTTATTTTTTGCTCTAAAGTGTGCTACCTGATGTTAGCAGATTGTGTTCCAAACTTGTATTGCTTGTATCTTTTTAACCGTAACTCCGTTTGGAGTGTTCTTTATATGTAACTTGATTAGAATTTCGTGTACTTTGTGTTTATGCTGTTGTTTGCTGTTGTTAACCAACCTAAAATATGGTTTAGGGAAGAACAGTACCAAATGCTTAAATTGTCGTGGGGTACTTAGTGTATGCCATGTTTAGGGTGTTGCCTCACTTAAATTGACAAGCATAGATAGTTTCCTTTATGCTTCACCTATTTCCGTGTTTGTGTGATGTGCCATGCTTGAGTGAGATGCCATGTTAACAACCTTTCCTCATCTTGTGTAGCTAAACAACTAGAACCATTATAAACGTGCGGTATCGTCGTGTGTGACGAGTACTTCACTTAACCTGTTAGTAATTGCTCTCGACGATAGATACGATGTCGTAGTGCGTTGTCTCGTGTTGCCGTCTTGTTGATGCTTGCTCGTGATTGCTTAGTAGTAATAGATGCTTGCTTGTTGATTGCCTTTTCAAGTGTTTCCTTCTTGAGTGCTTCCGCGGGTACCTCTCGGAGACGTTGCGAGCTTGCGATCGACTTCACCTTCGGATCGTCTTCTCATCAGGTAAGGGGAGAATATATCATGCTTATAACTTTCAGCTCACTCGCGCCTAGGTGTAGGATAGAACGATTGCTTGATCCTACCACCTTATGTTCATACCTCTCAAATAAACCCAAACAGCCATGTCCCTCCACATCCCAGCAAACCTTGTTCGGCTATGTTACTTTTGCTCGCTGGTCATCCACTGCTTAGTATGCATGCTAGGATGTTATCAACTTTTACCTCCTGTTACTCCTTGGTTTGGGCTATCACATTATTATATTGTTGTGGATGATATGATTATTATAATGTTGACTATATTTGACGAAGGATGGAAGGTCTAGTCTATCCCGCCCCGACGCTTTGTTCAATTTGAGTCACCTAGGATCTGAGTTCCGGTTATTGGTTCTAATACTAAGCGTGACTAACCGCGTGTGGGATGCTATGGGGTCCCCTTTTCTTACCTACCTAGCTTCAAACATTTCTAGTGGTGGCCCAAGCTGATTTACCATTTGAAAACCATGTGTGTGTCTGTCGGGTCGCTCCTAGAAGATGTTCTTTAAAAAAAACCGGGCCAGTGGGAACATGGTTTTCTTGTTGGTCCACCTGATCAGCTAGGACCCGGCCTCATGTGATAATTATCGGCAATCCGACCTGCGTCATACGGTAGAGTCCGATCCGAGAGCGTGGCCGGCTTTTGGATTGGGTGTCGACTCCCCGGGGGCCACCCGGATTTGTTCGTTGTTAGCTAGAGGGACCTGTCGTTTCGGATCTCTCGAGACTAAATCATAAAATGGCTGCCCATGATGGGTAGAAACTGAGAGATATGGGTGTGCGTGCGGAGCCTTGTAATGGGCAGTTGGTACACCCCTGCAGGGTTAAATCTTTTCGAGAAGCCGTGTCCACGGTTATGGACGACTTGGAACCTACGTCTTGTTCATAGATAACATCAACTAAATCATAACTATAACTTGATCAACGTGTGTGTGCCTTGACTGCTTCTTCTTCATCGGGTGATGAAGAGGAGGACAAGGATAGGATAGGTGTTATGCTTGCATAAGTAGTTGATAGCAAGACTTGTTGGAGGCGATTCATCATCGAATGCTTGGTTCTCATCTTACTCTAAAATAGACCGTTAGCCACTCATATATTGCTAGTGCGTCTGCAACCTCACCACTACCCCCATCTTACCCGTGAGAAGTTAGTTACAAGACTTTGATATATTCTAACCCCTTTCTTTTCTTTTCCCTTTTATGTTTTTCCTGATCGGCCGCAGCAGTTGATTACTACCTCGAATCTTCTTCCGGACGCCTTCGTGGAGACTCGACGACGACTAGTTAGGTGGATCCCGGCGGAGAGCCTGGACCCGTGTGGTTACGGGAATGGTGTTTTTTACCTTTGCCGCTAGGCATTTGATTGTAGTCTGTACTTAGACATGTATCTTCCGCTGTTGTATTGTATTAAGGCAGTTGTATGCCGATTGTATGAGATGTTGTATCATGTAGTTGTAATGTTGTGATACCACGTTGGAAATCCGGGGCATATGGCATTGTCATATGTCGTGGTGGGACCGATATGTGCTTCGTCCCCGGATCTGCAAGGAAACATCTTGATCTGGAACAGTACTGCATATCGGGCCTTACATAAGGGCATTGGTTTTTCTACACATGGTTCTCGTTCCTTCCCATGCTTCCTTGCAATGAAGTCTTCTCTAGTATATCTCTTGCGTTTATCAGGTGCGTCTTCTTCTCGTACTTCAGGAGGATCATTCTTCTCATTATCTTTCTTAGGTTCAACACCATCTTCAGTTTTAGCATCAGAAGTAGATATACTATTAGGATCAACAATAGGTTCTCCATCAATTATGGGATCATTTGAAATGTCAGCTTCCTTGTGTTTCTTCTTCTTCTTCTTAGGGGGGTTGACATTGTATTCTTCCTGCAATTGAGAATCTTGCTTGATTCTCTTAGGATGTCCCTCTGGATAAAGAGGGTCTTGGGTGTGTGTGCCACCTCGGGTTTTAATCCCCAAAAGCCTGCATGTCATCTTATTTGGCATTGTTAGCAAGAAAATATTTTTGCACATTAGAAATTTGTTCAATCTGAGTTTGAACCGTATGAAAATGCTTAACAAGTTCTTTAACATCATTAACAGTTCTACCTAAGACATCAAGAAAAATTTTGATAGCAAGGGAATTATCATGCAACTGACTTTGAATCCTATCATTAAAGTGACTTTGCTTCATAATAAAATTATCAAGCTCATCGAAACATTGATCAGGAGGCTTACCATGAGGTATGTCACTTGCATTGAAATCTAAAAGAGAGTGTACCTCTACCATAGGAGGGTGAGTTATAGGCTCACAAAGTTTTTCAATTGGAGGTAGATTATTCACATCTTCAGCTTTAATGCCTCTCTCTTTAATAGACTTCTTTTCTTCTTGCATATATTCGGGGTTCAAGACGAGAATTCCACCCTTCTTTGGTGGTGGAGGTGGTTCAGGGACGGACCAGCCATCATGATTCTTGGCTATCTTGCCCATTAGTGCTTCAGCATCATCCGGCGTTCTTTCCTTGAAAACAGAACCAGCACGACTCTCTAGATAGGTTCTAGATTCATCGGTTAGACCAGCATAAAATATATCAAGAAATTCATTCTTTGGGACTCCATGTCCCAGTCTAGCCTTGAGTAAAGTGCAATACCTCCCCCAAGCTTTAGGGAGGTGCTCATACTGCAAATGTTTGAAGTTATAAATTCTTTGGAAAGTAGCATGTTGCATATGAGCAGGAAAATATTTAGCAACAAAAGCTTGAGCTAATTCTTGAGGACTTTTAATAGAACCACAAGGTAGTGCATCATACCATGCTTTAGCACCCTCCTTCAAAGAAAAAGGAAGAAGCTTACTAACATAATAATTTATCTTCTTGTCCTCTGTGGCGGATAAGCCACTTAACTCAGTGAGTTTAGTAAGCTGTGCAATAGCGTCGTCATTTTCTCTGCCATAAAAGGGGTCAGCTTCAAGTATAGATATAAGTGAAAGATCAACAGAGAAATCAAACTCAGCATCTTCAATGCAAATAGGAGATGAAGCAAATTTAGGATCGGGAGTAAACTTGTTCTTCATAGAGTGCTTTTCAAGCAGCTTCTTGACCAAATAGCTACTGGTAGAAACCTCAGCCCGAGGAGGGACTACTCATGCATCATGGAGGGAGGAAGCAACGACGATGGAGATGAATCCGGGGGCACTTCCCCGTCCCAGCAGGGTTCCGGCACAGGAATTCTGGTCCCCCGAAGCTTGTTGGCGATGGCGGAGGATATCGGAATTGCTTCTGGAGAAAAGGATTCTGGCATCAGGGTTTTCGTGATGGGAGTATAAATAAGAGCCAAAGGGGGGCACCGGGGGAGGTCCCAGTCGCCCAGGCGGCCACTCGACGCGGGTGGACCCCTGGTCGCGCCAGGAGGGCGCCTGGGGGCTATGGGCCACCCCAGGGGCCCATCCTCCGTCTTGAGGACTCTTCTAGAACGCTAATTTTTATATATTTTTCCTGAAATTTTCTGAGCACTTTTAATAATGGGAAACCCTGAAATACAAAAACAGGAACTGGCACTGTGGTTCACTGAGTTAATAAGTTAGTCCAAATATGATCAAAAGTGTATGAAAGTGTATCTAGATCATAGAAATATCACACAAAACATGCATGGAGCAAGTAGAAATTATAGATACGTTTGGGACGTATCAACATCCCGAAGCTTAATTCATGTTCGTCCTCGAGTAGGTAAATGATAACAAGCATAATTTCTGTGGTGACATACTAGCAACCATATAAAAACTTTGAAAAGTAAACTAATCAAGGTATGTGATTCAATTCAAGTCATAACATGCAAGAGTCTATATTGGCATTGAAACAAGCAACAAAAGAACATTAGGTGCAAGAGCTCTCGTTGTACGTGAATCTAATGTCTCCAAATGGTGTTTGCGTGCAAGAAGGGGGATATGGGAATACGAGAGAAAAAAATATTTGTGTTGAGAACTCCATCTACTAAAGTTTCACACTTGGTCTTCTTTGGAATCTTATCTTGACTCGTCCCCATACAACTAGCCAGGTACAAGTCAATTTTATCCACTCCTTTTCGATATTTTGAGCACTCATGCAATGGATGAGCGTAAGCACGAAAGTTGACACTTAGGATGGCAAAGAGAGAAATATGGTGGAGGAGGAAGACAAAAAGGTGAGAAAGGCTCGCATCAATGAGGACAATCATAGGCAAGAAATCCAAATGATAGATATGATGTGAGGAGTAGGGATTGCCATGCAACGGGTGCACATATGAGCTAAGAAAAGCTATCCAATGGAACTAGTGGGGGTGCATCCAACTTGCTCTCTCATGAATACCTAGATCTCGTTTGAGGAGGCTCATCCTTGGAATATGCAAGCCAAGTTCTATAGTGTGCAGGTCCCTACATAGCTATATGCATAAATGATCATCTCTATGGAGTACAAGGATAAGAGGGAGTACTAGTGTGGATCTTTCAAAAGAGTAGTAGTGTTGCCCCTTTCTCTCTTTTTATTTTCTTTTTCCCTTTTTTCTATTTTTTTTATTTTTTTGGTGGCCTCAATGGCTCTTTCTATTTTACTCTCATTTGTCCTCTTTGGGATCTTTTCTTTTGTCCACTTTGGGATCTTTTCCTCACTTAAGGGCAACACTCTATTTTACAAGAAGGTAAAGAAGATCTTCACACTTTACAAGGTACTCAAACATAAAGAAGATGTAGCTATCATGATGTATGCAATGGATGCCTCTGCCAGTGTAGAAGGAACATGTATGACATGAAGATCAAATCATGAAGAGGTGGATGTTGCATGGAAATTTATCTCGGAAAGGCTATGGAAATGCCTTGATAGGTAGGTATGGTGGTTGTTTCGAGGAAAGATATAAGGACGTTTATGATGACACAGTGTATCATGCCAAGGTTTTGGATGCACCGGCGAAGGTGGACGCCAACTCTCGGAGTGAGAAGAGGGCAATGCACGATTATGAATACGCTAGCAAATATGAGGAGGTGTAAGTGTCAACTTTCAATACTTACATTAGTCTGAAGAACTCATTCACTTATTATCGGTAACTCTCAATCTAATGAGGAGGTTCACAAAGAGACAAGTACCCCGAGGAGGAGTCTATGGGGATTTGGTTATCCTTGCGCATCCTCGACTCATGGTACGTGAGTGTACTCTAATATCTGATCCCTCAAAAGATTAGTGATCCATCTAGTAGCTAGAGTTCTCAACTGGTTTTGTAGGTTTTTGAAAATAAACATGGACTGCCCAAAATACGACACCTATCACTAATAGGCTAGATCTCTTGACACCAAAAGTTCACACATTACTCACAACAATACCTCAAAAATATTGCAAGTTACCACTAAAATTAAATAGCAACCTCAATTACCTACTTTCAAGACAAGACACAACTCAGTGCAACAACCAACTCTCTTAACAAGATAAACATGAAAACTAAAGAGATTTCCAGCAACAAACTAAAGAAAAGCCAAGGCTCTTGCTAAAGACAAACTAAAACTAAAACTAAACATGGCAGTAGCTACGAAAAGATAAAGAACACACAACAGTAAAAAGATAGGCATGAAAAATCCTATGATGTGTTCTAGATTGAAGTGGAGCGTGTTTCTCTCCCAGACAAAGTAATCTGGGGTCTAACTTGTTATGAACAGCAATCAAAGCTAAAGAAAACTAAAAAGGAAACCTAAGAGCGAGACGCTCCAACCATAGCACATAACGCATGAAGTGATAAAAATATAGTGAGACGAAGGACGAACTGATGATTATTGATGGAGAAGGGGATGCATGGGGGCATCCCCAAGCTTAGACGCTTGATTCTCCTTGAATATTTATTTGTGATGCATAGGGAATCCCCAAGCTTGAGCGTTTGACACTTCCGGATCTTCTTTCATGATCTTCCCTCGCACACTTGAAAACTCCCTTCATACATAACTCATCATAAGCTGATTAGAGAGGTTAGTACCCTTAATAAATAAAAAAATTCCATTGGATATAAAGATATTCTTGAAGAGCTACTGTTTCTTGATATTTCCAAAAAAATGCAAAGAAAAAGCAAGCTTAAGGTTTGCAAAAGTAAGGAAAGGAAAAACGTGGCAGAATCTGTGAAAAACAGAACAGCAGGTAGTAGAGAAATTTTTTCGGGGCACTTCTGCAACTAAAATAAAAAAACTCAGAACATACGAAAGTTTCACAATTGTATGGAGCATGATGTGTAAAACATTCAGCTCAAAAATATGAACTGGTGATTTGTTTTGATTTTTTCCGTCAAGCAGACAAAATTTGTTTTCTCGACAGCATGTCACAACTCTTGCTTTCCTTATCATAAGAGGCTAAACTTGGCACAAAGCTTGAAAATAAAGATACAATGATGTTGCTACAGTACTAACAATCATCAAGACCACTAAAAACTGGAAGTAAAAACTCAAAGTAAAGATAACAAGGGTTGTCTCCCTAGAGCTCTTTCTTTATAGCCATCAAGATAGGCTTAAGATTTTAATGATGCTCTCGTAGGAATAAGAGTTGAAGAACAAAAGAGAGCATCAAGAAGCAAATACCAAACACATTTAAGTCTAACATGCTCCCTGTGCATAGGAATATTGCAATAGAATAATTCATTTACCCACAAAGCAATAAGCATAGAAATGCAAAACAAGTGCAGCTCCAAAACCTTCAACATAAAGAGAGGGAACGTGATATTATTAAAATATCTATAAGCATATGTTCCCTTCTCATAATAATTTTCAGTGGGATCATGAATAAACTCAACAATATAAGTATCACATAAAGCATTGTTACCATGATCCACATGCAAAAGGGTACTCTTACCCTCCACATAAGCATAATCTTTCACATTGGTAATAGTGGGAGTAGGACTATCATAAACAACCTGAACACTATATATTAATTGTGTATTAGGAAGATGGTGTTCAGCAAGGGAGTAATTCCCTTTATGATTATGACAAGTTTCATAAGGATAATTTCTCCTTATGTCATAGGTACCTTTACAATCACTATAGATAGGAGTTATAACATCATCATAGTAGAGAAGAGCATCATCATTGCTAGCAACTATATTTGTAAACATGTTGCCTTTATTCTTACTAGCAAAAGAATTATCAATTACCACATCACTAAATGGTAAAGGACTTGCAATCCTATCATCCCCAAGCTTAGAGCTTTCCATATCATCACTCTCAGAGTTGGTACCAAAAAGATTTTCAAGATCATAAGTAGCATTATCATCATTTTCCCAATCACAAAAAGTAACATGCATATTACAATCAAAATCATCTTCAATAGTGCCTACGAACTTAACATCGGGATAATAATGTATGCAATCAATCTCACCATCCTCCAAAACAATTTGTCCGTTAGGATAAAAATTGATGCGAGGAATATGCTCAGGCCAGGTTGATACCCATTATTCTTTTTTTTTAAGCTTTCAAACTGAAGGGTAAAGCACCCCCCAGCAATTTATTACCAGGAACAAAATATTTACAAATGTACAGTAAAAGCTTCAAAAAAACACCTCTCAAGGTGGAAGGAAGTCAATCCATCTAAGCAAAAGATCCTTAAATCTAGGCTTAATTCTATAACTAAGCAAGGTTAAATCATGTATGAAGCCAACCCTCCACGTAGTAAATGAAGGCCTGACATGCTTAAAACATTTAGCATTCCTGATCAACCAGATGTTCCACCAGGCAGTAAACACCACTTCAGCGAAGAAAGGTTTATTGAAATACTCCTTGGCGCTCTTGGAAATCCGAATCATGTCAGAACCATGGCTCCAATCAATTGGCAGGTATGCCCAAACCCTAGCACTGAAGTTGCACTGGAAAAAGAGGTGATCTCTGGTCTCCAGATGTTGGGTATGGCAAAGCACACACTCAGGACCATCCTGGATGTTCCAGTGTCGTCTGATAAGCATATCCTTTGTATTTAGACGATCCATGATAACCAGCCAAGCAAAAACTTTGGTCTTTAGGATACAACAGGATTTCCAAATCCAATTTAAAAGAGGATTTGCATGTATAGGATCATGCACCAACATGTAGAAATTCTTAGCAGAGTATTTCCCCTTGCCATTCAACCTCCATGTCCAGCAGTCCTTAATTGCATCATCACTTTGACTTGGTAAGATTAGTTGCATCTCAGAGAGCTCCTGGAAGGCCTGTGCAGATAGAGGCAGATTGAAAAGCTCAGTGAGGTCAGCCACCTCGATGTCCTCTTTAACAGATAGAAAAGGATCCTTAGCAAAGGAGAACAATCTTTGGAACTTCTGATCTAAAGGGGCATTAGTGTTGGAGACCCAAAAATCACTCCACAGCAAAACAGGGTCACCAAAACCAACTTTAACCTGGTACACAGCCACGAAGGTAGCCATCAACTTGGCCACATCTTTCCACCAGAATGATCCACAGAGCTCGGTAGCATGAGGCACTCTTTCATGGTAATAATAATCCCATACAAGAGAGACCCAAGGCACATCCTCCTTGTTATAAAACTTATGCAGGTGTTTCATCAAAAGGGCTTGATTTTGCAGCTGTAAATTGAGGATGCCCAGACCACCCTTGTTCTTTGGTCTGCAAACTAGCTCCCAAGCAGCAAGTGATTTACCAGAGTCCTGTCCATACTTTCTCCAAAGACATTGTCTCTGGATCCTCTCCAATTGCTTGATGATGCCAGCAGGAATGTGTAAGGAGCAAAGGAAGTAGATGGGCATGGAAGATATCACAGAGTTGAGTAGCTGCAGTTTGCCCCCTTGACTTGAAAAACAAGAACTGGCAGTAAGTCTCCTCTCCATGCAGTCCACTAAAGGAAGAAGATCCACAATTTTGGGCCTGGTAGTGCCCACAGGCAGCCCCAAATATGTGAAAGGGAGTTTCCCAACTTGACAACCAAAAACACTGGCCAACTCATCAATAGTGGCCTCATCAATATTGATGGGAATCATGGATGATTTGTTGTAATTGATATCCAGACCAGTGGATTGGGTGAAATTTTGGAGTGCTTCCTTGAGTCTGAGGACTTGTGAAGGCTCTGCTGGCATAACCAGAATTGTATCATCAGCATACTGAACAATTGGAAAATCAGATAATGGCATGGAATGGGCAAGCTGAGATGCCCATTCCTCAGCAGATCATTGACAACAGATTGCAGAAGATCAGCAGCCAGAACAAAAAGCAGAGGGGATAAAGGATCACCCTGTCTGACCCCCCTTTTGCATTTAAATTGTCTACCTGGGATGCCATTTAACAGAACAGATGAAGACCCAGTGTCCAACAGTTGCTGCACCCAGATCCTCCATTTTAAAGGAAAACCCTTGTGCTTTAAAATTTCTAGGATGGCATCATGCTCTATAGAATCAAAAGCTTTCTCAAAGTCAATCTTGAGCAGAATTAAGGGTCTTTTGGAATGGTGGCACTGATGCAGATATTCTAAAGTCCATGCAATACAGTCTTGGATAGATCTCTCCTTGATGAATCCATATTGGTTTTTGTGAATGCATCTCCTGATATCCCTCTGAAGCCTATTAGCAGCCATCTTGGTGACAAACTTAATACCCACACTGGTGAGGGAGATAGGTCTGAAATCATTCACTGTCTCAGGAATAGGTTTCTTGGGGATAAGGGTGAGGAAAGAGCCATTTAAACCTTCTAAATCAGCATGACCACTATGGAAATCCTCAGCCAACCTGTAGAAGTCATTGCAAATGATAGGCCAACAAGATTTCAAGAATCTGCCATTAAAACCATCAGGTCCAGGTGATTTATCAGGTGGCATGAACTTGATTGTATCATCCATCTCTTTCATATCAAAAGGTGCTACCAAAGCTTCCAGTCCATCCACAGGAACAAGCAGATCATTCAGGTTGCAGGTCATTACAATACCCTTGGCTACCCCCATTCTATTTTTAAAAGCAGACCAAAAGGCATTAGCAAGTAAATCATGAGAGGAGCAAGTAGTTCCATCAGCTAGCTGAAGAGAGGCAATTGAATTTCTTCTATGTCTCTCAGAGGCCATTGCTTGAAAAAACTTGGAGTTCTCCTCCCCCACTTTGACATATCTCTGAGTGCATCTTTTCCTCCAGTACATATGTTGCCAATGTAAGATTTTGTCCAGATGCAGCTTGAAAATTCTCCTAAAATTAGATTCAGGTACAGTCAGCTTCCTGAACTCTTCCAAATAGTCAAGTAAGAAAATGATCCTGTTGCACTTGGAGATAAGCACTTTGAAGTTAGAGAAGTTTTTCTGCCAATGTTTGAGTGCCCTTCTGAGTCTCTTGAACTTGTCCACCATTCTAGCCACAGGATGAACTTTAGACGACTCAGCCTCCCAAGAAGATTTTACACAATCAAGAAAACCAGGCATCTCTACCCAAAAGTTCTCAAATCTGAAAATGTTAGCTTTTGGGATGGAGGTGTTGATAGATACTACACAAGGAACATGGTCAGAGGCAGTCTTAGCTAAGGGCAGCACTTGAGTGGCAGGGTAAGATAAAATCCAATTAGCAGAGGTGAAGAACCAATCCAGCTGCTCCAGCAGAGGATTGTCCTGCATATTTGACCATGTAAATCTTCTACCTTTCAGAGGGAGTTCCAGCAGCCCAAGCTGACCAATTATCTCATTAAAGATGAACATGTCATTGACATCTCCACCAGGAAAATTTCTATTATCCAAAGACCTGATGAAATTAAAATCTCCAAGCAAAATCCAATTAGCATCAAAGGGGATAGATAGGTGATAAAGCCAATCCACAAAAGTGTCTCTTTGCTGCTGCTCACAAGGGCCATAAACATTCACCAGAGTCCAAGATTCTGCATTATGGGAAGAAGTGAACTGGATCACCATCCCAAAAGCTTTGGTATCAACCAACTGCCCACCAAAGATAGATGAATTCCAAATGGTCAGAATTCCCCCAGAGGCTCCTCTCGAAGGAACCACAGGAAATTGATCAAATCTCCTAGGGCAAAAGGATTTAATAAAATTGTGGTCAACAATCTCACATTTGGTTTCCTGGAGGCAAACCACTGCACACTGACAATGCTCAATTTTCTCCCACACTGCACTTTGTCGAGCTGTTGAATTTAGACCACGAACATTCCAACAAAGCACTTTCCAATCTCTAGTAGTTGTATAATTCATGGAGAGTAGTAGAAATGAAAAGCAGGATAACTATAAACATTACAGTTATCAACCAGTCACATGAACACCACGGGCCAAAATGAGGCTGCCCAGGAACCGTATCACAAATGGCTAATTTAAAGGCTTGCCAAACCCAGAAAACAAAATGGTAGCTAAACATCATCATCCTCCTCCTGAGATGCAGATGATGGAGCTGCCATAAGCTTCTCCTTCGTCAGAAGAGATGGGTCGATCTGCAAGTCCGCGCCAATGGTCTGAATGACCCTGATAGGAGTGGGTGGCACCACCTGTTTCTCCTGCTGAGCTGGGCCTTGGGCTTGTTCTTCAGATTCTTCCTCCGACACCAAGTGGATGGGCTTGGCCTTGGGCTTCTTACGTTTTGGAGCCATAGGGAGCTCTGCCAAAGTTCCCGCCTTGAAGCCATCCCGCTTGATTGCGCTTCTGGTGCAGCGCCTAACAGAAGTGTCAACAACGGGGGTTGCCCTCTTCTTGCGTCTTGGTGCTGACACCTTTGCTAATGGTGGGCTAGAAAAGGTGAGCTCCTTGGGTAACTCCATTGCAGGCCTTGAACGAGCCGAAGTAAGTGACCCTGCATCATCCGCAATAAAAGTAATCGAAAGCTCCATGGAACTCTCATCAAAAGCCATGCTCCAAGATCTCTTGGAACAGACCAGCGGGAGAGCCGGACACACGTTCAGGCTTCTAGGGATCTGCAGGGAACAAAGTTCAGGCATCACTCTGGAGAAAGCCCTGCTCCATTGCATCTCAAGGGGCAATTCAGGCCCAACAACAATGTTGATCATCCCCACGAACACTTGTTGAGGGGGAATAGGGGGTGGGACATAGGGAACCAGGGCCAAAATGGGCTCCGCCTCAGCTGGCTGCTGTAGCACAAGATCCTCATCATCTGCAATGTTGACAACTTCCAAAACCGGTTGTTCCACCGATTCAGAGGGTTCCGGATGGTCCAGCACCATGGACATTTGGTCTTGATCGGGGGCGTCCTGCTGGTCCTGGTGCTCCGGCTGTTGGTCTGCAGCATCACCCCAGACTGCATTTCCCCAACCCGGGGGGTCATTTGGGGCTGGAACATTGTCAGGAGCTGGTGCAGGGACTTCGTTCTAGCCAATCGCCGGGAATTGGGGAAGCACCCATGGGATGTTATCTGGGACAAGCTCCCCAGGTAGAGGATGTGGGTTTCCATTTAGCGGCATGGGGTCCTCATCTTGCGGCATTTGGTTCGCCCAGTCCTCTCCCAAGATGTAGCAGGCAGCCGTCCATTTAACTCTATTTCCTCCCCATTCAGCATAATCACCAAAAACCACATCCCGTGGAACCAGCTCATTGGAAGGGAAAGACGCATGTATAATCGAGCGCACCAAATAAGGATCATCAGAGTTCCAAGAATGAAATTTACCAAAAGTATTAATGGCCTCTGACAAGTTCTTGGTGTTGCGGTAATCAAGAGGTACTCCCACTAGCATGATCCATCCCGTACGGAAATCATCCGCACCACGGAAGCCAGCACCTTGGTCGTGGTTGTAGAAGCGCACAAATCTATCACCGCCAAGATCAAAAGGGGGATGTTGTGTGAGAGTGTACCTAACAGCCGCATCCCGAACTTGAAAAAGCCCCACTCCCAGAAACCATGGCTGCACCGAGCGCACCATAATGCCACGAGCCTAAAGGAAATCCGCTACCTCTTCACGGGCTGGCCCCAAACCTTCAGGTGGAGGCGGCGGCATGATATCCGCCACCATGAAGTCCTCATGGCACCTCTCAGGCCTCGCCCCCGCAGTGATAAAGGTGCACGGCAGACGATTGGGCCCACTGTCGACGATAAGATGGCCAGCGGGGAGATACCGATGTGGGTCGAGCTCATAGACCGCCATGGATGCCGAGCTTGGAGTGCAGCGAGAGCAGGGAGAAGCGGCGAGATCGATTAGAGGCGGCGAAGTGCAAGCGGCAGGTGGGGTTTTCTCCTCGGAGACGTTTGGGCAGGGAAGAGAGGTGGCGCGAGTCCCAATATTAGGGGAAGAGTCTGGTGTGTACTCAATGGGATGTTGCGTGTGAATCGGCCTCCAGACGCGTCCCTCTCTACGTGCAATCGCATCGCAGTCCCGTCTACGATGGCCCACGCGGTTGCATGCCATGCAGAGGCGTTTTGACGGGCAAGACGATGACAAGTGGCCCTGAATTTTGCAGATAGAGCAGGTCATGATCCGGGCCACCATGTCATCCACCATAGCTTCAAACGCATCCATAGAAGACTCGCCCTGCGTGGTGAAGGAGGAAACCTGCACCGAATCTTTTTGTTTCTCCTGTAGGGCAACTCCAGATATGGATACGTGTAGATTGCCCACAACAGGCGAGGCACAATGGTTTAAATATGGCAGTAGAGTCCGTTGCACCTTATCAGGTAAAGAATCCTTATCAGATGCGGAAGATCCGGGATCCGCCATAGAAAGCGGAAATGTTCCAAATTGAATCACCAGCGTTGCCACCGTCCGGTGAACAACCAATGGCGGCGACGGCGGAGGACATTCGTCCGGGAGGAGATCGTAACCAGCTTGAACCAAATCTTTACGAGCCTCGGGATGCACACGCATATTATAGCTTTTGCAGGCCTCATAATCAATTATAGTAGAAAAACGTAAGGTTTGGACTTAGATGGTCCAACTTTCATCGTCGACTTCTTTGGATCCGCACGTAGTGCGTTCATCCCCGCCTGAGCACGTTTCTTGGATGGACTTACCAGTGTCCATTCCTCCTTGCATTGCTTCTGCCAAAGCTTGAACTCATAGATCCATTGAGGTCCTCCATAATTCCAAACATAAAAATAACAAATAAACTTTGGAGAGACAAACTTCCTGCGCTTGGTAAGCAGAAAACCAACATATTTGTTAGCAACTATGAAAGTGAAAACACGATCACGTAGAGAAGAAACCTTGAGTGCATCACATCGGCCACCCGTGATGGACTCAAGAGCAACCGCCGCGGAGTCTTCATCCAGCTTAAAAGATGTGCGGCCAAACGCCACCACCATGGTGAAATGGCCCGAATGCATGGTGGGATGCACCGTAGAGAAAAAAACTGCGTCGAACCTCCTCAGAGAACTCCTTTCCAGGAGCCAGATCCAAACCCATTTGGAGGGCTGCATAGACCGCCATGAGATGACTACCAATGCAAAGAGGAGGAGAAGCCGGAGACGATGATCAGAGCCAAAATTTGATGAAGAGGTCCGATCAACGAAGATCTTCGATGGGGTGACTAGGGTTTAGAGGTGGCGACGTCGTGGGGGTGGGAGAGCGCCTACCCATTATTCTTCCTTCTTGCTCCTCTTCCTCCTCCTCTTCTTTTTCTTCTTCTTCACCTTAGGAGGGAGTGGTTGGAGATAAAGTTTCTCCACATATCCTGGTTTATCATTAGAAACAATAGGGGAAACTTGGGAGAAACTCTCCTTTTTATTAGTAGAAATATAAGAGACATTTTTATACTTTGGTAAAGTTCCCTCCTTTCTAATCTTACTTATGTAATCATTTCATGGAAATTAACAACACAATAAAGATGGCAATTTTGCAAAGTGTTGTTTATTCCTAAAGAATTAACATCTATCCAAGAAGTCTTTTCTGATAACTCTTCACACATCAAAAATAACACAAGTTCATCATAAAGATTAGAAGTGATCATGTTATCACACAACTGATTAACAGTTATGTTTTGAAAGTTCATGCATTGAAAATTAAAGTGGCCCTCTATTCAGCAAGTTCACAAGTGTAGCGACCCGGTTCCGAAGGGACCAAGTCTCTGTGCTTAACGTGCTAGTCCCTGGATCGGTTTGCTAGCACACACAGTACTCGATGAAATAACAGGAGTAAAACATGTCTTTATTACATCGAATGAAGTAAATATTACAATAATACTATGGCTTAAGGCCATCTAATCAAATACTTGCAGAAGCTATAATAGTAATAGTAGCGAGTCCATCCGACTCCACGGCAAAAGTTGAGTATAAGACAGCGACCTATTCGCACCTTACTCCTCGTCAGAACAATCTGCAACATAAATAAGTTACAGCCCCAAAAGGGGTCAGTACTTTGATCGTACGGTAAGCCATATCACAGAAAGAAGTAAAAGCCCTATAATACATGCAATTTGACTGGTGGAGCTTCTACATTTATTTTTGCAAAAAGCTAATTTTCCCTATAGAATAATAATAGCTAAGTTCTACAATAGCATACGATTGAGATGGGAACCCCCACTCAATCTATCCCAAAGTGATTAAACCAATAAATTAATTAAATATGATGAGACAAATCAATATTACCACATCTAGTCGCTCGAATTGTCCATAACCGGGGACACGTCTAATCGATTAGTTTTACACTATGCAGAGGTTTGTGCACTTTTCCCCACAAGACTTGATCGCCTCCTTTGTAGTTCGTCAGGCTGCATTGTGTATGACAACTGGAAGATTGAGACATGGTCTTTCAGAAGAGTTTCCCTTACTCCGGTAGCACCCATCCCACCTACTCACAACTACTTTCGTAGCGCTACCTAGTAAGAGTCCCTACAACTGATCAACCAAGCCAGAGCCCATAGTAGCTTGTGGCTGCACACATAATCTTCTAGGTATGTCAATACAAATAGTCCCTTTGAGCCTGGGTGGATTTCCGCAGTCATCACTGGCCACCCCCAGGATACTCGCAACCATCCCACCCAGGTAGTTCATTAACTTTATCTTGGTCCTAATTACTACATTATCACACATACCTCATAATGATTCACTTCCCAATCCACGTCTACTTAGCATAGCAATATCCTATTATACGATGGTGACAATGATGTAAGGATCAGACCTACCTCAATGAACTACTGGGTGTAATAGCATAGTATAACCTATCATGCAATCTAAAGAAGAAGAACTAATGCATTGAAAACATAGGTAATAGGGAGTATGGTCAAAGATATGACTTGCCTTGCTGTTGATTGCAGAACTCTAAAGATTGGTGGTACTCTGCTTCACACTCCGGACAATCTATCGTGAGCAAACAAAGGTACACACAATCAATACACAACCAAAAGCAAAACAATGTTCAAGAACTCCAAAATAAAAACCAAATAAAAGATTTTGCAAAACAGATCTTGATTGGTTAAAAAGTGGGTTGCAAGGTATCTAGAATATAGGATTTAACTAGGGTTTTAGTTTGCAAAAAGAATCAATCAAATCCGAGTTGTAAAACAAAAGATACGATCAACTAAAGTTGAAAATATAATCTGATGAGATCTGAATATTTTCGAAAATACCAAAACAAACTTTATGGTTTGAACTGAATAGAGGGCTTCGAAAGAAAACCGTGGGCTTTGGAATCACGCAAAACGGATCTACGAGTAAAAAGATATTACTAGAACAGTTTTGCATAGGATTATTATTATTTTTTTATCAAACGGAAAAAATAATTTTCTCAAAACTTGGATCTACAGTACACAATATTTAGAGGGTTTCAAAACAACGATTTTGCCACTGGTTACGTCTAAAACGGAGCAACGGATAAAAAGTTACGGCGTTTTTACTAACCGCGACGTGTAGATTTGACGCGACGAAGACGACAACTCCGGCGATCTTCGGCGTCAACGAGGACGTCTAGGATGTAGGGCTTGATTAGAAGATCACAACGGTGGTGGTGATGATCTCCAACGTCGTCCGTACGCGCGTGGCAACGCGGTGAATCGAGCGCGCTCCGATGAACTCCCGCGGTGCGCGTACAATTTGGGGATCAATCTTGCGAAAGAATAGAAGAGGGAAAAGATGTCAATTAGATGCACAACGAAGAGAGGAGTCGGCCTGCAGAATTTGGGGTCAAGGGGAGGCTCACCGGTGACGAAATTCGTCCAACAATGGAGCTTCGTTGGACCTATATCTACCTCGAAATTATCTCGATTTGGAACGGTTTGCTGCGAAATTTTGTGGGGAATCAGTGGAAGAGGTCATGGGGTATTTATGGGACAAGATTTCGTGGGCAGAGGGCAATCGAAGAGGAGTCCGGGGCGGACACGGCGGTCGCCGGCGTTGTGCCGAGTCCGTTCTGTACTCTGCGTCCATTTCGAGTTGGAGACGAACGAGCCAGACGAGGCGCAGGTGCGCTGGCCTCGCTGGCCGCTGCACCCAGCTCAGCGCGCGGCTGGGCTGGCTGCCTGGCTCGCTGGCCCGCGGCTGGCTAGCTCGGCCAGCAGGCCGGCCCATCCAGTTTTTTTTTGCGAAAATTATTTTTTTTTAAGTATAGAGGTATTTTTAATATAATAAAAGTAGTCCAAAAAAATAACATCTTATATTTTTAAAATAATAAAAATACGTAAAACGTAATTACGTTTATATATATATATACGTACTTTTCTTAAACTTCAAAGAGTTTTATAACATAAACTATAAATCAGAAAAATACGAAATAAATTTCTAAAATCTTAGAAAAACATAAATAATATTTTCAATAAGTTATTTATACAAAATAAAATACTAAAGAAAAAATTTATTCAATAAATTCAAATAAACTCTCAAATAAGATCCAAAATGCACACACACAAAATGATATGCATATGCTCTCTAGTAAATCATCCAAAATAGTAAATCTGGGATGTTACAACACGTAAAAGGGTAAAGGTCACACAATTCTCTAACAATTTCATTTAAATCTTTGACCCAAGTGATTGTTCCTTCATGCTTATGTTGCTTACAATACTTCTCTTCTTCAATCATAGGCCTTTCACAAGGTCTATCCACTCCACAAAAATTAACATGCTTATATAAAACTTTATTTTCAGGAATTGGATCATGCATGTTGCAAATATCATTAATAATCTCATTTTCTTTGCAAATCTCTTTAAAAGGTTCATGGTGCTTGATCCAATTCTCCTTAGGCATATTAAGATGTGAAGCAAAAGATTTAAGGAAATCAACAAGGAGTTGAGAATCAAGCCCAAACTTAGCACTAAACTTATTAAAACTTGCAGTTTTAACAAAGGATTTAATGCAATCATACTCATAATTTATACCTGACTCTTTACCTTTGTCGATCTCCCAATCTTCAGTATTGCGTTGAATTCTTTCAAGGAGTTCCCATTTAGCATCAATCTTTTCGTTTATGAAAGAACCCATAGAGCAAGCATCGAGCAAGTCTTTATCCTGTCGAGAGAGCCTCCCATAAAAATTAGTAATAATTATATCTTTTCGGATCCCATGTTTAGGACATTTGAGCATTAAAGTTTTCAGTCTCCCCCAAGCTTGAGATATGGTCTCTCCGTCATGAGGATAGAAATTATAAACATAATTCCTATTCTCATGAACTTCATGAAGAGGATAAAACTTCGAGTAAAAGAGAGACTGGATCTCTTCCCAATCCAGCAGGTGAGAATCATCTAGTAGCCTATCCCATTCCAATGCTTTTCCTTTCAGTGACAAGGAAAATAATTTCTTCATGACTTCACCTCTTGTCAAACCTGAAATCTTAAATAACTCACAAAGTTTTGTAAGTTTCAACAAGTGAATACTAGGATTGACTGTCCCGTCATAACAATCATTCATAATTATTTCAATTATCTCAAGTGGTATTTTGAATGGGATACATTCAGTAGGTGGAGGAGACTTCTCTACCACGGGTGTGGTAAAGCGGCCTTCCCCAAGCAGAGAACTAAGAGTGCAGTTTTCCATAAACATAATTAGTGAAAATAAAAACAAGAAACGAAAAGATTTAATTTCAAGATCTAAAGATATACCTTCAAGCAATCACCTCCCCGGCAACGGCGCCAGAAATAGCTTGATGTCTATGAACGCTTCTATTCTTTTAGACTATGTTGGGTCTCCAAGCGCAGAGGTTTGTAGGAAAGCACCAATTTCCCTCAAGTGGATGACCTAAGGTTTATCGAACTCAGGGAAGTAGAGGTTGAAGATGGTATCTCTCAAGCAACCCTGCAATTAAGATACAAGAAGTCTCTTGTGTCCCCAACACACCTAATACAACTAGGAGTTATATAGGTGCACTAGTTCGGCGAAGAGATGGTAAAATATGGGTGATAGGTGTGGCAAAAATAAGTAATATAAATCTGTAATAAAAATTGCAGCAAGCAAACAAGTGGTAAACGTGAGCACAAACGGTATTGCAATGGTGGAAACAAGGCCTAGGCTTCATACTTTCACTAGTGGAAACTCCCAACAACATTAACATAGTCTAATCACATGATATTTCCACTAAAACATGCATTGGAGACGTACTCGGAGGTCATTCCTTTGTGATCAAGAGAGGACGAGAATTATGTAGGTATACAAAAGCACACCTCTGAGTTCGTAGTTCTCATCTATGGATTTCCCAATGTCATCGCGGCCATCCAAAGAGAGTACCACAATCACCACAAAATATCTCAAGGATAGTCAAAGACAGGCACCAAGAGACTTTCAATCTTCAATCAATTCACAAAAGAGGAAATCACTCATGATAATATTCTTCTAGCCCATGTCCAATAGACCGTTGTCACCATGGTCTCGGGGATTATACTAGATAAGATCAAGTGAGTACATCAATCCAATACATAGAGGAAGGGGAAATATCATGGGATCGCCCTAGATTAACCTAGCTTATGATCACAACGAATATCACATCATGGGAGAGAGAATTGACCACATAGCTACTGGTAGAAACCTCAGCCCCGAGGAGGGACTACTCCCGCATCATGAAGGGAGGAATCAACGACGATGGAGATGAATCCGGGGGCACTTCCCCATCCCAGCAAAGTGCCGACACAGGAATTCTGTTGCCCCAAAGCTTGTTGGCGATGGCAGCGGAGAGCAAAATTGCTTCTGGAGAAAAGGGTTCTGGCATATGGGTTTTCGCGACGGGGGTATAAATAAGAGCCAAAGCGGGGCACCGGGGGATGTCCCAGTCGCCCAGGCGACCACCCGACACGGGTGGACCCCTGGCCATACCAGGAGGTCGCCTGGGGGCTGTGGACCACCCCAGAGCCCCATCATACGGTTGGAGGACTCTTCTAGAACGCTGATTTTTATATATTTTTCCTGGAATTTTCTGAGCACTTTATTAATGGGAAAACATGAAATACAAAAACAGAAGAAAACAAGAACTGGCCCTGTGGTGCACTGAGTTAATAAGTTAGTCCAAATATGATCGAAAGTGTATGAAAGTGTATCTAGATCATAGCAATATCACACAAAACATGCATGGAGCAAGCACAAATTATAGATACGTTTGGGACGTATCACACGATATCATCACTGTAACTCATCCTCGCAGTAGAGGATGAGGTTGCAGCTCTAGTCACTCTATCTGTTGGCTCGGGCCTCTTCTTCCCAATCCATTCCTTAGCTTCTCCAAATAAACTCATTTCTGAAAATTTTGGCAAGTTATAAAAACAAAGGTTTAAGCAAAATGAGTTGAGGCAAACTACTCTACTCACTTCCCCAAGGCATAAACTTGCATCAAAACTTCAAAAATAAATGTCTAAGCATGCATGCAAGCTCATATGAACAGCACCAAGAACTATTAAATACTCACAATATAAGACCACCAATCAAAATTCTAATTGGAGGGGTGGAGGAGTAACATACCAAGGAGAAAATGATCAAAATCTCAATGCAAATGATGGGTTGTAGAGAGAGATTGAAATTCGCAGCCAAGAGCACCAACTCTGGTTCCAGCAGCAAACTCGCGTTTTTTGGGGCAAGAGAGAGAGAGAGAGAGAGAGGAAGAAGAAGTACCTGGAAAGGGGTCCTGGTGGGCCCAGGCGCCCTGGTGGCGCCGCCTGGACCAGGGGTGGCCCCCTGGTCAGCCTAGGTGCCCCTATGCCTCATTTTTGAAAAAATTAAATAATGTCATTTTTCTGGAATTTTTCTGACAACTTCATTTTTGAAAAAATTCCGAGGTAGCGAAAGCTGCAAAAACTTCCGGAAGGCTCGAAACAGTGGTTAAACATATGAAGTTTCAAAAACATAAAGTTTGGTACAGCAAGAAGGATGAAGGCTAAAGGAAATGCAAATACAACAAGCTCCCCTTTTTACTCATATAAAACTTGGTTGTTAGCAAGGTTGATCAAGTCTTGCTACAAAACAAGTGGTATATGAAGCAAAAAGTTTCACTTATTATTAAGCATTAAAGGTACCTTTATTTTAATGGACACTGTCCCCACCATAATTGTTTTATATTTGTGGTGCACGTGTAGAGGAGAATCCCAATCACCAATCTTCATGGTCTCAATATTCTCAATGGAGTTAAGGCCATGCCTTCTATCGATCTTCTTTGGAAAATAAACTGTGTGTTCTTTATCATCAACATTGGAAGTGACCTTTCCTTTGTTGCAATCAATGATAGCACCTGCGGTGTTAAGAAAATGTCTACCAAGGATAATGGACATGCTCCCATCTTCGGGCGTGTCAAGCACAACGAAATCAGTAAGAATCAAGAAATTAGCAACTTCAACAGGAACATCCTCACAAATACCAATGGGAACGGCTATTGACTTGTCAGCCATTTGGAGAGAGATATATGTGGGGATTAGTTTATCTAGACAAATCCTCTTGTAAAGGGATAAAGGCATAACACTCACTCCTGCACCAAGATCACATGAAGGAGTTCTAAAATAATTATTCTTTATGGAGCAAAGAATGGTGGGTATACCTGGATCACCAAGCTCCTCAGGAATCTTCCCACTGAAAGAGTAATTAGCAAGCATAGTAGATATTTCCTCATTAGGAACTTTTATTTTATTAGTCACAATATCTTTCATATACCTCAAATACGGAGGCAATTTAATAGCATCAGTCAAAGGAATTTGAAGAAAAAAAGGCTTCATCCATTCAAAAAATTTATTGTAGTGCTCTTCTTCTTTAGTTTTGAGAGACTTACCTGAGAAGGGCATTGGTTTTTCTACAGATGGTTCTCGTTCCTTCCCATGCTTCCTTGCAATGAAGTCTTCTCTAGTATATCTCTTGCGTTTATCAGGTGCTTCTTCTTCTTGTACTTCAGGAGGATCAGTCTTCTCATTATCTTTATTAGGTTCAACACCATCTTCAGTTTCAGCATCAGAAGTAGATATACTATTAGGATCAACAATAGGTTCTCCATCAAGTATGGGATCATTTGAAATGTCAGCTTCCTTGTGTTTCTTCTTCTTCTTAGGGGGGTTGACATTGTATTCTTCCTGCAATTGAGAATCTTGATCGATTCTCTTAGGATGTCCCTCTGGATAAAGAGGGTCTTGGGTGTGTGTGACACCTCGGGTTTTAATCCCAAAAGCATGCATGTCATCTTGTTTGGCATTGTTAGCAAGCAAATCTTTTTGCACATTAGAAATTTGTTCAATCTGAGTTTGAACCGTATGAAAATGCTTAACAAGGCCTTTAACATCATTAACAGTTCTACCTAAGACATCAAGCAAACTTTTTATAGCAAGGGAATTATCATGCAACTGACTTTGAATCCTATCATTAAAGTGACTTTGCTTCATAATAAAATTATCAAGCTCATCTAAACATTGATTAGGAGGCTTACCATGAGGTATGTCACTTGCATTGAAATCTAAAAGAGAGTGTACCTCAACCATAGGAGGGTGAGTGGTAGGCTCACAAAGTTTTTCAATTGGAGGTAGATTCTTCACATCTTCAGCTTTAATGCCTCTCTCTTTAATAGACTGCTTTGCTTCTTGCATATATTCGGGGTTCAAGACGAGTAGTCCATGCTTCTTTGGTGGTGGAGGTGGTTCAGGGACGGACCAGTCATCATGATTCTTGTCTATCTTGCCCATTAGTGCTTCAGCATCATCCGGCGTTCTTTCCCTGAAAACACAACCAGCACAACTATCTAGATAGGTTCTAGATTCATCGGTTAGACCAGCATAAAATATATCAAGCAATTCATTCTTTGGGACTCCATGTCCCAGTCTAGCCTTGAGTAAAGTGCAATACCTCCCCCAAGCTTTAGGGAGGTGCTCATCCTGCAAATGTTTGAAGTTATAAATTCTTTGCAAAGCAGCATGTTGCATATGAGCAGAAAAATATTTAGCAACAAAAGCTTGAGCTAATTCTTGAGGACTTTTAATAGAACCACATGGTAGTGCGTCATACCATGCTTTAGCACCCTCCTTCAAAGAAAAAGGAAGAAGCTTAGTAACATAATAATTTATCTTCTTGTCCTCTGTGGCGGATAAGCCACTTAACTCAGTGGGTTTAGTAAGCTGTGAAATAACTTCGTCATTTTCTCTGCCATAAAAGGGGTCAGCTTAAACTATAGATATAAGTGAAAGATCAACAGAGAAATCAAAATCAGCATCTTCAATGCAAATAGGAGATGAAGAAAATTTAGGATCGGGAGTAAACTTGTTCTTCATAGAGTGCTTTTCAAGCAACTTCTTAACAGCAGGAGGGTCAGAGTCAACACACTCTGTATTCCCTGCATAAATCATCATCAAGTTCAATATAATCATCATCAATGATTCTTTCCTTGAGTCCACTCAAGTCTGGGTAACTAGAGGATCTGCAAATAGGATAATGTTTAACAGGAATTTCAATTCCAGACTGTTTTATAGCCTTAGCAATTTGAGATTCAACAAAGCGACCAGGATAACCAATCTCATCAAAAGTAGTGGAAGCATCATCAAAAGTATCATACATAGTAACGAACTCGGTAGAAGCAGCATGTGGTGGTGGTGAAACAAACTTACTCATAATGGAAGGTGAATCAAGCGTAGCACTAGTGCTAAGAACGGTAACTTTTCTTGTAGTGGATGGTAAAATCGGAACCTTGGGGTCTCCTTCCTTACCCATAGCGAGTAAATTGCAGCAAGCAAAATAACTCCAAGTAGACTTGTAAATAAAGCTATGCTCCCTGAAAACGGCACCAGAAAACAATCTTGATGACCCACAAGTGTAGGAGATCGCGATAGTCGTCGCGGGTAATATAACCCAATTTATTGATTCGACACAAGGGAAGCCAAAGAATATTTATAAGCTTTAATAGTTCAGTTGTCAATTCAACCTCACCTTAAAGATACTTGTTGGGCAACGGGATATTAGTAGTAACGAGGATATGGAAGTGATGGTGGCAACGAAAATAGTGGTGGCAAAGCAACGAAAGTAAAACGGTAAAAGTAAAGTAACTTGAAACCAACAGAATTAAAACACTGTAGGCTAGGGGGACGGATGGTCGGGCGCTGCATGGATGAGACATAACATATAATTTACTTAGGGCAAGGCACACAGAAAAGTAATGATCATCTACGCAAATATAAAACAATAGGCATGTATCCCAAGGTAGTTGTGCGTGCTTGCAATAAGAACTTGCACAACATCTTTTGTCCTACCATCCCGCTACAAACGGGGCCAAAAGGAACTTATGGAGATTAAGGTGCTCCTGTCAAAGAGCACCGGAACAAAGCATTAACAATCAATGGATACATGGATTCCTCAAATTATAGTACATCCCCTTTGGTGTCCCAAGCTGTCACCATTGGGATCGCCGGTTCCGGACTATAATAGGTGCATACAACTCATAGATAGGATCAAGAACACAAATATATTCATGAAAACACATAGGATTCAGATCTGAAATCATGGCACTCGGGCCCAAAGTCACAAGCAATAAGAACAACAAGTTGTAGAAAAGATGATAAACACCATAGTAGATGATAGGCAACATGTTCCCAACAATCTGACGAACTATTACATGATCTAACTCATCCAATCCCTACCATCCCCTTTGCCTATAGCAGGGAATTACTCACACATGAAAGGAGAATTCATGGAAGGGTGATGGAGTGGCGATGCTGATGACGATGGCGACGATTCCCCCTCACCGGAGGCCAAAACATCCTCCAGATTAGCTCTCCTAGAGAAGAACAGAGGGTGGCGGTGGCTCCGCGATAAGAATTGGAAAAACAACTTCTTTTCAGGGTTTCCCCGTCTCGGGTAAAAATAGGAGTCGAGGTAGGGAACCAGAGGGGGTGGGACCCACCCAGGCGCCCTCCTGGCGTGGCCAGGGGCATCCCCCCTCTGGCCCCTCTTCTGACATCTGGTTCCTCCCGGTGCGTGGATTCTCTCTATTTTTTGCTGGAATTTTCTGGGACACCTAAAAATCCATTTTCCTGCACACAAGAAAACCATAGAGGCAACTCTACTGAAAACAGCGTCAGTCCGGGTTAGTTTCATTAAAATCATGCCAGAATGAGGTCAAAACAATAGAAAAAGTGTTTGGAAAATCCGATGCGTTTGAGACGTATCTGGCGGTGGCGGAACAGTGGTGAAAATTGCAATACTGAGTGCCTCCCGAGGGTTTACGAAACGGGGGCCGAATATCGGCCGAAGGAGGGCACCAGGGGAGGTCCCACCCCTCGGGGCGGGTCCCTGATATGTCCCAAACCTATCTATAATTTCTGCTTGTTCCATGCTTATATGGGTGACATTACTATGTGTTTTGCTACACTTTCGTACCTTTTTCAACATATTTTGACTAACCTACTAACTCAGTGCACCCAGTGCTAGTTTCTGTCTGCCGATGTCTATGCATTGCAGGTTTATACCCATATTCACAGTGCTAGGAAAATTCCATTAAAAATATAAAAAATCAGCGTTCCAGAAGACTCCAGACGCCCGAAGGAGAGCTGGAGGGGCCACCCTCCCTCCAGGCGGCCTGCCCGCGTGGCCTAGGGGAGGACACCATGAGGCCACCTGGAGGGGTGGGACCTCCTCTGGTGCCCCCCCCCTTAGCCCTATTTTTACCCCCGTGGAGGAAACCCTGATTCCGCAACTCCTTTTTCCAGAAGCGATCCCGATCTCCGTCGCCATCGCCAACAAGCTTCGGGGGACCAGAATTCCTGTGTCGACACCCTGTTGGGACGGGGAAGTGCCCCCGGATTCATCTCCATCGATGTTGCTTCCCCCCTCCATAATGTGTGAGTAGTTCCTCCTCGGGGCTGAGGTTTCTACAATAGCTATGTGGTTAATTCTCTCTCCCATGATGTGATCTTGATTGTGATCATAGTCTATGTTAATCTAGGGTGATCGCATGATGTTTCCTCTTCTTCGATGTATTGGATTTTATGTACTCACTTGTCTATATCTAGTATAATCTCCGAGATCATGGTGACAGTGGTATGGACATAGATTATAAGAATATTTTCATGAGTGATTTCCTCTTTTGTGAATTGATTGAAGATTGAGAGTCTCTTGGTGCTTGTCTTTGAATATCCTTGAGATCTATTGTGGTGATTGTGGTACTCTCTTTCGATGTCCAGGGTGACATTGGGAAATCCATACATGAGAACTACGAACTCTGAGGTGTGCTTTTGTATCCCTACATAATTCTCATCCTCTCTTGATCACAAAGGAATGACCTCCGAGTATGTCTCCATTGCATGTTTTAGTGGAAATATCATGTGATTAGACTATGTTAATGTTGTCGGGAATTTCCACTAGTGAAAGTATGAAGTCTAGGCCTTGTTTCTCACCATAGTTAACCGTTTGTGCTCACTTTTTTCACTTTCCACCTTGCTGTAATTTTTATTACAGATTTATATTACCATGCTTTGCCACACCCATCACTCATATTTTACCATCTCTTCGCCGAACTAGTGCACCTATTCAATTTACCATTGTATTAGGTGTGTTGGAGACATAAGAGACTTCTTGTTTCTTAATTGTAGGGTTGCTTGAGAGAGACCATCTTCAACCTCTACTTCCTTGAGTTTGATAAACCTTAGGTCATCCACTTGAGGGAAATTGTTGTTGTCTACAAACCTCTACGCTTGGAGGCCCAACATAGTCTACAAGAATAGAAGCGTGTGTAGACATCAGCCCCTGGCGCGGCCTCCCTGGTGGCCTCCCCAGAGGGGGGTGGCCCGCCTTCAGGCTTCTGGAGCCTTCTTCTGCGCTGATTTTTTATATATTCTTTCTGGAATTTTCTGAGCACTTCAAATATTGGTAAATACCTGCAATGCACGGACAAAACAAGACAGAAACTGTCACAGGGGCACTGAGTTATTAGGTTAGTCCAAATATGTTGAAAAAGGTATAAAAGTGTAGCGAAACACATAGCAATGTCACCCATATAAGTATGGAACAAGCAGAAATTATAGATACGTTTAGGACGTATAAATCACCATGCCATGTCACCATCCACATGAGTTAATTTGTGCTCTCAATTGTTTGCCAACTCATGACATTGTTTGTCAACTTAGTTTTTCTTCATTTTTGTTCGTTGTCGTATGCGGAAAGAAAAGAGACTCACGCTACTCATGCACAACATGTGCAGCAATATCTCTGCTAAAATTGGGAGGTTTTTGGAAGGTGTTGTCAAGATGGACGAGGAAGATGTTGCCAAACCCGACAGCAAACACGATGGTTGTTCAAGGGGTAGGTAGTTACGGGTCAAGGAAAAGGAGCAAAGGAAAAGGAAATAGAATAGTGATGAGAAGGGAAGATATTGATTTAGAGGAAGAAGATGACCAAATCCATGAGGAGGTAGAGGAACCACATGTTGATGATTCAGAAAAAGATTAATCAGATGAAGAGTATGACATGGATTACGATGGGAAGGAAGGTGTGCGAAGCAGAAATGAAACTGATGGAAGCGATGATGGTGATGATGGGGAGGATGACGATGATGATTATGATGATGATCTCAGGTCAAATCTCAGCAGCCCCCCCCCCCCCACCAGCAACAAAGGGTACCGATGAAGGCGCATATAAGCATGAGACTAGCAAAAAAGGATGGCGAGAAATTGGCCGAGTGATACGGCATATTTCCCCTTTATTAGTTTTAGTGATTGATGACAATACATTTGCGGACTAACCGGGTGCGATGAGCATTTCAGATAATTGTATTAATGGCACAAGACAGTTATTGCCCCCTCGGTGTATGAAGCGTGAAGACGGAGTGTTTCTTTCGATCTCCTTTTTGGTATTTGAGTCGTAGGAAAATCGTACTATGAAGAGGGGATCCACTTTGGAAATGGTGGGTGGGATCATCACACAGTCTCACTTTCTGCACCCACATATTTCTCTTGCGTCGTGGAGGTGTGGAACCTGGTGGCATTGGCTCCCTGGCTCTGCCAGGGCGGTAGTACCGCTCCAGGATATGTTCTCCGTGCCGCGGTAGTACCGGACCCAGTACCGCACCCACTACCGGAATCCCACTGGACTATGCGATAGTGGGGACGACACTTGGGCTCGGTAGTACCGCGGAGCGGTAGTACCGCTCCACGGTAGTACCGTGGACCAGTACCGCACCCACTTCCGGGATCCCTCTGGACCCCGCGGTAGTGGGCACGGTACTGGCCCTCGGCAGTACCGTGGAGCGGTAGTACCGTGCCCGGTACGGTAGTACCGCTCCCCGGTAGTATCGGGGCCAGTACCGCACCCACTACCGGAATCCCTTTGGACTCCACGGTAGTGGGCACGGTAGTGACCCTCGGTAGTACCGGTGGCACGGTATTACCGCTCCCGATACGGTAGTACCGCACCGCGGTAGTACCGCTTCTGAAGTGGTACTACCGTGGTTGGTGGGCAGCCAACGGCTGCATTTATGGCCACCTATAAAAGGGGGTCTTCTTCCCCATTGAGACTTACCTCATTTATTGTTGTCACCTCCATTGACACCCAAGCTCCATTCTTGCCCGATCTCCCTCCCTAGCCATCAAAACTTGTTGATTCTCTAGGGTTTGGAAGAGTAGGCCCCAATCTACACTTCCACCAAAGGATATTTGATTCCCCCCACTAATCCCGTGTGGATCTTGTTACTCTTGGGTGTGTTGGTGACCTAGACGGTAGAGGTCACCTCGAAGCCACATTCCATTGTGGTGAAGCTTCATGGTTTCGTTGGGAGCCTCCAATTAAGTTGTGGAGTTTTCCCCAACCTTGTTTTTAAAGGTTTGGTTGCCACCTTCAAGGCCGCCTAGTAGTGGATCACGGCATCTTGCATTGGTAAGAGCGTTAGGAGAAATAGGGTGGCCCGCGTTGGCTTCGTGTGCGCATTGTTCTCCTCACCCTCTCCAAACGGAGACGTACTTCTCAAAAGAGAAGGAACTTCGGCAACATATCCTTGTCTCTCGTGTTCCCCTTTACCTTTACTTTGTGCAAGTTATTTCCATTGCTTATTTCTTTCTTGCTTGTTCTGGTGTAGTTGTTGGCATATAGGTTGGTCACATAGTTTCACTTCTAGACAACCTATATTCTTTGTTGAGCCTAATTTGATAAGAAAAGCTTAAAAATTGTTAGTCGCCTATTCACCCCCCACCCTCTAGTCGACATTACGATCCTTTTAATTGGTATCAGAGCCTCGTCTCTTATTAAGGGCTTTACCGCCTTAAGACGATGTCGCAAGGGGATAAACCGAAAGAGGATGAGTTACTAGGAGCTACTTTGAACCCTCCTCTTTTGGAAAGGGTTCCAAGTACCGAGGGCTTCACGAATACGTTTGCGAAGGATGACTCGTCATATATCTCTCGACATGAGTACAATGAAGGAATGTCCTCCATTAAGGCTCACATGAATAAAGTTACTGATATGCTTAGTAGTCTCATGTCGAGGATTCCCACGGAGAGCAACCCCACCATCATCCCCAACATTCCAACGTTGGCTGGAGGATATGTCATCGCCCAACCTAGTGATGATGGTAGGAATGATAGCCAATCCATTCCTCGTCTAGGGAATGGATCGGATATTCATTCCGCGGTTGCTCCTCCTGTTACCTATAACTCATTTCCTCTTCCCGAGCCTCATTTTGCACATGCAGGCATTATACCCATCCTTAACAAAGATGCTTATCCGGTTTTGGCTCATCGCATGAAGAGACATTTGAAGGGGTCCTCGATGGAACTGTGGCGCATCGTTGAGGAGGGATTCAATCCTCGTGACCGCCACAACATGACCCCAAGATAATATCGGGACAACATCATCAACAGTCATGCTTTGCTTGTGATAGGAAATGGGTGGAAGGAAGAGCAAGACAATCTTGTACGAAAGTGTGGAACGTCCAAAGAGATGTGGGATCTTCTTGAGAAGACTCTCATGGGAAGCTCTAGCCTACGGTGCTCGAAGTTTGAAAAGATCCAAGATCAAGCTGACCACTTTGTCAGGAATGAAGGGGAGTCTTCCGAGGATGTCCATCAAAGGTTGGTGGCCCTCGCCAACTCCATGACGGACCATGGGAGCATGGACACCGATGATGGATGGATAAAAAGAAAGTTCATCATGGCTATGCTCCTACACAAGAAGCATATCACCAAGGTCATTCGTCAAAGGCCCGACTTTCACGAGTTGAGTTCAAATCAAGTCTTGGATGAATTTGTTGCCATGGAAATCTTGGACTCCACGGCCGAGTTAAAATTGGCTCGCCAAAGTGGCACCAAGATGCCATCTCTCGCCTTGAAGGCCAAGGAAGTTCAAGTTGAGGAAGATGAAGATCAAGAGGATGTTGGTCCAGAGGACACCAAGTATGCTTACAATGAGCACATGGCTCTAGCCTCAAGACAATTTTGGGGCAACAAGAAGAACTTCAAGTCCAACACAAGTAGCTTCAATCCAAAGGGCCAAAGGATAAGGACTTGCTTCAATTGTGGCAATGCGAGTCATTTTGTTGCGTATTGTCCATATGAGAAGAGAGAAGACCACAGTGGCAAGCTCATCCGTAAGGACAAGAACAAGTCACCATTGAACAAGAACTTTGTGAAGAAGAATCCACAACGTGTGTTGGTGGCTCAAGAAGAATACTACTCCGATGATGAGGATGATGAAGAAACTGGTGAGATTGTGGAAACCTCCACCGTTGCTATCGCCATCGAATCCCCCTCATCAACGTCTCTCTTCAACTCCCCCAACGAGAACCCTCACATCATCCACAAGTTCCTTATGTCCAAGACTACCTCGGTAACTCCTCACTCTAAACCTTTTACTCCCACTAACCCTTCGTTGTTGGATTGTGTGGAGGAAAATGAGGAGCCCAAGGCACAAGAAGAAAATGACTTCAAGCTATTCATGTCCAAAATCAAAGTTGAAGCAAGGGGACACTTTGTGGCTCTCTTGGAACAACTAGGTGAAGCCCATGCTCACATTGAGCAACTTGATGAGACTATCACCGAGTTGCAAGGCCATAGTCGCGACTATGCGGATGAGATAGGGGAGCTATCTCATTCTCTTGCAGAAGAGCGTGATATTAAGTTGTCTCTTTATGAGACTTATGCTAGTGATATCTCTAAGCTAAAACATGACTTTAAACATTCTAATGCCATTGCTTGTGATCTCAAGACTAAAAATGATGAACTTGTTGAGGCTCATGAAAGACTTATTGTGGACCATGAGAAAGTCGAAAAGGACCACAAGTCCTTAAAGCACGAACTCATGCCTCTCAAGAAGGCACATGAGGAAAAAAGTATTCAACTCACTAAAGAGATTACTACCTTTTCTCCTATTATTGTGGTAGAGAAACCTAGTTCCTCTAATTCTTGTTGTGAGCATGTTCCTCTTGTTGAGGAAAACGCTAGGTTGAAGGCACAACTTGAGAAGGGACTTGTCTCGTGCATTCAAGGAGAGAATAACCTTAATGATCTTTTGAGTTCCCAAAATGAGGTCATTGGCAAGGAAGGCATTGGTTTTGGTGCAAGTCCATCAAAGAAGAAGAACAAGAAGAGGAAGAACAAAAAGAAGAAGGGAAAGGCCCCTCCTCCTTCGAAAGAAGTCACCTTTGTGAAGGAAGGGGAGAAGCCTCAAGAAAAGGTGGCAAAGGCCATTGAGGGTGGAGTGACCAAGAGGAGTGGTGCCATTCCCAATGACTTTGTCGGACCAACTAACCCCCCTTATGTTCTTTGTTGCACTAATGAGGGGCACGTTTATGCCAAATTTGTTAGTTCTTTTGATGAGTATATTGCATGGTCCATCTGGGTGCCTAAGACCCTTGTTACTAACGCGAGAGGACCCATTCGTGAATAGGTACCTAAATCCAAGCATTGATCTCATGTAGGTGGCGGCTTCCGGTGGTGGTTCATGGATACTTGATAGTGGGGCTACAAGTCATATGACCGGAAGCAAGGACATGTTGGTGGACATTGATTTTCGACCATCTCGAACCACCCGTGTCCAATTTGGAGATGCAAACACGTCAAAGGTATTAGGTCTTGGCAAAGTAATAATTTCTCCGGACTCGTCGATTGAGAAAGTATTACTAGTTGAGACTTGTGCCTTTAATTTACTATCCGTTCATCAACTTGCCATGATGGGGCTTTGCACTTTCTTTGATAAAGACATGGTCACCTTGATGTGGAGCAAAACTCTTAAAGTAGCCTTTGTTGGACACGTAGAGGACGGTATGTATGTGGTGGACTTTTCAAAAGTCCCCACCAAAACCGCCATGTGTCTAATGTCTAAAGTTGATGAGGGGTGGCTTTGGCACCACCGACTAGCCCATGTCAATATGAGGTCTTTGCAAACACTTCTCAAGGGTGAGCATGTCATTGGACTAACAAATGTTAGCTTTGCCAAAGATCATGCTTGTAGGGCATGCATTGAAGGGAAACTACATGAGAAGAAACATCCCGTCAAGAGTATCATCTCCACCAAGAGGCCTTTGGAGATCCTTCACATGGATCTCTTTGGGCCTCCCTCATATGATAGTCTTGTCAGAAATAAGTATTGCTTGGTTATTGTGGATGACTACTCAAGATATACATGGGTTTATTTCTTCAAGAAGAAAAGTGAGACCCAACAAACCGTCATCGAGTTTTTCAATGAAGCTCATCGTCAACACAACTCAAAGATTTTGGCAATTAGAAGTGACAACGGCACCGAGTTAAAGAACTACACCTTGGATGAATTCCTTGGAGATGAGGGGATCAAACATCAATATTCCGCTGCTTATACCCCTCAACAAAATGGTGTTGCGGAGGGGAAGAATTGCACTCTGATTGATGCAGCAAGAACAATGATGGCGGAGTTCAAGAGTCCATACAACTTTTGGGCAGAGTCCATCAACACTGCTTGTCATGCAACCAACCGTCTTATCTCTGCAAGATCTTGAACAAAACTCCGTATGAAATCATCACCACGAAGAAGCCCAACATCAAGTATTTTCGGGTCTTCGGGTGTAAGTGTTTCATTCTTAAGAAAGGTGCTTGTTTGTCTAAGTTTGAGTATAAGACAAATGAGGGCATATTTTTTGGTTATGCTTCAAACTCTCACGCCTATAGAGTCTACAACAAGTCTTCCGTACTTGTTGAAGAATCTAGCAACGTGGATTTCGATGAACATAATGGCTCCCAAGTGGGGCAAAGTGATCTTAATGATGTAGGTGATGAAATTGCTCCTCAAACCATAAGAGGAATGGGTGTGGGTCATTTCCTACCCGTTGAGGAACCCCTTGTGGTGGAAGGAGAAGGACAATGCTCTACGCACGTGGAGCCATCACCTCCTCAAGATCCACAAGCAAATCAAGAACAACAAGAAGGCCCTCTCTCGCCCGAACAAGATCAAGGTCAAGATCCAATCATTGAGGATGGTGGCGCACCAAATGATGACCAAGATCAAGTTCATGTTCAAGGGCATGCTCAAGATGATGAGCAAGTCCTTGAGGATGCTCCTCCTTCCGTAGATGGTCTCTAGTTCCATCTCAAGAAACTTTGGAAGAAGAAAGAGTTCGCCGAGCTCTCAAGATTCCATCCCGGTTAAAATCACAAGATCTTTTGGTGGATCAAGTGCTCGGAAGCATCCAAAAGGGGGTAACAACTCGTAGTCAATTTAGAAACTTTTGTGCCCATAATGCATTTGTTTCTTGTGTTGAACCCCAAAAGGTAGGTGAGGCGCTTGAAGATCCGGATTGGCTTGAGGCCATGCATGACGAACTCAATAACTTCAAGCGCAACAAGGTGTGGACATTAGTGGAGAGACCCAAAGGTGATCATAATGCCATTGGGACCAAGTGGATATTCAATAACAAGCAACATGTACTTGGTATTGTCATCCAGAACAATGCAAGGTTGGTGGCTCAAGGTTTTTCCAAAGTCGAAGGTATTGACTATGGTGAAACTTTTGCCCATGTGGCTCGTCTTGAGTCCATTTGTCTTTCTCTTGCTTATGCTTCCCATCATAACTTCAAGTTATATCAAATGGATGTGAAGAGTGCCTTTCTTAATGGTCCCATTAATGAGTTGGTATATGTCAAGCAACCCCCCGGGTTCGAGGACCACAACTTCCCTATCATGTCTATAAACTCGACAAGGCGCTATATGGCCTTAAGCAAGCACCACGCGCTTGGTATGAGCACCTTACCGAGTTCTTATTCAATTATGGGTTTGAAATTGGGCAAATCGATCCCACTCTTTTTACCAAGAGGGTTGGTGGGCAACTTTTCATATGCCAACTATATGTTGATGATATTATCTTTGGTTCGATTAACAAATCTTTTAATGAGGAATTTGCTAAGCTAATGACCGACAAGTTTGAGATGTCTATGATGGGAGAGTTGGAGTTCTTTCTCGGTTTTGAAGTAAAGCAATTGTCAAGAGGAACTTTCATCAACCAAGCCAAATATACTCAAGACATGCTCAAGAGGTTCAAGTATGATGGTCTTAAAGGAGCCAAGACCCCCATGCCACTCAAGTGTCAACTTGACCTTGACCCGAACGGAAAAGAGGTAGACCAAAGGGAGTATCATTCTATGATCGGTTCTTTGTTGTATCTTTGTGCATCTAGGACGGATATCTTGTTGATTGTGGGCATGTGTGCAAGATTTTAATCCGCACCAAAAGAGAGTCACGTAATGGCTGTCAAAAGAATCTTTCGATATTTGGTTCATACCCCAAACTTTGGGTTGTGGTATCCTAAAGGCTCAAGCTTCAACCTCATCGGGTACACGGATTCGGATTGGGCGGGGGACAAGGTGGAGAGGAAGTCCACTTCCGGAGGATGTCAATTCCTTGGTAGGTCTTTGGTGAGTTGGTCATCCAAGAAGAAAAATTGTGTTTCCCTCTCTACTACCGAAGCCGAGTACATTGCCGCCGCAAGTTGTTGTGCTCAATTATTATGGATGAGGCAAACTTTAAAGGATTACGGTGTCACTTGTGACAAAGTGCATCTTTTATGTGACAATGAAAGTGCTATCAAGATCGCCTACAACCCCGTTCAACATAGCAAGACGAAGCATATTGAGATTCGTCATCATTTTATTCGAGATCATGTGAAGCAGAGTGATATTGACCTTTCATATGTGGGCACCGGAGATCCACTTGCGGATATTTTCACCAAGCCCTTGGATGAATCAAGGTTCCGAGAGTTAAGGCATGAGCTAAATATCATTGATTCAAGTAATGCGGTTTGAAAACTTGCCCACACACCCTATCTCAACATGGAATCTAGCTTGGATGTAGGCATGGACATAGGGGGAGTGTTTCTTAACTCATAAGCAATCACTCCACCTATTATGCGAAAAGAGACAAAATTCTTTCACTATGGTTACTTTCGGCGGCTATCATAGTCACCCAAAGTGACAACGGTGCTTCAAAGAAGAGCATTGGCAATGAACCCAAGATACATCTTTGTGGTGTCATACCAAATAAGCTCAAACATGGTGGCTTCGGTCACCGCCCCTCCCCTCGGGAGGGTTGGTTCGATTTGGTGTTTCTTTATTGTGTTTGGTTTGCCTTTTGCGTTTTGATCACTCCAAGATTGATCGTGCATTTCCTTGTTGTCTTTTATCTTGGAGTGTTATCATCTTCCTGCTGGTTTTCGAGTCATACCAAGCCCTTCCCCCTAAGACATTCGATGCAATTGCCCTCTTTCCATGGTCCCTTGGTGGGCGGTTCTGTTGACAGCGGTACTATCGCTGCCATCACGGTACTACCGCTGGCCCGAGGAGTTGTATAACCGAAGGGGTACGGGGGGTTCCTCCCCATTACCCCTTTCAGTTTCCTCTCACCTCAACTGCAGCAGCGGCGCCCACCCAGGCTCCCCATCCCGGTGTGCCCCCTCCGTGTCATCTCTCCTTGTTCTCCTCCGGTGGGATCGTTGCCCATCCTCCCCAGGTGCCATGGATACCGGTATTGCCCCATTTCCCTTCTCCATTTGTTCAGTTTTTTTAACTTTGTTGCTAGGGAAATACTTGTAGATCCACTAGGTTTTTGGATATGCCTAGGCACTTTGAGAACTTGGATAGATTGCTAGATAGGAATGAAGTAGATGTGTTGGAGTGTTTTGTGTTTTTGGAACCCCGGTAGTACCGGATCTCAGATCCGTGCTCTCTGCACCAGGACGGTACTACCGCTGGTCCCACTGCGGTACTACTGCTTACGCGGTACTACCGCAGGACCTGCGGTACTACCGCTTGGCGGTACTACCGTGCTGCGGGAGGTACTACTGTGTTTTTCAGAAACTGACACTTCCCCAACAGACCTGCTTTGTTCACCTGTGTTCGAGCTCTTGCATATCATGTGTTTTGTTTTCCGGTTCTCTCTGTTGCTGTTGGTCAGGTGATGGCTCTCGTCGGAATCCCAAGTGCAAGGCCCCTGGCCAATCCGGTAGTTACTTCAAGAAGACTGCTCAGAAGAAGAAGGAATTAGTCAAGCCGGTTTCAGAACTTCCTCTTCCCGAGTACAAGGCATACCGTGAAGCCAATCCGTACCGCGCAGAGAAAGACCCAGAGTTGGTTGGCACTCAGTTCTGGAATAAGACTCAGAGGGATGTGTTCCATATGATTCTGAAGCACAGGAAGAACAAGTTTGTTCCACATGTGAAGTCTGTCCAACTGAGGCACATGCGGGCTAACCCCGAGTACTTTGGAGAGGCATGTGCCCTATGTGAGCAGTTTGGGATTCTGGATATCATCTCCTTCAACAAGCGGTTCGATGCCGAGCTTCTTTCTTAGTTCTATGCCACGGTGTACTTCACCAACCGCGATGATCGGACCATCATTTGGATGTGCAAGGATGAGCAGTTGAGCTGCAAGTGGGGGGATTTCATGGCGGCTCTGCACATTCCCGTCTCCACTAAAGATGAGCCAGTGGGTGTTCGCCCACACACCGAGGAGAATGCCAAGAGCAATAGTCTGTTAGGTCCATATCAGACAACTATTCCCTATACTGATGCCAAGGGAAATCAGAAGTACAGAGTGGTTCTTTGCCCGTTCTTGGACATCATGCACCGCATCTTCAGGACATCTCTGTTTCCCCGAGTGGGAAATCTGTACATGGTTCACAGCTATCTGGTGAACATGCTTCTCCTCTGTGTGGACTGCAAGGGCACCACACAGACCTTGGATGTATGTGACATCATGTGGGAGGAGCTATATGCTGCTGTGATGGAACGAAAGGTTCCAATTTATGGCCCGTATCTACAGGTCCTCTTCGAGATCACTTGGGCCACTACTTTTGCGATGGAGGAACTTCCTGTTGGGCCTCTGACTGCTCACGAGGAGGTCCAGCTGCGCATCAAGGACAACTGGGTTGGAGGTCATGGTCCTGCTCATGACTCTCCACCTCCAGCCTAATTAGATGAGGAGGTTCAGGAGGAACCGGAGGCTGGTGGCGGCAGTGTTCCCCGCACTCGCTCTGGTACGAGCTTTGGCGTTGGAGGTGCGTCTTCTGCTCAGGGTCCGGAGAATCCGGGATGGGCTTCCAAGCTAACTAGGAAGGTGAAGCAACTCTTTTCCCTTCAGACCGACATTCAGCAACGCATGTATGAGGCCCACGGGAGGGAGAAGGAGAACCGACAGCTGCAGAAGGCATTCTACAGGCAGCAGGGTATGACAGTCCAGGACGGCTCCGAGAAGAGCATCACTCCCGAGGACAAGTGGATCTCCAAGTTCAGCGAGTGGGACCTCACTGATGATGTGACTGGCCCTTCGTCCACCTCTCAGCAGCCAGCTACTGATGACCCAGAGGCAGCAGTGGAGTCAGAGGAGTCTGACGATGACGAGGACTATGACGAGGACGACGAGTAGTCCATCACCGTGGGGCGCTAGGTCGCTCTCTACCTTTTTGGCGTCTTGATGCCAAAGGGGGAGAGAGTTGTAGGACTCTGATTTGCATCTTCTCAGGGTTGGGCGAGTCACAAGCGTGTTTCAGTTGTCTCATTTGCTCCTCTTGTGAACTCCGTTCCTTTGTTTTGGTTTTTAGTCCGTCTTGTGAGACTTCCGTGATATATGGTGTGAGACATATGCTATCCTATGTTCGTACTCTTATTGTCTGGTTATGTGGTGATATGTTATGACTTATTATCTCTATGATCACTTTTCTTGTTATTTCTAGCTTAGTATGTCCTAGTTTATAAAATATAGGGGGAGTGTCTTCCTTATGTGTGTGTCCTCAATTCCAGAGACATATCTAAAATGATGCACACATCTAGGGGGAGCCTGTCTATATTTTGTAAACAAATGGCATGTTTTAAATTCCCTATTATTTTAGTGTGCAAATCTTGTGTTGTCATCAATACACCAAAAAGGGGGAGATTGATAGGGCATATTTCCCCTTGATTGGTTTTAGTGATTGATGACAATACATTTGCGGACTAACCGGGTGCGATGAGCATTTCAGATAATTGTATTAATGGCACAAGATGGTTATTGCCCCCTCAGTGTATGAAGCGTGAAGACGGGTTTTTCTTTAGATCTCCTTTTTGGTAATTGATTCGTAGGAAAACCGTACTATGAAGAGGGGATCCGCTTTGGAAATGGTGGGTGGGATCATCACACAGTCTCACTTTCTGCACCCACATATTTCTCTTGCGTCGTGGAGGTGTGGAACCTGGTGGCATTGGCTCCCTGGCTCTGCCAGGGCGGTAGTACCGCGCCGCGGTAGTACCGGACCCAGTACCGCACCCACTACCGGAATCCCACTGGACTCTGCGGTAGTGGGGACGACACTGAGGCTCGGTAGTACCGCGGAGCGGTAGTACCGCTCCGGGTGCGGTAGTACCGCGGAGCGGTAGTACCGTGGACCAGTACCGCACCCACTACCGGGATCCCTCTAGACCCCTCGGTAGTGGGCACGGCACTGGCCCTCGGCAGTACCATGGAGCGGTAGTACCGGAATCCCTCTGGACTCCACGGTAGTGGGCACGGTAGTGACCCTCGGTAGTACCGCTTTTGAAGCGGTACTACCGTGGTTGGTGGGCAGCCAACGGCTGCATTTATGGCCACCTATAAAAGGGGGTCTTCTTCCCCATTGAGACTTACCTCATTTATTGCTCTCACCTCCATTGACTCCCAAGCTCCATTCTTTCCCGATCTCCCTCCCTAGCCATCAAAACTTATTGATTCTCTGGGTTTGGAAGAGGAGGCCCCGATCTACACTTCCGCCAAAGGATATTTGATTCCCCCCACTAATCCCGTGTGGATCTTGTTACTCTTGGGTGTGTTGGTGCCCTAGACGGAAGAGGTCACCTCGAAGCCACATTCCATTGTGGTGAAGCTTCGTGGTTTCGTTGGGAGCCTCCAATTAAGTTGTGGAGTTTTCCCCAACCTTGTTTCTAAAGGTTTGGTTGCCACCTTCAAGGCCGCCTAGTAGTGGATCATGACATCTTGCACTGGTAAGAGCGTGAGGAGAAATAGGGTGGCCTGCGTTGGCTTCGTGTGAGCATTGTGCTCCTCACCCTCTCCAAACGGAGACGTACTTATCGAAAGAGAAGGAACTTCGGCAACATATCCTTGTCTCTCGTGTTCCCCTTTATCTTTACTTTGTGCAAGTTATTTCCATTGCTTATTTCTTGCTTGCTTGTTGTGGTGTAGTTGGTGGCATATAGGTTGCTCACATAGTTGCACTTCTAGACAACCTATATTCTTTGTTGAGCCTAATTTGTTAAGAAAAGCTTAAAAATTGTTAGTCGCCTATTCACCCCCCCCCCCTCTAGTCGACATTCCGATCCTTTCACGAGGAAGAGGATGATGAAGACGGTGAGGAAAAAATAAAGAGGATGGGGAAGAAGAGGAATAAGAGGAGGACAAAGATGGTGAAAATTCAAAAAATAGTAAAAAGGACGAGGAAGAGGACGACAAAGATAACGAAAAGTCAAAAGTTAGTAAAGAGTATGAGGAAGAGGAGCGGTCAAAAGGTAGTGAAGAGGATGAGGACGATGAGCATGATGGGTGCACAAAGTCAAAAGATGGTCCTGCGGACGCCACCACAAGGGGTGATAGTGTTGGAAACACGGACAAGGACAATAAGGGAGGAGGAAAAAACGAGGAGGATGAAGTTGAGCAAACGAAGAGGTTAGGAAAGAAAGTTGATGTGGTAGATGATGAGGAGGGAAAATGGAGAGGCGGAACCTAAAGATAGAAAGGTTCTTTCCACGCCTTCTTACCCGTATATTGGAACACTTTAAAAAAATTAGTTGCTTCAATATTTCAACATAAGTTGCCTGATTCGACATACTTAATTTTGCCTCATGCACCATCCGCGGTATCGTAGACAACTTGTTATTTTTTAAAGTACAGGGTTAATCCCAAAGTATAAAGACAACTTTATACCTTTTTATCAAATTAATCATAAGCAAAGCTGAACATTGAAATAATTGATCATTAAATCACTAGAAGACTTACACAAATATGATCAAACCCCGCGCAAGTTTATGTGTTTTCTCCCTCTTGGTTGGGACAAAGATGGAGGATCTTTTTTTATTTCATTTCTCTTAGTTGTTGTATTTTACAACAGAAGTTGCTTTTATTAAATAACTTAGTTGCTACATTTTATTCCTTTTTCCCTTTTCATACTAAACCATAATTCATAGTTGCTTATTTTTTTAGCTTTTCTCTAGAGCAGTTTGAGTGATTCCATGAACAACAGCTGCTCGAACTTATAAGTATAGTTGTTTTTGCCCAAACTATCTGTGAGTCGATCCATTTCACAATACAAGTTGCTTGATTTTAATGAACACAGATGCAAAAACTTGCATTTGTTATTACAAGAGCATAGTTGCTTATTATTTTTTGTAGAGGTTGATTCGTACCTAAACAGTAGCTACTCAAACTTGCAACTGTTATTTTAGCAGAGTACGAAAGATGATGACGAAGGCAAGGAGGCGCAGGGTGGCCAGAGCAATAGAGACGATTCCAAGGAAGAGATTAACGCGAAAGAGAAACGAGCTATAGTGGAGAAGATGGATGCGGATAAAGGTGACACCGCAGACAGTCAGGTGCTTGATGCGGGCGGACATATGGACAACAGTGAGGACGAAGTGCCATTGATCGATCTTATGCATAGGAAGTGCAAATCCACAATGAGCCAGAGTAACACAGAGGGGACCGCGCCATGGAGGCGCCTGGTTGGGGGTGGCCCCCTAGGGGCCCCCTTCGGGCTTCTGGAGTCTTCCTTCGTGGATTATTTGGTATTTTTCTGGAATTTTCTGAGCACTTTTATTTTTGACATTTTTCTGCAATGCACGGACAATAACAGACAGAAACTGACACTAGGCACTGAATTAGTAGGTTAGTCCAAAATATGTTGTAAATTATATGAAAGTGCATCAAAAACATATAGCAATATCACCAAAATAAGCATGGAGCAAGCAAAAATTATAAATACGTTTGGAACGTATCACTAGGCACTAAGAAATGAAGCATCACCCATGGCAGTCCGAGTGCGGAGTATCGTGGAAAAGCCAAAAGTAGCTAGCCCTGAACCTTGAGAAAGTGAGATATTTGTCGATATTACCCGCTATCCACCAACCCTGGGCAACAAACCACCCGAACAAGAGGTACACCTCACAGGAAAGAGAAGCATTCAATGCAACTGTTTGAAAAGTCAACACCCAAGCCATCACGTGAGACAGTCAAAAGGTGAGTGAACCGATGAAGACAAGACAGTGGATGGATCCGCGGAGCCACACACAAGTATGTCCCCTTAGTCGGGAGGTAAGCCCGGAAATCTCGAGGATGAGATTTTTCTAAGGGGGGTAGGTTTGTGACACCCTAATTTTCGCTCCTCAATTCTTCCTTCGCAAGTTTGGACTCCCGTCTTTTTGTTTTGATGTTATTGGATTTTCTTTAGATCTTAGGTGTATGAAGATGTTTATATGGCTATGCCTTTCCCCTCAAACCAGATATTCTTATCAATTCCATTTTGCTTCAACCCATGTATCCCAAGTCATATTACCTTTATCCCATATATTCCTTTTTCATTAAAAGGAATATTCATTTCCTTTGAGGATTGTGAAGCAACCTATATTTATATAGCTCCGTAGATCCCCAAATAATTCACACATGCTCTTGACATCATATCTTGCCACAATATCCAAAAATATCTCATGTCCCAAGTGAATTTTTCCTCTAGAGAAATTCATTTATCTTTTAGGGCAGAATAGCACTTGGTGAAGGAAGTGCAAGCTACGAGTACCCAAATGTTCTAAAACTTTTCACACATGTTCCCCCATCCAAATAACCCCTCTACACCAGATTTGAGCCAAATCCAAACAACAAATGTGAGTCCAACATCAACTTTGCTTTTCTAGTCCAAATGGACACTTGCAAAGGAAGTGCTAGCTTAATTGCTCCATTTGATCTGCAATTTTGCATAGATGAACACCTAAGTGTATTATTGCACTCCTACAGAAATCTGCATCTTTCACCATGTGAACCTCCTCCAGTCAAGCACAAACACCTTCTCATTTAGAGATCTCTCAGGTCAACTCACGCATGTCTTGCCCCCTCTTCCATCCCATCCTCCATAAATTGACATGCCCTACTGGCCGATTCCTACTTTGGAAACGTGGTGGCCGTGGTGACCACGGCAGTGGCATGCAGTTGGCGCGCTCTGTGTGTCGGCTCCCCTCGGATGTGACCACTCCGGCCGACCCCGGTCCCTTGCGCTTGACCCCTGGTGCCGACCATCTCCACCGCGGCACACCTTTCCCTCCCCGGCACCTACCTCTCCGTCCCTACTCCGTACGTTCCCTCATGTCGCGTCGGGTTAGGCACCGCCCCGCTGGTCTTGTCGTCGAGCTCTCCTCCCCAATCTCCAGCCATGGCGCCGCCGCCACTGACCTCCCCTTACCCGAGGCCTGCCGCACATCCCCGGCCTCCACTCCACCACCCTCGGGCGCGGGGTCGCGCTTCGTACCCATCCACGTCGACGCCTGGCGCAGGCCCAACCCCCGCTCGCCGGAATCGAGTGGTCATCGTCCCTTTGTCTCCTCGTCAAGAGGAAGAAGGAAGCAGGGGAGGAGAGAGAAGAAGGCCACGCAGTTGAAGGAAGGCGCATTCGTGGAATACCCTTTCCCAGCGGGAAAGCTAAGAAACAATTCCTTATATATCACTATCTCAAATTTGGTTTCCTTATTTAACACTAAAAAACTTTCTCTTCCATATATAACAATGAAACTAAATTTTATGTCTTTTATAACACTTTCATTCATTTTAAGCCTAAATAACAACTGAAAAAACCCTTTTACCCCTCATGTGTATGTGCATGTGCGGGATAGTAGTGCGCGCACACACGTAGCATCACTGCAAAGGCAGTAGGGCGCGCGCACGCACACACACGCAGTGATAGTAATAGATATGCAGTAGCGGTAGCACATGCACACGCATTTGAGCACGCACACACAGTAGCACAGACGCGCGCGGGACAAACGCAACACAAACACAAATCACACACACGCACCCACGTACACACAACACACATACACGCACGTGCAGTGGGGAATCTAGAAAAGGATGAAGGGCAGGCTCAAAGTTATAGCCGAAAAAACTAAACGGCATTTTAAATAAAATATCCATTATCTTCCAATCTTTTTGTGCAAATAAGCTGAATTTTCGCCATATTACTACTAGAAACATGTAGTATTTGCTAGAATTTATCCAGACTTGTACTAAATTGTATTAAATTTTGAATAAAATTTTGAATCTGTATACCAAACTTGCCATTACTTTGAATACATGTGTTCAAATAAGCTTAAACTTACCTAGAAATTTCTCAAGACCAATACTAATAACTAACCATAAGTTCTCAGATAAAAACTAGTGTAGAGATTAATTATAAATTGTGCAGGACCACTGACTTATGGCTTTGCCTACTCGTGCAGGTCAGCGGGCCAGCTTGATCTTCTTTTTTCGTGGCTAGGCTGCAAAATATTCTATGTCTTGATAGTAACAAATATTTTTGCGAATTGGAGGGTAGGCTGAAACTTATCGAAGCCACACTGCTAGATTCATCACTATGCATGTGCACTCGCAGTAGCGCGCGTACACACTTACACGCACAATAGCACACATATACGTACATACACACGCAATAACACACACACACACGCAATAGCAGTAGCACATACATGTACGCGTACACACACGCATCAATATAAACTCACACACATAAAAATATACAGATGAGGGATAAAATGGTCTTTTCAAATGTAATTTAGGTTCAAAATGAAAAAAAGTGTCATAAAAGGCATAAAATTTAGACTCGTTGTTAGATAGGGAAGAAAATTTCGGCCGATGTCAAATAGGGCATAAAATTTAGACACGGTGTTAAATAAGGAATTCTCTCGAAAGCTAACTCCACCTTTCTTCTACAACTAATACGCCTTCATTTAATGAAAGTGAACTATTGTTACCATACCCAGTCGGCATCGAAATGGTTAAGTTGTGGACGTTCACCTGTTAAGAGCAGAAGTGGACTGTATTGTTTATTTTCTGCCTAACGAAGGAACGGTCGAAACTTCGCAACCGTAACTCCGATCCAGGTGATTCCAAATCCCACATTCACCATTTCCCGAGCCCTTTCCAATGGTATAACTTTCATGATGTTATCACATTACGAAAGTGACCATTTTTCCTTCCTCTATCTATAATATTTTTCGGAGGAGAACCTTTCCGTCGAAATTTTTTGCGAGATGATCGCACTTCTCCCCAAGGAATCCATCACCCCCAGGCAAGCCAACCATCTGATATATGCCCTAATGCATTGATCCGTGTTATTCTTGTGTGTTTATAACTATGATCATGTTATGATAAGTAATGAATCATTGAGCCCTTAGGTTATACTTGTTGTTTACATGACTCACTAAATGTTAACATGTTTATTACTGCACTAATGACTCAAATATGTTGTAGTATGGAGATAGGTCGTTATTATGCTTTACATTTGCTTTCATCATTGATTATCATTTTTGTTGCCATGTTATGAAATGGAAGTTAATAACACAACCTCCTTCATCGACTAGATCGAGTCATAGTGCCACTAGACCGAACTTACCAGTGCAATCGCATTTGCCTGTATGGGCAGGCCTTGGCTTGGTCTACCAGGATGCTCTTTTATCGATATCACCAAAGAGGGAAGGTTATGCGCGCGTGCTACCCTGACCCGGTAGGCGGCGATAATCTTGAAAGCTTGGTTTTGTTATGGATCCAGTTACCGTTTGGGACAAGTATGTTAGCCACGACGGTGGCCGATTTCTGGAGGACACAGGGGATACCTAGGACATGACCTAGGAGGTATGTCGGTGATACGGTAAAGGTGTCATACGGTAGAGAAACCTCGTTAGAGTACTCCTGGTCCATTTCTGTGGGACGAGTTCCAAGGATCATGTGGGACGAGTCCCAAGGTACTAGATGAGGGAAGGACTCCATAGTGTGGATAAAGTGCGCAAACTCTACATATTCAAAATATATTCGAATAGTCGTGTCCTCGGTCATGGATAGTTTGTACTAAGTCACACTATTTGGTTTGTGTCGAGTCTCGAGGAATGAACTATAAAAATTTAATGTTAATAATGAACCAGAACCAAGTAAGGTTTGCCAGCCTTGCAGTGAAGAAGCATGGACATCGGATGATGTCAGAACTCGAGATGTTAGCCGCGGGACGGCTATGAGATGTTAGCCATGTGATGGTTATGTGATGTTAGCCATGGGATGGCTATGTGATGTTAGCCGTGGTATGGCTACAAGATATTAGCCAAGAGATGGCTATGTGAAAGTCGGTCGGAGGACCATAAGACTTGGACTTGGTTGGATCGTAAGAATATCTACGATATGGATTATATGCTTATCGTGCTTTACATTCTGTATTTATTTCTCAATAATATTTCTAAATATTTATGATATCCCATGATAAATAATATTATTCTAACAACTAATGCATGCTTGAATGCCATGGGTTGATTTGCTTGATGTATATGTTACTTGGTTTGCTTGCTTGCAGTCACTTCAAACGGATCCTCCAAACAGGATCAATCGTTACAAAACGTTCACTTGATAGTTTTCCGAGTGAACACATCATTATGGGCACTCACCCCCAACTTTGACCTAGGTTGCGAACAAGCACCCTGGAAGCCACGTCCGCGAACGTGTAGGTAATACCCCGCTGATCCGTCGGTCGAGCCGGGACTTGCCACAGCGCGACTTCACTCTCATTTTATCATGCCCAACGTGTGAAGAAAATCCTAACGGACGTGTTGGGTCACTAAATCACATTTGCTGGAAGTACTGATTCTATAAGACCTTTGCGGCATGAATCCTACTGACCCCAGCCTCGCCAAGTTTGAGTCGGGGGACTCGAGCTTTATTGGACTTCTGAGGTATTTTTTTCACTAGAGCAATTCGCTAGGGCTCGATCCGTCGAGTGCCTCAGGCCCTTTAGTTGAACATCCCTCATGACTCACAAAAGTCATCATATTAGCGGTATTTCCCATATAAATCCCATATGATGACACGCAGTTATAGCTATTGCAGATTGGAGTCCATGCGCGACCCTTCAAGTCCCCCAGGCACTCGGGGGCTACTGATGAGGGGATACCTCCACGACTCCCCTCCGTGAGGGTGCCCGATGCGTGTCAAGACCGGTGGCCCACTAGAAGCCTCAGGAGGCCCAGCATCAACCTGCCAAGCCCACCTGAGGCACCGACGACTATGCCGTCATGGAGTCCAAGACTTGACGTGCAAGACTATGTAGAATAGAAAACCTCTTTGTAAACCTAGATGGACTCCTCGAGACCTAGCCTAGTATATAAAGGCTGGGAGAGGGGACGCCTAGGGCATCCAATACATCTTGCAATACCTCTGGCCTGAGCAATCTCGCCGGAACCACCACTATAATCGTCTCCATCATATAATACATCAAGCAGGAAGTAGGGGTTTTATCGATCGAGGGGCATGAACCTGCGTCAATCCTTGTCTCCTGTTAGCAGACAAGATCACCAACCTCGCACTCCTTCCCCTTCAATCAACCCAGGGTACCTAACCATGGGATTTGATGAGTCCCACCCTCGTCAACTGGTGTTTGCGCAACTACAAATATTTTATCATTTAGGTTTATTCAATGCAATATTTTATCATGTAGGTTTGTTCAATGCAAGTTGCCCAAATAGTAGGCACCGTTGCTCCAAATGTATTTCGAGTTGTTGGTGAAAGTTGCCCACAAAAAACTTGTTGTTGCTCAACTACAGGTCATACTATTTTTTTTGTAGTAACACAAGTTGATCAGCATAGTTGCTCAAAAACTATGTTTTTCCCCTAGTTGTTGCATGATCATTTTTTTTATTTTTTGACTACTGAAAGATGCCCAAAAAACACTAGCTTTCCCAAGTTGCTCTAGGTTAAAAAAATTTGGAGAAACTCATGTTTTACTGTCGACACATGCATCTGCAAATAGAGGGGAGTGCATGGGTTGCAAAGAAGAGAGGAGGGCATGGTTTTTATTTTAGGAGTAGTTCATGGATCTGTAAGGACAAGGGGGAGAAGTGGGATGCAGTAACTTAGGAGGAGATGAGCATACCTTGATAGGGCGGGGAGGAGGGGGCAGGGCCTGTGTGGTGCTCAGCAGCTGCCAGCCATTGCTCCCGATCTCGCCATGGGTGAAGGAAGAAGGAAGGAGAAGGACAAGAAAGGGGGCGGGCGTGGAAGGAAGGGTTGAGCAGGAGACGGAGAGAGGGGACCACACGCAAGGACGGGGGGGGTTAGCGTGCTCTTCACGCGCAGACCAGGGTGGGGGGGTAGGATCTTTCCTTTTTAAGGAAACCTACAGCGCGCGTTGTGGTCCCTTCCATATTAGGAAGGGCCACTCGGCTGGACTGTTGGGCACGCGGGTGCCCGCTAGCCATGTCTAATAAGTTTAGTTCCATGTTAGATTTTAAAATCGTTCATACAGGGATATATATGACGCACGAACATGTATGTAATTGAACACATGGATCTTATATAGTGGTTATCCTCTTTAGTTACACCCTAGAAACCAAGGTTGAAATCCTCTTCGTCTCCTTTTATGTTCTCTTTTTTACTTAAAAATAGCAAATGTGCAAAAAAAAACTTAAAAAATGTTTTTAGATACATGGCAAATTTAAAAAATGTATTTCTTTTTTCACTAGATGGTGTTCGGACACATGGTAATTTTTCACGGAAAATTTAGTTTAAATACACGGCTGATTCCTTTTTAACCATGCCATATTAAGTTTATACAACATGACAAATTAAGTTTATGTAGCATAGTAAATTTATTTTTCGAACCATGGCAAATTAAGTCTTTGTAGCATGCAAAATTAAGTTCATGTAGAATGGCAAATTTAATTTATGTAGTATGGAAAATCTATTTTTAAAACATGGCACCTTTAGCTTGTATAACATGCAATCTAAGTATTTCGACCATGGAAAATCTAATTTGTTTAGCATGGTAAATTTATTTTATGTCGTATGGCAAAACTATTTTTTGGATATGAAAATTTAAGTATTTTGATCATGGTAAATTTCATAAAATTAACATTTCATCAGCACAAAATTTTCATGGTAATTTTGCCATGGAAAATTTCACAAAAACAAAGATTTTCTCAATTAAAATTTTGATGGTAAATTTATCATTGTATTTTTTTCTCGATCACATAGCAATTGTAATATCATGGCAATTTTATCATTGTTTTTTTATCTTTTCTTCAAATAGTGATTGATTATTTCACATAGTATATTTTGCCATGGTATACCTTTGTTACATAGAAAAATGATTTTTACGATAAATTTAATTGTTTTTATTTTATTATTCATAACAAATTAAGTTTGATAATAAATTATTTTCTTGTCAGAGGATAACACCCCAGCGACCCATCGCTCTAGATCTCTTTTTTCTATTGGGTTTATGGCCAAGATCATTGGCACGCGAGAGACTTGGGCGCCCAGCTTTGGGCAATTGATCATCTAGATCATAAGGCAAAGGAGGCATCGAGCAATAGCTTAAATAATAAGCGTTTCAGGTATTGTAAGATCGGCACAAAAAAAATGCATCGAATACTGGGTACTAACAAAAAAGCTTACGAAGAAAACAAATATGATGGGTATGTGTTCAAATAGAAACAGATTTCTCTAACAACGTATAAAATTGTAACTACTTACAACTATCTCTGGTAGTCCCTACATTACGAGCAAGTGAAAATGGTTTCCAGATAACTATGCATTCCCTTTTTTCGTCACATCAACAAGATAAAACACGGACTCTAGCCCTCCACCTTGGGTTGGTATAGTTTGGAACTTCCGTGTAATGCTAAATAAAGGTAGTTCGAAGTCACCAATTTGCACCACCAAGCACACTGGATTCACATCAACTGATCATCTAACTTTGCTCCTGATGTCCTTCAATCCTCAAAAAGTGACAACCTCTCCAATTAAGACGCACCGATAGCATCAGAAGTCGCAGTTTTTCTTTTAACACTACCCGAAGTTCGCAGCTAAAGAGTCCCAAAGATATATATAGACCACTTCAAGTAATAGTAAGATATGTCATTTGAAAACAGTTAAAGATTAGCAATAATCATGCTATGCTATGATGCTTCTGTCTGCGCCAGCAGAAGGGAGCTATAATAAATGCAGACTACAGTGCCAGGCAATGAGATATTTTAACAAGACAAATGCTAACAAAATAAGGAACTGGACTGTAACAAATAAGGCGCTGAATTGAAAAGAACAGGATAGTACAGTGTTACATCACATCGCACAATGTATTACAGTGTCTCTAATAGCATCGCCCTAATTTTCGCCTTCAGCTCATCTGGGACCTGAGTTGCTGCCTGCGAAGATTGAGCAGTGTCGGTAGGGAGCTGCTCTGATCCATACTTGTGCTCTGAGGTGCTTCGGGAGGCTTCAGCACGGCCAAGAGTTTGCTCATTGAGATCTCGGTCATCCTTGTGTTTCCTTTTGGAACCAGAGCGATGGTTCCTCCGGTGCCTCCTATGCTCGTCACCTTCCGCGTAGTCATGATCGCCCCTATGCCGATGCCTTGACTTGGAACTGCGTAGCTCGTCATCTTCAGTATAGTCATGATCGTCCCTGTGCGGATGCCTTGACTTCGAACTGCGTAACTCCTCGTCTGAAGAGCTATGATCATGCCTATGATGCCTATACTCCCTTTCCTTGGAGTGCTGCTTGTGCTTACGTTCGTGTGTATCCTTACTGTGGCCTCTTGAACGCTCTGAACGATGCCTCTTCCTTGAGTGTTTATAACTTTCCTCCGCCAAATCATCTTTGTCCTCATCGGATTCTGGATGATGCTTTCTGTACTTGCGTGCCCTGTTCTGTTCATCATCAGAGTCTTTCTCCTCCTTAATCATATTTGAACCTTCACGTTCAGAACGAACAGAGCTACCTTCCCGTTCAGTAGCCAAAGGTTCTGGAGGCACAGGCAGGTTCAAACTAGCAGGAGCTGCCCTTGCAGATTCATTAGTTATCTCACTTGTCACCAGATCGCTCTTGTTGCCGCCACTCTTAATAATTGAAGCAAACATCTTTGCACGCCGAAGCCTCTCAGCCTTCAGCTTCTGCTCATTTGTCATGCAAGCTTCAGAAGAATCTGCCTCTTTAGAAGCGGCAACAGCAACTGCTTTTGCGATCGTATTTGTAATCCAATCATCATCAATAATTCCAATACCTTCCTTCTTTAGCTGACCACTACTTGTGACGGAAGTGCCCTCACTATTTGAAGCAGCTTTGGACACTGCACCTGGGCCCTGTATAGGGTAAATGCCACTCGTGTCTTTCGGAGTGTTCGGTTGAGGATTAGCAGGCCCCAGTCCACGAGTAGCCGCCATAACAATAGCAGCAGCTTCATCTGCAGTGACCTTCCGAGGAGGTTCCTTGACCCCATCAGTGACCAACTGGAACTTCCCCTTCCCGTGTTTGTCAGAAAGCTGCTTCTGTAATGGTTCTGCAGAGCTTCTATCAGAAGTACTTGAGTCCTTGTTAGCACTTCCCTGTCCCTTGCTTTTAGTTACTTCCTTCCCATGGCCACTGTCTCCGAGGTCTGAAGAACTTCTTCCTCTGCGCTCTGAATAACTCTTGTCTCTGCGCTCTGAAGAACTCCTCCTATCTTGGCGCTCTGAAGAACTCCTTCTGTCTCTGTGCTCCGAAGAACCACCACGAGACTTGGACTGCACAGCAAATTCAGGAAACACAGTAAAGTGACGTTACAATTTGCACTGGTGCGAGAACCACAATATCCAAACAAAAATACAGAATCTTGCATCTTAGAAATTTAGAAACATTTCCAGTATTGAACAGTCCAAAATAACAAGAAAACCATAAATCAACTCTTACACGCAACGCCAGAAAACATAGTAATGCAATACAGTTAAATCAAATACTTTAGTACTTGGCTGAAAATATAAATAAAGAGGAAAAAGGATAGTGCGTCAGTGATTGATACTGTCAACATAAGAACTTACCTGAAGTTCAGAGATCAAGTGTAAGACATCATGTGCACTTGAGAGTTAAGACCAAGGAGAATAAACAATCTTGGCATAAACAAGCCATAAGCATATAAGATGAATATTCACTAAAACCCAATGGCGCACATTTGACAGACAATACAAAACAGCACATATAAAAGAAACAATTACAAAAAGCAAATTTATACTCCAGTTTACAAAACCACATGTATAAGGAAAATAAAGCGCAAGAGGATTTTTTATTAACTTTCCAAACTAAGAAGAACCATGACATCAATCAAATCATATACACAATTGATAAAAATATCTGTGTATCGGTTGGAATTAAATAAATAAGAATAAATTGTGCATCAGGATTGACATAGTGTCCACATGAACTTACCTGAAGTTCAGAGATCAAGTGTAAGACATCATGTGCACTTAAGAAAGAAAGAAAAAAACAGGCGATTTTAGCATGAAAGGTAATCAGAAGTCCAAGCATGGGCAAATAACTTAATACTCATTCTACAAGACTTCAAAACTTTAAGTGTCAGTATGTCAGAAAATGGAAGACAAAGCCAGTAGCCAGACAAAAGCGAATGATCCAGAAGAACAAAGGAAACAAAAAAATAAACCTCAGAATCTGAAGAACAATAGGCCAAAGCTGTGGCTGCTGCAACTTGAAGTGAACATGAACAAAGCAGTAATGATGAAACTATCGATTAGTCAAATAGAAATCAAAAGATGAGTATGAAGGCAAGGAGCCAAGGTGTACAGGTTGCAAATGTTTAGCCAATTAAACTATCAAACAAATGTCTAAATTTATTTTTTACTTCTATCAAACAGGTCAAGAAAGTATGCAAATATTACGTCCTGAATCATAAAAGTGTGCGATCCAAGTTACCTCTTGGGTTTCCTGAAGCATCTTGAGATAGTACGAGTGATATGGATTAGACGGCAGAAGAAATGGAAACCGCCCTGTCACTCTGTCTTGCTCAATGAGCTTTTGTTCAAATTCCTTCCCGTTCCTGAGAATAAACTCAACTATTTTCTCCATTGTACCCTTCAAAAAGGATGGTGGTTCCAGTATCATTTCTTTTGTGTCAAACACACCTAATTTAGAGTTGTCAGACTTGGTAGAAGTGGTTAACACTGTCATGGCATCTTTAACCTTCTCCCGCTGAGCAGCAACAATGCTGTTCCCGGCAATTGTTGGGTTCTTCTTGGTGAAAATAGGTTTATCCTTTACTAAAGTGGCTGCTGCTTCTATTGTTATTGTCTGATCTTTTTTCACTTCGTTGTCATGTACAAGGAATGATGAGCCTTTGTGGTCATGCTCGTGCAAAACATCATTTCCAGAATCCTTGCTTTTTGAACTAGCTGGAATCACGCCTTCATCCTCATCTCCAGACTCATAGACAGCCCCAAGCAATGATAAAGCTCCGCTTGACAAGGCAGCATTCTCACTCTCATCCATAACAATTGTGTTGCCTTTATTGGTATCAGCATCAGAGCCATCTTTCAACAGCTGAGGATGATCAACAATGAAGCGGAAGTAGCTGTGGAGATGATGGTCGGGCATCAAGAATCCAAATGTTGGATTACTTCCCTGCTTCACCCTTAGCACAATCTCTGATTGTCCCCCATGCTCACTGACAAATAGAGCAGTTCTTGCAATTATCTGATGCACCTTCTCCGAGGGAGGCTGCAAATTAAAAATTATGAAAAGAAAATTGTCTCAGTAATGGTATGAGAGCAGAAAAATCACAACCATATGACTTAAACACAGCTGGAGTAGTATAGAGCTGGTACGGCATAGTACAATTTAAGAACAGCTATCCCGTTACAGTATTCTCTTCGTTATTATATGTACCATTTACATCATTCTAATCCCACCTGCCTATTCCTTACGTCAAGATAGATCGTAAGGAAACAATGTGCATCACTAGTAGGAACTTCATCTCTGCTCCAACCATCTGAAATAGACATTTAATCCTTAGAAGAACATATGCACCTTGGACAATTATTGCTGGATCAACTGGAGAAGGTTAATAAAAGTGTATGAAGTGGAAAAATAATATGACAGAACACGTATAAGTTGAGAGCAGACAGTAGGATTTGTACACTCACCAGCTTATTCAACAGGCTTTCTGGCACAGGAAAAGATGGGTGATAATAAGAGACTGAAGCATTTGTCTCATCTGAACCAGCAGATCCCCCATATGAGAAAGCGACGGCATTATAACCAGCCTGCCCAGTATCTGTCCCGTTTCCTGCAGAAAGAAAAGATGCTAGTTTGGTTATTGTCACATAATAATTGAGACAAAGAAACTGAGATTGAGTGGAGAAAAAAATGTAGATCCAAATATACATCTCAGAAGAAATCAAAGAAAGTCCCTTACTTTGAACAGGTTAAAGATGCTCATCAAATAAAATCAAGCATCCTTCCTGCAAACTTACAAAAAAAGTATGACAAGAAACATAATAGGATTTCAACTAGCACCGCAACCTTTACCACATGTGCCAGTCCAATTAGGTCGAACTGCAAAATTTTATACCAACTCCTGTTGCTCATTGACGTGGTAGACAGTACAGCTACTACAGGAACCCAACAGACGCAATATTAACTTAGGTACAGACAAACAATAGCAGCAGACCACCAAGTTATCTTAAGTTCTTAGCATTTCAGAGATATTTCTCCGGCCATATCTCAATGCTACCAAATCAAGCTCTATTCCAACTGAGCCACCCTAAAATCGCCTCATACCGACCAACTCTCTTATGGCATCATGGGCAAATGCTAAAATACGATGGTTCCATTTCCAGACGGATTCAGAATGCTAAAACACCCCAGACTTAAGCTAACAGCATCCAATTACATAAAAATGGTACCCCAGAAAAGAAAACAGCTGATGGCTATGGAGAGTAGCGTCATAGTATACAATAAGCACAGAGGGTAGAGGGGGGTTATACCTGAAGGAGAGGCATCTCCGGTGCCGACGTCGGCGGTGAGGTCGAGGAAGCGCTCGCGGTCAAGCTCGGCCTCGGACACGCCGTCGGGAGAGGGGGTGGAGAGGAGGGCCACGGAGTAGGCGCGGTTAGGACGAGGAGGGACGCGGTCGAGGAGGTGGCGGACGTCGTGGCGGTCAAGGAGGAGATCGGTCGCGCCGGCAGCGGACCAAGGAACGAGGGAACCGCCGGAGTTTACGACCTCCGCCGCCGCGTCGTCGTCGAAGAGCAACGCGTGCCGTCCCACGATCTGCAGATCCATGGGCTATGGTTACGTCCTTCGCCTCCGCCTCCGCTTGGAGTCTGTTCAGCGAGGCGGCGGGGACGGTATTGGGAGCTAGATGGAGAGCTCGTCTGCTAGGGTTTCGATGGAAAGGCGTGCACGATTGAAACACGAGATAATTGCACGTATAGTCCGTGTGGTCCGGGGCGAGGTGAGTCGAAAAGTGCTCCAATACAGTCCTCCTACGGTGTTCTACGGTCCGATACACTCCCTATACATGGAACAGCAGTCCAAAAAATACACGAGCTATACATACCCCTGTATTATTCTACAGAAAGGAAATATGCCGACCGAATATGCTTTTGGTCCCACTCGTCAGGCGGCCCACTTGTCAGGTGCCTCGCTATACCGATTCGAGGGGAGGGGGCAGAATGAAAAATCCCATTCCCCATTCTCTCGCAATCCCTAACCCTAAACTCCGGCAACCCGAGGCAGAGGAGGCGGCGACAGCGCGACTTCCTCCGGCGAGAGTAGCCTCGTCGCCGGCGAGAGCTTGCTGGACAGGACGTTCCCCCAGGAAGTTTGGCGTCGAGGTGAGCCCGCTCTCCGACCTCAGTGTAGCCATGTCTTGATCTCGCGCACCCCCGCCATGGATGTGCTCGAGGCTCGCTACCGTGGGCATGTGCTGCTGGCCACGGCTGTTGGATACGGCCGGCAAGACGTGACGGCGACGGCTTTGGTCGCCGCCATCGAGAAGCATTGCGGCGTGAAGCCTTGTGAGCTGGCCATACAGGCCGCAGCTCCACCTCACGATCTGTGGGTGAGGTTCTTGAAGGAGGAGCAATGCAGAAAGGTGCTGGATGCGTCGATGCAGTTTAGGTGCTCTCGCCGTTGGATCAAGTTCGAGTGTTGGACCAGGGCAGTACGAGCTGACTTTGCAGATCTGAAGTACAAGACGAAGATGAGCTTTGAAGGACTTCCTGATCATGCATGGACAGCACGGGCTGTAAAGGATGTACTGAAAGGGCTTGGTGGAGACCTGATCGAGATCATCACGCCAAGCAATCGCCGTGAACTGGAGGTAATTGCCTGGATCCGTGACCCAGCAATTGTAGGAAAGATGGTGATGGTAGAGATACCTGAGCCAAATAATGCATATTGTGAGGAGCCTGAATCACTGGATGAGTACGATGTGCATAGAGAAATAGCTTTTCATGAAGAATTTGCACCTTCTTATCAAAGAAGCAAAAAAACTATTATTTTTCCTGTTATCTGTCATGTGAAGGAATTGATTGATCGTGGTCCACTTCTTGCTGAAGATCTCCCTGATGATTGACTGCCAGGTGAAGAGGAAGACCTATCTAGGCTGCACAAATTCAAGACTGTGCTTGGCAAGGTTGATGGAGCATGTTGTTCTGGAGTTTGACATATTATGTATCAATGTTAGCTATGTATCTATGATGATGTACTGAACTAATGGCTACCTATGTTACATTTGAGCTGAATGGCTACATTCATGTAATATGGTACTGAACTAGCTATGTATGAATGTTGTACTGAATTTGGTGCACTGAATTTGGTGATGTACTGAAATTGGTGTACTGAATTTAAGCTATCTTTGGAATTCAGAGTTTTAGAAGAATTAAATCTATGTATGTAACTGATGATTGTGTAACTGAAGCTGGTGATTGTGTAACTGAAGCTGCTGATTGTGATTCTAGTTATTGACAATGAGTGATCGTGCACATTTAAGCCATCAAGGTGTACATCCAAAAATTTTGATCCAATTTTTTTGACTTTCAAAATATATTTAAAAGGTATTTTAAAAACTGGGAGCATATGCTCCCATGTGCAGATTATCCATGTCCTTGAGAATGTGATTATTCACATTTAAATTGAAGCTATATATCACATTTGATTGTGGTAAATTTTACACTTAAATTCAGTTTCTGGTAACCTTGATTAAAACATTGTGCAAAAAATATATAAAAAATGTGAGTTCTGGGACTCGAACCAGGGATGTGCTATTGCGGTGCTGTTAACTGTAACCACTAGGATAGGTGCTATTGTCTCTTCTATTTTCTGAACCAACTCATGTATACAAATGTAGACGATAGAAAGGGAGCACAACGGTCATCTCCCTCCTCTACCCAACGGACAGAGCGATGCTGCAATTGAGGGGTGACGTTGCGTCTCCCAATAGCAATGGCAGAGCAGATCCTTATCCCGCGGGATTCTTTCCCGCGCTAGGTGGTTCCCGCGTCGCTCCATTTCCCGCGCAATTGTGGCTATAAATGGTCCCGTATGTCGTCGCCTGAACCAGTCGTCCTGGCTTCTCATCTCTCCATCTCCATTTTCCTCCATTTTCACGTGTAGGTAGCTCCAATGGTCTACAAGTACAATGATTACTTACTTCCTGTGTTAATGAAGCAATTATTTTTGGCTCATAGACTGGTGGGTCATGCTGAATAATACCCTCTGTTTGCATGTTTATCTCCTGAGTGAGAGCACCTTCTGCTTCATCTTCAGATGATGAAATATCTGGCTCTGCTCTCACTTTTTTTTCTTTGTGCATGTTTCTTTGGTACCAATCCTAATTTCCAGTCCACACAACCATTTATGTTGTGACCTGGAGCACCACAGTACCCACAGTGAATGACTCCTCCTTTCCTGTTGATTTGCACACCTCTCTTTCCCTGTTTTTCTTCTGGTTGTTTCCTCCTATTTATAGCTCTCCTTCCTTTCTTCCTCTGAATTGGTGGTGGAAGTATTTGCCTTCCATTCATTTTTGTCCACTCACTTACATCTTTGCAAGGCATTATAATGTGCTCATATGCCTTGCAGTATGTCTCAATGGAATAACAGGAATTAACCCTTGATTCAGGGGGGTTTTTATCATACCTTAAAGTAGCTACAGCATGAGAACATGGGATACCTGATAGGTCCCATCTTCTGCAGCTACACTTCTCCAGTTTAGTGTCCACACAAAAATCCACACCTCTGTCACTCACAACAAACATTCCTTTCCCAGCAGGTGCAGCATGGCAACTTCTAGCAAATTCAACACTTTTTTCCAATTTCTTTCTTGTCTTGGGACATATACTACCAGTCCACTTCAATGGGTCTTGTTGTTTTCCATAATGTCTTCCCATATTCTGGCCCTTAATCCTTTGGCACATGCTTATCAGGGGCATTTCCCCTAGCTTCCAATATGTATCTGTTGAACACCTCACAATTGTTATTCAACAACACATCACACTTAGGGAAATCATTCTGGTAGGCCCTAACCCAAGTTTGAGGTGCCAACTCTTCTAACCAATCATGAGCTTCTTTGCTAAGAACTAACATTTGGTTCATGTTTTGCCTGAACCTGCCCTCAGTAGTACTTCTAGCACATTTCCATAGTTGGTTCTTCAAGGCCTCACCTTTAAAGTTTTTGTTGAAATTCTGCCACAAATGTCTCACACAAAATCTATGTGGTGAATCACTGAACAATTCTCTGACAGCCTTAATTAAACCCTGCAAATAGGCAATAAGATTATTTATTAGACTAGTCTAAGAATTACACAAACAGACAATTCAGATTGATGTTTACTTACCTTTTGTTTATCAGACATGATTGTCCACAAGTGTGTGTTATGAATCCCTAAATCCTTTTTCAGTGCTGTCAGAAACCACCTCCAAGCTTTTGTGTCCTCACACTGCACCATTGCATGAGCCACTGGAAATATACAGTCATTTGGATCCATTCCTACAGCACTTAACAACACACCTCCATACTGGGTCTTCAAGTGACATCCATCTAGAAATATTATTGGCCTACATGCAGCCAAAAAACCTCTCTTGCAAGCATCAAATGAGAAGTAACATTTCTGGAACCGCCCTTCATCAAAGTTCAACAAAAAATGTACTCCCAGGATTTGATCTCCTCAACTCATTTGCATAGTCCCACAACATGTTATATTGTGCAATCTCATCACCATAGATAATATCAAAAGCCATCTTCCTAGCTCTTCCAAGTTTCCCCCTCTTAATGGTCATGTTCCAGTCCTCTTGGATAAAAGCTGCAAATCCCTTCAATGTTAACTTCTCACAAGCTCTAATTTTGTCCACATATTTGTTAGCTATGTACCTAGCAGTGAATGCTGTAACTTTCCATTTCTTCTCACAATTGTGTTGTCCGTTATATGTTTTCACCATTATAGAATTTGTCCTATTGTCCCAAGAAGCATATAGATACCAGGGGCAATCCTTCTCACACTTTGCAGCAAGCCTGATTTTATCATTCTTTGCAAATGTTATATTCACCCTCTCCTTGCAACTGTACTCTCTAATAACCCTCCTCAAAAGATCCACTGATGAGAACAACTGTCCAGCATGGAACTTTGGATCATGCATATATGCTGCTCTAAATGTTTTGAACTTGAATTTCATCTCATCTTCCTCAAAATCTGGAGCTTCTAATGTCTCATCTTCAGAGTTGGCATCTTCAACAACTCTCTTCCATTTCTTGTCTGCCATAGGCTTCAATTGTTCTTGCAGCAAATCATCATCACCATCCTCCAGGTCATAGTCACTGTCCACCAAATCATCAGGTATGTAATCACTATCTGAAGATTCAGTTTCACTACACCCTTCTGCACTATCATCTGACTTTTGTTTTATAGGCCTCAACTTCACATGAGATTCAACAGACCTTTGCAACAATCTATTGCTCTCAATTTCTTTGCTCTCCATTTCATTGCTCTCATCAACAACACTGCAAGTCATAGAAACCATGCTCATACAGCTCATACTCTGTCCTGCCACCTCAGTTTCCATTGCTTTCATCTTTCTAGGACTGATAACTGGAGGTAAATTAGCTACTGGATTAGCAACTACATCATCCCACTCTGCTCCTCCTCCTGCAATGTGGCTGTCCAAATGATCCAGAAAAATCATATGATTTCTGTAACCTCTTTTCACCATCACATAAAGCCTATCCATGTCTGCATCTTTGGCCAATAGTACTGCTCCATCTTCATTCAATTGGCAACCAGGAGGCAACCAATACATATTTATCCTGCCCTCCTTCTCGTATCCCAGGTGCTCAACAATCTCCACGAATATTTTGTAGTGGACTAACTCAAAGTGACAGTAATCATCATATACTTTTTTGCCATCAAGTAGCACCTATTATTACCACTACCAGCGAAAAATCCATCATGGATTATCTCAACTGTGAAGTAACCACTGTCAGCAGCTGCAAATGTAGAAAAATGGAACATAAATGTGTGCTTCTAAATTTCCTGCATCTAAACGAAACTAAGCTACTCTACATCAAGCTATTATCCATCAAGCTACCCTAAAAACCCTAATGTCAAGCGGCCTGAAATTCTTACCGTACGCCGGAGGTGGCTCGCCGTCACCGCGCCGTCGAAGGGCCTCCATGGACGTCGACAGTTGGGAGGCGCCGCCTGATCCGCCACAACTCTGCCTTCCGCCTCCTTGCCCGCACTACGCCGGGAACATCTACCGCCACCGCCAAGCGCGCCGTCGTCGCCCTAGTCGCCAAGCGCGCCGCCGTCGCCCTAGTCGCCTGTAACACCCTCAGTTGTCTGTAACAGTAATCCTTTTGCTAATGACAATTACTATTGCTAAATCATGCCATGATCAAATTTGGATCAAATCAAATCCAAAATGCCTTTTGTTGATGTTAAAGATAATGTTGTAAATAAAACTTGTCCAAAAATTATACAACCACTTTTATTAAATCACAAATAATCAATGGGTCATGCCCATGTGGTTATGGTATTTTATTATGCCTCTGAAAAATTCAAACACCAGCCAAAACAGCGCCAATTGTCATTCAAATATTTAAAAGAAATATTAAATATATTTCTTTTGGCCCCAAACTTTTTGTAGCACTCTAATGTTACACAATACTGATTATGGGATATGTTAAACACTTTACAAAAATGTAACAGTAACAAAAACAAATGAAACAGAAAAGAAAGAATAGAAAAGAAATAAAGAAAAAAAATCTAAAGCTTGCCTATGGGCAAGGCCCAAATACCCCGGCCCATGCCCCTCCCCTGTCGTCTTCCCTTCACCTGCCCCCCCACCCCGTACACGCACAGGGGCGCCATGGCCCCCTGCTCCACCTGCTCCCCACCTCCCTACCTGCTCCCCCTCCCCCCCTCTGGATAAGGAGGCCTCCCCCCTCCTCCTGACCCCGCAACCGAAACCCTAGCCACTCCCCCCTCCTCGCGCGCCTCGTCGTCTCCCACCTCGAGCCGAGACCGCCATGGCCACGGATCGGTGAACCCGCGTGGCCAACGCAACTCCCAGCCCCCACAACCACGTCCAGTGCACGCGCAGTCGTCGTCTTCGTCTCCATGCTGAAGTAGCCGAGCCCGGAGCGCCTGCATCGACTCGAATCGTCGTCGTCGTCTGCCTCCAGCCGCTGGGATCACCTTCAAATTGCCGCCGCCCCAGTTCATCTCCACGCCCGCTGCCACCACCTACGCGATCGTGGTGAGCATCCTAACCATCTTCTGTTGTCCGTAGCCGCTCGTTTAGCTCTAGTGCAAAAGGCCCCTTTCGCATGCTCCGGCCGCCGCCGCCATGAACGTCGTCGTTGTCCTGAACTACCCAGCGCGCGCTAGTGGCACGCACGTGCTTCTGGTGGCCCGCTGCACCCGCCTAACCATCCCCCGCTCGAGAGTTTCCCCTGTAACCGCGTTCCCGTCGATGACCCGAGGAAACCGCCGCTGTCCTCGTCGCCGGCGTGGATTCCGGTCGCCGCGGTCCACGCCACCACCTCAGATCGCCGCGCCCGGGTCCCCTGTTCCAAACGCACTGCCCCGCGCATCAAATGGCCGTGGGAATCGGCCGAAACAGCGACCTCGCCGGAGTTCTCGCCGCCGGCGTGCTCCCTGTGACGCTGACGGCGGGCCCCCCTTGTCAGGCCGTTTATATTAACACTAATGACCCCCCTGGTCACTGACCTGCGGGCCCTTTCCCCCCTAATAATCCTGTTAAACTAAAAAGGTTAGTTAACCCCCCTGGGTTTGACACCTGGGCCCCATGCCCATTCCAATTAGTTAAAATGATTAAATTGCTACTGTGAGGCTGACACCTGGGCCCCACCAGTGATTTAGACTAATTAAATTGTTTTAGTTTAATATTAGAGAATGACATGTGGGGCCACCCCCCTGGTTATTGTAAATTAATTTAGTTAATTAATCTGTGTCACTGACCAGTGGGACCCACTGGTCAGTTTATTAAATTGATTATTAAATATAGTAAATAAATAGAAAAGAATTAATTAAATGATTTAAATGATTTTTTTAATTCAATAAAACTTGTTTAATTAATATCTTTTAATCCTTAACTCGGATCAAAATAATTTATATATCAAAATTGCTTAGAAAAATTCAACGAATACGAATACGCTATCCGTATGTCTACCACGCCCCTCTAACACAACAAACATTGAACCATCCCCCTCCGGACCGTCTGTCCGATGATTTGTCCGGTACTGTTAAAGTATCCAGATGAATTTATTCTGAACACGAAAGTTGTTCAGAATAGTTCAACTAACACGGATACACCACCCTTACGTTTGTCGGATGTCCACGACACCTCCGGCTTGATCCTTCCCCCTCCGGACACCTTGTCCGTTAATCACCCGGAGCTGGCAGTTCATCCCCGGATGAATTTCCGTTCCGAGCAACGTGCATTGCACTGCGTTAGAACACCGTTAACATTTCCTCTGTCATGTCATGCATCTGTTTGTATATGCTTGTTGTATATTTACTGTTTCTCCCCCCCTTTAATCTCCGGTAGACCCCGCTGCTGCCGTCGACTACACCGCTGCTGAGTACGACTACGTCGTCGACGACCGTACCCCTACCGTCGAGCTTCGAGGCAAGCAGAGCCATTCTCTCCCCCAGATATCGCCTATCTTTCCGTACATTTCTTGCACTAGGCATTGTTACTGCTGCTGCTACGTTACAATCCTATTCAATTGCATAGCCTGTTTTTGCCGCCCCTTGATGTACCTCCTTTATCCTATGCTGCCTATTATTATTATGCATTATTCAGCAGTGAGCCCTGCGCATTGTTAGCTAGGATTAGATAGAGGGTCGTGATCACTCAGGGGAGTGAACGCGGATACAAATATAATAACTGCACAGGTACGGTACAATACAGACACCGCCTGAGGCCCCCTAGCTCGGCTCTGCCGAGCCACCATCAAGTGTGAGCTATCAAGGAGTAATCCTTGTACTCCACTCGTTGCTGACTCTGTATAGCCGCTCTAGGTACCTAAGAAACGGTTGTCCTTCAGGTAAGAAGTCGGGCGACCCAACGGTGCCCGCGAGAGGTATTGCGACGGGACGTCAGGGAGGGCACGACCAGTGTACCGGTGTGCTTGGCCCCTGATTGTTGGCCGCGAGAGTTACCAAACTACGAAAGTCGAGCTCCTCCAGGAGCACACGCGAGACAAGGTAAGGGGACGGTTCACCTTGTTGGTAACCGCAGTGACTTGGTGGGACGACGGGGCAGGCACCGATGTACTGGTGGTCCTGGCTGCTGTCGTTGTCCGCGGGTCAGTTAAGTCGAGGCAACGATAACGGTTGTCATGCGGGTTAATTAAAATACTAAATGGTTCAGTGAATGTCTTAAGTTGGCTATATGCCATGTATGCACTACCTACCCGTGGGAATTACGAGTTTATGGGCTCCTCTGCTTCGTAGTGTCGTCCGAGGACTCTTCAGACGTCAGTAGTACCGCGGGCTGATTGCCGGGAAGTGCGCTGACTTCTTTGCTCGAGCTGTGTTGTTTTTGTTACGGCTTCCCGACCACCCACGCACCGTGCAGGAGTACGTCAGGGTTGGGGTCCAAGGCCCTGAGCACTTAGGATTTAGACCGGCGGATGGCCTCTTTGTTGAGTTTGAAAGATGAGCTATGAAGTGTCGGATAGCCTCGGTGGAGCGTTCCCTAACAAGGTTCCCGCCACCCTGGAGATCCGTGCGTGTAGCGTAACACAAGTGCACCCCTGCAGGGAAGATTAATCTATTCGGATAGCCGTGTCCACGGTAACATGACGCTTTATGCTGAAGCTGGATCTTACCACTACAAACTATTATTATTAAACTGTATGGTTCCGGGTTTTCTTCCTCGCGGGGATGTCGAGGAGGTGAACTCGGAGGCATTGCTAATTATTACAACTTATTATTATACAATGCTGCAGCAACTTCTGCTGCATTGTTACTTTATGCTTTATATAAACTGTTGGCTGATTCTTACCTCATGCTGCAAGACATCGTCGGAAGATGCTAGTCTTCGTTAGGCCTAGCTTCTTACCCTTGCTCTGGATTTCTGTCTTTCAGTCCACTATATACAGCCTCTTCTTTCCGTTGATACCATGCATAATGCTTAGTAGCGGACGTAAGACTCGCGGGTATACTAGATACTCACCTGCTTTATTTCCTTTACTGTTTTGCCTGATCGGCCGCTGCAGTCGATGTTGGAGCCCAGGAGCAGGAGTACCCCGGAGGCGCCTACTACGACATCGAGTTCCCCGTTGACCAGGAGTAGTTCGGTGGATCCCAGGCAGGAGGCCTCGCCTTTTCGATCTGTATCTCTGGTGTGATTTGTGCTAGCCTTCTTAAGGCAAAACTTGACTAACTATGTCTGTAGTCAGATATTATGGCTTGTATGACTTATGTATTCGGGTCCGCGTGACCCCCTCTATTGTAACATATTTGTTTATCCTTTTGTGTTTAGTGTTGTGCTGTGATATTATCACCGTGGCACCCTAATCTCAGCCGTGTACCCTGCGTGTATGATTACTGTACACGGATTGATTTTGGGGGCGTCACATCGCCACGGGATTAAGACAGAGAGAGAGGGAAATAAGTGTGTCCCAATTTTGGGCAGGGACCGTTTTGCATAATAGCGCCTGACGAGTGGGACCAAAAGCATATTCGGTCGGCATATACCCTTTCTGTAGAATAATACAGGGGTATGTATAGCTCATGGATTTTTTGGACTGTTGTTCCATGTATAGGGAGTGTATCGGACCGTAGAACCCCGTATGAGGACTGTATTGGAGCACTTTTCAACCACAGGGACTGAAATGGACCTCGCCCCCGACCACAGGGACTATACGTGCAATTATCTCACTGAAACACAGTTTTACCTATGGACGGTTGCGTTTGCGTGCGGCGGCCCAATGCGTAGAGAGTGATTTTTTTAAAGGATACGGAGTAATACTCTATGTGTTCCATTCATATCACAGAAATCATAATATTAATAACGTGACAGCAAAACATTAGTTGTTACACGAAGGATCACCAACCAATAAGAAAAAACAAGACTGAGAAATGCCTTCAGGTTACACCAACATCTGTCAAACACCACCACAACAACAACAAAATGGGCGTTGCTAGGGAGTGCTCAGGCGCTATTTGATTTAAAAAGTGCCCTTTCCTAAATGGGCGTTGCTAGGGAGTACACCAACATGAAGTATGCTTGTGCAAGTCAAGGTGTAGTTTGCTCCAAGTTTGTGATCCTCGCTGAATCTGCATATATGCAGACATACATTTTCTCAGAAGCTTATGATGCATGGAAAAGGCGAACATAATAATGTCTTCTCTACCTTTGGGGTGACCACACATGAAAATGCTTAAAACTACATCAATAACTATGTATGCCACATGTAAAAACTGCTATGTTTTTTACATGTAAAATATAACATGATACTATAGAAAATGTACATTGTACTTAAGGAAAAATGCTTAAAACTACATCTACATGTGAATAACTATGTATGTCATATGTAAAAATAGCTATGTTTTTTACATGTAAAATATACCACTATACTATAGAAAAGTTACTTTGTACTTAAGGAAAATGCTTAAAACTACATCTAAATGTGAATAACTATGTATGCCACATGTAAAAATAGCTATGTTTTTTACATGTTAAATATACCATGATACTATAGGAAATCTACATTGTTTTTAAGGAAAAATGCTTAAAACTGCATATAAATTCGAATAACTACGTATGCTACATGTACAAAATAGCTCTGTCCAGGATACTACAGAAAAGCTACAATGCTTTTAAGGAAACTACATCTAGGTGTGAATAACTACGTATGCCAAATGTAAAAAATAGCTATGTTTTTACATGTAAAATATACCATGATACTACAGAAAAGCTACACTGTATTTGAGAAAGAAAAAAAGCCTTAGAACTACATCTAGATGTGAATAACTATGTATGCCACATGTAAAAAATAATTGTATTTTTACATGTACAATATACCATGATACTATAGAAAAGCTACATTGTATTTGAGGAAAAATGCTTAAAACTACATCTAAATGTGAATAACTATGTATGCCACATGTAAAATATACCATGACACTATAAAAGAAAGCAAATATGTACTTAAAGAAAAATGTGTGGAAGTACATCTAGATGTATATGTATACCACACAAAAAAATAACAATGTTTTTACATGTAAATATACCACAGTGCTATGAAAATATGCTCCCTACTCAAAAAGCTACATCCAGGAAAATTTGAAGGGTAACATTTGTTATGCGAAAAAAGTGAAATAAATACTTAACTACACTAAGGCTGCTAATTTTAGTTACGTATGCTCCAAAAACTACATCCAGGTTGCTGCTAAACTCCATACAACGCATCTAAACTCTACTTAGTGCTTAACCCAGTAGTATCAAAGAACAAAATATACATCCCAGCACACTTGAAAAGCTGCTCTCTATAGTCTATACTTATCCTAGCAGAAATACATACGGTTCGAACACCATGACAAGTAATACACACATTGCATATGAAACAACTAAGTACTGGGCATCAGATATAGAAAAAATAGCACATGATGTAACAACAGTTTATGGGGATTTGAACAAAAATTGCATCTTAGTAACAACAGTTTATGGGGATTTGAGCAAAAATTGCATCTTAGCAGGTTCCTGAGAAGCACCGGTACTGCACCTAGGACTTGTGATGCAGATGGGTCGGCACTCGACAGGGAGGTCGTCGACAAGGTCCTCCCCCTTCCATGGGAGGTAGCCATCGTAGCCACTCATGCCTGTGAGGTCGACAAGGATGTGAACGACCGGATCCATCTGGTCGTATTCTTTCACCTCATCTTCCTCAAGCTGATAGTCGGTGATGCCTCCTCCGAGCCTTCTTCTGTTGGATCCAGTGGTTGTGACTTGTGAAGCTCTATACTCAAACTAGCAAATACTTAAGGGGTTAACAAATTAGATGCAGCCTATGTAAAACTACATTTGTACTGGTGCTAACACATACATATGGAGTAATTCTATTTCACATCTGCATATATACAAAAAAAAGATCCATCCAATAAGCAAGATAGTAGAGAAAACATACATAGCTTGGGATGTACAAAAATTGCACATTATGTAAGAAAACTAATGTTGATTTGAAAACAGTAGGAGCAGGGGGATCCAACCGGAGGAAGTAGAATGTTGATGAATAAGGGAACATATATGTGTGCAGAGTTTTTAGTAGAATGGATACTGATCCACAAACTACCTAAGGAATCCATCCAGTGCAACTCTCTCCTTCCCACGAGCGAGCTCACCGTGGAACGAACCATTCCCTCGCTCCCCTCCAGCGACGTGCCGATTGCCCAGGATATAGTCGTAGAGGATGAATCCATGCAGAAAAAGGAGGGGCATGAGTGAAGCGATCGTTCTCCCCATTCTCCATTCCCCCGATGAAAACAGAAGCAAGGATTTGGGAGAGATTAGTTGAGGCTCCTCACCAGAGATTCGGGTGGAGATCAGTCCGTGCAGGCAGTACTCCTTCGACGACGCCTGCATTGTCCGCGCGACCCTGTTCCCCATCGCCCCGGCGCCCCTCTGCCTCTCCTATCCGCACCGTCGTGGCGGAGGGGCTTGCCGGGGTGAGGGGTTTGCTTCTGGGCGCGGGGTACCGCGGAGTGCGTGGCGTGGGGCGGAGGCGATCAGGTTCGGGAGTGTTCGCCCATAGCTGTCGCCGGAGCGGCGGATCTGGATCGGGAGCCATTGAGAGCGCCTTGTGAGGAAGACCAAGAGGAAAGGGATCGGGATGTCTCTCCACCCAGCGCTAGTCACGACAAAAACCGATCTGCGATAGCGCAAGGCGTAACTCTCTCTCATCCACACTATTTTCATCCTGCGCGCACGAGATGCGAGCACCGTGGAAGACGGGGGAGTGCGCGGTGTAGAAATAGATTTTGTGAAAAAAAATATAACGGATCACCTTCTCGTTGATACATCCAAAATGCATCACTGTTTTATATCGTAATTCATCCTTATTCATTGATATATTTCACATTACGATGATGTTCTTATGTTGTTTTGGCTTGTTTTACACAGTTTGCAACTTTCCGGTGCCGAAGCAGCAGAAGCAGGACTCATCGGTAAAAATTGGGCGCTGAGTTGTTGAAGAAGAATACCTCCAAATTAACTGAAAATCGACGGGGGGTATTTTCCAGGAGATTCACGAAGACTCGCCGAAGAGGGGCCAGAGGGGGCCAGAGGGGCCCCAGGCGGCCACCTGGCGCGGTCCCACCTCTGGTCGCGCCGGGAGGGCGCCTGGAGCCCTGGGGCTACTCCCGGCTCCCCCTCTGGCCTATATACTCCTCGTTACGCAAAAACCCTAAAAAGAGAATCTTTCACGGAGTTCCGCTGCCGCTCCATGGCGGAAACCTACATAGAAGAAAAGGGCTCTCCGGCGGGCAGATTCCGCCGAGGAGATCACCTCCCGGAAGGGGAGATCATCGCCATCGTCATCACCATCGTCACGGGCATCATTGAGATCATCATCAACATCATGCCCAACATCAGCACCATCTCCACCACCATCCAATCTCACCTCACAAGTTCATCTTGTGTTGTAATCCGTACTATCTATCCTCTCTACTCTACCGGTGTTGATTACTACTTTGTGGTGAATGTTATTGAGTTTTGTTGGAGAAATACCATTATGTCCAGATTGTTTATCATATATTTATCACCTCTGATCATGATCTCTTTTATGTCTTGTGAGTAGTTACTTTAGTTCTTGAGGACATGGGAGAAGTCTAGTTGCTAGTAGTCATATGATGTTGAAGTAATTTGTGTTGTCTGATATTTAAGTTGTGTTGTTATTTTCCTAGTGGTGTTGTGTGAGTCGAACACTCAACACTTCGCCTTTTTAAGGACTTAGGGGAATACATTGTGTATTAAGAATGCTTACGATGGGTTGCCGGAGTGACAGAAACCTGAACCCCAGTTTGCACGCTTTTGCACAAGGGAATAATGGATCCTTGATATTATTGTTGTGGTTAGGCTTTGCCTTAATTTCTATCTTGTATTTGCGGATGCTTGCAAGATGTTTAATCATAAGAGTGCACTTATCTTAGTCTAGAAGGTGTGCTAGCATAGATCCACCCACTCAACACTTATCAGTGCAACACTTGTTATCGATACGGAGTATGGCGAAAGCACGTGACTACCTCTCCATGTGTCCTCAAGAACGCTTTAATCTTTATAAGTTCAATTGCCAGGCTTATCGTTTGCTCAAAAGGATTGGGCCACTTCCTGCTCCTCAGTGTTATTTACTTTGCTTGCTTTTATCTTATTGTTGCTTATATTGAAAACCCCTAAAAAGTTATCTTTCAGTGCTTGCAGTTATTCCTTGTCCAAAATCACCTATCAATACCTTTCGCTCCTCGTTGGGTTCGACACTCTTACTTATCGAAAACACTACAATAGATCCCTTTACGTTGAGGGTCATCAAGCTATGTTTTCTGGCGCCGTTGCCGGGGAGCATAGCGCTATTGGTAAGTGAAGCTGGTAAGGATTTTTTTTATATCTTGTTGTTTTTATTTTGCTGTTGCTGTTCTTTGTCCGTATGGACAACCTAGTTATTGGATCGTTGCTTACGGGGAAACACCCCACATCTGTGGTGGTTGTTCCTCCCCCTACTGAAATTGTGCCTTATAAAATACCAGCTGGTATTATCGATTGTGTTTTGGCTAATCGTTATGCAGGAGACAGACTTCCCAGTGAACACTTGCTATATTTATCACAACTATGTTCACTATTTAAGCTTGCAGGTGTATCAAAGGAATTTTTCATGAAGAAATTGTTCTCCGTATCGCTTACAGATAAAGCTTCAGATTGGTATAAGCTTCTCGATAACTCTCATTTGCTTGATTGGCATGAACTTATGTCTCTCTTTTATACAAAGTTTTATCCTCTTCATGAAATTCATCAAGACAATAATTATATCTATAACTTTAGGTCTCGTGACGGAGAAAGCATCGCTCAAGCTTGGGGGAGATTGAAATCTCTAATGCTCAAATGTCCTATTCATGAGCTCCCCAAGGAAACTATACTTACAAATTTTTATGCTAGACTTTCTTGTCAGGATAAGGAGATGTTGGACGCCTCCTCTAGTGGGGTATTTCAGACAATAAGCGTTGAAGAAAGATGGTATCTTCTTGAAAGGATCCAGAAGAATACCGAAGATTGGGAAATAGATAAAAGTATTGAACCCACTATAAATTATGAGCATGATTATATAGAGAGCTATGTGAAAACTGATTCCTTTAATGCCTTTTGCTCTAAGATTGGTCTTGATTCCCATCTGATGATTGATTTTTGTAAGGACTTTGCCTCTCATATCGACTCTTGTAAGAAGAAGAGTCAGCACCATAAACCCTTTAAAGAATTACCTATTGATATTCATGTTGCTGACCCCATTGTGCATGCAGTTATATAGGAAAAGCCCCCTTTTCCCGTAAGAATAAGGGAGCATTCTTTTGTGATAGGCATACTGAATAAGAGTGAGAGAAGAATTGATGAGCCAGAGAACCAGATCAAGGTCGGTCCTCAAGTTGCATTGGTTAAGGATCTTGTTACTAATGATGCTTTAGATTCCAATATAAATTTTTGTGTTGTTTCCACTAACCTTGTCACAGCCAAGAATAAGGGCCAAATTTCAGGTACACTAGTAGTATCTGTTAAAATAGGAGATCACAATTATTATGGGCTATGTGATTTGTGATCGAGCGCTAGTGCTATCCCGTATTCACTTTATCAAGAGATTATGGGTGAGATTTCACCTTGTGAACTTGAAGAAGTTGATGTTACTATTCATCTTGCAAACAGAGCAACTATCTCTCCTATCGGAATTGTGAGAGACGTTGAAGTCTTATGTGGAAAGGTAAAATATCCTACCGACTTTCTATTACTTAGTTCAGTAAGGGATTACTTTTGTCCTATTATATTTGGTAGGCCTTTCCTCAGCACTTGTGGAGCTATAATAGATTGCCGAAAAGGTAAAGTTTCTGTTGAATTCAATGGTGAGCCCTATGAATTTAATTTTTCTAAGTTCTCTAAGCAGCCTCATGGTACTGATTTTCCTAGTAATGATAAGATTATTGAATATATTGCTTCCATTGCTATTCCTCCTAATGATCCTTTGCAGCAATACATGGAAGACCACGAGAATGATTTGCATATGCTGGAGAGGAATGAGCTGGACGAAATATTCTTAAGACAACCTGCTATCCTAAAGCACAAACTTCCAGTTGAGCCTTTGGGGATTTTATCGCAACCAAAAGAAGATCCAGTGTTTGATCTTAAACCTCTTCCCGATTCGCTCAAATATGCTTATTTAGATGAAAAGAAAGTATATCATGTTATTATCAATTCTAACCTTTCAGGGTATGAAGAAGATCGACTATTGGAAGTACTTCGTAAACATCGAGGTGCAATTGGCTATACCCTTGATGACCTTAAGGGGATTAGTCCGTCTATTTGTCAACATACCATCAACCTTGAGCCTGATGCTAAACCAGTTGTTGATCATCAACGACGGTTGAATCCAAAAATGATGGATGTTGTAAGGACTGAGATTCTCAAGCTTCTAGCCGCAGGTATTATCTACCCTATAGCTGATAGTAAGTGGGTAAGCCCGGTTCATTGTGTTCCAAAGAAAGGAGGAACGACTGTAGCTCCTAATGATAAGAATGAACTAATACCTCTGAGAATTATTATTGGATATCGAATGTGTATTGATTACAGGAAGCTGAACAAGGCAACCAGGAAGGACCACTACCCTTTGCCGTTCATCGACCAAATGCTTGAAAGGTTATCCAAAAATACTCATTTTTGTTATCTTGATGGTTATTCTGGCTTCTCTCAAATTCATGTCAACACTGCTGATCAAGAGAAGACCACTTTTACTTGTCCCTATGGTACTTATGCTTACAGACGTATGCCTTTTGGTTTATGTAATGCACCTGCTACTTTTCAAAGGTGTATGTCTGCTATCTTTCATGGTTTTTGCGAAGAAATTGTGGAGGTATTCATGGACGATTTCTCCGTCTATGGAACCTCTTTTGACCATTGTCTCCACAACCTTAATAAAGTTTTGTAGAGATGTGAGGAGACAAATCTGGTGCTTAACTGGGAGAAGTGCCAATTTATGGTCAACGAGGGAATTGTTCTTGGCCACAAGATTTCCGAGAGGGGAATTGAGGTGGACAGAGCCAAGATCGAAGCAATTGAAAGGATGCCCTATCCAAGGGACATCAAAGGTATTCGTAGTTTTCTCGGTCATGCTGGTTTCTATAGAAGATTTATTAAAGACTTTTCTAAGACTTCGAGACCGCTCACTAATCTTATCCAGAAGGACGTTCCTTTTGTTTTCGATGAAGATTGTAAGGAAGCCTTCGAAGTTCTTAAGAAAGCTTTAATAACTGCTCCTATAGTACAACCACCTGATTGGAATTTACCTTTTGAAATTATGTGTGATGCTAGTGATTTTGCTGTTGGAGCTGTTTTAGGGCAAAGGGTTGATAAGAAGTTGAATGTTATATACTATGCTAGCAAAACCCTTGATAGTGCTCAAAAGAATTATGCTACTACTGAGAAGGAATTCTTAGAAGTAGTGTTTGCTTGTGATAAGTTTAGGCAGTATATTTTTGATTCTAAGATTATTGTTCACACTGACCATGCTGCCATTAAGTATCTTATGGAGAAGAAGGATGCCAAACCAAGGCTCATCCAATGGGTACTCCTTCTTCAAGAATTTTATTTGCAGATTGTCGATAGGAAAGGAGCAGACAATCCGGTGGTGGATAATCTTTCAAGGATGGAAGATATACCGCATGATCCCATTCCAGTCAACGACAGTTTTCCAGACGAACAGCTAGCTGTTGTTAAAGTACAATCTCTCTCCGATCCTTGGTTTGCAGATTATGCTAACTTTATCGTTGCAAAGTTTTTGCCTCCAGGTTTAACATTTCAGCAAAGGAAGAAGTTCTTTCATGATTTGAGGCATTACTTTTGGGATGACCCACATCTTTTCAAAGAAGGTCTAGATGGGATCGTGAGAAGATGCGTACCGGAACACGAGCAGAAGGACATTCTCAAACAATGTCACGACAGTCCATATGGAGGACATCATGCTGGTGAGAGGACCGCACATAAGGTTCTTCAATCAGGTTTTTATTGGCCTACTCTCTTTAAAGATGTTAGAAATTATGTTTTATCCTGTGATAAGTGTCAGAGAGTTGGTAATATTAGTAGAAGGAATGAGATGACTATGAATTACTCTCTAGTGATTGAGCCTTTTGATTGTTGGGGTTTTGATTTTATGGGTCATTTTCCTTCCTCACACAAGAGCACTCACATTTTAGTTGCTGTTGATTATGTAACCAAGTGGGTAGAAGCAATCCCCACTGAAAGTGCTGATCACAAGACATCTTTGAAAATGCTCAAGGATGTAATTTTTCCTAGGTTTGGAGTACCCAGGTACCTCATGACTCATGGGGGGTTCACACTTTACACATGGAGCTTTTAGAAAAGCTTTAGCCAAGTACGATGTCAATCATAGAATTGCTTCATCGTACCACCCTCAAACTAGTGGGCAAGTTGAGCTCACCAATAGAGAGATCAAGTTGATCTTACATAAGACAGTCAATAGAAATAGAAAGGAATGGTCAAATAAGTTAGGAGATGCTTTGTGGGCGTATAGAACTGCTTACAGAAACCCCATGGGCATGTATCCCTATAAGATGGTCTATGGCAAGGCTTCCATCTGCCATTAGAATTAGAACACAAAGCTTTCTGGGCTATTAGAGAGCTTAATGCTGACCCAAAATTAGCTGGTGAAAAGCTTCTCATGAACTTGACTTCTCTAGATGAGTGGAGAAGTGAAGCTTACGAGAGCGCTAAAATGTTCAAGGAAAAGGTAAAGAAGTGGCACGATAGGAGGATTCTGAAACGTGAATTTAATGTTGGTGATAAAGTTTTGTTGTTTAGATCTAGTTTCAGGTTTTCTCCAGGTAAACTACTTTCCAGGTGGGAAGGGCCATTTCATATTAAGGAAGTTTACCGCTCAGGTGCAATCAAGATTAACAATTTCGAAGCCACCAAACCTTAAGTGGTGAATGGGCAAAGACTTAAGCATTACATAGCAGGAGATCCTGTCAATGTTGATGTGGATTTGGTATACACAAAATCTCATGAAGAACATGCTGCAGCCCTGTTCCAGACACCAACAGAAGCAGAATAAGGAAAGGTATGTATTACGGTAAGGAAACATCGCGAAACCGCCATATAAGTTCCAGATTACGAGTTTTTGCAAAATATAGAAAATTTGAGGCCTAAGTGGAGACGGAGACCAGCTCCAGGGGGCCCAGGCGCCCCCTGGCGCGGCCCCACCCCTGGCCGCGCCGAGAGGCCGCCTGGGCACCCCGGAGCCCGTCTCCGACTCCGCTTTGACCTGTTACCTTCCTTTCTGTGAAGAAATTTTTGCTATATATTTGCCCGGATCGTTCCGGCAACGTATTCTCGCGATTTCCTGTGTTTTCTTTTCGAGCTGTTTCTACCAGGACTAAAAGCTGAGTAGTAGAGATGTCTTCTTGTGGCTTGAGCGGAGAGGACTTCTTGGGATGGCGTCTACGTCAAGTCCAGAAGGATCTTAATCAAGGGAAGCATGTTGATTGGGCTACCGAAGAAGAAACTGCCGCAAGACAAGCGGAGATGGAGCGCTCCGTGAGGGAGGAAGTCAAAACTATCGCCGCACAACAACAAGGAGGCCCAAGCAATCCCATCATGGTGGGATATGTCCAACCTCATTATGATCTTTCTCTCAACCTTTAAGGGCCCTCCACTTCACCTGAAGATCAACGTATGCTTTCCACCATCGACGAGGCCTACCGCATCACCAACCAACTCTGTGAAGATTTCCGTGTGCTACAAGTACATGTGAAAGTTTTGGAGTCAGAGAACCGAACCCTTCGCCGTGTCATCAGGGATCTGAAGAAACAACCACAACAGGATGAGGAGTAAATCTCCTTGGGTAATGGCATCCCCTTAGCTTGTTCCAAGCTTGGGGGAGTGCCCGATATTTTTATCTTTATCTATGTCTTTTAGAGTCAAGTAGAGTCGTATCATGTCTAGGGAAGTTATCTTATAAAATAGGTGTTTGCTTTGAGGTCTATCACTCCTCTTTGGAGAGTTATGTATCCGTGAGTGTGGAGTCGTCTATGATGGAATATTAATGAGAAGTCTATTGATCCCTTCGCTGCACTCGGTATTCCCTTCACGCAATCGACCTCATGATGATTCTTATGGGAGTATTGACCTTATATCAGGTATGGCTTTGAAAACTTTATTTAATCTTGGCAAACATAGCTTTGGTCATAACAACAAGCATGTTATTTTTCTCAAAGTAGCGACATAGCCAAAACCCTCTTTGTTATTATGCTTGTAGTGTTATGTTGACAAGGAAGACAACATGATGTGTTATGCTTATTTTAATGTTTATGCTTTATATTGCTTTGCATCCAAGTCATCATCAATTGTCTATTCTCTCAAAGCCTTTGCTAACCAAACCTCTGTACTAAGCGGAATTCTGCTTGTACATCCATACCCTGAAACCAGTATCTTCCATATGAGTCCACCATACCTTCCTATTCGTGGTATTCCACTACCACTCCTAAAGCATAGATTTGTTGTGTTATCCTTAGATGTTTAAAATCTTCTGTTTTGTGCCCATGTTTTAGCTCATGAGGAAGTAGTAGTTAATTCATGACCTTCTTAAGTTGGACAAGTTTTACCCCGGGATTGCATGTCTAATCTGCAAACCCCTAACACAAGGAGGAACTGGCATGAGTGCGCCCAGCTCACAAAAGATAATACAACAAACAAACCCTCCTTCACGCTTTGTTCATGAGAAATCAGAAAACTTTGGCAGTGATAAACAAAGGAGATTGCGGGGATGTGATCGTCCCCGTTTGGGAGCCGTTCCTCTAAACTTGTCCAATCTGAGAAGAAATTGAGTTATCTATTAGCATTCGTTGACAAATCATGCACCTCTCAAAACTTGTTTTCATTCTGTTTGATTTAAGAATAGCACTTAAGTTTTCCCTGCTTGCCTTTAACAATGCTTTTTCCTTTACTTTTATGTTGAGTCAGTTTTCCCTACTTCCTCTTTTCCCAAAGAGAACAGACACTTGATGCTGATAAAGATTCATCAATATAATGCTTCATTAAAGTTTTGCCATGCCATATCATTGTTGACATTATCTTTTGATAAGTAAGTTGTTTGCAAAAGCATTTGCCAAGCAAACATCTTCCTTTGTGTTAGAATTTGCACTACATGACTAATAGCTCGTTCTTTCAAAAAGTTCCAAATTATCTCTTCAAAATATAAAGAGAAAGAGCAAAGGTAAAAACTTTTAGTTGTCCCTTGACCAAAGGACTTGTTTGCCATGATTTGATGAGTTTCCTTAGCCCTACTTTTGATTATAATTGTTATTACTCTTTCATAAGGGCCTTATGAGTTGGAGATTGCTGTTTAGGATGTTTGAGTTTGGTGAAAAGTTTCATGATGCTTCTTGTCCGTATTTTATTTATCGACAGCTCACTCTCTAAACTTGTGGACAGGTTTACCGAGCTCAGTTTTCGCTTGGGGACAAGCGAGGTATAAGCTTGGGGAAGTTGATACGTCCAAAATGCATCACTATTTTATATCGTAATTCATCCTTATTCATTGATATATTTCACATTACGACGAGGTTCTTATATTGTTTTGGCTTGTTTTACACAGTTTGCAACTTTCCGGTGCCGAAGTAGCAGACGCAGGACTCATCGGTAAAAAGTGGACGCTGAGTTGCTGAAGAAGAATACCTCCAAATTACCTGAAAATCGACGGGGGGTATTTTCCAGGAGATTCACGAAGACTCGCCGAAGAGGGGCTAGAGGGGGGGCACAGGGGCCCCAGGCCGCCACCTGGCGCGGCCCCACCCCTTGCCGCGCAGGGAGGGCGCCTGGAGCCCTAGGGCCACTCCCGGCTCCCCCTCTGGCCTACATACCCCTCGTTACGCGAAAACCCTAAAAAGAGAATCTTTCATGGAGTTCCGCCACCGCTCCGTGGCGGAAACCTACAGAGAAGAAAAGGGCTCTCCGGCGGGCAGATTCCACCGAGGAGATCACCTCTTGGAAGGGGAGATCATCGCCATCGTCATCACCATCGTCACGGGCATCATCGAGATCATCATCAACATCATGCCCAACATCAACACATCTCCACCACCATCCAATCTCACCTCACAAGTTCATCTTGTGTTGTAATCCGTACTATCTATCCTCTCTACTCTACCGGTGTTGATTACTACTTTGTGGTGAATTCTATTGAGTTTTGTTGGAGAAATACCAGTATGTACAGATTGTTTATCATATATTTATCACCTCTGATCATGATCTCTTTTATGTCTTGTGAGTAGTTACTTTAGTTCTCGAGGACATGGGAGAAGTCTAGTTGCTAGTAGTCATATGATGTTGAAGTAATTTGTGTTGTCTGATATTTAAGTTGTGTTGTTATTTTCCTAATGGTGTTGTGTGAGTCGAACACTCAACACTTCGCCTTTTTAAGGACCTAGGGGAATACATTGTGTATTAAGAATGCTTACGGTGGGTTGCCAGAGTGACAGAAACCTGAACCCCAGTTTGCACGCTTTTGCACAAGGGAATAATGGATCCTTGATCTTATTGCTGTGGTTAGGCTTTGCCTTAATTTCTATCTTGTATTTGCGGATGCTTGCAAGATGTTTAATCATAAGAGTGCACTTATCTTAGTCTAGAAGGTGTGCTAGCATAGATCCACCCACTCAACACTTATCAGTGCAACACTTGTTATCGATACGGAGTATGGCGAAAGCACGTGACTACCTATCCATGTGTCCTCAAGAACGCTTTAGTCTTTATAAGTTCAGTTTCCAGGCTTATCCTTTGCTCAAAAGGATTGGGCCACTTCCTGCTCCTCAGTGTTATTTACTTTGCTTGCTTTTATCTTATTGTTGCTTATATTGAAAACCCCTAAAAAGTTATCTTTCAGTGCTTGCAGTTATTCCTTGTCCAAAATCACCTACTAATACCTTTCGCTCCTCGTTGGGTTCGCCACTCTTACTTATCGAAAACGCTACAATAGACCCCTTTACGTTGAGGGTCATCAAGCTACGTTTTCTGGCGCCGTTGCCGGGGAGCATAGCGCTATTGGTAAGTGAAGATGGTAAGGAATTTTTTATATCTTGTGTTTTTATTTTTACTGTTGCTGTTCTTTGTCCGTATGGACAACCTAGATATTGGATCGTTGCTTACGGGGAAACACCCCACATATGTGGTGGTTGTTCCTCCCCTACTGAAATTGTGCCTTATAAAATACCAGCTGGTATTATTGATTGTGTTTTGGCTAATCGTTATGCAGGAGACAGACATCCCAGTGAACACTTGCTATATTTATCACAACTATGTTCACTATTTAAGCTTGCAGGTGTATCAAAGGAATTTTTCATGAATAAATTGTTCTCCGTATTGCTTACAGATAAAGCTTCAGATTGGTATAAGCTTCTCGATAACTCTCATTTGCTTGATTGGCTTGAACTTATGTCTCTCTTTTATAATGATGCATCCCTGCTTGAACAGATAACCATCAAGATTCGTCACCAACCATAGGACAGAACGCCATGTTGTGAGAAGATCTGGAAGACTTTTATTCATCATCATCGTTGCTTTCTTTAAAGCCAAGACGTTAAACAACTAAAATTGTAAACTACTAAGGTCCCTACCATCGAACTACACGAAGCCGCACACACGTGATTCAGCGACCCTCCTTACCATGGTAGAGCGTGATCGCTATGGTGCAATGACACTATTTGCTAGCGTACAATCACCGTTCAATAAAATACATGTGTTGATTGCTATAGTAAGGTTGTATGGTTCACAAGATAGTTTAATATGAAATATTTTTATACTTTACCCATATTTTTTTGTAGAATGAAAGCATTGCCGTCTCATTTCATTTTTAGGTAATTTGTTTCCCAGGAGTATTATTCCATTATGAATTTCACGGGACCCATCTATTACCTTAGTGATATAGGTATATGATTGACATTGATGTTCTTCCCCTACTACAAAATTCTGCCATGATCACAACTAAGAGCTTAGTCACAACAAACATCTACCTACAGAAACGAAAAAAAATGTGAGGTGACTCTATGAGCATACTTTGAATTGTCTCTCAAATTCAAGGTAATTATATGATGCATATAGACCTACTACATGCTTGCTACCAAAATTCCGGTTGAAACAAAACATCTTAAATAGATATATAGGATAGTATCCGATCTGTGTTAGTATTTCCCATAATTAGATTGTGCATTTCATGGTTACAATGGTCTATTTCCGTTCACAAATTTGCTAGTATATGTTACAATCTGCAAGTGTTTTATGGTGTTATTGTTTGTTCAGCTGAATGGTCATCCTTACCGCACTTTGAGTTTACGTTAGTATCCTGTTGTAGCAGAGAATGTAATTTGAATTCATACTCCTCCCTCAGATGTACATATATGATAAAAACAAAGGACATCGATATGTTACCAGTTTGGGTATATATGTTACCATTTTTATCCATGCTAGAATCGGAATTGGTGTTCAGTTTTTCAAACATGCATGTATAGTTACAATCAAACAATCTTTAGTAAACATAAGCATTTCGATATTATCTCTTCAAACATATAACAAATTTTTATCCATGCTAGAATCGGAATTGTTGTTCAATTTTCCAAACATGCATGTGTAGTTACGATCAAACAATCTTTAGTAAACATAAGCATTTCGATATTATCTGTTCAAACCTATCACACATTTTTATCCATGCTAAAATCATAATTGTTTTTTTAACAAACAGAATCATAATTGTTGTTCAGTTTTTCAAACATGCATGTGTAGTTACAATCAAATAATCTTTAGTAAACACAAGCATCTCGATATTATCTCTTCAAACCTATAACACTTGTTTACAAACGTAAACTTTTATGCCATACCGATAATGCTAGTTGACAAACGTCACCCAGAGAGGAACTCTCAGTTAATGCCCTTGAAGTCGTTTGATCAAGATCAAACGATGGCATTTTTCTGAAGAAGAAATAATGTTTTGTAGGGAGAAATTGTCGTCATGCCAGTCTAAAGAAACTCCCCTTTACAAACTAAAACTGCGAGGCAAAATGTTTGCAATTTCCATCTTACATGGGAAACGCTTGCCAGCTAACAAGGTCCTTTATTGAAGTACTGAATTAAGTTTTCATCGATGAATACTTCTTTTATATAGTTACAACATCACTATTTGATTAGTCTGGTGCTAATAACATTCATATCCTAAAAGTTTTATAATTGAATAGTGCCTTTTTTATTGAAGTACTGAATTTGATGTTCACCGATGAATATTTATTTCATGTAATTATAATATCACTATTTTATTTTTTTGCTGCTAACAACAATCCTACCCTGAATGTTTTTTCCTCTCTAAGTGGTTCAGGTATGACAGGTTCTTATTGTCCTTCAATTTCATTTTGTTATGCTTCATGCTAGCTTCTTAAATAATATACATTAAAGTGGAGTACATATGTGTCTATTCAATTCCGGCGTGAGGTCGATGGCAACCACGGGGTGGCCGAAACCATCATTTCTGGCGAGTTGTGTCGAGATGAGGTTGAGAAGCTAGACATGACTGATGTCTACGTGCCTGCGATGTTGTGAAGGTACACGACGAGTCCGACAGTGATGGGCGTGGAACCGATGAGCCAATACTCTACGCGGGCCATGGTGATGACGGCAAAAATGGTCGGGTAGCTGCGGCAGAAACCCATCAAGAGGAGGGCCTGCTGCGTGACCATCACAAGATGGTCTCCTTCTTAGCAATGACATCCTCATTAGCGTGTAAACAACTAGGGCTTCATTGGTGAGGGTGTTTTTTCCCTCCTCGACCATGCTACGGCCAACTCCATGCCCCTCTGCTTCAGCGTGGTAGGGGATCTATTGTAGCGTTTTCGATAAATATTCCGTATCAATACTATGTTTTGTGTTGATAAGTGTTGAGTGGGTGGATCTATGCTAGTACACCTTCTAGACTAAGATAAATGCACTCTTATGATTAAACACCTTGCAAGCATCCACAAATACAAGATAGAAATTAAGGCAAAAGCCTAACCACAATAATAAGATCAAGGATCCATTATTCCCTTGTGCAAAATCTGCAAACTGGGGTTCAGGTTTCTGTCACTCCGGCAACCCACCATAAGCATTCTTTATACACAATGCATTCCCCTAGGTCCTTAACAAGGCGAAGTGTTATGTGTTCGACTCACACAACACCACTAGGAAAATAACAACACAACTTAAACATCAAACAACACATATTACTTCAGCATCATATAACTACTAACAACTAGACTTCTCCCATGTCCTCAAGAACTAAAGTAACTACTCACAAGACATAAAAGAGATCATGATCAGTGGTGATAAATAGATGATAAACAATCTGGACGTAACAATATTTCTCCAACAAAACTCAATAGCATTCACCACAAAAGACTAATCAACACTGATAGAGTAGAGATGATAGACGGTACAGATTACAACACAAGTTGCAATTGTGAGATGAGATGGGATGAAGATGGAGATGGTGATGATGTTGGGGATGATGTTGATGATGATCTCGATGATGCCCGTGACGATGGTGATGACGACCCCTTCCGGGAGGTGTGCTCCCCGGTGGAATATGCCCGCCGGAGATGTCTTTTCTTCTCTGTAGGTTTCCGCCACGGAGCGGCGGCGAAACTCACGAAACTCCTCCCTTTTTAGGGTTTTCAGGTGATGGTGAATATATATGCCAAAGGTTCGTTTAGAGTATAATTGTACTAATAATCAAGCCGAATATGAAGCTTTGCTATTCGGTTTACAATATTTGGCTGATATGGGTGTCAAAGATATAGATGCTTTTGGTGATTCACTTCTGGTAGTGCAACAAGTTAAAGGCGAATTCCAATGTTTCGATGGATTGCTAAATAGTTACTTAGACCGATGTTTAGATATAATCAAATCCCTGGATACTTTCACTATTAGTCATATACCTAGGGAGGAAAATTCTAGAGCAAACTATCGAGCACAGCAAGCATCCGGTTACAATGTCAATAGGGGAAAGTTTCTTATATTAGGAAAACCGATGCCTGTCGCTGCAAGGGATGAGACCGAATTGCAACTAATTCGGGACGCACACCGAGTAACGGATGGTCATTCGGAAAATGCTCCAATTCGCACCGAGTTATACCGAGTTGCTGCTAATTCGGAAACAAAGGTGGACCAAGTCACACCCAGCTCGGAAGATTTAGTGCAAGGGATACGCATGCCCGAGTTACCACAAGCTGCCGAGTTACCTAGTAATACGGAAACTGTAGCTGTAGATTGGTGGGTTCCTCTTATCAATCATTTAAGGGATCCGAGTAAAACTAGAGACAGGAAGGTTCGGCGGCAAGATTTAAAATATACTATGCATAATGACGAGTTACATCGCTGAACTATAGATGGGTTACTTTTAAAATGCTTGGATTATGATCAATCTAGGTTAGCCATGGGTGAAGTGCATGAAGGCATATGTGGGACGCATCAGTCGGCTCATAAGATGTGTTGGTTAATAAAAAGAGCTGGTTTCTATTGGCCGACTTTGTTAGAGGATTGCTTTAGATACTACAAAGGTTGTGAGGCTTGTCAAAAGTTTGGCAATATACAATTGGCACCTGCAGCTATGTTGAAACCCATAATCAAACCATGGCCATTTAGAGGGTGGGGATTAGATTTTATTGGTGAGATACATCCTTCGTCTTCTAAAGGGCATCGCTTCGTCCTAGTAGCCACATATTATTTTACTAAGTGGACAGAAGCAGTTCCCTTAAGAAATATGACTCATAGGGAGATGATTAGTTTTATTTTGGAGCATATTATTCATAGATTCGACATTCCTCAAACTTTGATAACTGATCAAGGTTCTTCTTTTATGTCTCATCAGTTTCGTGAGTTTGCCGAATCTAGTAATAAAACTTTGATTCGGCTCATAAAGAAGAAAATTGAAGAGAAACCGAGAAGGTGGCATGAAGTCCTTTCGGAAGCATTATGGGCTCATAGAATATCTAAGCACGGAGCTACTCAAGTTACACCTTTTGAGCTAGTATATGGCCAAGAGGCTGTGTTACCTGTAGAAATCAAGTTGCAAGCTCTTAGGGTAGCCAGGCAAAATAACTTGTCGGCTGTAGATTACAATGATTTAATGATGGACCGAATAGATGAGGTTCCTGAAAAAAGGCTAAAAGCGGTTCAGGAGATTGATAAAGAAAAATTAAGAGTAGCTAAGGCTTATAATGAAAAGGTCAAGGAGAAATCATTTCAAATAGGAGATTTAGTGTGGAAAACGATTTTGCCCGTTGGAACTAGGGACAGAAAATTCGGCAAGTGGTCGCAGAGTTGGGAAGGTCCATATGAAGTTGTGGGGATTGTTCCCGGAAATTCATATTTTGTACAAACTTTACAGGGAAGTAAGTTATCCAAAGCTCTCAATGGGAGATACTTGAAGAAATATTATCCTAGCGTGTGGCAGGAAGCTTGAATACACGTGGCCGATAAGTAATTATCGCCCTTAGAAAACATCTGGCCGATGGAGTGTTGACATCGTCCTTAGAACAAACATGGGCAAGTTTTTTTTCGGCACACAAGTTTTGCCGAAAAATAGGGGGGCATGTGTTGACACTGGTTTTTGGCACGACAATAAACCTATATAAGATAACCTCAAATGAAGGAGTGCTCTACATGAAAAAGTTGGGTATTGTCGATGTGAACAACTTTGTAGTTCGAGCCATTGTCATCCGATTCCATCTCAAGGGCCGAAACTACGTTTCGGGCAACAAGACTATGGCATTCAGTGAACTATTTGGCTAATTGCGTCCTCAAGATGGATTCAAATAATAAGATTTATACATCCATTGGCTTCGTCTCGTCGAACCGGTCGATTTTGACACTTGAATCGCCCAAATCGGAGTTCGTATGAAGAAGTTAGAGCCAAATCTGGGTGGCACAACAGGGAAGACCGGTACTACCGGCCGAAACACAAAACCTTCTGTTGAAGCCCGGAATCGGGCCGGTATCACCCCGGTTGTTCCGGTAAATAAATATATACCGGTACTACCGGTCTGGAGACCGGTACTACCGCCCGGGTACGCGAAATACCTTCTGTTGAGGCCCGGAATCGAGCCGGTAGCACCCCGGTTGTTCCGGTAAAAAATCATATACCAGTACTACCGGTCCACTACCGGTCGATCGGTACTACCGGTCTGAGAGAGCGGTACTACCGGTCTGTGCGCAGATTCGTGCAAATTTTGGAAAATCCGAGTTGGGCTATAGTTTTTGGCATTGTGACGGGAATCCAAGTCCGTGTCTTGCAAGGGAAGTCCAACCCCCTCATATATAGATGAGGTGACGGCCGATTGAAACAACACACAATCGACATATACCCAAAAACACATCTACTTTTCAAGTTCTTCTACTTTTGTCTAGTTCTAGGTCATCTTTGGTGTTTTGCTCGTAAAGCACCCGTTTCTTCTCCGAAATTGAAGATCTCTTTGTTGATTTGCTTGTAAATCATCCGTTCTTCATAACGTAAAACGAAGTGGCGACTCCCTTACCCTAAACAATTGCGCGGTGCAAGTCTTGTGTTGCATTGAACAAATTCTTCGTCAACATAAATTGGCGACTCCGCTGGGGAACGAGGCCGAGTTAGATCTAACTCAGACGAAGAACAAGGACAAGATCGTCACCAACTCGGGCGCCATGAGCTTCGATCTTAAGAATGGCAGCGACATCGACTCCGACAACATCATCCCTGTTGAACTTGAAGATCTCACGGAAGAGTTGCGATTGGAGATGGAGCTCGCACTTGAAGAACAGAGGAAGGCATGGCTCGCGGGACTCCAGAAGGCGCGGAACGGCGTGGTCAAGAAGGCGGCCACACCAAGTGTCACGCCGAGTGCATCTAATCCACCCGGCGATGAGGTAACGAAATCCACCGAGGAACTTGCTCATCTAATTGAGACCTCTGCAGCTAGCAAATATGGTAATTCTATGCATGCACTTGTTAAAAACATGACTGATAAGTTTGAAGAATTTAAAGTGAAACTAAGTAAAGAGTATGGAATTGGTTTGCCTCACCATGCACCGAGCTACAATCCACTCGGAGCACAACCAATCCCTAATAATTTTCATGTGCCTGATGCATCAAATGGTGCTATTCAACCCTATGCTGCTACAAGTAATAGTCATAATGGTCAGAACCTTGTTGGTAGTTCGGCTAATACTTTCGTTCCTACTGGACCTCATCCTACTGTTACTACTTCGGTTCCACCAAATCATAACCGAAGTGGTGTCTTAAACCCTAATTTGCAGCAACCCTATTATCGTACAGTAGCTTACAATGATCAACCGAGTTACACGCAATTCGGTACAAACCCACAACCGAGTTACAACCAATTCGGTAATGCTAGTAGTTTTCCGTTGCAAACTTCACATACTCAAGTCTCTTTGCTGGAAAACTTATCACGTGTTGCTATCCCGTCTCCCCCACAAATAAATTCTACGCCACCTAGTATGAAGGATCAACTTGCTGATATACTTAGAGAGTATGGTTTAGCACCTAAGGGTACAACACGAGCATATCAAAAACCATACCCCAAATCCTTTGATTCTATACCATATCCGCGTGGAGTTAGAATTCCAGATTTTGTTAAGTTTACAGGGGAAGATGGTAGATCAACTTTGGAACATGTGGGGCAATTTTTAATGCAAACTAGTGAATTTGGCACAGCGGATGTTTACAGAATTAAGCTATTTCCCATATCCTTGTCCGGTGTTGCGTTTACTTGGTTTTTATCACTTCCTCCTAATTCTATTACAACATGGTCACAATTGGAACATAAATTTCATGAGTATTTTTAAAGTGGTGAAACTGAGCTTCGGCTTTCCGACTTGACTATGGTTAGGCAGAAGTACAATGAATCGGTTCATGATTACATTAGAAGGTTTAGAGATACAAAAAACCGACGCTTTAGTTTAACTATAGCCGAAAAGGATTTGGCTGATCTTGCCTTTTCTGGTTTACTCACTCACATCAAAGACAAGCTAGAGGGGCAAGAGTTTCTAGATGTTAATCAAGTATTACAAAAAGCTTTGGCACAAGAAAACCGAGTTAGAGATGTTAAGCAAGCTACTCGGTTTAGAGATAATAGAGGAAAAGAAAAAGTTACTCCTACGGTTAACATTGTAGAGTATGATAGTGATTCGGCTAGTGATGATGACATGGAAGTTTGTGTAGCCGAGTGGATCCAAACACCAAAATCAAAACCTTTTGTGTGTCCTGCCTTGAAGCCTACACCTACCAGGAAAGAGGAGATCAAGTATACTTTTGATGTTAGTAAATGTGATAGGATTTTTGACATGCTGTTGCAGGGAAAACAGATTAGGTTGCCAGCAGGACATGTAATTCCATCTTCCGAAGAATTGGGTAGAAAAGCATATTGTAAATGGCATAATTCTTTTTCTCATTCTACTAATGATTGTAATGTGTTTCGTCGGTAGGTACAATCGGCCATTAGTGAAGGACGATTGACATTTACGGAAGCCTTCAAGATGAAGCTCGATAGTGATCCTTTTCCTTTCAATATGACCGAGTTTCATAACAAGAAGATGCTAATTCGGTCGGATCAGGCCGAGTCAGCAAAGGAGAAGAATGTAGTTGAGGACAATGCTCCACCAAGAATGATCAAGCCCAAGAACCCAGAGATTGGAGTATGGAATGTCAATGGCAAGAAGAAACAAGCTCCAAGACCAAAGCCGACAGTTAGCATGTTGTTGGAAAAATACACTTCTCGTAGAACCAACAATGTGTTCAATCGGCTTGGAGGAGTTAAACGTCCAAGATCTCCTCCTAGGCATAACAATGAGCAATGGGAGAGAAATCCATATGAGCAACAGCCAGGTTTTCCGATGCAACCGGCTTATTGGGGATGCCCACCTCCTATGCCTCCACACTTTTCGCCATGGGGTTTTAACCATTGGGCGCCTTTCCCTATGGGACCACCGATTTATTTTCAACCAAGATGGGATCAACCGAGTCCTATGTACCAAGGACAACATGGGAAAAGGATTCGGTTCAATGAAGATATGACTCGGAGGGATCGGTCACCGGTGCGCAAGGTGGATGACCGAGACAATACTGGCTGTAGGCTCACTTGGATGCGACATTCTGTAGAAGCACTCGGTAAAGGAAAGGAAGATGGAGGAGCGAGGAAGGACTTGGATGAACAGGGTGCAGGCGAACCGAGAGACAATTCAGTTCAGGGAAAGGAGGCTCATTGCTCGGAAGCAAATACAAACCAAGTTGCGATGGATTCTGAGACTAGTGGTGTTATGCCCATCGGTGCAACTCTGAAGACCGGTCAGTTGGTGTGCGCATCGCTCCACTCATTAAGGAAAATAACTCGCACACAACCCCTAATCAGTTTCCACTTATTTTCGGATCGCTCAATCAAGATGGGGAACCGAATACCAGTGGGAGCAAGAAGTTTGCAGCAGGAAGTATATCTCGTCAGTAGGCCAATGATCGTGTTACTCGGTATAGGCCAAACTACTCGGGGGGCAGCAAGTCGGTTGTTCCGGGAACTCGGCCAGAACCTCGTTGGTGTCCTAAAGGATTAACTCACACTCAAAAACGCCGAGTGCAACAACTGCGAGCGTTGGAGATTAGAGAGGAAATTGCTGAGAAGGAGCGTGACGAGGTGTTCAATAAGGAGAGTCCATTGATACCCTGGTTAACTTGGCGGAAAAAGCTCACAGTAGAAAGGAACGCCGACACCAATAACTCAGAAGGAGCTGGTCATAACTCAGGAGCTGCTAACAACTCAGAGGGAGCTGCCCAAAACTCAGATGCTGCTAACAACTCAGAAGGAGCTGCCCAAAAATCAGATGCCGCCAAAAACTTTGAAGGAGTTGATCACAACTCGGATGGTGATCATTGCTTGGAAGATGCCGCTCAGGACTCGGTGGATTATGGGGAGTACTTGGGTGGTGATGAAGACTACTCAGAGGGTGATGACAAATACTCAGACAATGACATGGCCGAGGATAAAGATGACAACGTTAACTCAGAGGGTGGTATTAACTCAGAAAGCAATCCCCATATGGATATCAACATGGTCTTTGCACTGCCCGCTGAATTCCGTGCACCCGAGCCAGAGGTTGCTGAACTTGTTCTTGGTCCGGGTAGAGCCATGTTTGAAAAGCCATAGAAGTCGGATCAACGTTTGAAGCCACTGTTTATCAAGGGGCGCATTGATGGAAAGCCTATTGGACGCATGCTTGTGGATGGTGGTGCAGGTGTCAATATCATGCCCTATTCGGTGTTTACCAAACTCAACCGAAAGGAAAGTGAGCTAATGAAGACCAACATGGGACTTAGTGGATTCTCGGGTTAGCTATCTGAAGCCATGGGCATTATTTCTATGGAGCTCACGGTTGGGAGTAAGACCTTGCCGACTGCTTTCTTTGTGGTGGATGTCAAAGGCCGATACAATGTTCTGTTGGGGCGTGACTGGATACATGCGAATTGTTGTGTTCCTTCTACCCTACATCAGTGTTTAATTCAATGGGTGGATGACAATGTGGAGGTGGTTGAAGCAGACAACTCGGCTTGTATAGCTGTGACCGAAGTAGCGGTTGATTGGCAACTCGGTAACATGCAGTGTTTGACCGGTAGAGATCTATCGGACTATGATTATATTAGTATAGGTAAAAAGGGTTTTGTACCTATCAATGTACAGCCGGCAGATGTAGCTCGGCTTAACAATCTGTCTATTTAGATGATGAATAAAAACAGTAGTATTAAATGGCTCCAACAACGTACTGAGGAGTATCGTTCCGGAAAGAACGATATGCATGAAACCATTGAAGAATTTGAAGACATGGAAAAGCTTGGTGATACGTCTCGAACGTATATACTTTTCCAAACACTTTTGCTATTGTTTTGCCCTCATTCTTGCATGATTTGGACGAAACTAACCCGGACTAACGCTGTTTTTAGCAGAGCTACCTGTATGGTTTTATTGTGTGCAGGAAAATGGATTTTTAGACGTTCCAGAAAATTCCCAGAAAAATACCAGAAAATCCACGCACCCGAAGGAGCCAGAAGCCAGAAGTGGGACTAGAGGGGAGCCCTAGGGGCCCCAGGCGCCCCCCTGGCGCGGCCAGGGGTGGGGCCGCGCCCTCTGGCCGCCTCCCCCCTCCTGTGGTGCCCTACCGAGACTCCTATTTATCCCCGTGACGGGAAAACCCCAGAAGAGGAGTCGCTTTTCAAGTTTCCGTCGCGGAGCCGCCGCCACCCTCTGTTCTTCTTCGGGAGGGCTAATCTGGAGGCTGATTTGGCCTCCGGAGAGGGGAGATCATCGCCATCGTCATCACCATCACCAATCCATCCATCCTCCATGACTTCTCTTCACATGTGTGAGTAATTCCCTGCTATAGGAAAAGGGGATGGTAGGGATTGGATGAGTTTGATCATGTAATAGTTCGTCAGATTGTTGGGGGCATGTTGCCTATCATCTAGATTGGTGTTTATCTTCTTTGCTTCAACTTGTTGCTCTTAATGCTTGTCACTTTGGGCCCGAGTGCCATGTTTTCAGATCTGAACCCTATGTGTTTTCATGAATATATTTGTGTTCTAGATCCTATCTATGAGTTGTATGCACCTATTATTGTCCGGAAACGGCGATCCCAAAGGTGACAGCTTGGGACACCAAAGGGGATGGTCCATAATTTGAGGATTCCATGTATCCATTGAGTTTATTGCTTTGTTCCGGCGCTCTTTGACAGGAGCACCTTAATCTCCATAAGTTCCCTTTGGCCCCGTTCGTAGCGGGATGGTAGGACAAAAGATGTGCAAGTTCTTATTGCAAGCACGCACAACTACCTATGGGATACATGCCTATTGTTTGATATATGCCTAGATGATCATTGCTTTTCCGTGTGCCTTGCCCCGTGTTAGAATCTATTATATGTTCACTCTCATCCATGCAGCGCCCAACCATCCATCTCCCTAGCCTACAGTGTTTTCAATCCTGCTGGTCATTAGTTGTTACTTTTGTTGTTACTTTTGCTGTTGCCACCATCACTATCATATTACCATTACCACTTATCTATTGTTGCAAGAAAGTATATTTCAGGTGCAGTTGAATAGACAACTCAACTGTCAAAGCTTATAAATACTCTTTGGCTCCCCGTGTGTCGAATCAATAAATTGGGTTAACTTACCCGCGAAGACTATCTCGATCCCTTACGCCTGTGGGGCATCAAGCAACGTTTTCTGGCGCCGTTGCCGGGGAGCATAGCAATATTTACAAGTCCACTTGAAGTATCCTGCCTGCTGCACATCATCATCTATGGGTAAGAAAGGAGACCCCAAGGTTCCGATCTTACCATTCCGTACAAGAAAAAGTACTGTTCTGAACACTAGTGCTACACTTGATTCACCTTCTGTTATGAGTAAGTTTACTTCACCACCACTACATGATGCTTCTATTGAGTCAGTCACTATGTCCGATACTTTTGATGATGCTTCCACTACTCTTGATGATACTACCTTTCTTGGTCACTATATTGAAACTCAGACTGCTAAGGCTGCAGCAGAATCCAAGACCGAGACCCCTGCTACCTATATTCCTACATGCAAAACCTTTGGTTACCCGTGCTTAGATGAACTCAAAGAGAGAATCCTTGATGATGATTATGTTACTCTTGATGATGATTTTTTCAGGGAACTCATAGAGTATGTCGACTCTGACCCTGGTGCTGTTAAGGAGCTGCTCAAAAATCACTCCATGAAGAACAAAGTTATTCCTGATCCTCAATTTGCCACTGATGACCCACAACGTAAGGGATCGATTGCAGCTTTTTCGATAAGTAAGAGTGTCGAACCCAACGAGGAGCAGAAGGTAATAGCAAGTGACTTTGGTAAAGAGATAACCGTAGGCACTGAAAGATAACTTTTTAGGGGTTTTCTTGGTATAAGTAACATGATAGTAAAAAACGAGTAAAGTAAAAGGTACTGGAGAGTAACGAGTGGCCCAATCCTTTCTAAGCAAAGGAGAGGCCTAGCAACTGAACTTATAGAAGCTAAAGTGTTCTTGAGGACACACGGGAGAGGTAGTCATGTGCTTTCGCCATATTCCGTATCGGTACTGTGTGCTGTGTTGATAAGTGTTGAGTGGGTGGATCTATGCTAGTACACCCTCTAGACTAAGATAAGTGTACTCTTATGATTAAACACCTTGCAAGCATCCGAAAATACAAGATAGTAATTAAGGCAAAATCCTAACCATAGCAATACGACCGGTGATCCATTGTTCCCTTGTGCAAAAGCGTGCAAACTGGGGTTTAGGTTTCTGTCACTCCGGCAACCCACCGTAAGCATTCTTTATACACAATGTATTCCCCTAGGTCCTTGATAAGGCGAAGTGTTGAGTGTTCGAGTCACACAACACCACTAGGAAAATAACAACACAACTTAAATATCAACCAACACATATTACTTCAACATCATATGACTACTAACAACTAGGCTTCTCCCATGTCCTCAAGAACTAAAGTAACTACTCACAAGACATAAAAGAGATCATGATCAGTGGGGATAGATAGATGATAAACAATCTGAACACAATAATATTTCTCCAACAAAACTCAATAGCATTCACGACAAAGTAGTAATCAACACCGATAGAGTAGAGAGGATAGATAGTACGGATTACAACACGAGTTGCAATTGTGAGATGAGATTGGATGGAGGTGGAGATGGTGCTGATGATGGGGATGATGTTGATGATGATCTCGATGATGCCCGTGACGATGGTGATGACGATGGCGATGATCTCCCCTTCTGGGAGGTGGTCTCCCCGGCGGAATCTTCCCGCCAGAGATGGCTTTTCTTCTCTGTAGGTTTCCGCCACGGAGCGGCGGCAGAACTCCGGAAACTCTCCTCTCTTTAGGGTTTTTGGATGACGAAGAGTATATAGGCCAGAGGGGGGAGCCGGGAGTGGCCCCGGGGGTCCAGGCGCCCTCCCGGCGCGGCCAGGGGTGGGGCCGTGCCAGGTGGCCGCCTGGGCACCCTGTGGCCCCCTCTGGTCGCTCTTTTGCGTGTCTCCGTGATCCTTCTGGAAAACAGCCTCCGTCGATTTTCAGGTAATTTGGAGGTGTTCTTCTTCAGCAACTCAGCGTCCACTTTTTACCGCTAAATCCTGCGTCTGCTGCTTCGGCACCGGAAAGTTGCAAACTGTGTAAAATAAGCCAAAACAACATAACAATAGCATCATATCATGAAATATATCAATGAATAAGAAAGAATTACCATATAAAATAGTGATGCATTTTGGATGTATCAACTCCCCCAAGCTTAGACCTCGCTTGTCCCCAAGCGAATACTGAGCTCGGTAAACCTGTCCACAAGTTTAGAGAGTGAAGTGTCGATAAATAAAATACGGACAAGAAGCATCAAGGTTACTTCATCAAACTCACGCATCCTCAACAACAACCTCAACTCATAAGGCCCTTATGAGAAAGTAATAACAATTATAATCAAAAGTAGGGCTGAGGAAACTCATCAAATTATGGCAAACATATCCTTGGTCAAAGGACAACTAATAACTTTTACTCTTGCTCTTCCTCTTTTATGAAACAATTTGAAGTTTTTGAAAGAACATGTTAATAGTCATGAAGTGCAAATGCTAACACAAAGGAAGATGCTCGCTAGGCAAAAGCTTTCACAAACAACTTACTTATCAAAAGATAATGTCAACAAGGATATGGCATGGCAAAACTTAATGTAGCTTTATATGGATGAATCCTCATCAACATCAAATGCCTGTTCTCTTAGGGAAAAGAAGGAAGTAGGACAACTGACTCAACATGAAGGTGGATGAAAGGCCTTGTTTAGGGCAAGCAGGGAAAACTCATGTGCTATCCTTAAATCAAACAGAATAAAAATAGATTTTGAGGCGGTGCATAGTTTGTCAACGAATGCTAATAGATAGATCAATTACTTCTCAAGATGGACAAGTTTCGAGGAACGACTCCCAAGTGGGGACGATCACATCCCCTTAATCTCCTTTGTTTATCACTGCCAAAGTTTCTGATTTCTCATAGACCAAGCGTGAAGGAGGGTTTGTTTGTTGTATTATCTTTCGAGCTGGGCGCACCCATGCCAGTTCCTCCTCGTATTAAGGGTTTGCAGATTAGACATGCAATCCCAGGGTAAAACTTGTCCAACTTAAGAAGATCATGAATTACCTACTACTTCCTCATGAGCTAAACAAGCGGCACAAAACAGAAGATTTTGAACATTTAAGGATAACACATAAATTCTATACTTATAGGAGTGGTAGGGGAATACCACAAATAGGAAGGTAAGGTGGACTCATATGGAAGGTAATGGTTTCAGGGTATGGATGCACAAGCAGAAATCTACTTGGCAAAGAGTTTTGGCTAGCAAAGGCTTTGAGAGAACAGACAATTGATGCTAATTTAGATGCAAAACATATAAGGCATAAACATTAAGGTAAGCATAACACATCAAGTTGTCTTACTTGTCAACATAACACTTCAAGCATAATAACGTAAAGGTTTTGGCTATGTCGCTACTTGAGAAAACATGCATGTTGTCAAGACCAAGGCTATGTTTGCCAAAATTAAATAAAGTTTTCAAAGCCATACCTGATATAAGGTCAATACTCCCCATAAGAATCGTCATATGAGGCCGATTGCGTGAAGAGAATACCGAGTGCAGCGAAGGGACCAATAGACTTCTCATTAATATTCCATTATAGACGACTCCACACTCACGGATACGATCTCTCCACAGACGGGGTGATAGACCTCAAAGCAAACACCTATTTCATATAATAAACTCCCTAGACATGATACGACTCTACTTGACTCTAAAAGACTAAGATAAAGATAAAGATACCCAGCACTCCCCCAAGATTGGAACAAGCTGAGGGAATGCCATTACCCGAGGAGATTTACTCCTCATTCTTGTTCTTCTCAACCAGGTACTCCTTGGCGAAGCGCTTCCATGGTAGCTCCTCTCCAGTCTCGAAGGACATTCCCGTCTCCAGGATCCTGCACTCAGCACCTAAACCCATGCGCAGAAACTTTAGTTCATACTCACAGTTCTGGTTGTGTAGATCATAGATTTGTGCTTGGAGCTGATAGACTTTTTCTTCTAGTGCGGACAAACTTGACCACATCTCCTTCATCTCTTTCCTATGGGAAGCCTCGATCTCGTTCCTGATGTCGAAGTTGGCTTCAACACCACGCTCCACCATCTTCTTGAACTTGAAGACCTCATGTTCCATCTCCTTCAACCGCTCCTCGGTGCTCCCCTCCATGACTGGTCCCTTCAGATCTTCCTTGTGGAGAAAACCGTCCTCCACATGAAGGACCTGGGGGTGCTTGTTCACCTCAGCGAGGTAAGGGTTGATGACGTTGACGACGAACTTGTCCTTGGGGGAACTAGGGGAAGCCATGGCACCTAGGTTTAGCTAAAAGATCTCCTGGCAGAAACATATGGAAGAGAAAACACACGAAATCGCGAGATACGCTGCCGGAACTATCCGGGCAAATATATAGCAAAAATTTCTGCAACAAAAGGAAGGTAACGAGCCAAAGTGGGGTCGGAGACGGACTCCTGGGTGCCCAGGCGGCCTCCCGGCGCGGCCAGGGGTGGGGCCGCGCCAGGGGGGCACCTGGGCCCCCTGGAGCTCCTCTCCGGCTCCACTTAGGCCTCGAATTTTCCTAATTTTGCAAAAACTCATAATATGGAACTTTTATGGCGGTTCGCGATGTTTCCTTACCGTAATACATACCTTTTCTTATTCTTCTTCTGTCGGTGTTTGAAACAGGGCTGCAAAATGTTCTTCATGAGTTGTTGTGCGTATTATATTTGCATCAACATTGACGGGATCTTCCGCCATGTAATGCTTGAGTCTTTGCCCATTCACAACTTGGGGTTTGGTGCCTTCAAAATTGTTAATCTTGATTGCACCAGACCGGTAGACTTCTTCGATATGAAATGGCCCTTCCCACCTGGAAAGTAGTTTAACTGGAGAAAACCTGAAACTGGATCTAAACAATAAAACTTTATCACCAACATTAAATTCACGTTTCAGAATCCTCCTGTCATGCCACTTCTTTACCTTTTCCTTGAACATTTTAGCGCTCTCGTAAGCTTCACTTCTCCACTCATCTAGAGAAGTCAAGTTCATGAGACGCTTTTCACCAGCTAACTTTGGGTCAACATTAAGCTCTCTAACAGCCCAGAAAGCTTTGTGCTCTAACTCTAATGGCAAATGGCAAGCCTTGCCATAGACCATTTTATAGGGAGACATGCCCATGGGGTTTTTGTAAGCAGTTCTATACGCCCACAAAGCATCTCCTAACTTATTTGACCAGTCCTTCCTATTTCTGTTAACTGACTTTTGCAAGATCAACTTGATCTCTCTATTGGTGAGCTCAACTTGCTCACTAGTTTGAGTATGGTACGGTGACGCAATCCTATGATTGACATCGTACTTGGCTAAAGCTTTCCTAAAAGCTCCATGCGTGAAGTGTGATCCTCCATCAGTCATGAGATACCTAGGTACACCAAACCTAGGTAATATTACATCTTTGAGCATTTTCAAAGATGTTTTGTGATCAGCACTTTCAGTGGGGATTGCTTCAACCCACTTGGTTACATAATCAACAACAACTAAAATGTGAGTGTACTTGTGTGAAGAAGGAAAAGGACCCATAAAATCAAAACCCCAGCAATCAAAAGGCTCAATCACTAGTGAGTAATTCATAGGCATCTCATTCCTTCTACTAATATTACCAACTCTCTGACATTTATCACAGGCTAAAACATAATTTCTAGCATCTTTAAAGAGAGTAGGCCAATAAAAACCTGATTGGATAACCTTATGTGCGGTTCTCTCACCGGCGTGATGTCCTCCATAGGGACTATCGTGACATTGCTTGAGAATGTCCTTCTGCTCATGTTCCGGTATGCATCTTCTCACGATCGCGTCTGGACTTTAACAACGGCAAGTTGTTCGTCTGGAAAACTGTCATTGACTGGAATGGGATCATGCGGTATATCTTCCATCCTTGAAAGATTGTCCGCTACAGGGTTGTCTGCTCCTTTTCTATCAACAATCTGCAAATCAAATTCTTGAAGGAGGAGTACCCACCTGACGAGTCTTGGTTTGGCATCCTTCTTCTTCATAAGATACTTAATGGCAGCATGGTCAGTATGAATAATAACTTTAGAATCAACAATATACTGCCTAAACTTATCACAAGCAAACACTACTGCTAAGAATTCCTTCTCAGTAGTAGCATAGTTCTTTTGAGCACTATCAAGGGTTTTACTAGCATAATAGATAACATTCAACTTTTTATCAACCCTTTGTCCTAAAACAGCTCCAACAGCAAAATCACTAGCATCACACATAATTTCAAAGGGCAAATTCCAGTCAGGCGGTTGTACTATAGGAGCGGTTATTAAAGCTTTCTTATGAACTTTGAAAGCCTCCTTACAATCTTCGTCAAATACAAAAGGAACATCCTTCTGGAGAAGATTAGTGAGGGGTCTCGAGGTCTTAGAAAAGTCTTTAATAAATCTTCTATAGAAACCAGCATGACCGAGAAAACTACGAATACCTTTAATGTCCCTTGGATAGGGCATCCTTTCAATAACTTTAATTTTTGCCTTGTCCCCTTCAATTCCCCTCTCGGAAATCTTGTGGCCAAGCACGATCCCTTCGTTAACCATGAAGTGGCACTTTTCCCAGTTTAGAACTAAATTTGTATCCTCGCATCTCTGCAAAACTTTATTAAGATTGTGGAGGCAGTGGTCAAAGGAAGTTCCATAGACGGAGAAATCGTCCATGAAGACTTCCACAATCTCCTCACAGAAACCATGAAATATTGCAGACATACATCTCTGAAAAGTAGCAGGGGCATTGCATAAACCAAAAGGCATACGCCTATAAGCATAAGTACCATAAGGACAAGTGAAAGTGGTCTGCTCTTGATCGACAGTGTTAACATGAATTTGAGAGAAGCCAGAATACCCGTCAAGATAGCAAAAGTGGGTGTTTTTCGACAGCCTCTCAAGCATCTGATCAATAAAGGGCAGCGAGTAGTGGTCCTTCCTGGTTGCCTTGTTCAACTTCCTGTAATCAATACACATTCTATATCCAATAATAATTCTCGGAGGTATTAGTTCATTCTTATCATTAGGGACTACAGTTGTCCCTCCTTTCTTAGGAACACAATGAACTGGACTTACCCACTTACTATCAGCTATAGGGTAGATAATACCTGCGGCTAGAAGCTTGAGGATCTCAGTCCTCACAACATCCATCAACTTTGGGTTCAACCGTCGTTGATGGTCAACAACAGGTTTAGCATCGGGCTCGAGGTTGATAGTATGTTGACAGATGGATGGACTAATTCCCTTAAGGTCATCAAGGGTATAGCCAATCGCACCACGGTGTTTACGAAGTACCTCCAATAATCGCTCTTCTTCATATCCTGAAAGGTTAGAGTTGATAATAACAGTATATACTTTCTTTTCATCTAAATAAGCATACTTGAGCGTATCGGGAAGTGGTTTGAGATCAAACACCGGGTCTTCTTTTGGTTTGGATAGAATTCCTAAAGGTTCAACCGGAAGGTTGTGCTTCAGGATAGCAGGTTGTCTCAAAAAGATTTCGTCAATTTCATTTCATTCCTGCATATGAGCATCATTCTCGTGGTCCTCCATGTATTGCTGCAAAGGATCATTAGGGGGAATAGCAATAGAAGCAATACTTTCAATAATTTTATCATCACTAGGTAATTTAGTACCACGAGGCTGCTTAGAGATCTTAGAAAAGTTAAATTCATACGGCTCACCATTGAATTCAACAGAAACTTTACCTTTCTTACAATCTATAATAGCTCCACAAGTTCTGAGAAAAGGTCTACCAAAAATAATAGGACAAAAACTATCTTGTACTGAACCAAGTACGAGAAAGTCGGTAGGATACTTTACCTTTCCGCATAGGACTTCAACATCTCTCACAATCCCAATAGGAGAGATAGTAGCTTTGTTTGCCAGATGAATAGTAACATCAATCTCTTCGAGTTCACAGGGTGAAATCTCACCCATGATCTCTTGATAAAGCGAATAAGGAATCGCGCTAGCACTTGATCCCAGATCACATAGCCTGTAATAATTGTGATCTCCTATTTTAACAGATACAACTGGTGTACCTGAAATCAGGCTTTTATTCTTGGCTGTGACAATGTTAGTTGAAACAACACAAAAATTTATAATAGAATCTGAAACATCATTAGTAACTAAATCTTTAACCATAGCAACTTGAGGATCGACTCTGATCTGGTCTTCAGGTTCACCTGTTCTCCTCTCACTTTTATTTATTATGCCTGTCACAAAAGAGTGCTCCCTTATTCTTGAAGGAAAAGGGGGTTGTTCATATATAACTGCAGGCAAAATAGGATCAGCAACGTGAATATCAATAGGTACTTCTTTAAAAGGCTTATGGTACTGATCCTTCTTCATCTTAGAAGAATCAACATGAGAGGCAAAGTTCTTACAAAAATCAATCATTAGATGGGAATCCAGACCAATCTTAGAGCAAAAGGTATTAACATAATCAGTTTTCACATAGCTTTCAATATAATCATGCTCATAATTTATAGCAGGTTCAATACCTTTATCGATTTCCCAATCTTCAGTATTCTTCTGGATACTTTCGATGAGATCCCATCTTTCTTCAACGCTCTTTGTCTGAAATACCCCGCTAGAGGAGGCATCCAGCATTTCCTTATCCTGACGAGAAAGCCTGGCATAAAAATTTGTAAGTATAATATCTTCGGGGAGCTTATGGATAGGACATTTGAACATTAGGGATTTAAGCCTCCCCCAAGCTTGAGCGATGCTCTCTCCGTCGCGAGACCTAAAGTTATAGATGTAATTCTTGTCTCGATGAACTTCATGAAGAGGGTAAAACTTTGTATAAAAGAGGGACATAAGCTCTTCCCAATTAAGAGAATGTGAGTTATCGAGGAGCTTATACCAATCTGAAGCTTTGTCTATAAGCGATATGGAGAATAATTTCTTCATAACGAAATCCAGTGACACTCCTGCAAGCTTGAATAATGAACATAGTTGTGATAAATATATCAAGTGTTCACCTGGATGTCTGTCTCCTGCATAGCGATTAGTTAAGACATAATCGATAATACCAGAAGGTATCTTATAAGGCATAATTTCAGTAGGGGTAGGAGTGACTACCTTAGTAGTGGGGCGGTTCCCCAAGAACAACGATACAAGAGTAGGGGTGTCCACAAGGACAAAAACAGCAACAGCAAAACTAAAACAGAAATATACAAAAACTTCCTTACCAGCTTCACTTACTAATAGCGCTACGCTCCCCGGCAACGGCGCCAGAAAACGTTACTTGATGACCCACAACGTAAGGGATCAATTGCAGCGTTTTCGATAAGAGTGTCGAACCCAACGAGGAGCAGAAGGTAATAGCAAGTGACTTTGGTAAAGAGATAACTGCAAGCACTGAAAGATAACTTTTTAGGGGTTTTCTTGGTATAAATAACAGGATAGTAAAAAACGAGTAAAGTAAAAGGTACTGGAGAGTAACGAGTGGCCCAATCCTTTCTAAGCAAAGGAGAGGCCTAGCAACTGAACTTATAGAAGCTAAAGTGTTCTTGAGGACACACGGGAGAGGTAGTCATGTGCTTTCGCCATATTCCGTATCGGTACTGTGTGCTGTGTTGATAAGTGTTGAGTGGGTGGATCTATGCTAGTACACCCTCTAGACTAAGATAAGTGTACTCTTATGATTAAACACCTTGCAAGCATCCGCAAATACAAGATAGTAATTAAGGCAAAAGCCTAACCATAGCAATACGACCGGTGATCCATTGTTCCCTTGTGCAAAAGCGTGCAGACTGGGGTTTAGGTTTCTGTCACTCCGGCAACCCACCGTAAGCATTCTTTATACACAATGTATTCCCCTAGGTCCTTGATAAGGCGAAGTGTTGAGTGTTCGACTCACACAACACCACTAGGAAAATAAAAACACAACTTAAATATCAACCAACACATATTACTTCAACATCATATGACTACTAACAACTAGACTTCTCCCATGTCCTCAAGAACTAAAGTAACTACTCACAAGACATAAAAGAGATCATGATCAGTGGGGATAGATAGATGATAAACAGTCTGAACACAATAATATTTCTCCAACAAAACTCAATAGCATTCACCACAAAGTAGTAATCAACACCGATAGAGTAGAGAGGATAGATAGTAGCGATTACAACACGAGTTGCAATTGTAAGACGAGATTGGATGGAGGTGGAGATGGTGCTGATGATGGGGATGATGTTGATGATGATCTCGATGATGCCCGTGACGTTGGTGATGACGATGGCGATGATCTCCCCTTCCGGGAGGTGGTCTCCCCGGCGGAATCTGCCCGCCAGAGATGGCTTTTCTTCTCTGTAGATTTCCGCCACGGAGCGGCGGCGGAACTCCGGAAACTCTCCTCTCTTTAGGGTTTTTGGATGACGAAGAGTATATAGGCCAGAGGGGGGAGCCGGGAGTGGCCCGGGGGTCCAGGAGCCCTCCCGGCGCGGCCAGGGGTGGGGCCGCGCCAGGTGGCCGCCTGGGCACCCTGTGGCCCCCCTCTGGTCGCTCTTTTGCGTGTCTTCGTGATCCTTCTGGAAAACAGCCTCCGTCGATTTTCAGGTAATTTGGAGGTGTTCTTCTTCAGCAACTCAGCGTCCACTTTTTACCGCTGAATCCTGCATCTGCTGCTTCGGCACCGGAAAGTTGCAAACTGTGTAAAATAAGCCAAAACAACATAAGAATAACATCATATCATGAAATATATCAGTGAATAAGAAAGAATTACTATATAAAATAGTGATGCATTTTGGACGTATCAGCCACGTCTCCTATATGCATCACTGATCCTGATTATGATTTCTCTGTTGATCTTTCACTTATATCTACAGTCGTGGCTGACCCCTTTTATGGCAGAGAAAATGATGATGCTATAGCACACTTGACCAAACTCGCTGAGCTAGGTAACCTATTCACTACTGATGAGAAGATACGAAACTTCTATGTGGCCAAGCTTTTTTCCTTTTTCTTTGAAGGAAGGCGCTGAATCATGGTATGATGCACTACCCTATGGTTCCATTAAGAGTCCTCAGGACTTAGTCCAATTCTTTGTTGATAAATATTTCCCATCTCATCTGCAACATGCTGCTTTGCAAAGAATCTATAACTTTAAACAATTGCAGGATGAGCACCTCCCTAAAGCTTGGGGGAGGTTTTGTGATTTACTTAAGGTTATGCCGGGACATGGAATCCCCAAGAATGAACTACTTGATATATTTTACGCTGGTTTAACCGATGAATCCAGATCCTATCTGGATAGTTGTGCTAGTTGTGTTTTCAGGGAAAGAACACCGGACGACGCAGAAGAATTAATGTGAAAAATTGCCAAGAACTATGAAGATTGGTCCGTTCCTAAACCACTTCTACCACCGAAAAAGAGGGCATGCTTGTTCTGAACCCCGAAGATATGCAAGAAGCGAAGAAGTCTATAAAGGAGAAATGTATTAAAGCCGAAGACGTGAAGAATTTACCGCCTATTGAGAAGTTGTGTGAGCCTACTACTCACCCTCCCTTGGTAGAGGTACACTCTCTATTAGACTTTACTGAAAGTGACATCCCTAAAGGTAAGCCTCCCGACCAATGTTTAGATGAGCTTGATAATTTTATTATTAAGCAAGACCATTTTAATAGGAGATTACAAAGTCAGTTGCATGATAATTCTCTTGTTATCAAAAGTTTGTGTGATGTTCTAGAAAGAACAGTTAATGATGTTAAATGTCTTGTTAAGCATTTTCATATGGTTCAAACTCAGCTTGAACAAATTTCTAATGTACAAAAAGATTTGCTTGCTAATAATGCCAAACAGGACATACAAGCTTATGGCATCAAAACTAGGGGTGGAACATACACCCAGGACCCACTCTATCCTGAGGGGCATCCAAAGAGGATCGAGCAAGATTCTCAAGTACAAGAAGAAGACGAGACTGTTAGCTCTCCGAAGAAAAAGAAGAAGAAGAAGAAACACAAGGAGGCTGACAATCCCGATGATCCTATCACAAGTGAAAAGCCAGCTGTTGATCCTAACAGCATATCTACCTCAGATGCTGAAAAAGAATACGGTGCCGAGCCCGAAGAAAAGGACGCGGAGAAGGATGATTCTCCTGAGGTAAGAGGAGAAGAAACACCCGATAAACGCAAGAGGTACTCTAGAGAAGACTTCGTCGCAAGAAGACATGGGAAGGAAAGAGAACCATGGATATAGAAACCCATGCCCTTTCCAGGTAAGTCCCTCAAATCTAAACAAGAAGAGCATTATAATAAATTTTGTGAATGGATGAAACCTCTTTTTCTTCAAATTCCTTTGACTGATGCTATTGAGTTACCTCCCTATTCAAAATATATGAAATATATTGTCACAAATAAAAGAAAAGTTCCTAATGAGGCAATATATACTATGCTTGCTAACTACTCTTTCAGTGGCAAGATTCCTAAGAAGCTCGGTGATCCAGGTATACCCACCATTCCTTGCTCCATAAAGAATAATTACGTCAGAACTGCTTTATGTGATCTTGGCGCAGGAGTGAGTGTTATGCCTTTCTCTCTTTACAAGAGGCTTTGTTTAGAGAAACTAATCCCTACAGATATCTCTCTTCAGATGGCTGACAAGTCAACAACTGTCCCCATAGGTATTTGTGAGGATGTACCCGTTGAAGTTGCTAACTGTTTGATCCTTACAGATTTTGTTGTGCTTGACATGCTCAAGGATGGGAACATGTCCATTATTCTTGGTAGACCTTTTCTTAACACCGCAGGTGCTATCATTGATTGCAATAAAGGAAAGGTCACTTTCAACGTTGATGATAAAGAACACACGGTGTATTTTCCAAAGAAGATCGACAAAAGGCATGGCCTTAACTCTATAGAGAATGTCGAGACCGTGAAGATTGGAGAATGGGACTGTCCACTACATGTGCACCACAAATACAAAACCATTATGGTGGGGACAATGTCCATCAAAGTAAAGGTGCAATGATCACTTCATAAGAGGTGAGACTTCTTGTTCTATATATCGCCGGTTTGTTGGTAAGACTTGATCAATCTTACTAGTGAGCTTGTTTTATATAGGTAAAAAGTTAAGCTTGTTATGTTTTCATTTGCTTTAGCTTTCATTCTCTTTGCTGTACCAAGTTTTTATGTTGTTGAAGCTTCACAATACTAATCACTGCTTTAAGTTTTCAGAAAGTTTTGCAGCTTTTTGAACTCCGAGAAATTTTCAACAGTGAAGTTTTCAGAAAAATTCCAGAAAAATAAAAATAAAAATTTCCATGCCAGGAGTGACCCAGAGGCACATGGGGCTGACCAGGGGGCCCACCAGTGGCCCAGGCGGCCAGCTGGCGCGGCCTGCCCCCTGGCCGCGCCCCCAGGACCCACTTCCAGGTAAGTCTTCTTCCTCCTCCTTCTCTCTCCAAAAATACGAGTTCTGCACTTTGTTCTTGCGTTCTTGCTGTTCTTGGAGGAGATTCTCGATCTCTCTCTACATCCCACCATTCGGGCTGAAATTTTGAGCAAATACTCCCTGGTATGTAACTCCTTCACCCTTCCAATTAGATTTTTGATTGGTGGCCTCATTTGTGAGTATTTAGTAGCTCTTGGTGCTGTTTTTATGAGCTTGCATGCATGTGTAGAATTTTATTTTCCAAGTTTTGATGCAAGTTTATGACTTAGGTAAGTGAGTTGAGTAGTTTGCCTTAACTCACTTCGTATAAATCCTTGTTTTTGTAATTTGTCAAAAATTTCAGAAATGAGTTTGCTAGGAAGAGCAATGGGGTGGCTTGGGAAGAAAAGGCCCGAGCGCTCCGATCGAGTTACAAGAGCTGCAGCTTCACCCTCGAATGCTAGGGTGAGCTACAACGAAGATCATGTGCCCTTAGAGTTGTTTGAGGACACAAATCCAGCACGTGCAATGACTTTCCCGTGCGATGAATTCCTTGTAGCTGCAGGAATTAAGGAGGAGTTCTATAATCTTTGTGCTAATGCAGGTCTGACGCGGCTCGCAACGTGCCGTGTTGCTCAGTATAAAAAACTCACCTCCTGTTTCATTAACAGTTTTAGATATAACCTTGATGCTAGTTCTGTTGAGTTTAAAATTTACAATGATCTTTTGACCATGCCTTTGGGAAAGTTTTGTGAAATAATAGGTGTGCCGAACGTTGGACTGACAGCGAAGATGAGCTCTCAGCCCTCCGAGCTGAGAACCGTCTTCAACTCTCTCTCTAGCATGGATACAAGGGATATTCATCGGTCAAAGATCTCCAGCATTTTATTCCCACACCTCAGGTATTTTGCGTATTATATTGCTAGAGGGGTGTTAGCCCGTGACAACACGAGCAACATATCTGCGCCGGATATTGCTATCCTGGCAACCGCCCTCTCAGGGAGGTTTGATTATAATGTGGGTGCTTTAATTGCTCGACGCCTTGCTATGAACGGTAACAAGGGAGATTTATTTGGTGGCGTTTACGCCACACTTATCCTAGAGTCTCTTAATGGCACCCCACACCCCGATGATAAGCCTTTTACTTATTTAAGTTTTGATCTTGCTGCTATGAAAAGGCATAAGTTTGTTACCATGACTTCCGAGTTTGGTAACCTTGATTATATCTTGCGTTTCAGATCCACCACGGAACGCAAGATCCGTCTACCTGCACCTCTTTTGTTTGATTTCTCTCGCAGGAACGGATGGTCCTTTGATGCTACCCAGTTCGATGAGTTCGTGGTCCAACATCAGTTTCATAACCCCATGGAGGGGGTTGTGCCCGACGAGGAGGAGCATGGTGAGTTCCCACCTTTCCAGGGAGAGACCGTCACCCAGTTTGGTGAAGGGTCTTCCTCTGCTTGGAGCGCAGATCCTTCTTCTCGGGAGGATCCGAGGACTTTGGTGTACGCATCGGAAGCCTCATACGACCCTTGGACTCACCAGTGCCTCATAGTGCTATGTTTACAATGCTTTCCCAGTGTTCATGCTTTCCTTGTGGCTAGTCTCAAATAGCTAGAGTACATAATGTGTTGTTGAAATGATTTACATGCATTGCATTGTTCATGGTTTGGCATACTGAAGTGGTATTTCCCTTTGGAGAATTTTTGGATTGACTTGGCACATGTTCGCACATGTTTACGACTGAAAAGTCTATTTTGCCTTGATGATCTTTTTGTTTCAGAATATTTATATCACTTTCATGCCCGATTCAATGTTGCTTTGTCGCTCTGCATGATTATGACAGTTATTGTTCTCTAGTTGGTCGCTTCCCAGTCTTTTGCTAGCCTTCGCTCGCACTAAGCAGAATTCTGCTTGTGCATCCAAAATCCTTGAAACCAGTTATTCCATTCGATTCCACCATACCTACCTATATGTGGTATTTACCGGCCACTCCTAACTTAGAATTTCATGTGCCATCTCGAAATTTATTCAAAAGCTTCCCTTTTGTAACCATACAAGCTCATGGTGCGGTGAGGGGAAATCAGTATCTTGCATGCCAAAAATATTTTGACGGAAGTTTTAACTAGTCAACAAAAATTATATGAGAGTTAAACCTCCCCCATACTTGATGATGGAGTGAAATGGACCAAATGCTGCTTATGATAGATGGAACAATACCCTCCTTCCATCCTTGAGGCAAAAGAAAAGGTTCTGTAGACCATCAAGGGATTTATGGATAAGGGAATATGTGTAAGCAAAAGGCACTAATATGGTTGGCATGGGAGATATTGAGAGACCTTTACCGTTCACCGTTGACTGGAAAGTTACACCTCTCAAAAGAGTTTTATCTCTGTTTTCAAAACCAAGAGCTCTGGCACATGTTTAGTCTTTGCTTCCTTTCACGGGTTTTCAACCTCGCCATCAAAAGCCACGGTTCGAGAGTCTCCCCTTCCTTCTTCAAAGCACCAACTATGAGAGCCTAATTGTCATTCTTAGTGTAACATGCATTGTCCCAAAGTATTACATTGTCTTCTGCATGCTTGTGTTATTGCTAGTCTGAAATACTGAGTTCTAGTCATCTTTAAAACTCCGGAGGAGTTTCTGCATTTATGTTTTGCTTCACTCATGGAGGATAGCGAAATGCCACTCAAGTATGCTCAAGCTATGTGCATTGTGATCCTGTCTTGATTTTCAGTAGCTTATTATTTACTTTTAGTTGTTTGTGACTGATCACATGAAAGAAGAATTGCTTCGTGCATTGTCCTTATAGCATTGTTTCAATACTTGCTAAACTCTTTTCGTAGTACATGCTTATATACATCTAATGAAGCAAAAGAGTTTGTCAAAGTTTTCTTTGTCGCGTCCAGTTCGTTGAACTGAATTGCTTGAGGACAAGCAATATGCTAAGCTTGGGGGAGTTGATACGTCTCAAACGTATCTACTTTTCCAAACACTTTTGCTATTGTGTTGCCCTCATTCTTGCATGATTTGGATGAAACTAAACCGGACTAACGCTGTTTTCAGCAGAGCTACCTGTATGGTTTTATTGTGTGCAGGAAAATGGATTTTTAGACGTTCCAGAAAATTCCCAGAAAAATACCAGAAAACCCACGCACCCGAAGGAGCCAGAAGCCAGAAGTGGGACCAGAGGGGAGCCCTGGGGGCCCCAGGCGCGGTGGGGCCGCGCCCTCTGGCCGCCTGGGCGCCTCCCCCCTCCTCTGGTGCCCTACCGAGACTCCTATTTATCCCCGTGATGGGAAATCCCCAGAAGAGGAGTCGCTTTTCTAGTTTCCGTCGCGGAGCCGCCGCCACCCTCTGTTCTTCTTCGGGAGGGCTAATCTGGAGGCTGATTTGGCCTCCGGAGAGGGGAGATCGTCGCCATCGTCATCACCATCACCAATCCATCCATCCTCCATGACTTCTCTTCACATGTGTGAGTAATTCCTTGCTGTAGGCAAAGGGGATGGTAGGGATTGGATGAGTTTGATCATGTAATAGTTCGTCAGATTGTTGGGGGCATGTTGCCTATCATCTAGATTGGTGTTTATCTTCTTTGCTTCAACTTGTTGCTCTTAATGCTTGTCACTTTGGGCCCGAGTGCCATGTTTTCAGATCTGAACCCTATGTGTTTTCATGAATATATTTGTGTTCTAGATCCTATCTATGAGTTGTATGCACCTATTATGGTCCGGAACCGGCGATCCCAAAGGTGACAGCTTGGGACACCAAAGGGGATGGTCCATAATTTGAGGATTCCATGTATCCATTGAGTTTATTGCTTTGTTCCGGTGCTCTTTGACAGGACACCTTAATCTCCATAAGTTCCCTTTGGCCCCGTTCGTAGCGGGATGGTAGGACAAAAGATGTTGTGCAAGTTCTTATTGCAAGCACGCACAACTACCTACGGGATACATGCCTATTGTTTGATATATGCCTAGATGATCATTGCTTTTCCGTGTGCCTTGCCCCGTGTTAGAATCTATTATATGTTCACTCTCATCCATGCATCGCCCAACCATCCATCTCCCTAGCCTACAGTGTTTTCAATCCTGCTGGTCATTAGTTGTTACTTTTGTTGTTACTTTTGCTGTTACCACCATCACTATCATATTACCATTACCACTTATCTATTGTTGCAAGCAAGTATATTTCAGGTGCAGTTGAATTGACAACTCAACTGTCAAAGCTTAAAAATACTCTTTGGATCCCCGTGTGTCGAATCAATAAATTGGGTTAACTTACCCGCAAAGACTATCTCGATCCCTTACGCCTGTGGGGCATCACTTGGGCATGGATTCTCATCGGTTGATGCACTTGAGGAGATAGATATTGGTGATGGAAGTATTCCAAGGCCTACTTTTATCAATGCTAATTTGAAGGCCGATGAGAAGAGCAAGGTAAACGAGTTACTTAAAGAATCTGTTGATTGCTTTGCTTGGAATTATACTGAGATGCCTGGTTTGAGTAGAGATTTAGTTGAGCATAGATTGCCTATTAAATCTGGTTTTAGGCCGCATAAACAACCTCGCAGAAATTTCAATCCTATTATATATGATCGTATCAAAGAGGAAATTGATCGGTTTCTAAAAGCTGGGTTTATTCGGCCATGTAGATATGCCGAGTGGGTTTCTAATATTGTTCCTGTTGAAAATAAAAACAGCGGTGCAATTAGAGTATGTATTGATTTTAGAGACTTGAATAAAGCTACCCCGAAAGATGAATATCCGATGCTTATAGCCGACACACTTATCAATGATGCTTCAGGACATAGAGTAATCAGTTTTTTAGATGGTAATGCTGGTTATAACCAAATATTCATGGCCGAAAAGGATATGTCTAAGACTTCTTTTCGGTGTCCTGGTTCTTTCGGTTTGTTTGAATGGGTAGTCATGACTTTTGGCTTGAAGAATGTCGGTGATACATATCAACGTGCTATGAATCTTATATTTCATGATTTGCTCGGCATCATAGTATAGGTATACATTGATGATATAGTTGTTAAATCGGATGGTTTTGATTCTCATTTGGCCGATTTGCGACTAGGTTTCTAAAGGATGCGTAAGTATGGGCTAAAGATGAATCCCCTTAAGTGTGCTTTTGGTGTGTCGGCTGGAAAGTTCTTGGGCTTTATAATTCATGAACATGGTATAGAGATTGATCCTAAGAAGGTAGAAGCAATTAGAAATATAGAGAAGCCGACGTGCAAAAGGGATGTGCAAAAATTGTTGGGGAAGATTAATTACTTGAGACGATTCATATCTAACCTTTCAGGGAAAATTGAATCGTTTGCTCCGATACTCCGACTAAAGAATGAAGCCGAGTTCACTTGGGGGGCAGAGCAACAGAAGGCTTTTGATAACATAAAGAAATACTTGTTGAATTCTCTAGTGTTGCGTGCACCCAAATCTGGTACGTCGTTCAGGTTGTATATTGCTGCACAAGATAAAGTGATCGGTGCCGTGTTGACACAAGAAGATGGTGGGAAGGAGCACATTATTGCATATATAAGTCGTCGATTGATAGACGCCGAAACTCGGTATGAGTTCATTGAGAAGTTATGTTTATCTTTGTATTATGCATGTACCAAGTTTCGACCTTACTTGCTGTCTAGTACTTGCGTAGTAACTTGCCAAGCCGATGTAGTTAAATACATGTTACAAAAACCGATTCTTAGTGGCAGGATTGGTAAATGGGCTTATGCATTAATTGAATATGACTTGACATATGAATCGTTGCGTGCTATGAAAGGTCAAGTTATTGCCGATTTCATTGTTGATCATAGAGTTAAAGATGAAGAATACATTGATTATGTTAGCATATGCCCACGGAAACTTTGTTTTGATGGATCGGTTTGTAGGGAAGGTCGAGGTGTTGGTACTGTTTTAATTTCTCCTAATAATGTGATATATGAAACATCGGTTCGTTTAGAGTATAATTGTACTAATAACCAAGCCGAATATGAAGCTTTGCTATTCGGTTTACAATATTTGGCTGATATGGGTGTCAAAGATATAGATTATTTTGGTGATTCACTTCTGGTAGTGTAACAAGTTAAAGGAGAATTCCAATGTTTTGATGGATTGCTAAATAGTTACTTAGACCGATGTTTAGATATAATCAAATCCCTGGATACTTTCACTATTAGTCATATACCTAGGGAGGAAAATTCTAGAGAAAACTATCTAGCACAACAAGCATCCGGTTACAATGTCAATAGGGGAAAATTTCTTATATTAGGAAAACCGATGCCTGTCGCTGCAAGGGATGAGACCGAATTGCAACTAATTCGGGACGCACACCGAGTAACGGATGGTAATTCGGAAAATACTCCAATTCGCACCGAGTTATACCGAGTTGCTGCTAATTCGGAAACAAAGGTGGACCAAGTCACACCCAGCTCAGAAGATTTAGTGCAAGGGATACGCATGCCCGAGTTACCACAAGCTGCCGAGTTACCTAGTAATTCGGAAACTGCAGCTGTAGATTGGTGGGTTCCTCTTATCAATCATTTAAGGGATCCGAGTAAAACTAGAGACAGGAAGGTTCGGCGGCAAGCTTTAAAATATACTATGCATAGTGATGAGTTACATCGCCGAACTATAGATGGGTTACTTTTAAAATGCTTGGATTATGATCAATCTAGGTTAGCCATGGGTGAAGTGCATGAAGGCATATGTGGGATGCATCAGTCGGCCCATAAGATGTGTTGGTTAATAAAAAAGAGTTGGTTTCTATTGGCCGACTTTGTTAGAGGATTGCTTTAGATACTACAAAGGTTGTGAGGCTTGTCAAAAGTTTGGCAATATACAATTGGCACCTGCAGCTATGTTGAAACCCATAATCAAACCATGGCCATTTAGAGGGCGGGGCTTAGATTTTATTGGTGAGATACATCCTTCGTCTTCTAAAGGGCATCGCTTCGTCCTAGTAGCCACAGATTATTTTACTAAGTGGACAGAAGTAGTTCCCTTAAGAAATATGACTCATAGGGAGCTGATTAGTTTTGTTTTGGAGCATATTATTCATAGATTCGGCATTCCTCAAACTTTTATAACTGATCAAGGTTCTTCTTTTATGTCTCATCAATTTCGTGAGTTTGCCGAATCCTTTGGAAATAAAATTTTGAACTCATCACCTTATTATGCTCAAGCTAATGGACAAGCCGAATCTAGTATTAAAACTTTGATTCGGCTCATAAAGAAGAAAATTGAAGAGAAACCGAGAAGGTGGCATGAAGTCCTTTCGGAAGCATTATGGGCTCATAGAATATCTAAGCACGGAGCTACTCAAGTTACACCTTTTGAGCTAGTATATGGCCAAGAGGCAGTGTTACCTGTAGAAATCAAGTTGCAAGCTGTTAGGGTAGCCAGGAAAAATAACTTGTCGACTGAAGATTACAATGATTTAATGATGGACCGAATAGATGAGGTTCCAGAAAAAAGGCTAAAAGCGTTGCAGGAGATTGAGAAAGAAAAATTAAGAGTAGCTAAGGCTTATAATAAAAAGGTCAAGGAGAAATCGTTTCAAATAGGAGATTTAGTGTGGAAAACGATTTTTCCCATTGGAACTAGGGACAGAAAACTCGGCAAGTGGTCGCCGAGTTGGGAAGGTCCATATGAAGTTGTGGGGATTGTTCCTGGAAATTCATATTTTGTACAAACTTTACAGGGAAGTAAGTTATCCAAAGCTCTCAATGGGAGATACTTGAAGAAATATTATCCTAGCGTGTGGCAGGAAGCTTGAATACACGTGGCCGATAATTAATTATCACCCTTAGAAAACATCTGGCCGATGGAGTGTTGACATCGTCCTTAGAACAAACATGGGCAAGTTATTTTTCGGCACGCAAGTTTTGCCAAAAAACTGGGGGGCATGTGTTGACACCGGTTTTTGGCACGACAATAAACCTATATAAGATAACCTCAAATGAAGAAGTCCTCTACATGAAAAAGTTGGGTATTGTCGATGTGAACAACTTTGTAGTTCGAGCCATTGTCATCCGATTCCATCTCAAGGGCCAAAACTACGTTTCGGGCAACAAGACTATGACATTCAGTGCACTTTTTGGCTAATTTCGTCCTCAAGATGGCTTCAAATAATAAGATTTATACATCCATTGGCTTCGTCTCGTCGAACCGGTTGATTTTGCCACTTGAATCGCCCAAATCGGAGTTCGTATGAAGAAGTTAGAGCCAAATCTGGGTGACACAGCAGGGAAGACCGGTACTGCCGGCCGGTAAGAGCGATACTACCGGCCGAAACACAAAAACCTTCTGTTGAAGCCCGGAATCGGGCCGGTATCACCCCCGGTTGTTCCGGTAAATAAATATATACCGGTACTACCGGTCTGGTGACCGGTACTACCGCCCGGGTACGCGAAAAACCTTCTGTTGAGGCCCGGAATCGAGCCGGTAGCACCCCGGTTGTTCCGGTAAAAAATCATATACCAGTACTACCGGTCCACTACCGATCGACCGGTACTACCGGTCTGAGAGAGCGGTACTACCGGTCTGTGCGCAGATTCGTGCTGATTTTGGAAAATCCGAGTTTGGCTATAGTTTTTGGTATTGTGACGGGAATCCAAGTCCGTGTCTTGCAAGGGAAGTCCAACCCCCTCATATATAGATGAGGTGACGGCCGATTGAAACAACACACAATCGACATATACCCAAAAACACATCTACTTTTCAAGTTCTTCTACTTTTTGTCTAGTTCTAGGTCATCTTTGGTGTTTTGCTCGTAAAGCACCCGTTTCTTCTCCGAAATTGAAGATCTCTTTGTTGATTTTCTTGTAAATCATCCGTTCTTCGTAACGTAAAATGAAGTGGCGACTCCCTTACCCTAAACAATTGCGCGGTGCAAGTCTTGTGTTGCGTTGAACAAATTCTTCGTCAACAATATGTGCCTTGATAATGTAGGGCACCTCAGAAGGTCTAATCCATGAAGAACAAAGAGGGGAGGAGAACATCACATAGCTATTGATCACAGACCCATGGTCCAAGGTAGACTACTCACGGATCATCCGGGTAGCGTCCATGGTGGAGGAGAGGCCCCCGGAGGTCAATCCTCCCTCCGGAAGGGTGCCGGGAAGAGGTCTACTGGCCCTCCCGATCTTGGAAGCGCGGCGGCGGCAGAACAGAGGAGAGATCGCGAAAAAGGATTCTGTCTGCGGAGATTTCCCGTCATGGAGAATATATAGGCAAAGGGGGCAGCCAGGGGGGCTACCAGGGGTCCAGGCGGCCCCCTGGCGCGGCCCCACCCTAGGGCGCGTCGGGAGGGCGTCTGGGGCCTTGGTGGTGGCTCTCTGGCCCCACCTTGGTGATTCCGGAAGCTTCCGGTACGCTGATTTTTTTATTGTATTTTTACGGAATTTTTGGAGCATTTTTAATACGGGGGAAACCTGAAATAGAAAAACAGCAGAAAATAGGAACTGGCACTGGGGTGCACCGAGTTAATAGGTTAGTCCAAATATGATCAAAAGTGTATGAAAGTGTATATAAAAATAGCAATATCACACCAAACATGCATGGAGCAAGCAGAAATTATAGATACGTTTGGGACCTATCAACATCCCCAAGCTTAATTCCTGCTCGTCCTCGAGTAGGTAAATGATAACAAGCATAATTTCTGTGGTGACATGCTAATATAAGAACTTTTAAGTAAAGCAGTCAAGTTATGTAATTCAATTCAAGTCATAACAGGCAAGAGTCTATATTAACATTGAAACAAGCAACATAAGAACATAAAGGTGCAAGAGCTCTCGCTGTCCGTGACTCGAATGTCTCTAGATGGTGTTTGCATGCAAGAAGTGGGGATGAGAATACGAGATTTTTTTTGTTGAGAACTCAATCTACTAAAGTTTCACATTTAGTCTTCTTTGGAATCTTATATTGACTCGTCCGTAGACCACTAGCCAGGTACAAGTCAATTTGATCCACTCCCTTTTGATATTTTGAGCACCCATGCAATGGATGAGCGTAAGCACGAAAGTTGACACTTAGGATGGCAAAAAGAGACATATGGTGGAGGAGGAAGACAAAAATGGTGAGAAAGGCTCACATCAATGAGGACAATCATAGGCGAGAGAAGGCCAAATGATAGATATGATGTGAGGACTAGGGATTTCCATGCAACGGATGCACATATGAGCTAAGAAAAGCTCTCCAATGGAACTAGTGGGGGTGTGATACGCGAGAGAGGATAATTGCTTCTCGCCCTACGTTGGTTACTCAAAGTGGAAGGTGAGATGCAGCGTAGCGGCAAGTTTCCCTTGTTGAAGACACCAAGGTTGAGTATTGACCAGTAGGACTCTGACAATTATAAGTAGGTGGCAAGGAAACAATGTCACGGTTTTAGACAAAAGTTCCTTCCTTGACGTGGACCTGCACACAGACACAAATAACTTTGCTCCCAACGAAGTTCAGAGAGGTTGTCAATCTCTCTGGTCTTGTTGTTTACAATGGATAAAAAACACAAGGGATAATGATAATGATAGCAACTGAAAGTAAAAGCAAGAAAAGTAAATAAGCGTGTAAACAGTGATGAGAATATGGACCGTGGTCCCGTGATGTTCACTAGTGATGTCTCTCTCCCAAAATACGATAAAACTACTATGCGAGGTAAACAAATTACAGAAGGGCAATTGACAGGATTATAAACGCACCGCAATGCTAACTATGCTACAAATGAAAGGAAGAGGCTCAAAAGCATGGACAGTACGCCAAAATAAGTAGACCGAAATCCAACTTCATCTACTACTAATCATCCACGTTGAGATATCTATCCAGAACATCTCGCTAGTATTAAGTTGCGAGCCCCACTCAAAGTGTAAACCCAAAGCAACAGACAGCTGCATTAAAAAGCACTTTGCGTAAAGTAAACAATCCTTGCAACCGCGGTTACAAGCACCGTTGTTTTCCCCCTTGCGGCAACAACACATCCCCTAGACTCATGTTTCTTTCACTCAAGCGTGTCATCAGGGGGCATGAACCCACAATCGAGCATAACGTTCCCTCTTGGAGTTACTACCTACTACTTGGCCAAAGCAATAAACAACAACGGAGAACATGCAAGAATTACTTAGGAACAAAAATATAAAAGATAAGAACCAAATATATTACTCTATCACAATCTGAACATAATCTCATAATCCATCAGATCCCATCAAACTCAGCATAGCAACAGCAGAAAGATTACATATGTGCCTCGACCATGTAGGACAGCTCACGAGGTCTAAACCATGAAGAACAAAGAGGGGAGGAACATCACATAGCTACTGATCACGGACTCATGGTTCAAAGGAAAGTACTCACGGCATATCCGGGAAGCGTCCATGGTGAAGGGGAAGCTCTCGGAGGTCGATCCTCCCTCCGACAGGGTGCCGAGAAGAAGTCTGCTGGCGCTCCCGATCTTGGAAGCGCGGCGGCGGCGGAACAAAAGCGAGATTGCGGAAAGGGGTTCTCTTCTCGGAAGTTTCACGTCACGGGGAATATATAGGCGAAGGGGGGCAGCCAGGGGGCCCACCAGGAGTCCAGGCGCCCCCCTGGCGCGACCAAGCCCTAGGCCACGCCAGGTGGCCGCCTGGGCACCTGGTGGTGGCCCCTCGGCCCTCCTTCAGGGTTCCGGAATCTTCCGATGCGCTGATTTTTTATCCGATTTTTCCCGAATTTTTGTAGCAATTTTAATATGGGGGAAACCTGGAACAAAAAAAACAGCAGAAAACAGAAACTGGCACTGGGGTGCACTGAGTTAATAGGTTAGTCCAAATATGATCAAAAGTGTATGAAAGCGTATCTAGATCATAGCAATATCACACAAAACATGCATGGAGCAAGCAGAAATTATCGATACGTTTGGGACGTATCAACATCCCCAAGCTTAATTCCCGCTCCTCCTCGAGTAGGTAAATGATAACAAGCATAATTTCTGTGGTGACATGCTAGCAACCATATAAGAACTTTGAAAAGTAAACCAATCAAGGTATGTGATTCAATTCAAGTCATAACATGCAAGAGTCTATATTAGCATTGAAACAAGTAACAAAAGAACATTAAATGCAAGAGCTCTCGTTGTCCGTGACTCGAATGTCTCCAAATGGTGTTTGCGTGCAAGAAGGGGGATAGGGAATACGAGATTTTTTTTTGTTGAGAACTCAATCTACTAAAGTTTCACACTTGGTCTTCTTTGGAATCTTATCTTGACTCGTCACCAGACCACTAGCCAAGTACAAGTCAATTTGATCCACTCCTTTTCGATACTTTGAGCACTCATGCAATGGATGAGCGTAAGCACGAGAGTTGACACTTAGGATGGCAACGAGAGAAATATGGTGGAGGAGGAAGACAAAAAGGTGAGAAAGACTCACATCAATGAGGACAATCATAGGCGAGAAGGCCAAATGATAGATATGATGTGAGGAGTAGGGATTGCCATGCAACAGATGCACATACGAGCTAAAAAGCTCTCCAATGGAACTAGTGGGGTGCAAATAACTTGCTCACTCATGAAGACCTAGAGCTCTTTTGAGGAGGCTTATCCTTGTAATATGCAAGCCAAGTTCTATAGTGTGAAGGTCCCCACATAGCTATATGCATGAATGATCATCTCTATGGAGTACAAGGATAAGAGGGAGTACTAGTGTGTATCTTTCAAAAGGATAGTAGTGCTGCCCCTTTCTCTCTTTTTATTTCTTTTTCTCCCTTTTCTATTTTTTTGTATTTTTTTGGTGGCCTCAATGGCTCTTTCTATTTAACTCTCATTTGTCCTCTTTGGGATATTTTATTTTTTTCACTTTGGGATCTTTTCCTCACTTAAGGGCAACACTCTAACTTACAAGAGGTTATAGAAGATCTTTCACACTTTACAAGGTACTCAAATCATAAAGAAGATGTAGCTATCATGATGTATGCAATGTATGCTGCTGCCAGTGTAGCAGGAACATATATGACCTGAAGATCAAGTCATGAAGAGGTGGATGTTGCATGGCAATATATCTCGGAAAGGCTATGGAAATGACTTGATAGGTAGGTATGGTGGATGTTTTGAGGAAAGATATAAGGAGTTTTATGATGACAGAGCGTATCATTCCAAGGGTTTGGATGTACCGGTGAAGGTGGACGCCAACTCTCGGAGTGAGAAGAAGGCAATGCACGACACGGGAGAGGCTAGCAAATATGAGGAGGTGGAAGTGTCAACTTTCAATACTTACATTAGTCCGAAGAACTCATGCACTTATTATCGGTAACTCTCAATCTAATAAGGAGGTTCACAAAGAGACAAGTACCCCGAGGAGGAGTGTATGGAGGTTTGGTTATCCTTGCGCATCCTCGACTCATGGTACGTGAGTGTACTCTAATATCCGATCCCTCCAAAGATTAGCGATCCATCTAGTAGCTAGAGTTCTCAACTAGTTTTTGTAGGTTTTGAAAATAAACACGGATTGCCCAAAATACGACACCTATCACTAATAGGCTAGAGCTCTTGACACCAAAAGTTCAAACATTACTCACATCAATACCTCAAAACTATTGCAAGTTACTACTAAAATTAAATAGCAACCTCAATTACCTACTTTTAAGACAAGACACAACTCAGTGCAACAACCAACTCTCTTAACAAGATAAACATGAAAAATTAAAGAGAGTTCCAACAACAAACTAAAAAAAAGCCAAGGCTCTTGCTAAAGACAAACTAAGACTAAAACTAAACATGGCAGTAGCTACGAAAAGATAAAGAACACACAATAGCAAAAAAGATAGGCATGAAAAATCCTATGATGTGTTCTAGATTGAAGTGGAGCGTGTTTCTCTCCCACACAAAGTAAGTTGGGGTCTAACTTTTTATGAACATCAAGCAAAGATAAAGAAAACAAAAAATAAAACCTAAGAGCTAGACGCTCCAAGCATAGCACATAACGCATGAAGTGATAAAAATATAGTGAGACAAAGGACGAACTGATGATTGTTGATGGAGAAGGGGATGCACGGGGGCATCCCCAAGCTTATACGCTTGAGTCTCCTTGAATATTTATTGGGGATGCATGGGGGCATCCCACAGCTTGAGCGCTTGACACTCCCGGATCTTCTTTCATAATCTTCTATGACACACTTGAAAACTCCCTTCATACATACTCACCATAAGATGATTAGAGAGGTTAGTACCCTTAATAACATAAATTTTTCCCACTGGATAGAAATATATTCTTGAAGACCTACTGTTTCTCAAGATTGCCAAAAGGTTTTTGCAAAGAAAAAGCAAGCTTAAGGTTTGAAAAAGTGAGGAAAGGAAAAACGTGGCAGCATTTGTGAAAAATAGAATAGCAGGCAGTAGAGAATTTTTTCGTGGAACTTCTGAAACTCAAATCAAAAAACCGAGAACATACGAAAGTTTAACAATTGCATAGAGGATGTTGTTTTTCCTTTTCTTTTTTGTTCAATTCTGAACCAGGAAAGCTGGCTTCGACATCTGGTTATCGTGGTTCTTTCTCCTCCTGTAAGAATTTCAGCTCAAAAGATGAACTGGTGATTTGATCCGATTCTTTTTTTCAAGAAGACAAAATCTATTTTCTGGATAGCATGTCACAACTTTTGCTTCCCTTATCATAAGAGGCTATAACTTGCCACAAAGCTTGAAAATAAAGATACAATGATGTTGGTAAAGTAGTAACAATCATCAAAACCACTAAAAACAGAAGTAAAAACATCTTGGGTTGCCTCCCAACAAGCGCTTTGTTTTACGCCTTTAAGCTAGGCATAAGGCAAAATAAGAATCAAGTTATATCAAGAGAAAGAGAATAGCTAGCCCGTGTAACGGACTCAAAAGGTAACTTGATTTTCTTTCTAGGGAAGTGTTCCATCCCCTTTTTTAGAGGGAATTGAAATTTTATATTCCCCTCTTTCATGTCAGTGACGGCACAACGGTGCGAAGAAAAGGATGTTCCAAAATAATTGGACATAAAGGTTCACACTCTATATCCATAATAATAAAATAAACGGGAACATAGTTGTCATTGACAATGATAAGAACATCATCGATCTTCCCCAAAGGTTTCTTTACGGAAGAATCAATAAAAAGAACGCCAAAAGAACAAGAATCAAAAGGTTTCAATTCAAACATATCATACATTCTTTTGGGCATGACGGAGGTACTAGGTCCAACGTCACATAAAGCATATCAAGAGAATTTATTTAATTTAATTTTTATCATAGGGTCCCAACCATCATCTAGCTTCCTAGGTATGAAGGCTTCTATCCTAAGCTTCTCCTCCCTAGCTTTGATGAGAGCATTTGCGATATGCTCCGTGAAGGCAAGATTGAGTGTGCTAGTGTGGGGGTCTCTAGACATTTTGTGTAGCAAGCTAATAAATTCTGAGAGGGTGCAACTATCAAAATCAATATCACTACTATCAAAGGTGGTAGTAGTGTCATATAGGCTCACTTGTTTGAAACCTTATATGTTCATAGGAGTTTCTTATTCTACGGTTGAGGTATTAGCATCACCATGAATAGGTCCAATGGGACTAGGAGTGCATTGGTGCTAATAGTTTGAGTGTCCTCAACAATTTGGATAGCGGCAACTGTATGGTGTGTTGGAAGGCTCTTAATTCTATCTTCCTCTTTTTCTCTAGCCCATCTTTCTTTAAATTTAGCCATCATCCTAATATTTTCATTGATTTTCAATTGGATAGCATTAATAGGAGTGGCCTTCCTCTCCTCAAGGGGAGAGGTTCTAATTTTCAGCATCTCAACATCAAGGGCTAGGCTATCTACCTTCAAAGAGAGAATATCTAACTTAGCTAATTTCTCTTCTATATTCTTGTTGAAGGCTCTTTGGGCAGTGATAAAGTCTCTAAGCCTATTTTCTAGTTCAGAAGTGGGGTTCTTGTTGCTAGGGTAAGTGTTGTTGTTCCCATAGTTGGATGGAAACGGTCTAGGATTACTAGCAAAATTGCCCCTATAAGCATTATTGTTGAAGTTGTTTCTAGCAATAAAGTTCACATCTACTTGTTCCTGAGCAACCAAAGAATTTAAAGGAACATCATGAGGATCAATAGAGGGTTGCTTGGTAAGTAGAGACATAATTAAGTCAACCTTTTCATTTATGGAAGTAATCTCCTCAAGAGTTTACCTTCCTACCTATTGGAGCGCGTTCGGTGTGCCATTGGGAATAATTGGTCATCATCTCGTCGAGAAGTTTTGTGGCAGCACCAAGTGTAGTTGACATAAAGGTTCCTCCCGCGGCCTAATCTAACAGGTTCCGTGAGGTAAAGTTCAAGCCTGCATAAAAAGTCTGGATAACCATCCAGGTAGTCAAACCATGTGTAGGGCATTTCTTAACAATAGTTTTCATACGTTCCCAAGCTTGGGCAACATGTTCATTATCCAATTGCTTTAAATTCATAATGTTACTTCTCAATTGGATAATTTTAGCAGGTGGGTAGTACTTCCTAGTAAAAGCATCTTTGCACTTATCCCAAGAATCTATGCTATTCCTAGGCGAAGATTGAAACCAGATTTGAGCTTCTCCCCTCAAAGAGAAAGGAAAAAGCTTGAGCTTAACAACATCACCTTCTACTTCTTTATACTTTTGCATATCCCATAACCCAACAAAATTATTTAAGTGTAAAGCAGCATCATCTCCAGCACCAGAGAATTGATCTCTCATAACAAGGTTTAGCAAAGCAGGTTTAATTTCATAAGAGGTAGCTGAAGTGGCAGGTGTGGCAATAGGAGTGCTGATAACGTCTTTGTTGTTGTGACTAGTGAAGTCACACAACTTGGTGTTTTCAGAGGAACCCATAGTAGCAGCAAGTGTGGCAGATTTTTTTTAATTTTTGATATAAGACACAAAGATAAAAACTGAAAGGTAAACTAACAAGACTAAAAAGTAAAGGCAAAAGGTAGTGGGAAACTCCCCTATCTTATCACTCGGAGTCCCCGGCAATGGCGCCAGAAATTTGCTTGATACGCGAGAGAGGATAATTGCTTCTCGCCCTTCGTTGGTTACCCCAAGTTGAAGGTGAGATGCAGCATAGCGGCAAGTTTCCCTTGGTGAAGACACCAAGGTTGAGTATCGACCAGTAGGACTCCGATAATGATAAGTAGGTGGCAAGGAAACAATGGCACCGTTTTAGACAAAAGTTCCTTCCTTGACCTGGACCTGCACACAGACACAAATAACTTTGCTCCAAACGAAGTTCAGAGAGGTTGTCAATCTCTCCGGTCTTGTTGTTTACAAAGGATCAAAAACACAAGGGATAATGATAATGATAGCAACTGAAAGTAAAAGCAAGAAAAGTAAATAAGCGTGTAAACAGTGATGAGAGTATGGACCGGGGTCCCGTGATGTTCACTAGTGACATCTCTCTCCCAAAAGACGATAAAACTTCTATGCGAGGTAAACAAATTACAGAAGGGAAATTGACAGGATTATAAACGCACCACAATGCTAACTATGATACAAAAGAAATGAAGAGGCTCAAAAGCATGGACAGTACGCCAAAATAAGTAGACCGAAATCCAACTACATCTACTACTAATCATCCACCTTGAGATATCTATCCAGAACATCTCGCTAGTATTAAGTTGCAAGCCCCACCCAAAGTGTAAACCCAAAGCAACAGACAACTGCATTAAAAAGCACTTTGCGTAAAGTAAACAATCCTTGCAACCGCGGTTACAAGCACCGTTGTTTTCCCCCTTGTGGCAACAGCACATCCCCTAGACTCATGTTTCTGTCACTCAAGCGTGTCATCAGGGGGCATGAACCCACAATCGAGCACAACGTTCCCTCTAGGAGTTACTACCTACTACTTGGACAAAGCAATAAACAACAACGGAGAACATGCAAGAATTACTTAGGAATAAAAATATAAAAGATAAGAATCAAATATATTACTCTATCACAATCTAAACATAATCTCATAATCCATCAGATCCCATCAAACTCAGCATAGCAACAGCAGAAAGATTACATATGTGCCTCGATCATGTAGGGAAGCTCACGAGGTCTATACCATGAAGAACAAAGAGGGGAGGAGAACATCACATAGCTACTGATCACGGACCCATCGTCCAAAGGAAACTACCCACGGCACATCCGGGAAGTGTCCATGGTGAAGGGGAAGCTCCCGGAGGTCGATCCTCCCTTCGGTAGGGTGCCGGGAAGAAGTCTGTTGGCGCTCCCGATCTTGGAAGTGCGGCGGCAATGGAACAGAGGCGAAATTTTGGAAAGGGGTTCTCTTCTCGGAAGTTTGACGTCATGGGGAATATATAGGCGAAGGGGTCAGCCAAGGGGGCCACCAGGAGTCTAGGTGCCCCCCTGGTGCGACCAAGCCCTAGGCCACGCTAGGTGTCCGCCTGGGCACCTGGTGGTGGCCCCCCGACCCTCCTTCGGGGTTCCGGAAGCTTCCGATATGCTGATTTTTTATCTGAATTTTTGGAGCACTTTTAATAAGGGGGAAACCTGGAACAAAAAAAAACAGCAGAAAACAGAAACTGGCACTAGGGTGCACTGAGTTAATAGGTTAGTCCAAATATGATAAAAAGTGTATGAAAGTGTATCTAGATCATAGCAATATCACACAAAACATGCATGGAGCAAGCAGAAATTATCGATACGTTTGGGACGTATCAAGGTGCATCCAACTTGCTCGCTCAAGAAGACCTAGAGCTCGTTTGAGGAGGCTCATCCTTGTAATATGCGAGCCAAGTTCTATAGTGTGAAGGTCCCCACATAGCTATATGCATATATGATCATCTCTATGGAGTACAAGATATAGAGGGAGTACGAGTGTGGATCTTTCGAAAGGAATAGTAGTGTTGCCCCTTTCTCTCTTTTTATTTTATTTTTCTACTTTTTCTCTTTTTTGTATTTTTTGGTGGCCTCAATGGCTCTTTCTATTTAACTCTCATTTGTCCTCTTTGTGACCTTTTAAATTTGTCCTCTTTGGGATCTTTTCTTCACTTAAGGGCAACACTCTATTTTACAAGAAGTATAGAAATTCTTCACACTTTACAAGGTACTCAACATAAAGAAGTTGTAGCTATCATGATGTACGCGAATGTATGCCTCTGCCAGTGTTGCAGGAACATGTATGACATGAAGATCAAGTCATGAGAAGGTGGATGTTGCATGGAAATATATCTCGGAAAGGCTATGGAAATGCCTTGATAGGTAGGTATGGTGGATGTTTTGAGGAAAGATATAAGGAGGTTTATGATGACAGAGCGTATCATGCCAAGGGTTTGGATGCACCGGCGAGGTGAACGGCAACTCTCGGAGTGAGAAGAGGGCAATGCACGGTACCGAAGTGGCTAGCAAATATGAGGAGGTGGAAGTGTCAACTTTCAATACTTACATTAGTCCGAAGAACTCATGTACTTATTATCAGTAACTCTCATTCTAATAAGGAGGTTCACAAAGAGACAAGTACCCCGAGGAGGAGTGTATGAGGGTTTGGCTATCCTTGCGCATCCTCGACTCATGGTACGTGAGAGTAGTCTAATATCCGATCCCTCCAAAGATTAGTGATCCATCTAGTAGCTAGAGTTCTCAACTAGTTTTTGTAGTTTTTGATAATAAACACGGATTGCCCTAAATATGACACCTATCACTAATAGGCTAGAGCTCTTGACACCAAAAGTTAAAACATTAGTCACAACAATAAGTCAAAACTATTGCAAGTTACTACTACAATTGAATAGCAACCTCAATTACCTACTTAAAGAGAAGACACAACTCAGTGCAACAACCAACTCCCTTAACAAGATAAACATGAAAACTAAAGAGAGTTCCAGCAACAAACTAAACAAATGCTAAGGCTCTTGAGAAAGATAAACATGAAAACTAAGAGCTAAACATGGCAACAACTACGAAAAGATAAAGAACACACAACAGAAGAAAGATAAGCATGAACATCCTATGATGTGTTCTAGTTTAAAGTAGAGCGTGTTTCTCTCCCACACAAAGTAATCTGGGTTCTAACTTTTTATGAACAGCAAACAAAGATAAAGAAAACAAAAAAGTAAACCTAAGAGCGATACGCTCCAAGCATAGCACATACCGCATGAAGTGATAAAAATATAGTGAGACGAAGGACGAACTGATGATTGTTGATGGAGAAGGGGATGCACGGGGGCATCCCCAAGCTTAGAGGCTTGATTCTCCTTGAATAATTATTGGGGATGCATGGGGGCATCCCCAAGCTTGAGCGTTTGACACTCCCGGATCTTCTTTCATCATCTTCACTCGCACACTTGAAAACTCACTTCACACATAACTCATCATAAGATGATTAGAGAGGTTAGTACCCTTAATAAAATAATTTTCCTCTACTAGAAATAAATATATTCTTGAATAGATACTGTTTCTCAAGATTGCCAAAAAAATTGCGAAGAAAAAGCATGCTTAAGGTTTGCAAAAGCGAGGAAAGGAAAAACGTGGCAGAATCTGTGAAAAACATAACAACAGGTAGTAAATAAAAATTTTCGGGGTACTTCTGCAACTGAAATCAAAAAACTCAGAACATACGCTCAAAATTCAATTGTATGGAGCACACTATCAAAAAAATCAGATAAAAAAGATGATCTGGTGAATTTAGGCTAGTTTTTCCGTCCAAGGACATAATCTGTTTTCTGGACAGCATGTCACAACTTTTGAACTTTCTTGCAATCGGAGGCTAAACTTGGCACAAAGCTTGAAAATAAAGATACAATGATGTTGCTACATTAGTAACAATCATCAAGACCGCTAAAAATAGAAGTAAAAACATCTTGGGTTTCCTCCCAACAAGCGCTTTCTTTTACGCCTTTTAGCTAGGCATGAAGATTATAAAAGGTGCTCTCGTAAGAATAAGAATTTGAAGCAAAAGAGAGCATCAAGAAGCAAATATGAAACACATTTAAGCCTAACCCACTTCCTATGCATGGGAATATTGTAAAGAAATAAATCATGAGTGCACAAACTGACATGCATAGGAAGGTGGAAAAAGAACAACTTCAAGACTTTCAACATGAAGAGAGGTGTTTTAGTAATATGGAAGTTTCTACAACCAAACTTCCCTCTCTCAAAACAATTTTCAGTAGTATCATGAACAACATCAAGAATATAACTATCACATAAATCATTTTGTTCATGACCTACAAGAACACGTGTATAGTTTTCAACATGGTCTTTAGGATCATAAGATAAATGAAACCTAGCACATTGAGCTTCAATAAGAGCACAACTCTCCGGAATATGATTTGGAGATTTAAAAGGGATAATAGGACAATCAAGTGTGGGTGCAATAGCAACAATTTCATGCTTAACATAAGGAACTATAGCAAGTTCATCTCCGTAAGCATCATCCAAAGTGGCATCTTTGCCAAAAACACAACAAGTATCAAGATCTTCAAAAAGGGATGTATCAAGTGAGTCCTCGGAATCATGGGATCCCTCATCAAAGCAATCATTAGCCTCTTCTTGGGAAGCAAACAATTTATTTTGAAAATCTTCAATATAAGCATTGGAAGTATAATTCTCGAAGCAATAAGCAAGAACTGCAAAGTTTTCGGACTTGTGAACAATATCGTAAAACTTTTCAATCAAAGAAGCAATCTCATAAGCACCCTTAAAAGCAACAAACTCTTCAATCTTTTCAACATCAAAGTAATCATAAACACCTTTAGCATAAGAAGATAGGATCTCATTCTCATTAAACACACATTGGAAAGGTAGGTGTTTACGATCTATATTAGAGCAGCAAGTAAAATCATAAATGTGGCATAAACACTCAGCATAGCAATAACAAGTTTGTATTTGGTCCCATAAGGGTTTCCCTTTCTGAGATAAGCGGTGTCGCTTATAATGAGCATGCTCATCCAATGATTTTCCCTCAACCAAGTCGGTTGGGTTTTTAGCGCGAGCACAAATAGATCGGAGACGATCCAAGTGAAACATGTCCATCCTACCATATTTGGGTGGTTCCACACCCATGGTAAAGATAGCATAACTAGGCAAAGCAAGACAAAGGCAAAAGATAGTAACTAATTTTTTGGTTTTTCATAAAGACACACAAGCAAAAGCAAAAACTGAAAGGTAAACTAACACGACTAAAAAGCAAAGGTAAAAGATAGTGTACAACTCCCCTATCTTGAAGATTGGAGTCCCGACAATGATGCCGGAAATTTGGCGGTTGACAAGACTAATCTTTTGTCGCTTTGGAGTCCCAGGCAACGGCGCCAGAAATTTGCTTGATGCGCGAGAGATGATAATGGCTTATCGCCCTTCCTTGGTTACCCCAAGTGGAAGGTGAGATGTATGATAGCAACAAATTTCCCTTGGCAAAGATGCCAAGGTTTAGAGTGTCTCCCGTAGGACTCCGAAAGTGACAAGTAGGTGGTAGAGTGAACAATGGTGCTGTTCACAATCGAGGTTGCTTACTTTACTTGGACCTGCACACACACAAGTAACTTTGCTCCCAACGAAGTTCAGAGAGGTTCTCAATCTCTCCGGCCTTGTTGTTTACAAAGGATCAAACGCAACAGATAATAGATAATAGTGATTGCAACTAGAAATTAAAAGCAGGAAATAATTGAGCGTGTAAACAGTGATGAGAATATGGACCGGGGTCCCGTGATGTTCACTAGTGATGTCTCTCTCCCAAAAGAAGATAAAACTGCTATTCGAGGTAAACAAATCACAACTGGGTAATTGACAGGATTAAAAACGCACCGCAATGCTAACTATGCTACAAAGAAAGGAAGAGGCTCAAAAGCATGGGCGGTACGCCAAAATAAGTAGACTGAAATCCAACTGCATCTACTAATAATCATCCATGTTGAGATTTCTATCCAGAACATCTCACTGGTATTAAGTTGCGAGCCCAACCCAAAGTGTAAACCCAAAGCAACAAAGAACTGCATTAAAAGAACTTTGCGTAAAGTAAACAATCCTTGTAACCGCGGTTACAAGCACCGTTGTTTTCCCCCTTGTGGCAACAACACATCCCCTAGACTCATTTTTTTGTCACTCAAGCTAGTCATTAGGGGGCATGAACCCACAATCGAGCATAACGTTCCCTCTTGGAGTCACTACCTACTACTTGGCCAAAGCAATAAACAACAACGGAGAACATGCAAGGATTACTCAAGAACAAAAATATAAAAGATAAGAACCAAATATATTACTCAATCACAATCTGAACATAGTCTCATAATCCATCAGATCCCAGCAAACTCAGCATAGCAACAGCAGAAAGAATTACATATGTGCCTTGATCATGTAGGGCAGCTCACAAGGTTTAATCCATGAAGAACAAAGAGGGGAGGAGAACATCAATAGCTACGGATCACGGACCCATGGGCCAAGGTAGACTACCCACGGATCATCCGGGAAGCGTTCATGGTGGAGGAGAGACTCCCGGAGGTCAATCCTCTCTCCGGCAGGGTGCCGAGAAGAGGTCTACTGGCGCTCCCGATCTTGTAAGCGCGGTGGCGGCGGAACAGAGGCGAGATCGCGAAAAAGGGTTCTGTCTTCGGAGATTTCCCGTCACGGAGAATATATAGGCGAAGGGGGGGGGCAGCTAGGGGGCCACCAGAGGTCCAGGCGCCCCCCTGGCACGGCCCCACCCTAGGGCGCGCTGGGAGGGCGCCTGGGGCCCTCGTGGTGGCCCTCTGGTCCCACCTTGGTGATTCCGAAAGCTTCCTGTACGCTGATTTTTTTCTTGTATTTTTCTGGACTTTTTGAAGCATTTTTAATACGGGGGAAACTTGAAATAGAAAAACAACAGAAAACAGGAACTGGCACTGGGGTGCACTGAGTTAATAGGTTAGTCCAAATATGATCAAAAGTGTATGAAAGTGTATATAAAACATAGCAATATCACAAGAAAACATGCATGTAGCAAGCAGAAATTATAGATACGTTTGGGACGCATCAACATGCTGATACGTCCAAAATGCATCACTATTTCATATCGTAATTCACCCCTATTCATTGATATATTTCATGTTATGTTGTTATCCTTATGTTGTTTTGGCTTTTTTTATATAGTTTGCAACTTTCCGATGCCGAAGCAGCAGACGCAGGATTCAACGGTAAAAAGTGGACACAAAGTTGCTAAATCAAAAGACCTCAAAATGACCTGAAAATCAACGGAGGCTATTTTACAGAAGAATGATGGAGACACGCAAAACGGGAACCAGAGGGGGGCCACCAGGTGCCCAGGCGCCCCCCTGGTGCACCCCCACCAGGGGTGCGCCGGGAGGCCGCCTGGACCCCTGGGGCCACTCCCGGTGACGAGGGGGTGACCCCACGACTCCTGTACTTGAGGGTACCTGGTGCGTGTCATGACTTGCGGCCCACCAGGGGCCCACTCGTGGACACCGACATAATGGAATAAGACGTGAAGCCGAAGACTTGAGGTGCAAGATAAGGACTCCTACTTGTAGTCGACTAGGACTCTTGTAAACCCTACTTGGCTATCTATATAAAGCGAGGTAGGGGCACCTCTCTAAACAACCACACCAGAGGCTCTCAACCCCCACGCATAGGACTAGATAGATCTCTCTCCACCAAAGCCCTAACGGCACCTCTGTACATCATCATCAATACAAGATCAGACAAGCAACATGTAGGGTTTTCCCTCCGGGGGCCTGAAACTGGGTAAATCGTGCCCCATGTGTCTCTTGTCCGCCGTCCGAGGAAGCAATACACAATCTGTAACCCTAGCCTTGTGCGCACTAGCCTTGGCTTCCCTGTAATCGCCATCTCCAATCAATAACATCGAGCAGGAACGTATCCTCCTGTTAGCCGACAAGCCATCGTCCAACCTGTGCCTCTCATGACTAACCCAGGGTCCTTGACCATGGGATTTGCCGGGGTACATCCCCGTCAATTGGCGCCGTCTGTGGGAACCGCACAGGTTGGGAACGCAATCTCGGCGGCCTCATCACCAGCAACCGTCAAGACAGCGACTCCGTCAACACTCGTCGACTCCATGACTCGAGCAGGTTCCGATCTGTTCGGATCCCTCAGCTTCTTCAACAACTACATCAAGATCTACATCAAGCTCACGGAGAAAACAAGAAAATTTTCGAGCGCGCCACTCGAAGATCGACATCAACAAAAGCGCTCACATGCAGCCTACAGGACAAAAAAACATCTGTGTTGCAGGCACTCGCGACGGCAACTCGGAGCTCATCTCGACGATCCCTTCGGAAAGATGGGAAAGTCGATTTTTGAAAATCTGTGAAAATTTCAGAAAATTCCAACGGCTGGATCTCTGTCGGCGACCCGCGCACTAAAGCACTCTCGGAATATGACGGAACTCCGTGCGACTCCAGCACAAAAATTCCTGACATTGGCTCGGACATCAACTTGAAGACCCCGTCGGTGAAAGCATGCGGGATTCAATCCCTCATCAGCACAAAAAGTTTCAGAAAATTCCAATGGTTAGATCTCCGTCAGCGGCTCTCGCACTACAACGCGTTTTTGGATCTACGCAAGATCGCGAATTTCCAATAGCGAATTCGGGTTCAATCTTGACCCACAAGGCTTCTACTCCAACTCGACATGCCATGGATGACTTGCCAAGGTTTCTACACCGACTCGCGCTTCTACAAAGACATCACACAACGAGCAATCGAAGGACCCCGCCCGACGCGTTGAGTCCTTCTCGGTCACTCGCCGCACCATCGACTCCAAGCACACAAATCATCCTGCGCCGAGCTCCTTTGTATGGGCTCTCCCGTACCGAGCTCCATCGCGCAGGAATCGCCGCATCGAGACCTCTCGTCTCTCGCCGGATAAATTCATCACGACGACTTCGCTGCGCAACTCCGCCGCCTCAACACTTAGGGGCTCACGGACTCGGGGGCTGAATGTCGCAGTCGCCATCACATCGACTCCGTTCTCGCCTCGTTTACTGCTCATCTTCGACCGCTCGACTGCTCATCTTCGACATCCTCCGCTGCGTCGATCCTACAGCTAAGTTTTCTTTACATCCTTATGCTATGATTCCAAAACCTTTATACATTCTTGATGAGGCGCCAAAGACGACTACGCAGTCGCACACAAACATCTGAGGGCTACAAAATCATTCTTTGGATCATGCTCAGTTTTATATGCTGTTTATTCGCGTTCGTCAAAATAGTGAGGCTGGGTACCAAAAGGTCGCTCTTGTCTCCGGGTTCAACAAGTCTGGCATCGCGTCCCTGTTACCCGACAGAAGTTTGCTGCTGGAGGGCCTACTCACAAAAAGACACGCTTAAACCGTATATGCAGCTACATTTTCCACTCGACAAAAGTGCAATGTATACTAATCACGTACCTTACAATTCTTTTGTATATCGCGCAAGTACATCTTAATACAGTTGCACCTTTTTTCCTTCTCAGCAGATGCTCGGGGACTGGGCGCCCTCATGACGCGGCGACGTCAACCTCCTCGTCCACGAATGATCCCTGCAACAACTCACGCCTACGACGCAAGACCCGAGTCGAGCACTTCCTCGGATGACAATTACTCGATGACGAAGAAGTCTTGAGTCTATGCTCGACTGCAAGCAGTCGAACATAGCCTCGGGGGCTACTCCCATCGGGAGCGCTGATGCGCACCCGACGAGCACTACTTGCGCAGCTGACAAGAATGAAGGGGTTAGCTTTACAACAACTTAAGCCTATGCCTGACTCTACGAGTCGCACATAGCCTCGGGGGCTACTCCCATCGAGAGCGCTAACGTGCACCCGACGAATGCTTCTCGCACAACCTACAAGACGACAAACTCGACCGCAATTTCGATGCTTCATCCAAATACTCCCACCGGGAGCATACTCACGACATCTTCGACTGCTCATCAACAAATGATCGACACGCACTACGACGTCTACTGCAGATTTGAGTCCCTGCGCGACTCTTCGAGTCCCCCAGGCACTCAGGGGCTCCTGACGAGGGGGTCACCCCACGACTCATCTACTTGAGGGTACCTGGTGCGTGTCATGGCTGGAGGCCCACCAGGGGACCACTCGTGGACACCGACATAATGGAATAAGACGTGAAGCCGAAGACTTGAGGTGCAAGACAAGGACTCCTACTTGTAGCCGACTAGGACTCTTGTAAACCCTACCTGGCTATCTATATAAAGCGAGGTAGGGTCACCTCTCTAAACAACCACAACAGAGGCTCTCAACCCCCACGCATAGGACTAGACAGATCTCTCTCCACCAAAGCCCTCATGGAACCTCTATTCATCATCATCAATACAAGATCAGACAAGCATCATGTAGGGTTTTCCCTCCGGGGGCCTGAAGCTAGGTAAATCGTGCCCCATGTGTCTCTTGTCCGCCGTCCGAGGAAGCAATACACAATCTGTAACCCTAGCCTTGTGCGCACTAGCCTTGGCTTCCCTTTAGTCGCCATCTCCAATCAATAACATCGAGCAGGAACGTATCCTCCTGTTAGCCGACAAGCCATCGTCCAACCTGTGCCTCTCATGACTAACCCAGGGTCCCTGACCATGGGATTTTCCGGGGTACATCCCCGTCACCCGGCTCTCCCCTCTGGCCAATATATCCCTCGTCATCCGAAAACCCTTTTGTGACAGGCATAATAAATAAAAGTGAGAGAAGAACTGACGAACCTGAGGACCATATCAAGGTCAATCCTCAAGTTGCGGTGGTTAAAGATCTAGTTACTAATGATGTTTTAGATTCCAACATAAATTTTTGTGCTGTTTCCACTAACATTGTTACAACCAAGAATAAGAGCCCAATTTCAGGTACACCAGTTGTATCTGTCAAAATAGGAGATCACAATTATTATGGGCTATGTGATTTGGGATCGAGTGCTAGCTCTATTCCTTATTCACTCTATCAGGAGATCATGGGCGAGATTTCACCCTGTGAACTTGAAGAGGTTGATGTTACTATTTATCTAGCAAACAAAGAAACTATCTCTCCTATTGGAATTGTGAGAGATGTTGAAGTCCTATGTGGAAAGGTAAATTATCCTACCAACTTTCTGGTACAAGATATCTTTTGCCCTATTATATTTGGTAGGCCTTTCCTCAGCACTTGTGGAGCTATAATAGATTGCCGAAAAGGTAAAGTTTCTGTTGAACAATGGTGAGCCATATGAATTTAACTTTTCTAAGTTCTCTAAGCAGCCTCGTGGTACTAATTTACCTAGTAATGATACAATTATTGAAGATAGTGCTTCCATTGCTATTCCTCCTAATGATCCTTTGCAATAATATATGGAAGACCACGAGAATGATATGCATATGCAAGAAAGAAATGAGTTAGATGAAATTTTCACAAGACAAACTGCTATCCTAAAGCACAACCTCTCGGTTGAACCTTTAGGAATCCTAGCACAACCAAAAGAAGACCCAGTGTTTGACCTCAAACCACTTCCCGATACGCTCAAGTACGCTTATTTAGATGAAAATAAAATATATCCTGTTATTATCAATGCTTACCTTCCAGGATTTGAAGAAGAGCGATTATAGGAGACACTTCGTAGACACCGTGGTGCCCTTGGCTATACCCTTGATGACCTTAAGGGGATTAGTCCATCGATTTTCCAACATACAATCAATCTCGAGCCTGATGCTAAACCAGTTGTTGATCATCAACGACGGTTGAACCCAAGGATGAAGGGCATGGTTAGGACTGAAATTATCAATCTTCTAGCCGCAGGTATCATCTATCCTATAGATGATAGTAAGTGGGTAAGTCCAGTTCATTGTGTTCCTAAGAAAGGAGGTATGCCTGTTGTTCCTAATGATAAAAATGAACTAATACCTCAAAGAGTTGTTATTGGATATAGAATGTGTAGTGATTACAGGAAGTTGAACAAGGCAACCAGGAAGGACCACTACCAGTTGCCCTTCATCGATCAGATGCTAGAGAGGTTGTCCAAAAACACCCACTTTTGCTATCTCGACGGGTACTCTGGCTTCTCTCAAATTCATGTCAATGCTGCCGATCAAGAGAAGACCACTTTCACATGTCCTTATGGTACTTATGCTTATAGGTTTATGCCTTTTGGTTTATGAACTACACCTGCTACTTTTCAGATATGCATGTCTGCTATTTTTCATGGTTTCTGTGAGGATATTGGGGAAGTCTTCATGGATGATATTTCCGTCTATCGAACTTCCTTTGACCACTGTCTCCACAATCTTAATAAAGTTTTGAAGATATGCGAGTATACAAATTTAGTTCTAAATTGGGAAAGGTGCCACTTCATGGTTAACGAAGGGATCGTTCTTGGTCACAAGATTTCCGAGAGGGGAATTGAAGTGGACAAGGCGAAAATTGAAGCTATTGAAAGGATGCCCTATCCAAGGGACATCAAAGGTATTCGTAGTTTTCTCGGTCATGTTGGTTTCTATAGAAGATTTATTAAATAATTTCCTAAGACTTCGAGACCCCTCACTAATCTTCTCTAGTAGAATGTTCCTTTTGTATTTGATGAAGATTTATGGAAGCCTTCGAAGTTCTTAAGAAAGCTATAATAACCGCTCCTATAGTACAACCACCTGATTGAAAATTGCCCTTTGAAATTATGTGTGATGCTAGTGACTTTGCTATTGCAGCTATTTTAGGACAAAGGGTTGATAAGAAATTGAATGTTATACATTATGCTAGCAAAACCCTTGATAATGCTCAAAAGAATTATGCTACTACTGAGAAGGAATCTTAGCAGTAGTGTTTGCTTGTGATAAGTTTAGACCTTATATTGTTGATTATAAAGTTATTATTCATACTAACCATGCTGCCCTTAAGTATCTTATGGAGAAGAAGGATGCCAAACAGAGACTTATCAGGTTGGTACTCCTTCAAGAATTTGATTTGCAGATTGTTGATAGGAAAGGAGCACACAATCCGGTGGCGGACAATCTTTCAAGGATGGAAGATATACCGCATGATCCCATTCCAGTCAACGATAGTTTTCCAGACGAACAACTAGCCGTTGTAAAAGTACAATCTCTCTCTGATCCTTTGTTTGCAAATTATGCTAATTTTATCGTTGCAAAGTATTCACCTCTAGGTTTAACATTTCAGCAAAGGAAGATGTTCTTCCACGATTTGAGGCATTACTTTTGGGATGACACTCATCTTTTCAAAGAAGGTCCGGACAGGATCGTGAGAAGATGTATACTGGAACACGAGCAGAAGGACATTCTCAGACAATGTCACGATAGTCCTGATATGTCCCAAACATATCTATAATTTCTGCTTGCTCCATGCATATTTTGTGTGATATTGCTATGATCTAGATACACTTTCATACACATTTGATCATATTTGGACTAACCTATTAACTCAGTGCACCCCAGTGTCAGTTTCTGTTTTCTTCTGTTTTTTTGTTCCAGGTTCCCCCCATATTAAAAGTGCTCAAAATTTTTGGGAAAAATCGGATAAAAAAATCAGCGCATCGGAAGCTTCCAGAACCCCGAAGGAGGGCCGTGGGGCCACCACCAGGTGCCCAGGTGGCCACCTGGCGCGGCCTAGGGCTTGGCTGCTCCAGGGGGCGCCTAGACTCATGGTGGCCCCCTGGCTTCCCTCCTTCGCCTATATATTCCCCGTGATGTGAAACTTCCAAGAGGAGAACCCCATTTCGCGATATCGCCTCTGTTCCGCCGCCGCCTTGCTTCCAAGATCGAGAGCGCCAACAGACTTCTTCCCGGCACCCTGCCGGAGCGAGGATCGACCTCCGGGAGCTTCCCCTTCACCATGGACGCTTCCCGGATGTGCTGTGAGTAGTTTCCTTTGGACCATGGTTCCGTGATCAGTAGCTATGTAATGCTCTCCTCCCCTCTTTGTTCTTCATGGTTTAGACCTCGTGAGATGCCATACATGATCGAGGCACATATGTAATCTTTCTGCTGTTGCTATGCTGAGTTTGCTGGGATCTGATGGATTATGAGATTATGTTCAGATTGTGATAGAGTAATATATTTGGTTCTTATCTTTTATATTATTGTTCCTAAGTAATTCTTGCATGTTCTCCGTTGTTGTTTATTGCTTTGGCCAAGTAGTAGGTAGTAACTCCAAGAGGGAACGTTATGCTCGATTGTGGGTTCATGCCCCCTGATGACACGCTTGAGTGACAGAAACATGAGTCTAGGGGATGTGCTGTTGCCACAAGGGGGAAAACAACAGTGCTTGTAACCGCGGTTGCAAGGAATGTTTACTTTACGCAAAGTGTTTTTAATGCAGTTATCTGTTGCTTTGGGTTTACACTTTGGGTGGGGCTCGCAACTTAATACCAGCGAGATGTTCTGGATAGATATCTCAAGGTGGATTATTAGTAGTAGATGCAGGTGGATTTAGGTCTACTTATTTTGGCGTACTGCCCATGCTTGAGCCTCTTCCTTTCTTTTGTAGCATAGTTAGCATTGCGGTGCATTTATAATCCTGTCAACTGCCCATCTGTAATTTGTTTACCTCACATAGCAGTTTTATCGTCTTTTGGGAGAGAGACATCACGAGCCCCCGGTCCATTTTCTCATCACTGTTTACACGCTTATTTACTTTTCTTGCTTTTACTTTGAGTTGCTATCATTATCATTATCCCTTGTGTTTTGATCCTTTGTAAACAACAAGACCGGAGAGATTGACAACCTCCCCGAACTTCGTTGGAGCAAAGTTATTAGTGTCCGTGTGCAGGTCTAGGAGAAGCAAGTGATTATCTTCAAACGGTGCATCACTTGCAGAACCACCTGCTTATCATTACTGGAGTCCTACGGGAGACAATCTTAAAACCTTGGTATCTTCACCGAGGGAAACTTGTCGCTACGCTGCATCTGATACGTCCAAAAAGCATCACTATTTTATATTGTAATTTCATCCTATTCATTGATATATTCCACTTTAAAGTATCGTTCTTATGTTGTTTTGGCTTGTTTTACACAGTTTACAACTTTCCGATGCCGAAGCAGCAGAACCCGGATTCAGCGGTGAAAAATGGACACCAAGTTGCTTAATCAGATCGAGTCCAAATAGGACGAAAATTTACGGGGATCGTTTTTATGGGAATTGACTGGGGATCACCGAAGACGGAGGTGAGGGGACCCACCAGGCAGCCAGAAGGGTGCCTAGCGCGGCCCCCTCCTCGCCGCACCAGGCACCCTCTTGGATGCCTGGTGGCCCCCCTCGGTGCCCCTCTCGCCTATAAGACCCCCCTGGCGTGAAAACCCTAAGTACAGAAGAGTTTCCGTGTTTCGCCGCCGCCACGGGGCGGAAACCTACAGAGGAGAAAAGCCATCTCCGGCGGGCAGATTCCCCCGGGGAGATCACCTCCCGGAAGGGGAGATCGTCGCCATCATCATCATCATCATCATCATCGTCACGGGCATCATCGAGATCATCATCAACATCATCCCCAACATCAGCACCATCTCCATCACCATCCCATCTCATCTCACAATTGCAACTTGTGTTGTAATCCGTACTATCTATCATCTCTACTCTGTTGGTGTTGATTACTACTTTGTGGTGAATGCTATTGAGTTTTGTTGGAGAAATATCATTGTGTCCAGATTGTTTTCCACCCATCTATCACCTCTGATCATGATCTCTTTTATGTCTTGTGAGTAGTTACTTTAGTTCTTGAGAACATGGGAGAAGTCTAGTTATTAGTAGTCATATGATGTTGAAGTATTATGTGTTGTTTGATACTTAGGTTGAGTTGTTATTTCTCTAGTGGTGTTATGTGAGTCGAACACTTAACACTTCACCTTCAATGGGCCTAGAGGAATACATTGTGCACAAAGGATGCTTATGGTGGGTTGCCGGAGTGACAGAAACCTGAACCCCAGTTTGCACACTTTTGCACAAGGGAGTTATGGATCCTTGATCGTAATGCTGTGGTTAGGCTTATGCCTTAATTACTACCTTGTATTTGTGGATGCTTGCAAGGTGTGTAATCATAAGAGTACACTTATCTTAGTCTAGAAGGTGTACTAGCATTGATCCACCCACCAACACTTATCAACACAATACATATTACTTGGCGGAGTATGGTGAAAGTAACTTGACTATCTCTCCCGTGTGTTCTCGAGAACGCTTTACCTTTTATAAGTTTAGTTCCTAGGCTTATCCTTGTGAAAGGATTGGGCCACTTGCTACTCCTCAGTTACCCTGTTTACTTTGCTTGTCTTTTTCTTTTCTGTTGCTTAAACCAAAAACCCCTAAATATTTACCTTTGAGTGTGTGCAGCCTTTCCTTATCAAGTGTCACTTATCAACACCTTCTGCTCCTCGTTGGATCGACGTCCTTATTTATCGAAAAGCTACAATTGATCCCCTAGACTTGTGGGTTATCAAGAATCGTTTATTGGCGCGGTTAACAGGGAAGGCAACCCAACTAAACCTATTAACTTCTCCGCCATCAACGAGCTTTTCTGGCGCCGTTGCCGCGGAGTGTAGCGCTATTGGTAAGTGAAGCCGGTAAGGAAACCTTTATTTTCTGTTGTTACTTTCAGTCCTTATGGACTCTCTTGCTGTTGGTTCATTGCTGGTAAGGAGCCGCCCCACGACTGAGGTGGTCACTCCTACCCCTACTGAAATTGTGCCCTATAAAATACCACCTGGTATTATTGATCATGTCTTGTCTAATCGTTATACATGAGAAGGACATCCGGGAGAACACCTGCTATATTTATCAAAATTATGTTATTTATTTAAGTTTGCAGGTGTAACAATGAAGTTCGTCATGAAGAAACTATTCTCCATATCACTCAAAGATAAAGCTTCAGATTGGTATAAGCTACTCAATAACTCTGATCTGCTTGAATGGCCAGAGCTTATGTCTCTCTTTTATGCAAAGTTTTATCCTCTTCGTGAAATTCACCAAGACAGGAACTACATCTATAAATTTTGGTCTCGCGACGGAGAGAGCATCGCTCAAGCTTGGGGGAGACTGAAGTCCCTCATTCTCAAATGCCCAAACTATGAGCTCCCCAAGGAAATTATACTCACAAATTTTTATGCCAGGTTTTCTCGTCAGGACTAGGTGATGTTGGATGCCTCCTCTAGCGGGGTATTCCAGACCAGAAGTATGGAAGAAAAATGGGATCTTATAGAAAGGATCCAGAAGAACACTGAAGACTGGGAAATTGATAAAGGTATTGAACCCGCTATAAACTATGAGCATGATTACATTGAGAGTTATGTGAAGACTGATTACTTTAATACCTTTTGCTCTAAAATTGGTCTTGATTCCCAGCTAATGGTTGACTTTTGCAAGGACTTTGCTTCTCATATTGATTCTTCTAAGAAGAAGGAGAGTCAACATCATAAACCTTTCAAGGAGTCACCTATTGAGATTAATGTTACTGATCTTGTTTTACCTGCAGTTGTGTATGAACAGCCTCCTTATCCCTCAAGGATAAAGGAGCACTCTTTTGTTACAGGTATTCTAAACAAAAACGGAAGGACCACTGACGAGCCTGAGGACATGATCAAGATCAAGCCTCAATTTGCAATGGTCAAGGATCTGGTAACTAGTGATATTAAAGAATCCACTATTAGTTTTTGTGCTGTTTCCACTAACATTGTCACAGCCAAGAACAAAGGCCCAATTTCAGGTACACCAGTGGTATCTGTCAAAATAGGAGATCATAATTACTATGGGCTATGTGACTTGGGATCTAGCGTCAGCGCTATTCCCTTCACACTTTATCAAGAGATCATGCACGAGATTCAGCCGCGTGAGATCGAGGACATTGATGTCATGATTCATCTTGCAAATAGACAAACAATCTCTCCAGTTGGGATTGTGAGAGATGTTGAAGTACTCTGCGGGAAGGTAAAATATCCTACTGACTTTCTTGTACTTGGTTCAGTGCAAGATAGTTTTTGCCCTACTATCTTTGGTAGGCCCTTCCTCAGCACCTGTGGAGCTATAATACATTGCAAGAAAGGTAAAGTTTCTGTTGAATTCAACGGTGAGCCGTATGAATTTAATTTTTCTAAGTTTTCTAAGCAGCCTCGTGGTACTGACTCGTCAAGTAATGACAAAATTATTGAAGAAATTGCTTCTATTGCTATTCCTCCTAATGATACTTTGCAGCAATTTATGGAAGACCACGAGAATGACATACATATGCAGGAGAGGGATGAACTAGAAGACATATTTTTAAGACAAATTCCAATCCTGAAGCACAACCTCCCGGTTGAACCTTTAGGAATCCTCTCGCAACCAAAAGAAGACCCGGTGTTTGATCTAAAACCACTACCCGATACGCTCAAGTATGCTTATTTAGATGAAAAGAAAGTATATCCTGTTATTATCAATTCTAACCTTTCAGGGTATGAAGAACAACGATTATTGGAGACACTCCGCATACACCGAGGTGCTATTGGCTATACTCTTGATGATCTCAAGGGTATTAGTCCATCCATTTGCCAACATACTATCAATCTCGAGCCCGATGCTAAACCAGTTGTTGATCATCAACGACGGTTGAACCCAAGGATGAAGGACGTGGTTAGGACAGAGGTTCTCAAACTTCTAGCCGCATGTATCACCTATCCTATAGTTGATAGTAAGTGGGTAAGTCCCGTTCATTGTGTCCCTAAGAAGGGAGGTATAACTGTTGTTCCTAATGATAAAAATGAACTAATACCTCAAAGGACTATTATTGGATATAGAATGTGTATTGATTTCAGGAAGTTGAACAAGGCCACCAGGAAGGACCACTATCCTTTGCCCTTTATTGATCAGATGCTCGAGCGGCTGTCTAAAAACACCCACTCCTGCTATCTTGATGGGTATTCTGGCTTCTCCCAGGTTCATGTTAACACCGCGGATCAAGGGAAGACCACCTTTACGTGTCCTTACGGTACGTATGCTTATAGGCGTATGCCTTTTGGTTTATGTAATGCACCTGCTACTTTTCAGAGGTGTATGTCTGCAATATTTCATGGTTTCTGTGAGGATATTGTAGAAGTTTTCATGGACGACTTTTCCGTCTATGGAAACTCCTTTGACCACTGTCTCCACAATCTTAATAAAGTTTTGCAGAGATGTGAAGAAACGAATTTGGTGCTCAATTGGGAGAAGTGCCATTTCATGGTTAACGAAGGGATAGTTCTTGGACACAAGATTTCCGAAAGGGGAATTGAAGTGGACAAGGAAAAAATTGAAGCTATTGAAAGGATGCCCTTTCCAAGGGACATCACAGTTATTCGTAGTTTTCTACGTCATGCTGGTTTCTATAGAATATTTATCAAGGACTTTTCTAAGACCTCGAGACCTCTTACCAATCTTCTCCAGAAGGATTCTCCTTTTGTATTTGATGAAGATTGTAAGGAAGCTTTTGAAGTTCTTAAGAAAGCCTTGATAACCACTCCTATAGTACAACCACCTGACTGGAATTTGCCCTTTGAAATTATGTGTGATGCTAGTGATTTTGCTGTTGGAGCTGTTTTAGGACAAAGGGTTGACAAGAAGTTGAATGTCATCCACTATGCCAGCAAGACACTTGACAGTGCTCAAAAGAATTATGCTACTACCGAGAAGGAATTCTTGGCAGTGGTGTTTTCTTGTGATAAGTTTAGACCGTATATTGTTGATTCTAAAGTCATTATTCATACTGACCATGCTGCCATTAAGCATCTTATGCAGAAAAAGGATGCCAAACCAAGACTCATTAGATGGGTACTCCTTCTTCAAGAATTTGATTTACAGATTGTCGATAGAAAAGGAGAAGACAATCCGGTGGCGGATAATCTTTCAAGGATGGAAGATATCCAGCACGATCCTATTCCAGTCAACGACAGTTTCCCAGATGAATAGCTTGCTGTTGTAAAAGTACAATCTCATTCCGACCCTTGGTTTGCAGATTATGCTAATTTTATCGTTGCAAAGTTTTTGCCTCCAGGTTTTACATTTCAGCAGAGGAAGAAATTCTTCACGAATTTGAGGCACTACTTTTGGGATGATCCACATCTTTTCAAAGAGGGTCCAGTTGGGATCGTGAGAAGATGTATACCGGAGCGCGAGCAGCAGGACATTCTTCGACAATGTCACGATAGTACCTATGGAGGACATCATGCCGGTGAAAGGACCGCACATAAAGTTTACAATCAGGTTTTTACTAGCCTACTCTTTTTAAGGACGCCCGAAGGTACGTTCTATCTTGTGATAAGTGTCAGAGAGTTGGTAACATTAGTAGGAGAAATGAGATGCCTATGAATTACTCACTAGTGATCGAACCTTTCGATTGCTGGGGTTTTGATTTTATGGGTCCTTTTCCTCCTTCACACAAGTACACACACATCTTAGTTGCTGTTGATTATGTAACCAATTGGGTTGAATCGATCCCCACTGAGAGTGCTGATCACAATACATCTTTGGAAATGCTCAAGGATGTAATTTTTCCTAGGTTTGGAGTACCAAGGTACCTCATCACAGATGGACGGTCACACTTCACACATGGAGCTTTTAGGAAAGTTCTAGCCAAGTACGATGTCAATCATAGGATTGCATCATCGTACCACCCTCAAACTAGTGGGCAAGTTGAGCTCACCAATAGGGAGATCAAGTTGATCCTGCAGAAGACAGTAAACAGTTCTAGAAAGGACTGGTCAAAGAAGCTAGGAGATTCTTTGTGGGCGTATAGAACTTCTTACAAAAACCCCATGGGCATGTCTCCGTATAAAATGGTCTATGGCAAGGCTTTCCATTTACCATTAGAGTTAGAGCACAAGGCTTTCTTGTCTGTCAGAGAGCTAAATGCTGACCCAAAGATAGCTGGTGAAAAGCGTCTCATGAACTTGACTTCTCTAGATGAGTGGAGGAGTGAAGCTTACGAGAGCGCTAAAATGTTCAAGGAAAAGGTAAAGAAGTGGCACGATAAAAGAATTCTGAAACGTGAATTTAATGTGGGTGATAAAGTTTTGTTGTTCAGATCCCGTTTCAGGTTTTCTCTAGGTAAACTACTTTCCAGATGGGAAGGACCTTTTCTTATCGAAGAAGTATATCGGTCTGGTGCAATCAAGATCAATAATTTCGAAGGCACCAAACCTCAAGTTGTGAATGGACAAAGACTCAAACATTACATGGCAGGTGATCCTATCAATGTGGGTGTGAACATGATATATACAAGAACTCATGAAGAACATGTTGCAACCCAGTTTCAGACTCCGGCAGGAGCAGAATAAGAAAAGGTATGTATTACGGTAATGAAACATCGCGAACGTCAATAAAAGTTTACTTTTCAAAGTTTTTGCAAAATTAGGAAAATTCCAAGACCGAGTGGAGCCAGAGAGGAACTCCAGGGGGGCCAGGAGGCCTCCTGGCGCGCCCCCCCTCCTGGCCGCGCCAGGCACCCTCTTGGGTGCCCTGGACTCCGACTCCGACTCCACCTAGGCTTCAAACCTTCCTTCTCTTGCGGAAATTTTTGCTATATATTTGCCCGGATAGTCCCGGCACCGTATCTCGCGATTTCGCGTGTTTTCTTTCTCGTTCTGTTTCTGACAGGGTGAAAATCTATTGCTAGAGATGTCTTCTTGTGGCTCGAGTGGAGAGGACTTCTTGGGATGGCGTCTACGTCAAGTTCAGAAGGATCTTAATCAAGGGAAGCACGTTGATTGGGCTACCGAAGAAGAAATTGCCGCAAGACAAGCGGAGATGGAGCGCTCCGTGAGAGAGGAAGTCAAGACTATCACTGCCCAACAACAAGGAGGTCCAAGCAATCCAATCATGGTGGGATCTGTCCAACCTCAATATGATCTTTCTCTTAACCTTTCAGGGCCCTCCACTTCACTTGAAGATCAACGCATGCTTTCCACCATCTCCGAGGCCTACCGCATCACCAACTAACTCATTAAAGATTTCCGTGTACTAAAAATACAAGTGGAAGTCTTGGAGTTAGAGAACCGAACCCTTCGCCGTGTCATCAGGGATCTGAAGAAACAACCACAACAAGATGATGAGTAAATCTCCTCGGGTAATGGCATCCCCTCAGCTTGTTCCAAGCTAGGGGGAGTGCCGGGTATCTTTATCTCTATCTTTGTCTTTAGGAGTCAAGTAGAGTCGTATCATGTCTAGGGAAGTTACTTTATAAAATAGGTGTTGCTTTGAGGTCTATCACTCCTTTTGTGGAGAGCTTTGTATCCGTGAGTGTGAGGTCGTCTATGAAGGAATATTAATGAGAAGTCTATTGGTTTCTTCGCTGCACTTGGTATTCTCTTCACGCAATCGACATTATGAGCTGATTCTTATGGGGAGTATTGACCTTATATCAGGTATGGCTTTGAAAACTTTATTTAAATCTTGGCAAGTATAGCTTTGGTCATAACAACAAGCATGTTTTTCTCAAAGTAGCGACATAGCCAAAACCTTTGTGTTATTATGCTTGAAGTGTTATGTTGACAAGGAAGACAACTTGATGTTTTATGCTAGTTTTAATGTTTATGCTTTGTATTTCTAGCATCTAAGTTGTCATCAATTGTCTGGTCTCTCAAAGCCTTGCTAGCCAAAACTCTGTACTAAGCGGAATTCTTCTTGTACTTCCATACCCTGAAACCAACATCTTCCACTTGAGTCCACCATACCTCCCTATTTGTGGTATTCCACTACCACTCCTAAAGTATATAATTTGTGTGCTATCTCTAGATGTTCAAAATCTTCTGTTTTGTGCCCTGATTCAGCTCATGAGGAAGTGGTGGGTAACCCATGATCTTCTTAATTTGGTCAAGTTTTATCTTGGGATTGCATGTCTAATCTGCAAACCCCTAATACGAGAAGGGACTGGCATGATTGCCCAGCTCGTAAAAGATAAATACTAACACACAAGTTCCTTCGCCCATTTATGAGTGATAAACAAAGGAATTTAAGGGGATGTGATCGTCCCCACATGGGAGCCGTTCCTCGAAACTTATCCAAATCATGAAGTGAGTGAGTTATCTATCAGCAGTCGTTGGCGGATCATGCACCTCCCAAAAGTCTGTTTTTATTCTGTTTGATCTAGAGATGGCACATAAGTTTTCCCTACTTACCCTGTTGCACGGGGTTTATCCTTTATTTTGTGCTGAGTCAGTCCTTCCTACTTCCTTCCTTCTTGAGAGAGAACAGACATTTGATGTTAATAAAGATTCTTGCATACAAAGCTACATTGAAAGTTCGCATGTTACATCTTTGTTGACATTATCTTTTGATAAGTGAGTTGTTTACAAAAGCCTATGCTGATTAAACATCTTCCTTTGTGTTAACATGTGAACTTCTTAACTAATAACATGTTCTTTCCAAAGCTTCAACTGGTTTCATTATAAGTGAAAGAGAAAAAGTAAAAGTTATTAGTTGTTCCTTGACCAAGGCTATGTTTGCCATGATTTGATGAGTTTTCCAGGTCCTACTTTGTTATAATTGTTACTACTTTGTCATAAGGGCCTTATGAGTTGAGATTGCTATTGAGGATGCTTCAGTTTGGTGAGAAATCTTGATGCTTCTTGTCCGTATTCTTTTATCGACACTTCACTCTCTAAACTTGTGGACAGGTTTACCGAGCTCAGTAATCGCTTGGGGACAAGCGAGGTCTAAGCTTGGGGGAGTTGATACGTCCAAAAAGCATCACTATTTTATATTGTAATTTCATCCTATTCATTGATATATTCCACTTTAAAGTATTGTTCTTATGTTGTTTTGGCTTGTTTTACACAGTTTACAAATTTCCGATGCCGAAGCAGCAGAACCAGGATTCAACGGTGAAAAGTGGACACCAAGTTGCTTAATCAGATCGAGTCCAAATAGGACGAAAATTTACGGGGATCGTTTTTATGGGAATTGACTGGGGATCACCGAAGACGGAGGTGAGGGGACCCACCAGGCAGCCAGAAGGGTGCCTGGCGCGGCCCCCCTCCTCGCCGCACCAGGCACCCTCTTGGATGCCTGGTGGCCCCCCTCGGTGCCCCTCTCGCCTATAAGAACCCCCTGGCGTGAAAACCCTAAGTACAGAAGAGTTTCCGTGTTTCACCGCCGCCACGGGGCGGAAACCTACAGAGGAGAAAAGCCATCTCCGGTGGGCAGATTCCGCCGGGGAGATCACCTCCCGGAAGGGGAGATCGTCGCCATCCTCATCATCATCATCATCATCATCGTCACGGGCATCATCGAGATCATCATCAACATCATCCCCAACATCAACACCATCTCCATCACCATCCCATCTCATCTCACAATTGCAACTTGTGTTGTAATCCGTACTATCTATCCTCTCTACTCTTTTGGTGTTGATTACTACTTTGTGGTGAATGCTATTGAGTTTTGTTGGAGAAATATCATTGTGTCCAGATTGTTTGCCACCCATCTATCCCCTCTGATCATGATCTCTTTTATGTCTTGTGAGTAGTTACTTTAGTTCTTGAGAATATGGGAGAAATCTAGTTATTAGTAGTCATATGATGTTGAAGTATTATGTGTTGTTTGATACTTACGTTGAGTTGTTATTTCTCTAGTGGTGTTATGTGAGTCGCACACTTAACACTTCATCTTCAATGGGCCTAGAGGAATACATTGTGCACAAAGGATGCTTATGGTGGGTTGCCGGAGTGACAGAAACCTGAACCCCAGTTCGCACACTTTTGCACAAGGGAGTTATGGATCCTTGATCGTAATGCTGTGGTTAGGCTTATGCCTTAATTACTACCTTGTATTTGCGGATGCTTGCAAGGTGTGTAATCATAAGAGTACACTTATCTTAGTTTAGAAGGTGTACTAGCATTGATCCACCCACCAACACTTATCAACACAATACATATTACTTGGCGGAGTATGGTGAAAGTAACTTGACTATCTCTCCCATGTGTTCTTGAGAACACTTTAGCTTTTATAAGTTTAGTTCCTAGGCTTATCCTTGTGAAAGTATTGTTCCACTTGCTACTCCTCAGTTACCCTGTTTACTTTGCTTGTCTTTTACTTTTCAGTTGCTTAAACCAAAAACCCCTAAATATTTACCTTTGAGTGTGTGCAGCCTTTCCTTATCAAGTGTCACTTATCAACACCTTCTGCTCCTCGTGGGATCGACATCCTTATTTATTGAAAAGCTAAAATTGATCCCCTAGACTTGTGGGTTATCAAGAATCATTTATTGGCGCGGTTAACAGGGAAGGCAACCCAACTAAACCTATTAACTTCTCCGCCATCAGCATCTCACCTTCCACTTGGGGTAACCAACGAAGGGCGAGAATAAATTATCATCTCTCGCGTACCAAGTCCTTACGGAGGACATCACGCCGGTGAGAGGACCACACATAAGGTTCTCCAATCAGGTTTCTATTGGCCTTCTCTCTTTAAGGATGCTAGAAATTATGTTTTATCTTGTGATAAGTGTCAGAGAGTTGGTAATATTAGTAGGAGGAATGAGATGCCTATAAATTACTCTCTAGTGATTGAGCCTTTTGATTGTTGGGGTTTTGATTTTATTGGTCCTTTTCCTCCCTCACACAAGTACACTCCAATTTTAGTAGCTGTTGATTATGTAACCAAGTGGGTTGAAGCAATCCCTCTGATAGTGCTGATCACAAGACATCTTTGAAAATGTTCAAGGATGTAAAGTTTCATAGGTTTGGTGTACCAAGGTACCTCATGACGGATGGAGGTTCACACTTCACACATGGAGCTTTTAGAAAAGCTTTAGCCAAGTACGATCTCAATCATATAATTGCTTCACCGTACTATCCTCAAACTAGTGGGCAAGTTGAACTCACCAATAGAGAGATCAAGTTGATCTTGCAAAAGACAGTTAACAGTTCTAGGAAGGACTGGTCAAAGAAGTTAGGAGATGCTTTGTGGGCGTATAGAACTGCTTACAAAAACCTCATGGGCATGTCTCCCTATAAGATGGTCTATGGCAAGGCTTGCCATTTGCCATTAGAGTTAGAACACAAAGATTTCTGGGCTGTTAGAGAGCTTAATGCTGACCCAAAGTAAAGCTGGTGAAAAGCATCTCATGAACTTGACTTCTCTAGATGAGTGGAGAAGTGAAGCTTACGAGAGTGCTAAAATGTTCAAGGAAAAGGCAAAGAAGTGGCATGATAGAAGGACTTTGAAATGTGAATTTAATGTTGGTGATAAAGTTTTGTTGTTTAGATCTTGTTTCAGGTTTTCTCCAGGTAAATTACTTTCCAGATGGGAAGGGCCATTTCATATCGAAGAAGTCAACCGATCCGGTGCAATCAAGATTAGCAATTTGGACGGCACCAAACCTCAAGTTGTGAATGGGCAAAGAATCAAGCATTACATGGAGGGAGATCCTATCAATGTTGATGTAATTTTGATACACACAACAACTCATGAAGAATATGTTACATCCCTGTTTCAAACACCAGCAGGAACAGAATATGAAAAGGTATGTATTACGGTAAGGAAACATCGCGAACCGCCATAAAAGTTCCATATTACAAGTTTTTGCAAAATTATGAAAATTTGAAGCCTAAGCGGAGCCGGAGAGGAGCTCCAGGGGGCCCAGACGCGCCCCCTTTCGCGGCCTAGCTCCTGGCCGCGCCGAGAGGCCGCCTGGGCACCCCGGAGTCCGTCTCCGACCCCACTTTGGCTTGTTACTTTCCTTCTGTTGCAGAAATTTTTGCTATATATTTGGCCGGATCGTTCGGGTACCGTATCTCGCGATTTCGTGTGTTTTCTTTTCGAGCTGTTTCTACCAGGAAAACTTTCATCTAGACCTAGGTGCCATGGCTTCCCCAAGTTCCCCCAAGGACAAGTTCGTCGTCAACGCCATCAACCCTTACCTCGCTGAGGTGAAGAAGCACCCTCAAACCGTTCGGGTGGAGGACGGTGTCCTCCATCAAGAAGATCTGAAGGGACCTGTCCAGGATGGGAGCATAGAGGCTAGATTGGAAGAAGTGGAGCAAGAAGTCTTCAAGTACAAGAAGATGGTCGAGCGTGGTGTTGAAGCTAACTTTGAAATCATCAACGAGCTGAAGACTTACTTCAAGAAGGAGATGAAGGAGATGTGGTCAGGCATCACCGCATCAGAAGAAAAAATTATTGAGCTCCAAGGGCAGATTTATGATCCCCAGAACCAGAACTGTGAGTATGAACTAAAGTTTCTGCGCATGAGTGCAGAATCTCGGCGACTGACATCTCATATGAGATCGGAGAACCCCTTCTGTGGAAGCTCTTCGCCAAGTACTACGTTATCAACACGATCAGGAATGAGGAGTGAAGTCTCCTCGGGTAATGGCATCCCCTTAGCTTGTTCCATGCTTGGGGGAGTGCCCAATAGCTTTATCTTTATCTTAGTCTTTTAGAGTCAAGTAGAGTCGTATCATGTCTAGGGAAATTATCTTATGAAATAGGGGTTTGCATTGAGGTCTATCACTCCTATGTGGAGAGTCTTATATCCGTGAGTGTGGAGTCGTCTATGGTGGAATATTATTGTGAAGTCTATTGGTTCCTTCACTGCACTCGATATTCTCTTCACGCGATCGACCTTATATGATGATTCTTATGGGGAGTATTGACCTTATATCAGGTATGGCTTTGAAAACTTTATTTAAATTTTGGCAAACATTGCTTTGGTCATAACAACATGCATGTTTTTCTCAAGTAGCGACATGGCCAAAACCTTTATGTTATTATGCTTGAAGTGTTATGTTGACAAGGAAGACAACTTGATGTGTTATGCTCAACTTAATGTTTATGCTTTGCATCTAAGTCGTCATCAATTGTCTGTTCTCTCAAAGCCTTTGCTAGCCAAACTCTTTGCCAAGCAGATTTCTGCTTGTGCATCCATACCCTGAAACCAATATCTTTCATATGAGTCCACCATACCTTCCTATTCGTGGTATTTCACTACCACTCCTAAAAGTATAGAATTTATGTGTTATCCTTAAATGCTCAAAATCTTCTGTTTTGTGCCTCTTGTTTAGCTCATGAGGAAGTAGTAGGTAATTCATGATCTTCTTAAGTTGGACAAGTTTTACCCCGAGATTGCATGTCCAATCTGCAAACCCCTAATACGAGGAGGAAATGGCATGAGTGCGCCCAGCTCGTAAGATAATATAACAAACAAACCCTCCTTCACGCTTGGTCTATGAGAAATCAGAAACTTTGGAAGTGATAAACAAAGGAGATTAAGGGGATGTGATCGTCCCCACTTGGGAGTCGTTCCTCGAAACTTGTCCAGCTTGAGAAGTAATTGAGTTATCTATTAGCATTCGTTCACAAACTATGCACCTCCCAAATTTTGTCTTCATTCTATTTGATTTAAGGATAGCACATGAGTTTTCCCTACTTGCCTATAACAAGGCCTGTCCTTTTACTTTTATGTTGAGTCAGTTTTTCCCACTTCCTTCTTTTCCGAAAGAGAACAAACATTTGATGTTGATGATGATTCATTCATATAATGTTGCATTAAGTTTTGCTATGCCACCTCTTTGTTGACATTATCTTTTGATAAGTAAGTTTATTGCAAAATCTTAGGCCAAGCAAACATCTTCCTTTGTGTTAGCATTTGCACTTCCTGCCTATTAACATGTTCTTTCAAAAAGCTTGAAATTGTTTCATTATAAAGTGAAAGAAAAAGGATAAAAGTTATTAGTTGTCCTTTGACCAAGGATATGTTTGCCATGATTTGATGAGTTTCGTCAGCCCTACTTTTGATTATAATTGTTATTACTTTCTCAAAAGGGCCTTATGAGTTGAGGTTGTTGTTGAGGATGCTTGAGTTTGGTGAAGAAATCATGATGCTTCTTGTCCGTATTCTATTTATCGACACTTCACTCTCTAAACTTGTGGACAGGTTCACCGAGCTCAGCTTTCGCTTGGGGGCAAGTGAGGTTTAAGCTTGGGGGAGTTGGGAAGTCCAAAATGCATCACTATTTCATATGGTAATTCACCCCTATTCATTGATATATTTCATGTTATGATGCTATCCTTATGTAGTTTTGGGTTATTTCACACAATTTGCAACTTTCCGATGCCGAAGCAGCAGACGCAGGATTCAGCGGTAAAAAGTGGACACAGAGTTGCTTAATCAGAAGACCTCGAAATGACCTGAAAATCAACGGAGGCTATTTTCCAGAAGAATGATGGAGACACGCAAAACGGGAACCAGAGGGGGCCACCAGGTGCCCAGGCGCCCCCCTGGCGCGACCCCCACCAGGGGGGCGCCGGGAGCCGCCTGGACCCCTGGGGCCACTCCCGACTCCCCCCTCTGGCCTATATATCCCTCGTCATCCGAAAACCCTAAAAAGAGAGGAGTTTTGCGAGTTCTGCCACTGCTCCGTGGCGGAAACTTAGAGAGAAGAAAAGACATCTCCGGCGGGCAGATTCCGCCGGGGAGAACACCTCCCGGAAGGGGAGATCATCGCCATCATCATCATCATCGTCACGGGCATCATCGAGATCATCATCAACATCATCCCCAACATCAGTACCATCTCCACCACCATCCTATCTCATATCACAATTGCAAGTTGTGTTGTAATCCGTACAATCTATCCTCTCTATTCTACTGGTGTTGATTACTCTTTTGTGGTGAATGCTATTGAGTTTTGTTGGAGAAATATTATTATGTCCAGATTGTTTATCATCTATTTATCACAACTGATCATGATATCTTTTATGTCTCGTGGAGTAGTTACTTTAGTTCTTGAGGACATGGGAGAAGTCTAGTTGTTAGTAGTCATATGATGTTGAAGTAATATGTGTTGTTTGATATTTAAGTCGTGTTGTTATTTTCCTAGTGGTGTTGTGTGAGTCGAACACTCAACATTTCGCCTTATTAAGGACCTAGGGGAATGCATTGTGTATAAAGAATGCTTACGATGGGTTTCCGGAGTGTCAGAAACCTGAACCCCAGTTTGCACAGTTTTGCACAAGGGAATAATGGATCCTTGATCATATTGTTGTGGTTAGGCTTCTGCCTCAATTTCTACCTTGTATTTGTGGATGCTTACTGTCGTGGTCATACCAAAGGCATACCCTAAGCAAGGGAAACCAAGGGGTATCCTCAAGCCCTTGGGTTTCCAACACACCTAACAAAATAAATAAGATCAACAAAGAATACAGAGCTTTATCAATCTCAGAAGTTCAATTCCCAATGTCTTTGAGTAACATGTTACTCGGAGGACAGAAACCACCTCCGAGTAATCAGTCACTCGAAAAGAAAACAAGATCCGAGTAGTTCTTTACTCGGAAAAGATGAACGGCTAGCTATTCGTTACTCGGAAGAGGAGAACGCAACAGACGGGAAGCATTCAAGACCGCGGGCGTTCCTCCTCCTTTATTAGAAGTAATGAGTAGACCGTTCCTTGTATTTAGTACGCATTTAACCCTGTAATTAAAGACTCATTTACTGAGGCGTTGATGGGTCAGAGGCGCACTCTATATAAGCCCCTCCCCCTCGCCCCAGGAAGAGTCACACGCAACATTATTCTCCTCAACCCTTGAGCAAGAACACCCCAGTCAGTCTGGGACAGGATTAAAGTTTTTATCTCCACCGAGAGGCCTAACCTGTATAACTTCCCCTGCGTCAACCACTCTGCGTACAGATTCATTTAGCTCCTTTCATACCCCTCTCTCTATTGTCGGGATTATATCCCCGACAGTTGGCGCCCACCGTGGGGCTGAGTTGATCAGCAATCGTAGAGATGGCATTTTCTTCATCCTCTTTGTCGGTTCGCGGCTCCAAGCTCATCATGGGAGAGGTTTTTTGTTTCAGATCATTGGCCTTCGTGGCTGATGATTCTGCCTGGCTGGCGGATTCACCGCTCTAGGCGCAGCTGCTACCTTCGAGAGGCAGCGTCCACTTCCGAGCTGACGAGTCGGGGGCTCAGCGCCTCCAACTTTCGGCCCATCGTCAAGCACCAGCACCTTTATCAGTCCGCCATAAGAAGAAGCGCTCGGGCCGTCCACGCGCTAATCATCGCAACAAACAAGTGAAGGTGCAGCAGGTGGCAATCATCGACTCGGTGGAGTCAGCCCAGAAGGCTCTGGAAGAATTGATCGCAAGAGAAGGCTCGTCAGCATCTCTTTTGCATTTATTCAACTCGGCTGAAGAGGAAGGCATGGAAATATCAGACTTTGAGCTGGATGAAGAACAGGAAGGCAGCAGCGGCGCTCCAGTCACAATCGCTGAAGTGTCAATGGCGGAAACTCCACCCCCTCAATCGTCACCAGCTCGGGATAGCCGTGCCCGAGATGAAGCTAATAGTCCGTCCAAGGCTGATGGCCAAGAGCCAACTTGGCGTGTATCCGCTTTGCGTGTATCTGCTTTACGAAGGTTCGAACTCGGAGAAGCAAGTCGGCAGCCCCGACACCTTACTCAAGAAGATCAAGCAGAAGCGGAGGCGGCCGAGCGACTGTTAAACACTCCTATCGATACAAGTACTCCGGAAGGTAGAAGTCTGGAGGCGGCCAGGTTAACCAACTTGGCCGAGCGGGAACGCCTGGCCGAGCTAGAGAACACCCTGGAACGTCAGGCCCGGGAGGTCGCTCGGCTCAGGAAAAGCAGAACAAGTCGGCAACTGCGAGGCCAAGGACGGGAACCTTTCTGAGCTATGAGAACTTAGAAAATTTACCTAAGTGCTCACCAAGTCTCAGGTGACTTGGGAGCTGCTTAATGTTTTCTAAAATCAGGTCTTCATCCGAACTGTACGCAGCTCGGACGAGAACTTAGAAAATCTACCTAAGTGCTCACCAAGTCTCAGGTGACTTGGGGGCTGCTTAATGTTCTAAAATCAGGTTTTCATTTGAACTGTACGCAGCTCGGACGAGAAGTTAGAAAATTTACCTAAGTCTGCTTAATGTTCTAAAATTAGGTCTTCATCCGAACTGTACGCAGCTCGGGCAAGAACTTAGAAAATTTACCTAAGTGCTCACCAAGTCTCAGGTGACTTGGAGTCTGCTTAATGTTCCAAAATTAGGTTTTCATCCGAGCTGTTCGCATCTCGGACGAGGACTTAGAAAATTCTCCTAAGCGCTCACCAAGACTCAAAAGGTTTGGCGGAGCATAACATCATCTGCATTGGGGACCTTCTCCACAAGATCTTGAATAGTGGCCCACACTTCAAAGTGGCAAACAACTTCCACTGGCCATCCAAGCTGAAAGCACCGCTTGGCAGCCTGACGAAGAAGAGGAACCACTACGCTGCTGATGAGGCCGGCAACTGTGAGAACTACATCAACCATCTTGTTTAAAGAAGAACTGGGATGATGAGCTCCTTGATAATACCCAACATTGGAAGGAAAAACCTACTTCACATTAGGAAGCGGATGATGAGCTCCTAAGATAACCATTTTAGAAGCCTGCATAGATGAGCTTAAGCAAAAACATGTCTAGTGCCCAGGGCACAACATCAACGACGATATTCGTTACAGATCCACTCAGCATTCCGAGGCAAATTTCAAAGAGTTTTTTCTGCGATGCTCCATACCAACTGAGCTCGCTCATTCCTCGCCAGCTTCGTTCGACTCGCTTGTTACACCAGTCGACTCCACGAAGAAATCCAGGTCAGGCATCAGTGCAATCCGACTGGAGGTCTCGGCATATCGAGAAAGGAAGGTGGTGCAACTCTGACCCTCTTTAGGATCACCACCACCAACCCTCTCAAGATTATGGACTCGCTCCAGAAAATGTGCTTTGGTCAGGGCCAGCGCATAGTTTGCACCACTCCGTGCCGGAGAACGTTTCCAGCGCGCCAGTTGCTAAGGGCTTCTTGCAGAATGGGCACGACAGTGTCCAGCTTCACTCTGCTTCCCTCGCCAGGAGATAGCCTGCTCTTCAAAGCAAGGGTAGCACCCATGACTTCTTCTGCAAATCTCTTTGCCTTGGCGCACCTCATGGTTAGCAGCCCCCGAGCCAAAGCAAACTCCGTGGTCACTGGTGTGTAGTTATCCTTCTTCATCATCTCGGCAAACTCGGCCATTCGAGCTTGCTCAGCTTCCGGGTCGGTTCCATATGTTGCACCAATAAAAAGATAACTATATGATAGAGGGGCAGGAGACCAACCACTCTCCACAAATGGGTCATACAACTCACCAGACAAAGTCTCGCGGAAGACAGCAAACCGCCCAGCGCAGTATTCCTCAGCTGCTCTCACCGATTTCCGAGTTATCTCCAGCTCGGCCTTATGATTTTCTTCATCCTTGGTGCGCAGCTCAGACAACTTCGCCAAATCGGACTCAAGTTTCGCGATGCTCGCCTTGTTCTCTTTCACTGCTTTCTTGTAGTAATGCAAGTTTGTCTCCAAAACTTTCTTCTCCTTGGCACGCTTGATACGTCCAAAACGTATCTATAATTTCTGCTTGCCCCATGCATCTTTTGTGTGATATTGCTATGATATTGATGCACTTCCATACACTTTTGATCATATTTGGACTAACCTATTAACTCAGTGCACCCCAGTGTCAGTTCCTGTTTTCTGTTGTTTTTGTATTTGAGGTTTTCCCATTACTTAAAGTGTCAGAAAAATTCCGGGGAAAATATAGGAAAAATCAGCGTAGAGGAAGCTTCGGGAAGAGCCCAAGTGGGGCCAGAAGGGAGCCAGGGGTGGCCCAGGCGGCCACCTGGCGCGGCCACCCCCTAGGCTGCGCCAGGGGGGCGCCTGGGGCCCCTGGTCCACCTCTGGCTGCCCCCCTTCGCCTATATATCCCTCTCGTACCGAAACCCTTAAGGACAGAACCCTTTTTCGCGACTCTCCTCTGTTCCAGCACCGCCGCGCTTCCAAGATCGGGAGCACCAGGAGCCCTCTTCCCGGCACCCTGCCGGAGGGAGGAACCACCTCAGAGAGCTTCTCCACCACCATGGATGCTTCCCGGATGAACCGTGAGTAGTCCCCCTTGGACCATGGGTCCATGATCAGTAGCTATGTGATGTTCTCCTCCCCTCTTAGTTCTTCATGGTTTAGACCTCGTGAGCTGCCCTACATGATCGAGGCACATATGTAATCTTTCTACTATTGCTATGCTGAGTTTGCTGGGATCTGATGGATTATGAGACTATGTTCAGATTGTGTTTGAGAAATATATTTGATTCTCCTCTTTTATATTTATGTTCTTGAGTAATTCTTGCATGTTCTCCGTTGTTGTTTATTGCTTTGGCCAAGTAGTAGGTAGTGACTTCAAGAGGGAGCGTTATGCATGATTGTGGGTTCATGCCCCCCGATGACTAGCTTGAGTGATAGAAACATGAGTCTAGGGGATGTGATGTTGCCACAAGGGAGAAAACAACGGTGCTTGTACTTGCGGGTGCAAGGATTGTCTACTTTACGCAAAGTTCTTTAATGCAGTTGTCTGTTGCTTTGAGTTTACACTTTTGGTGGGATTCACAACTTAATACCAGCGAGATGTTCTGGATAGATATCTCAAGGTGGATGATTAGTAGGTAGATGCAGATGGATTTCGGTCTACTTGTCTTGGCGTACCGCCCATGCTTTTGAGCCTCTTCCTTTCTTTATAGCGTAGTTAGCATTAGTTTGCGCACATAATCCCGTCAATTGCCCAGCTGTAATTTGATTACCTCGCATGTCTATTTTATCGTCTTTAGGGAGAGAGACATCACTAGTGAACATCATGGTACCCCAGTCCATATTTCCAACACTGTTTACACCCGTTATTTATTTTCTGCTTAATTTCCTTTTCTGTTGCTATCGCTATCATTATTATCCCTTGTGTTTGATCCTTTCTAAACAACAAGGCTGGAGGGATTGACAACCTCTCTGTACTCGTTGGGAGCGAAGCTATCTGTTGTGTGTGCAGGTCCACGTCAACCGCCTAATTGCTGGTGCCGTTGTCACCTTCCTGTCGTTGTCGGAGTCCTACTGGAGACAAACCTTGGTATCTTCACCGAGGGAAATTTGCTGTTGTCTACATCTCAACCTTCCACTTTGGGTAACCAACGAGGGGCGAGAAGCCATCAAAGCTAATTTCTGGCGCCGTTGCCGGGGACTCCACTCTTCAAGATAGGGGAGTTGCACACTATCTTTTATCTTTGATTTTTAGTCTTGTTAGTTTACCTTTCAGTTTTTATCTTTGTGTCCTTTATCAAAAATCCAAAAAAAATAGTATGTCTAGTTCCTTACTTGCCAATCAATGTCTGACTTCTTTGAAACCAGATCTTATTGGCACGGAGGATTCACCAAGGATCAACAAAAGTGGTACAAGGAACACCTCTTGTCTCAAAAGGGGATACACTTATGGAAACAAATACACCAGTTGTATGAGTATGCTAGAAACTTGTGCTCAATATATAATATATCTTTCTACAGGGATGAATCTTGTTGCTTTATGAGGCACAAACACCTTGATTTCCAATGTGAGTACAATGATGATGAAACCTTAGCTTCTTATGCTAAGAGAAATTATGATTTTGATGATGCAGAGCAAATAGAAGAATTTGTTGCTTATAAGGGTGCCTATGAAATTACTTCTCTTCTTAAAAATATTGATGATGCCCCTTAAAAATCTGAGAGTCTTGCTATACTTAACTATTGTTTAGAAAATTATGATGCAAATTATTATATTACTGATCATCTTGAGAGAATCTCTCCCCCAAAGGAAGAGACTAATGATTTGCAGGACTCTTTGGAAGAAGAAATTGCTAAACCTGAAAGCTTCTTGGATGAAAATGAGGGGGAGATTGACGAACAAAAGGAGGAAGAATGGAGCCATCCATGTCTACCTTCTAATGAGAGTAACTCTTTGACTCTTACCTTATATGAATGTTATGATCCTATGGATTCTTTTGAAATATCCCTTTTTGATGAAGTTGATGCCTTCTATACTTTTGGCCAAGATGCCACTATAGATGATGCTTACGAAGATGAACTTGCTATAGTTCCTTACGTTAAGCATGAAATTGTTGCTATTGCACCCACACTTGATTGTCCTATTATCCTTTTGAAATCTCCAACTCATATTCCGGAGAACTATGCTCTTATTAAGGATCAATGTGATGGGATGCATTTATCTTATGTTCCTAAAGACCGTGTTGAAAACTATACACGTGTGCTTGTAGGTCATGAACAATATGATTTATGTGATAGTTATATTCTTGATGTTGTTCACGATACTACTGAAAATTACTTTGAGAGAGGAAAGTTTGGTTGCAGAAACTTCCATGTTATAAAAACACCTCTCTTTATGTTGAAAGTTTTGAAGATGTTCTTGTTCGGCCTTCCTATGCTGGTTTCTTTGTGCTTCTTTGATTTATTTTCTTATAAGATGCCTATGCATAGGAAGTGGGTTAGGCTTAAACGTGTTTCATATTTTCTTCTTGATGCTCTCTTTTGCTTCAAATCCTTATTATTATGAGAGCATCTTTCATAATCTTCATGCCTAGCTTAAAGACGTAAAATAAAGCGCTTGTTGGGAGGCAACCCAAGATGTTTTTACTTCTGTTTTTAGTGGTCTTGATGATTGTTGCTACTGTAGCAAAATCATTGTATCTTTACTTTTCAAGCTTTGTGCCAATTATAGCCTCATATGAAAAGGGAAGTGGAAGTTGTGACATGCTGTCCAGAAAACACATTCTGTCCTCGTGACGGGAAAAATCGTAGAAAAATCCCAGTTAATCTTTTTGAGCTTAATTTTTTACACAGCGTTATCTATACAATCACGGAACTTTCGTATGTTCTGAGTTTTTTTATTTGAGTTGCAGAAATATCCCTAAAAAATTCTTTACTACCTGCTGGTCTGTTTTTCACAGATTCTGTCCTGTTTTGCCTTTTATTCGTTTTGCAAACCTTAAGCTCGCCTTTTCTTTGTAAAAACTTTTTGGCGATCTTGAGAAACAGTAGCTATTCAAGAATATCCTTATTTCCAGTAGAGAAAATATTATTTTATTATGGGTACTAACCTCGTTAATCAGATTATGACGAGTTATGTATGAAGGGAGTTTTCAAGTGTGAGAGGGAAGATGATAAAAGAAGATTAAGGAGTGTCAAACGCTCAAGCTTGGGGATGCCCCAATGCATCCCTAATAAATATTCAAGGAGACTCAAGCGTCTAAGCTTGGGGATGCCCCCATGCATCCCCTTCTCCATCAACAATTATTAGTTCGTCTTTCGTTCCACTATATTTTTCTCACTTCATGCGTTATGTGCTATGCTTGGAGCGTCTTGCTCTTTATTTCCTTTTTATTTTTCTTTAGCTTTGCTTGCTGTTCATAACAAGTTCAAACCCAGCTTTCTTTGTGTGGGAGAGAAACACGCTCCACATCACCCTAGAACACAACATAGGATTTTCATGCTTATCTTTGCTGTGTGTGTTCTTTATCTTTTTCGTAGTTGCTGTCATGTTTTACTTCTTAGTTTTCATGCTTATATTTTTAAGAGCTTTTGCTTAGTCTGTTGCTGGAACTCTCTTGAGTTTTCATGTTTATCTTGTTTAGAGAGTTTGCCTGTTGCACCGAGTTTTGTGTCTTGACTTGGAGTAGGCAATTGAGGTTGCTATTCAATTGTAGTAGTAACTTGCAATAGTTTTGAGGTATTTCCATGAGTAATGTTTGAACTTTTGGTGTCAAGATCTTTAGGCTATTAGTGATAGGCAATCCGTGTTTATTTTCGAAAAACCTACAAAATTAGTTGAGAACTTTAGCTACTGGATGGATCACTAATCTTTGGAGGGGTCGAATATTAGAGTACACTCACGTACCATGAGTCGAGGATGCGCAAGGATAACCAAACCCCCATACACTCCTCCTCGGGGTACTTGTCTATTTTTGAAACTCCTAATTAGATTGAGAGTTACCGATAATAAGTGCATGAGTTCTTCGGACTAATGTGAGTATTCGAAAGTTGACACTTCCACCCAGCCATATTTTTCTAGCCTCTTCGGTACCGTGCATTGCCCTTTCTCACCTTGAGAGTTGGCGCATATTTCGCCGGTGCATCCAAATCCTTGGCATGATACGCTCTGTCATCATAAGCCTCATTATATCCTTCCTCAAAACAGCCACCATACCTACCTATCAAGGCATTTCCATAGCCTTTCCGAGATACATGGCCATGCAACATCCACCTTCTCATGACTTGATCTTCATGTCATACATGTTTTTGCTTGATCGATGAGCCGCATGCTAGTTGGGCCTTGCCCTAATCATTGCTACATGACGCGCTAGTATCATTGCATATCCTGCTTCACTGGCAAAGGCATACATTTGCATACTTCATGATAGTTTCATTTTCTTTATGTTGAGTACTTTTGTAAAGTGTGAAAGATCTTCTATACTTCTTGTAATATATAGAGTGTTTCCCCTAAAGTGAGGAAAAGATCCCAAAGAGGAAAAAAATCAAAAGATCCCAAAGAGGACAAATGAGAGTTAAATAGAAAGAGCCATTGAGGCCACCAAAAAAATACAAAAAAATAGAAAAAAGAGAAAAAGAAATAAAAAGAGAGAAGGGGCACACTATTATTCCTTTTGAGAGATACACACTCGTACTCCATCTTATATCTTGTACTCCATAGAGATTATCATTCATGCATATAGCTATGTGGGGACCTTCACACTATAGAACTTGGCTTGTATATTCCAATAATGAGCCTCCTCAAATGAGCTCTAGGTCTTCTTGAGCAAACAAGTCTCCATCTTATATCTTGTACTCCATAGAGATTATCATTCATGCATATAGCTATGTGGGGACCTTCACACTATAGAACTTGGCTTGTATATTCCAATAATGAGCCTCCTCAAATGAGCTCTAGGTCTTCTTGAGCAAACAAGTTGGATGCACCCCCACTAGTTCCATTTGAGAGCTTACCTTAGCTCATATGTGCATCCGTTGAATGGCAATCCCTACTCCTCACATCATATCTATAGTTTGGCTTTCTCTCGCCTATGATTGTCCTCATTGATGTGAAACTTTCACACCCTTTTTGTCTTCCTCCTCCATCATTTTTCTTCTTTGCCATCCTAAGTGTCAACTTTCTTTCTTACGCTCATCCATTGCATGAGTGCTCAAAATATCGAAAGGGAGTGGATCATTTTGACTTATACCTGGCTAGTGGTCCGGGGATGAGTCAAGATAAGATTCCAAAGAAGACCAAGTGTGAAACTTTAGTAGATTAAGTTCTCAACAATAAAAACTATGTTTTACTCTCTCGTATATCCCTATCCTCTTTCTTTCACGCAAACACCATTTGGAGACATTTGAGTCACGGACAGCGAGAGCTTTGCACCTTTATGTTCTTATGTTGCTTGTTTCAATGCTAATATAGACTCTTGCCTGTTATGACTTGAATTGAATTACATGCCTTGATTGCTTTACTTAAAAGTTCTTATATGGTTGTTACCATGTCACCACAGAAATTATGTTTGTTATCATTTACCTACTCGAGGACGAGCAGGAATTAAGCTTGGGGATGTTGATACGTCCAAAATGTATCTATAATTTCTGCTTGCTCCTGTTGACACCAGTTTTTGGCACGATAATTTTCATATACAAGATGGCTTCAAATGAAAAAGTGTTCTACATGAAAAAGTTTGGTATCATCGATATGAACATCTTTGTAGTTCGAGTCATCGTCATCCGACTCCATCTTGGAGGCCGAAACTATGTTGGAAGTGAAAAGATCCTGGCATTCGAAGTACTATTCTTCCAATAAAGTATTCAAGACATCGTCAAATGGAAAAGTGTTCTACATGGGGCGGCTTTGTCTCGTCGAACCGGTCGATTTTGATATTTGAAACGTCCAAATCCGAGTTCGTATGAAAAGGTTAAGGCCAAAATAGTGCAGCACTGAAAAACCAGGTCGGACCGTCCGGGATGGAAGTCGGACCGTCCGGAATAAGACCTCCGTTTACCGAAGAATTTTGGCCCACGTCGGACGGTCCGACTTCGAAGTCGGACGGTCCGACCTTAGCCCGGACGGTCCGACCTCGAAGTCGGATCGTCTGACTTGAGAACCCCAATTACAGAAGGATTTTGAGCTCTAGCTCGGACCGTCCGACCCTGCAGTCCGGACCGTCCGGGATAAAGTCCGGACGTTCGACCCCCCGATCCGGGTCCGAGTTTGATCGCGATTTTGGCAGTTTTGACGCGGATTTGAGTCCTTTTCTTGCAAGGGAAGCCCACCCCCCTCATAAATAGATGAGGTGATGGCCGATTGAAACAACACACAATCGCAAACACATCTAAACCCTAATTTCATCTACTTTTCCACGTATCTTCCATCCCGTTCTTCGTTTGTTCTTGTTCTTGCAGGGCAACGATCCGCGAGAGCTCTAGGGGCGATAAGGTCGACCTAGGGCAGCCCATAGCCGCTGTACGCCCAGACGGGGTCCCTCCCGGGCATGTGGGGTTTCGAGTGCTCAAAAGCGTCCGCCGGTTGTCTTGCGTATCGCGCTACCGGACGGATCTCCTTCGACGTGAGTTGCGGTGTATCACCCCCCGGCGTCGAGGGTACACGTGACGTGTTCGTGTGTCAACACAATTTTTGGCGACTCCGCTAGGGATTAAGATCTAAAAATTGGACATCAATGACCAATTCCAAGACCGACGCCGCCGACATCAACACCGACAACATCATCAAGCCAACTTTCGAAGAGTTGTCGGAAGAGCAACACCAAGGATTGGAGGCATGGAGGAAATAGCGCAAGAAAGAGTTTGAGGCTTTTCAGCGGAAGAAGGATGAGGCATATGAGGAGTTATACCTAGCAAGTTTCAAGAAAGATCGGCAAGGAGTAATCACGCCGATCAAAAATCTGGAATATGTGCCTCTGAACATCGACATCAACCAACCCGCTGTAAGCAAAAGCCGTTTTTATGACGAGCAGATAGCTAAAATTCAATATTATGTTTCGCAAGGTACTAACAATGTCTATGAGCTTATGACGGAACAAGATAAGGCTAGAGCAAACACACCTCCAAGCCGGCCATCGGATACACAGTCGGTGAGCCACAATCAGCTTGCATCCGTAATACCGTGCCCAACTCCGATTAGAAGCATGCCTTATTCCATGAGACCACAAAATCAGGCAGCTGGTGTAGGAAACATGTCAGCACCGAATCAAGATTCGGCGCCTTGGGTACAATCCGAGCCTATAGCTAATTCTTCAATTGTTCCAGCCCAATCGTCCACCATGGATGATATGGTAGCCAAATTTAGGAAATAATTAGACCAGATGGCTTATGATAGATTTGGGTTTATGCCAAAACCTAGGACTTACACCAAACCATACCCTGACTATTTTGATTTACAGCCATATCCTCCCGGTTATCGAGTGCCTGAGTTTTCTAAATTCAATGGGATGGATAATAACTCCACATGGGAACATATTAGTCAGTATTTGTCTCAGTTAGGTGAGGCTACTCATGAACATCATAAAGTGCGCTTGTTCTCATTATCTTTGACTGGTACTGCTTTTGCAGGGTTTTCAGCTTTAGCTCCTAATTCTATACATACTTGGTTTCACTTAGAGCAGAAATTCCATGATCACTTTTTTACTGGAGAAGTGGAGTTAAAACTATCCCACCTTACATCGGTTAAGCAAAAGCCTGATGAATCGGTATCCGATTACATCAAAAGGTTTAGAAACACGCGAAACCGATGTTTCAATTTAGTGATGACAGAGCGTGATATGGCCGACTTAGTCCTCAATGGTTTAAGACCCCACTTGAAAGAGAAATTGGAGGGACACGAGTTCATGAGTGTCGGAAAAGTTCAGGAGAGAGCTTTGGTTCAAGAGAGCCAAGGCAAAGAAATCAAGGAAGTGCATAGATAGAAGGTTGATCGTCCTAAAGTAAATATGATTGAATATGATAGTGATTGATCGGATGATGAAGCTAATGTCTATACCGCTGAGTTTGTTTAGCCCTCCAAGGCCAAACCTTTTACTTGTCAAGATTTAAAGCCGATTCATAGGAATCGTGATGATGACATGAAATTCACTTTTAACATTGCTAAATGTGATAGGATTTTTGATGATTTGCTACCAGCTAAAATTATCAAGATGTCTCATACTTTACCGCCGTTTGAGGAGCTAAAACAGCGTGAATATTGCAAGTATCATAATTCTTTTTCTCATGCTACTAATGATTGCAATGATTTTTTACGACAGATACAATCGGCCATTAATGACGAACGATTGAATTTTTCTGAGATGCAAGTTGATAAGAAGCCGTTCCCCATGAACACTATGGATTTGGAGGGGAGGAAGATGTTAATTCGGCCTGACATAGCCGAATCAGCTAACAAGGACAATGTTGTCATTGGTGAATCCAGGAAAAGCAAAGATGGCAGCAAGGTCTCGGAGAGGCAAGTGGTTCTTGACCAGCAACCCGGTGGTGGAGAGATTATTAAGATCACCATCAAGAATCCTACACCTGGGGGGCAACCACAAGGGCACGAGAATACTCGTGACAGATTTGTTAATCCCAAGAGTCCAGAAGTTGGCAGGTGGAAGACAAATGAAGCTAAAGTGCTACGGAAGAAAATCAAGCCAACTTTAAATATGTTGTTGTCAAAGTATGCCAACCAAGCGCCCGGTTCTAGCTCTAACCGGTCATCACGTCTTAAACGTTCAAGGTCACCTCCCAAGCAGGAATTTCAGCGTCAAACAAGGCCATACGGGTCATGGGCGCCAGCTCCATGGATGGCGCCATCCCCTTATGCGTCACCTCCTTATGTGCCATACTGTGGAGGAGGCTTTGATGGTAGATGGGAACATACCCCAATGGCTCCTTATTCTTTTCATCCGGGGTGGGCAACGCCTAGGAGATCCGTGCACGGAAGGATTTCTTACCCCATACAAGACCGTTTGAGTTATGGTGCCGACCGGTCAATGCAAAGTTATCCAAATGAAGCTAGCAAGAAAATGTGGCGTGCAAAGTCGCCAAGTGATATAATTCCAGATTCCGCTACGCCGAAGGAAGATGAGCTTGGTGTCAAAACCGTTATGGTGGGCACCGAGGTGCTAAAACTTAAAGAGCCGATTGTTATTGATGATCCGGCTATTTCAAGTGATGGTGTGGTGGCTGTTCCGCAAGGTCCTATGGTTAATGATCATGAATCTAGCACAAGCAACGCCAAACCAAGGGATTCCAAGTATACATAACCTACATGGTGTTCTCTCGGCATAACCAAGACGCAAAAAAGGAAGTTGCAACGCATGAGGAAACGCGAGAAGGCGGAACAAAAAGCGGAGGAACAAAGGGACGAGTAGTTCAATGAGACGCGTCCCATGACAGTTACAAAGAAGATGTGGAGGCCGAAGCAGACAGAAGACATAGTGGTCTCTACATCTAAAACAACAATGCCTACACCACCAAAGTAGGATGTTGCCAATGTTATTTCTTCGTCCACGACACCCATTGATTCCTCTTCACCCGGAGATGCAAATGAGCTAGTGGAAACACTTGAAGATGAGGACGAGATGCTGGACTATGAGCCTTCACCGGTTCATGAAGTTATGGATATCAACATGGTGTTTTACTTACTTGCTGAGTTCCGTGCTACAGATGAAGAAGGAGAAGTGGCTCAGTTAGACTTTGGTCCCAGGAATTCTATCTTCGAGATGCCAAAGGAACCGGTGACACACTTGAGGCCATTGTACCTCAAAGGCCATATTAATGGGGCGCCTCTTGCTCGGATGCTTGTTGATGGTGGAGCTGTTGTTAATCTCATGCCATATTCGGTCTTCAAGAAATTGGGTTTGGATGATAAAGATTTGATAAAGACGAATATGGTGCTCAATGGATTTGAAGGCAAAGATAAAACTGAAGCCAAAGGTGTGATATATGTGGAGCTTACCGTGGGAAGCAAGACTTTGGCTACTGCCTTCTTTGTTGCAGAGGTGCATGGAAACTACAATGTGATACTAGGTCGTGATTGGGTTCATGCAAACCAATGCGTGCCATCTACTATGCACCAATTTCGGATACACTGGGTTGATGACGAGGTGTAGGTCATTCAGGCTGACAACTCGGTCTGTGTCGCTATGACCGAGTCATCGCTGGATTGGCAACACCCCAATGTTACTTGCTTAACGGGGCGCGACTTGACGGAGTTTGATTTTCTCATCGCTACCAAGAATGGGTTCTTTCCCGTGGTGTTAAAGCCGATTGGTGATAATCGGTTCCAAGGAGTATGTTTAAATGGATTCTAACTCCAATTGGTTACATAAGTGTCTTGAAGACTATCGGTCCAATGGGAACGATATGTTGGAATCTATAGAAGAGTTGGAAGACATGGATAAACTAGGACAAGGTTTCGCGTTGGCTGATCCATTAGAGGAGATAGACATAGGGGATGGTTCAATTCCGAGGCCGACATTTGTGAACAAAAATCTGGAAGCCGATTGTAAAGTTAAAATAATCGAGCTATTGAGAGAATATATTTGTTGTTTTGCATGGGAGTATCATGAGATGCCGGGCTTAAACCGAGAGCTAGTTGAACATCGGTTGCCTATAAAGAATGGTTTTAGACCTTATAAGTAAACGACTAGAAAGTTTAATCCTAAAATATATGACCGCATCAAGGAAGAGATCGGTCGATTGCTTAAAGCTAATTTTATTAGACCTTGCAGGTATGCTGAATGGATTTCTAATATTGTGCCTGTGGAGAAGAAAGGGTGCAAAAAGGTGAGGTCATGTATTGATTTCAGAGATTTGAATAGAGCTACGCCCAAAGATGAGTATCCCATGCCAATAGCCGATATGCTTATTAATGAAGCTTCTGGACACAAAGTTATTAGCTTTTTGGATGGTAATGCGGGATATAACCATATTTTTAAGGCCGAAGAGGATATCTACAAAACTGCTTTTCGGTGCCCAGGTTACGTTGGCTTATTTGAATGGGTGGTAATGACTTTTGGTTTGAAGAATGCCGGTGCCACATATCAAAGGGCTATGAACTTAATATTCCATGATTTGCTTGGTGTTATACTTGAGGTCTACATTGATGATATTGTTGTCAAATCGGATGCTTTTGAATCTCACTTAGCCGATTTGCGTTTAGCTTTTGAGAGGATGAAGAAATATGGACTAAAGTTGAATCCTTTGAACTGTGCTTTTGGTGTATCGGCTGGCAAGTTCTTGGGTTTCATTATTCATGAGGAAGGTATAGAGATTGATCCCAATAGAATAGAAGATATACAAAAGGTGGAAGCTCCGGTGTGCAAGAGAGATATGCAAAAATTCCTTGGCAAGGTTAATTACTTGAGGAGATTCATTGCTAATTTATCAGGGAAGGTTGATGCATTTACTCCTATACTTCGGTTGAGGAATGACGTTGATTTTACTTGGGGGGCAAAACAGCAAGAAGAATTTGATATGATTAAGAAATACTTATGCACTCCTCCGGTATTGAAAGCTCCTAATCATGGAGAGCACTTTAGGATTTATATTGTGGCAGAGGAAGGTGTCATTGGTGCTGTTTTGACTCAAGAAACCGAAGGGAAGGAACATGCTATTACTTATTTGAGCCGGCGCCTTTTGGATGCCGAAACAAGGTATACCTTCATTGAGAAAATATGCTTATGTTTATATTATGCTTGCATGAAATTGAGACATATTCTAGTGCGTAGCAATTGCATAGTAGCTTGTCAAACCGATGTCATTAAATACATGTTGCATAGGCCAATTCTTAGTGGTAGAATTGGAAAGTGGGCTTATGCTTTAATTGAGTATGATTTGGCTTATGAATCTTTGAAATCTATGAATGGCCAAATTGTTGCTGATTTTATAGTAGAACATCGGATTGATAGTAAGCATGATATTGATATAAACCTTGTTTTGTTAGTACCATGGAGATTATATTTTGATGGTCCAGTTTGTAGCAATAGCCAAGGTGTTGGTATTGTTTATGTATCTCCTCATGGTGCTGTTTTTGAGGCCTCATGCCGATTAGAATACTTTTGCACCAATAATCAGGCCGAATATGAAGAGTTGTTATTCGGCTTAAAGATGTTGCTCGATATAGGTGCTACACATATTGAGGCTTTTGGTGATTCATTATTGGTAGTGCAACAAGTTTTTGGAGTGTTTAAGTGCTTTGATGAATCACTCAATGTTTATCTTGATAAATGTCTAGATGTAATTTCTACTTTAGATCATTTTAGCATTGCTCATATACCTAGACATGACAATTGGAAGACAAATGAATTGGCACAACAAGCAACTGGTTACCATGTTGATCGTGGCATGTTTCATATTTCTCAGGAACCGATGTCTTGTATTGCCGATATGGAAGAGGCCGAATTAGAACTTACTACTTCGTCCACTAATGGAAAATCTAGTGCAGGTAAGAATCAAGACTGGAGGAAGCCCATTATTGATTATTTGCGTGATCCTATTAAAATGGTGGACATGACTGTTCGGCGTATAGATTTTAAGTATGAATTGAGGGATGATGATCTTTATCGCCGGATGGTTGATGGTGTTTCTTTAAAGTGCTTGGATGAAGATCAAGCGAGAGTTGCTATGGGAGAGGTGCATGAAGGAATCTGTGGTACTCATCAGTCGGCTCCGAAGATGAAGTGGTTATTGCGACGTGCTGGATTTTATTGGCCGACGTTGATTAATGATTGCTTCAAGTATTACAAAGGGTGCAAAGCTTGTCAAAAGTTTGGTGATATTCAATTGTCCCCTGCCGCTATGTTACATCCTATTGTTAAGCCGTTGCCTTTTAGAGGATGGGGATTAGACTTCATTGGACAAATTCATCCTTCTTCTTCAAAGGGGCATCGGTTTGTGTTGGTGGCAACTGATTATTTCACCAAATGGTCTGAAGCAATACCTCTCAGGAATATGACACATGTGGAGGTAATTAAATTCATAATCTAGCATATTATTCATAGATTCGGTATCCCTCAAACATTAACTACATATCAAGGTTCGTCTTTCATGGCACATCAAGTTAGAGAATTTTCCGAATCCTATAATATAAAGTTGCTCAATTCCTCCCCATATTATGCCCAAGCTAATGGACAAGCTGAGTCTAGTAATAAGATATTAATCAAGCTCATCAAGAAGAAGATTGAAGATAATCCAAGGAGATGTCATGAGCTATTGTCTGAAGCTGTGTGGGCACATAGGATTTCAAAGCATGGTGCTACAAAGGTAACTCCATATGAGCTCGTATATGGTCAAGAAGTTGTTTTACCTGTGGAAGTTAATTTAAATGCCTTGAGAATAGCCAAACAAAATGATTTATCGGCGGTGGACTTTTATAATTTGATGATGGTTAATATTGATGGGGTCACCGATAAGCGTTTGTATGCATTAAAGGCCATAGAAAAGGAAAAGTTGAGAGTTGCAAGAGCTTACAATAAGAATGTAAAGTTGAAGAATTTTCAGATTGGAGATCTTGTGTGGAAGGTGATTCTACCAATTGGTTCAAAGGACAGAAAATTCGGGAAGTGGTCACCAAGCTGGGAAGCTCCTTTCAAAATTATAAGAATAGTTCCTGGAAACTCGTATTTGGTGGAATCCATACAAGGAACGCTGCTGCCTAAAGCTCTCAATGGCAAGTATTTGAAGAAATACCACCCAAGTGTGTGCCAAGAAGCCTGAATAGGCAATGGCCGATATGTGATTATCGCCCTAAGAACAAAACATGGCCGATATATGTTTATCGCCCTAAGAATACACATGGCCGATGGAGTGTTGACATCGTCCTTAGACCTTATGTGATACAAAATATTTTTCGGCACGCAAGTTTTGCCGAAAAACAGGGGGGCATGTGTTGACACTAGGTTTTGGCACGATAATTTGCATATACAAGATGGCTTCAAATGAAAAAGTGTTCTACATGAAAAAGTGTGGTATCGTCGATATGAACATCTTTGTAGTTCGAGTCATCGTCATCCAACTCAATCTTGGAGGCCGAAACTATGTTGGAAGTGAAAAGATCCTGGCATTCGAAGTACTATTCTTCCAATAAGGTATTCAAGACATTGTCAAATGGAAAAGTGTTCTACATGGGGCGGCTTTGGCTCGTCTAACCGGTCGATTTTGATATTTGAAGCGTTCAAATCCGAGTTCGTATGAAAAGGTTAAGGCCAAAACAGTGCAGCACTGAAAAACTAGGTCGGACCGTCCGTGATGGAAGTCGGACCGTCCGGAATAAGACCTCCGTTTACAGAAGAATTTTGGCCACGTCGGACGGTCCAACTTCGAAGTCGGACAGTCCGACCTTAGCCCGGACGGTCCGACCTCGAAGTCGGATCGTCCGACTTGAGAACCCCAATTAGAAAAGGATTTGGAGCTCTAGCTCGGACCGTCCGACCTTGAAGCCGGACCGTCCGACCCTGCAATCCGGACCGTCCGGACGTCCGACCCCCCGATCCGGGTCCGAGTTTTATCGCGATTTTGGCATTTTTGACGCGGATTTGAGTCCTTTTCTTGCAAGGGAAGCCCAGCCCCCTCATAAAAAGATGAGGTGACGGCCGATTGAAACAACACACAATCGCAAATACTTGTAAACCCTAATTTCATCTACTTTTCCACGTATATTCTATCTTGTTCTTCGTTTGTTCTTGTTCTTGCAGGGCAACAATCCGCGAGAGCTCTAGGGGCGATAAGGTCGACCTAGGGCAGCCCATAGCCGCTGTACGCCCAGACGGGGTCCCTCCCGGGTGTGTGGGGTTTCGGGTGCTCAAAAGCGTCCGTCGGTTGTCTTGCGTATCGCGCTACCGGACGGATCTCCTTTGACGTGAGTTGCGGTGTATCACCCCCGGCGTCGAGGGTACACGTGACGTGTTCGTGTGTCAACAGCTCCATGCATCTTTTGTGTGATATTGCTATGATATTGATGCACTTCCATACACTTTTGATCATATTTGGACTAACCTATTAACTCAGTGCACCCCAGTGTCAGTTCCTGTTTTCTGCTGTTTTTGTATTTCAGGTTTTACCATTACTTAAAGTGCCAGAAAAATTCCGGGAAAAATATAGGAAAAATCAGCGTACAGGAAGCTTCGGGAAGAGCCCAAGTGGGGCCAGAGGGGAGCCAGGGGTCGCACAGGCGGCCACCTGGCGCGGCCACCCCCTAGGCCGCGCCAGGGGGGCGCCTGGGGCCCCTGGTCCAACTCTGGCTACCCCCTTTGCCTATATATCCCTCTCGGCCCAAAACCCTTGAGGACAGAACCCTTTTTCGCGATCTCTCCTCTGTTCCGCCGCTGCCACGCTTCTAAGATCGGGAGCACCAGGAGCCCTCTTCCCGGCACCCTGCTGGAGGGAGGAACCACCTCCCGGAGCTTCTCCACCACCATGAATGCTTCCCGGATGAACCGTGAGTAGTCCCCCTTGGACCATGGGTCCATGATCAGTAGCTATATGATGTTCTCCTCCCCTCTTTGTTCTTCATGGTTTAGACCTCGTGAGTTGCCCTACATGATCGAGGCACATATGTAATCTTTCTGCTGTTGCGATGCTGAGTTTGCTGGGATCTGATGGATTATGAGACTATGTTCAGATTGAGTTTGAGTAATATATTTGATTCTCCTCTTTTATATTTATGTTCTTGAGTATTTATTGCATGTTCTCCATTGCTGTTTATTGCTTTGGCCAAGTAGTAGGTAGTGACTCTAAGAGGGAGCGTTATCAATGATTGTGGGTTCATGCCCCCTGATGACACGCTTGAGTGACAGAAACATGAGTCTAGGGGATGTGCTGTTGCCACAAGGGAGAAAACAACGGTGCTTGTACTTGCAGGTGCAAGGATTGTTTACTTTACACAAAGTTCTTTAATGTAGTTGTCTGTTGCTTTGAGTTTACACTTTGGGTGGGATTCACAACTTAATACTAGCGAGATGTTCTGGATAGATATCTCAAGGTGGATGATTAGTAGGTAGATTCAGATGGATTTCGGTCTACTTGTCTTGGCGTACCACCCATGCTTTTGAGCCTGTTCCTTTCTTTATAGCATAGTTAGCATTGGTTAGCGCACATAATCCTGTCAATTGCCCAGTTGTAATTTGTTTACCTCACATGAATATTTTATCTTCTTTTTGGAGAGAGACATCACTAGTGAACATCATGGTACCCCGGTCCATATTTCCAACACTTTTTACACCCGTTATTTATTTTCTGCTTAATTTCCTTTTCTGTGGCTATCGCTATCATTATTATCCTGTGCGTTTGATCCTTTGTAAACTACAAGGCCGGAGGGATTGAAAACCTCTCTGTACTCGTTGGGAGCGAAGCTATCTATTGTGTGTGCAGGTCCAAGTCAACCGCCTAATTGCTGGCGCCGTTGTCACCTTCCTGTCGTTGTCGGAGTCCTACTGGAGACAAACCTTGGTATCTTCATCGAGGGAAATTTGCTGCTGTCTACATCTCAAGCTTCCACTTTGGGTAACCAACGAGGGGCGAGAAGCCATCAACGCTTCTCGACCTGGTCTGTCTTTTTCTTCATCCTCGCAACGAAATCGTCGCTCTCTTTCACCTTTGCATCAAAAGCCTTCTTGGCCGCTTCTGCAATACCACATCAAAAAGGTACATATTAAGCATGACGAAAGATTCCAAGGCTAAGGTGCGAACGAGGTCCTCGTCGGAATTGCTCACCATTGTCCTCAGCATGCTGTTTTTCAGCTTATTGTGCTCTTCCAGTAGCGCTTCGTACGCCGTTTTCGCAGTCGCGTTCTCCTCTTGCAGCTTCACGAAAGCCGAACCAAGTTTGCAAGCCTCCTACAAGGGGAAAGAAATATCGCATTATAAACAACGACCTCCTATTAAAAGACTCCGAATAACTTCAAAAAGTTACTCGGAGCCTTGGGGGCTACACCCAGTGGGTGCACTAAGAAGTGCTCCCACTGGAAGTTCATCAAAACAAAGACCTCCTATCAAAAGACTCCGAATAACTTCAAAAGTTACTCGGAGCCTTGGGGGCTACACCCATTGGGTACGCTAAGAAGTGTCCCCAGCAGAAGTTTAAAACCTCGAGAGTAACAACAAATCTTCCAGAAAGTTACTCGGAATCCCACTGGGCAGAAAACTTACATAAGTACTTACGTGCATGTTGGACTTCACCAACTCGGCCTCGGAAGCTAGCTCGCGCAGACGTAGCTCAAAGTGAGCTGCCTTCACCGAGGACTCCTTCAGGACACCAATGATGGCACCCTCAACTTGGTTACCGACTGGAATCGACGCCGAAGTAGCAGGCCCATCCCCTTGAGCAGTAGCCGGGACGGCGGAAGTCCTCTCAGTAGCCTTCTCAGCAGGAGCCTCAGGCGCAGCAGAAGAGGCAGGCATGCTACTGGTAGCAAGGCGGATAATCACCTCAGGAGGAGCGACCCCAGTGGCGGCCGGCTCGGTCGCGATCCGGGTTGGACCTGCAGAGGAATCAATGTCCATGTCTGTGGAAGAAACGACAGACAGTCAAAACAGAAGGTGGAAGCAGCAAAAGCACCAACAGATATAATCAGGAATTCTCACCGACATCCGTGGCATCTTCTAGAATGGTGTCCATGACAGGAAAGTCAGTCACCCCGCAGGTGCAGACATCCTCGGAAATTTCAGCACTCGGATCCTCAGCCCCAGGCAGTGACTCAGAACCACTCGGACGGACACTGCAAGACGAAATAGTCAAAAAAGGACCGGGAAATCAACCAAACTCCAAGGCAAAGGGAACTAGCAGCATTACTTGTGAACAGTATTCAAGGTACGCCTCGGGGGAGCAACTTTGGCCGGACCAGCTCCAGCCCCCTTGGCCTTCTCGACAGCAGCATCCCCCGAGGGGTTAGCCTCCCTGCCACCAAGTGTGACAAGCTTCTTCTTCATCATCGACGCAAATTTCCCAGAGCTAAAGCTTAAGGACGGAAGTTTTCTGCTACCCTCTTCACCACTCGGAGTATGGGCCCTCTTACGAGTCCGAGTAAGGCTCTCCTGTGCCGACTCGCGATCCTGGTTATTCTTCGAGCGCTGCTCGGAGGTCACCTGAACACGAGCCACCTTGGACTCCAGCTCTTCCCCAATCTCAACTGCGACCCCCGCGCCAGCAGTACTGTCTTCATCTTCCTTGGCGGGATGTTGCAGAGCCAGAGGAACGGGAGAATGGAACTGGGAAAAATCCTAACAAGGAAACCCAAAAGTCCGAGTTAGAAACGAGAAAGCAGAATATGCCTTAGAGCACATAAGAAACAGGACAACATACCAAGGTTGGAGGGTTCTCGCTGCTGAAAGGTTTTACTCGGCCCGTCGGCTGTAGACCCTGGGTGACGCTGGTGATTATCTACATCTGGATCTCAAATTCATCCAGGGGCATCTCGGTGTTACTGTACCGGGTGTCATCCTGCAGCCCGGAGTACGTCCACATCCCCCGAGCCCTAGCTTGGAGAGGCTGAATCTTCCGAAACACAAAAGTGGCTATCAGGTCCATGGCGTCCAAGCCATTCTTCTTCAACCTAATGATCTCACACTGTAAAGGAAGAACTTTCTCCTTATTGGTGTTGGTGAGCCGAGGGTTCCAGCCCTGGAAATAAGTCAGCCTCACGTCCAAGTAAGGAGGCAGTATACGTACCCCTGGCTCCTCGGCCACCTTGCAGTAAAACCAACTATTCTGTCAATTCTTGACAGAATCGGGCAGGTTGGAGGAAAAATACTGAACCCCCTGCTTCCGAGCCAAGAGCAAACCACCGCATAGATGGTTGAACTCCACGCCACCACCCTCCCCGGATTTTTCGCCTTCTGAGGCTTAATAGCGTAGATGGTACGGAAAATATGCCAATGGGGCTCTATGCCCAAATAGCCCTCGCAAAGGGTGAAGAAGCTAGAAAGGAGGGTAATGGCGTTGGGGACGATGTGATGAAGTTGGGCACCCGTGAAAGTCAAGAAATCCAAGAAAAAGGGATGCGGAGGGAGAGAAAACCCGTGATCCACATGCGAAAGGAGTATGACCCGCTCACCGTCCCGCGGAAGAGGCTCGTCTTCTCCCGGGGCGGGAAGGCGGCAGCCCTCGCGAGGAACCAGACCGGCGTCCTAGTACCCCAGCAGCATGTCCTCCGTCACGATCGACGGGAGCCATTCCTCGCAGACATGGTCTTGGCGGCGGAGGAGGGGCAGCGCGAATGACGGCCTCCCAGTGTGAAGCACGAGCGGCCGGCGAGAACTCCCCGGCGGCAGAAGCAAGAACACGGAAGAGAGCGAGAAAGGACAAGAGCAGAGGCGCGAGAGGAAGAAGAAGCAGATCTGTTTAAAGCCACGGGAGGGGGAGTTTTTATAGCTTGGGATGGCAACCTCCATGCGTCGGATCCGCTCCCCATTACGGGCGTTCCGGTTGCCTTCCCCATAAACCGCTCCACTTCCCCATAATCTCTCCCACTTTCCCACAGGCAGTTAATGATTATCCTAGAATACTGCCGCGGGAATCGAGGTGACAGGCCTGACATCATGTCTACTTGCCTTGACGAGAAGATTCTCTGACAAGACAAGATCCTTTTCATTTAAAACTGCATCAGACTTCGATTCGAAGCCCGAGACAGTTTCAAGTACTCGGAAGGCACAGAACACCGAATCAACTGGCAAAACCCTCTGAGTAAGTCACCACTCGGAAGAAATTACTGAGCTCCCAAGGCGACCGAGTAAGCTGTCACTCGGAACAACAATAAGGGGAACCACTCGAAGGTAAGTAAGCCAATCACGAAGTAACTACATCCCTGAAGCTCACCGCAAACTATAAATCTTGCACTCACCAACTGCTCAAGTAAAAATCCGAGTAGTTGAGTCGCTGGTGGCCCGTCTCTGACAAAGAATGCCAGGCCACTAGTATGACCCGGCTCAGGGGGTAAAGAACCAATATCCCATGTGGTATGACCTAAGGCTCTTTACGATGCCTTAGGATATTAATCTTTACAAATCTGGTTCATATGGAGTTTAAGGCCTTTTACTCCGAGGCACACCTTATGAGGCCTCAGTCCACCTCTTCCGAGAGACATTTGAGTGTCGCCAGATTTTTACTTTAACCTTCCTAACCCACGCTCGAGGGAAAAGTCCAAATATCAATAAAGCTCTTCCGGGCCTCTTATTGAGTTTAATCTTCACATACCTCACGAAATCTGACAAATGCCAGTCACCTCAATCGCGAGCACCCGACAACGCTTGGGGGCTACTGTCGTGGTCATATCAAAGGCATACCCCTAAGCAAGGGAAACCAAGGGGTACCCTCAAGCCCTTGGGTTTCCAACACACCTAAAAAAATAAATAAGATCAGCAAAGAATACAGAGCTTTATTAATCTCAGAAGCTCAATTCCCAATGTCTCCGAGTAACACGTTACTCGGAGGAGAGAAACCACCTTCGAGTAATCAGTCACTTGGAAAGCAAACAAGATCCGAGTAGTTCTTTACTCGGAAAAGATGAACGATGAGCTATTCGTTACTCGGAAGAGGAGAACGCAACGGACGGGAAGCATTCAAGACCGTGGGCGTTCCTCCTCCTTTATTAGCAGTAATGAGTAGACCATTTCTTGTATTTAGTACGCATTTAACCCTGTAATTAAAGACTCATTTACTGAGGAATTGATGGGTCAGAGGTGCACTCTATATAAGCCCCTCCCCCTCGCCCCAGGAAGGGTCACGCGCAACATTATTCTCCTCAACCCTTGAGCAAGAACACCCCAGTCAGTCTGGGACAGGATTCAGGTTTTTATCTCCACGGAGAGGCCTAACCTGTATAACTTCCCCTGCGTCAACCACTTTGCATACATATTCATTTAGCTCCTTTCATACCCCTCTCTCTATTGTCAGGATTATATCCCCGACACTTGCAAGGTGATTAATCATAGGAGTGCACTTATCTTAGTCTAGAAGGTGTACTAGCATAGATCCACCCACTCAACACTTATCAACACAAAACATAGTATCGATAGGGAATATGGCGAAAGCACATGACTACCTCTCCCATGTGTCCTCAAGAACGCTTTAGCCTTTATAGCTTCAGTTGCTAGGCTTATCATTTGCTCAAAAGGATTGGGCCACTTGTTACTCCTCAGTACCTTTTACTTTGCTTGCTTTTATCTTCTCGTTGCTTATACCAAAAACTCCTAAAAAGTATCTTTCAGTGCCTGCAGTTATTTCCTCTACCAAAGTCACTTATTAATACCTTCTGCTCCTCGTTGGGTTCGACACTGTTATTTATCGAAAATGCTACAATCGATCCCCTACAAATGAGAGTCATCACAAGCCCTGTTAAAGGGAAGTAGGGAAAACTCATGTGCTATCCGTAAATCAAACATAATGAAAACAAGTTTTGGGAGGTGCATAGTTTGTCAACGAATGCTAATAGATAGCTCAATTACTTCTTAAGATGGACAAGTTTCGAGGAACGGCTCCCAAGTGGGGACGATTACATACCCTTAATCTCCTTTGTTTATCACTGCCAAAGTTTCTGATTTCTCAAAGACCAAGCGTGAAGGTGATGGCTTCTCGCCCCTTCGTTGGTTACCCCAAGTGGAAGGTTGAGATGTAGTGCAGCAGCAGTTTTCCCGAGGTGAAGATACCAAGGTTTGTCTCCAGCAGGACTCCAGAGATGATAAGTAGGTGTCAGCGGCGCAACTGACGCGGACCTGCCCACAGACACAGATAACTTTGTTCCCAACGAAGTTCAGAGAGGTTGTCAATCTCTCCGGTCTTGTTGTTCACAAGGATAAAATGCAAGGGATAAAGATAGCAAGTAAAAGCAGTAAAGTAAATATAGCGTGGAAAAAATAATGAAGATATGGACCGGGATACATGATGTTCGCTAGTGATGTCTCTCTCCCAAAAGACGATAAAATTGCTATGCGAGGTAAACAAATTACAGAAACGCAATTGACAGGATTATGAAAGCACCGCAATGCTAACTATGCTACAAAAGAAAGGACGAGGTTCAAAAGCACAGGCAGTACGCCAAGATAAGTAGACCGAAATCCATCTGCATCTACTACTAATCATCCACCTTGAGATATCTATCCAGAACATCTCGCTGGTATTAAGTTGCGAGCCCCACCCAAAGTGTAAACCCAAAGCAACAGACAACTGCATTAAAAAGAACTTTGCGTAAAGTAAACAATCCTTGTGACCGCGGTCACAAGCACCGTTGTTTTCCCCCTTGTGGCAACAACACATCCCCTAGACTCATGTTTCTGTCACTCAAGCGTGTCATCGGGGGGCATGAACCCACAATCTAGCACAACGTTCCCTCTTGAAGTCACTACCTACTACTTGGCCAAAGCAATAAACAATAACGGAGAACATGCAAGAATTACTTAGGAAAAAAATATAAGAGATAAAAACCAAATATATTACTCTATCACAATCTGAACATAATCTCATAATCCATCAGATCCTATCAATCTCAACATAGCAATAGCAGAAATATTACAAAGGCGCCTCGATCATGTAGGGCAGCTCACGAGGTCTAAACAATGAAGACCAAAGAGGGGAGGAGAACATCACATAGCTACTGATCACGGACCCATGGTCCAAGTAAAACTACTCACGAGACATCCGTGGAGCATCCATTGTGGAGAGGAGACTCCCGGAGGTCAATCCTCCCTCCGGCAGGGTGCCGGGAAGAGGTCTACTGTTGCTCCCGATCTTCGGAAGCGCGGCGGCGGCGGATCAAAGGCGAGTTCGCGGAATAGGGTTCCTCTTTGAGAGTTTTCCCGTGACGGAGAATAAATAGGCGAAGGGGGGCAGCCAGAGGTGGACCAGGGGCCCCAGGCGCCTCCCTGGCGCGGCCAGGGGTGGGGCCGCGCCGGGTGGCCGTCTGGACCCCCCTGGCTCCCCTCTGGCCCGTCCCGGGCTCTTCGCGAAGCTTCCTCCACGCTGATTTTTTATCTGAATTTTCCCGAATTTTTCTGTCCCTTTTTATATGGGAAAAAACTGAAATAGAAAAACAGCAGAAAACAGGAACTGGCACTAGGGTGCACTGAGTTAATAGGTTAGTACAAATATGATAAAAATGTATGAAAGTGTATCTAGAACATAGCAATATCACACAAAACATGCATGGAGCAAGCAGAAATTATAGATACGTTTTGGACGTATCAACATCCCCAAGCTTAATTCATGCTCGTCCTCGAGTAGGTAAATGATAACAACATAATTTCTGTGGTGACATGCTAGCAACCATAAAAGAACTTTGAAAAGTAAAGCAATCAAGGTTAGAGATTCAATTCAAGTCATAACATGCAAGAGTCTATATTAGCATTGAAACAAGTAACAAAAGAATATTAGGTGCAAGAGCTCTCGCTGTCCGTGACTCGAATGTCTCCAAATGGTGTTTGCGTGCAAGAAGGGGGATAGGGAATACAAGAAAAAAGTAATTTTTGTGTTGAGAACTCAATCTACTAAAGTTTCACACTTGGTCTTCTTTGGAATCTTATCTTGACTCGTCCCCAGACCACTAGCCAGGTACAAGTCAATTTGATCCACTCCTTTTCGACATTTTGAGCACTCATGCAATGGATGAGCGTAAGCACGAGAGTTGACACTTAGGATGGCAAAGAGAGAAGTATGGTGGAGGAGGAAGACAAAAAGGATGAGAAAGGCTCACATCAATGAGGACAATCATAGGCAAGAGATTCCAAATGATAGATATGATGTGAGGAGTAGGGATTGCCATGCAACGGATGCACATAAGAGCTAAGAAGCTCTCCAATGGAACTAGTGGGGGTGCATCTAACTTTCTCGCTCATCAAGACCTAGAGCTCGTTTGAGGAGGCTCATCCTTGGAATATGCAAGCCAAGTTCTATAGTGTGAAGGTCCCCACATATCTATATGCAAAACGATCATCTCTATGGTGTACAAGGATATAAAGGGAGTACTAGTGTGGATCTCTCAAAAAGATAGTAGTGTTGCCCCTTTCTCTCTTTTTATTTCGTATTTTTTTGGTGGCCTCAATGGCTCTTTCTATTTAACTCTCATTTGTCCTCTTTGGGATCTTTTAATGTGTCCACTTTGGGATCTTTTCCTCACTTAAGGGCAACACTCTATTTTACAAGAAGGTAAAGGAGATCTTTCACACTTTACAAGGTACTCAAAATCATAAAGAAGAAGTAACTACATGATGTATGCAATGTATGTCGCTACCAGTGTAGCAGGAACATGTATGACATGAAGATCAAGTCATGAAGAGGTGGATGTTGCATGGCAATATAACTCAGAAAGGCTATGGAAATGCCCTGATAGGTAGGTATTGGTGGCTGTTTTGAGGAAAGATATATGGAGGCTTATGATGACAGAGCGTATCATGCCAAGGGTTTGGATGTACCGGCGAAGGTGGACACCAACTCTCGGAGTGAGAAGAAGGCAATGCACGGCACATGAGAGGCTAGCAAAATATGGGAAGGTGGAAGTGTCAACTTTCAATACTTACATTAGTCCGAAGAACTCATGCACTTATTATCGGTAACTCTCAATCTAATGAGGAGGTTCACAAAGAGACAAGTACCCCGAGGAGGAGTGTATGGGGGTTTGGTTATCCTTTCGCATCCTCGACTCATGGTACATGAGTGTTCTCTAATATTCGACCCCTCGGAAGAGTAGTGATCCATCTAGTAGCTAGAGTTCTCAACTGGTTTTGTAGGTTTTGAAAATACACACAGATTGCACAAAATACGACACCTATCACTAATAGGCTAGAGCTCTTGACACCAAAAGTTCAAACATTACTCACATCAATACCTCAAAACTATTGCAAGCTACTACTAAATTTAAATAGAAACCTCAATTACCTACTTTCAAGACATAAGTCAGTGCAACAACCAACTCTCTAAGAAAAATCCAAGGCTCTTGCTAAAGACAAACTAAAACTAAAACTAAACATGGCAGTAGCTATGAAAAGATAAAGAACACACAACATCAAAAAGATAGGCAGGAAAAATCCTATGATGTGTTTTAAATTTTGAAAGTGCAGCGTGTTTCTCTCCCACAAAAAGTAAGACAGGATCTAACTTGTTATGAACAGAAACCAAAGCTAAAGAAAACTAAAAACAAACCTAAGAGCGAGACGCTCCAAGCATAGCACATAACACATGAAGTGATAAAAATATAGTGAGACGAAGGACGAACTGATGATTGTTGATGGAGAAGGGGATGCACGGGGGCATCCCCAAGCTTAGACGCTTGAGTCTCCTTGAATATTTATTGGGGATAAATGGGGGCATCCCCAATCTTGAGCACTTGACACTCCTGGATCTTCTTTCATCATCTTCCATCGCACACTTGAAAACTCCTTTCATACATAACTCATCATAAGCTGATTAGAGAGGTTAGTACCCTTAATAAATAATTTTTTCCCCACTGGATATAAAGATAATCTTGAAGAGCTACTGTTTATAAAGAGTGCCAAAAAAAGTTTGCAAAGAAAAAGCAAGCTTAAGGTTTGCAAAAGTAAGGAGAGACAAAACGTGGCAGAATCTGTGAAAAACAGAACAGCAGATAGTAAAGAATTTTTTAGGGGTACTTCTTCAACTCAAATCAAAAAACTCAGAACATACGGAAGTTTCGTAATTGTATAGAGCATACTGTGTAACATTTTCAGCTCAAAAAGATGAACTGGGATTTTTCTGGAATTTTTCTGGTCACGAGGACAGAATCTGTTTTCTGGACAGCATGTCACAACTTTTACTTCCCTTGCCGTAAGAGGCTATAACTTGGCACAAAGCTGAAAAATAAAGATACAATGATGTTGCTACAGAATTAAAAATCATCAAGACACAACAAAAGAAAAAGGAAACACCTAAATTCATTGCGGGCTGCCTCCCGAAAGCGCTTCTTTAAAGCCATTAGCTAGGCATAATGCAAAAGAAGAATCAAGTTTTATCAAGAGAAAGAGAATAACTAGCCCGTGTAACGGACTCAAAAGGTAGCTTGATTTTCTTTCTAGGGAAGTGTTCCATCCCCTTTTTGAATGGGAATTGTAATTTAATATTCCCCTCTTTCATGTCAATAACCGCACCAACGGTGTGAAGAAAAGGACGTCCCAAAATAATTGGACATAAAGGTTCACACTCTATATCCATAACAATATAATCGACGGGAACATAGTTGTCATTGACAATGATAAGAACATCGTCGATCTTCCCCAAAGGTTTCTTTATGGAAGAATCAAAAAGACGAACACCAAAAGAACAAGGCTCAAAAGGCTTCAATTCAAACATATCAAATATTCTTTTGGGCATAACGGAGGGACTAGCTCCAACATCACATAAAGCATAGCAAGAGAAGTTATTTAATTTAATTTTGATCATAGGGTCCCAACCATCATCTAGCTTCCTAGGTATGGAGGCTTCTACTCTAAGCTTCTCCTCCCTAGCTTTGATGAGAGCATTTGTGATATGCTCCGTGAAGGCAAGATTAAGTGTGCTAGTGTGGGGGTCTCTAGACATTTTGTGTAGCAAGCTAATAACTTCTGAGAGGATACAACTATCAAAATCAATATCATTACTTTCGAAGGTGGTAGTAGTGTCATCTAGGCTCACTTGTTTGAAACCCTCTATGTTCATAGGAGTTTCTTTTTCTATGGTTGAGGTATTAGCATCACCATTAATAGGTCCAACGGGACTAGGAGTGCATTGGGTGCTAATAGTTTGAGTGTCCTCAACAATTTGGATAGTGGCAACTGTGTGGTGTGTAGGAAGGCTCTTAATTCTATCCTCTTCCTCTTTTTCTCTAGCCCATCTTTCTTTAAGTTTAGCCATCATCCTAATATTTTCATTGATTTGTAACTGGATAGCATTAATAGGACTGGCCTTATTCTCCTCAAGAGGAGAGGTTCTAATTTTGAGCATCTCAATATCAAGGGCTAAGCTTTCTACCTTCAAGGAGAGATTATCTATTTTAGCTAATTTCTCTTCTACGTTTTTGTTGAAGGCTTTTTGGGTAGTGATAAAGTCTCTAAACATGCTTTCTAATTCAGAAGAGGGGTTCTTGTTGCTGGGGTAGGTGTTGTTGTTCCCATAGTTGGATGGAAACGGTCTAGGATTGCTAGCAAAATTTCCCCTATAAGCATTGTTGTTGAAGTTGTTTCTAGCAATAAAGTTCACACCTACTTGTTCTTGGGCAACCAAAGAATTTAACGAAACATCATGAGGATCAATAGAGAGTTGCTTGGTAAGTAGAGACATAATTAAGTCAACTTTTTCATTGAGGGAGGTAATTTCCTCGACAGAATTTACCTTCCTACCCGTTGGAGCGCGTTCGCTGTGCCATTGGGAATAATTGGTCATCATTTCATCGAGAAGCTTCGTGGCAGCACCTAGTGTAGTTGACATAAAGGTTCCTCCCGCGGCCGAATCTAACAGGTTCCGCGAGGTAAAGTTCAAGCCTGCATAAAAAGTCTGGATAACCATCCAAGTAGTCAAACCATGTGTAGGGCATTTCTTAACAAGAGATTTCATTCGTTCCCAAGCTTGGGCAACGTGTTCATTATCCAATTGCTTAAAATTCATAATATTACTCCTCAATTAGATAATCTTAGCAGGAGGGTAGTACTTCCCTATAAAAGCATCTTTGCACTTATCCCAAGAATCTATGCTATTTCTAGGCAAAGATTGAAACCAGATTTTAGCATCTCCCCTTAAAGAGAAAGGAAAGAGCTTGAGCTTAACAACATCACCTTCTACTTCTTTAGACTTTTGCATATCACATAATTCAACAAAATTATTCAAGTGTAAAGAAGCATCATCTCCAGCACCAGAGAATTGATCTCTCATAACAAGGTTTAGCAAAGCAGGTTTAATTTCATAAGAGGTAGCTGAAGTGGCAGGTGTGGAAATGGGAGTGCAGATAAATTCATGGTTGTTGTGACTAGTGAAGTCACACAACTTGGTATTTTCAGTGGAACCCATAATAGCAGCAAGTGTGGGAGATTTTTTATTTGTAGTTTTTGATAAAAGACACAAAGATAAAAACTGAAAGATAAACTAACAAGACTAAAAAACAAAGGTAAAGGGTAGTGTGCAACTCCCCTATCTTAGCACTCGGAGTCCCCGGCAACGGCGCCAAAAAACTTGCTTGATGGCTTCTCGCCCCTTCGTTGGTTACCCCAAGTGGAAGGTTGAGATGTAGTGCAGCAGCAGTTTTCCCTCAGTGAAGATACCAAGGTTTGTCTCCAGCAGGACTCCAGAGATGATAAGTAGGTGTCAGCGGCGCAACTGACGCGGACCTGCACACAGACACATATAACTTTGTTCCCAACGAAGTTCAGAGAGGTTGTCAATCTCTCCGGTCTTGTTGTTCACAAGGATAAAATGCAAGGGATAAAGATAGCAAGTAAAAGCAGTAAAGTAAATATAGCGTGGAAACAATAATGAGGATATGGACCGGGATACGTGATGTTCGCTAGTGATGTCTCTCTCCCAAAAGACGATAAAATTTCTATGCGAGGTAAATAAATTACAGAAAGGCAATTGACAGGATTATGAAAGCACCGCAATGCTAACTATGCTACAAAAGAAAGGACGAGGTTCAAAAGCACAGGCAGTACGCCAAGATAAGTAGACCGAAATCCATCTGCATCTACTACTAATCATCCACCTTGAGATATCTATCCAGAACATCTCGCTGGTATTAAGTTGCGAGCCCCACCCAAAGTGTAAACCCAAAGCAACAGACAACTGCATTAAAAAGAACTTTGCGTAAAGTAAACAATCCTTGTGACCGCGGTCACAAGCACCGTTGTTTTCCCCCTTGTGGCAACAACACATCCCCTAGACTCATGTTTCTGTCACTCAAGCGTGTCATCGGGGGGCATGAACCCACAATCTAGCACAACGTTCCCTCTTGAAGTCACTACCTACTACTTGGCCAAAGCAATAAACAACAACGGAGAACATGCAAGAATTACTTAGGAAAAAAAATATAAGAGATAAAAACCAAATATATTACTCTATCACAATCTGAACATAATCTCATAATCCGTCAGATCCTATAAAACTCAACATAGCAATAGCAGAAATATTACAAAGGTGCCTCGATCATGTAGGGCAGATCACGAGGTCTAAACAATGAAGATCAAAGAGGGGAGGAGAACATCACATAGCTACTGATCACGGACCCATGGTCCAAGGAAAACTACTCACGAGACATCCGGGGAGCATCCATTGTGGAGAGGAGACTCCCGGAGGTCAATCCTCCCTCCGGCAGGGTGCCGGGAATAGGTCTTCTGGTGCTCCCGATCTTCGGAAGCGCGGCGGCGGCGGAACAAAGGCGAGTTCGCGGAATAGGGTTCCTCTTCTGGAGTTTTCCCGTGACGGAGAATAAATAGGCGAAGGGGGGCAGCCAGAGGTGGACCAGGGGGCCCAGGCACCTCCCTGGCGCGGCTAGGGGTGGGGCCGCGCCGGGTGGCCGCCTGGACCCCCCTGGCTCCCTTCTGGCCCCTCCCGGGCTCTTCGCGAAGCTTCCTCCACGCTGATTTTTTATCTGAATTTTCCCGAATTTTTCTGGCACTTTTTATATGGGGGAAAATTGAAATAGAAAAACAGCAGAAAACAGGAACTGGCACTGGGGTGCACTGAGTTAATAGGTTAGTCCAAATATGATCAAAAATGTATGAAAGTGTATGTAGAACATAGAAATATCATACAAAACATGCATGGAGCAAGCAAAAATTATAGATACGTTTTGGACGTATCAGAAGGCGGGTTTGTTTATTGTATTATCTTACGAGCTGGGCGCACTCATGCCAGTTCCTCCTCGTATTAGGGGTTTGCAGATTAGACATGCAATCCTGGGGTAAAACTTGTCCAACTTATGAAGATCATGAATTACCTACTACTTCCTCATGAGCTAAACCAGAGGCACAAAACGGAAGATTTTGAACATTTAAGGATAAGACATGAATTCTATACTTTTCGGAGTGGTAGGGAAATACCACGAGTAGGAGGGTGTGGTGGACTCATATGGAAGATATTGGTTTCAGGGTATGGATGATGATACACGAGAGATGATAACGGCTTCTCTCCCTTCGTTGGTTACACCAAGTGGAAGGTGAGATGTAGCGTAGCGGCAAGTTTCCCTTGGTGAAGATACCAAGGTTGAGATCGACTAGTAGGACTCCAAGGTCGACAAGTAGGTGGTAAAGTGAACAATGGCGCCGTTCACAACCAAGGTTGCTTACTTTACCTGGACCTGCACACACAAGTAACTTTGCTCCCAACAAAGTTCAGAGAGTGACGAGGGGTGACCCCACGATTCCTACGTGTGAGGCTACCTGGTGCGTATGAATACAGAAGGCCCGTTGGGAAGCTGCGACAATCCCACGATTGGCCCAACCAAGCACCGACGTAGGAGTCCGCGACTAACATGGAAGGTGCAACTTGGCGTACAAGGCAGGACTAGGATTAGGAAACTACCTATGTAACCTAGCAAGGACTCCCCGAGGCCTAGCCTAGTATATAAAGGCTGGGAGGGGAGACGTCTATCTCATCTCAATACGCATCTATTCATCCTAGCCTTGCGAGAACTCGCCTTGGCGTCCACTGTAATCGCCCCCTCACATAATAATATCGAGCAGGAAGTGCTTCTCCTTTTAGCCGACGAGTATCGTCCAACCTATGCCATCTCTATGACTAACCCAGGGTCCCTGACCATGGGATTTGCCGGGGTTGATCCCCGTCAATTGGCGCCGTCTGTGGGAACTACACAGGTTGGAATCACGATCTCGGCGGTCCCGACTTCAACAGATCGAGACTCGAGGACTAGAGCCAGATCCAATCCGCTCGAGAGATTCAAGTTCACCGCAAGCGTCTCCATCACCCCGTCAGGACCACCCAGCCCGCAGCAGAACCAAGCCCAGCACCTCGACGACTGCCAGATCCATCACCGAAGAAAAATAACTTGACGACCCAGAAGACGAGCACAAGGAGGCTACTCGAGAATCGCACTCAAGGAGTCGCGACGCGTGTCCAAAGGCTCGCCCATCAGTCGACGACCCGCCACCGCCCGGACTCCCACCACGCGCCAAGACAGCGACTCTGAAACACAGTCCGGAGACTACTACGACCCGGATCGAAGGCCAGACGAATTCGCCAACTTCATCCGCAATCAATCACTCAACGACGGGATAGAACTCGACCCAAGATTCCACAGCCGAGCAGAAGACCCCTCGCAGATCTTCCAAGTCTCAAGGAGAAGAAGGCACGCCGGCTCCAGCAAACTCACAGCCAAAGAGCAACTGGAAGGACCTTGTGCGATTCATTGTTTTGAAGACAGTCGAGGACACCTTAGAGCAAGCCACACACTGGGAGACTGCCGCCTATTCGCCGAACTCTCCAACAACCTGAAGGAGGAGAAGCAACGTGAAACCAAACGCACTCGAAGAAGAATGTAGTCACCCGCACCAAGTACAGAGGAGCAATACCCCGCGTCCCAGGGACGAATCTGCATGATCCAAGAAGGAAGACCCTCGAAAGAAAAGCAAGATGCCTACACCTTGCAGGCCGAAGCAGTCGAAGACCTAAAGGCAACTGCAATCGACCAAATGAGCGGCGCCGAGACCAGCATCACCTTCTCACAAAGCGACCATCCGCCCGCAGTCCCGAGGCCTGGGCATGCACCCCTGGTCCTCGAAGCGCAGATCGGAGGATACGACATGGACAGAATCTTCATGGACGAAGGCAGCAGTCTAAACATACTCTTCGCCAGCACTCTACGCAACATGTTCATCCCACAATCAGTGTGGAAGAAGTCAGGAACCACAATATACGGCATAGTCCCGGGCGAAGCAGCAACCTCCATCGGAGCAATACAGCTTGATGTGATCTTCGGCAGCAAACGCAACTTCGCAAAGCAGGCACTTGAGTTCGAAGTACTCGACTGGCAGCCGCAGTATCACGCCATACTCGGGCGACCGGCGTTCGCACAGTTCATGGCGGTTCCACACTATGCATATCTCAAGCTCAAGATGCCAGGACCTGCAGGAATCATCACAGTCAAGGGAAGCTTCATCAAATCGGACCAGTGCGACTGCGACTTCCACAAAGTCTCCGACACATTCGGAGCCCAACAACAACTCAAATAAATAGCCATGGTGATGGACAAAAGCATATTTCTACCAGCAAACAGAAGCGAGACAAAGGAATTCAGTCGCGACTTCAGCGTCGACAGCGACACCATCACACACCAAGTACACCCGACAGACCCAGAGAAGACAGTCCGCGTATATGCCCACCTTCCAGAAGAGCAAGCAACCGCCCTCATAACCTTCCTTCGCGAAGAGTGGAAAATATTTGCCTGGTGCCCAGCCGACATGCCCGGGATACCACGAGAATTCGCGGAACACGCACTTCACATCAAGCCAAAAACGAAGCCAGTAAAACAGGCACTGCGACGGTTTTCAGAGCCCAAACGCAAAGCAATCGGAGAAGAAGTCAATCGACTACTCGACGCATAGTTCATCAGAGAGACAAAGAAAGCAACATGGATAGCAAACCCAGTCCTAGTCCCTAAAAAGGACAGCGAGGTACTGAGGATGTGCGTCGACTACGGGCCCATCAACAAGCACTGCCCAAAAGACCACTTCCCCCTGCCAAGAATCGATCAAATAATCGACTCCACAGCAGGATGCGACCTCCTCTCCTTCCTCGACGCATACTCAGGATACAATCAAATCAGGATGAAGGAAGAATACGAAGATCACACCTCATTCATCACCCCCTATGGAGTATTCTGCTACCAAACAATGCCTTTTGGCCTAAAAAACGCGGGAGCCACGTACCAGTGGATGATGCAAGCATGCTTGAGAGACCAGATCGGCAGGAACGTTCAAGTCTACGTGGATGACATCGTCATCAAAACCTAAAGCGCAAACACGCTACTCGACAACCTCCGCGAGACATCCGCGGCCCTCAACAAGTACAGGATTAAGCTCAATCCCAAAAAATGCGTGTTTGGCGTCCCAGCTGGAAAACTTCTCGGATACATGGTCTCTGCCCGAGGAATCAAAGCAAACATGGAAAAGGTCCAAACAATCACCAAGATGCAAAGGCCAACCAACATCAGAGGAATACAACAGCTCATAGGAAAGCTCGCAGCACTGAGCCGCTTCATCAGCAGGTTGGGCGAAAGAACTTTGCCATTTTACAAACTGCTGAGAAAGGGAGAAAAATTCGAATGGACCGAGGACGCAAGCAACGCATTCGCGGACTTAAAGAAGACCCTCTCGACCCCACCAATCTTGGCGGTGCCTAAATAAAGGGAAAAGTTGTATCTCTACATAGCAGCACGCAGTAGTGTCGTGAGCACAGTACTCGTTATCGAACGGGCAGAAGAAGGGAAAATCCAGAGCATCCAGAGACCAATCTACTACCTCAGCACGCTACTCACAAAGCCACAACAGCGGTATCCACACTACCAGAAGCTCTTGCTCGCCATCATCATGACCTCCAGGAAAGTATCGCACTACTTCGACGAACGCTCCATCACAATCGTGAGCAGCGCACCACTCGCGGACATCCTCAACAACCCTGGAGCGGCCGGTCGAGTCGCCGAGTGGAACATGGAGCTCAGCCCACGAGACCTGCAGTTCAAACACCCAACAGCAATCAAAGCCCAAGTACTCCCAGACTTCCTGGTCGAGTGGGCAGAAGTCCAAACACCAGGTCCCCAGACCTATCCAATTCATGGACGATGTACTTCGACGGATCCAAAAGACAGCAAGGAGCCGGAACAGGCGTCGTCCTAGTCTCCCCCAAAGGAACGAAGCTCAAATACATCCTCCAGATCAATTTCAGCAACGCCTCCAACAACGAAGCAGGATACGAGGCGCTAATTCACGCCACTCGCCTATCGATCTATGGCGACTCCAACCTCGTCGTCCAACAGGCGATGAGAGACTGTAACGCAGTCGCAGACAACATGGCAGATTACCAGAAGCTCTACAACACGCTAGAAGGAGGATTCAACGACTGTTAACTCAACTACATCCCCAGAGCAAACAATACAGAAGCCGACGAACTCGCGAACATCAGGTCGACTCGAGGACCAATACCACCAGGCGTTTTCCTCGAAAGCATCAATCAGAGATCAATAAAAGCAAAGCCAGCGGAGCCCAAAGCAGTCGCAGAAGAAGACGGCACAAATGAGCCAGCACAGGTGGCGGCAACGAGCGCAGCCGACGCTACAAACAGCCAAGCAATCGAAGCTGAAGCACCAGCAGCACTCGAAGACCCCGCCTGGGCAAGACCTTTTCTTTGATTCCTAATCGAAGGCACCCTACCGCAAGACGTTGCAGAAGCCCAACGCATTAGTCGGCGATCCAAAGCATTCACAGCAATCAACAGACAACTCTACAAGCGCAGCATTTCCCAGGTCCTACAAAAATGCATAGACGAGGAAGACGGCAAAGCCCTACTACTGGAGATTCACGAAGGCACCTGCGGGCACCATGCCAGCAGTCGAGCACTCGTGGCAAAAGCCTTTCGAGCAGGATTCTATTGGCCAACCTCCATGAGAAATGTAGATGAGATTGTACGGCGTTGCATCGCGTGCCAAAAATTCGCTAGTAGGCCGCACGCCCCAGTATCAGAACTCAAAACCATACCACTATGATGGCCATTCGCTACATGAGGACTCGACATGGTGGGCCCGCTCAAGAAATCATCAAAAGGAGGAAGAACACATCTATTGGTCGCAGTCGACAAATTCACCAAATGGATTGAGGCAGTACCAATCACCAGCTCAACAGCCCTCACGACAGTCAACTTCATAAAATCAATCATCTTCAGATTCGGAGTACCACACAACATCATCACGAAATATGGTACAAACTTCACAGCAGCAGAATTCCAAAACTTCTGCCAGGAGTTGGGCATCAAAATCAACTACGCATCACTCGCACACCCGCAGTCCAATGGCCAAGTGGAGAAAGCAAACGACTTAGTATGCGGAGGAATAAATAAGCGACTCCTGGCACCACTCGAGCAAGCCGCATGCAACTGGATAGAAGAGCTCCCCGCAGTTCTATGGAACCTACGCACCACCCCGAACAACTCAACCCAATATACGCCCTTATTCTTGGTATATGGGGCAGAAGCAGTGCTACCACACGACCTAAAATTCGGAGCACCCAGAATCTCAGGGTACGAAGAAGAAGAGGCAGAAGAAGCACTACAGAATGACAAAGACGTAGCAGACGAAGCCCGAGACACGGCCATCACAAGATCTGAAGGGTACCAGGGCAAGTTGCGTACATATCAAAGCATCCGCCTGCGGACCAGATCGTTCAACAAAGGAGACCTTGTGCTACGGCTAATACAGGAAAAAGTGCACAAACTTGCCACACAATGGGAAGGGCCGTTCATCATCATGGAAGTCATAGGAGGAGTAGCATAAAGACTGGCGAATCCGAAGACCAATGAGGACGTGGGAAATCCATGGAACGTAGAGAACCTACGTTTGTTCTACCCATAAGTATCCTAGGCATTATCAAAACATCGGCAGCAGCACTGATCGACAACTCATATAAAAATTCAAAGGAATAAAGCAATGTTTCCCAAAACATCTTACAAGCACTCGGTTGCTCGAGCCTAGAATCCCCCCCCCGAGAGATGCTATCTTCGCAAACGCGGCCTTTGTACAAGCACTCGGGGGGCTCGATCCTAGAACTCCCCCGGAGACGCTATCTTCGCAAACGCGGCCTTTTACTTACAAGCACTCGGGGGTTCGAGCCTAGAACTCCCCCCGAGAGACGTTGTCTTCGCAAACGCGACCTTTTACTTACAAACACTCGGGGGCTCGAGCCTAGAACTCCCCCCAGAGACGCTATCTTCGCAAAAGCGACTTTTACTTACAAGCACTCGGGGGCTCGAGCCTAGAACTCCCCTCGAGAAACGATATCCTCGCAAACGCGACTGTTACTTAAGACCCGGGGGCTCATCCATAAAACTCCCCTAAAAGAAGTCATCCTCAACAAAGACGCGACTCTCGCCAAAAGACAAAACCCAGGAAAAATAAAGTTGCAACAGCGCACGATTCTTTAGTCTTCACCCGATCGCAAGCAATCGCCTAAAGACTCGGGGGCTACTCCCATCGGGAGCGCTGACGCGCACCCGATCTAGACTTGAAAAAATTCAAAGACAACCACAAACCGGTGAAGAAAAAATTCATAAAGCCTGCGCTCGATTCTGCAAATCAAACGCAGCCTCGGGGGCTACTCCCATCGGGAGCGCTGGCGCGCACCCGAGAAGGCACTCTCATTAGAAAGGAGTCGAAGACACTCTCATCACAAAGGAGTTGAAGGCACACTCATCACAAAGGAGTCGAAGACACTCTCATCACAAAGGAGTCGAAGGCACTCTCATTACAAAGGAGTCGAAGGCACTCTCATTACAAAGGATTCGAAGTCAACTCTCATTACAAAGGAGTCGAAAACAACTCTCATTACAAAGGAGTGGAAGGTGTTTCATTACAAAGAAATCGAAACGACAGTTTGCCATTACAGAAGGACCTGCAGAACTACAAGCTGGGCTACATTCAAACTTCTACATGTGTGCTCATGCTGAGATAATTGGCACTTCCGTGCCACAGCCTGGCGGGCATCATCACAGACAAAGTAGCAGCCCAGCCGAAGAAGAAGCTCGCCGTCCTCCAGTTCTACAAGGTGCCTCGCCCATTGCCACTGCTGCTTGACGATTGGCTTGACGTCCAGTTCTTCCTTAGAACTAGAAGAGCAAATACCATCGCCCGAGGGATCATCCGAAGACGAAGACACGGGAGAAGCAGGCGAACCACCACTCGAGCCTTATGAATCGCTGCTGCTCATCTCCTCATAGTACGGATCCAGACGGTTGCCACCAGCATCAAACGCACGGATAATAACAGTATGTTCACCGTCAAAGCGACATCAAAGACTGTCCCCGCTGCGCAGATTCAGCCAACGAGAAAACGTCCTCCTGCCAGAACCAAGAAAGATCAAGGACGAAGCATCAACTTCCAGCTCCACCCAAGAAGAAGAACGAGAGCACCCGTGAAGACGGAGCCAGAAACCCTTCAAGTTACGCTCAGAAGCAATGGAGGCAAACGAAAATGGAAGAGGAATCCGGGCAGCATCCTGGCTAAGAACACGCAAAAGAAAGTCATAGCGCCAAAAACCCTCCTCCATGGAGGAAGAGGAAGAAAGCACCAACGTGGCACCATGGCGTCCACCTCGTGAAGAACGAGGAGTGCGGCCACCACGACCACGGCGGCCACGACTTTTCCCAGCCACACCTCTACCACGCTTGGGTGCCATATGAAGAAAAAGAAGAAGAAGAAGAAGAAGAAGAGAAAGATGCGAAGAATGGATGCCAAGGACGGGCAACCAAAGAAAGCATTTATAGCTCAATCCAAGGGAAAACGAGGAAAAACACACAGAATCCCAGGCGGCGTCATCATTGCATCAAAGACCGCCACGTCGGGCGTTACGAATTCCAAGACAAAGATGCCTTCACACGGTCAGCATTATTTACAGGACGCGTCAAGTCTCGCCGGTTCCCCAGACGAAGCCTTGGAAACCCAATGGGAAACAGGCAGCACGACGTCCAAACCATCATTATGACGGTCCAGAAGACGCGGCGGATCAAGAAATCAAACATCATCATAGGTCTTCCAATAGTTTGACAGCGCGACATCTCAAGAGGGACGGATTAAAATAAAAAAAGTTTCCCAAAAACCAATGGATTTCAAAATCCAGCTATACGTCCAAATTTTCTGACTCCACAAAATTCTTACTCCCATCGGGAGTACCTTTATTTGAGTTCGGGTGCTCCCTCACCCCGAAGGAAAAATGTGCTCGAGTGATCACTCGCACCAGCAGAAAAACATACTCTCAGAGTTCGGGTTCTCCCTCACCCCGAAGAAAATAAAGCATTCGAGTGATTGCGCGCAAAAGAGATTCAGCAATTCAACAAACATGAGTTACACGCGCACTCGACGACATTTCGAGTGAGTGCTATCTTATTTTCCTCGCCTGAGTTCGCTGCCAACTCCGCGAGTGACGACTAAAACAACTCACTTGATTGATTATTCCAAGTGGGTGCATCGCTAAATTAGGCTCCGTGCCTCTACAAAAAATAACTATGCCTGGGCTACGACACACTGTACCCAGATGCCACGCAAGCTTAGCGTGTAGGTAAGACCCAGCTGCGCAGAACGGCCGGGCCGGGACTTGCCGCAGAGCATTTCACTCCCGACCTTTTCCATGCGCTCGCATGATAGAAAGAGCCAAGCGGACGCGCTCAGGCTATGTTCTTAGACTGGCAGCAATTGATCCTATAAGACCTGCAGCGGCATGACTTTGCTTGACACCTGTGTTCCAAGTTCACGTCGAGGGACATGGGCATGATTGGGCTACTGTGGTATTTGTCACTAGCACAATTCACCAAGGCTCGACTAGTCGACTCCTTGGGCCCTTTCACCTTAGCAATCCCTCGAAACAGATATTGTCATGGCTCAAAACTGCCAGCGAGCCGTGGTGATACCACGCTTACAAAAAATAAAGGCGCAGATGAATTCGAGTCCCTCCGCGACTCTTCGAGTCCCCCAGGCACTCGGGGGCTACTGACGAGGGGGTGACCCCACGATTCCTACGTGTGAGGCTACCTGGTGCGTATGAAGACAGAAGGCCCGTTGGGAAGCTGTGACAAGCCCACGATTGGCCCAACCAAGCACCGATGTAGGAGTCCGCGACTAACATGGAAGGTGCAACTTGGCGTACAAGGAAGGACTAGGATTAGCAAACTACCTATGTAACCTAGCACGGACTCCCCGAGACCTAGCCTAGTATATAAAGGCTGGGAGGGGAGACGTCTATCTCATCTCAATACGCATCTATTCATCCTAGCCTTGCGAGAAATCGCCTTGGCCTCCACTGTAATCGCCCCCTGACGTAATAATATCGAGCAGGAAGTGCTTCTCCTGTTAGCCGACGAGTATCGTCCAACCTGTGCCATCTCTATGACTAACCCAGGGTCCCTGACCATAGGATTTTCCGGGGTTGATCCCCGTCCGAGAGGTTGTCAATCTCTCCGGCCTTGTGATTCACAAAGGATCAAACGCAAGGGATAAAGGATAATAGTGATGATAACTGCAACTGGAAAGTAAAAGCAAGAAGTAAATTGAGTGTGTAAACAGTGATGAGAATATGGACCGGGGTCCCATGATGTTCACTAGTGATGTGTCGCCGGTAGGGTCAAGAAGAGGAAACAAGTTTTCAGAACATCAGGCGCCGATTGCGCCCTCAGTTCAGCTCGGCGGTCGACGATTGCGCGCCAGCTCGCCCGCCTGCCGACTGCTCCGCGCCGACTGCGCTCCAGCTCGGTCGCCTGCCGATTGCTCTGCGTCGGTTGCCCGCGCACCCGGCTTCCGGTTGCCCGCAGGTCGACTGCCCGGAAGTCAACCGAGGGGTATCGTCGATAAGACAAGATAAAGCTAGACAAGACAAGATAAAGCTAGACAAGACAAGTGAAAGACATCTCTAGTCATGTCAGGAATAGTGTAGTTAGGCCATTGTGGGTCTTGTCCCCCCATGGGCCCCCCCTTTTGTTCCCTTGCTCCCTCTCTCCCTCACCCCCTTTTCCCATTGGCCCTTCCTATATAAAGGCACCAAGGTGCACCACGGTGAGGGGGTGAGCAAGCCGTGAGCACTCACACGCACTACCAACTAGCTCACTCATCCATCCATCCAAGTAGTAGCGCCACTAGCTAGCTCCCGCACTAGTTCAGCTCGGCCATGAGCAGAGTAGCTAGAACAAATACAGCTCCAGGAGCACATTTGTACAGATATATGCCTATAGTCCAGACAGGCAGGAGTAGGGATTTTCTCTACGGAGAGCCCCGAACCTGGGTACCTCGCCGTGTGCTTGTGCCTAGACCCGTTCCGGAGCGCCGTCGCACGCGCATTGTTCCCCCACTTTAGCCCTCCTCATGGAATTTTCCGTTCACATATCGACGACAGTTAGCACCCACCGTGGGGCATATTGCGGCGACCGGAATCCCGTTCTGGACGGGACCTTTCTTCTTGAGCTTCTTCATCGGCGCTCGTGTTCGGCCGCATCAGCAGGCCCAGAGGCTGCGTTCCGTCGTCTTCATCACCACCGGAGGCTGCGCTGCCCGGCCACTCCCGCGTCCTCCGCTATTTTATGCTCCGCGTCGCCCCCGAGTGGTTGCGCCGCCCCACACGGCACGAGTTCCCGCGCCCGGAGGCTGCGCCCCCGACCATCCTTGTCCGCATCTCCATCTGTGTGAGCTCCATCGTCTGCGAGCCCAGCTCCGCCCTGCTTGTTCTCTTCGTCCTCCCGAGATGGCTGAAGCACACGAACTCCCCGTCGGTACGCTCGCCGGCCGCGAGATCGCTGGCTGCGGTCGCTTTGCAGAATGGTGGCTTGCTTCTCGCACCTCCGCGCAAATGCAACCCAGATGTTTTTCTCTGCCTCAGATGCAACCCGTAGTGCTAGATGCAACCTAGTTTGCTAGATGCAACCCAGATATTCCCATACATCCGGCTGCGATCCATCCGGTTGCTCCTTGAGCCTTGCCAGCTCCACCCTGACGCCTCCGAGTGCGCTGCAGCTCCCTCCGCCGCCTGCGCCCCCGACTGCTCCTCCAGGTCGACCGGCCTCGCGCCAGCTCGAAAGTTCGCCCGCATCCGGCCCCATGCTGGCCTCTCCGCCTCCGAGTGCGCTCGCCTCCCTGATACTCTCTCCTCGTTGGGTACCCCAAGTGGAAGGTGAGATGTAGGATAGCGGCAAATTTCCCTCGGTGAAGATACCAAGGTTTTTCTCCAGTAGGACTCCGAAGATGATAAGTAGGTGTCATCGGTGCAACTGACGTGGACCTGCACACAACCCAAATAACTTTGCTTCCCAACGAGTACAGAGAGGTTGGCAATCTCTCCGGCCTTCCTGTTCGCAAAGGATCAACACAACAGATAATAATGATAATGGTGATAGCAACTGGAAAGTCAAATCAAAAAAATAAAAGATAGTGTAAACAGTGATGAGAATATGGACCGGGGTCCCGTGATGTTCACTAGTGATGTCTCTCTACCAAAAGACGATAAAACTTCTATGCGAGGTAAACAAATTACAGCTGGGCAATTGACAGGATTAAAAATGCACCACAATGCTAACTATGCTACACAGAAAGGAAGAGGCTCAAAAGCATGGGCGGTACGCCAAAATAAGTAGACCGAAATCCAACTGCATCTACTAATAATCATCCACCTTGAGATATCTATCCAGACCATCTCGCTGGTATTAAGTTGCGAGCCCCACCCAAAGTGTAAAACCAAAGCAACAGACAACTGCATTAAAAAGCACTTTGCGTAAAGTTAACAATCCTTGCAACCGCGGTTAGAAGCACCATTGTTTTCCCCCTTGTGGCAACAACACATCCCCTAGACTCATGTTTCTGTCACTCAAGCGTGTCATCGGAGGGCATGAACCTACAATCGAGCATAACATTCCCTCTTGGAGTCACTACCTACTACTTGGTCAAAGAAATAAACATCAACGGAGAACATGCAAGAATTACTTAGGAACAAAAATATAAAAGATAAGAACCAAATATATTACTCAATTACAATCTACAACATACTCTCATAATCCATCAGATCTCAGCAAACTCAGCATAGCAACAGCAAAAAATTACATATGTGCCTCGATCATGATGGGAAGCTCACGAGGTCTAAACCATGAAGAACAAAGAGGGGAGGAGAACATCACATAGCTATTGATCACGGACCCATGGTCCAAGGGAGACTACTCACGGCACATTGATACGTCCAAAACGTATCTATAATTTATGCTTGCTCCATGCATGTTTTGTGTGATATTGCTATGATCTAGATACACTTTCATATACTTTTGATCATATTTGCCCTAACCTATTAACTCAGTGCACCCCAGTGCCAGTTCTTGTTTTCTGCTGTTTTTCTATTTCAGTTTTCCCCCATATAAAAGTGCCAAAAAAATTCGGGAAAATTCAGATAAAAAATCAGCATGAAGGAAGCTTCGCGAAGAGCCCTGGAGGGGCCAGAGGGGAGCCAGGGGGGCCCAGGCGGCGACCCAGCGCGGCCCCACCCCTGGCCGCGCCAGGGGGGCTCTTGGGGCCCCTGGTCCACCTCTGGCTTCCCCCCTTCGCCTATTTATTCTCCGTCATGGGGAAACTCCGAGGACAGAACCCTATTTCTCAAACTCGCCTCTGTTCCGCCGCCGCCGCGCTTCCGAGATCGGGAGCACCAGAAGACCTCTTCCCGGCACCCTGCCGGAGGGAGGATTGACCTCCGGGAGTCTCCTCTCCACCATGGATGCTCCCCGGATGTCTCGTGAGTAGTTTTCCTTGGACCATGGGTCCGTGATCAGTAGCTATGTGATGTTCTCCTCCCCTCTTTGATTTTCATTGTTTAGACATCGTGAGCTGCCCTACATGATCGAGGCACCTTTGTAATATTTCTGCTGTTGCTATGCTGAGTTTGATGGGATCTGATGGATTATGAGATTATGTTCAGATTGTGATAGAGTAATATATTTGGTTTTTATCTCTTATAGTTTTGTTCCTAAGTAATTCTTCCATGTTCTCCGTTGCTGTTTATTGCTTTGTCCAAGTAGTAGGTAGTGACTCCAAGAGGGATTGTTGTGCTCGATTGTGGGTTCATGCCCCCCGATGACACGCTTGAGTGACAGAAACATGAGTCTAGGGGATGTGCTGTTTCCACAAGGGGGGAAACAACGGTGCTTGTAACCGCGGTTACAAGGATTGTTTACTTTACGCAAAGTACTTTTTAATGCAGTTGTCTGTTGCTTTGGGTTTACACTTTGGGTGGGACTCGCAACTTAATACCAGCGAGATGTTCTGGATAGATATCTCAAGGTGGATGATTAGTAGTAGATGCAGTTGGATTTCGGTCTACTTATTTTGGCGTACTGCCTGTGCTTTTGAACCTCTTCCTTTCTTTTGTAGCATAGTTAGCATTGTGGTGCGTTCATAATCCTGTCAATTGCCCTTCTGTAATTTGTTTACCTCGCATAGAAGTTTTATCGTCTTTTGGGAGAGAGACATCACTAGTGAACATCACGTATCCCGGTCCATATCCTTATTACTGTTTCCACGCTATCTTTACTTTATTGCTTTTACTTGCTATCATTATCCCTTGTGTTTTACCCTTTGTGAACAACAAGACCGGAGAGATTGACAACTTCTCTGAACTTCGTTGGGAACAAAGTTATCTGTGTCTGTGTGCAGGTCCACGTCAGTCGCGCCGCTGACACCTACTTATCATCTCTGGAGTCCTACTGGCGACAAACCTTGGTATCTTCACCGAGGGAAACTTGCTGCTGCGCTACATCTCCACCTTCCACTTGGGGTAACCAACGAAGGGCGAGAAGCCATCAAGCGAATTTCTGGCGCCGTTGTCAGGGACTCCGAGTGCTAAGATAGGGTAGTTGCACACTACCCTTTACCTTTGTTTTTTTAATCTTGTTAGTTTACCTTTCCTTTTTTACTTTTGTGTCCTTAATCAAAAATACCAAAAATACCTACTAATGCTATCTTCACCATGGGTGTGGAACCACCCAAATATGGTAGGATGGACATGTTTCACTTGGCTCGTCTTCGATCAATTTGTGCTCGCGCTAAAAACCCAACCGACTTGGTTGAAGGAAAATCATTGGATGAGCATGCTCATTATACGCGGCACCGCCTATCTGAGAAAGGGAAAAACTTATGGGACCAAATACAAACTTCTTATTGCTATGCCGAGTGTTTATGCCACATTTATGATTTTACTTGCTGCTCTAATATAGAGCGTAAACACCTTCCTTTCCAATGTGAGTTTAATGAAAATGATATCCTATCTTCTTATGCCAAAGTTGTTTATGATTACTTTGATGTTGAAAAGATTGAAGAGTTTGTTGCTTTTAAAGGTTCTTATGAGATTGCTTCTTTGATTGAAAAGTATTATGATACTATTCACAAGTCTGAAAACTTTGCTGGTCTTGCTTATTGCTTTGAGAATTATACTTCCAATTATTATATTGAGGATTCTAAAAATAGAATGCTTGCTGCCCAAGAAGAGGCTAATGATTGCTATGAAGAGGAATCTTATGATTCCGAGGACTCACTTGATACTTCCCTTTCTGATGATTTTGATACTTGCTTTGTTGATGGCCATGATGCCACTATGGATGATGCCTACGAAGATGAACTTGCTATAGTTCCTTATGTTAAGCATGAAATTATTGTTGTTGCACCCACACTTTATTTCCCTATTATCCTTTTGAAATCTCCAACTATTCCGGAGAATTTTTCTCTTATCAATGCTCAATGTGATGGGTTGCATCTATCTTATCATCCTAAAAACCGTGTTGAAAATAATACACATGTTCTTGTAGGTCATGAACAACATGATTTATGTGATAGTTATATTCTTGATTTTGTTCATGATGCTACTGAAAATTACTTTGAGAGAGGAAAGTTTGGTTGTAGAAACTTCCATGTTACAAAAACACCTCTCTTCATGTTGAAACTTTTGAAGTTGTTCTTGTTCTACCTTCCTATGCATGTCACTTTGTGCTTATTTGATTTATTTTCTTACAAGATGCCTATGCATAGGAAGTGGGTTAGGCTTAATTTTTTTTCACATTTTCTTCTTGATGCTCTCTTTTGCTTCAATTCTTATTCTCTTGTGAGCATCTTTCATAATCTTTAAGCCTAGCTAATGGCTCTAAAGAAGCGCTTTCGGGAGGCAGCCCGCAAAGAATTTAGGTTTTTCTTTTTTCTTTTATTGTGTCTTGATGATTGTTACTACTGTAGCAACATCATTGTATCTTTATTTTTCAACTTTGTGCCAAGTTGAAAAATTCTTACGGCAAGGGAAGTAAAAGTTGTGACATGCTGTCCAGAAAACAGATTCTGTCATCGTGACCAGAAAAATTCCAGAAAAATCCCAGTTCATCTTTTTGAGGTGAAATTTTTACACAGTATGCTCTATACAATTACAAAACTCCCGTATGTTCTGAGTTTTTTGATTTGAGTTGCAGAAGTGCCCCTAAAAAATTCTTTACTACCTGCTGTTCTGTTTTTCACAGATTCTGCCACGTTTTGTCTCTCCTTACTTATGCAAACCTTAAGCTTGCTTTTTCTTTGCAAAAACTTGTTGGCACTCTTGATAAACAGTAGCTCTTCAAGATTATCTTTATATCCAGTGGGGAAAAATATTTATTAAGGGTACTAACCTCTCTAATCAGCTTATGATGAGTTATGTATGAAGGGAGTTTTCAAGTGTGCGATGGAAGATGATGAAAGAAGATCCAGGAGTGTCAAGCGCTCAAGCTTGGGTATGCCCCCATGCATCCCCAACAAATATTCAAGGAGACTCAAGCGTCTAAGATTGGGGATGCCCCCGTGCATCCCCTTCTCCATCAACAATCATCAGTTCGTCCTTCGTCTCACTATATTTTTATCACTTCATGCGTTATGTGCTATGCTTGGAGCGTCTCGCTCTTAGGTTTTGTTTTTAGTTTTCTTTAGCTTTGCTTGCTGTTCATAACAAGTTAGATCCCTTCTTACTTTGTGTGGGAGAGAAACACGCTCCACTTTCAAAATTTAGAACACATCATAGGATTTTTCCTGCTTATCTTTCTGTTGTTGTGTGTTCTTTATCTTTTCATAGCTACTGCCTTGTTTAGTTTTAGTCTTAGTTTGTCTTTAACAAGAGCCTTGGCTTTTGTTTAGTTCGTTGCTGGAACTCTTTTTGGTTTTCATGTTTATCTTGTTAAAGAGAGTTGGTTGTTGCACTGAGTTGTGTCTTGTCTTGAAAGTAGGTAATTGAGGTTGCTATTTTCTTCTAGTAGTAACTTGCAATGGTTTTGAGGTATTGATGTGAGTAATGTTTGAACTTTTGGTGTCAAGAACTCTAGCCTATTAGTGATAGGTGTCGTATTTTGGGCAATCCGTGTTTATTTTCAAAACCTACAAAACTAGTTGAGAACTCTAGCTACTAGATGGATAACTACTCTGCTGAGGAGTCGAATATTAGAGAACACTCACGTACCATGAGTCGAGGATGCGCAAGGATAACCAAACCCCCATACACTCCTCCTCGGGGTACTTGTCTCTTTGTGAACCTCCTTATTAGATTGAGAGTTACCGATAATAAGTGCATGAGTTTTTCAGACTAATGTAAGTATTGAAAGTTGACACTTCCACCTTCCCATATTTTGCTAGCCTCTTCTGTACCGTGCATTGCCTTCTTCTCACTCCGAGAGTTGGTGTCCACCTTCGCCGGTACTTCCAAACCCTTGGCATGATACGCTCTGTCATCATAAGCCTCCTTTTAACTTTCCTCAAAACAGCCACCATACCTACCTATCAAGGCATTTCCGTAGCCTTTCCGAGTTACATTGCCATGCAACTTCCACCTCTTCATGACTTGATCTTCATGTCATACATGTTCCTGCTACACTGGCAGCGACATACATTGCATACATCATGTTATTTACATCTTCTTTATGATTTTGAGTACCTTGTAAAGTGTGAAAGATCTCCTTTACCTTCTTGTAAAATAGAGTGTTGCCCTTAAGTGAGGAAAAGATCCCAAAAGTGGACACATTAAAAGATCCCAAAGAGGACAAATGAGAGTTAAATAGAAAGAGCCATTGAGGCCACCAAAAAAATACAAAAAAATAGAAAAAAGAGAAAAAGAAATAAAAAGAGAGAAAGGGGCAACACTACTATCCTTTTAAGAGATCCACACTAGTACTCCCTTTATATCCTTGTACTCCATAGAGATGATCATTATGCATATAGCTATGTGGGGACCTTCACACTATAGAACTTGGCTTGCATATTCCAAGGATGAGCCTCCTCAAACGAGATCTAGGTCTTCATGAGCGAGCAAGTTAGATGCACCCCCACTATTTCCATTGGAGAGCTTCCTAGCTCGTATGTGTATCCGTTGCATGGCAATCCCTATTCCTCACATCATATCTATCATTTGGCATCTCTTGCCTATGATTGTCCTCATTGATGTGAGCCTTTCTCACCCTTTTTGTCTTCCTCCTCCGTATTTCTCTCTTTGCCATCCTAAGTGTCAACTCTCGTGCTTACGCTCATCCATTGCGTGAGTGCTCAAAATATCGAAAAGGAGTGGATCAAATTGACTTGTACCTGTCTAGTTGTCTGGGGACGAGTCAAGATAAGATTCCAAAGAAGACCGAGTGTGAAACTTTAGTAGATTGAGTTCTCAGCACAAAAATACTTTCTCTCGTATTCCCTATCCCCCTTCTTGCACGCAAACACCATTTGGAGACATTCGAGTCACGGACAGCGAGAGCTCTTGCACCTAATGTTCTTTTGTTACTTGTTTCAATGCTAATATAGACTCTTGCATGTTATGACTTGAATTGAATCTCTAACCTTGATTGCTTTACTTTTCAAAGTTCTTTTATGGTTGCTAGCATGTCACCACAGAAATTATGTTGTTATCATTTACCTACTCGAGGACGAGCAAGAATTAAGCTTGGGGATGTTGATACGTCCAAAACGTATCTATAATTTCTGCTTGCTCCATGCATGTTTTGTGTGATATTGCTATGATCTAGATACACTTTCATATACTTTTGATCATATTTGGACTAACCTATTAACTCAGTGCACCCCAGTGCCAGTTCCTGTTTTCTGTTGTTTTTCTATATCAGTTTTCCCCATATAAAAAGTGCCAGAAAAATTCGGGAAAATTCAGATAAAAAATCAGCGTGAAGGAAGCTTCACAAAGATCCCTGGAGGGGCCAGAGGGGAGCCAGGGGGCCCAGGCGGCCACACGGCGCGGCCCCACCCCTGGCCGCGCCAGGGGGTCGCCTAGGGCCCCTGGTCCACCTCTGGCTGCAACCTTTCGCCTATTTATTCTCCGTCACGGGGAAACTCCGAGGACAGAACCCTATTTCGCAAACTCGCCTATGTGCCGCCGCCGCCGCGCTTCCGACATCGGGAGCACCAGAAGACCTCTTCCCGGCACCCTGCCAGAGGGAGGATTGACCTCCGGGAGTCTCGTCTCCACCATGGATGCTCCCCGGATGTCTAGTGAGTAGTTTTCCTAGGACGATGGGTCCGTGATCAGTAGCTATGTGATGTTCTCCTCCCCTCTTTGATCTTCATTCTTTAGACCTCGTGAGCTGCCCTAAATGATCGAGGCACCTTTGTAATATTTCTGCTGTTGCTATGCTGAGTTTGATGGGATCTGATGGATTATGAGATTATGGTCAGATTGTGATAGAGTAATATATTTGGTTTTTATCTCTTATATTTTTGTTCCTAAGTAATTCTTGCATGTTCTCCGTTGCTGTTTATTGCTTTGGCCAAGTAGTAGGTAGTGACTCCAAGAGGGAACGTTGTGCTCGATTGTCGGTTCATGCCCCCCGATGACACGCTTGAGTGACAGAAACATGAGTCTAGGGGATGTGCTGTTGCCACAAGGGGGAAAACAACGGTGCTTGTAACCGCGGTTACAAGGATTGTTTACTTTACGCAAAGTGCTTTTTAATGCAGTTGTCTGTTGCTTTGGGTTTACACTTTGGGTGGGACTCGCAACTTAATACCAGCGAGATGTTCTGGATAGATATCTCAAGGTGGATGATTAGTAGTAGATGCAGTTGGATTTCGGTCTACTTATTTTGGCGTACTGCCTGTGCTTTTGAACCTCTTCCTTTCTTTTGTAGCAGAGTTAGCATTGCGGTGCGTTGATAATCCTGTCAATTGCCCTTCTGTAATTTGTTTACCTCGCATGGCAGTTTTATCGTCTTTTGGGAGAGAGACATCACTAGTGAACATCATGTATCCCAGTCCATATCCTTATTACTGTTTCCACGCTATCTTTACTTTATTGCTTTTACTTGCTATCATTATCCCTTGTGTTTTACCCTTTGTGAACTACAAGACCGGAGAGATTGACAACATCTCTGAACTTCTTTGGGAACAAAGTTATCTGTGTTTGTGTGCAGGTCCACGTCAGTCGCACCGCTGACACCTACTTATCATCTCTGGAGTCCTACTGGAGACAAACCTTGGTATCTTCACCGAGGGAAACTTCCTGCTGCGCTACATCTCCACCTTCCACTTGGGGTATCCAACGAAGGGCGAGAAGCCATCACACATCCGGGAAGCGTCCATGGTGGAGGGGAAGCTCCCGGAGGTCAATCCTCCCTCCGGCAGGGTGCCGGGAAGAAGGCTGTTGGCGCTCCCGATCTTGGAAGCGCGGCGGCGGCAGAACAAAGGTGAGATCGCGAAAAAGGATTCTGTCTTCGGGGGTTTCGTGACACGGAGAATAAAGAGGCGAAGGGGGGCAGCCAGGGGGCACCAGGGGTCCTGGCGCCCCCCTGGCGCAGCCAGACCCTAGGCCGCGCCAGGTGGCTCCCTGGGTCCCTAGTGGTGTACCTCTGGCCCCACCCAGGTGATTCCGGAAGGTTCCTTCACGCTGATTTTTTATCCGATATTTCCCGAATTTTTGGATCACTTTTAATATGCCCGAAACCAGAAATAGATAAATAGAAGAAAACAGGAATTGGCACTGTGGTGCATTGAGTTAATAAGTTAGTCCAAATATGATCAAAAGTGTATGAAAGTGTATCTAGATTATAGCAATATCACACACAACATGCATGGAGCAAGCAGAAATTATAGATACGTTTGGGACGTATCACGCCCGCGGACTCCTCCGACTGCGCCGAAGGCATACCTCGCCGAGTGCACGACTGTAGCCGCCCCTGAGCCGAGCTCCTTCTCTGATTGCGGCTCCCTGAGCTCCTCCTCCCTGAGCCGGTGGCCGTGCCAAGCTGCGCCCCCGTGCTCCGAGTTGCTCCCATCCCACGCCAAGCCACCTCCCCTCCATCGAGCTCGTCGCTCCTCCCCGGGGTGGTTGCGCCACCGAATCGGCCCGCGCCGGGCTCCTTCTCACCCATCTCCCGCGACAAGGCCCGCACCGAGCTGCGCCTCCATGTGGCCCGAGCGACCCCTCCGTCCGACTGTGTGACGCGCGCATCCGGCCGTGCCTAGCTGCCGACTCTGTCCGGCCGGTTGCCGTGCGTGGGCCGTGCCTATTTTCCCTACGCGGGCTGGAGCAGAGAAAGATAGAGAAAAATAAGTTGAGAGAAAGAGCGACCGATCTAAAAAAATCCCAGGTCGGCAGGAGAAATGTAGGCCGTTGGTGCTACGTTGAGAGCTAGCTGCGTTCGGGGCCGATTTGGATAATTAGAGAGAAAGAGAGAGAGTTCGTAGGCTACGGACTGGGCCGATTGTGCCAGCTCGGCCAGCCGACTTCCTGATGGCTTCTCGCCCCTCATTGGTTACCCCAAGTGGAAGGTTTGAGATGCAGTGCGACAGCAAGTTTCCCTCGCTGAAGATACCAAGGTTATCGAACCAGTAGGACTCAGGAGATACAAGTAGGTGGCAACGTCGCCAAAAATTGCTTCCTGACTAGGGTGTTGTCGTGGACCTGCACACAGCAACAAATAACTTTGCTCCCAACGAGTACAGAGGAGTTGTCAATTCCTTCGGCCTTGTCGTTTACAAAGGATCAATGCAAGAGATAAAAGGTGCAAAGGAAAGTAAAAGCTGAAAGTAAATTGAGGGTGTGAAAAATAATGTGAAGATGGATCGGGGTTCCGTGATTTTCACTAGTGATGTCTCTCTCCCAAAAGACGATAAAAGTGCTAGCGAGGTAAACAAATCACAGTTGGGCAATTGACAGGATTATGAAGGCACCGCAATGCTAACTATGTTGCAAAGAAAGGAAGGGCTCAAAAGAAATGGGAAGTACGCCAAGGTAAGTAGACCGAAATCCATCTGCATGTACTACGAATCATCCACCTTGAGATATCTATCCAGAACGTCTCGCTGGTATTAAGTTGTGAATCCCACCCAAAGTGTAAACTGAAAGCAACAGACAACTGCATTAAAAGAACTTTGTGTAAAGTAAACAATCCTTGCACCCGCAGGTACAAGCACCGTTGTTTTATCCCTGGTGGCAACAGCACATCCCCTAGTCTCATGTTTCTGTCACTCAAGCTAGACATCAAGGGGCTGAACCCACAATCGAGCATAACGCTCTCTCTTGGAGTTGCAAATAAAATACTTGGCCAAAGCAAATACCGCAAAGGAGAACATGCAAGAATTTACTCAAGAACAAAATATAAAAGAGAAGAACCAAATATATTACTCATCACAATCTGAACATAGTCTCATAATCCATCAGATCCCAACAAACTCAGCATAGCAACAGCAGAAATTAGATAGATGCCTCGATCATGTGAGGCAGCTCACGAGGACTCGAAAGTGGAAGCACAAAGGGGGGAGAGATTCATCACATAGCTACTGGTCACGGACCCATGGTCCAAGGGAAACTACTCACGGTACATACGGGAGGCGTCAATGGCTATGGATGGTCTCCCGAAGGAGGTTCCTCCTCCCGGCAGGGTGCCAGGGCAGATTCTCCAGGCAGCCCCGATCTTGAAACGGCGGCGGCGGCTGTACAGAGGGGAGTTCGCGAGAAAGAGATCGATATTAGGGGTTTCTACCCCGAGGGGTAAATATAGGCGAAGGAGGCGTCGAGGGGACCCACGAGGCAGTCAGGAGGGTCCCTGGCACGGCCCAGGGTGGGGCCGCGCCACCTGCCCTCCTGGCTTCCTAGTGGTGGCCCCCCTTCCCTCTCTTGGTGATTCCGAAAGCTTCTGTTGCGCTGATTTTTTATATATTTTCCCGGAAAACTTGAAATACAAAAAACATCAGAAAACAGAAACTGGCAACTGGGTGCACTGAGTTAATAGGTTAGTCCAAATAGATTCAAAAGTGTATGAAAGTTCAAGCAAAACATGGCAAAGTCACAGAAAACATGCATGGAGCAAGAAGAAATTATAGATACGTTTGGGACGTATCACTGCCCAGCTCAAAAAAAAAAGAGGTCGGATGTGATCTATTGGACCAGCTGCGACAAGAGAAACGTGTGAGCCGATTTCTCAGTAGTTCGGCTGGAGCCAGGCCGATTGCGCATGCCAGACTGCGATTGCATTTGCGCCTGTTTGGCCATCTGGCTGCAAAAAAAGATTTGATTGCGCTGTGCATTGGCCGATTGCACGGGGTATCTGGCTGAGGAAAAAGAAGATTGTGCGGTTGTGTCCCAGATGGTATGCCATCTTCCTGGAGCGTCCACAGGAGAAAAGTTCCCGACTCGTCGAGTCACCCAGAGGCTCGGAGGACAAGCCTGCCGAGTGACCCGTCTGCTACAACAAGAGAAGACCCTCCGGATGACTCACCAAGTCACCCGGAGGGTACACCTTCACCCAGTGGGTGTTCCAGCTACGCCAAAGATTGAAATGTGAGTCTTCAATCAGATATAGCTTATCATAGCAAGCATGCTGGATGAACCTGAGTAGTCTTCGGGGGTTATCTCCGTGTTATTTACAGTTGGCTGCATGCTCGGTCGGGGACCGGCTGCCTCCGGGAAAACTGGATAAACCAAATCGTTATTTCCCACAGACTGATTAGTAGTATGTAGGATACCACAGGCTCACTCTTCAAGCCAGCTGCAGACCGCAGGTCGGCTATAATGCTGGTAAGAGAAAAATCTGAAGGTCACCGCATGAACAACGTCCGAAGAGAAAACAGCTTGGGCGACCCGATCGCTTTCCTTTTTAGAAGTTTGCTCAGTTGAGTTTTCTCCCCAAAGTCTAAGTACTGTATACTATATATCGCGACCCACTCTTTGATCCAGATGTAGATCGCAGGTCAGCTGTAATGCTGGCGAGAGCAAAAGCCAACGGGTGACCAAAGGGCTCGAGCTAAGCCGAGTCGGCCTCCCGCTGCACAATCTACACTTCAGAAAAATAATGAATATTTGATATATCTTCACTTACCAACTATATCTTATGCATCATCGTTTCCGGGGGAAAACTGTTGAGACCCTCGACGCCATCGACTGCAACAGATACAGGAGAAGATCCGAGCCGACTGCACGCAGTCGGGCTGAATCTCGGGGGCTACACCCAGTGGGTGCACTGGCGCGTGATAACCCACAACTGCAGGGGTTCGAGATAGTCTTCGCAGGTAAGAATAACCCAATTTGTAGATTCAACTCAAGGGGAGCAAAAGAATACCCACAAGCTTTGACAGTGGAGTTGTCAATTCCATCGCACCTGAGATACACTTACTTGCAACAAGATATGAATAGTAACTGCAATATGGAAGTGATGGTGGCAACGGAAATAGTGGCGGTGAAACAGCGAAAGTAAAACAGCAAAAGCAAACAACTAGTAACCAGCAGAATTAAAAACACTGTAGGCTAGGGAGATGGATGGTTGGGTGCTGCATGGATGAGATACATCATGTATTTAACTTGGGGCAAGGCACAAAGAAAAGCAATGATCATCTGGGCATATATCAAACACTAGGCAAGTATCCCACAGGTAGTTGTACGTGCTTGCAATAAGAACTTGAACAACATCTTTTGTCCTACCATCCCGCTACGAACGGGGCCAAAAGGAACTTATGGAGATTAAGATGCTCCTGTCCCAAGCTGAACAAAGAATTAACAAACAATGGATACAAGGAATCCTCAAACTATAGTCCATCCCCTTTTGTGTCCCAAGTTGTCACCTTTGGGATCGCCGGTTCCGGACTATAACAGGTGCATACAACTCGTAGATAGGATCAAGAACACAAATATATTCATGCAAACACATAGGGTTCAGATCTGAAAACATGGCACTCGGGCCCAAAGTGACAAGCATTAAGAGCAACAAGTTGAAGCAAAGATGATACACACCAATCTAGATGATAGGCAACATGCCCCCAACAATCTGATAAACTATTACATGATCTAGCTCATCCAATCCCTACCATCCCCTTATCCTACAACAGGGAATTACTCACACATGGAAGGAGAAGTCATGGACGGAGGATGGAGTGGTGATGATGATGACGATGGCGATGATCTCCCCTCACCGGAGGCCAAAACATCCTCCAGATTAGCCCCCCTCCCCCCCCCCCCCGGAGAAGAACAGAGGGTGGCGGTGGCTCCGCGAAGAGAATTGGGAAAACGACTTCTGTTTTGGGGTTTTCTCGCCATGGGAATAAATAGGAGGCAAAGAAGGGCACCAGAGGGGGCAGGACTCTCCCAGGCGGCCTCCTGGCGCGGCCAGGGGTGGGGACGCGCCAGCAGGGCGCCTGGGACCGCCCTGGCTGCCCTCTGGCCCCACTTCTGGTATACTGGTCCTTCGGGTGCGTGAATTTTCTGTGATTTTTCCTGGAATTTTCCGAGACACCTAAAAATCCATTTTCCTGCACACAATAAAACCATACAAACAGCTCGGCTGAAAACATCGTTAGTCCGGGTTAGTTTCGTCCAAATCATGCAAGAATGAGGGCAAAACAATAGCAAAAGTGTTTGGAAAAGTAGATACGTTTGAGACGTATCAACTCCCCCAAGCTTAGCATATTGCTTGTCCTCAAGCAATTCAGTTCAACGAACTGAACGCGACAAAGAAAACTTTGACAAACTCTTTTGCTTCATTAGATGTATATAAGCATGTACTAATAAAAAGAGTCCACAAGGTATTGAAACAATGCTATAAGGACAATGCACGAAGCAATCCTTCTGTCATGTGAACAATCACAAACAACTAAAAGTAAATAATATGCTACTGAAAATCAAAACAAGATTACAATGCACATAGCTTGAACATATTAGAGTGGTATCTCACTAGCCTCCATGAGTGAAGCAAAACATAAATGCAGAAACTCCTCCGGAGTTTTAAAGGAGACTAGAACTAAAAACTTCAGAATAAGTAATACCACAATCATACAGAAGACAATGTAGTACTTTGGGACAATGCACATTACACTCAGAATGACAATTATGCTCTCATAGTTGGTCCTTTGAAGAAAGAAGGTGGAGACTCTCGAACCGTGGATTTTGATGGCAAGGTTGAAAACCCGTGGCTGGAAGCAAAGACTAAACATGTACCAGAGCTCTTGGTTTTGAAAACAGAGATAAAAAGTAATTGGGAGGTGCATGATTCGTCAACGAATGCTAGTATACAACCCAATCACTTATTATGCTAGACATGTTTCGAGGAACGGCTCCCAAGATGGGGACGATCACATACCCTTAATCTCCTTTGTTTATCACTACCAAAGTTTTCTGATTTCTCATAAACAAAGCATGAAGGAGGGTTTGTTGGTTGTGATTATCTTTTGTGAGCTGGGCGCACTCATGCCAGTCCCTCCTCGTATTAGGGGTTTGCAGATTAGACATGCAATCCCGGGATAAAACATGTCTAACATAAGAAGATCATGAATTACCTACTACTTCCTCATGAGCTAAAGCAGAGGCACAACACAGGAGTGTATTTGAACAATTTCGAGATGGTACAAGAAAGTCTTCGTTAGGATGGCCGGTAAATACCACATAGGAAGGTATGGTGGACTCATATGGAATAACCGGTTTCAAGGATTTTGGATGCACAAGCAGAATTCCGCTTAGTGCGAGCAAAGGCTAGCAAAAGACTCGGAAGCGACCAACTAGAGAGCAATAATGGTCATAATAATGCAGAGCGACAAAGCAACATTGAGTTGGGCATGAAAGTGATATAACTATTCTGAAATTCATAGATCATCAAGGCGCATCAGAATTTTTAGTCTTAAACATGTGTAAGCATGTGCCAAGTCAATCCAAGAATTCTCCAAAGGGAAATACCACTTCAGTATGCCAAACCATGAACAATGCAATGCATGTAAATCCTTTCAACAACACATTATGTACCCTAGCTATTTGAGATCAGGCACAAGGAAAGCATGAACCACTGGGAAAGCATTGTAAACATAACACTATGTCGCTACAAGCTGGTCTCTAAATCTGAAGTACAAGCATATGTACAAAAGTAGAAACAAAAAGAGTTCATACCGGTTTTCCTTGTTGCATCCCTTTCGTCGATCTTCGTCATTACTGCCTTGTCACTTGCACGATCGAACGTAGGAAAATATAATCAAGTGAAAATTCCATCACGGACTCGAGCTGAACTCTGCAACAAAGCAAACTAAAGAGAGAAAAGAAATCTTTTTGGATTTTTCAAAGGTTAAACGGAAGAAAAAGAAAGAGAAAATCTTTTTGTTGTTTTTGCAAAGAAAGAATCAAAGAAGAACAGGCAAAAACTTCGAAAAGATCAAAACGAACAATCATAAAACGGATATTACAATGGAAAAAGGGAGAAGGACACGTACTCCCCCAAGCTTATGCTTTTGGCCTAAGTTGGTATCTGCTACTGTGGTCCCCAGGAGCCTCTAGCTCCAGGGTAGTACTGGTGTGTCCATGGGTCGTACGGGGCTTTAGGTGCATAGACCGAAGTCCTGGGATCCTCCCACGAAGAAGGCTCCGTGCTCCAAGTGGAAGAAGACCCTTCATCCCACTGGGTAACTGGCTCCTCCTTCTCATCATGCACAACCCCCTCCATGGGGTTATGGAACTGCTGTTGGGCCATGAACTCATCGAACTGGATGACGTTGAAGGACCATCCGTTCCTGCGATTAGAATCAAACCAAAAAGGAGCAGGTAGACGGATCTCCCGAATATCGATTAGTCCAAACCTCAGAATATAAATAAGGTTACCAAACTCGGAAGTCCTGGTAACACATTCATGCCTCTTCATAGCAGCAAGGTCAAAGCTTATAAAAGGAAAAGGCTCATCATCAGGATGTGGGGTGCGCTCAAGAGACTCAAGAATAAGTGTGGCGTAAACGCCACCAAAGAGATCTCCCTTGTTGCCATTAAGGGCAAGTCGGCGAGCAATCAAGGCACCCACATTATACGTAGTTTCCCCTGAGAGGGCATTTGCCAGGATAGAAATATCCGGCGCAGAACTGGTGCTCGTCTTGTCACGAGCTAATACCCCTCTAGCAATATAATATGCAAAATACCTGAGCTGGGGAAACAAGATGCTGGAAATTTTTGAACGTCGGATATCCCTTGTATCCTGGCTTTAAAGAGAGTTGAAGAGCGTTCTCAGGTCGGTGGGCTGAGTGTTCATCTTTGCCATCCGTCCAACGTTCAGCACACCTATTATTTCACAAAATCTTTCCAAAGACATGGTCAAAAGATCATTGTAAATTTTAAACTCAATAAAACCAGCATCATGGTTATATCTAAAACTGTTAATAAAACAGGAGGTGAGTTTACGATATTGAGTAACACGGCATGTTGCAAGCCGTGTCAAACCTGCATTAGCACAAAGGTGATCAAACTCCTCCTTAATACCTGTCGCTTCAAGAAAATCGTTGCACGGAAACATCATTGCCTGTGCTGGACTTGTATCTTCCAGCAACTCCAGGGGCACAACATCTTCATTGTAGATCACCCTACCAGCTGAGGATGAAGCTGCAACTCTAGTTACTCTATCAGTATGCTCGGGCTTCTTCTTCCCAAGCCATTTTTTTGCTTTTCCTAATAAACTCATTTCTGAAATTTTTGACAATTCATAAAAACAAGGATTTAAGAAAAACGAGTTGGGGCAAACTACTCTACTCACTTCTCTAAGTCATAAACTTGCATCAAAACTCGGAAAATAAATGTCTCTACATGCTTGCAAGCTCATATGAACAGCACCAAGAGCTACTAAATACTCACTAATGAAGCCACCAATCAAATATCTAATTGGAGGGGTGGAGGAGTCACATACCAGGGAGTATTTGCTCAAAATCTCATCTCAAATGATAGGCTGTAGAGAGAGATCGAAAATCGCCTCCAAGAACAGCAAGAATGCTAGGGGAAGTGCAGAACTCGTGTTTTTGGAGATAAAGAGAGATAGAGGAGGAAGACTCACCTGGAGATGCAGCCTATGGGCCCCAGGCGCCCTGTGGGCGCGGCTAGGGGGCAGGTCACGCCAGCTGGCCGCCTGGGCCACTGATGGCCCCCCTTGGTCAGCCCCAGGTGCCTCTGGGTCACTCCCGGCATGGAAATTTTTATTTTTATTTTTCTGGAATTTTTCTGACAACTTCACTGTTGAAAAAATTTTGAGGTTCAAAAAGCTGCAAAACTTTCTGAAAACTTGAAATAGTGGTTAGCTACGTGAAGCTTCAAAAATATAAAACTTTGGACCAGCAAGAAAGATAAAGCTAAAAGAAATGCACACATAACAACCTCTACTTTTTACTTATATAAAACTCATTTAATAGCAAGGTTGATCAAGTCCTACTACTAAACAAGCAATACATAGAGAAAAAAGTTTCACTTACTATGAAGCATTCATGGTACCTTCACTTTAATGGATATTGTCCCCACCATTATGGTTTTGTATTTGTGGTGCACATGTAGAGGACAATTCCAATCACCAATCTTCACGGTCTCGATATTCTCTATAGAGTTGAGGCCATGCTTTTTGTCAGCCTTCTTCGGAAAATACACCGTGTGTTCTTTATCATTCACATTAAAAGTAGCCTTTCCTTTATTGCAATCAATAATAGCACTTGCGGTGTTAAGAAAAGGTCTAGCAAGAATAATAGACATGCTCCCATTCTCGGGCATGTCAAGCACAACAAAATCAGTAAGGATCAAACAATTAGCAACTTCAACGGGAACATCCTCACAAATACCAATGGGAACGATTGTTGACTTGTCAGCCATATGAAGAGAGATATATGTACGGATTAGTTTCTCTAAACAAAGCCTTTGTAAAGAGAGAAAGGCAAACACTCACTCCTGCTCCAAGATCACATAAAGAAGTCTTGACATAATTATTCTTTATGGAGCAAGGAATGGTGGTATACCTGGATCACCAAGCTTCTCAGGAATCTTGCCACTAAAGGAGTAGTTAGCAAGCATAGTAGATATTGCTTCATTAGGAACTTTTCTTTTATTAGTAACGATATCTTTCATGTATCTCGAATAGGGAGGTAACTTAATAGCATCGGTCAAATGGATTTGAATAAAAAGAGGTTTCATCCACTCACAAAACTTGTTGTAATGCTCTTCTTCTTTAGTTTTGAGAGACTTACCTCGAAAGGGCATGTGTTTCTGTACCCATGGTTCTCTTTCCTTCCCATGTCTTCTTGCGATGAAGTGTTCTCTAGTGTATTTCTTGCGTTTGTCGGGTGCTTCTTCTTCTCGAACTTCGGGTGGATCATTCTTTTCACCATCCTTTTCAGGCTCAGCACCGTCTTCAGTCTCAGCATCGTAGGTAGATATACTATTTGGATCAATAGAAAGCTCTTCACTTGCAATTGGATCATTGGAGTTGTCTGCTTCTTTGTGCTTCTTCTTCTTCTTCGGAGAACTAACAATTTCTTATTCCTGCATTTGAGAATCTTGCTCGATTCTCTTCGGATGCTCCTCTGGATAGAGAGGATCTTGAGTGCTAGTTCCACCTCGGGTTTTAATCCCGAAGGCATGTATATCTTGTTTGGCATTGTTAGGAAGCAAATATTTTTGCACATTAGAAATTTGTTCAAGCTGAGTTTGAACCATATGAAAATGCTTCACAAGACATTTAACATCATTAACTATTCTACCTAGAACATCAAGCAAGCTTTTGATAGCAAGGGAATTATCATGCAACTGACTTTGTATCCTCTCATTAAAGTGACTTTGCTTCATAATAAAATTATCAAGCTCATCTAAACATTGAAATCTAAAAGAGAGTGTACCTCTACCATAGGAGGGTGAGTGGTGGGCTCACACAATTTCTCAATAGGGGGTAGATTCTTGACGTCTTCAGTTTTAATACCCTTCTCTTTATTAGACTTCTTTGCTTCTTGCATATCTTCAGGGCTTAGGACGAGCATGCCCCTCTTTTTTGGTGGTGGAGGTGGTTCAGGGACGGACCAATCTTCGTGGTTCTTGGCAATCTTTCCCATTAATCCTTCTGCATCGTCCGGTGTTCTTTTCCTGAAAACACAACCACCACAACTATCCAAATAGGATTTTGATTCATCAGTTAGACCAGCATTGAATATATCAATTAATTCATTCTTAGGGACTCCATGTACCGGTCTAGCTTGGATCAGATTGCAATACCTCCCTCAACCTTTAGGGAGGTGCTCACCCTGCAACGGTTTAAAGTTATAAATTCTTTGTAAAGCAGCATGTTGCATATGAGCAGGAAAGTACTTATCAACAAAAGAGTGAGTTAAGTCTTGAGGACTCTTAATGGAACCACATGGTAGTGCATCATACCATGCTTTAGCACCTTCCTTCAAAGAGAAAGGAAGAAGCTTAGTAACATAAAAGTTTCGTATCTTTTCATCCATAGTAAACAGGCCACCCAACTCAGTGAGTTTGGTCAGGTGTGCAATAGCATCATCATTTTCTCTGCCATAAAAGGGGTCAGCTTCAACTATAGATATAAGTGAAAGATCAACAGATAAATTATAATCAGGATCACTGATGCATATAGGAGATGTAGCAAATTCAGGATTAGGAACGGTCTTGTTCTTCAGGGAGTGTTTTTCGAGAAGCTTCTTAATAGCACCGGGGTCAGAGTCGACAAACTATGTTAGCTCCCTGCATAAATCATCATCAAGCATAATATAATCATCCTCAAGGAGTCTCTCCTTGAGTTTACTCAAATCGGGATAATCATAAGTTCCACCAATAGGGTAGCGAGTAACAGGAATTTCAATTCCAGATTTTTTTGCAGCAGCGATCTGTTTCTCAAGAGCGTAACCAAGTGAACCAATATCATCAAGAGTAGTAGAAGCATCATCAAAAGTATCGGACATAGTAACGGATTCAGTAGAAGCATCATGTGGTGGAGGTCAAGCAAACTTACTCATAACTGAAGGTGAATCAAGTGTAGCACTAGTGTTCAGAACAGTACCTTTTCTTGTACGGGATGGTAAGATCGGAACCTTGGGATATTCTTTCTTACCCATAGCGGATAAATTGCAGCAGGTAAAATGCTTCAGGTAGACTTGTGAATAAATCTATGATCCCCGGAAATGGCGCCAGAAAACAGCCTTGATAACCCACAACTGCAGGGGATCGAGATAGTCTTCGCAGGTAAGAATAACCCAATTTATATATTCGACTCAAGGGGAGCCAAAGAATACCCACAAGCTTTGACAGTGGAGTTGTCAATTCCACCGCACCTGAGATACACTTACTTGCAACAAGATATTAATAGTAACTGCAATATGGAAGTGATGGTGGCAACGGAAATAGTGGCGGTGAAACAGCGAAAGTAAAACAACAAAAGCAAACAACTAGTAAGCAGCAGAATTAAAAACACTGTAGGCTAGGGAGAAGGATGGTTAGGTGTTGCATGGATGAGATACATCATGTATTTAACTTGGGGCAAGGCACACAGAAAAGCAATGATCACCTGGGCATATATCAAACATTAGGCAAGTATCCCACAGGTAGTTGTACGTGCTTGTAATAAGAACTTGAACAACATCTTTTGTCTTACCATCCCGCTACGAACGGGGCCAAAAGGAACTTATGGAGATTAAGGTGCTCCTGTCATAGAGCACCGGAACAAAGCATTAACAGTCAATGGATACAAGGAATCATCAAACTATAGTCCATCCCCTTTGGTGTCCCAAGCTGTCACCTTTGGGATCGCCGGTTCCGGACTATAACAGGTGCATACAACTCGTAGATAGGATCAAGAACACAAATATATTCATGCAAACACATAGGGTTCAGATCTGAAAACATGGCACTCGGGCCCAAAGTGACAAGCATTAAGAGCAACAAGTTGAAGCAAAGATGATACACACCAATCTAGATGATAGGCAACATGCCCCCAACAATCTGATAAACTATTACATGATCTAGCTCATCCAATCCCTACCATCCCCTTTGCCTACAGCAGGGAATTACTCACACATGGAAGGAGAAGTCATGGAGGGAGGATGGAGTGGTGATGATGATGACGATGGCGATGATCTCCCCTCACCGGAGGCCAAAACAGCCTCCAGATTATCCCTCCCGGAGAAGAACAGAGGGTGGCGGCGGCTCCGCGACGAGAATTGGGAAAACGGCTTCTGTTATGGGGTTTTCTCGCCATGGGAATAAATAGGAGGCAAAGTAGGGGACCAGAGGGGAGAGGACCCTCCCAAGAGGCCTCCTGGCGCGGCCAGGGGTGGGGCCGCGCCAGTAGGGCGCATGGGGCCCCCTGGCTTCCCTCTGGCCCCACTTCTGGTATACTGGTCCTTCGGGTGCGTGGATTTTTTGTGATTTTTCCTGGAATTTTTTGAGACACCTAAAAATCCATTTTCCTGCACACAATAAAACCATATAGACAGTTGTGCTGAAAACATCATTAGTCCGGGTTAGTTTCGTCCAAATCATGTAAGAATGAGGGCAAAACAATAGCAAAAGTGTTTGGAAAATTAGATACGTTTGAGACGTATCAGCGCGCCCCCACCGGAAAGAAGTTGCACCAAGTGCAATCATCATCGATCTACACCGACAAGGAAGAACAAGGAAGAAGCCCCCCGGATGACTCTTCGAGTTACTCGGAGGCTCGGAGGCTACTGTCGGGGGAATGACCCCCCGGTAGGGTCAAGAAGAGGAAACAAGTTTTCAGAACATCAGGCGCCGATTGCGCCCTTAGTTCAGCTCGGCGCTCGACGATTGCGCGCCAGCTCGGCCTCCCGTTGACTGCTCCGCGCCAAATGCACTCTAGCTCAGCCGCCTGCCGACTGCTCTATGTTGGTTGCTCGCTGGCGGTTGCCCGCGCACCCAGCTGTCGGTTGCCCGCAACTCGACTGCCAGGAAGTCAACCGAGGGGTCCCGTCGACAAGACGAGATAAAGCTAGAGAAGACAAGTGAAAGACATCTCTAGTCATGTCAGGAATAGTGTAGTTAGGCCATTGTGGGTCTTGTCCCCCCGTGCCCCCCCCTTTTTGTCCCCTTGCTCCCTCTCTCCCTCACCCCCTTGTCCCCTTGGGCCTTCCTATATAAAGGCACCAAGGTGCATCACGGTAAGGGGGGGAGCAAGCCGTGAGCACTCACACACAGTACCAGCTAGCTCACTCATCCATCCATCCAAGTAGCAGCGCCACTAGCTAGCTCCCACACTAGTTCATCTCGGCCATGAGCAGTGTAGATAGAGGAGATACAACTCCAGGAGCACATTTGTACAGATATAGGCCTATAGTCCAGACAGGCAGGAGTAGGGGTTTTATCTCTACGGAGAGCCCCGAACCTGGGTACCTCGCCGTGTGCTTGTGCCTAGACCCGTTCCGGAGCGCCAACGCACGCACATTGTTCCCCCACTTTAGCCATCCCCACGGCATCTGTCGTTCACATATCGACGACATGATGTCTCTCTCCCAAAAGATGATAAAGCTGCTATGCGAGGTAAACAAATCACAGCTAGGCAATTGATACGATTACGGGTGTAAACCAATGCTAACAATTCTACAAAGAAAGGAAGAGGCTCAAAAGCATGGGCGGTACGCAAAAATAAGTAGACCGAAATCTAACTGCATCTACTACTAATCATCCACCTTGAGATATCTATCCGGAACATCTCACTGGTATTAAGTTGCGAGCCCCGCCCAAAGTGTAAACCCAAAGCAACAGATAACTGCATTAAAAGAACTTTGCGTAAACTAAACAAAACTTGCAACCGTAGTTACAAGCAACGTTGTTTCCCCCTTGTGTCAACAACACATCCCCTAGACTCATGTTTCTGTCACTCAAGCTAGTCATCAGGGGGCATGAACACCCAATCATACATAACGCTCACTCTTGGAGTCACTACCTACTACTTGGCCAAAGCAATAAACAGCAACGGAGAACATGCAAGAATTACTCAAGAAAAATAATATAAAAGCTAAGAACGAAATATATTACTCAATCACAATCTGAACATAGTCTCATAATCCATCATATCCCAACAAACTCAACATAGGAACAACAGAAAGAATTACATATGTTCCTTGGTCAAGTAGGGAAGCTCACAAGGTCTAATCCATGAAGAACAAAGAGGGGAGGAGAACATCACATAGCTACTGATCATGGACCCGTGGTCCAAGGTGGACTACTCACGGATCATCCGGTAAGCGTCCATGGTGGAGGAGAAGCTCCCGAAGGTCAATCCTCCATCCAGCAGGGTGCCGGGAAGAGGTCTGCTGGCACTCCCGATCTTGGAACCGCGGCGGCGACGAAACAGAGGCGAGATCGCGAAAAAGGGTTCTCTCTTCGGAAGTTTCCCGTGACGGAGAATAAATAGGCGCAGGGGGCAGCCAGGGGTCCAGGTGGCCCCCTGGCACGGCCCCACTCCTGGCCGCGCCGAGAGGGCACCTGGGGCCCTAGTGGGTCCCCTTTGTGCCCTCCTCGGTGATTCCCGAAGCTTCCGAAGCGCTATTTTTTTATTGTATTTTCCCAGAATTTTTGGAGCATTTTTAATACGGGGGAAACCTGAAATAGAAAAACAACATAAAACAGTAACTGACACTGGGGTGCAATGAGTTAATAAGTTATTTCTAATATGATCAAAAGTGTATGAAAGTGTATATAAAGCATAGCAATATCACACAAAACATGCATGGAGCAAGCAGAAATTATAGATACATTTGGGACGTATCAACATCTCCAAGCTTAATTCCTACTCGTCCTCGAGTAGGTAAATGATAACAAGCATAATTTCTGTGGTGACATGCTAACAACCATATAAGAACTTTGAAAGTAAGGCAATCAAGGTATGTAATTCAATTCAAGTCACAACAAGAAAGAGTCTATATTAGCATTGAAACAAGAAACATAAGAACATAAAGGTGCAAGAGCTCTAGTTGTCTGTGACTCGAATGTCTCCAGATGGCGTTTGCGTGCAAGAAGTGGGAGATGGGAATACGAGATAAAAATAATTATTTGTTGAGAACTCTATCTACTAAAGTTTCACACTTAGTCTTCTTTGCAATCTTATCTTGACTCGTCTCCAGACCACTAGCCAGGTACAAGTTAATTTGATCCACTCCCTTTCGATATTTTGAGCACTCATTCAATGGATGAGCGTAAGCAGGAGATTTGACACTTAAGATGGCAAAGAGAGAGATATGGTGGAGGAGGAAGACAAAAAGGTGTGAAAGGCTCACATCAATGAGAAAAATCATAGGCGAGAGAAGGCCAAATGATAGATATGATGTGAGGAGTAGGGATTGCCATGCAACGGATGCTCATATGAGCTAAGAAAAGCTCTCCAATGGAACTAGTGGGGATGCATCCAACTTGCTCGCTCAAGAAGACCTAGAGATCGTTTGAGGAGGCTCATGATTGGCATATAGAAGCCAAGTTTTATAGTGTGCAGGTCCCCACATAGCTATATGCATATATGATCATCTCTATAGAGCACAAGGTATAAGAGGGAGTACGAGTGTGGATCTTTCAAAAGGAATAGTAGTGTTGCCCCCTTCTCTCTTTTTATTTCCTTTCTCTTTTTTCTATTTTTTGTATTTTTTTGGTGGCCTCAATGGCTCTTTCTATTTAACTATTGTTTGTCTTCTTTGGGATCTTTTAATCTGTCCTCTTTGGGATATATTCCTTACTTAAGGGCAACACTCTATTTTACAAGAAGTATAGAAGATCTTCACACTTTACAAAAGTACTCAGCACAAAGAAGATGTAGCTATCATGGTGTATGAAAATGTATGCCTCTTCCAGTGTAGCAGGAAAATGTATGACATGAAGGTCAAGTCATGAGAAGGTGGATGTTGCATGGCAATATATCTCGGAAAGGCTATGGAAATGCCTTGATAGGTAGGTATGGTGGCTGTTTTGACGAAAGATATAAGGAGCTTTATGATGACAGAGTGTATCATGCCAAGTGTTTGGATGCACCAGCAAGGTGGACGCCAACTCTCGGAGTGAGAAGAGGGCAATGCACGGTACCGAAGAGGCTAGCAAATATGAGGAGGTGGAAGTGTCAACTTTCAATAATTACATTAGTCTGAAAAACTCATGCACTTATTATCGGTAACTCTCAATCTAATAAGGAGGTTCACAAAGAGACAAGTACCTCGAGGAGGAGTGTATGGGGGTTTGGTTATCCTTGTGCATCCTCGACTCATGGTACGTGAGTGTACTATAATATCCGACCCCTCCAAAGATTAGTGATCCATCTAGTAGCTAGAGTTCTCAACTAGTTTTTGTAGTTTCTGAAAATAAACACGGATTTCCCAAAATACGACACCTATCACTAATAGGCTAGAGCTCTTGACACCAAAAGTTCAAACATTACTCACAACAATACCTCAAATCTAGTGCAAGTTACTACTACAACTAAATAGCAACCTCAATTACCTACTCAAAGTCAAGACAACTCAGTGCAACAACCACCTCTCTTAACAAGATAAACATGAAAACTAAAGAGAGTTCCAGCAACAAACTAAACATGAAAACTAAAGAGAGTTCCAGCAACAAACTAAACTAAAGTTCTTGAAAAAGATAAACATGAAAACTGAGAGCTAAACATGGCAGCAGCTACGAAAATATAAAGAACAGACAACAAAAGAAAGATAAGCATGAAAATCCCATGATGTGTTCTAGTTTAAAGTGGAGCGTGTTTCTCTCCCAAACAAATAAAGCTGGGTTCTAACTTGTTATGAACAGCAAAACAAAGCTAAATAAAACTAAAAAGTAAACCTAAGAGCGAGACGCTCCAAGCATAGCACATAACGCATGAAGTGATAAAAATATAGTGAGACGAAGGATGAAATGATGATTGTTGATGGAGAAGGGGATGCACGGGGGCATCCCCAAGCTTAGACGCTTGATTCTCCTTGAATATTTATTGGGTATGCATGGGGGCATCCCCAAGCTTGAGCGTTTGATACTCCCGGATCTTCTTTCATCATCTTCACTCACACACTTGAAAACTCCCTTCATACATAACTCATCATAAGCTGATTAGAGAGGTTAGTACCCTTAATAAAATAATTTTCCTGTACTAGAAATAAAGATTTTCTTGAAGGGCTACTGTTTCTCAAGATTGCCAAAAAGTTTTTGCAAATAAAAAGCTAGCGCAAGTCTTGCAAAAGTGAGGAAAGGCAAAACGTGGCAGAATCTGTGAAAAACATACCAGAAGGTAGTAAATAAATTTTTTGGGGTACTTCTGCAACTCAAATCAAAAAACTCAGAACAGACGCTCGAAATTCAATTGTATAGAGCACATTGTCAAAAAAATTCAGATCAAAAAGATGATCTGGTGATTTTAGGCTAATTTTTTCGTCCAAGGACATAATCTATTTTCTGGACATCATATCACAACTTTTGAACTTTCTTGCAATCGAAGGCTAAACTTGGCACAAAGCTTGAAAATAAAGATACAATGATGTTTCTACAGTAGTAAAAATCATCAAGACCACTAAAAACAGAAGTAAAAAACATCTTTGTTTGCCTCCCAACAAGTGCTTTCTTTTACGCCTTTAAGCTAGGCATAACGCAAAAAGAAGAATCAAAGGTCCTTGAGATCATCGGAGTCATAAAAACCTTCAATTTGATTTTCAACAAGTTCATTCTTCTTTTTCCTTGGGAAGAGTTACTTACCTTTCGCTTTTCCACGTAAGCGTATGTGCCCCTTACCAATATCAATGAATCCTTTCATAGCTCGGGCGAAGTCCCTTCCAAGCACGATGTTACTTTGGTTTGGCTCCGCGACGAAGAAATCCATCGTTGCAAACCTTTTAAGGAATATAACTTGGACTTCTTTTACCTTTCCCTTAATCTCTGAAATATCTCCATTAGCATGTTCATGATAATATGACAAATTATCCATGTTTAGTTTCAAAGAATCATAGACTATTTTTGGCATTGTAGAAACCATGGATCCAATACCACAAAAAGAAAGGAAGTCTTGGTTAGAGATGCTAATCCTAACAAAAGGCTCCCAATCATCATCTATCTCCAACATTTCTCTCTTGTTTGATTTAAGTTCCTCTACTTTTCTCAAGTCTAGAGCATCCATCCTCTTTTCAATAGTGGCAAGTCTATCTATAACAGTATCAAAACTAAGATCATAAACAAAATAACTAGATAGACTATGCAAAATATCAAGAGCTCTACCTTCATCACACTCTAAAAAGTCTCCTTCAGCTATAATATCAAGAGAGTGTTTACACCACTTAAAAATACCATGGAAGAAATTTCTAAGAACAATTTGTATAGGTATCCAAGGCATAATTCTTCTATGTGCTTCAGAAATTCTGTCCCATGCCTTCTTCATATTCTCTCCATCCCTTTGATGGAAATCTAGAACTTTTGATTCCCTCAAAGCACCAAGTCCTAACATGCTTAACTAAACAAGAAGGACTACAAAAAGAAAGGTATTTTTTTAATTTTTTGATAAAGGACACAAAGATAAAAACCGAAAGGTAAACTAACAAGACTAAAAAGCAAAGGTAAAAGATAGCGTGCAACTCCCCTATCTTGAAGATTGGAGTCCCCGGCAAAGGCGCCAGAAATTTTCTTTACGCGAGAGATGATAACGGCTTCTCGCACTTTGTTGGTTACCCCAAGTGGAAGGTGAGATGTAGCGTAGCGGAAAGTTTCCCTTGGTGAAGATACCAAGGTTGAGATCGACCAATAGGACTCCAAGGTCGACAAGTAGGTGGTAAAGTGAACAATGGCGCCGTTCACAACCGAGGTTGCTTACTTTACCTGGACATGCACACACAACAAGTAACTTTGCTCCCAACGAAGTTCAGAGAGGTTGTCGATCTCTCCGGCCTTGTTGTTTACAAAGGATCAAACGCAAGGGATAAAGGATAATAGTGATGATAACTCCAACTGGAAAGTAAAAGAAAGAAGTAAATTGAGCGTGTAAACAGTGATGAGAATATGGACCGGGGTCCCATGATTTTCACTAGTGATGTCTCTCTCCCAAAAGAAAAGAAAATTTCTATGCAAGGTAAACAAATCACAGTTGGGCAATTTACAGGATTACAGGTGCAAACCAATGCTAACTATGCTACAAAGAAAGGAAGAGGCTCAAAAGCATGGGCGGTACGCCAAAATAAGTAGACCCAAAGCCAACTGCATCTACTACTAATCATCCACCTTGAGATATCTATCCAAAACATCTCGCTGGTATTAAGTTGCGAGACCCACCCAAAGTGTAAACCCGAAGCAACAGACAAGTGCATTAAAAGAACTTTGCGTAAAGTAAACAATCCTTGCAATCGGAGTTACAAGCACCATTGTTTTCCCCCTTGTGGAAACAACACATCCCCTAGAATCATGTTTCCGTCACTCAAGATAGTCATCAGGGGGCATGAACGCACAATCATGCATAACGCTCCCTCTTGGAGTCACTACCTACTACTTGGCCAAAGCAATAAACAGCAACGGAGAACATGCAAGAATTACTCACGAACAAAAATATAAAAGATAAGAACCAAATATATTACTCAATCACAATCTGAACATAGTCTCATAATCCGCCAGATCCCAGCAAACTCATCATAGGAACAACAGAAAGAATTACATATGTGCCTTGATCATGTAGGGCAGCTCACAAGGTCTAATCCATGAAGAACAAAAAGGGGAGGAGAACATCACATAGCTACTGATCATGGACCCATGGTCCAAGGTGGACTACTCACGGATCATCCGGGAAGCGTCCATGGTGGAGGAGAACCTCCCGGAGGTCAATCCTCCCTCCGGCAGGGTGCCGGGAAGAGGTCTGTTGGCGCTCCCTATCTTGGAAGCGAGGCGGCGACAGAACAGAGGCGAGGTAGCGAAAAAGGGTTCTCTCTTCGGAAGTTTCCCGTGACGGAGAATAAATAGGCGAATGGGAGCAGCCAGGGGGGCACCAGGGGTCCATGCGGCCCCCTGGCGCGGCCCCACTCCTGGCCGCGTCGAGAGGGCGCCTCGGGCCCTAGTGGGTCCCCTCTGGACCCTCCTCGGTGATTCCCGAAGCTTCTGAGCTCTAATTTTTTATTGTATTTTTCCGTAATTTTTGGAGCATTTTTAATACGGGGGAAAACTGAAATAGAAAAATAGCAGAAAACATGAACTGGCACTGGGGTGCACTGAGTTAATAAGTTAGTCCAAATATAATCAAAAGTGTATGAAAGTGTATATAAAACATAGCAATATCACACAAAACATGCATCGAGAAAGCAGAAATTATAGATATGTTTGGGACATATCAGATGCACAGGCAGAAATCTGATTAGTACTGAGTTTGGCTAGCAAAGGCTTTGAGAGAACAGACAATTGATGATTACTTAGATGCAAAGCATATAAAGCATAAACATTAAGGTAATCATAACACATCAAGTTGTCTTCCTTGTCAACAGAACACTTCAAGCATAATAACATAAAGGTTTTGGCTATGTCGCTACTTTGAGAAAATCATGCTTGATGCTATGACCAAAGCTATGTTTGCCAAGATTTAAATAAAGTTTTTAAAACCATACCTGATATAAAGTCAATACTCCCCATAAGAATCATCATATAAGGTCGATTGCGTGGAGAGAATACCGAGTGCAGCGAAGGAACAAATAGACTTCTCATTAATATTCCATCATAGACGACTCCACACTCACGGATAGAAGACATTCCACAAAGGAGTGATAGACCTCAATGCAAACACCTATTTCATCAGATAACTTCCCTAGACATGATACGACTCTATTTGACTCTAAAGGACAAAGATAAAGATATCGGGCACTCCCCCAAGCTTGGAACAAGCTAAGGGGATGCCATTAACCAAGGAGATTTCACTCCCCATTCTTGTTCCTGTTGATCACGTAGGCCTTTGCGAAACGCTTCCATGGAAGGGGTTCTCCAGTCTCATATGAGATGTCAGTATCCGGGATCCTGCACTCATAACCCAAACCCATGCGCATAAACTTTAGTTCATACTCACAGTTCTGGTTCTGGAGATCATAAATCTGCCCTTGGAGCTCAATCAATTTTTCTTCCAGTTCGGTCACGCTTGGCCACATCTCCTTCATCTCCTTCTTGTAGTGTACCTTCAGATCGTTTCTAATGTCGAAGTTGGCTTGAACACCACGCTCGACCATCTTCTTGTACTTGAAGACTTCTTGCTCCACTTCTTCCAGCCTAGCCTCGATGCTCCCCCCCCCTTGACGGGTCCCTTCAGATCTTCTTGGTGGAGGACACCATCCTCCACACGAACGGTTTGAGGGTGCTTCTTCACCTCAGCGAGGTAAGGGTTGATGACGTTGATGACGAACTTGTCCTTTGGGGAACTTGGGGAAGCCATGGCACCTACGTATAGTTGAAAATTTTCCTAGCAGAAACAGCTCAAAAGGAAAACACACGAAATCGCAAGATACGGTGTCGGGACGATCCGGGCAAATATATAGCAAAAATTTCTGCAACTGAAGGAAAGTAACAAGCAAAAGAGGGGTCGGAGACGTACTCCGGGGTGCCCAGGCGGCCTCCCGGCGCGACCAGGAGGTAGGCCGCGTCAGGGGGTGTGCCTGGACCTCCTGGAGCTCCTCTCTGGCTCCGCTTAGGCTTTGAATTTCCCTAATTTTGCAAAAACTCGTAATATGGAACTTTTATGGATGTTCGCGATGTTTCCTTACCGTAATACATACCTTTTCTTATTTTTTTCAGCTGATGTCTAAAACAGGGCTGCAACATATTCTTCATGGGTTGTTGTGTGTAACAAATTCACATAAACATTAACAGGGTCTCCTGTCATGTAATGCTTGAGTCTTTGCCCATTCACAACTTGAGGTTTGGTGCCCTCAAAATTGTTAATCTTGATTGCACACCGGAGCGGTAAACTTCTTTGATAAGAAATGGCCCTTGCCATCTGGAAAGTAATTTACCTAGAGAAAACCTGAAACGAGATCTAAACAACAAAACTTTATCACTAACATTAAATTCACGTTTCAGAATCCTTCTATCATGCCACTTCTTTACCTTTTCCTTGAACATTTTATCACTCTCGTAAGCTTCACTTCTCCACTCATCTAGAGAAGTCAAGTTCATGATGCGCTTTTCACCAGATAATTTTGGTTCAGCATTAAACTCTCTAAAATCCCAGAAAGCTTTGTGTTCTAACTCAAATGGCAAAGGGCAAGCCTTGCCAAAGACCATCTTATAGGGAGACATGCCCATGGGGTTTTTGTAAGCAGTTCTATACGCCCACAAAGCATCTTCTAACTTCTTTTACCAGTCTTTTCTAGAACTGTTAACTGTCTTTTGCAAGATCAACTTGATCTCTCTATTGGTGAGCTCAACTTTCGCACTAGTTTGAGGATGGTACGGTGAAGAAATTCTATGATTGACATTGTACTTGGGTAAATCTTTCCTAAAACCTCCATGTGTGAAGTGTGATCCTCCATCAGTCATGAGGTACCTTGGTACACCAAACCTAGGAAAAATTACATCTTTGAGCATTTTCAAAGATGTCTTGTGATCAGCACTCTCAGTGGGGATTGCTTAAACCCACTTGGTTACATAATCAACAGCTACTAAAATGTGAGTGTACTTGTGTGAAGGAGGAAAAGAATCCATAAAATCAAAACCCCAACAATCAAAAGGCTCAATCACTAGAGAGTAATTCATAGGCATCTCATTTCTCCTACTAATATTACCAACTCTCTGGCACTTATCACAAGATAAAACATAATTTCTAGCATCCTTGAAGAGAGTAGGCCGATAAAAACTGGATTGTAGAACCTTATGTGTGGTCCTCTCACCGGCATGATGTCCTCCATAGGGACTATTGTGACATTGTCTGAGAATGTCCCTCTGCTCGTGTTCCGGTATGCATCTTCTCACGATCCCGTCAGGACCTTCTTTGAAAATATGTGGGTCACCCCAAAAGTAATGCCTCAAATCGTGGAAGAACTTCTTCCTTTTCTGAAATTTTAGACCTGGAGGCAAAAACTTTGCAACGATAAAATTAGCATAATCTGCAAACCAAGGATCAGAGAGAGATTATACTTTTACAATAGCTAGTTGTTTGTCTCGAAAGCTGTCGTTGACTGGAATGGGATCATGCGGTATATCTTCCATCCTTGAAAGATTATCCGCCATCGGATTGTGTGCTCCTTTCCTATCAACAATCTTCAAATCAAATTCTTGAAGAAGGAGTACCCACCTGATGAGCCTTGGTTTGGAATCCATCATCTCCATAAGATACTTAAGGGCAGCATGGTCAGTATGAATAATAACTTCAGAATAAAAAATATAAGTGAAAGGGCATGTGCCCTCATGTTTGGTTTTCGTAATTGATGACAAACTTTATGGACTAATGGTTTGCTTGAGTTATACTTGAAGGTTTGTCCATAGGCAATGCTTGAAGACCATATGTTGGCTTCAAGGTTGTAGGATGAAGATTACGTGTTGACCAAGGTGTTCTTCATGGAGCTATCCAAAGATTGGTCAAGTTGATGCGTGCAAGTTCAAGAGGAGCATCACGAAGATATCATATTCTTGGAGCTTGCGGAACATTTTATGGCGTGGAAGTGGAAATGGCTTCTCGCCCTTCGCTGGTTACCCCAAGTGGAAGGTGAGATGTAGGATAGCAGCAAATTTCCCTCGGTGAAGATACCGAGGTTGATTTCGACCAGTAGGACTCCGGCGATGATAAGTAGGTGTCAGCGGCGCACCTGGCACGGACCTGCACGCAATACAATTAACTTTGCTCCCAACAAAGTTCAGAGAGGTTGCCAATCTCTCCGGTATTGTTGTTTACAAAGGGTCAAACACACAAGGGATAATGATAATGATAATGGTAGCAACTGAAAGTAAATAGTGGAAAAGGTAAATAGCTTGTAAACAGTGATGAAAATATGGACCGGGGTCCCTTGATGCTCACTAGTGATGTCTCTCTCCCAAAAGACGATAAAACTGCTATGCGAGGTAGAAAAATTACAGATGGGCAATTGACAGGATTATAAACGCACCACAATGCTAACTATGCTACAAAAGAAAGGAAGAGGCTCATAAGCATGGGCAGTACGCCAAAATAAGTAGACCGAAATCCATCTGCATCTACTACTAATCATCCAACTTGAGATATTGTAACATCCCGAATTTTTTCTTTTGGAATTTTTTAAAAACATTCCGTAATAAATTAAATATATTTTAGTCGCTCAAATTATTTTATTGCAATCTTTCGTCTATTTTGCTTCCATGGATTTTTTTTTTCTCAAATTTTTCAAAAGTGTATTTTGGAAATTTTTCTTCTACTCGTATTCTTGTGTATTGATTAAATCATTTAATAAATACTTTGTGGTATTAATTCTCTATTTTTTTCTTTCTCTTTGGGATTTTAGACATGGAGCAAGTATACACATTTTTTCCATCCATGTATGCACCGTATCCATCCTTCTATTTTAATTTATTTCTTATCTACTAGTTGTTTCACGGCCAAGTCTTGTACGTGGCCTTTTGTTTCTTTATTCCTTCTCTTTTCTTCTCTAAGCTAGCCAGCCAGCAACGCACCGGCCCAAGGCCGTGAACTGCAGCGAGCGCAACAGCCCAGCCCAGGCACAGCCGGCCAGGAGTCGTTCCCTCGTCTTCTTCCTCTCGCTGCATAACGTTACGCACAGAGACATTGCGTTCATGGCTGTTAAATCTCCCCTTTATTTCCCTTAAATCCAATGACCGATTTACTGTGACTTTAACACAAGAATTGCTCTCCATTAACCCACGAACTCATTCAGACGATTCATTTGGAGTTTAATGGAATAAATCTCGCGCAGGGAACCGACGAACTTAATGGCCTAGTGGAGACATTCGATCCTTCATCTCTCTCCACAGTCCACTATTTGTCAAACCGTTCGCGTCCATCTGTGCGCAAGAAGCTCCTCTATAAAAGCCCCAAACTCACAACCACTGATTTCTTTCACAATACTCTCAATCTTCCCCGCACCAAACACCACATCTCCATCTAGTTCTTCCTACCGTCGCCATAGGTAAGCTCTTCAGTCCGATTCCTTTTGCCCATCAGATTCCCTAGTCTCTGGCCACCTCCTAGACAACTTGTTTCCTCAATTCGTCGTTGTTGGCCGTGCGCACCAAGTTTATGCCGATGCCACTGTTTGGACCGACGAACGCACGAGCTTTTTTGAGTTTTCTCTCCATCATTTATGTCCTCATCAAGCCTCTGGTGATCCTAAACCTAACCCAAACCGTAGAATGCTTTTTTATGAAATTTGGGATAGAATTGTTGTAGTTTTATAAATTGTCTATGACATGTACGTGTATGTTTTGCTAGGATATATATATGTTGTATGTTGGTGCAATTTGTTTCATGCAAACTATTTACTATGTGTTATTCATATTTAAATCGTGCCTAAGAGTTGCTTTAGAACTTCGTTTTGATTCTAGGATTTATTTAGAATTTAATTGTAAAAATAGTCTTGCTTTTATTTAAATGAAGACGCATGTTGTTTTCGTTTTGTTGAGTATTGTTCTTATGTACTTTATATGCATACGTATTTGTGTAAGTAGATATTTTGCCATGCATAGGAATTTTCATGATTTAACTTACTTTGATAGGAGATTATCTTTGCTTAGCTAGATTGTTACATATCTTCTTGCTTCACACTCATTATTTTATGCCACATAAAATACCAATGCCATGCCTAGAATAATTTTGACCGTTGACTCATGTACGTTCATGTTATTTTATGACAAATGTTTTATGCCAATATGGTTTAGCAATATTAGTATCTTTTGTCGCATTAAGTTGTAGCTTATGAATTTAGTTAGCTTGATTTTTTTTATGTTGTTTTTGTTGCATGCATTAGTTGATGCTTCATTTTGATGATTTTAACCATTATAAATATTTAGACTTTGTCTAGACATTTATTTGTGGTTAAACTTTTTACATGTCATGTTAGGCGTGTGATACAATTTTTTAGATTCTATTAACCATTATAAATATTTAGATGTTATCTAAATATTTATTTGTGGTTAAATAATTATTCCATGTCATGTTATGTGTATTGTTCAAATTCGTATGGTTGAATATTATTCTTAGGTTCGTACCATGTGGTTTGGTATATATGTATTGTTTATATAGTTAGCCCGAGGTATATAGATAAGGGCATTGTTAAGTTTATCTAGCTAGGAAGGTGAGAACGTTAGTTGTGGTGACTAAGTTTTGCTTAGTCGCGAGAGACCTAAACCCAACCAATTCATTGAATCCCTCTACCCATCTTCAATCGTGCTACCTCCTTTGAATCTCCATATTTATTCCAATCTTCCTATCCATCCTTCCTATATTTTTATTTCATGTGGTTGATATTTGGATTTTGTTGCACGTTTACTTATTTTGTTTCAACGTTACTACGAGTAGGAGGTGACGGTACGGGAGAGGAGAACTACGAAGAAGACGGTAACGTGGTACTCGACAACGAAGGCATGCCTCCCTCTTTGATCATGCTTATCCTATGTTTTATAAGATTGCATTGTATTTTATAAGCACTATTGCATGCTATTTTATCTCGTAGTTAGCGTGTCGATTGACACATTACCCTGATCCGCTTGTCGCCTATTTACTTGACACCCGAGTAGAACTATATAGTAATCTAGTAGAGTAGAAATGCTTAGCCATGCTAATTATTCTATAGGTGCTTATCTGAATGATCTTCGGATCATTAACACTTGAAACTTGTTACTAAGCTTGCTAAGCTAGGCCGGTTGGCCATTTTTGACTTCCTCTACTCTCTTCTACTCTGGGTGAAACTTACCATCTAAATACTGGCGCTGGCGAGAGCTGGATCAAGGATTGAAGGAGCGATTGGCTGCCCTTCACGAGGTGAAGGGGGCAATCCGTCGTCCGTGCCGCATGAGGCCCAATAAGTCTTGGATTTGAAGATTGTGACAACCGTACAACCACATGCTATATGGGCACTGGCTTGGTTAATTAGTTAGGTCATCCTTATTATGGTCATCGTCATACCGCAGATGGGATAGCTGCCTTGCGAGGAGAACCTCGGCACAAAAGGGGGCAAGGACTGTGAACTGCGGTTACTACCTTGTGAAACCTAGTGGGCATGTCATAGTAAGGGTGAGTCTAATGAAAGACCTCGTCACAATCTCCCTGCCGGTATACAAAATAGTGTACTACGCCAGCGGCCACTGGTGGCAACAAAACGAGATTGTGTCGTGTGGGTAAAGGGTACAACCTCTGCAGAGTGTAAAACTATTCGAATAGCCGTGTCCACGGTCATGGACGACACATGAATCTTTCTTGACATACGGGAACCTGTCTTGCTTATTCCCTCTTTGCCCCTATTCTTGGAACCTATGAAGGATGTGAGTGGATCGAGGATCCTCACCTTGATGAATGTTGTGTTGGAAAATTCTTGTTTTCGTCTAAAACCGCTTACCCAACTATATAGTTTTTCAAACAAAACTAGCTTTATGCAAATGAACCATACAGCCTTCCTTTGAAGCCTCATGTAGTTATTAGGGCATTACCCGGGAGGCATGTTGAGTACGAAATGTACTCAAGGCAATCCTTTTGTTTTTTTTAATCCAGAGATATATGAAGATCAAGGCGCAGACTACGACTATTATGATGATCCTGAGGAGTGAGGTCGCGTGGAACTACATCGACTTTCCTGTGGCTGAGAGGGAGTCGCTACGCAATAAATTTTCCGCTGTTTTTTTTCTGTTTGTAATAAATGTCATGAGACATTAGTGTTATGTAAGCCTTATGGCAGACTATGATGCTTGTAGTAATTTAAGTACTCTGCAATGATATCATTTCGCTGTGTTATCAACAATGATCTTGGGGTTGATAATTAAACACAGGAGGGTCTGGAAATTATTTCCGGGTTCTTACAGATATCTATCCAGAACATCTCGATGGTATTAAGTTGCGAGCCCCACCCAAAGTTTAAACCCAAAGCAACAGACAACGGCATTAAAAAGAACTTTGCGTAAAGTAAACTATCCTTGCAACCGCGGTTACAAGCACCGTTGTTTTCCCCCTTGTGGCCACAGCACATCCCCTAGACTCATGTTTCTATCACTCAAGCGTGTCATCAGGGGGTTATGTACCCACAATCGAGCATAACGTTCCCTCTTGGAGTCACTACCTACCACTTGGCCAAAGCAATAAACAACAGCGGAGATCATGAAAGAATTATTTAGGAACAAAAATATAAGAGATCAAAAACCAAATATATTGCTCTATTACGATCTGAACATAATCTCATAATCCACCAGATCCCATCAAACTCAGCATAACAACAGCAGAAGAATTACATATGTGCCTCGATCATGTAGGGAAGCTCACGAGGTCTAAACCATGAAGAACAAAAAGGGGAGGAGAACATCACATAGCTACTGATCACGGACCCAAGGTCCAAGGTAGACTACTCACGGCACATCTGGGAAGCGTCCATGGTGGAGGGGAAGCTCCCGGAGGTCGATCCTCCCTCCGGCAGGGTGCCGGGAAGGGTCCTGACGGTGCTCCCGATCTTGGAAGCTCGGCGGCGGCGGAACAGAGGCGAGATTGCGAAATAGGGTTCTGTCTTCGGAAGTTTCCCATGACGGAGAATAAATAGGCGAAGGGGGGAAGACAGGGGGCCACCAAGGGTCCAGGCGCCCCCTGGCCCCTGGCCGCGCCAGGTGGCCTCCTGGGCGCCTGGTGGTGGGCCCCTGGCCCTCCTTCGGGCTTCTGGAGGCTTCCGACACGCTGATTTTTATCTGATTATTCCCGGATTTTTGGAGCACTTTTTGTATGGGGGAAAACTAAAATAGAAAAACAGCAGAAAACTGGAACTGGCACTGGGGTGCACTGAGTTAGTACGTTAGTCCAAATATGATCAAAAGTGTATGAAAGTGTATCTAGATCATAGCAATATCACACAAAACATGCATGGAGCGAGCAGAAATTATCGATACGTTTGAGACGTATCAACATCCCCAAGCTTAATTCCTGCTCGTCCTCGAGTAGGTAAATGATAACAGGCATAATTTCTGTGGTGACATGCTAGGAACCATATAAGGAATTTGAAAAGTAACTAAATCAAGGTATGTGATTCAATTAAAGTCATAACATGCAAGAGTCTATATTAGCATTGAAACAAACAACAAAAGAACATTAGGTGCAAGAGCTCTCGCTGTCCGGGACTCGAATGTCTCCAAATGGTGTTTGCGTGCAAGAAGGGGGATAGGGAATACGAGAAAAAAGTATTTTTGTGTTGAGAACTCAATCTACTAAAGTTTCACACTTGGTCTCCTTTGGAATCTTATCTTGACTCGTCCCCAGACCACTAGCCAGGTACAAGTCAATTTGATCCACTCCTTTTCGATATTTTGAGCACTCATGCAATGGATGAGCGTAAGCATGAGAGTTGACACTTACGATGGCAAAGATAGAATATGGTGGAGGAGGAAGACAAAAAGGGTGAGAAAGGCTCACATCAATGACGATAATCATAGGCGAGAAGGCCAAATGATAGATATGATGTGAGGAGTAGGGATTGCCATGCAACAGATGCACATATGAGCTGAAAAGCTCTCCAATGGAACTAGTGGGGGTGCATCTAACTTGCTCGCTCATGAATACCTAGAGCTCTTTTGAGGAGGCTCATCCTTGGAATATGTAAGCCAAGTTCTATAGTGTGAAGGTCCCCACATAGCTATATGCATGAATGATCATCTCTATGGAGTACAAGGATAAGAGGGACTACTAGTGTGGATCTTTCAAAAGGATAGTAGTGTTGCCCCTTTCTCTCTTTTTATTTATTTTTCTCTTTTTTCTAGTTTTTTGTATTTTTTTGCTGGCCTCAACGGCTCTTTCTATTTAACTCTCATTTGTCCTCGTTGGGATCTTTTGTTTTGTCCACTTTGGGATCTTTTCCTCACTTAAGGGTAACACTCTAATTTACAAGAGGGAATAGAAGATCTTTCACACTTTACAATGTACTCAAATCATAACGAAGATGTAGCTATCATGACGTATGCAATGTATGCAGCTGCCAGTGTAGCAGGAACATGTATGACATGAAGATCAAGTCATGAAGAGGTGGATGTTGCATGGCAATATATCTCGGAAAGTCTATGGGAATGAATTGATAGGTAGGTATGGTGGCTGTTTAGAGGAAAGATATAAGGAGGTTTATGATGACAGAGCATATCATGCCAAGGGTTTGGATGTACCGGCGAAGGTGGACGCCAACTCTCGGAGTGAGAAGGAGGCAATGCACGGCACAGGAAAGGCTAGCAAATATGAGGAGGTGGAAGTGTCAACTTTCAGTACTTCCATTAGTCCGAAGAACTCATTCACTTATTATCGGTAACTCTCAATCTAATAAGGAGGTTCACAAAGAGACAAGTACCCCGAGGAGGAGTGTATGGGGTTTTGGTTATCCTTGCACATCCTCGACTCATGGTACATGAGTGTACTCTAATATTCGATCCCTCCAAAGATTAGTGAACCATCTAGTAGCTAGAGTTCTCAACTAGTTTGGTAGGTTTTGAAAATAAACACGGATTTCCCAAAATACGACACTTATCGCTAATAGGCTAGAGCTCTTGACACCAAAAGTTCAAACATTACTCACATCAATACCTCAAAACTATTGCAAGTTACTACTAGAATTAAATAGCAACCTCAATTACCTACTTTCAAGACAAGACACAACTCAGTGCAACAACCAACTCTCTTAACAAGATAAACATGAAAACTAAATAGAGTTCTAGACTTCCAGCGACAAACTAAAAAAAATCCAAGGCTCTTGCTAAAGACAAACTAAGACTAAAACTAAACATGGCAGTAGCTACGAAAAGATAAAGAACACACAACAGCAAAAAGATAGGCATGAAGAATCCTATGATGTGTTCTAGATTTTGGAAGTGGAGCGTGTTTATCTCCCACACAAAGTAAGACGGGATGTAACTTGTTATGAACAGCAAGCAAAGCTAAAGAAAACTAAAAGTAAAACCTAAGAGCGAGACGCTCCAAGCATAGCACATAACGCATGAAGTGATAAAAATATAGTGAGACGAAGGACGAACTAATGATTGTTGATGGAGAAGGGGATGCACGGGGGCATCCCCAAGCTTAGACGCTTGAGTCTCCTTGAATATTTGTTGGGATGCATGGGGGCATCCCCAAGCTTGAGCGCTTGACACTCCCGAATCTTCTTTCATCATCTTCCATCGCACACTTGAAAACTCCCTTCATACATAACTCATCATAAGCTGATTAGAGAGGTTAGTACCCTTAATAAAGAGTTTTTACCCACTGGATATTAATATATTATTGAAGAGCTACTGTTCCCAAGATTGCCAAAAGATTTTTGCAAAGAAAAAGCAAGCTTAAGGTTTGAAAAAGTTAGGAGAGACAAAACATGGCAGAACAGCAGGTAGTAAAGAATATTTTAGGGGTACTTCTACAACTCAAATCAGAAAAATCAGAACATAAGAAAGTTCCATGATTGTATAGAGAACGCTGTGTAAACAAATCAGCTCAAAAAGATGAACTGGTGATTTAATCTGATTTTTACCGGCACGAGGACAAAATCTGTTTTTTGGACAGCATTTCACAACTTTCACTTCCCTTGTCATATGAGGCTATAACTTGGCACAAAGCTTGAAAATAAAGATACAATGATGTTTCTACAGTATTAACAATCATCAAGACCACTAACAATCTTGGGTTGCCTCCCAACAAGCGCTTTCTTTTACGCCTTTAAGATAGGCATAAAGATTATAAAAGATGCTCTCATAAAAATAAGGATTTGAAGCAAAAGAGAGCATCAAGAAGAAAATATGAAACACGTTTAAGCCTAACCTACTTCCTATGCCTAGGAAACTTGTAACAAATAAATGAAAGAAGCGCAAAGTGGCATGCATAGGAAGGTGGAAAAAGAACAACTTCAAAAATTTCAACATAAAGAGAGGAGTTTTAGTAATATGGAAGTTTCTACGCCCAAACTTCACTCTCTCAAAATAATTTTCAGTAGTATCATGAACAAAATCTAGAATATAAATATCACATAAATCATGTTGTTCATGACCTACAAGCACACGTGTATAGTCAACACGGTCTTTAGGATTATAAGATAAATGCAACCCATCACATTGAGCCTTGATAAGAGCACAATTCTCCGGAATATGAGTTGGAGATTTCAAAAGGATAATAGGACAATCAAGTGTGGGTGCAATAGAAACAATTTCATGCTTAACATGAGGAACTATAGCAAGTTCATCTCCGTAAGCATCATGCATAATGGCATCACGGCCATAAGCATAGAAGGCGTCAACTTCATCAAAAAGGGATATTTCAAAAGAATCCATAGGATCATAACACTCATATAAGGTAAGAGTCAAAGAGTTACTCTCATTAGAAGGTAGACATGGATGGCTCCATTCTTCCTCCTCTTGTTCGTCACTCTCCTCCTCTTTTTCATCCAAGGAGCTTTCAGGTTCAGTAATTTCTTCTTCCATAGAGTCCTGCAAAACATTAGTCTCTTCCTTTGGAGAAGAGATTCTCTCAAGATGATCAATAATATAATAATTTGCATCATAATTTTCCAAACAATAGTTAAGTATAGCAAGACTCTCAGATTTTTAAGGGGCGTCATCAGTATTTTCAAGAAAAGAAGTAATTTCATAGGCACCCTTAAAAGCAACAAATTCTTCTATTTGTTCTGCATCATAAAAATCATAATTTCCCTTAGCATAAGTAGCTAAGGTTTCATCCTCATTGTACTCACATTGGAAAGCAAGGTGTTTGTGCCTCATAAAGCAACACGATTCATCCCTGCAGAAAGATATATTATATAATGAGCACAAGTTTTTAGCATACTCATACGATTGATGTATGAGTCTCCATAAGTGTATCCCTTTTTGAGACAAGCGGTATTCCTTGTAATATTCTTGTTCATCCTCCGTGAATCCTCCATGCCAATAAGATCTAGTTTCAAAGAAGTTAGACATTGATTGGCAAGTAAGGAACTAGACATACTATTTTTGAGATTTTTTGGGTATAAGACACAAAGGTAAAAACTGAAAGGTAAACTAACAAGCCAAAAAAGTAAAGGTAAAAGGTAGTGGGCAACTCCCCTATCTTATCACTCGGAGTCCCCAGCAACGGCGCCAGAAATTTGCTTGATGACGTGGAGTGGTAATGGATTCTCGCCCTTCGTTGGTTACCCCAAGTGGAAGGTGAGATGTAGGATAGCATCAAATTTCACTCGGTGAAGATACCGAGGTTGAGTTCGACCAGTAGGACTCCGGCGATGATAAGTAGTTGTCAGCGGCGCACCTGACGCGGACTTGCACACAATACAATTAACTTTGCTCCCAACGAAGTTCAGAGCGGTTTTCAATCTCTCCGGTCTTGTTGTTTACAAAGGGTCAAACACACAAGGGATAATGATAATGATAATGGTAGCAACGGAAAGTAAATAGTGGAGAAGGTAAATAGCTTGTAAACAATGATGAGAATATGGACCGGGGTTCCGTAATGTTCACTAGTGATGTCTCTCTCCCAAAAGGCGATAAAACTGCTATGCGAGTTAAATAAATTACAGATGGGCAATTGACAGGATTATAAACGCACCGCAATGCTAACTATGCTACAAAAGAAAGGAAGAGGCTCATAAGCATGGGCAGTACGCCAAAAAAAGTAGACCGAAATCCATCTGCATCTAATACTAATCGTCCACCTTGAGATATCTATCCAGAACATCTCTCTAGTATTAAGTTGCGACCCCACTGATATGTCCAAAACGTATCTATAATTTATGCTTGCTTCATGCATGTTTTGTGTGATATTGCTATGATCTAGATACACTTTCATACACTTTTGATCATATTTGGACTAACCTATTAACTCAGTGCACCACAGTGCTAGTTCCTGTTTTCTGCTGTTTTTCTATTTCAGTTTTCCCCCATATAAAAAGTGCTCCAAAAATTCGGGAAAAATCAGATAAAAAATCAGCACAGAAGAACCTTCCGGAAGAACCTGAGTGGGGCCAGAGGGCCACCACCAGGGGCCCAGGCGCCCTGGTGGCGCGCCCTAGGGGCTGGCCGAGCCAGGGGGGCGCCTGGACCCCTGGTGGCCCCCCTGGATGCCCCCCTTCGCCTATATATTCTCCGTGACGAGAAACCCTCAGAAGGAGAACCCTTTTTCGCTCTGTTCCGCCGCCGCCGCGCTTCCGAGATCGGGAGCACCAGCAGACCTCTTCCCGGCACCCTGCCGGAGGGAGGGCCGACCTCCGGGAGTCTCCTCTCCACCATGGATGCTTCCCGGATGTACCGTGAGTAGTTTTCTTTGGACCATGGGTCCGTGATCAGTAGCTATGTGATGTTCTCCTCCCCTCTTCGTTCTTCATGGTTTAGACCTCGTGAGCTGCCCTACAAGATCGAGGAACGTTTGTAATTTTTCTGCTGTTACTATGCTGAGTTTGATGGGATCTGATGGATTATGAGATTATGTTAAGATTGTGATAGAGTAATATATTTGGTTCTTATCTTTTATATTTTTGTTCTTAAGTAATTCTTGCATGTTCTCTGTTGCTGTTTATTGCTTTGGCCAAGTAGTAGGTAGTAACCCCAAGAGGGAACGTTATGCTCGATTGTGGGTTCATGCCCCCTGATGACACGCTTGAGTGACAGAAACAGGACTCTAGGGGATGAGTTGTTTCCACAAGGGGGAAACAACGGTGCTTGTAACCGCGGTTGCAAGGATTGTTTACTTTATCCAAAGTGCTTTTTTAATGCAGTTGTCTGTTGCTTTGGGTTTACACTTTGGGTGGGGCTCGCAACTTAATACCAGCTAGATGTTCTGGATAGATATCTCAAGGTGGATGATTAGTAGTAGATGCAGTTGGATTTCGGTCTACTTATTTTGGCGTTCTGCCCATCCTTTTGAGCCTCTTCCTTTCTTTTGTAGCATAGTTAGCATTGCGGTGCGTTCATAATCCTGTCAATTGCCCTTCTGTAATTTGTTCACCTCGCATAGCAGTTTTATCGTCTTTTGGGAGAGAGACATCACTAGTGAACATCACGTATCCCGGTCCATATCCTCATTACTGTTTCCACACTCATTTACTTTTCTGCTTTTACTTTCAGTTGCTATCATTATCCCTTGTGTTTGATCCTTTGTCAACAACAAAACCGGAGAGATTGACAACCTCTCTGAACTTCGTTGGGAACAAAGTTATTTGTGTCTGTGTGCAGGTCCGCGTCAGTTGCGCCGCTGACCTACTTATCATCTCCGGAGTCCTGCTGGAGACAAACCTTGGTATCTTTACTGAGGGAAATTTCCTGTTGTGCTACATCACACCTTCATCTTGGGGTTTACCAACGAAGGGCGAGAAATCATCATCACCTCGCACGCAAGCAAAGAATTTCTGGCGCCGTTGCCGGGGACTCTGAGTGCTAAGATAGGGGAGTTGCACACTACCCTTTACCTTTGTTTTTTAGTCTTGTTAGTTTACCTTTCAGTTTTTATCTTTGTGTCTTATATCAAAAATAAATAAAAAATTGTTTATCTTGCTGTTAGTAGTCCTCCTTGTTTAGGTGAACATGTTAGGGCTAGGTGCTTTGCGGGAATCGGAAGTTCTCGATTTCCGTCAAAGAGACGGAGAAAATATGAAGAAGGCATGGGACAAAATCTCTGAAGCACATAAAAGAATTATGCCTTGGATACCTATAAAAATTGTGCTTAGAAATTTTTACCATGGTCTTTTTAAGTGGTGTAAACACTCTCTTGATATTATAGCTGAAGGAGATTTTCAAGAGTGTGATGAAGTTAGGGCTCTTGATATTTTGCATAGTCTATCTAGTTATTTTGTTTATGATCGTAGTATTGATACTGTCATAGATAGACTTGCCACTATTGAAAAAAGATTGGATGCTCTAGACTTGAGGAAAGTAGAGGAACTTCAGTCCAACAAGAAAGAAATGTTGGAGATAGATGATGATTGGGAGCCCTTTGTTAGGATTAGCATCTCTAACCAAGGCTACCTTGCTCTTTGTGATATTGGATCCACAGTTTCTACTATGCCAAAAATAGTTTATGATTCTGTAAAGCTAGATATGGATAAATTATCATCTTATCATGAACATTCGAATGGAGATATTTCAGAGATTAAAGGAAAGGTAAAAGAAGTCCAAGTTGCATTCCTTCATAGGTTTGCACCAATGGATTTCTTCATCATGGAGCCAAACCAAAGTGGCATTGTGCTCGGAAGAGACTTCCTCCATGCTATGAAAGGCTTCATTGATATTGGTAACCGGCACATACGCTTACGCGGTATGGAGAAAGGTAAGTACCTCTTTCCTAGGAAGAATAAGAATGAGCTTATTGAAAATCAATTTGAAGGTTTTTATGATTCTGATCTTGGAGACCCTTGATTCTTCTTTTGCATCATGCCTAGCTTAAAGGCATAAATGAAAGCGCTTTCGGGAGGCAGCCCGCAACGAATTTAGGTTTTTATTTTTGATTTTGTTGTGTCTTGATGTTTGTTACTACTGTAGCAACATCATTGTATCTTTATTTTTCAGCTTTGTGCCAAGTTATAGCCTCTTATGATAAGGGAAGCAAAAGTTGTGACATGCTGTCCAGAAAACAGATTCTGTTCCTGGACAGAAAAATTCGAATAAAATCACCAGATCATCTTTTTGATCTGAATTGTTTTGACAGCGTGCTCTATACAATTGTGAAACTTTCGTATGTTCTGAGTTTTTTGATTTGAGTTGTATAAGTGCCCCGAAAAAATTCTCTACTACCTGCTGTTCTGTTTTTCACAAATTCTGCCACGTTTTGCCTGTCTTCACTTTTGCAAACCTTAAGCTTGCTTTTTCTTTGCAAAAACTTTTTGGCACTCTTGAGAAACAATATCTCTTCAAGAATATATTTATATCCAGTGGGAAAAATTATTTAATTAAGGGTACTAACCTATCTAATCAGCTTATGATGAGTTATGTATGAAGGGAGTTTTCAAGTGTGCGATGGAAGATGATGAAAGAAGATCCAAGAGTGTCAAGCGCTCAAGCTTGGGGATGCCCCCATGCATCCCAAATAAATATTCAAGGAGACTCAAGCGTATAAGCATGCCCCCGTGCATCCCCTTCTCCATCAACGATCATCAGTTTGTCCTTCGTCTCACTATATTTTTATCACTTCATGCGTTATGTGCTATGCTTGGAGCGTCTCGCTCTTAGGTTTTGTTTTTAGTTTTCTTTAGTTTTGCTTGCTGGTCATAACAAGTTAGACCCCATCTTACTTTGTGTGGGAGATAAAAACGCTCCACCCTAATCTAGAACACATCATAGGATTTTTCCTGCTTATCTTTTTGCTGTTATGTGTTCTTTATCTTTTTGTAGCTGCTGTCATGTTTAGTTTTAGTCTTAGTCTGTCTTTAGCAAGAGCCTTGGCTTTTGTTTAGTTTGTTGCTGGAACTCTCTTTAGTTTTCATGTTTATCTTGTTAAAGAGAGTTGGTTGTTGCACTGAGTTGTGTTTTGTCTTGGAAGTAGGTAATTGAGGTTGCTATTTAATTCTAATAGTAACTTGCAATAGTTTTGAGGTATTGGTGTGAGTAATGTCTGAACTTTTGGTGTCAAGAGCTTTAGCCTATTAGTGATAGGTGTCGTATTTTGGGTAATCCGTGTGTATTTTCAAAACCTACAAAAACTAGTTGAGAACTCTAACAACTAGATGGATCACTAATCTTTGGAGGGATCGAATATTAGAGTACACTCACGTACCATGAGTCGAAGATGCGCAAGGATAACCAAACCCCCATACACTCCTCCTAGGGGTACTTGTCTCTTTGTGAACCTCCTTATTAGATTGAGAGTTATCGATAATAAGTGCATGAGTTCTTCGGACTAATGTAAGTATTGATAGTTGAGACTTCCACCTTCCCATATTTTGCTAGCCTCTCCCGTGTCGTGCATTGCCTTCTTCTCACTCCGAGAGTTGGTGTCCACCTTCTCCGGTACATCCAAACCCTTGGCATGATACGCTCTGTCATCATAAGCCTCCTTATATCTTTCCTCAAAACAGCCACCATACCTACCTATCAAGGCATTTCCATAGCCTTTCCGAGATATATTGCCATGCAACTTCCACCTCTTCATGACTTGATCTTCATGTCATACATGTTCCTGCTACACTGGCAGCGACATACATTGCATACATCATGATAGCTACATCTTCTTTATGATTTTGAGTACCTTGTAAACTGTGAAATATTTCCTATACCTTCTTGTCAAATAGAGTGTTGCCCTTAAGTGAGGAAAAGATCCCAAAGTGGACACAATAAAAGATCCCAAAGAGGACAAATGAGAGTTAAATAGAAAGAGCCATTGAGGCCACAAAAAATACAAAAAAATAGAAAAAAATAAAAAGAGATAAAGGGGCAACACTACTATCCTTTTCAGAGATCCACACTAGTACTCCCTCTATATCCTTATACTCCATAGAGATGACCATTATGCATATAGCTATGTGGGGACCTTCACACTATAGAACTTGGCTTGCATATTCCAAGGATGAGCCTCCTCAAACGAGCTCTAGGTCTTCATGAGCGAGCAAGTTAGATGCACCCCCACTAGTTTCATTGGAGAGCTTCCTAGATCATATGTGCATTCGTTGCATGGCAATCCCTACTCCTCACATCATATCTATCATTTGGCATCTCTTGCCTATGATTGTCCTCATTGATGTGAGCCTTTCTCATTCTTTTTTGTCTTCCTCCTCCACCATATTTCTCCCTTTGCCATCCTAAGTGTCAACTCTCGTGCTTACGCTCATCCATTGCATGAGTGCTCAAAATGTTGAAAAAGGAGTGGATCGAATTGACTTGTACCTGGCAAGTGGTCTCGGGACGAATCAAGATAAGATTCCAGAAAAAGACCAAGTGTGAAACTTTAGTAGATTGAGTTCTCAACAATAAATATTTTTCTCGTATTCCCTATCCCCCTTCTTGCACGCAAACACCATTTGGAGACATTGGAGTCACGGTCAGCGAGAGCTCTTGCACCTAATGTTCTTTTGTTACTTATTTCAATGCTAATATAGACTCTTGCATGTTATGACTTGAATCAAATCTCTAACCTTGATTGCTTTACTTTTCAAAGTTCTTATATGGTTGCTAGCATGTCACCACAGAAATTATGTTGTTATCATTTACCTACTCGAGGACGAGCAGGAATTAAGCTTGGGGATGTTGATACGTCCAAAACGTATCTATAATTTCTGCTTGCTCCATGCATGTTTTGTGTGATATTGCTATGATCTAGATACACATTCATACACTTTTGATCATATTTGGACTAACCTATTAACTCAGTGCACCACACTGCCAGTTCCTGTTTTCTGCTGTTTTTCTATTTCAGTTTTCCCCCATATAAAAAGTGCTCCAAAAATTCGGGAAAATCAGATAAAAATCAGCGCAGAAGAACCTTCCGGAAGAACCTGAGTGGGTCCAGAGGGCCGCCACCAAGGGCCCAGGCGCCCTGGTGGCGCGCCCTAGGGGCTGGCCGCGCCAGGGGGGCGCCTGGACCCCTGGTGGCCCCCCTGGCTGCCCCCCTTCGCCTATATATTCTCTGTGACGAGAAACCCTCAGAATGAGGACCCTTTTCGTGATCTCGCCTCTGTTCCGCCGCAGCCGCGCTTCCGAGATCGGGAGCACCAGCAGACCTCTTCCCGGCACCCTGCCGGAGGGAGGGCCGACCTCCGGGAGTCTCCTCTCCACCATGGATGCTTCCTGGATGTACCGTGAGTAGTTTTCTTTGGACCATGGGTCCTTGATCAGTATCTATGTGATGATCTCCTCCCCTCTTTGTTCTTCATGGTTTAGACCTCGTGAGCTGCCCTACATGATCGAGGCACTTTTGTAATCTTTCCGCTGTTACTATGCTGAGTTTGATGGGATCTGATGGATTATGAGATTATGTTCGGATTGTGATAGAGTAATATATTTGGTTCTTATCTTTTATATTTTTGTTCTTAAGTAATTCTTGCATGTTCTCCGTTGCTGTTTATTGCTTTGGACAAGCAGTAGGTAGTAACCCCAATAGGGAACGTTATGCTCGATTGTGGGTTCATGCCCCCTGATGACACGCTTGAGTGACAGAAACATGAGTCTAGGGTATGAGTTGTTGCCACAAGGGGGAAAACAACGGTGCTTGTAACCGCGGTTGCAAGGATTGTTTACTTTATGAAAAGTGCTTTTTTAATGCAGTTGTCTGTTGCTTTGGGTTTACACTTTGGGTGGGGCTCGCAACTTAATACCAGCGAGATGTTCTGGATAGATATCTCAAGGTGGATGATTAGTAGTAGATGCAGTTGGATTTCGGTCTACTTATTTTGGCGTTCTGCCCATCCTTTTGAGCCTCTTCCTTTCTTTTGTAGCATAGTTAGCATTGCGGTGCGTTCATAATCCTGTCAATGGCCCTTCTGTATTCTGTTCACCTCGCATAGCAGTTTTATCGTCTTTTGGGAGAGACACATCACTAGTGAACATCACGTATCCCGGTCCATATCCTCATTACTGTTTCCACACTCATTTACTTGTCTGCTTTTACTTTCAGTTGCTATCATTATCCTTTGTGTTTGATCCTTTGTGAACAACAAGACCGGAGAGATTGACAACCTCTCTGAACTTCGTTGGGAGCAAAGTTATTTGTGTCTGTGTGCAGGTCCGCGTCAGTTGCGCCGCTGACACCTACTTATCATCTCCGGAGTCCTGCTGGAGACAAACCTTGGTATCTTTACTGAGGGAAATTTTCTTTTGTGCTACATCACACCTTCCTCTTGGGGTTTACCAACGAAGGGCGAGAAATCATCATCACCTCGCACGCAAGCACCCACCCAAAGTGTAAACCCAAAGCAACAGATAACTGCATTGAAAAGAACTTTGCGTAAAGTAAACAATCCTTGCAACCGAGGTTACAAGCACCGTTGTTTTCCCCCTTGTAGCCACAGCACATCCCCTAGACTCATGTTTCTGTCACTCAAGCGTGTCATCAGGGGGTATGTACCCACAATCGAGCATAATGTTCCCTCTAGGAGTCACTACCTACCACTTGGCCAAAGCAATAAACAGCAACAGAGAACATGCAAGAATTGCTTAGGAACAAAAATATAAGATATCAAAAACCAAATATATTACTCTATCACGATCTGAAAATAATCTCATAATCCATCAGATCCAATCAAACTCAGCATAGGAATAGAAGAAGAATTACATATGTGCCTCGAACGTGTAGGGAAGCTCACGAGGTCTAAACCATGCAGAACAAAGAGGGGAGGAGAACATCACATAGCTACTGATCACGGACCCAAGGTCCAAGGTAGACTACTCACGTCACATCCAGGAAGCGTCCATGGTGGAGAGGAAGCTCCCGGAGGTCGATCCTCCCTCCAGTAGGGTGCCGGGAAGGGACCTGACGGTGCTCCCGATCTTGGAAGCGCGACGGTGGCAGAACAGATTCGAGATTGCGAAATAGGGTTTTGTCTTCGAAAGTTTCCCATGACGGAGAATAAATAGGCGAAGGGGGCAGCCAGGGGGGCCACCAGGGGTCCAGGGCCCCCTGGCGTGGCCAGGCCCTTGGCCGCGCCAGATGGCCGCCTGGGCGCCTGGTGGTGGGCCCCTGGCCCTCCTTCGGGCTTCTGGAGGCTTTCAACACGCTAATTTTTTCTCTGATTTTTCCCGGATTTTTGGAGCACTTTTTATATGGGGGAAAACTGAAATAGAAAAACAGCAGAAAACAGGAATTGGCACTAGGGTGCACTGAGTTAGTAGGTTAGTCCAAATATGATCAGAAGTGTATGAAAGTGTATCTAGATCATAGCAATATCACACAAAACATGCATGGAGCGAGCAGAAATTATCGATACGTTTGAGACGTATCACCATTCGGTGATAATGGTCTTGTGAAGATGTGCCTAAAAGAGGCTCACCCATAATGGAGTATGGGGAGATATCTACTAGTCTTCATCGAACCGGCAGAATCAAGGAAAATGTTCCAACTTGAGGCGGGCATGATCGTCATCACCAAGCTCAAGTGGATTGTGCGCAAGACAAAGGTTTGACTAGATAGGTGTCTAGTTTACCGGCCTCCTGGTGGTAGTTAGGAGACCGGGTTATAGGCTAGGCTGAGTCGTTCATGGAGAGGTCAAACCTTTTGCATACTTGGTATCATCATTATTGGTTCTTGTTTGGCTTTTCTCTTTGTGAGTTTTTGAGCTTGTGGTCTTCTTCATGACAAGCTCATGTTCATCAAAAACATGTTTCATATGCATTTTCTGTTATGGTTTTCAATGTGTGAGATTTGTCGGTTCTTCTCGGTTAGAGGTTTCATACCTCGTTAGATTTCCATCAAGCTTGAGTTTGCCTCAATCGGAGTTCATTTGCACAAGTTATAGTTGTTTTGGTTTTCCTAGTGTTGGCAGTTCCTGCAGGGCGGTTGTACCGGTCGGCTGGGCTAGTTGTACCGCCCTTGTCAGGGTGCGATACTATCGGTCCAACTACCGGTGGCACTACCGAGCAGAGTGCCTTTTTCTCTCTAACCTAGGACGATGGCGTGGCGGTGGCAGCATGGTTGTACCGGTAAATCCGGTACTACCGGTGCTAGGAGTGGTTGTACCGCTCGCCCTCCCCCACCAGCGGCTAGGGTTTGGGGTAACGGTTGGACCGGCCCCCTACCGGACCAACCACCAGGCGAGGGCCATCTATCTCCTGACTTGGGCCGGTGGAAGAGTGATGACCCTCAACTGTAGGGGGTCGTTTGTAGCGTTTTCGTGGGCAAGTTAACCCAATTTATTGATTCGACACAAGGGGAGCCAAAGAATATTTATAAGCTTTGACAATTGAGTTGTCAATTCAACTGCACCTGAAATATACTTTCTTTCAACAAAATATTAATAGAAACTGTGATATGATAGTGGTATTGGCGACAACAAAAAGTAAAACAGTGAAAATAAACTAGTAGTAACCAGCAGGATTAAACCACTGTAGGCTAGGGTGATGGATGGTTGGGCGCTGCTTGGATAAGAGTGAACATGTAATATATTCTAACACGGGGCAAGGCACACAGAAAAGCAATGATCATCTAGGTAGATATCAAACATTAGGCATGTATCCCGTAGGTAGTTGTGCGTGCTTGCAATAAGAACTTGCACAACATCTTTTTTCCTACAATCCCGCTACGAATGGGGCCAAAGGGAACTTAAGGAGATTAAGGTGCTCCTGTTAAAGAGCACCAGAACAAAGACATAAACTCAATGGATACATGAAATCCTCAAATTATGGACCATCCCCTTTGGTGTACCAAGTTGTCACCTTTGGGATTGCCGGTTCAGGACCATAACAGGTGCATACAACTCATAGATAGGATCAAGAACATAAATATACTCATGAAAACGCAAGTGGTTCAGATATGAAAACATGGCACTCGGGCCCAAAGTGACAAGCATTAAGAGCAACAAGTTGTAGCAAAGATGATAAACACCAAAGTAGATGATAGGCAACATGCCCCCAACAATCTGACGAACTATTACATGATCAAAATCATCCAATCCCTAGCATCCCCTTTGCCTAAAGCATGGAATTACTCACACATGTGAAGAGAAGTCATGGAGGGAGGATGGATTGGTGATGGTGATGACGATGGCGATGATCTCCCCTCTCCGGAGCCCAAAGCAGCCTCCAGATTAGCCCTCCCGAGGAAGAACAGAGGGTGGTGGCGGCTCCGCGACGGAAACTGGAAAAGCGACTTCTCTCTCGGGGTTTTCCCGTCACGAGAATAAATAGGGGCATCAGTATGGCACCACAGAAGGGGGAGGCCCCCAGGCGGCCAGCCGGCGCAGCCAGGGGTGGGGCCGCGCCAGCAGGGCGCCTGGAGCGCCTGTGGGCCCCCTCTGGCCCCACTTCTGGTCCGTGGAAGCTTCGGGTAAATGGATTTTTCCTGATTTTTTTGGGAATTTTCCGAAATACCTAAAAATCCATTTTCCTGCACATAATAAAACCATATAGGCAGCTCTACTGAAAACAACGTTTGTCCGGGTTAGTTTAGTTCAAATCATGCAAGAAGGAGGGCAAAACAATAGCAAAAGTGTTTGGAAAACTAGATACGTTTGAGACATATCACACAGCGGTGGCACCCCGCTTGTACCAGTAAATCTGGTACTACCGGTGCCCGGAGCGGTTGTACCGCCCTACCTGTTCTGCCACTAGCTAGCGTTCCGAAAAACTGTGGCTTGCTCTGGGTGGACAGGTTGTACCGGGATTGCAGACCAGATGTACCGGCCTATGTTTTTCTGCACATAACGGTCAGATTTCTTGGTGACATATAAAGGGGGTCTTCTTCCTCCTTTGTTCCTATCTCTTCTTGGCAAGTTTCTTCCTCCATTGTTGACCTCTAAAATCTTGCTTGCTCTCTTTCCCTCCCATGATTCTTGCTCCTTTTTTAGGGAAAAGAGAGAGGAGATCTAGATCCACATTCTCCACCAAGTCAACTCTCCTCTTTGTGAGGGGAACCTTGTGGATCTAGATCTCGGAGTTCTTGGTGTTCTCCTTGTTCTTCCTCTCATATTCCTCCATAGCTTTTGTTTCTTTTGTGGAATTTGAGAGTGGGGGACTTGGGAACTTTGTGTGCTCTTGCCATTGCATTTGGTGCATCGGTTTGAGTTCTATCTGAGGACTCGTTGTAGTAAGTGAAGTTGAGAAGATTGCTACTCTTGAGTGCATTGGCACTCTAGAGCTTGTACCTCTTGGGTGCTGATACGTCCAAAACGTATCTATAATTTCTGCTTGCTCCATGCTTCTTTTGTGTGATATTGCTATGATATTGATGCACTTCCATACACTTTTGATCATATTTGGACTAACCTATTAACTCAGTGCACCCCAGTGCCAGTTCCTGTTTTATGCTGTTTTTGTATTTCAGGTTTTTCCCATTAGTTAAATTGCCAGAAAAATTCCGGGAAAAATATAGGAAAAATCAGCGTACAGGAAGCTTCCGGAGTCCCGAAGGGGGCCATAGGGGACCCAACTGGGCTCCAGGCGGCCAGGTGGCGCGGCCTAGGGTGGGGCCGCGCCGGGAGGCCGCCTGGACCCCTGGCTGCCCCCCTTCGCCTATTTATTCCCCGTGACGAGAAACCCTCGGGGACAGAACCCTTTTTCGCGATCTCTCCTCTGTTTCGCCGCCGCCGCGCTTCCAAGATCGGGAGCATCAGGACCTCTTCCCGGCACCCTGCCGGTGGGAGGAACCACCTCCGGGAGCTTCTCCACCACCATGGATGCTTCCCGGATGAACCGTGAGTAGTCCACCTTGGACCATGGGTCTATGATCAGTAGCTATGTGATGTTCTCCTCCCCTCTTTGTTCTTCATGGATTAGACCTCGTGAGATGCCCTACATGATCGAGGCACATATGTAATCTTTCTGCTGCTGCTATGCTGAGTTTGTTAGGATCTGATGAATTATGAGACTATGTTCATATTGTGTTTGAGTAATATATTTGATTCCCCTCTTTTATATTTATGTTCTTGAGTAATTCTTGCATGTTCTCCGTTTTTGTTTATTGCTTTGGCAAAGTAGTAGGTAGTGACTCCAAGAGGGAGCGTTATGCATGATTGTGGGTTCATGCCCCCCGATGACTAGCTTGAGTGACAGAAACATGAGTCTAGGGGATGTGTTGTTGCCACAAGGGAGAAAACAACGGTGCTTGTACTTGCGGGTGCAAGGATTGTTTACTTTAATCAAAGTTCTTTAATGCAGTTGTTTGTTGTTTTGAGTTTACACTTTGGGTGGGATTCGCAACTTAATACCGGCGAGATGTTCTGGATAGATATCTCAAGGTGGATGATTAGTAGGTAGATGCAAATGGATATCAGTTTACTTGTCTTGGCGTACCGCCCATGCTTTTGAGCCTCTTCCTTTCTTTATAGCATAGTTAGCATTGGTTTGCGCACATAATCCTGTAAATTGCCCAGTTGTAATTTTTTTACCTCGCATGGCTATTTTATTGTCTTTTGGGAGAGAGACATCACTAGTGAACATCATGGGATCCCGGTCCATATTTCCAATACTGTTTACAACCGCTATTTAGTTCCTGCTTTATTTACCTTTCCGTTGCTATCACTATCATTATTATCCCGTGTGTTTGATCCTTTGTGAACAACAAGGCCGGAGGGATTGACAACCTCTCTGAACTCGTTGGGAGCAAAGTTATCTATTGTGTGTGCAGGTCCATGTCAACTCTCGCGCCACCAAAGCAATTTCTTGCGCCGTTGTCACCTTCCTGTCATGGTTGGAGTCCTACTGGAGACAAACCTTGTTATCTTCACCGAGGGAAATTTGCTGATGTCTACATCTCAACCTTCACTTTGGGTAACCAACGAGGGGCGAGAAGCCATCAAAGCAATTTCTGGTGCCATTGCCGGGGACTCCACTCTTCAAGATAGGGGAGTTGCACACTATCTTTTATCTTTTCTTTTTAGTCTCTTTAGTTTACCTTTCATTTTTTGGTTTAGTATCCTTTATCAAAAATCAAAAAAAAAATAGTTACCTTGCTAGTAGTTGTCATTATGTCTGGTCCTTTTGCCTTTGGTGAAGCAGAAGTGCTCACCTTTAAACAAAGAGGTGGTGAAAGTCTGAAATATGCTTGGTATAGAATTAATGATTCTCAAAAAAGGGCCACCAAGAAGCAATCCACTACTATCCTTCTTAGAAACTTTAGGTTGGAATTACTTCTTGGAATAGGTTTATTCTAGATACTGCTATCAATGGGAATTTCCTAGAAGTCCCAGTTTGGAAAGCTCTTAGTATTATGGAAAATCTTTTTGGAAACCTCCCTATTGCTAGCATTCAAGAGGACAATACCCTAGCTCACATTATGAAAAAATTGAAAAGATAGAGCTAGAGATGCCAAGCATTAATAAGATAAGTGAGTTGGATCGTAAGATTCAAGGGAATTTGAATAGACTCGATAGCTCCATGCATAAAATTTTCAAAACCTTGGAGACCATCAAATCCCAAGACTTGGATCCTTCTAGGATAGATAAGATTGTGGAAATCATTGACACTCTAGGAACTACTTTCTCCTCAATCAAAACCAAAAAGGTAGAAACTCCGACAAAGAAGGAACCTAGGTTCGTTTACGTTCCAAAGGATCCTCGTTTCAAAAATAACCCATCTATTGCCAAAGGGGTTGAAATTGTGAAGACTTTGGAAGAGATACCCCTCTTTAATAGAATAAATGAAACTCCAATTGATCTTCCGCCTTTTGCTTTTATCCCTAGAAGTATCTTTATTAGGCCTTTATTTGAAAGTCCTCTTAAGAGTGGTTGTACTATTGAAGAGCTTTTTGATGATCTTGATGATGGTTCAATTGATACAACTTGATTTGATCTTTTTGCATTAAGCCTAGCTAATGGATTTAAAGAAGCGCTTTCGAGAGGCAGCCCGCAACGAATTTAGGTTTTCCTTTTTGTTTTCCTTTTGTTTTTAGTGGTCTTGATGATTGTTACTACTTTAGCAACATCATTGTATCTTTAATTTTCAAGCTTTGTGCCATTTATAGCCTCATATGACAAGGGAAGTGAAAGTTGTGACAGGCTGTCCAGAAAACAGATTATGTCCTCGTGACGGGAAAAATCGCAGAAACATCCCAGTTCAAATTTGTGAGCTGAATTTTTTACACAGCGTGCTCTATACAATCACGGAACTTTCGTATGTTCTGAGTTTTTTGATTTGAGTTGCAGAAGTGCCCCTAAAAAATTCTTTACTACCTGCTGGTTCTATTTTTCATAGATTATGTCCTGTTTTGCCTTTTCTTCATTTTGCAAACCTTCAGCTTGCTTTTTCTTTGAAAAAACTTTTTGGAAATCTTGAGAAAAAGTATCTCTTCAAGATTATCCTTATATCCAGTAGATAAAAAATTATTTTATTGTGGGTACTAACCTCGCTAATCAGATTATGATGAGTTATGTATGAAGGGAGTTTTCAAGTGTGCGAGGGAAGATGATGAAAGGAGATTCAGGAGGGTCAAACGCTCAAGCTTGGGGATGCCCCCATGCATCCCCAAGAAATATTCAATAAGACTCAAGCATCTAAGCTTGGGGATGCCCCCGTGCATCCCCTTCTCCATCAACAATTATCTTCCACTATATTTTTATCACTTCATGCGTTATGTGCTATGCTTGAAGCGTCTTCCTCTTTATTTCCTTTTTAGTTTTCTTTAGCTTTGCTTGCTGTTCATAACAAGTTAGAACCCAACTTTATTTGTGTGGGAGAGAAACACGCTCCACTTTAAAAATCTAGAACACGTCATAGGATTCTTCATGCTTATCTTTGATGTGTGTGTTCTTTATCTCTTTCATAGTTGTTGTCATGTTTAGCTCTTAGTTTCCATACTTATCTTTTAAAGAGATTTTGTTTAGTTTGTTGCTGGAACTATCTTGAGTTTTCATGTTTATCTTGTCTAGAGAGTTTGCCTGTTGCACTGAGTTGTCTGTCTTGACTTGAAGTAGGTAGTTGAGGTTGCTATTCAGTTGTAGTAGTAACTTGCAATAGTTTTGAGGTATTTCTATGAGTAATGTTTGGAATTTTGGTGTCAAGAGCTTTATCCTATTAGTGATACATGTCGTATTTCGGGAAATCCGTGTTTATTTTCAAAACTTACAAAATTAGTTGAGAACTTTAACTACTAGATGGATCACTACTCTTTGGAGGGATCGAATATTAGAGTACACTCACGTACCATGAGTCGAGGATGCGCAAGGATAACCAAACCCCCATACACTCCTCCTCGGGGTACTTGTCTCTTTGTGAACCTCCTTATTAGATTAAGAGTTACCGATAATAAGTGCATGAGTTCTTCGGACTAATGTGAGTATTCGAAAGTTGACACTTCCACCTACCCATATTTTTCTAGTCTTTCCTATGCCGTGCATTGCTTTCTTCTCACTCCGAGAGTTAGCGTCCACCTTCGCTGGTACATCCAAACCCTTGGCATGATACGCTCTGTCATCATAAACCTCCTTATATCCTTGCTCAAAACAGCAATCATACCTACCTATCAATGCATTTCCATAGCCTTTCCGAGATACATTGCCATGCAACATCCACCTTCTCATGACTTGATCTTCATGTCATACATGCTACTTGCTTGATCGATGAGCCGCATGCTAGTTGGGCCTTTCCCTAATCATTGCTACATGACGCACTAGTATCATTGCATATCCAGCTACGCTGGCAGAGGCATACATTTGCATACTTCATGATAGTTTCATTTTCTTTATGTTGAGTACTTTTGTAAAGTGTGAAAGATCTTCTATACTTCTTATAATATATAGAGTGTTGCCCCTAAAGTGAGGAAAGGATTCCAAAGAGGGCAAAATCAAAAGATCCCAAAGAGGACAAATGAGAGAAATATAAAGATCCGTTGAGGCCACCAAAAAAATACAAAAAAATAGAAGAAACAAATAAAAAGAGAGAAGGGGGCACACTACTATTCCTTTTGAGAGATCCACACTCGTACTCCCTCTTTTATCTTGTACTCCATAGAGATTATCATTTATGCATATAGCTATGTGGAGACCTTCACACTATAGAACTTGGCTTGTATATTCCAATGATGAGCCTCCTCAAATGAGCTCTAGGTCTTCTTGAGCAAGCAAGTTAGATGCACCCCCACTAGTTCCATTGGAGAACTTACCTTAGCTCATATGTGCATCCGTTGCATGGCAATCCCTACTCCTCACATCATATCTATCATTTGGCTTTCTCTCGCCTATGATTGTCCTCATTGATGTGAGACTTTCTCACCTTTTTGTCTTCCTCCTCCACCATATTCTCTCTTTGCCATCCTAAGTGTCAACTTTCTTGCTTACGCTCATCCATTGCATGAGTACTCAAAATATCGAAAAGGAGTGGATCATTTTGACTTGTACCTGGCTAGTGGTCTTGGGATGAGTCAAGATAAGATTCCAAAGAAGACCAAGTGTGGAACTTTAGTAGATTGAGTTCTCAACACAAAAATACTTTTCTCTCGTATATCCCTATCCCCTTTCTTGCACGCAAACACCATTTGGAGACATTCGAGTCATGGACAGCGAGAGATCTTGCACCTTTATGTTCTTATGTTGCTTGTTTCAAAGCTAATATAGACTCTTGCCTGTTATGACTTGAATTGAATTACATGCCTTGATTGCTTTACTTAAAAGTTCTTATATGGTTGGTAGCATGTCACCACAGAAATTATGCTTGTTATCATTTACCTACTCGAGGACGAGCAGGAATTAAGCTTAGGGATGTTGATTGATGGCAAGAGAGTGTTAATACTCTTCAAGCCCTCGTTGATTACCCCAAGTGCAGGGTGAGATATAGTGCAGCGGCAAGTTTTCCCTTGGTAAAGATACCAAGGTTTGTCTCCCGTAGGACTCTGAAGGATACAAGAAGGTGGTAAAGTGAACAAAGGCGCCGAGGTTGCTAACTTCACCTAGACCTGCACATAGATACAAATAACTTTTCTCCCAATGAGTACAGAGGAGTTGTCAATTCCTCCGGCCTTGCCGTTTACAAAGGATCAACGCAAGAGATAATGATAGTGGCAACTGAAAGTAAAGACTGAAAGTAAATTGAGGGTGTAAACAATGATATGAAGATGGACCAAGGTCACGTGATTTTCACTAGTGATGTCTCTCTCCCAAAAGACGATAAAAGTGCTAGCGAGGTAAACAAATCACATTTGGGCAATTGACAGGATTATGAAGGCACCGCAATGCTAACTATGCTGCAAAGAAAAAGGAAGGGCTCAAAAGCAATGAGCAGTACGCCAAGGTAAGTATACCGAAATCCATCTGCATCTACTACGAATCATCCACCTTGAGATATCTATCCAGAACATCTCGCTGGTATTAAGTTGTGAACTCAAAGCAACAGACAACTGCATTAAAAGAACTTTGCGCAAAGTAAACAATCCTTGCATCCGTGGATACAAGAACCGTAGTTTTATCCCTGGTGGCAACAGCACATCCCCTAGTCTCATGTTTCTGTCACTCAAGCTAGACATCAAGGGGTTGAACCCACAATCAAGCATAACGCTCCCTCTTGGAGTTGCAATAAATCACTTGGCCAAAGTAAAACACGGCAACGGAAAACATGCAAGAATTTACTCAAGAACAAAATATAAAAGAGAAGAACCAAATATATTACTCATCACAATCTGAACATAGTCTCATAATCCATCAAATCCCATCAAACTTAGCATAGCAACAGCAGAAAATTACAAAGGTGCCTCGATCATGTGAGGCAGCTCACGAGGTCTCGAAAGTGGAGGCACAAAGAAGGGAGAGATAGATCACATAGCTACTGGTCACGGACCCATGTTCCAAGGGAAACTACTCACGGTACATACGGGAGGCGTCCATGGCTATGGATGGTCTCCCGGAGGGGGTAGCATCTCCCGGCAGGGTGCCGGAGCAGCTTCTCCAGGCAGCCCCGATCTTGAAATGGCGGCGGCGGCGGTACAGAGGCGAGATCGCGAAAGAGGAGTCATCTTTAGGGTTTTCCACCCCGAGGGGTAAATATAGGCGAAGGGGGGTGTCGAGGGGACCCACCAGGCAGCCAGGAGGCCTCTTGGCGCGGCCTAGGGTGGGGCCACGCCAGGGACCCTCCTGGCCTCCTGGTGGTGGCCCCCCTCCGCTCCTTTGGTGTTTCCGGAAGCTTCCGTGTCGCTGGTTTTTTATCTGATTTTTCCGGATTTTTTGGAGCACTTTTAATGGCCGGAAAACCTGAAATACAAAAACAGCAGAAAACAGCAACTGGCAGCTGGGTGCACTGGGTTAATAGATTAGTCCAAATATGCTCAAAAGTGTATGAAAGTTCAAGCAAAACATGGCAAAGTCAAACAAAACATGCATGGAGCAAGAAGAAATTATAGATACGTTTGGGACGTATCAGTGCCCCACCGAAGTCCTTATTTATTCCCGTGGCGAGGAAACCCAAGAACAGAAGTCGTTTTCCCAGTTTCCGTCGCGGAGCCGCCGCCACCCTCTGTTCTTCTTCGGGAGGGCTAATCTGGAGGCTGTTTTGTCCTCCGATGAGGCGAGACCATTTCCATCGTCATCACCATCACCAATCCATCATCCCTCCATGACTTCTCCTTTCATGTGTGAGTAATTCCCTGCTGTAGGCAAAGGGGGTGGTAGGGATTAGATGAGTTAGATCATGTAATAGTTCGTCAGGTTGTTGGGGGCATGTTGCCTATCATCTACTTTGGTGTTTATCATCTTTGCTACAACTTGTTGCTCTTAATGCTTTTCACTTTGGGCTTAAATGCCATGTTTTCAGATCTGAACCACTTGTGTTTTCATGAGTTTATTTATGTTCTTGATCCTATCTATGAGTTGTATGCACCTATTATGGTCCGGAACCGGCGATCCCAAAGGTGACATCTTGGGACACCAAAGGGGATGGATTATAATTTGAGGATTTCATGTATACATTGAGTGTTAATGCTTTGTTCCGATGCTCTTTGACAGGAGCACCTTAATCTCCATAAGGTCCTTTTGGCCCCGTTCGTAGCGGGATGGTAGGACAAAAGATGTTGTGCAAGGTCTTAATGCAAGCACGCACAACTACCTACAGGATACATGCCTAATGTTTGACATTTGCCTAGATGATCTTTTCTTTTTTGTGTGCCTTGCCCCGTGTTAAAGTCTATTACATGTTCACTCTTATCCAAGCAGCGCCCAACCATCCATCTCCCTAGCCTACAGTGTTTTAATTCTGCTGGTTACTAGTAGTTTACTTTTGCTGTTTTACTTTCGTTGTTGCCACTATCACTATCATATCACCGTTGCTATTAATATTTTGTTGCAAGCAATTATATTTCAGGTGCGGTTGAATTGACAACTCAACTGTTAAAGCTTATAAATATTCTTTGGCTCCCCTTGTGTTGAATCAATAAATTGGGTTATCTTACCAGCGAAGACTATCTCGATCCCCTATACTTGAGGGTCATCACGTATTGTTTTCTGGCGCCGTTGCCGGGGAGCATAGCTTTATTTACAAGTCTACTTGAAGTATTATGCCTGCTGCACGTTATCCACCATTGGTAAGAAAGGAGACCCCAAGGTTCCGATCTTACCATCCACTACAAGAAAAGGCACTGTTCTGAGCACTAGTGCTACACTTGATTCACCTTCAGTTATAAGTAAGTTTGCTTCACCACCACCACCAAATGCTACTTCCACTGAGTCTGTTACTATGTCCAATACTTTTGATGAGCTTCCACTAATTTTGACGAAATTGGTTTTCTTCGTCGCTGTCTTGAATCTCAAATGGCTAAGGTTGCAGCACAGTCCGAGACTGAAACTCCTGCTACCTATTTTCCTACTTACAAAGCCTTTGGTTACCCAGACTTGGATAAACTCAAGGAGAGACTCCTTGAGGATGATTATGTTATTCTTGATGATGATTTATGTAGGGAACTTACAGAGTGTGCCGACTCTGACCCTGGCGCTGTTAGGAGACTGCTTGAAAATCACTCCATGAAGAACGAGATTATTCCTAACCCTGAATTTGCTACATCTCCTATATGCATCACTGATCCTGATTATGATTTCTCTGTTGATCTTTCACTTATATCTACAGCTGAAGCTTACCCCTTTTATGGCAAAGAAAATGATGATGCTATAGCACACCTGACGAAACTCACCGAGTTAGGTGGCTTGTTTACTACTGATGAGAGGATACGAAACTTTATGTGGCTAAGCTTTTTCCTTTATCTTTGAAAGGAGACGCTAAAGCATGGTATGATGCACTGCCCTATGGTTCCATTAAGAGTCCTCAAGACTCTATGTTGCTTTACAAAGAATTTATAACTTTAAACAGTTGCAGGATGAGCACCTCCCTAAAGCTCGGGGGAGGTATTGCAGTTTAATTAAGGCTCGACCGGGAAATGGAGTCCCTAAGAATGAATTACTTGATATATTTTATCCTGGTCTAACCGATGAATCTAGATCCTATTTGGATATTTGTGCTGGTTATGTTTTCAGGGAAAGAACATCGGACAATGCTGAAGAACTAATGGGCAAGATTGCCAAGAACCATGAAGATTGGTCCGTCCCTGAACCACCTCCCCCACCAAAGAAGAGGGGCATGCTTGTTCTAAGCCCCGAAGATATGCAAGAAGCAAAGAAGTCTATAAAGGAGAAAGGTATTAAAGCCGAAGACGTGAAGAATCTACCTCCTATTGAGAAGTTGTGTGAGCTTACTACTCATCCTACCTTGGTAGAGGTACACTCTCTTTTAGATTTCAATGAAAGTGACATCCCTAAAGGTAAGCCTCCCGATCAATGTTTAGATGAGCTTGATAATTTTATTATGAAGCAAAATCACTTTAATATGAGGATTCAAAGTCAGTTGCATGATAATACTCTTGCTATCAAAAGTTTTCTTGATGTTCTAGGTAGAACAGTCAATGATGTTAAATGTCTTGTTAAGCATTTTCATATGGTTCAAACTCAACTTGAACAAATTTCTGATGTGCAAAAAGATTTGCTTGCTAACAATGCTAAACAAGATAATTTACAGGCCTATGGTATAAAGACTCGGGGTGGAACACACACACGGGATCCTCTCTATCCGGAGGGGCATCCGAAGAGGATCGAGCAAGATTCTCAAATACAGGAAGAAGAAATTGTTAGCTCTCCGAAAAGAAGAAGAAGAAGAAGAAGAAACACAAGGAAGCTGAAAATTCAAATGATCCCATAGTGGAGGGAGAGCCTGTTGTTGATTCGAATAGCATATCCACCTCCGATGCTGAGATTGAAGACGGGGCTGAGCCCGAAAAAGATAAGGAGAAGGATGATCCTCCCGAGGTGCAAGAAGAAGAAACACCCGATAAATGCAAGAAATACACTAGAGAAGACTTCATCGCAAGAAGACATGGGAAGGAAAGAGAACCATGGGTACATAAACACATCCCCTTTCCAGGTAAGTCTCTCAAAACCAAAGAAGAAGACCACTATAATAAATTTGGTGAAAGGATGAAACCTCTTTTTCTTCAAATTTCTTTAACTGATGCTATTAAGTTACCTCCTTATTCAAAATATATGAAATATATTGTTACTAATAAAAGAAAATTCCCCAATTAGGCAATATATACTATGCTTGCTAACTACTCTTTCAGTGGCAAGATTCCTGAGAATCTTGGTGACCCAGATATACCCACCATTCCTTGCTCCATAAAGAATAATTATGTCAAAACTGATTTATGTGATCTTGGAGCAGGAGTGAGTGACATGCCTTTTTATATTTATAAGAGGCTTTGTTTAGATAAACAAATCCCTATAGATATCTCTCTTCAGATGGCTTCCAAGTCAACAACCGTCCCGATTGGTATTTGTGAGGATGTCCCTATTAAATTTGCCAATTTCTTAATACTTACTGATTTTTTTGTGCTTGACATGCCCTAGGATGGGAGCATGTCCATTATACTTGGTAGACCATTTCTTAACACCGCAGGTGCTATTGTTGATTGCAATAAAGGAAAGGTTACCTTCAATGTTGACGATAAAGAACACACGGTGTATTTTCCGAAGAAGATCAACAAAAGGCATGGCCTTAACTCTATAGAGAATATCGAGACCGTGAAGATTGGAGAATGGGATTGTCCTCTACACGTGCACCACAAATACAAAACCATTATGGTGGGGACAATGTGCATTAAGGTAAAGGTACAATGATCACTTCATAAGAGGTGAGACTTTTTGCTCTATATATTGCCGGTTTGTTGGTAAGACTTGATCAACCATGCTAACTAGCATGTTTTATATAGGTAAAAAGTGGAGCTTGTTATGTTTTCATTTGCTTTAGCTTTTGTTCTCCTTGCTGTGCCAAGTTCATATGTTTTTCTAGCTTCACATTTATAACCATTGTTTCAAGTTTTCAGAAAGTTTCGCAGCTTTTTGAACCTCGAAATTTTTTCAACACTGAAGTTGTCAGAAAAATTCCACAAAAATCAAAATCAAAATTTCCACGTCAAAAGTGACCCAGGGGCACCTGGGGCTGACCAGTGGCCCAGGCGGCCAGCTGGCGCGACCTGCCCCTTGGCCACGCCCACAGGGTGCCTGGGCCCATAGGCCAGCCAGCCAGGTACTTCTTCCTCCCTTCTCTTCCTCTCTTTCCAAAAACACGAGTTTTGCTCCTGGACTTGCATTCTTGCTGTTCTTGGAGGCGATTTTCGATCTCTCTCCTCAACCCATCATTTGAGCTGAGATTTTGAGAAAATACTCCCTGGTATGTGACTCCTCCACCCCTCCAATTATATTTTCGATTGGTGACATCATTTGTGAGTATTTAATAGTTCTTGGTGTTGTTCATATGAGCTTGCATGCATGTACAAAAATTTATTTTCCAAGTTTTGATGAAAGTTTATGCCTTAGGTAAGTGAGTAGAGTAGTTTGCCTCAACTCACTTTGCTTAAATCCTTGTTTTTGTGAATTGTCAAAAAATTCAGAAATGAGTTTGGTAGGAAAAGCAAAGGGGTGGTTTGGGAAGAAGAAGCCCGAGCGCACCGATCGAGTTACTAGAGCTGCAGCTTCACCCTCGGCTGCTAGGGTGAGCTATAATGAAGATCATGTGCCCCTAGAGTTGTTGGAAGACACGAGCCCATCACGTGCAATGACATATCCGTGCGACGCCTTGCTCGAAGCTACAGGAATTAAGGAGGAATTTTACGACCTTTGTGCTAATGCAGGTTTGACATGGCTAGCAACATGTCGTGTTGCTCAGTATCATAAACTCACCTCCTGTTTTATTAATAGTTTCAAATATAATCATGATGCTGGTATTATTCAGTTTAAAATTTACTATGATCTTTTGACCATGTCTTTGGCAAGATTTTGTGAAATAATAGGTGTGTTGAACGTTGGACAGACGACAAAGATGAACACTCAGCCCTCCGAGCTGAGTACTCTCTTCAACTCTCTTTGCAGCCAGGAGACGAGGGATATTCAGTGCTCGAAGATTTCCAACATCTTATTCCCCCACCTCAAGTATTTACGTATTTTATTGCTAGAGGGGTGTTAGCTCATGACAACACGAGCAACAGTTCTGCACCGGATATTTCTATCTTTGTGAACGCCCTCTCAGGGGAGAGTAAGTATAATGTGGGTGCCTTAATTGCTCGTTGCCTTGTTGGGAGATCTCTATGGTGGCGTTTACGCCACACTTATTCTTGAGTCTCTTAATGGCACCCCACACCCTGATTGACGGGGATCAACCCCGGCAAATCCCATGGTCAGGGACCCTGGGTTAGTCATGAGAGGCACAGGTTGGACGATAGCTCGTCGGCTAACAGTAGGAGACGTTCCTGCTCGATATTATTTCTTAGAGATGAGATTATAGGGAAGGCCAAGGCTAGTGCGCACAAGGCTAGGGTTACAGATTGTGTATTGGTCGATCTCGACGTCTCCCCTCCCAGCCCTTATATACTAGGCTAGGTCTCGGGGAACCCGTCTTGGATTACAGATGAGGTTTCCTAACCCTAACCTTGTACCGCACGACAGGTTTACACCTTCCTTATGAGTCGTGGACTCCTACGTCGGTGCCACTAGTGGGCCAAGGCTGGGCCCAGGCGGCATCTTTGCGGGCCTTCTGTCTTTGGGTACACTGGGTAGGCCCATCCATAAGAGTCATAGGTTCATCCCCTCGTCAGTAGCCCCCGAGTGCCTGGGGGACTCGAAGAGTCGCGCAGGGACTCGAGTCTATTCTTGCGTCATTTCGATGTATGCACGGTTCAACCGCGGGTCGCTGGCAGTCTAGGGCCATGATAAAACCTGTTTTGAGGGAATGCTAAGCTGAAAGGGCCCAAGGAGTCGACTGGTCGAGCCTTGGTGAATTGCGCTAGTGGAAAATACCGCAGTAGCCCAATCAAACTCACGTCCCTCGACATGAGCTTGGAACACTGGTGTCGAGCAAAATTCATGCCGCTGCAGGTCTTACAGTGATCAATTGCCGCCAGTAAAGTTCGTAGCCTAGGCGCGTCCGCCCGGCTTTTTCTATCATGCAAGCGCATGGAAAAGATTGGGAGTGAAATCGCTCTGCGGCAAGTCCCAGCCCGGCCGATCTGCGCAGCGGGGTCTTACCTACACGCTAAGCATGCGCGGCATCTGGGTACATTGTATCGTGTTCCAGGAATATGTATTTTTTATCAAGGCACGGAGCCTAGTTAGTAATGAACCCACTTGGAATAAACAATCAAGTGAGCTGTTTTAGTGGTCACTCGCGGAGCTTTGTCGAGCGCTCGGGTGAGGAGTAATGTAGAGGAGTACTTGCTCGGGAGGTCTTTGACTGTTCGGGTACTCAAAGTTCTGCGAGTAATCACTCGAGTATCGCCTTCGCTCTCGGGGTGAGGGAGCACCCGATACTCTGGGACCGTACGATCTGACGAGTGCATGTCTTCTTATCTTGTGTCGTGGTGAGGGAGCACCCGAAACTCTCATGGGTGCGAGTAATCACTCGAGCATGTCTTTTTATTCTAGGTGAGGGAGCACCTGAGACTCTCATGGGTGCGAGTAATCACTCGAGCACGTCTTTTGCCTTTCGGGTGATAGAGTACCCGAGCGAGTTTTTTTTTTCGAGTGAGGGAGCACTCGGGACTCTGTGAGTGCGAGTGATCACTCGAGCACATATTTATTCTTTAGGTGAGGGAACACCCGAAACTCTAGTGGATATGCTCCCGATGGGAGTAAAATGTTTTGTCCATCGGAAAAATATTTAAAAGGTGGAAACTCTAAGACTGGGAAGCGTACTCGATACGCCTTGTTGGGATGTGACGCTGGCTTGGTTTTCTGGCATCTTGACCACTGTAGCCTATCAAAGGAAATGACTTGGCGCTGTCCCTCCAAAATTTTCGCGTCGTGTGATCATGGTCCTCTTTTTGCGCGCGTAGTGGGAGGTGTTGTTACTGCGCCAATTGGGTTTTCCATGTTTTTCGCCTGCCGTGGGATCGTTCCACGTTTACTGGACGCTGGAATTGAACGGTGCCCCTTCTCGCCTTGTTGTTCGTTAAATATCGAGCGGCTGGGTAAGTTTTAGGTTTTACCCAGCCATTGCCTTCCTCCTCTCGCTTCTGTTTTTTCCCTGTTCTTGAGCCTTCACCTTCCTCCTCTTGCTGCTTGCTGCGAAATCTATGACCAAGTGCTCCCGTGCTGCTCCGGAGTCGGCCAAGATGTCTGGCAAATGGGAGCGCTCGACCTTTGGGGCTGCGGATCTCGGCTCGCTGATGGCTGATGGCTTGGTGGTGGGAGATGTCGTGCGGATTCCGAGGGATGAGTCGGTTCCCGCTCCGACGGCAGATGAGCGGGTGTGCTGATACGTCCAAAACGTATCTATAATTTCTGCTTGCTCCATGCATGTTTTGTGTGATATTGCGATGATCTAGATACAGTTTCATATACTTTTGATCATATTTGGACTAACCTATTAACTCAGTGCACCCCAGTGCCAGTTCATGTTTTCTGCTGTTTTTCTATTTCAGTTTTCCCCCATATAAAAAGTGCCAGAAAAATTTGGGAAAATTCAGATAAAAAATCAGCGTGAAGGAAACTCCGCGAAGAGCCCTGGAGGGGCCAGAGGGGAGCCAGGGGGCCCAGGCGGCCACCCGGCGCGGCCCCACCCCTGGTCGCGCCAGGGGCGCCTGGGGCCCCTGGTTCACCTCTGGCTGCCCCCCCCCCTTCGCCTATTTATTCTCCATCACGGGGAAACTACGAAGACAGAACCCTATTTCGCAAACGCGCCTCTGTTCTGCCGCCGCCGCGCTTCCGAGATCGGGAGCACCAGAAGACCTCTTCCCGGCACCCTGCCGGAGGGAGGATCGACCTCCGGGAGTCTCCTCTCCACCATGGATGCTCCCCGGATGTCTCGTGAGTAGTTTTCCTTGGACCATGGGTCCGTGATCAGTAGCTATGTGATGTTCTCCTCCCCTCTTTGATCTTCATTGTTTAGACCTCGTGAGCTGCCCTACATGATTGAGGCACCTTTGTAATATTTCTGTTGTTGCTATGCTGAGTTTGATGGGATCTGATGGATTATGAGATTATGTTCAGATTGTGATAGAGTAATATATTTGTTTTTATCTCTTATATTTTTGTTCCTAAGTAATTCTTGCATGTTCTCCGTTGTTGTTTATTGCTTTGGACAAGTAGTAGGTAGTGACTCCAAGAGGGAACGTTGTGATCGATTGTGGGTTCATGCCCCCCGATGACACGCTTGAGTGACAGAAACATGAGTCTAGGGGATGTGCTGTTGTCACAAGGGGGAAAACAACGGTGCTTGTAACCGCGGTTACAAGGATTGTTTACTTTACGCAAATTGCTTTTTAATGCAGTTGTCTGTTGCTTTGGGTTTACACACTTTGGGTGGGGCTCGCAACTTAATACCAGCGAGATGTTCTGGATAGATATCTCAAGGTGGATGATTAGTAGTAGATGCAGTTGGATTTTGGTCTACTTATTTTGGCGTGCTGCCTGTGCTTTTGAACCTCTTCCTTTCTTTTGTAGCATAGTTAGCATTGCGGTGTGTTCATAATCCTATCAATTGCCCTTCTGTAATTTGTTTACCTCGCATAGCAGTTTTATCGTCTTTTGGGAGAGATATATCACTAGTGAACATCACGTATCCCGATCCATATCCTTATTACTGTTTCCACGCTATCTTTACTTTATTGCTTTTACTTGCTATCATTATCCCTTGTGTTTTACCCTTTGTAAACAACAAGACCGGAGAGATTGAAAACCTCTCTGAACTTCGTTGGGAACAAAGTTATCTGTGTCTGTGTGCAGGTCCACATCAGTCGCGCCGCTGACACCTACTTATCATCTCTGGAGTCCTACTGGAGACAAACATTGGTATCTTCACCGAGGGAAACTTGCTGCTGCGCTACATCTCCACCTTCCACTTGGGGTAACCAACGAAGGGCGAGAAGCCATCATGTGCTTTCAGGCATTCTTCCCTCGCGGGTTTGCCCTTCCGATTCACCCTTTTGTTCGTGGTTTCTTGTACTCTTATCGGCTTCAGCTGCATAATTTGACTCCCAATGGGATTTTGCACATTGCCTGCTTTATTACCCTTTGTGAGACCTTCTTGGGGATCTATCCCCATTGGGGGCTCTGGAAGCGCCTCTTTTGTACAAAGAGGAAGAACTCCGAGTATGTTGTGGGGCAGGTGTATATCCATTAGGGATAAACATTCATACTTTAATTTAGAGATGCTTGACTCCGTCAGTGCTTGCCGGAAAAGTTGATTCTATCTGAAGGATCAACACGTTGCTGGGCAGCGATTTGGTCTCGCTCCCTTTAATCCCGAGGCGCGAGTGGTCAAGCAGGCTTCGTGGTCCCATTCTTTGTCTGCGAGAGAGTCGTCTGCAGTGGCTCCATTCTTGGAGAGGGTCGCTGTATTGAAGGACAACTTGACCGGTGGGCGGCTCATCTCTGTTTTTATGGGGAGGCGCGTCCAGCCATTGCAGTATCGAGCCTGTCCCATGTAGCAGTATGAGGGGCTCGAGGACTCAATGAGATGCTCCTCCGAGGAGCTGAGTGCTGATGGCCTCTTGGACCGGATCCAGCATGTGACCAAGTGCTCGAGCATTTCTGAGATGGTTTTCGTCCGTCCTTATTCTTCTGATCACGCGCTGTCGCAGGTTCGCGTTTTTGAGTTTATCGTCTGATTTAGATGTTTGCTTGACTGCTTGTTGATGATTCTATTTTCTTTGTAGGGCTACGTTCCTATGTTGAGCAACCCTCCGCAGCCGGAGGATGCTGATATTCGCGAAGAGCCAGATGCTTCCGCTGCTGATGATGCTGCTCCGAGTGTTGATGCCAGCGTGCTCGTGGGTGCCACTGGTGCTGACGAGTCCACGGGGGCCGAGCTGTCGGGGACCGGAGATAGTGAGGACTCGGACCCCTTTCGTGTCAAGCGATCGCGGCCTTCGGGCGCCGAAGATATTGACGCGACGAGTGGTGCTGTTCCGCCGTCTGCATCGTCCGCTGAGCCGTCTCCTCCTGTTGCTGCCTGCAAAAGGCCCAGGCTTGGGAGGTTGGTGCGTACTCGCTATGCGCGTGGCGGGTAAGAATCTGCTTAATTTTGCCGGGGATTTTTTCCTCTGTTCTTTTGTCTGATTATGTTTATCTTGTAGCGCTGCGACTGCTCCGGCTGCTTCCTCCACCAGTGCGGCTACTGTCGACCTGCAGTCGACTGACTCTGGAGTAGCTGCCAAGCACACTGAGGATTCTTCGGATGCTGTTGGTCAGCCCGTACCGACGGTGACTCCTGCTATCTCGGTTGCGGGTGTGATTCTTGCTGCTGCTCCGCCAGTGGCGTCTGGTGTTGTTGCTTCTGATGTCAAGCCTGCTACTCCAGGACATCCTTACTTGGGCCGTCTTGATCTTGCCGTTGAAGATAAAGTCCGATTTTTTGACCGCATAGCTGGGCTGGTGAGTTTCTTTCCTGCTTGCTTGTGTAGTTTTTGTCATCGGGGGCACGGCAGTGCTCCCGATGGGAGTAGCCCCCGAGGCTGCGAGCAAGTGCTTTGCGGTTGATTGTAGTCTTGCCTTGGCTCTGTCTTTGCATTGTACCGTTTTGTCATTGGGAGCACGGCCAGTGCTTCCGATGGGAGTAGCCCCCGAGGCTGCAAGCAAGCGCTTGCGGTTGATTGTAGTCTTGCTTTAGTTATGTCTTAATATTTGATTTCTTCGAATAGCCGGTGTTCCAACACTGTGAACGTCTGGTGGTCGAAGAAGAGCATTGGCAACAGGCCCACGATTCTGCCGAGGATGATTTATCTGCCAAGAGTAGTAAGCGTTTCTTTCTGTACTGATGTGCTTGAACTGTTGGGTCCTCTGTTCTGAGTGATGTCTTTGTTTCTCAGACCGTCGCCAAACTGCCGAGAAGCAGGTCGAGGAGGCGGAAAGAACGATTTCGAACCTCAAGGCTGCTTTGGCTTCCAAGGAGAAAGAGTTGCACGATCAGCATGAGGAGCCGGTACGTCTGCGTCAGGCCGAGGAGGCGCTTGTGCAGGCGGAGGTGGTCTAGTGCAAGCGTCTTCGGGTCTTGGCGGACTCGCTTGTGTGTAAGTTGTCGTTCCTTTGTTGGGCGCTTTATCTCTTTGTCTTCCCGTAGTAATTTTGGTTGCCTGGTGCAACCTCTATGGGTGCAAGTGCGACGGAAGTGGTTGCATCGGGGTCTGGAGTTCTCCGTGGGGCCGCGGATGCCATGTCGGCTGCTGTTGATGTTGCCAAGGGTGTCTGCGCCCGGGCTTCCACTCTTGTGGGTCTTGCTCATGAGCACCTCATGCCGGAGTACCAGAAGTTGCCAGCTGGTCTAGACGCCCGCATTGCTGCATTTGGCAATGACGGGGATCTCATGGAGGAGCTAATTGGCGAGAACGTGGTGAGTGCTCTTTCCACGTCCCTTGTTGTTCTTATGGGGCACGAAATTTCCATTGACGACTCTCTTGTTGAGACTATCCCTAATTACTTCGACGAGCAGAGTGAGCGAGCCACTGTTTTGGCTCGTCTCCTGCAAAAAGTTGTGGATGCTCAGAATCCCTCCTCTACGGGAAATGGGGAGGCGTTGATACGTCTCAAACGTATCTACTTTTCCAAACACTTTGGCTATTGTTTTGCCTTCATTCCTGCATGATTTGGACGAAACTAACCCGGACTAACGTTGTTTTCAGCAGAGCTGCCTGTATGGTTTTATTGTGTGCAGGAAAATGGATTTTTAGGTATCTCAGAAAATTCCGGGAAAATTCACAGAAAATCCATGCACCAGAAGCTTCCACCAGCCAGAAGTGGGGCCAGAGGGGGGCGACAAGGGCCCCAAGCGCCTGGCTGGCGCGGCCCCACCCCTGGTCGTGCCGGGGGGCCGCCTGGGAGGCCTCCACCTCCTCTCGTGCCCTACCTCGACTCCTATTTATTCTCGTGACGGGAAAACCCTAGAACATAAGTCGCTTTTCCAGTTTCCGTCGCGGAGCCGCCGCCACCCTCTGTTCTTCTTCGGGAGGACTAATCTGGAGGCTGATTTGGCCTCCGGAGAGGGGAGATCGTCGCCATCGTCATCACTGTCACCAATCCATCCCTCCTCCATGACTTTTCTTCACATGTGTGAGTAATTCCCTGCTGTAGGCAAAGGGGATGGTAGGGACTGGATGAGTTTGATCATGTAATAGTTCGCCAGATTGTTAGGGGCATGTTGCCTATCATCTACTTTGGTGTTTATCTTATTTGCTTCAACTTGTTGCTCTTAATGCTTGTCACTTTGGTCCCGAGTGCCATGTTTTCAGATCTGAACCCTATGTGTTTTCATGAATATATTTGTGTTCTTGATCCTATCTATGAGTTGTATGCACCTATTATGGTTCGGAACCGGCGATCCCAAAGGTGACAGCTTGGGACACCAAAGAGGATGGTCCATAATTTGAGGAATCCATGTATCCATTGAGTTTATTGCTTTGTTCCGGTGCTCTTTGACAGGAGCACCTTAATCTCCATAAGTTCCCTTTGGCCCCGTTCATAGCGGGATGGTAGGACAAAAGATGTTGTGCAAGTTCTTATTGCAAGCACGCACAACTACCTACGGGATACATGCCTAATGTTTGATATTTGCCTAGATGATCATTGCTTTTCTGTGTGCCTTGCCCCGTGTTAGAATCTATTACATGTTCACTTTCATCCATGCAGCGCCCAACCATCCGTCTCCCTAGCCTACAGTGTTTTCAATCCTGCTGGTCATTAGTTGCTACTTTTGCTGTTTACTTTTTTTGTCGCCACCATCACTATCATATTACCATTACCACTTATCTTTTGTTGCAAGCAAGTATATTTCAGGTGCGGTTGAATTGACAACTCAACTGTCAAAGATTATAAATACTCTTTGGCTCCCCGTGTGTCGAATCAATAAATTGGGTTAACTTACCCGCGAAGACTATCTCGATCCCTTACGGTTGTGGGTCATCAAGTACCGTTTTCTGGCGCCGTTACCGGGGAGCATAGCAATATTTACAAGTCTACTTGAAGTATCATGTCTGCTGCACATCATCCGCTATGGGTGAGAAAGGAGACCCCAAGGTTCCGATCTTACCATCCCGTACAAGAAAAGGTATTGTTCTGAACACTAGTGCTACACTTGATTCACCTTCTGTTATGAGTAAGTTTTCTTCACCACCACCACATGATGCTTCTACTGAGTCTGTCACCATGTCCGATGCTTTTGATGATGCTTCCACTACTCTTGATGATACTACTTTTCTTGGCTACTATATTGAAACTCAGACTGCTAAGGCTGCAGCAGAATCCAAGACCGAGACCCCTGCTACCTATATTCCTACCTGCAAAACCTTTGGTTACCCGTGCCTAGATGAACTCAAGGAGAGAATCCTTGATGATGATTATGTTACTCTTGATGATGATTTTTGCAGCGAACTCAGAGAGTGTGTCGACTCTGACCCTGGTGTTGTTAAGGAGTTGCTCAAAAAGCACTCCATGAAGAACAAAGTTATTCCTGATCCTAAATTTGCCACATCCCCTATATTCATCATTGATCCTGATTATGATATCTCTATTGATCTTTCACTTATATCTACAGTCAAGGCTGACCCCTTTTATGGCAGAGAAAATGATGATGCTATAGCACACTTGACCAAAGTCGCTGAGCTAGGTAACCTACTGATGAGAAGATACGAAACTTCTATGTGGCCAAGCTTTTTCCTTTTTCTTTGAAGGAAGACGCTAAATCATGGTACGATGCACTACCCTATGGTTCCATTAAGAGTCCTCAGGACTTAGTCCAATTCTTTGTTGATAAATATTTCCCAGCTCATATGCAACATGCTGCTTTGCAAAGAATCTACAACTTTAAACAATTGCAGGATGATCACCTCCCTAAAGCTTGGGGGAGGTTTTGTGATTTACTTAAGGTTATGCCGGGACATGGAGTCCCCAAGAATGAACTGCTTGATATATTTTACGCTGGTTTAACCAATGCATCCAGATCCTACATGGATAGTTGTGCTAGTTGTGTTTTCAGGGAAAGAACACCGTACGATGCAGAAGAATTAATGTGAAAAATTGCCAAGAACTATGAAGATTGGTCCGTTCCTGAACCACTTCTACCACCGAAAAGAGGGGAATGCTAGTTCTGAGCCCCGAAGATATGCAAGAAGCAAAGAGGTCTATAAAGGAGAAAGGTATTAAAGCCGAAGACGTGAAGAATTTACCGCCTATTGAGAAGTTGTGTGAGCCTACTACTCGCCCTCCCTTGGTAGAGGTACACTCTCTATTAGACTTTATTGAAAGTGACATCCCTAAAGGTAAGCCTCCCGACCAATGCTAGATGAGCTTGATAATTTTATTATTAAGCAAGACCATTTTAATAGGAGGATACAAAGTCAGTTGCATGATAACTCTCTTGCTATCAAAAGTTTGTGTGGTGTTCTAGAAAGAACAGTTAATGATGTTAAATGTCTTCTTAAGCATTTTCATATGGTTCAAACTCAGCTTGAACAAATTTCTAATGTGCAAAAAGATTTTCTTGCTAATAATGCCAAATAGGACATACAAGCTTATGGCATCAAAACTAGGGGTGGAACACACACCCAGGACCCACTCTATCCTGAGGGGCATCCAAAGAGGATCGAGCAAGATTCTCAAGTACAAGAAGAAGACGAGACTGATAGCTCTCCGAAGAAAAAGAAGAAGAAGAAACACAAGGAGGCTGACAATCCCAATGATCCTATTACAAGTGAAAAGCCAGCTGTTGATCCGAACAGCATATCTACCTCCGATGCTGAAACAGAAGACGATGTCAAGCCTGAAGAAAAGGACACTGAAAAGAATGATTCTCCCGAGGTAAGAGAAGAAGAAACACCTGATAAATGCAAGAAGTACTCTAGAGAAGACTTCATCGCAAGAAGACATGGGAAGGAAAGAGAACCATGGATACAGAAACCCATGCCCTTTCCAGGTAAGTCCCTCAAATCTAAAGAACAGCATTACAATAAGTTTTGTGAATGGATGAAACCTCTTTTTCTTCAAATCCCTTTGACTGATGCTATTAAGTTACCTCCCTATTCGAAATATATGAAAGATATTGTCACTAATAAAAGAAAAGTTCCTAATGAGGCAATATCTACCATGCTTGCTAACTACTCTTTCAGTGGCAAGATTCCTGAGAAGCTTGGTGATCCAGGTATACCCACCATTCCTTGCTCCATAAAGAATAATTACGTCAGAACTTCTGTATGTGATCTTGGTGCAGGAGTGAGTGTTATGCCTTTCTCTCTTTACAAGAGGCTTTGTTTAGAGAAACTAATCCCTACAGATATCTCCCTTCAGATGGCTGACAAATCAACAGCTGTCCCCATTGGTATTTGTGAGGATGTTCCCGTTGAAGTTGCTAACTGTTTGATCCTTACAGATTTTGTTGTGCTTGAGATGCCCGAGGATGGGAGCATGTCCATTATTCTTGGTAGACCTTTTCTTAACACCGCAGGTGCTATTATTGATTGCAATAAAGGAAAGGTCACTTTCAACGTTGATGATAAAGAACACACGGTGTATTTTCCAAAGAAGATCGACAAGAGGCATGGCCTTAACTCTATAGAGAATGTTGAGACCGTGAAGATTGGAGAATGGGACTGTCCACTACATGTGCACCACAAATACAAAACCATTATGGTGGGGACAATGTCCATTAAAGTAAAGGTGCAATGATCACCTCATAAGAAGTGAGACTTCTTTTTCTATATATCGTCGGGTTGTTGGTAATACTTGATCAACCTTACTAATGAGCTTGTTTTATATAGGTAAAAAGTTAAGCTTGTTATGTTTTCATTTGCTTTAACTTTTATTCTCTTTGCTATACCAAGTTTTTGTGTTTTTGAAGCTTCGCAATATTAATCACCGCTTTAAGTTTTCAGAAAGTTTTGCAGCTTTTTGAACTCCGAGAAATTTTCAACAGTGAAGTCTTCAGAAAAAATCCAGAAAATAAAAATAAAAATTTCCATGCCAGGAGTGACCCAGAGGTGCCAGGGGCTGACCAGGAGGGGCACCAGTGGCCCAGGCGGCCAGCTGGCGCGGCCTGCCCCCTGGCCGCGCCCATAGGGCGCCTGGGGCCCTCGGGTCCCACCTCCAGGTGAGTCTTCTTCCTCTCTCTCTCTTTCTCTCCAAAAACACGAGTTCTGTCCCTGGAACTTGAGTTCTTGCTGTTCGTGGAGGTGATTTTCGATCTCTCTCCACAACCCATCATTTGAGCTGAGATTTTGAGCAAATACTCCCCGGTATGTAACTCCTCCACTCCTCCAAATAGATTTTTGGTTGGTGGCTTCATTTGTGAGTATTTAGTAGTTCTTGGTGCTGTTTAGATAAGCTTTCTTGCATGTGTAGAAGTTTATTTTCCAAGTTTTGATGCAAGTTTTTTCCTTAGGTAAGTGGGTTGAGTAGTTTGACTTAACTCACTTTGTTTAAATCCTTGTTTTTGTAATTTGTCAAAAATTTCAGAAATGAGTTTGCTAGGAAGAGCAAAGGGGTGGCTTGGGAAGAAAAGGCCCGAGCGCTCCGATCAAGTTACAAGAGCTGCAGCTTCACCCGCGACTGCTAGGGTGAGCTACAACGAAGATCGTGTGCCCTTAGAGTTGTTGGAGGACACAAATCCAGCACGTGCAATGACTTTCCCGTGCAATGAATTCCTTGAAGCTGCAGGAATTCAAGAGGAGTTCTATAATCTTTGTGCTAATGCAGGTCTGACGCGGCTCGCAACGTGCCGTGTTGCTCAATATCAAAAACTCACCTCCTGTTTCATTAACAGTTTTAGATATAACCTTGATACTGGTTTTGTTGAGTTTAAAATTTACAATAATCTTTTGACCATGCCTTTGGAAAAGTTTTGTGAAATAATAGGTGTGCCGAACGTTGGACTGACGGCGAAGATAAGCTCTCAGCCCTCCGAGCTGAGAACCGTCTTCAACTCTCTCCGTAGCGTGGATACGAGGGATATTCACCGGTCAAAAATCTCCAGCATCTTATTCCCACACCTCAGGTATTTTGCGTATTATATTGCTAGAGGGGTCTTAGCTCGTGACAACACGAGCAGCATTCCTGCGCCGGATATTGCTATCCTGGCAACCGCCCTCTCGGGGAGGTTTGATTATAATGTGGGTGCCTTAATTGCTCGACGCCTTGCTATGAATGGTAACAAGGGAGATTTATTTGGTGGTGTTTACGCCACACTTATCCTAGAATCTCTTAATGGCACCCCACACCCTGATGATAAGCCTTTTACTTATTTAAGTTTTGATCTTGCTGCTATGAAAAGGCATAAGTTTGTTACCATGACTTCCGAGTTTGGTAACCTTGATTATATCTTGCGTTTCGGAGCCACCACGGAACGCAAGATCCGTCAACCTGCACCTCTTTTGTTCGATTTTTCTCGCAGGAAAGGATGGTCCTTTGATGTTATCCAGTTCGATGAGTTCGTGGTCCAGCATCAGTTTCATAACCCCATGGAGGGGGTTGTTCCCGACGAGGAGGAGGATGGTGAGTTACCACCTTTACAGGGGGAGACCGTCACCCAGTTTGGTGAAGGGTCTTCCTCTACTTGGAGCGCGGATCCTTATTCGTGGGAGGATCTGAGGACTTCGGTGTACGCGCCGGAAGCCTCATACGACCCTTGGACTCACTAGTACCACCCTGGAGCAGGAGGCTCCTAGGGACATTAGCTACTACCAACTTAGGCCAAAAGCCTAAGCTTGGGGGTGTACGTGCCCTTCTCACTTTTCCATTGTATTATCCGTTTTATTTTTTGTTCGCTTTGATATTTTCGAAGTTTTTGCCCGTTCTTCTTTCTTTCTTTCTTTGCAAAAACAACAAAAAGATTTTCTCTTTTTCTTTCGTTTAAACCTTTAAAAAACCCAAAAAGATTTCCTTTGTCTCTTTAGTTTGCTTTGTTTTCAGAGTTCAGCTCGAGTCTGTGATGGAATTTGATAATATTTCCCACGTTCAATCGTGCAAGTGACAAGGCAGTAATGACGAAGATCAATGGAGGGGAAGCAACAAGGAAAACCGGTATGAACTCTTCTTGTTTCTACTTTTGTACATATGTCTGTACTTATGATCTAGAAACCAGCTTGTAGCGACATAGTGTTATGTTTACAATGCTTTCCCAGCGTTCATGCTTTCCTTGTGGCTAATCTCAAATAGCTAGAGTACATAATGTGTTGTCGAAATGATTTACATGCATTGCATTGTTCATGGTTTTTCATACTGAAGTGGTATTTCCCTTCGGAGAATTTTTGGATTGACTTGGCACATGTTCAGACATGTTTATGACTAAAAAGTCTATTATGCCTTGATGATCTTTTTGTTTCAGAATAGTTATATCACTTTCATGCCCGAGTCAATGTTGCTTTGTCGCTCTGCATGATTATGACAGTTATTGCTCTCTAGTTGGTCGCTTCCCAGTCCTTTGCTAGCCTTCGCTCGTACTAAGCGGAATTCTGCTTGTGCATCCAAAATCCTTGAAACCAGTTATTCCATATGAGTCCACCATACCTTCCTATATGTGGTATTTACCGGCCACCCCTAACTCAGATTTTCTTGTGCCATCTCGAAATTTATTCAAAAGCTTCCCTTTTGTAACCGTACAAGCTCATGGTGCGGTGAGGGAAAAATCAGTATCTTTCATGCCAAAAATATTGACGGAAGTTTTAACTAGTCATTTATAAAAAAAAGGGAAAGTTACACCTCCCCCATACTTGATGATGGAATGAAATGGACCAAGTGCTGCTAATGATAGATGGAACGAGCTTCCTTCCAGACTTGAGGCAAAATAAGGTTCCATAGACTGTCAAATGATAAATGGATAAGGGAATATGTGTAAGCAAAAAAAATTATTAATATAGTTGGCATGGGAGATATTGAGAGACCTTTACCGTTCACCGTTGACTGGAAAGTTGCACTTCTCAAAAATGTTTTTGTCTCTGTTTTCAAAACCAAGAGCTCTGGCACATGTTTAGTCTTTGCTTCCAACCACGGGTTTTCAACCTTGCCACCAAAAGCCACGGTTCGAGAGTCTCCCCTTCTTTCTTCAAAGCACCAACTATGAGAGCATAATTGTCATTCTTAGTGTAATATGCATTGTCCCAAAGTATTACATTGTCTTCTGCATGCTTGTGTTATTGCTAGTCTGAAATACTGAGTTCTAGTCACCTTTAAAACTCCGGAGGAGTTTCTGCATTTATGTTTTTCTTCACTCATGGAGGCTAGAGAAATGTCACTCAAGTATGTTCAAGCTATGTGCATTGTGATCTTGTCTTGATTTTCAGTAGCACATTATTTACTTTTAGTTGTTTGAGATTGATCACATGAAAGAAGAATTGCTTCGTGCATTGTCCTTATAGCATTGTTTCAATACTTGCTAAACTCTTTTCGTAGTACATGCTTATATACATCTAATGAAGCAAAAGAGTTTGTCAAAGTTTTCTTTGTCGCGTCCAGTTCGTTGAACTGAATTGCTTGAGGACAAGCAATATGCTAAGCTTGGGGGAGTTGATACGTCTCAAACGTATCTACTTTTACAAACACTTTTGCTATTGTTTTGCCTTCATTCTTGCATGATTTGGACGAAACTAACCCGGAACGCTGTTTTCAGCAGAGCTGCCTGTATGGTTTTATTGTGTGCAGGAAAATGGATTTTTAGGTATCTCAGAAAATTCCGGGAAAATTCACAGAAAATCCACGCACCAAAAGCTTCCACCAGCCAGAAGTGGGGCCAGAGGGGGCCACAGGGGCCCCAGGCGCCTGGCTGGCGCGGCCCCACCCCTGGCCGCGCCGGGGGGGCGCCTGGGAGGCCTCCACCTCCTCTCGTGCCCTACCTCGACTCCTATTTATTCTCTTGACGGGAAAACCCCAGAACAGAAGTCGCTATTCCAGTTTCCGTCGCGGAGCCGCCGCCATCCTCTGTTCTTCTTCGGGAGGGCTAATCTGGAGGCTGATTTGGCCTTCGGAGAGGGGAGATCGTTGCCATCGTCATCACCATCACCAATCCATCCCTCCTCCATCACTTCTCTTGACATGTGTGAGTAATTCCCTGCTGTAGGCAAAGGGGATGGTAGGGATTGGATGAGTTTGATCATGTAATAGTTTGTCAGATTGTTAGGGGCATGTTGCCTATCATCTACTTTGGTGTTTATCTTCTTTGCTTCAACTTTTTTCTCTTAATGCTTGTCACTTTGGGCCCGAGTGCCATGTTTTCAGATCTGAACCCTATGTGTTTTCATGAATATATTTGTGTTCTTGATCCTATCTATGAGTTGTATGCACCTATTATGGTCCGGAACCGGCGATCCCAAAGGTGACAGCTTGGGACACCAAAGGGGATGGTCCATAATTTGAGGATTCCATGTATCCATTGAGTTTATTGCTTTGTTCCGGTGCTCTTTGACAGGAGCACCTTAATCTCCATAAGTTCCCTTTGGCCCCGTTCATAGCGGGATGGTAGGACAAAAGATGTTGTGCAAGTTCTTATTGCAAGCACGCACAACTACCTACGGGATACATGCCTAATGTTTGATATTTGCCTAGATGATCATTGCTTTTCTGTGTTCCTTGCCCCGTGTTAGAATCTATTACATGTTCACTTTCATCCATGCAGCGCCCAACCATCTGTCTCCCTAGCCTACAGTGTTTTCAATCCTGCTGGTCATTAGTTGCTACTTTTGCTGTTTACTTTTGTTGTCGCCACCATCACTATCATATTACCATTACCACTTATCTTTTGTTGCAAGCAAGTATATTTCAGGTGCGGTTGAATTGACAACTCAACTGTCAAAGCTTATAAATACTCTTTGGCTCCCCGTGTGTCGAATCAATAAATTGGGTTAACTTACCCGCGAAGACTATCTCGATCCCTTACGGTTGTGGGTCATCAGGCGTAGCCATGTCGTGTCGTTTGAAACTTTTGGTTGTAATATGCCTCCTTTGTCGTGGTGAATCTGTGCTACTTTTATTGGGGTAACTGCTTGGCCATTCCTGCTGTTGTACTTGATTTTCCTTTCTTTTTGTTCTTTTTGCGGTAGGCCACCCCGGGCGTTCTTCCGGCTTGCAGTTCGTTGAAGGAGGACGCTCGCGAGGGTCCGTACGAGTCCGTGTGCTTGAGGTTGGGAAACGTTGAGCAGGAAGTTGTTCGCCTCAAGGGGGCTGCAGCAGTCCATCCTTTCAAACACAAGCGCGCTGAAGCCGTGCTGGATAGCCTTGCTTCGTGGGTGGTGAAGTTGTCTGACCTCCTGCGGGGTGAGTTTGGCTCCTGCTCGATTGCTCGACTGTATTTAGTAGTTTTTTTGTCTTCGTCTTGATTTTGATCCTGTTTTTCGAAGTGCTGGCGGGGCGGTCCCGGGATGAAGAGAGGGTCGTTCAATCGGAACTGTCGCGGCTGGATGACCTTGATGTGCAGGCGAACAATCCTTTCTGGGCAGATGGGGCTCGTGCTCGAGCATTTGTTGTGCTTCCTCTTCGAGTTGATCGGGTGTCGGCTTATCTGCGGTACTGTCAACGGGTGTTGGGCGGGATCCACTCTGAGTTTTATCCGCTGCAGGTGGTGCCATCGTCCGTTGAAACGCTCTGCCGCGTATTTTCTCAGCCTGCAGAGCTGCGCCGCGTGATGGATCACCAGATTCATGCTGGAGCTCGGGCTGCCTTGGGCTTGGTCCATAGTCATTTGCCGGGAGCTAATATTTCTCAAGTGGTGGAGGGTCCTCCAGGTGGTAGATATCACCCGATGGATGAGCACTACGCGGCGGTCGATGAGCCTGCGCGCCAAGTTGTGAAGCGGGTTTGCGAAGAGAACGACCGTTATCTGGGTTCTCTTATTAAGGCGAAGATGGAGCCTGGGGGTTAGGTGCTTCCTTGCTTTGTATATGCGTCCTCTTGGTGTACTGTGCTCCTTTGTATTCTTGGTTTTGCTGTAAGGGGTTTTGCTGTTGCGGCGCGCCCCCGAGTGCTAATTTCGTTTGTGTCGCGATTGCGAAGAACGCCTCGGGGGGTGGCTTGCTGCGGCGAGCCCACGAGTGCTAGTTTTGTTTATGTCGCGATTTCGAAGGATGCCTCGGGGGGTAGCTGCTGCGGCGAGCCCCCGAGTGCCAGTTTTGCGTTGCGATTGCGAAGGACGCCTCGGGGGGTAGCTGTTGCGGCGAGCCCCCGAGTGCCAGTTTTGTGTCGCGATTGCGAAGAATGCCTCGGAGGGTGGCTGCTGTAGCGAGCCACCCAGTGCCAATTTTTGTGTCGCGATTGCGAAGAACGCCTCGGGGGGTGACTGCTGCGGCGAGCCCCCGAGTGCCAATTTTGTGTCACGATTGCGAAGAACGCCTCGGAGGGTGGCTGCTGTGGCGAGCCCTCGAGTGCCAATTTTGTGTCGCGATTGCGAAGAACGCCTCGGAGGGTGGCTGCTGTGGCGAGCCCCCGAGTGCCAATTTTGTGTCGCGATTGCGAAGAACGCCTCGGAGGGTGGCTGCTGTGGCGAGCCCCCGAGTGCCAATTTTGTGTCGCGATTGCGAAGAACGCCTCGGAGGGTGGCTGCTGTAGCAAGCCCCCGAGTGCCAATTTTTGTGTCGCGATTGCGAAGAACGCCTCGGAGGGTGGCTGCTGTGGCGAGCCCCGAGTGCCAATTTTTTGTCGCGATTGCGAAGAACGCCTCGGAGGGTGGCTGCTGTGGCGAGCCCCCGAGTGCCAATTTTGTGTCGATATTGCGAAGAACGCCTCGGAGGGTGGCTGCTGTAGCGAGCCCCCGAGTGCCAATTTTGTGTCGCGATTGCGAAGAACGCCTCGGGGGGTGGCTGCTGCGGCGAGTCCCCGAGTGCCAATGAATCAATTTTTGGGAAAATATTTTTCAATATTCTTCCTGTTGTTTCTTACATTTAGTAAGGAGGGGGGTTCTGATGAAGACAGCCCCCTTTATTTAAAACGACGGCGTGGTAGCCTTAAGGGCTGGGTAGCTTCTTCTTTGAGTGCTCGGGTCCTTCAGGTGGTGTCTTATTCTATGGGAGCGCTTCTTCTGCGAGTCCCATGGTTCTGCTAGCTTGGTGAGCTCCAAAGGCCTCTGATATCTTGTGGAATTCCTTGTCGCAGCGTCGGACCTGACGAAACTGCCGCTGACTGTGATGAGCCCATGTGGGCCTGGCATTTTTAGCTTAAGGTAGGCATAGTGTGGCACTGCCATGAAGCGGGCGAAGGCTGGTCGCCTGAGGATTGCGTGGTACTGCGACGTCTAGTCGACCACTTCAAAGTCTAGGATCTCCTTGCGAAAGTTGGTCGCATTGCCAAAAACCACCTCCAGGCTTATTTTCCCAGAGGGTAGACTGCTTTTCCTGGCACAATCCCATGGAAGGTTGTATCTGAGGATTTGAGCGCGGAGCTCTGGATGAGCACTTCTTCGAGTGTCCTGGTGAAGATGATGTTGATCCCGCTGCCGTCGTCCATGAACACTCATGACATGTCGTAGTTTCCGATTCTGGCCTCGAGCACTAGTGCGGCGTGTCCTGGCCGAGGGATGGCTGGCGGGTGGTCCTCCCTAGAGAAAGTAATTTTTGTCTCGGACCCGCGCAAGTACTCCGGGACAGCGGGGTGCGAGGAGGCTGCGAGAAAAACTTGTCTTGTGACCTGCTTCTGCTGCCTATTTGAAGGATTGCCTTCTTGTATCTTGTAGATCCTGTTGTGGGCTTCTGGATACTGCTCCTCTTCTTCTGGTGTCCTGCGCCGTTCCTGGATTGCGACCACTTGCCTTGTTGGAAGAGGAGGGGCTGGTGGTGCGTTGTGGGCGATAGGCCCGACTACTATGCTCGCGAGTGGCTGGGCCGATGTTGTCGCAGGTCGACTTTTTTCCTCAGCCAACTCGTTGAAGCTTCTGCAGTTCCTGAGGGTGTGCCCTGATCTAATCTCCCCTCGTTCGTTTCTGAATCCGTGTATCGAGCACGGTCCGTCAAGTTGTTATTTGGCCGAGCGGTATGTTCTAGTGTTGTAGCGCGGCTGCCTCGTCCTCCAGTCTCGTTTCTGAGCTTGGGGCGCGTCTTCAGGGTTATCTCTTCGTTGTGTTCTGCTGTCGTCGCGATGCCTGCCGTCTCTGTCGTCTGGGAAGTCGGCGGCGACCATGTCGGGTCCTCTGTCGTCGTAGAAACTGCGCCTGGATCGCTTCCTTCATCGGTCGAGTCCTCTTTCTCCATTGTGGTAGTCGTAGTCGTGTTCTGAGCGTGCGATGTGGATTTCTGTTTCGTTGCGAACGGAATCCTTGCCGTCCTCCCAGCTGTTGGCTTGCTCTAGCAGCCGTGCGAGTGTTCGGACTTTCATCTGTCCGAGTTGTTCCTTAAATTCAATGCGCTGCAGGCCTCGCCTGAACGCGTCGATTGCGCTTTCGTCTGATATGTCTTCTGCTGAATTCTTGAGTATGGTCCACCGCTGGATGTAGGATCGCAAGGTTTCCCTGGTTCCTTGCTTGCATGCCCGCAGCTCCTCGAGCGATGCTGGTCGCTTGTATGTAGATTTAAAGTTTTCTATGAAGGCTCCACTGAACTGCCTCCATGAGCTAATGGATCCTCGCGGGAGATTCTTCAACCAGTGTCGTGCCGAGCTCTCGAGCATGAGCTGCACGTACTGCATTGCCATGACGTTGGTCCCTCCCTGAAACTTAACTGTTGTTAAGTAGTCGTCGAGCCATGCCTCCGGCTCCTCGAATCCATTGTATTTTAGCGTTGTGGAGTTCAATTTGAACCCACTCAGCATTCGTGTCTCGCGTATAGAACTCGTGAAGCATAATGCTCCGCATGGCTCAATTTCTTCATCGGAAGCTTCGTCGTCCGAGTACTCTTCACGTGTTGCGCGTCTTCGCCTGCTGCGGTTGACTTTGTTCTGCGTGATGTCGTCGCGCGCGTCCCGTCGACTGCTGCGGCGCCTGTTGTCGTTGTCATTGTCGTTGCTGTCGTGCTTCCTGTTTTTGCCGGAGTGTTTGCGCCAATCATCGCTGTTGTCGTCGTCGTCGGGTGAGCTGGGGTCCCTGTCTGGTGTCCTCTCGCGGGTCGGTCGCTTTGCACTTGATTTTTTGGGTGTTGAGGCGGCGATAGCGTCTTTCATTATCTGCAAGGATATTGATGTGTTGCGGTCTGGTCTGTTCTTCCTACTTTTCTGGGCGCGAGATAGGTAGTCTCGAGCGCTTATAAGGGCTTCTGCTGGTGTGAGGGGTTCCTCTTCATCGTCCTCCTCCTCTAGCTTGAAGTCGTCGTCGAGCTTCCGAACCACTCTCTCCCTGTCTGTTCGTCGCAGGTTGCTGAGTTTTGATTTAGTGCGGATAGGGGAGCCGTGATCGGGAGAGTCGCCTCTGGGAGGTGGCTTGCGATTGTTTTTCTGCTCGGCGGCCGCCCTTTCTAGCTTCTCCATCTCTAGGCGATGTTGTCTCGTTTGTTGGGTTAGCTCGCTTGCCATTTTTTTGTATGCCCTGAGCTCGTCCCTTGTTGCATTTGCTGGTAGTAGCTTGCCGTGTTCGAATGTGTCCCTTACTCTGGCCACTGATTCTTTGGACATGAATATTCGCTCTTTGGGTGGGTCATCTACCACCACACCCGGGACTTGCTGCTTGTTGTTTGATGGCTCGTTGCTCTTGTGTTTGCTTTGTTCTTGTCCCTGTGGTACTTTCATTGGTATGCTTCCCACTGCTCCCAGCTTCACGACGATCTTACCGGTGGTTCCGGACTCTTTTGTGTTGTCGTTGGTTTGGTTATCTTGGCGAGTATTCGAGTCGTCGTCTTGGCCCTTGCCGTTTGCTGCTGGTGCGTCGTCTTCTGCCATGAACACCTGCGATGGTTCCCTGACTGCCTTCTTGCTCACGCGTTTGATGCTGCTCTTCCAGGCCGAGGGTCCACCCGAGCGGTCGCGGGTGACGTGAAGTCTTGGGTTGGGTGGGTTGTCGCGGCTGGCTCGAAGGGTGGCCGCGCAGGTGACGACCGCGTCGATTGTTGCTGTAGATGTCGTCGCAGGTGCTCGAGCGTCGTCCGTGAGGCAGAGGGCGCCCCAATGGTTAATGTAGATCTGATATGCTCCGAAGATCAGGTTGATGCCGGAGCGTAGATCAGCGAAGACTGGTCGGAGAGTCGAAATATGAGCCGTGAAACCGAGGGACCCAAACAGATCGGATTCCGCCTGGGTCGTCGGATCGAAGGGTGTTGGTGGAGTCATCGTGTTGGCGGGTGTTGAAGATGCTGGTGAGGTCGCCAAGATCGCGTTCCCAACCTGTGCGGTACCCACAGACGGCGCCAATTGACGGGGATCAACCCCGGCAAATCCCATGGTCAGGGACCCTGGGTTAGTCATGAGAGGCACAGATTGGACGATAGCTCGTCGGCTAACAGGAGGAGACGTTCCTGCTCGATATTATTGCTTGGAGATGCGATTACAGGGAAGGCCAAGGCTAGTGCGCACAAGGCTAGGGTTACAGATTGTGTATTGGTCGATCTCGACGTCTCCCCTCCCAGCCCTTATATACTAGGCTAGGTCTCGGGGAACCCGTCTTGGATTACAGATGAGGTTTCCCTAACCCTAACCTTGTACCGCAAGGCAGGTTTGCACCTTCCTTACGAGTCGTGGACTCCTAAGTCGGTGCCACTAGTGGGCCAAGGCTGGGCCCAGGCGGCATCTTTGCGGGCCTTCTGTCTTCGGGTACACCGGGTAGGCCCATCCATAAGAGTCATGGGGTCATCCCCTCGTCACTGATGATAAACCTTTTACTTATTTAATCTTTGATCTTGCTGCTATGAACAGGCATGAGTTTGTTACCAGGACTTCCGAGTTTGGTAACCTTAATTATATTCTTAGGTTTGGACTGACCACTGTTCGGGAGATTCATCTACTTGCACCTCTTTGGTTTGATTATACTCGCAGGAGCGGATGGTCCTTCGACGTTACCCATTTCGATAAGCATGTGGTCCAGCAGCAGTTTCATAACCCCATGGCGAGGGTTGTGCCCGATGAGGAGGAGCATGGTGAGTTCCCACCTTTCCAGGAGGAGACCGTCACCCAGTGGGGTGAAGGGTCTTCCTCTACTTGGTGCGCGGAGCCTTCCTCGTGGGAGGACCCTAGGACTTCGGTGTACGTACCTGAATCCCCGTACGACCCTTGGAGTCACCCGTACCATCCCGGAGCAGGAGGCTCCTGGGGATCGCAGTACCTGTTTCCAACTTAGGCCAAAAGCCTCAGCTTGGGGGAGTACGTGCCCTTCTCCTTTTTCCATTGTATTATCCGTTTTATTTTGTTCGCTTTGATCTTTTTGAAGTTTTTTCCTGTTCTTCTCTGTTTTCTCTCTTAATTTGCAAAAACAACAAAAACATTTCTCTTTCTTTTGCTTTCATTAAACTTTTTAAAACCCAAAAAGATTTTATTTCTCTCTTTAGTTTGCTTTGTTTTCAGAGTTCAGCTCGAGTCCGTGATGGCATTTGATTATATTTCCCACGTTCGATCGTGCAAGTGACAAGGCAGTAATGACAAAGATCGAAGGAAGGGACGCAACAAGGAAAACCGGTATGAACTCTTCTTGTTTCTACTTTTTTACATATGCATGTACTTATGATCTAGAGACCAGCTTGTAGCGACATAGTGCTATGTTTACAATGCTTTCCCAGTGGTTCATGCTTTCTTTGTGGCTAATCTCAAATAGCTAGAGTGCATAATGTGTTGTTGAAATGATTTGCATGCATTGCATTGTTCATGGTTTGGCATATTGAAGTGGTATTTCCATTCGAAGAATTCTTGGATTGACTTGGCACATGTTCACACATGTTTATGACTAAAAAGTCTATCATGCCTTGATGATCTTTTTATTTCAGAATAGTTATACCACTTTCATGCCCGATTCAATGTTGCTTTGTCGCTCTGCATGATTATGACCGTTATTGCTCTCTAGTTGGTTGCTTCCCAGTCTTTTGCTAGCCTTCACTCGCACTAAGTGGAATTCTGCTTGTGCATCCAAACTCCTTTTCAAACCAGTTATTCCACTTGAGTCCACCATACCTTCCTATATATGGTATTTACCTGCCATCCCTAACTTATACTTTCTTGTGCCATCTCGAAAGTTATTCAAAAACTTCCCTTTTGTAACCATAAAAGCTCATGGTGCAGTGAGGGAAAATCAGTATCTTCCATGCCAAAAATATTTTACTCTTTGACAAAGTTTTAACTAGTCAAATTTATATTTTTTTAAAAAGAGTTACACCCCCCCCCATACTTGATGATGGAATGAAATGGACCAAATGCTACTAATGATAGATGGAACCAGAAAATTTCCTTCCATACTTGAGGCAAAATAAAAAGGCATCATAGACCGTCAAATGATAGGTGGACAACGGAACAAAAGTGTAAGCAAAAAGCATGGGAATTGCCTTTAATGTGGTTGGTATGGGAGATATTGAGAGACCTTTACTGTCTACCGTTGACTGGAAAGTTTCACCTCTTAAAACCTTTTTATCTCTGTTTTCAAAACCAAGAGATCTGGTACTTGTTTAGTCTTTGCTTCCAACCACGGGTTTTTAACTTTTCCATCAAAAAGCCACGGTTCGAGAGTCTCCCTTCTGTATTCAAAGCACAACTATTGAGAGCATAATTTTCATTCTTAGTGTAACATGCATTGTCCCAAAGTACCACATTGTCTTCTCCATGATTGTGATATTGCTTGTTCTGAAATTCTTAGTTCTAGTCTCCTTTAAAACTTCGAAGGAGTTTCTGCATTTATGTTTTGCTTCAGTCATGGAGGCTAGCGAGATACCACTCTAGTATGTTCAAGCTATGTGCATTCTGATCTTGTTTTGATTTTCAGCAGCATACTATTTACTTTTGGTTGTTTGTGCTTGGTCACTTGAAAGAAGGATTGCTTCGTGCATTGGCCTCATAGCATTGTTTCGATACTTGCTAAACTCTTTTCGCAGTACATGCTTATATACATCTAATGAAGCAAGAGAGTTTGTCAAAGTTTTCTTTGTCGCGTCCAGTTCGCTGAACTGAATTGCTTGAGGACAAGCAATATACCAAGCTTGGGGGAGTTGATACGTCTCAAACGTATCTACTTTTCCAAACACTTTTGCTATTGCTTGGGCCTCATTCTTGCATGATTTGCACTAAACTAACCCGGACTAACGCTGTTTTCAGCAGAGCTGCCTGTATGGTTTTCTTATGTGCAGGAAAATGGTTTTTTAGGTGTCTCGGAAAATTCCAGGAAAATTCACAGAAAATCCACGCACCCGAAGGGCCATTGTGCCAGAAGTGGGACCAGAGGGCAGCCAGGGGGGCCCTAGGTGCCCTGCTGGTGCGGCCCCACTCCTGGTTGCGCCGGGAGGCCTCCTGGATGGGTCTTCCCCCCTCTGGTGCCCTACCGAAGTCCCTATTTATTCCCGTGGCGAGGAAACCCCAGAACAGAAGTCGTTTTCCCAGTTTCCGTCTTGGAGCCGCCACCACCCTCTGTACTTCTTCGGGAGGGCTAATCTGGAGGCTGTTTTGGCCTCCAGTGAGGGGAGCCATTGCCATCGTCATCACCATCACCAATCCATCATCCCTCCATGACTTCTCCTTTCATGTGTGAGTAATTCCCTGCTGTAGGCAAAGGGGATGGTAGGGATTGCATGAGTTAGATCATCTAATAGTTCGTCAGCTTGTTGGGGGCATGTTGCCTATCATCTACTTTGGTGTTTATCATCTTTGCTACAACTTTTTGCTCTTAATGCTTGTCACTTTGGGCTCGAGTGCCATGTTTTTGGATCTGAACCACTTGTGTTTTCATGAGTTTATTTATGCTCTTGATCCTATCTATGAGTTGTATGCACCTATTATGATCCGGAACCGACGATCCCAAAGGTGACATCTTGAGACACCAAAGGGGGTGGATTATAATTTGAGGATTTCATGTATACATTGAGTGTTGATGCTCTGTTCCAGTGCTCTTTGACAGGAGCACCTTAATCTCCATAAGGTCCTTTTGGCCCCGTTCGTAGCGGGATGGTAGGACAAAAGATGTTGTGAAAGTTCTTATTGCAAGCACACACAACTACCTACGGGATACATGCCTAATGTTTGATATTTTCCTAGATGATCTTTTCTTTTTTTGTGTGCCTTGCCCCGTGTTAAAATCTATTACATGGTCACTCTTATCCAAGCAGCGCCCAACCATCCATCTCCCTAGCCTATAGTGTTTTAATCCTGCTGGTTACTAGTAGTTTACTTTTGTTGTTTTACTTTCGCTGTTGCCACTATCACTATCATATCACCGTTGCTATTAATATTTTGTTGCATGCAAGTATATTTCAGGTGCGGTTGAATTGACAACTCAACTATTAAATCTTATAAATATTCTTTGGCTCCCCTTGTGTCGAATCAATAAATTGGGTTATCTTACCCACGAAGACTATCTCGATCCCCTACATTTGAGGGTCATCACATATGCATATCATTGTCGTGATCCTCCATATATTGCTGCAAAGGATCGTTGGGTGGAATAGCAATAGAAGCAATATCTTCAATAATTTTATCATTACTAGACAAATCAGTACCACGAGGCTGCTTAGAGAACTTAGAAAAGTTAAATTCATATGGCTCACTATTAAATTCAATAGAAACCTTACCTTTCTTGCAATCTATTATAGATCCACAAGTGTTGAGAAGAGGCCTACCAAAGATAATAGGGCAAAAACTATCTTGCACTGAACGAAGTACTAGAAAGTCGGTAGGATACTTTACCTTTCCACATAGGACTTCAACATCTCTCACAATTCCAATGGGAGAGATAGTTTCTTTGTTTGCTTGATAAATAGTAACATCAACCTCTTCAAGCTCACAGCGTGAAATCTCACCCATGATCTCCTGATAGAGTGAATAAGGAATGGCGCTAGCACTCGATCCAAAATCACATAGCCCATAATAATTATGATCTCCTATTTTAACAGATACAACTGGTGTACCTGAAATTGGGCCTTTATTCTTGGTTGTAACAATGTTGGAAACAACACAAAAATCTATATTGGAATCTAAAACATCATTAGTACCTAGATCTTTAACCACCGCGACTTGAGGATCGACCTTGATCTGTTCCTCAGGCTCGTCGGTTCTTCTCTCACTTTTATTTATTATACCTGTCACAAAAGAGTGCTCCATCATCCTTGAGGGAAAAGGGATTTTTCATATATAACTGCAGGTAAAATAGGGCCAGCAACATTAAGATCAACAGGTAATTCTTTGAAGGGTTTATGGTATTGATCCTTCTTCTCCTTAGAAGAGTCAATGTGAGAGGCAAAGTTCTTACAAAAATCAATCATTATCTGAGAATCAAGTTCAATTTTAGAGAAAAAGGTATTAAAGTAATCAATTTTCACATAGCTCTCAATATAATCATGCTCATAATTTATAATGGGTTCAATACCTTTATCAATTTCCTAGTCTTCAATGTTCTTTTGAATCCTTTCAATGGGATCCCATGTCTCTTCAACACTTCTTGTTTGAAATACCCCACTAGAGGAGGCATCCAACATCTCCTTATCCTGACGAGAAAGCGTGGCATAAAAATTTGTAAGTATAATATCTTTGGGGAGCTCATGAATAGGGCATTTGAGCATTAGGGATTTCAATCTCCCCCAAGCTTGAGCGATGCTTTCTCCGTCACGAGACCAAAAGTTATATATATAGTTCCTGTCTCGATGAATTTCTTGAAGAGGATAAAACTTTGTATAAAAGAGAGACATAACCTCTTGCCAATTAAGCAAATGTGAGTTATCGAGGAGCTTATACCAATCTAAAGCTTTAACTATAAGTGATACGGAAAATAATTTCCTCATGAAATATTCCATTGACACACCTGCGAGCTTAAATAATGAACATAGTTGTGAAAAATATAGCAAGTGTTCACCTTGGTGTCTGTCTCCTGCATAACGATTAGCCAAGACATAATCGATAATACCAGTTGGTACTTTCTAAGGCACAATTTCAGTAGGGATGGGAGCAACTGATGCGCAAGATATGATAATAGCTTCTCGCCCTTCGTTGGTTACCCCAAGTGGAAGGTGAGATCTAGGATAGCAAAAAAATTCCCCTAATGTAGAGGATAGGGTTTTTCTCCCGTAGGACTCCAACAACGACAAGTAGGTGGCAAGGAAACAATGACACCGTTTTATACAAAACTTGCTTCCTTAACCTGGACCTGCACACGACACAAATAACTTTGCTCCCAACAAAGTTCAGAGAGGTTGTCAATCTCTCCGGCCTTGTTGTTTACAAAGGATCAAACACAAGAGATAAAAGATAGTGATAGCTACAACTGAAAATAAAAGCAAGAAGTAAATTGAGGGTGTAAACAGTGGTGGAAACATGGACCGGGGTCCCATGATGTTCACTAGTGATGTCTCTCTCCTAAAATACGATAAAAAGGCTATGCAAGGTAAACAAATAGTCGGGCAATTGACAGGATTACAGGCATGGGCGGTACGCCAAGATAAGTAGACCGAAATCCATCTTCATCTACTACTAATCATCCACCTTGAGATATATATCTAGAACATCTCGCTGGTATTAAGTTGAAAGCCCCACCCAAAGTGTAAACCCAAAGCAACAGACAACTGCATTAAAAGAACTTTGCGTAAAGTAAACAATCCTTGCAACAGTGGTTACAAGCACCATTGTTTTCCCCCTTGTGGCAACAACACATCCCCTAGACTCATGTTTCTGTCACTCAAGCTAGTCATCAGGGGGCATGAACCCACAATCAAGCATAACGCTCCCTCTTGGAGTCACTACCTACTACTTGGCCAAAGCAATAAACGGCAACAGAGAACATGCAATAATTACTCAAGAACACAAATATAAAAGAGAAGAACCAAATATATTACTCATCACAATTTGAACATAGTCTCATAATCCATCAGATCCCAGCAAACTCAACATAGCAACAGCAGAAAGAATTACATATGTGCCTTGATCATGTAGGGCAGCTCACAAGGTCTAATCCATGAAGAACAAAGAGGGGGAGAGAACATCACATAGCTACTGATCATGGACCCATGGTCCAAGGTGGACTATGTAACAGCCCAGTTTTCGCAAAAATTAAAAAAATTGTTTTCGGTGTGAATTGTTTGATTGCCTGATTTGATTGCGGTGTTTGCATCCCCGATTTATCGATCGGCGATTATTTTTCCCCCTCTTATCTCGTACCGGACGGAGACCGACCCTTTCCTCCCTGACACTCGACCTTTGCGACACCGGGTTTCACCCGATCACCATCGCGAAAACCGCACGAGACCAGCCGCAGCCAACGGAACGAAAAACCCTGTTTAATAATTAAATGGGGTATTTTTATAGCGCGCCAGAAAGTGTTTTCGGAACGGTTCCAGCGCGAGGTGAACGCCGCCGGATCGACGCGCTGTTCGCGCAGTTCGAAGTTTTACCCGAATCGGAGGTACTGCGGACCCCCGGCGGTCAGAAACGTGAGCACCGCGCGCGAGAGAGAAAAACCGGGGATGTTTTTGCAAACTGCCAGCCACCGGGGCTATATAAAGACCACCACACTCCCACCCACTTATAGGGTTTCCCTAGCCACAAAATTGCAGCCACCCCCTGAGTTTGCTCAGATCTGCCCAATTGATCCAAAAATCCCGAAATTGTGATCCCCTGCGATCTGGACCGTCAGATCTCGCGATCCGACGGCCCAGATCCACCCTAGCTGCCCACCTTCTCTCTCCTCCTAGCCGCCTCCACGCCGTGGGCATCCCGTGGAGCCGCCGCCGAGCCCGCTCCGGCCAAGCTGCGCCGCCACCGGAGGGCCTTGCCTCCTCGCGCCTCCGCCTCCCCTTGCCTGCGAGCCCGCGCCGCCACCGCCCCTGCATCGAGCGCCGCCACGGGACTCGCCGGAGGCCGCAGCCTCGCCGGCGCCGCCAGCAGCCGCGGCTGCCTCGTCGGGAACGAACGAGCCGGTCCAGTGCCTCCCCTCCAGCCAGGTGGGCCGGCCCAGCAGCCCCAAGCGGCCCAGGCCAGGCCACCCGCAGCCCAGCAGCGCCCAGCCAGATGGGCTCGGCCCATGGTGATCCTGAGCCCAGCCCCTCCCCTATTTTTTTATTCATTTATTTTTTTTATTTTTTTCCTCAGTGGTTTTTCTGCTAAGTTTGGAAATAATTGTTGCTGATCTGTTTTTTCCACGTTAATTCCCGTTGATCCGTAGCTCGTATGAACGTGCCCCCAAAATGAAAGTTGCTCAGTTTTGTGTGCTCTAGCATTAGTATGTAGAAAGTTTTTGCATTTGAGCTCATCTTAATTGTGTAATTGTGTGCTGAAGTGGGCATCAGGCCGTTAAACTGCTACAAATTCCTGTTAAGTGCTGCTGTTTATATTTTGTTGCAACTTCGGTCGACGAGTGTGTCGCGACCGTTTATCGGAATTGAATGATTCCAATTGCATATTGTTAAGCATCATGTCTAATTTCATCCCATGTATTTCTATGTCATGTTGCTGCACTTTTGCATATATATTTACCCCTGTTTATACAGCATGTGTGCATAGCTTGTCTTGCTTATATCTTTTTAACCGTAACTCCGTTTGGGGTGTTCTTTATATGTAACTTGATTAGTTTTTCGTGTACTTTGTGTTTGTGCTATTGTTTGCTGCTGTTAACCAACCTAAAATATGGTTTAGGAAAGAACAGTACCAAATTTTTTAATCATCGTGCGGCACTTAGTGTTATGCCATGTTTAGGTCGTGCCTCACATAAATTGACTAGCATAGATAGTTTACTTTGTGCTTCACCTCTTGACATGTTTGTGTGCTATGCCATGCTTGCTTGAGTTTCCATGTTAACAACCTTTGTTGATCACCTGTAGATAAGCAACTTGAACCACCGTAAATGTGCGGTATTCGTCGTGTGTGACCGATACCCCACTTAAATTGTTAGTAACCGCTCTCGACGGTAGGTGCGATGTCTCGTGTTGCTTCTTGTTGATGCTTGCTCGTGTTTGCCTCGTAGTAATAGATGGTTGCTCGTTGATTGCTTTCCAGTGTTTATCGTCTTGTGTGCTCCCGCGGGTACCTTCGGAGACGATGCGAGCTTGGAATCCACTACACCTTCGGAACCTGACTTATCAACAGGCAAGGACTATACATTACTTATGATCCATTCTATTTCAACCAGCGGTTTGCATGCTATTCTAGGTTAGGTTCGATGTTTGATCCTACCACATGTTTACAGCCTCTTTCAAACCGATACAGCCATGTCCCCTCCCAGCAAACCTTGTACTTCTATGTTACTATTGCTCGTTGCTCAGCCCATGCTTAGTATGCATGCTTAGGATGCTACGATGTTACCCTGTTACTCCTTGGGTTGGGATATCACATTATTATATTGTTTTTGATGATATGATTATTATTAATGTTGACTATATTCGACGAAGGATGGAAGGTCTAGGCTATCCCGCCCCGACGCTTTGTTCCATTCGAGTCACCTAGGATCCGAGTTCCGGGTATTGGTTTTAAGACTGGGCGTGCCTAACCGCGTGTGGGATTTTATGGGGTCCCCTTTTCTTACCTACCTAGCTTCAAGCATTTCTAGTGGTGGCCCAAGCTGATTTACCATTTGAAACCGTGTGTGTGCTGGTCGTACGCCAGTAGTTTTCCAACCAACCCGGACCAGTGAGGACATAGTTCCCTTGCTGGCCCATCATGACCGGCTGGGGACCCGGTGTCCCATGTGTGATTAACCGGAAATCCAAACCTGGAGTCATACGAAAGAGACCAGGTCGAGAGCACGGCCGGCTCCTGAGCTGGATGTCGTCTCACCGGGGGCCACCCGGATTTGTTCGTTGTTAGCTAGAGGGACTTGTCGTTTCGGATCTCTTGGAACTAAATCATAAAATGGTTGCCTGTGATGGGTAGCAACTGAGAGAGATGGGCGTGCGTGCGGAGCCTCGTAATGGGCAGTTGGTACACCCCTGCAGGGTTAAATCTTTTCAAGAAGCCGTGTCCACGGTTATGGACGACTTGAGACCTACTCCTTGTTCATAGACAACAACAACTGATATAATCTTAATATAACTTGATCAACGTGTGTGTGCCTTGACTGCTTCTTCTTCGTCGGGATGCGAAGAGGAGGACAAGGATAGGATTGGTGTTATGTTTGCGTAAGTAGTTGATAGCAAGACTTGTTGGAGGCGATTTCCTCATCGAATGCTTGGCTTCTTATCTTACTCTCTAGATCGTTAGCCACTTCATAAATGCTAGTGTGGAAGCAACCTCACCACTTACCCCTTCCTTACCGTAAACTACTAGTTGTCCTAGAATGACGAGTGATGAAGTCCTTGCTGGGTCAGATGACCACTACATTTGGATGCTGAGTACCTCTGTACTCATGATACTACCCCCAAACTCTTTTCAGGTTTCTTGATCGACAACAGGTATGGTGATCGACGTTTCACGTGGAGACTCGACGACGACTAGTTAGGCGGATCCCGGCGGAGGGCCTGGACCCGTGTGGTTATGGGAATCGATGTTTTTCTTTTGCCACTAGGCATTTGATTGTAGTCTGTACTCAGACATGTACCTTCCGCTGCTGTATTATATTTGAGGCATTTGTATGCCGATTGTATGAGATGTTGTATCCTTGTATCTGTAATGTTGTGATATCATGTTGGAAATCCGGGGCATATGGCTTTGTCATATGTCGCGGTGGGACCGATATGTGCTTCGTCCCCGGATCTGGGTGGAAACACCTAGATCTGGAACAGTACCGCATATCGGGCCTTACAGACTACTCACGGATCATCCGGGAAGCGTCCATGGTGGTGGAGAAGCACCCGGAGGTCAATCCTCCCTCCGGCAGGGTGCCGGGAAGAGGTCTTCTAACGCTCCCGATATTGGAAGTGCGGAGGCGGCGGAACAGAGGCGATATCGCGAAAAAGGGTTCTGTCCTCGAGGGTTTCGGAGGATGAGGTAAATATAGGCGAAGTGGAGCAGCCAGGGGGTCCACCAGGGGTCCAGGCGGTCCCTTGGAGCGGCCCCACCCTAGGGCGCACCGAGAGGGCGCCTGGGGCCCTGGTGGGTCCCCTCCGACCCCCCCTTCGGGACTCTGGAAGCTTCCGTTGAGCTGATTTTTTATATATTTTCCTAGAATTCTTCTAGCATTTTACGTAATGGGAAAACCTGAAATAAAAAGATAGCAGAAAACATAAACTGGCACTGGGGTGCACTGAGTTAATAGGTTAGTCCAAATATGATCAAAAGTGTATGAAAGTGTATCAAAAGCATAGCAATATCACCCAATACATGCATGGAGCAAGCAGAAATTATAGATACATTTGAGACGTATCAACAACCACCACAGTAGCGGGGCGCTTTCCCAAAAGCAACGAACCAAGGGTAGAGGTGTCATCAACAAAATAAAAGCAGCACGCAAAATATAAAGCTTTCCTTACCAGATTCACTTACTAATAGCGCTACGCCCCCCGGCAACGGCGACAGAAAACAGTACTTGATGACCCTCAACTGTAGGTGATCTAGTTTAGCGTTTTTGATAAGTAAGAGTGTTGAACCCAACGAGGAGCACAAGGTATTGATAAGTGACTTTGGTCAAGGAATAACTGTAAGCACTAAAATATAACTTTTTAGGGGTTTTCGGTATAAATAACGAGAAGGTAAAAACAAGCAAAGTAAAAGGTACTAAGGAGCAACAAGTGGCCCAATCCTTTTGAGCAAAGGATAAGCCTGGCAACTGAACTTAATAAGACTAAAGTGTTCTTGAGGACACACGGGAGAGGTAGTCATGTGCTTTCTCCATATTCCGTATCGATACTATGTTTTGTGTTGACAAGTGTTGAGTGGGTGGATCTATGCTAGCACATCTTCTAGACTAAGATAAATGCACTCTTATGATTAAACACCTTGCAAGCATCCGCAAATACAAGATAGAAATTAAGGCAAAAGCCTAACCACATCAATAAGATCAAGGATCCATTATTCCCTTGTGCAAAAGTGTGCAAACTGCGGTTCAGACTTCTGTCACTCTGGCAACCCAGCGTAAGCATTCTTTATACACAATGCAATCCCCTAGGTCCTTAACAAGGCGAAGTGTTATGAGTTCGACTCACACAACACCACTAGGAAAATAACAACACAACTTAAATATCAAACAACGTATATTACTTCAACATCATATGACTACAGATGGCTTCTCGCCCCTCGTTGGTTACCCCAAGTGGAAGGTTTGAGATGTAGTGTAGCAGCAAGTTTCCCTCGGTGAAGATACCAAGGTTATCGAACCAGTAGGACTCAGGAGATACAAGTAGGTGGCAACGTCGCCAGAAATTGCTTCCTAACTAGGGTGTTGTCGTGGACCTACACACAGCAACAAATAACTTTGCTCCCAACGAGTAAAGAGGAGTTGTCAATTCCTCCGGCCTTGTCGTTTACAAAGGATCAACGCAAGAGATAAAAGGTGCAAAGGAAAGTAAAATCTGAAAGTAAATTGAGGGTGTGAACAATAATGTGAAGATGGACCGAGGTCCCGTGATTTTCACTAGTGATGTCTCTCTCCCAAAAGACGATAAAAGTGCTAGCGAGGTAAACAAATCACATTTGGGAAATTGACAGGATTATGAAGGCACCGCAATGCTAACTAAGTTGCAAAGAAAGGAAGGGCTCAAAATCAATGGGCAGTACGCCAAGGTAAGTAGACCGAAATCCATCTGCATCTACTACGAATCATCCACCTTGAGATATCTATCCAGAACATCTCGCTGGTATTAAGTTGCGAATCCCACCCAAAGTGTAAACTCAAAGCAACAGACAACTGCATTAAAAGAACTTTGCGTAAAGTAAACAATCCTTGCACCCGCAGGTACAAGCACCATTGTGTTTATCCCAGGTGGCAATAGCACATCCCCTAGTCTCATGTTTCTGTCACTCAAGCTAGACATCAAGGGGCTGAACCCACAATCGAGCATAACGCTCTCCCTTGCAGTTGCAAATAAAATACTTGGCCAAAGCAAATACCGCAACAGAGAAAAGGCAAGAATTTACTCAAGAACAAAATATAAAAGAGAAGAACCAAATATATTACTCATCACAATCTGAACATAGTCTCATAATCCATCAGAGCCCAACAAACTCAGCATAGCAACAGTAGAAATTACATAGATGCCTCGATCATGTGAGGCAGCTCACGAGGACTCGAAAGTGGAAGCACAAAGGGGGGAGAGATTCATCACATAGCTACTGGTCACGGACCCATGGTCCAAGGGAAACTACTCACGGTACATACGGGAGGCGTCCATGGCTATGGATGGTCTCCCGGAGGGGGTTCCTCCTCCCGGCAGGGTGCCGGGGCAGCTTCGCCTAGCAGCCCCGATCTTGAAACGGCGGCGGCGGCGGTACAGAGGGGAGTTCGCGAGAAAGAGATCGATATTAGGGGTTTCCACCCCGAGGGGTAAATATAGGCGAAGGGGGCGTCGAGGGGACCCGCGAGGCAGTCAGGAGGGTCCCTGGCGCGGCCCAGGGTGGGGCCACGCCACCTGCCCTCCTGGCTTCCTGGTGGTGGCCCCCTTCCCTCTCTTGGTAATTCCGGAAGCTTCTGTTGTGCTGATTTTTTATATATTTTTCCCGGAATCTTTGGAGCACTTTTAATGGCCGGAAAACCTGAAATACAAAAACAGCAGAAAACAGAAACTGGCAACTGGGTGCACTGAGTTAATAGGTTAGTCCAAATAGGTTCAAAAGTGTATGAAAGTTCAAGCAAAACATGGCAAAGTCACACAAAACATGCTTGGAGCAAGTATAGATTATAGATACGTTTGGGACGTATCAACATCCCCAAGCTTAATTCCTGCTCGTCCTCGAGTAGGTAAATGATAACAAGCATAATTTCTGTGGTGACATGCCACACAACCAAATAAGGACTTTTAAGTAAAGTAATCAAAGCATGCAATTCAATTCAAGACTTAACAAGCAAGATTCTATATTAGCATTGACACAAGCAACAAAAGAACAAAGGGTGCAAGAGCTCTTGCTGTCCGTGACTCGAATGTTTCCAAATGGTGTTTGCGTGCAAGCAAGGGACTAGGAAGAAAGAGAAAAAAAGATGTTGAGAACAACTATCTACTAAAGTTTCACACTTTGTCTCCTTTGGATTCTTATCTAGACTCGTCCCCTGACCACTAGCCAGGTACAAGTCAAACCAATCCACTCCCTTTCGATATTTGATCACTCATGCAATGAATGAGCGTGAGCAAGAAAGTTGACACCTAAAAGGCGAAACAGAAAGAAGGTGGAGGAGGAAGACAAAAAGGTGTGAAAGGCTCACATCAATGAGGACAATCATAGGCGAGAGAAGGCCATATGATAGATATGATGTGAGGAGTAGGGATTGCCATACAACGGATGCACATGTGAGCTAAAAGCTCTCCAAGGGAACTAGTGGGGGTGCATCTAACTTGCTTGCTCAAGAAGACCTAGAGCTCGTTTGAGGAGGCTCATCATTGGAATATACAAGCCAAGTTCTATAGTGTGAAGGGTCCCCACATAGCTATATGCATGATGATGATCTCTATGGAGTACAAGGGATAGAAGATGAGGTACTAGTGTGGATCTCTCAAAAGGAATAGTAGTATGCCCCCTTCTCTCTTTTTATTTTTCTCTTTTTCTCTCTTATTTTTTTTATTTTTTTGGTGGCCTCAATGGCTCTTTCTATTTAACTCTCATTTGTCCTCTTTGGGATCTTTTGATTTTGTCCTCTTTGGGATCTTTTCCTCACTTTAGGGGCAATACTCTATATTTTACAAGAATATAGGAGATCTTTCACACTTTACAAAGGTACTCACATAAAGAAAATGTAACTATCATGATGCAAATGTATGCCTCTCCCAGGGTAGCAGGATATGCAATGATACTAGCGCGTCATGTAGCAATGATTAGGGCAAGGCCCAACTAGCATGTGGCTCATCGATCAAGCAAGTATCATGTATGACATGAAGGTCAAGTCATGAGAAGGTGGATGTTGCATGGCAATGTATCTCGGAAAGGCTATGGAAATGCCTTGTAGGTAGGTATGGTGTCTGTTTTGAGGAAAGATATAAGGAGTCTTATGATGACAGAGCGTATCATGCCAAGGGTTTGGATGCACCGGCGAAGTATGCGCCAACTCTCGAGGTGAGAAAGGGCAATGCACGGTACCGAAGAGGCTAGAAAAAGTATAGGTGGGTGGAAGTGTCAACTTTCGAATACTCCCATTAGTCCGAAGAACTCATGCACTTATTATCGGTAACTCTCAATCTAATCAGGAGGTTCACAAAGAGACAGGTACCCCGAGGAGGAGTGTATGGGGGTTTGGTTATCCTTGCGCATCCTCGACTCATGGTACGTGAGTGTACTCTAATATTCGAACCCTCCAGAGGTTAGTGATCCATCTAGTAGCTAGAGTTCTCAACAGGGGTTTTTTGGTTTTCAAAAAACACACGGATTGCCAAAAATACGACATCTATCACTAATAGGCAAGAGCTCTTGACACCATAAGTTCAAACATTACTCTAGTCAATACCTCAAAACTATTGCAAGTTACTACTACAAAGAGAATAGCAACTTTAACTACCTACTTTCAGTCAAGACACAGAACTCAGTGCAACAGGCAAACTCTCTAACAAGATAAAACATGAAACCTATAGAAATTTCAACCTAAGACAAAAGAAAAGCTCTAGAAAAACTAAAGAACTACAACTAAACAGAACAACAGCTAAGAAAAGAAAAAGAACAGCTCACAGCTAAAATAATAAGCATGCAAATCCTATGAGGAGTTCTAGTTCAAGCGGAGCGTGAATCTCTCCCACACAAAAGAGTAAGTTGGGGTCTAACTTGTTACTATAGCAAGGAAAGCAAAACAAACCTAGAAAATTAAAGAGCGAGACGCTCCAAGCAAAGCACATAACGCATGAATTGATAAAAATATGTGCAACGAGAGACGAACTGATAATTGTTGATGAAGAAGGGGATGCACGGGGGCATCCCCAAGCTTAGACGCTTGAGCCTCCTTGAATATTTATTGGGGGTGCACATGGGCATCCCCAAGCTTGAGCGTTTGACACTCCTGAATCTTCTTTCATCATCCTCCATCGCGCACTTGAAAACTCCCTTCATACATAACTCATTGTAGGCTGATTAGAGAGGTTAGTACCCTAATAAAATAATTTTCCTCTACTGCAAATAAAGATATTATTGAAGATCTACTATTTCTCAAGATTGCCAAAAAGTTTTTGCAAATAAAAAGCAAGCTTAAGTTTTGCAAAAGTAAAGAGAGACAAAACGTGGCAGAATCTGTGAAAAACAGAACAGCAGGTAGTAAAGAATTTTTTAGGGATACTTATGCAACTCAAATCAAAAAACTCAGAACATACGCAAGTTTCGTAATTGTATAGAGCACGCTGTGTAAAAAATTTCAGCTCAAAAATATGAACTGGGATTTTTCTCTGATTTTTCTAGTCACGAGGACAGAATCTGTTTTCTGGACAGCATGTCACAACTTTTACTTCCCTCGTCGTATGAGGCTAAACTTGGCACAAAGCTTGAAAAGTAAAGATACAATGATGTTGTTACAGTATTAACAATCATCAAGACCACTAAGAACAGAAGAAAAGCAAAAAGAAAAACCTAAATTCGTTGCGGGCTGCCTCCCAAAAGCGCTTCTTTAGAGCCATTAGCTAGGCTTAAAGCAGAAGATCAAGTCTTTTCAAGAGAATAACTAGCCCGTGTGACGGACTCAAAAGGTAACTTAATCTTTTTCCTAGGGAAATGTTCCATCCCTTTCTTGAGAGGGAATTGGAATTTGATATTCCCCTCTTTCATGTCAATAACAGCACCAACTGTGCGATGAAAAGGACGTCCCAAAATAATTGGACAAGAAGGTTCACATTCAATGTCCATAATAGTAAAATCAACGGGAACATAATTGTCATTGACAATGATAAGAACATCGTCGATCTTCTCCAAAGGTTTCTTTACGGAAGAATCAACAAGACGAACACCAAAAGAACAAGGATCAAAAGGTTTCAATTCAAGCATATCATACATTCTTTTGTGCATAACAGAGGTACTTGCTCCAACATCACAAAGAGCATAACAAGAGAAGTTATTCAATTTAATTTTTATCATAGGATCCCAACCATCTTCTAGCTTCCTAGGTATGGAGGCTTCTAGTCTAAGCTTCTCCTCTCTAAATTTGATTAGAGCATTGGTGATATGCTCTGTGAAGGCAAGATTGAGTGTGCTAGTGTGGGGGTCTCTAGACATCTTGTGTAGGAAACCAATAACTTCTGGTAAAGTGCAGTTGTCAAAGTCTAAGTCACTACTATCTACCAAGGAATTAGTGATATCATTTAAGCTCACTTGTTTGAAAGCCTCTATGTTCATAGAGGTTTCCTCTTCTAAGGTTGAGGTGGTAGCATCACCATTAATAGGTCTAGTGGGACTAGGGGTCTGATGGGTGCTAATAGTTTGGACATCCTCAACTACTTGGATAGTGGCTACTGTGTGGTAGGTAGGAAGGCTCTTAATTCTCTCTTCTTCCTCCTTTTCTCTAGCCCATCTCTCTTTTAGTTTTCCCAACATCCTAATGTTTTCATTAATTTGGACTTGGATAGCATTCATAGGATTGGTCTTTCTCTCCACGGGGGGAGAGGTTCTAATCTTCAGCATCTCTACATCATGGGCTATGTTGTCTACCTTCGAAGAGAGGATATCTAATTTATCTAATTTCTCTTCCACACTCTTGTTGAAGGCTTTCTGGGTAGTGATAAAGTCTTTGAGCAAGGTCTCTAGCTCTGAAGTGGAGTTTCTGGTGGTAGGATAAGTGTTGTTCCCATAGTTGTTGGATGGGAAAGGCCTAGGATTGTTGCTACCAAAGTTACTCCTATAAGAATTATTGTTGAAGTTGTTTCTAGAGACAAAATTAACATCTACTTTCTCCTGAGCAACCAAAGAATTTAAAGGAACATCTTGAGGATCAATAGAGGGTTGCTTGGTAAGTAGAGACATGATAAGGTCAACCTTTTCATTTAAAGAGGAGATCTCCTCGACAGAGTTTACCTTCTTACCGGTTGGAGATCTCTCGGTGTGCCATTGTGAGTAGTTCAGCATCATCTCATCAAGTAGCTTTGTGGCAGCACCAAGCGTGGTTGACATAAAAGTTCCTCCCGCGGCCGAATCTAACAGGTTCCGCGAGGTGAAGTTCAAGCCTGCATAAAAAGTCTGGATAACCATCCAGGTAGTCAGTCCATGTGTGGGGCAGTTCTTGACAAGCGTCTTCATACGTTCCCAAGCCTGGGCAACGTGTTCGTTATCCAATTGCCTGAAATTCATAATGTTACTCCGCAATTGAATGATTTTAGCAGGGGGATAGTACTTCCCCATAAAAGCATCTTTGCATTTACTCCAAGAATCGATACTGTTCTTAGGCAAAGATTGTAGCCACTCCTTGGCTCTTCCTCTCAAAGAGAAAGGAAAAAGCTTCAGCTTGACGATGTCTCCATCCACTTCCTTGTACTTCTGCATGTCGCAGAGCTCGATAAATTTGTTTAGGTGCAAGGCAGCATCTTCTCCTGCTCCTGAGAATTGATCTTTCATGACAAGGTTAAGCAGAGCAGGTTTAATCTCATAAGACGGTGCTGAAGTGGCAGGTGGAGAAATTTGAGTGCAGATAAAGTCACTGTTGTTGTGACTAGTGAAGTCACACAACTTAGTGTTTTCATTGGAACCCATAGTAGCAGCACATATTTTTGGTATTTTTGATTAAGGACACAAAAGTAAAAACTGAAAGGTAAACTAACAAGACTAAAAAGCAAAGGTAAAAGATAGTGTGCAACTCCCCTATCTTGTAGACTTGAGTCCCCGGCAACGGCGCCAGAAATTTGCTTGATGGCTTCTCGCCCCTCGTTGGTTACCCCAAGTGGAAGGTTTGAGATGCAGTGCAGCAGCAAGTTTCCCTCGGTGAAGATACCAAGGTTATCGAACCAGTAGGACTCAGGAGATACAAGTAGGTGGCAACGTCGCCAGAAATTGCTTCCTGACTAGGGTGTTGTCGTGGACCTGCACACAGCAACAAATAACTTTGCTCCCAACGAGTAAAGAGGAGTTGTCAATTCCTCCGGCCTTGTCGTTTACAAAGGATCAACGCAAGAGATAAAAGGTGCAAAGGAAAGTAAAATCTTGTGACGCCCCCAAAATCAGACCGTGTACAGTAATCATACACGCAAGGTACACGATCGAGATCAGGGACTCACGGTGAGATATCACAACACAACTCTACAATAAAAATGATACAAGCTGTATAATACAAGCCAGGGGCCACGAGGGCTCGAATACAACATCTCGAGAGCACAAAGTCAGCGGAAGCAATAGTATCTGAGTACAGACACAAGAATACAAGGTTGCCTTAAGAAGGCTAGCACAAAAACAACACGATCGAAAAGGCGAGGCCTCCTGCCTGGGAACCTCCAAGCTACTCCTGGTCAACGGGGAACTCGACGTCGTAGAAGGCATCGGGGATCTTCACGTTGCGGTGGTCGACATCGGGGATCTCCTACTCCTGGACTCCAACGTCGACTGCAGCGGCCGATCAGGCAAAACATAAAGGGGGAAATAAAGCAAAGGTGAGTATCTAGCATACCCGCGAGTCTTACGTCCGCTACTAAGCATTATGCATTGTATCAACGGAAAGAAGAGGCTGTATATAGTGGACTGCAAGATAGAAATCCAGAGCAAGGGTAAGAAGCTAGGCCTAACGAAGACTAGCATCTTCTGGCGATGTCTTGCAGCATGAGGTAAGAATCAGCCAACAGTTAATATAACAGTAATGAAAGTAACAATGCAGCAGAAGATGCTGCAGCATTGTATAATAATAAGTTGTATTCATAATTTTACAATGCCTCCGAGTTCACCTCCTCGACATCCCCGCGAGGAAGAAAACCCGGAACCATACAGTTTAATATTAATAGTTTGTAGTGGTAAGATCCAGCTTCAGCATAAAGCGTCCTGTTACCGTGGACACGGCTATTCGAATAGATTAATCTTCCCTGCAGGGGTGCACTTGTGTTACGCTACACGCACGGATCTCCAGGGTGGCGGGAACCTTGTTAGGGAACGCTCCACCGAGGCTATCCGACACTTCATAGCCCATCTTTCAAACTCAACAGAGAGGCCATCCGCCGGTCTAAATCCTAAGTACGCCGGGCCTTGGACCCCAACCCGAACGTACTCCTGCACGGTGCGTGGCTGGCCGGTGAAGTTGAAGCAAATCCAAATAAGACACCACCGCGCGAGCAAATAAGACAACACCACTTCCCGGCGCAGGCCGCGGTACTGCTGACGTCTGAAGAGTCCTCGGACGACACTACGAAGCAGAGGAGCCCATAACTCGTAATTCCCACGGGTAGGTAGTGCGTACATGGCATATAGCCAACTCAAGACATCCACTGAACCATTTAGAATTTTTATTAACCTGCGTGACAACCGTTGTCGTTGCCTCGACTTAACCGACCCGCGGACAACGACAGCAGCCAGGACCACCAGTACATCGGTGCCTGCCCCGTCGTCCCACCAAGTCACTGCGGTTACCAACAAGGTGAACTGTCTCCTTACCTTGTCTCGCGTGTGCTCCTAGAGGAGCTCGACTTTCGTAGTTTGGTAACTCTCGCGGCCAACGATCAGGGGCCAAGCACACCGGTACACTGGTCGTACCCTCCCTGTCGTCCCGTCGCAATACCACTCGCGGGCACCGTTGGGTCGCCCGACTTCTTACCTTAAGGACACCAGTTGGTTCGAGTTCCTACCATTAAGTGAAACCAGGAGGTATCACCCTCGATGGCACACTTAAAAAGGTTTGACAGAGACATCAGCGGAATGAACTAAAGAGGTAAACCTCGTATCATCCCGGTGATGCTACGCTACTGAGCCGACGAGAGTGAAATACGAGTCCATTCCACTCGTAAGTCAAACTCGAAGCGACTCGGCAGAGTCTCGCCGTTGTAGGTTCCCTAGGGCGTCTGCATTGATCCGTACCTGTTCCAGTTGTAATATATCGTTTCCGCGATCACTCCCAGAGTGATCACGACCCTCTATTCTAAACCTAGCTAACAATGCGCAGGGTTCACTGCTGAATAATGCACAAGTAAATAATAGGCAGCATAGGATTAAAGGAAGGTACGTCAAGGGGCAACAAAATCAGGCCATGCAATTGAATAGGATTGTACTCGTAACAGCAGCAGTAACAATGCCTAGTGCAAGAAATGTACGGAAAGATAGGCGATATCTGGGGAAGAGAATGGCTTTGCTTGCCTGCAAGCTCGACGGTAGGGGTAGGGTCGTCGACGAAGTAGTCGTACTCGGCAGCGGTGTAGTCGACGGCAGCAGCGGGGTCTACCGGAGATTAAGGGGGGAAAGAAACAGTAAATACACAGCAAGCATATACAAACAGATGCATGACATGACAGACGAAAAGTTAACGGTATTCTAACGCAGTGCAATGCACATTGCTCGGAACGGAAATTCATCTGAGGATGAACTACCGGCTCCGGGTGATTATCGGACAGGGTGTCCGGAGGGGGGAGATATCATGCCGGAGGTGTCGTGGACATCCGACACATGTGTGGGTGGTGTATCCGGGTTAGTTGATCTATTCCGAACAACTTTCGTGTTCAGAATAAATTCATCCGGCAGGTTTTTTAGCGGCACCGGGAATTATCGACAGACGGCCCGAAGGGGGGAATGTCGATGTTCGGTACGTTAGAGGGGGGTGGTAGACATATGGATAGCGTATCCGTATTCGTTATATTTTTCTGATCAATTTTGATGTATAAAGTTTTTTTATCTGAGTTACGGTTTATTTTATATGATTTTTCAAAGCTTTTAAATCATTTAAAAAGGATTTTCTGATTTTCTTTTATTAATAAAATCCAACCTTATCCAAAACCTTATCCACAACAATGCTGACAGGGTGGACCCACATGTCATACACAGAGGCATTTAACTCATTTCATTTAAATCAAAATTATCAAAGGGCCCACATGTCATACTCTGGACATCTATAATATTCATTTTATTAAATCAAATAACAGTGGGTCCCATCTGTCATAGACACAGCACTAATAAATTTATTTTATTTATTCAGATAATAAAGGGGGACCCACATGTCATTGACTTAGAGTTAGTATAATTTAAATCAATTAATTTAACCAGGGCAGGGGCCCACTTGTTATTGACACGCATGGGGGGTTATTTTTTTTTAATCTCCAGGTTAATGGTTAATCACCCAGGGGGGCCACTGGTCAGTGGGCAAGCCCCCTGGCTTAACCCAGGACATGCCGACACCGGCGGCCACTACAGGGGCACGGCGACGAGGTACTGCTCGCCTCCGGCGAGCAAACTGGCCGCGGGTGGGAGGAAACGGCTGGGGCGCCCACCGCGCGTCGAGTGGGGGAAGAGGCAGGGGTTGGGGTGGCGAGGACGGCGGCGGTGACCAATCACGGCGGCGGACGGAGGGGGCGCAACGGCCATGGCAACTACGGCGGCAGAAACTAGCGGGAGAGAAGGGGGAAGAGTTCGTAGACTCACAGGGGGAGGGAAGACGAGCGCGGGCGTGGTGGTGGCCTACTGGGACGGTGGCGAGCTCGTGGGTGGAGACGAGGCAGGGCGAGGCCCGGGTGTCCGGCAGGCGAGCGCGGCGCGGCTTGGCACCTGGGAGACAGCGGGGCGAGGGGAAGCTCACAGGGGCAGCGGGGAAGGCCAGGGCTCGAGGAGCCGGAGACGAGCGGCGCGAGCGACGAAGGGCTGTGGCCGTGGCTCGAAGACGACGTCGGGGGCGGAGTTGGAGGGCCCCTCCGCTCGCGAGACTCGTCGCAGAGGAAGAAGAGGCTGCGGCGGTTCTTTCTCGTCACGAGGTGAGGCGACGGCGGGTGGTGGAGATCGACAGGGGGGCCCACGGCCATTAGCGGCTCGGACGAGGAAAAGCGGAGGGGACAGGAGGGAAAAATGGCGCGGGGGGGGGGGAGGGGTTATGGCGAGGGCGAGCACAGGAGGGAGCCATCGGTCTTATCCAGAGGGGGAAGGGGGAGCAGGTGGGAGTGGGGGCGAGGGAGCAGGTGGAGGGGCCATGGCCGCATGGCCGCCGTCCATGGCTACAGCGGGGGGGATGGGGGCGGGGGGGTTGGTGGGAGGGAGAGGAAAAACAGGGGAGGGGAGAGAGAAGGGGCCGGGCCGGGGTGGGCCTCGCCCCCGGCGTAGTTTAGTTTATCTTGTTTTTCTTTTGTTTTGTTTCTTTTCTGTTTTATTATTTCTGGGTATCAAATATTTTTAGAAAAATGCGACAATAGTCCCAATAATTGTGTTAAACCGTAAAGTGATGCCACAATAAGTTTGGGCATTAATTAAATTCATTCGAATATTGCTATTTATTTTAAGAGGCTTTTTGGTATTGTTTTGCTACTGTTATTATTTAATTTCATTATTTAAATAACTTAATAAATTCACATTCCAATATTTATAAGACCTACTGATTTTTAGGCATTTTAATAAAATTGGTTTCACAATTTTTAGTGCATTTAAAATTCCTACTTGTTTATTAAATTTACCATGGCCATTTAATAATCCTAAGCTATTGTTTTTATTTTAAATATTATTCCTATACCATTTTAATAAAACCCTAAACACTTAAGGTGACCTACTGATTATTTGCAACTATTAAAAGTGGTTGCATTACTTAGGGTTTATTATAACTTTCATTTCCATTTTTAAATCAATAGAAATTTTGATAACCCAACATTGGTTCCATAATCATCATGGCCTTGGGATCATTCAAATGACTAGGGAGATTTGTCTTAACCATGATCAGGGTGATGGACATGCATCCACCATTCTTGGAGCAAACTTATAATCTGAAAAATTTATCAGGGTGAGAATCTGACAGAGCCATGATCAAGGTGATCATGGCTTGATCATCAACAGTAATGAGCCTCAAACAGTGGAATCACTGTAGTGATTACTGTACTGGCACTGGGGGTGTTACAATTCTGAAAGTAAATTGAGGGTGTGAACAATAATGTGAAGATGGACCGGGGTCCCGTGTTTTTCACTAGTGATGTCTCTCTCCCAAAAGACGATAAAAGTGCTAGCGAGGTAAACAAATCACAGTTGGGAAATTGACAGGATTATGAAGGCACCGCAATGCTAACTATGCTGCAAAGAAAGGAAGGGCTCAAAAGCAATGGGCAGTACGCCAAGGTAAGTAGACCGAAATCCATCTACATCTACTACGAATCATCCACCTTGAGATATCTATCCAGAACATCTCGCTGGTATTAAGTTGCGAATCCCACCCAAAGTGTAAACTCAAAGCAACAGACAACTGCATTAAAAGAACTTTGCGTAAAGTAAACAATCCTTGCACCCGCAGGTACAAGCACCGTTGTTTTATCCTTGGTGGCAACAGCACATCCCCTAGTCTCATGTTTCTGTCACTCAAGCTAGACATCAAGGGGCTGAACCCACAATCGAGCATAACGCTCTCTCTTGGAGTTGCAAATAAAATACTTGGCCAAAGAAAATACCGCAACGGAGAAAATGCAAGAATTTACTCAAGAACAAAATATAAAAGAGAAGAACCAAATATATTACTCATCACAATCTGAACATAGTCTCATAATCCATCAGATCCCAACAAACTCAGCATAGCAACAGCAGAAATTACATAGATGCCTCGATCATGTGAGGCAGCTCACGAGGACTCGAAAGTGGAAGCACAAAGGGGGGAGAGATTCATCACATAGCTACTGGTCACGGACCCATGGTCCAAGGGAAACTACTCACGGTACATACGGGAGGCGTCCATGGCTATGGATGGTCTCCCGGAGGGGGTTCCTCCTCCCGGCAGGGTGCCGGGGCAGCTTCTCCAGGCAGCCCCGATCTTGAAACGGCGGCGGCGGCGGTACAGAGGGGAGTTCGCGAGAAAGAGATCGATATTAGGGGTTTCCACCCCGAGGGGTAAATATAGGCGAAGGGGGGCGTCGAGGGGACCCACGAGGCAGTCAGGAGGGTCCCTGGCGCGGCCCAGGGTGGGGCCGCGCCACCTGCCCTCCTGGCTGCCTGGTGGTGGACCCCCTTCCCTCTCTTGGTGATTCCGGAAGCTTCTGTTGTGCTGATTTTTTATATATTTTTCCCAGAATTTTTGGAGCACTTTTAATGGCCGGAAAACCTGAAATACAAAAACAGCAGAAAACAGAAACTGGCAACTGGGTGCACTGAGTTAATAGGTTAGTCCAAATAGGTTCAAAAGTGTATGAAAGTTCAAGCAAAACATGGCAAAGTCACACAAAACATGCATGGAGCAAGCATAAATTATAGATGCGTTCGGGACGTATCAACTACTAACAAGTAGACTTCTCCTATGTCCTCAAGAACTAAAGTAACTACTCACAAGACATAAAAGAGATCATGATCAGTGGTGATAAATAGATGATAAACAATCTGGACGTAACAATATTTCTCCAACAAAAATCAATAGCATTCACCACAAAAGAGTAATCAACACCGGTAGAATAGAGAGGATAGATGGTATGGATTACAACACAAGTTACAATTGTGAGATGAGATGGGATGAAGATGGAGATGGTGTTGATGTTCGGGATTATGTTGATGATGATCTCGATGATGCCCGTGACGATGGTGATGACGATGGTGATGATCTCCCCTTCCGGGAGGTGTTCTCCCCGGCGGAATCTGCCCGTCAGAGATGTCTTTTCTTCTCTGTAGGTTTTCGCCATGGAGCGGCGGCGAAACTCGCGAAACTCCTCCCTTTTAGGGTTTTCAGGTGACGGTGAGTATATATGCCAAAGGAGGGAGCCGGGAGTAGCCCCAGGGGTCCAGGCGGCCTCCCGACGCGCCCCTGGTGAGGGCCGCGCCAGGGGAGCGCCTGGGCACCTGGTGTCCCCCTTCTGGCTCCTTTTCGACAAAGCTTCACTATTCTTCTGGAAAATATCCTCCGTCGATTTTCAGCGCATTTGGAGATGTTATGTTTCAGCAACTCAATGTCTACTTTTCTCCGCTGAATCCTGCGTCTGCTGTTTCGGCACCGGAAAGTTGCAAACTATGTAAAACAAGCCAAAACAACATAAGAATAGCATCATAATGTGAAATATATCAATGAATAGGGTGAATTACGATATAAAATAGTGATACATTTTGGACGTATCAGGTCCTTCTTGGGCATTCGCACATGGCGGGGACCACATGGCTAATGGTGGAAGTCGAGAAGGGGCAGTGAGATTTGAAGCGTCCACCATGGTGGAGGGGTGGGGAAGGCTGAAGAGGGAAAATGGGGGTGGATGTGTCACCGTTTGGCGGGTCAGAGAGAGAACAAGGGCAAGGCGTCGCGCTAGTCGTGTCGTGTCCGTATCGACGCAAATCAAACCTAAATTTAAACCGAAAATAAATCACAATGAACAGAAATGCAAACACATGTCTGTTTGTGTTTTCGTATTGAGTTGTGTTATTTATTCACACAAATCCAAGCAAAAATAAATTACAATGAACATAAATGCAAACACATGTCCGTTTGTGTTTTCGTATTGAGTTGCGTTATTTATTCACACAGATCCAAACGAATGTAAATGTATTAGATGCGTCCCTGCGTTATAGAAAGTATATCATTATATATTTTTATAATATATATCTTATTTTATGTTGTTTAAATTGATGATTTAGGAGCACACACATGCTGAGCAAACTGTGAAGATAGTAGTACAAGAGTAAGAGCAAGTACAATAAACTTATGTAAGCAAGCTATAAAGTTTTAAATATTATATCTTTGCTTAGTTGGATGGAAGAGAAAAAGAGAAAGAAGATAAGTAAACTCTTGGTGAAAAGCCATCTCTAGAACATGCTCCTAATTACTTTGTGAGGATGAAAGATGGTTCATACGTCGAAAATGCATTTGTACCAGCACTAGCGGGTACAGGTCATATCTCCACCGACTAGAATCTTCCTTTGAGATGTGTGCATCATGCACTTGTGGGTTGTTGAGTTAAGCATTTTTTTGCAGAAAGTATGCAGCGACAAAACACACACAGATGCGACATAAAGCAAAGATGCCCCCGTTTCTGCGCTGATGCATAGCCCCCCGTCTCTCGCTGCTAGCCCATATAGCCCACCCCTCACGTACAGAGAAAATAGAGCGCAACCACCACCAATCCCATTTCTTCACCAGCAACAGCTCACCCATGGATAACTGTCTTTTGTGTACTAATTTCTTTATAAAACTCAAACCCCGGATCATTGTGATCTTTAGATCCATCGACAAAAGCAAGCTGCTTTCCATTTGAGAAATACATCTGGAGCATATATAAGTGAAACCAATCATATTTCTTACATTGCGTAATATGAAAACTCACTTATAAAGTCGATGCATTCAGCATAAACTTGCCAGACTACTGTTGTCTATAAATGATGCAGAGGTTGCACACTGACCATAACATTGACAGCAACTAGGAAACACACATTACTGCACGCGATAGTTGATCTTCTAGCATCATTAGAGAAACATTCGATCGCAGCTCTACTTCATGATTGTGTGACCTTGGTCCACCGCACCGTATTTAAAGTTCAGCCTCCAGATGATCAACGCCCAGGCTCTCCGCCGAGCTAATGTACCCTTTTTCTCACCTTTTCATCCAGAATCACCACACCTACTTGATTGGAATAAAAAGAGTCGTAAATTTCGGAATAGATAACAAGCATCCCATCCTCTATAAGTTCATTCAGAAAATTGGGTTAGCAGAAAACCCGTCGATGTAGATAAATGCGAAACACTCAGGATCCTTGCGCAAAGTTACATGATATTGTAATATAAGTTAATGTTCAAAAAAATGCACTGACATTGCCCTCCCCTGGGTGTTTCAGGAGAATAACAAGTAAAAAGAGAAGCGGAACTCCGAACTCACTACACAATATTTTTCTCCCGCTTGAAGAAGAACATGAAAAATACTCTTTGGGCCGTGAAAAAGAAACTAACCATGGAAGAAAATCACCACGGACAGGAGTCTCAGGTTTGTACCCTTCCCAAAAATTTAAGATGTGTTTGGGATCATGTAAGTAATCATGGAGCAATACACTTTCACCGGAACAAGCAATTTAAAAGGGGTAAAGACTGACCATGTAGTGAAAGATCACAATTTTTGGAGCATTGAGCGGTTTGAACCAATGAGAAGCATGAAAAATACATGCATGAATAAAAAGAAAACAACATCAACAGATCCAAGAACCAAAACAAAATTTGGAAGATAGAACAACTGAGAAAAATCCATCCAAGATCGAGGAGTGAGAGACAGAATGAATTTGGCCTGGACACAAGGCTGAGCAAGAGAGACACCGAGACACCCTGTGACCCCCACGTCGCCCTCCTTGGCGATTCGAGGGGAGAACCCTAGCGCCACCACAAATCCACCCCGTCCACTCCCTCATCTCGCTGCCGCCAGAGGCTCCGGTCGGCGAAGCTCGGCTGGATCTGGGGACGGCGGCGGTGGGGCACTCCTTCAACTGGCGAGAGGTGGCAGGGCGAGATGGCTCCTCGAGCGCAAGGGAGCGGTTGTAGCCGTGGCCTGGCTCGGCGCTCCATGGTGGACGGGCGGTGCCCATGGTGTTGGACTAGGCTCCATCGAACGAGAGCGCTCAGATCTGGGCGGCGGCTCGACTCGGTTGGAGAGAGAGGGGAGTGGGGAGAGAGAGAGGGAGGGCGAGGCAGAGAACTGTTAGGAATAGCTTGCAACTAATCTAGGTAGTTGTCAATATGCCCAAAGCATCCCTTCAATCTCTCTCTTTCTTTCAACAGTTGCATCTCTTGTAACAGGTGTCATTGGCACCCCAAATCCTTATATAAATAGGGCTTTGCCCACAAGCAATAAACACAAGTTTGGATCAATCCTTTTATTCTTTACACGTTGTGAGCACGCTCTTGGCAGAGCGATTCCATCGGCGCGGCGATCACTCGCTGGCGTTCCATGGCCACAGCCGGCCCGGCGCGGAGCAGTTCTCCCCACGGCGTGGCGGATCCCATGACCGCGGCCCTCACCCCGTTATTCCTCGGCGCGGCTGGTTGCACCCAGGCCTCGCACAGCGCGCGGCGGCGTCGATCCGGTCATCGGCTCAATGAGCGTCTGCGGTTCCTGGCCTCCATGCAAAGCGGCGCCCTCGGCCATAGCGCGGAAGACGGCCACGAACGACGTATCGGGCGGCGGCATAGCAGAGTGGCCAACAGCCATCAACGGCCAAGCCATGGCCGCTCGCGACACGACATGCGGCAGTACGACCGGCGGCGGCGCCCCTGCTCTTCGTAGCCACTCCAGGAATCCCGGTAGTCGTCCGGCATGGCCAGGAATCCAGCGACCAGCCATGCCACCAGGGACGGCAACAACGCCCCGGCCTCCACTTCAGGACGGTATTCTCGACGCTGAACATCAACCATGCGTTGGCAAGTTTTCATGCATAATCCCCTACGGGAATCAATCAGGAAAATTGCTATCGTTGTTGTCTTCTTTTGATTCAAATAAACAATCTAATGATTGATTATCTTTTCATGTATGCTCATACATGCGAGAATGACTAGAAGAGAAGCGATCGTGAAGGCAGTTCCATATGTCCACAGATCCATCATTACTACAAGTAACAATCGAAAATAGAAGAAGGCGAGCACACGGCAGTGGCTCGTGTTGGCGCAAACTCGCAACACGGTAGTGCCCACAACCACGGCTTCTCCAGGAGGCGGTTTCAAGCGACGACTTTGACGCACGCACGACAGCGCCCTCCAACGTGAAGCCCGATGGCCCTCATCCCTCCTCGGCAGGCGCCTGGCACACATCCAAGCGTCCGCGGCCCTCGGCCTTCCATCCCAGTTCCATCCAAGGGGAGCCCCACTGGCCAAAACACGGCCCCGACCTCCTACCATGGTGATGCTCCCCACCAGAGACGGCAGCGGAACGAGGCACGACAAACCACTCTCGACGGTGATAAACTGCACGAGATCAGACCATCGGCTATACTACAAATTCTTGTGCATATCATATTTACAATGCAAATGCTTATTCTAGACAAATTTTCTAGAATTTATGTCATGTTCAATGTGTTTGCTTTTTAGCAATACATATAACATGTTCATTTGATACAACAATAATTATTTTGCAATTGAGATTAATTTTCTTGCAAAATAAAATATTAATTCATCATCAATTAAGTCCAAAAATGCTCGAGAAGCCCAAAATTGACTTAATTCGAATAGAATTAATATGCAAAATTAAGTAATGGTTACCTCGAATTTATATATGAGATCACAAGGCAATATGTCATCTGCTGCATAACAGGCAGACTATTGCGAGGTCTACATTTTGTCAAATTTGACATTTTGACTACCTTCAACTTGCTCTCTCATATATTTTAATCAAATCATACCAGAATGTATTAAGGTCAAGGCATCTACTGACTTTGGTCAGATTATGCTTCTTAATGATGTGAGATGTACTCCATATAATGGTAATTATCTCCAAAGTGTTATGATATATGATTTGAGGTCTACATAAACAAATTCAAGTCTTTACTTGAATTCACATAATTTTGCAAAATGTATTACAATGTAACCATGATGATTTAAAATTTACTCACATGTAAATCAAGAAATCTCTGGTTTCACCCATGTAAAAAAAATGACCGCTATAAAATTTGAGCCGCCTACACTCAATGGTCATAAAACCAACATGGGAGATAGACGTCAAGGTTAGTCTTGTGTCCCGTGGATTTTCTAGGGCACTTGAACCTCTTGAGGAGGAACACGCTCTATTAACGAAACTACCATGCTTATTCGGACCTAGTTCATATACATCTCTAGGCAGAAAACATAAGATCTTCTTATGAAGAATTATTGTCAACACCTAGTGAGTGTTGCTCTCTTGCCCGAAGTACATGTGAATTTTCCGAATAACAATAAGTTCGATGGCTTATCAACATGTCATCCAAAGAACTTCAAAGGTAAGCAGAAACACATCAAGAAGTGCAAGTCACATGCTTGAGGTCTTGGGAAGGGCATTAAAAAGCAAAAGTTAAACATAACTAAGTTTTGCAAAGGTGTTAATGCTACATGCATAGCACATCCAAATGCCACATCCCATGACATTTGGTTTATCTCTGCTGATAATCCATGGGACTCAATCAACCTACCCAAGGGAAAAGATTTGAAGCTACTTCAATCTTCAAAATGATAGTACCAAGGAAGCTTGTTGTTCGTCATATGTTCATCAAGAAAAGTGCAACATCAAGGTTGTCCAACTATCACATGACCCCAAGGGCACGGAGAACATGATAATCGAGTACACTTCGACGGGCATGTTTGGATACTTTGACTAGTATTCCATCTCCATATAAATTATACCTACGTCTATTATATGTTGTTGTAATAAGCATATTATTGTTGTTGTTGGCGTTGTCATCATATATTGTTTATCACAATATAGTGTATCATCACTTTGATACAATTACATTTGCATGTGTTCTATATATCTAATAAAGATTTCTCATATTGAGAATCTTCAAAACTATATATAGATTTCTACGGGGGTCAATCTGATGAAAGAGTATAAGTGCCTTGTGGACATATGCACCATGAACTCTATACTTAGGGCAGTAAAAAAAATACATTTCCACTCTTACTTAGAGAAAATGAGATATTTTAACAATCGCTAGACGCGATGATGTAATTATTGGTTCCATTCTAATCATATTACTGTCCCTATGAATACTCAAGAACCATCAATGGTTTTTTTAATTAAATCCAGGTTCAACTCGTATCCCAGTAAACTATAGAGATATCTGTCAAAATAGTTTCTATATAGAAACTCATGATGACAACAAAGGGGAATATATTCTCTTTACCATATGCAACAGATATAAAAGCACATTCTCTGTGTATCATTAGAATTGCACTACACATACTTCAAAACCCGTAGCACATGTTGCATACAAGATAGTTTTCCAGAATGTTATTTACATGACAAACTTGGCACACTCGCCTTGGTCATTCTGACAATGACTTGAAATGAAAACTATCAACAATTCCATTAATCATGCCAAAAATGATACTAAGTTCTACCAATATTTGGATTTTATGTGCACTACATGTGACAAGGAAAGCTAATTTTAAGGTCCATGCACCTTAAAGTGTTTAACCACTCAGATTCCTTGAACTCATCAAGCCGAGGAAAGTGGTACTTCTTAACCATTAATTGGACTATTCAGGTTGTTCCATGGTTCTAAAAGGCACATCTACACGATGGTCTTTTGTGTTCATCTACCCACATGAACCATTGACTCCTTATCCTGGAGATCAATTTCAATGAAATTTGAACGGACAATGTTGCAAATCTCTTTGCGTGCCATGAACATGGCCCTGTGATGTAAATTAAGCACTTTGTCCCATATGTCCAGTTTCAAAATGGTTTGATAGCATCCTGTATCCAAATAATTAAGCTCATTGCATGATCTTTACTTTGGAATTGTAGCTTACCAACTTCACGTTGGAGTCATGCAGTTTTACACACCGCTGACTTAATTCAACTGTAACATACTACATATCGTAGTACGCCCCCTCTAAAATTAGTACGTGGAAACCATAAGTATTTCCCATCTGCGATAATTCGGTTCCATACCGAAATCACCACCATAGCGTACATCAATGGCCCTTCACAGAAAATTGGGATCTATGTGAGGAATAACTGCATTTCCGTCATCTATAAATACCTTAAGCCCTTATCAGGGGGAGTTATTCATGGCTAGTATGCTCAGTGAGGTACATTTCCAGGCATTAGGGGGAGATTTAAGTACCAAAAAGAATGCCAGGAAATTACTTGAAATGTTCAACACATTTCCACCTCAAATCCACGTACTCGAAGATCTAAATCCATTGTTTAGAAGATTTGCAACACATTGCAAATAAACTGCCAATCTCATTTACCGACTATAATGTGTCACACAATCCTATAATCCTACGAAAATGCGCCCAAAAGAGTGGAGGTACCAACAAAAACCACTCAACTACCCATTCAAAACAAGAAGGGTAGAAGTACGGCCACAACATATAAGGATTCAACTTTTCGCAAGCAACAAAAGATATCGAGGCCTCTGATTCGGTAAATGCAAGTCAACTTCACGTTGATAGACACCCAATGGGTAGTATACACCCAATGAGAGGGAAACCTCCATAACCCAGCTCAATAGTGCACACAATGACTGGGACATCGGAAACATAGACTCAACCGTATTGGGAAACACGAAGAGTCATCAAGGGTAACAAGATTTCACCAAAATTTTATACGTTCTGGAGAATCATATAACTGAAAGCCTAAAATTGTCGACATAAATTTCTCATGATTGCAAACAACCTTTACAATGATCCGGATCCAAAGACCATGGCCATGGCAGAGTTTAAATAATACTCGCTCGGACTGGACTCAAACAAAGGATGCAATCCAAGAAGAAACAGCCTCGCTCAATAAAAGGAAGGTATTCACAAAAGTAATACCTACACTAGTTTTCATCCTAAAGTGGAATGAGAACATACATGTGGTGAATAGCAAGGCTTGTAGCATAAGGGTTCACGCAGATACCCAAATCGATTCTTCATACACAAGTGAAATCAATTTCCCATAATTATCTCAATGGCGGTACAAATCATCTATTTATGCAGTTGATAGATGTAGTGACCACATATATTAATGTGTCACTTGATTCAGACATATAAGTTCCTTATGGGAATTCCAATTCTGAATCCTAAATGAAAATGCAACATGTCTTGTGTAATCTCAATAAGTCACTACATGACTTACAATAGTCGAAATAAATTTGGTACAATCGACTTACTGAGTTCCTTATGCAAAAGGACACTCCAATAGTGATGATTTCTCATGTGTGTTCATCAACAAATCCTCATTAGGATTCCACTATTAGTGCATGGTAATGATTATAACATCATTGACAACACACACGATATTGATGGAGAACGTAATCATCCATAGACGGAATTTGAGATGAAGGATGTAAGTAAAAAAACAAACTTTGCTTCAGCTACAATTCGAGCCCCTTCACTCATATATTATGATACACCATGTTGTCTATATCCAGAATATATTGGACATGAAAAAGTCTTATCCATCTATAACTTTCATGGTTGTTCAATCTCTAGACGTAGAGAAAGATCGATTTTAAACCATGAGAAGATGGAAATAAGATATTGGAACCCAAGGTTCCATACTCTAGTGCCACTAGATCCACCAAACACAATTGGTTTGGACTCGTGAATATCTTTGATATCTCCAAGGCACAAAACACATTGTCCTAGTTTTTCAATTAAATATGGACACCAATATCATCGGATACATCGATCAGATCCCCACTATGTCAGATCGTAGACACACGTCGTGTACTCACTTGATGTGATAGCCATCATATGAAAGTCTTTAAAATAGACCTTAGTGGCTACATCAACCAATCATTCTGAAATACATGACCTCATATTAATATATGTTGCTTTGCATAATGATAAACCACATACAACATTTATGTGGAATTGGTTCTATTGAATCACCAACTATTATCTACAACGATAATAATACTTGTGTTGCTTAGATGCAAAGGGGTTATATAAGAAGCAATATCACTAAGCATATTGCCCCAAATTACAAGGATCAGGTTTTTTTTTCCTGAAATATAACCTATACAAACATTATATTATACTCTTTTTCCCTTTATGAGTTTACTCTCAAGGTTCTCATCAAGGTTTTTAATGAGGTAATATCAACACAAGAATATATGTCATACCTCCTATTTTTCCTCACCGGGGTTTTTAGCGAATGTATACAAGGCATATTAATTGTCCTCTAAACTTACTAATTGCGTTTTGTCCTTTCAAGGTTTTCTCATATAAGTTATCAAAGAGACAATTACCATCATATGTCATATCATTTTCTCCTTATATTTTTCCCACTGGGTTTTAAAGGAGTTTTCAATGACATATCAGATCACACTCTTTTTCCTTATGAGCTTTCTCTCGAAATCTCTCATAAAAGGTTTTAATGAGGTGATATATACAATACTTTCAACATTCCCCAATAGGGATTTTAAATGAAAGTATACCAAGCATATATATTGTTCTCCAAACTTATCAACGAGTTTTTCTCCTTCTTCAAAGGTTTTTCTCATATGAGTTATCAAGGAGACAATAATCATTATATGTTGCATCATTTTATCCTTATTTTTACCACTGGGTTTAAAGGAGTTTTAGCAACATATCTACACTATTTTCCTCATATTTTTCCCACAGGGTTTTTGGAGGAGTTATCAAGATCATATACGCTTGTGATCAAGACCAACATTTTCAAGATTATACAAGGAATACAAGATATACAAGATGAAGCTTTGTGCAAGGGGGAGTGTTAGGAATAGTTTGCAACTAATCTAGGCAGTTGTCAATATGCCCAAAGCATCCCTTCCGTAGAGTCATGTCTCTTATGTATAGACACCTCTTCAATCTCTCTCTCTCCCAACAGTTGCATCTCTTGTAACAGTCATGTCTCTTGTAACAGGTGTCATTGGCACCCCAAATCCTTATATAAATAGGGCTTTGCCCACAAGCAATAAACACAAGTTTGGATCAATCCTTTTATTCTTTACAAGAACAAAAGGGCTACGGCGGACGGAGATTCCTGTTGGAAACCTGGGAAAGGGATGATATTTTAATTAACAACCGCATCCTGCGGGTTCTCCTGGTAGAACCGTTCTTCATGCCCGAATCTTGATGTATCCATAGACAGTGGTGATATAACAAGTACCCGCTTACAAAGATACATAATTCGCACTCGTTCATATGTCATAAAAAATATATACTTTGCTAGTTAAATATTATACTTGTTGACTATAAAATGGGTTAAGATGACATGACAATGGCTTATAGCCATCATCTAGCTATATTATTAACCATGCTCTAAAAACATCCCCAATAGATGATGTAGATGAAAAATAACTAACTTTTGCATCTCTGAGCCTAAAAAACAGTGCGCCAACAGATGATATAGATTTTTTTACATCACCACCTCCAACTTCTATATCCTATAACACTTGCAGATGCAAATTTGCATCTCCACATACAACTGTTGTAAAATAGCCAGTCGTGAGTCAACCACCATCCCCACTTCCAGTCACTTCCTTCCCCCACCTCCCTCCGCACCGCCCGCCGCACGCCAAATTTTCCACCGCCCACCGCCCTCCGTCCCGCCCCCGCGCCAGATCCAGCCCCTTCGTCAACCCCTCGCCATTTTCACCACTTCCTCACCGTTGCACGCAGCCCAACGCCGCGAATCGGCCGCCACCGTCGCCGCCCCGATTCGCCCGATTTGCCACCGCCCCTCCGGTGTCGCCGCGCTGCACCACATCTTTATCGCCTTCGCCTCGTCTTCGTCGCATCCGTCGCCGCCTGATTCGCCTTCGTCGTTGCCCGTCGACCGATTCGCCACTGCGTCGCCGCTTCGTCGCCTCCTCGTCACCACCACCGTCGCCGCTGCCGAATTCGTCCGGAGTAATAAATGGTTTTTTTAAATCTGTTTTTATGTTCATATTAGTGTGGCATGTGTGCTTGACAATTTTAATGACATATGGCGCAGTAGTTCTTCGTCGGTGAAAAAACAAAATTAAATATGACGTTTGGAGGCAACACTTGGGGCTCGACTTCTCTTTTTTGCACATGTCAAACCGCTTAAGTTATTCACTTGCAAATTTACATACACCATTTAGATGTAACAATGAACACATATTTTTTTTATAATGTTTTTTATATTTATAAAATACATTTTTGGCACGCAGGAGCATGTGCATCCTAGAGCCAAATTAAATATCTCATTTAAGAGCAAGTACAATAGTGTTGACTCAGCTGACTATAAGAGATAAAATAATATATATTTGCTTAGTTGGATGAAAGAAAAAATGTGAAAGAAGGTAAGCTGGTGAAGAGTCAACTTTAATACTAAACACTTTGTGAGGATAAAAGATGGACCATACATCATAAAAATAGTAAATTTTTGTAACTAACTATTGTATTTATTGACTATAGAATAAACTATAAATGACATTACAATAGCTTAAGCTGTACTATTAACCATGCTCTAAAAGGATGTACTCTACTGTGGTAGAATGAGTGAGGAGCGGCACAGAAAAGTGACATTGGGCTGCTACTCTCGCGACGCGAGCCCACCAACAGCGCAACAACGTGCAATGATGATGATGCAGCGCACTACTAGGTTTGTACTCCATTTCCTCAAAAAAAAAAGAGACAGGGTTCGACGACGACGTCTTCCATTTCCCCACTCGCCTCCGGCACCAACCTCATCAACACGCAAGTGCCGTTGCAGACACTGCCACCGGGACCCACCATATGGGCGTCGCCGTCACGCACCTTCCTCAGACTGGCCGAGAATAACTGACATGTATGGCCACGATGCGACCCCAAGCAAAGGGACCCACACGTCATGGAGCCAAAGAGGAACCGCCCATCCAGATATTTCTTCTCCCCCAAGCCCCGCACCACGCGCGATTCACAAAGAGGAGGAGAAAGAAGCCTCTCCTTTTCCAGCAGAGCCTTTCCCCCATTCCCCCCATCCCCTCCTTCCTTCCCCCACAACCGCCGCCGCCCATCGCGCACAGAAACCACGCTCCAAGACACCAAACCCCACCGATTCCCCATGGAGAACGGCGACGAAACCTTCGTCTCCCCCACCGCCGCTGAGGTCGAGAAGGCCGCGCCCAACGGAGCCGTCGCGGACGGCGAGGAGGTCACCGTCGCCGACGCCGTCCACCCCGCCAAGTCCTACGCCGCCGTCGCCGCCAACGCCGAGATCGAGGACCTCCGCGCCACCAAGCTCGACCTCGAGGAGCAGCTCGCCACCGCCACCCAGGAGAACAAGACCCTCGCCGGCGAGGCCCACCGCCTCGAAGGGCTCTTCTCCCAGGCCCGGGAAGACGTCGCCACCGCCGAGCACGCCGCCGCCACCACCGAGGAAGAGGTGGCCTCGCTCCGCGCCGAGGTCGAGCGCCTCCAGGCCCTCCTCGAAGGCAAGAAGGCTGACCGTGAGGCGGATGAGCGCCAACGCCAGGAACTCACGGCCGAGGTGGAGACCGTTCGCCAGGCCAAGCTCAAGCTCGAGAAGGAGATCGAGGACCTGAAGGCTGCTACCACCGTGCAGGAGAGGGAGATCGCTCCGGACGCTGTGGCCCCGAAGGAAGAGGGGGTCGCGTGGCAGGGGATGGCAGCGTCCGCGGCCGCTGGCGCTGCCGTCACGGCTGCCGTCGTTCTGATCTACCTCCGCCTCAAGAGGTAATCTGGTGTTCTGATGCGCAGGAAGTTTTGCTCTGCTGCTACAGCTTATGGAAGATTTGATGAGTTTGTCGTGGTGATGCTGTTAGTACCAAACTGAGAGTAATATGTCTTCTATGAGTTAGTTGCTTAATAGCCTACAAAAACTTAGGTATCTGGAGAATGGTTATGTTTCATCGCTGTTTTTCCTTAATCATCTACGTGCTTTTGGTGGTGTGACGATGAATGTGTAGACACTTTGTCAACCGAGCAAGGCTGTATGCTTGGTTATGTTATCGTTACGCTTTGCTGGCTAACTGCTACGGCTCTGCCTTCTATTTCTGTTTCTGATCTATATCTGTTCATCGTTATTGATTGATGGTTTGCATCTCTAAATGATTGCTTGATGGTATGGAGACATCTCCATTTTGTACCAATGCATGAAGTGAGTTCATCTGTTTGGCATGTTGCAACTTATCGCTGCACTATTTGGTGTTGTTGCTACATTTTCTGCTGTTTGATGATTGTTGGACGTAGTCCTAGTAGAACCTGATGATGGTTCTAGTATTTGTTTCATCATATCATTGTATGGAAGTATAGTTTTGGTAATTAGATGCACAATTTGTTGTTCCTTTTGAACATAAGCAATGGAAATGCCTTGTATGTTTATTGCTGATTAAGCTGAAAGCTGCTTTCAATAGCAATGGAAAGCTGTTTTGGCCTTCGCAAAAAAATGGTTTTATGATATCTTGATTTCTCCTCCCAGAAATTAGTTGCTGGAGTGAGCTAGTTTTTTTGGTTTACTCGAGATGCTTGTAAGGGATTGCTTCCATTTTGATTTTGTAGTCACAGAATGGTGTTATATTTATTCATTATAATATTTGCCTTGTGGATGTTAGTAGTTTAAATATTTTTGTTCTTTTAATTTTGGAAACGGACATGTTTCGAATTTTTTTTTGTCTTGTGTGATAGGTATCCATGCATATGCCTTTATTAGGCCTGTGAATGACATGCCGTCTCGTGATTATGTGGTTGGCCTTGCTGCTTTATTTCTGCATCACGTTTAGGCATGTTGTAGTCATCACTGGTTTAGCAAGTGTATGCTTTAAGGGCTTAAGGCTTAGGTTAGTTATTGTTGCACATGATAATCTGTAAAATGTGTTATACCGATAGAGCCATATTAATAATTTGGTCTATTATTTATTTTTGGATATTACATATGTGAATTCATTTCTTGTTACTGCTTGGTCCATCTGACTATCTGCACACTGAGTTCCCACCAGCTTTTTGTCATCATCCTGGTGTTTGGATTGTCAATATATGAACATGGTTGAATTCTTCTTACAGTTTATGGCAGTTTTAGAGGATACAGTAGTGTTTTTTGTAATCATGATTTGACTTTTCCCCCCTATACCTAGGACCTAGGTAGCACATTTTTGTTTGGTAGAAGTCTTTTGATTTGCCTCTTTCGACTATATTGTCCATGTGATGAACCACCGAAGCTTGTCCTATTCTCTAGATTGTCAGCATGCCTTTTGTTAGCTAGTTTATTGGATATATTGTCATCTGAATGGTCAGTTTGATCAAAGACTGTTTGCCGGCTAGTCCCGTAGCAGTTCATGATTTTATGGTATCTGATCGTGTTTATGGGGGCTGCCCATGCTCAATTAATTGCCTATGCACTCTGGTGGCACAGTAGCGGTCCCAGTTGAGATCAGATGCTTGTTTTTGTGACTTTTGTTGACACTTAATTTCACTCCTGAGTTAAGATGATGGTTTACATGTCCATACTGATTCGATAGCACTAGTTTCTTGGTTGATTTTTTGGTAGTAAAGTAAGCTGATTTAATTATGAGTGACATTCGCGTTTTGAATAATAATGTTTGGACATGAAGTTTATAACATTGGTAAAAGTGAAGGAATGCTATTTGTTTGCACTGGGTTTCACTTGCTCGAACCTGTACATATCCCGTGTTTCCTTCTATGTGAAAGGTTGGTCGACTCTGTTTTCTTAGCTGCTTCATGTTTAGTTTGCTCCAATTCCTGCGGACTTCTTCTGGTCTTCTGATCAATATGGCTATAGTGTGAACATAACGCTATTGTGCACGCTATCGTTCGCAAAGATTGCTTGAAATCAGGCATGGGCTTTAGGCCCATCTAACAATTTCAGAAAATCTCTAAGGGTCCATGTGGGAAAAATAACATGGGTGTGGTGCTAAGTTTAGTCTCACCCGGAAGTGGAGGGTGAGTTGTTAGAAGAGTGAGAGCTTGCGCGCTCCTCCGCCGCCCGCCTCGTCACGGCGCGCGCGGTTTGCGGTATGCGGAATTGAGCCGAGCCGAGCTAAAACCTATGTCATGTGTGCACTTAATTTTTGCCAGTCAGGAACGGCTAATTAATTGTCATTAATTTTTAGTTAATGCAATTAATCACGAGTTAACCGTTGCATGATCTGAGACGTCAATCGTGGGCCGACTCAGTCGCGGGTATCCAGTCCCACGTCGCCCTACCTCGCTTGTCTATAAAAGGAACCGCGACAACCCTAGCCGCCGCACAACAGAATAGATCGCATCTGTTTTTCCTCGCGCATCGTCCATGTCGTTCCACGCACTGCCGCTGCCTCCGGCGATCCCATCCCGTCCGCCGCGTGCACGGCTGTGCGGGAGAGCAAGCCTCCGGAACCGTGCTCCTTGCGATCCTGCACCGGGAGAGGAGCAATAAGGTTTTTGGGAAGCGGTTACGATGCGACTGCTCGTTTCCGCTCCGGCTCGTCTACTTCGACTACTTCCTCTACGTCGCCATGTCTACCGAAGCTGAGAAGGCCGCCGCCGAGAAGCTCGCTCAGGAGGAAGCCGCCGCCGCCAAGAAGACAGCCGACGAACTTGCTGCTGCTAGCAGCGCATCCGCTGCTGCAATCTGGCCGAACGGAGGGTATGATCTACTCACCCCGTTCATCGTTGTTTTTATCTATGCCATGCTTATTGTCTGCGTACATATATGTGTTATCTGCGTAGATCTAAGTTGCATGGTTAAATATCAGTATGAGATTAATCTTGCATGCGTCATGTTCATGATTTATCTAGGGATTAAATTGCTTGGAAAATTGCTAATATATCCAACAATCCAAAAATCTTATTTTTATAGGCAATTTTCATCTCCTGGTTTTGCTGCGACACTAAAACCGAACCCTTTTACGGGTCAAAATTTTATGCGTTGGCAAACAAAGACTATTTTGTGACTCACGTCTATGAATGTCTTCTGGGTCGTTGGAGAGACTCCCACTGAAACGATTACTCCTCAACAGGAGAAGGCGTTCAGGGACGCCTCCATCGTCTTTGTTGGAGCAGTTCTTAGCGTGATCAGAGACAAATTAGTCGACGTGTATTTACATATGCGTGATGCCAAGAACTTATGGAGAACACTCGAGGCAAAGTTCGGAGCAACTGATGTCGGGAGCGAGTTGTATGCTATGGAGCAGTTCCATGATTACAAGATGGTTGAGAACCGTCCTGTGTTGGAACAGGCTCATGAGATACAGTGCATCGTGAAAGAGCTTGAGCTCCTCAAGTGTGATCTACCGGACAAGTTTGTCGCGGGATGCATAATTGCTAAACTCCCTCCATCTTGGAGGAGCTTTGCCACCACTCTGAAGCACCAGAGGCGAGGATTCTCAGTTGAGGATGTTATTGGCCATCTGAGTGTGGAGCAGAACTCAAGGGCAAAAGACTCGCACCAAAAGCGGGCTGAGGGAACTTTTACTGCCAACATGGTGCAGCAGAAGAACTTTCAGAATAAGTTCAAGGGAAAGAACAAGATCCAACAGAATACTACCTTCAAGAAGAAGGGGAAGAAGAACAACAAGAAGGATGATGGTTGTTTCACTTGTGGCTCACTGGAGCACTGGGCTAAAAAGTGCCCGAACAAGTATAAGAAGCCAACGCAGAATTCCAATTCTGTCAATGTGGTCATGGGCAACACGGACAATGGTGCACCTGGGTACGGTAATTTATTTACTGTTTTCTCGGTTTATCAATCTACTGAATGGTGGGTTGACACGGGTGCAAATGTTCATGTGTGTGCCGACATATCCTTGTTTTCTTCTTACCAGACCACAGGAACCAGGTCCGTACTGATGGGGAACGGCGCACATGCTTCTGTTCTTGGTGTTGGTACGGTTGATCTGAAGCTTACTTCGTGTGACGCCCCCAAAATCAGACCGTGTACAGTAATCATACACACAGGGTACACGACTGAGATTAGGGTGCCACGGTGATAATATCACAGCACAACGCTAAACACAAAAGGATAAACAAATATATTACAATAGAGGGGGTCACGCGGACCCGGAAATATAAGTCATACAAGCCATAATATCTGAGTACAGACATAGTTAGTCAAGTTTTGCCTTAAGAAGGCTAGCACAAATCACATCAGAGATACAGAACGAAAAGGCGAGGCCTCCTGCCTGGGATCCACAGTACTACTCCTGGTCAACGGGGAACTCGACGTCGTAGTAGGCGCCTCCGGGGTACTCCTGCTCCTGGGCTCCAACGTCGGCTGCAGCGGCCGATCAGGCAAAACAGTAAAGGAAATAAAGCAGGTGAGTATCTAGTATACCCGCGAGTCTTACGTCCGCTACTAAGCATTATGCATGATATCAACGGAATGAAGAGGCTGTATATAGTGGACTGAAGGCAGAAATTTAGAGCAAGGGTAAGAAGCTAGGCCTAACGAAGACTAGCATCTTCCGACGATGTCTTGCAGCATGAGGTAAGAATCAGCCAACAGTTTATATAAAGCAATAAAGTAGCAATGAAGCAGAAGTTGCTGCGACATTGAATAATAATAAGTTGTAATAATTTACAATGCCTCCGAGTTCACCTCCTCGACCTCCCCGCGAGGAAAAGAACCCGGAACCATACAGTTTAATAATAGTTTCTAGTGGTAGGATCCAGCTTCAGCATAAAGCGTCCTGTTACCGTGGACACGGCTATTCGAATAGATTAATCTTCCCTGCAGGGGTGCACTTGTGTTACGCTACACGCACGGATCTCCAGGGTGGCGGGAACCTTGTTAGGGAACGCTCCACCGAGGCTATCCGACACTTCATAGCCCATCTTTCAAACTCAACAGAGAGGTCATCCGCCAGTCTAAATCCTAAGTACGCCGGGCCTTGGACCCCAACCCAAACGTACTCCTGTACGGTGCGTGGCTGGCCGGTGAAGTTAAATCAAAGCAAATACAAATCACACGCCGCGGCAAATAAGACAACACCACTTCCCGGCAATCAGCCCGCGGTACTGCTGACGTCTGAAGAGTCCTCGGACGACACTAAGAAGCGGAGGAGCCCATAACTCGTAGTTCCCACGGGTAGGTAGTGCGTACATGGCATATAGCCAACTCAAGACATTCACTGAACCATTTAGCATTTTAATTAACCTGCGTGACAACCGTTATCGTTGCCTCGACTTAACCGACCCGCGGTCAACGACAGCAGCCAGGACCACCAGTACATCGGTGCCTGCCCTGTCGTCCCACCAAGTCACTGCGGTTACCAACAAGGTGAACCGTCTCCTTACCTTGTCTCGCGTGTGCTCCTGGAGGAGCTCGACTTTCGTGGTTTGGTAACTCTCGCGGCCAACGACCAGGGGCCAAGCACACCGGTACACTGGTCGTGCCCTCCCTGTCGTCCCGTCGTAATACCTCTCGCGGGCACCGTTGGGTCGCCCGACTTCTTACCTTTAGGACAACCGTTGTCAAGACCCTATGGCGGTAAGACAAAGTCAGCCTCGAGTGGAGTACAAAGATTACTCCTTGATAGCTCACACTTGAGGTGACTAGGCATAACCCAGATAGGGCCTGAGGCGGTGTCTGCATTGTACCGTACCTGTGCAGTTATAATATTAATATCCGCGTTCACTCCCCTGAGTGATCGCGGCCCTCTATCTAATCCTAGCTAACAATGCGCAGGGTTCACTGCTGAATAATGCATAAGTAATAATAGGCAGCATAGGATTAAAGGAAGGTACATCAAGGGGCGACAAAAACAGGCTATGCAATGGAATAGGATTGTAATCGTAGCAGCAGCAGTAACAATGCCTAGTGCAAGAAATGTACGGAAAGATAGGCGAAATCTGGGGAAGAGAATGGCTCTGCTTGCCTGCAAGCTCGACGGTAGTAGTAGGGTCGTCGTCGACGTAGTCGTACTCAGCAGCGGTGTAGTCGACGGCAGCAGCGGGGTCTATCGAAGATTTAAAGGGGGGGAGAAACAGTAAATACACAGCAAGCATATACAAACAGATGCATGACATGATAAATGAAATGTTAACGGTGTTCTATCGCAGTGTAATGCGATATGCTCGGAGCGGGAATTCATCTGAGGATGAACTACCGGCTCCGGGCGATTACCGGACAGGGTGTCCGGAGGGGGGAAGGATCAAGCCGGAGGTGTCGTGGTTATCGGAACAACATAAGGGGGGTGTATCCGTGCTATTTGATCCATTCCGAACAACTTTCGTGTTCGGAATAAATTCATCCGGGCACTCTAACAGTACCGGACAATTTATCGGACAAACGGTCCGGAGGGGGAATGTTCGATGTTCGTGGTGTTAGAGGGGTGTGTTAGACATACGGATAGCGTATTCGTATTCGTAGTATTTTTCTGATCAACTTTCATGTATAAAGTTTTTGAATCCGAGTTACGGTTTAAAAGTTATTGAATTTCAAAGTTTAAACCAATTTAAATGATTTTCTGGATTTCTTTTATTATTTATTTAAACATTATCCAAAACATTATCCACAACATTATCCAGAACAGTGCTGACATGTGGGACCCACATGTCAGCCTCTGTTATTTATAAAACATTTAATTAAATTAGAAAATGCCTCTGGACCCACATGTCAGTCTCTGGATTTTTAATAAACCTTTTTAGTAAACAAAATGACAGGTGGGGCCGAGGTGTCATAGACTCCAGAGCTGATTAAACAGGTTTACTTAAACTAAATGGCTAGGGGACCCACAAGTCAGTGACTAAGGGGGGTTTATATCTTAGTTTAAATTTTTCCGGGGGAATTAAGCGGGCAGGCCCACTGTCAGTGGGTTAGGGTTTTGGATTAAGCTCTAATTAACTAGCTGACACCGGGGTCCCACCGGTCAGCCTCACCGGAACCCCACCGGCGACTCGCCGGCGACGAGGTTGACGGCGTCGTCGATACAGGGCACGGGGGAGAGCGCGGTTAGTCCCAAACGAACGGGGAGACAACGGGGAGGCGTCTGGAAGCAATGGCTTGGCCGGGTGGTCACCGGAGTGACGACGGCGACAAGGTCAGGCGGCGGCCCGTGAGCACGAGGGGACGACAACGACGTTTCTACCGCGGGACTGGGGCACGCGCTATACCATTCGGCTCCTAGGAGCAGCGCACGCAGAGTGACACGCCTAGCGCGTCAAATGCGCGCTCCAGGCCGCGGGGAAAAGCTCGGCGGCGGTGAGGTGGCCACGGCTCTAATGGCGACACGGGCTACGGCGAGAGGGATGCGAATCGGGGAGTTGGAGGTGGTGGCCACACTCACCGTGAGCACGTAGTGGGAGGCAGTGGGCTCGGGGAGGCTCGACGACGCGGGAATTCGACAGCGATGTCGCGGCGGCGCCGGAGGGGAACGGTGGCGTAGTCGTCGCTGCCGGGCTCCACGGTTCGATTCCCTGCGCTCGGAGACGAGGACGTCGACGAGGAGCACGCTGGACAGGTCTTCGGGGCTCGGGGAGTCTGTTGGCCGCGGCGGTTCACCACGGCGGCGAGGCTGCGCTCGGGTGATTCATTCCCCGACGATGGCGAGAGGAGGAGGAGGGGAATGGAGGTGCGGGGGTGTCCAGGGGGTCGAGGGCGTCATCCTTATCGCGACAGCGGCGACAGGGAGCAGTTGGAGGGCGGGGCCGGCTGGCAGCGGCGTGGCCACGACGGGCGTCGTACGGGGCAGGTGGGGGGGGGTGGTTGGAGGAAGAAGACAAAGGGGGGGGGGTTGGGCTGGGCTGCGGTGGGCCTCGCCCCAGGCGAGTTATTGTGTTTTCTCCATTTTCTGGGTTTTGTGTACTGTCCTGTGGTTTGTATTTTACTTTAGTGCCTTTTGCATTTTTGTAAAAAGGGTTAGGTGTCCCAAAATTAGTATAACATTATATGTCAGTGCCACAAAAAGTTTTGAAGCAAAATAAAATCATTAGGTATTTATTTTAAATATTAAATGTCCAAAGTTAGGGTTTTAACCTACTGTTAGAATTGTTTAGAATTTTCTGTGACTCCAAAAATTACCAAAGTTGGTCCAACATCATTTTAATGATTTTAGGCAATTTACAAAAATAGTTCCATGATTTTTGGAACAACTTTATTTGAGCACTTTTGTTTTAATTTCCATTTGAGGTAGTTTCAACTAGGGCTTGGTTTCATGAAGAGCAAAATGCATTGGGCTTTGTGTTTAGATTACCAACCAGCATGGTTTGGATAGAGCAGAAGCAAAGTTTGATTAAGGTCAGGGAATAACAGGGATTAACAAACAGTGATAGTCAACAGTGATGATGATTACTGTTACAGGCATCTGAGGGTGTTACACTTCGGGAAAGACCGTGCGACTGAAGAACGTGCAGCATGTCCCCGATATCAGAAAGAATCTCGTTAGTGGCTCTCTTCTATGTAAAGAAGGGTTTAAATTAGTATTCGAGTCGAATAAAACAATCTTGTCTAGATATGGATTATTCATTGGTAAAGGTTATGAATGCGGAGGTCTGTTCCGCCTTTCCCTAGAGGATTTATGTAATAACGTCGTGAATCATATACACTCTATCGTTGATGAATCTGAGATTTGGCATTCACCTCTTTTTCACGTAAATTTCGGTTGTATGACGCGGCTAGCTAAGATGAATTTAATCCCGAGTTTCACTTTAGCCAAAGGTTCTAAGTGTGATGCATGTGTGCAAGCTAAGCAACCTCGCAAGCCCCACAATGCTGCAGAGGAGAGACACTTGGCGCCACTAGAACTCATACATTCTGATTTATGCGAGATGAATGGTGTGTTGACTAAAGGTGGAAAGAAATACTTCATGACATTGATAGATGACTCCACTAGATTTTGCTATGTGTATCTGTTAAACACTAAAGATGAGGCTCTGCACTACTTTAAAATCTATAAAGCAGAAGTTGAGAACCAACTTGAGAAAAAGATTAAACGTGTTCGGTCTGATCGTGGTGGAGAGTACTTTTCTAATGATTTTAATTCTTTCTGTGCGGAACATGGAATTATTCATGAGAGGACGCTTCCCTATTCACCCCAATCAAACGGGGTTGCCGAACGGAAAAACCGTACTCGAACAGATTTGGTTAACGCCATGTTAGATACATCGGGTTTATCCAAGGCATGGTGGGGGGAGGCTATATTGACATCTTGTCATGTCCTGAATAAGGTTCCCGTGAAGGATAACGAGATCACTCCCTATGAATTATGGGAGAAGAAAAGAACGACACTCTCATACTTGCGTACTTGGGGCTGTTTGGCGAAAGTCAATGTGCCGAGCCCCAAAAAGCGTTAGCTTGGACCAAAGACCGTGGACTGCGTTTTTCTGGGCTACGCTAAGAACATCGTTGGATATAGATTTCTAGTGGTGAAATCTGAGGTACCTGACGTGAAGGTCAGTACGATTATGGAGTCTAAAGATGCTACATTCTTTGAGGATATATTTCCCATGAGAGATATGCAAAGCACTTCTAGACAGGAATCTGATGAGATTCCTGAACCCGCCATTCCGATGGAATATTATGAACGAACTCATGAAGATAATCCTGTGGAGGAAGACGATGAAGCTCCTATTAGGAGCAAGAGACAGAGGACTGCAAAGTCCTTTGGTGATGATTTCATTGTGTACCTCGTGGATGATACTCCCACTTCTATTTCAGAAGCTTATGCATCACCGGATGCTGACTACTGGAAAGATGCGGTTCGTAGCGAGATGGATTCCATCTTGGCTAATGGAACATGGGAAATCACTGATCGTCCCTATGGTTGCAAACCAGTGGGATGTAAATGGGTGTTCAAAAAGAAGCTTAGGCCTGATGGCAGTATTGAAAAATACAAGGCTAGGCTCGTGGCTAAGGGCTATACCCAGAAGGAAGGAGAAGATTTCTTCGATACTTATGCACCGGTGGCCAGACTAACAACCATTCGAGTATTACTCTCGTTGGCAGCCTCGCATGGTCTTCTCGTCCATCAAATGGACGTTAAGACGGCTTTCCTAAATGGAGAGCTAGACGAGGAAATCTACATGCAACAGCCAGATGGCTTTGTAGTAGATGGTCAGGAAGGAAAGGTGTGCAAGCTATTGAAATCTTTATATGGCCTGAAGCAAGCACCTAAGCAGTGGCATGAGAAGTTTGATAAAACTTTGACATCTGCTGGCTTCCTTGTAAGTGAAGCTGACAAATGTGTATACCATCGCCATGGTGGGGGCAAAGGAGTTATACTGTGCTTATATGTTGATGACATACTGATATTTGGAACCAACCTCAAAGTCATTGAGGAGGTTAAGACATTTCTATCTCAAAACTTTGAGATGAAAGATCTTAGTGTGGCTGATGTTATCTTGAACATCAAGCTATTGAGAGATAATGAGGGTGGAATTACGCTTTTTCAATCCCACTACGTTGAGAAGATTCTGAGTCGCTTTGGATATTCAGATTGCAAATCTTCTCCAACGCCATATGATCCTAGTGTGCGGATTCGAAAGTTCGAAGGCACATCTGTAGATCAGTTGAGATATTCTCAAGTGATTGGATCACTCATGTACCTAGCTTGCGCTACGAGTCCTGATATCGCATTTGCTGTGAGCAAATTGAGCCGGTTTGTCTCAAATCCGGGAGATGTTCATTGGCATGCTATTGAAAGAGTTATGCGCTATCTAAAGGGTACAATGAGCCATGGACTTCACTATACTGGATACCCGTCGGTACTTGAAGGGTATAGTGATGCAAATTGGATTTCTGATGCTGATGAGATGAAGGCCACAAGTGGATACGTGTTCACACTTGGAGGTGGCGCTGTTTCATGGAAGTCTTGCAAGCAGACTATCTTAACGAAGTCGACAATGGAAGCAGAACTCACAACACTTGATAAATCCTGCACTGAAGCAAAATGGCTTCGAGATCTTTTGATGGACTTGCCAGTGGTTGAAAAGCCGATTCCGGCTATCCTTATGAACTATGATAATCAAACGGTGATTGTTAAGGCAAAGAGTTCAAAGGACAACATGCAATCCACAAAGCATATAAGAAGGAGATTGAAGTCTGTCAGACATTTGAGAAACTCCGGAGTAATAGCATTGGATTACATCCAATCGGCTAAGAATCTGGCAGATCCCTTCACCAAAGGTCTATCACGTATTGTGATAGACAATGCATCGAGGGAGATGGGTATGAGACCCACATGAGTTGCCGTGGTGGTAACCCAACCTACATGATCGGAGATCCCGTGAAATAGGACCTGGGAAAACAAGCTAGTGGTTAACCGAGGAGAGTAATTTTATTACCCACTCCGTTGGAGATGCAATACTCTCGGTAACTGTATGGTAGGTTGACTTTTGTCTTAATGTGTTCTGAGGCTTTCATAAGCGAGATGCTATCCTACAGAGCGATCTCTGGAAGAACACACCTATATGAGCCCGACTGCTGGTCACAGTCTATGAGATAGGGTAATCTCTAGGAAGCTCATGAATAGGCAAGGAGTGTGACTAATATGCTCCACCCGCGGGGTCAGCCTTCGGCAGCCTAGTATCGGTAAGACAAGGAGTGAAACTTCTTTACGCCAAACTGTCAATTCAAGGCATAGTCCATTGTTCAGCTGTGAAGGAATGTAATTCTTTGCTCTAGGTGGATGTTCAACCTTAACTGGTCTCCACTCAAAATACTGATATATCAAATAGTGTTTGGAACTGAGGACAACACCATGGGACCTTGAGATCTGGTGGGGGATTGTTGAAATCAGGCATGGGCTTTAGGCCCATCTAACAATTTCAGAAAATCTCTAAGGGCCCATGTGGGAAAAATGACATGGGTGTGGTGCTAAGTTTAGTCCCACCCCGGAAGTGGAGGGTGAGTTGCACCTCTTTATAAGGTGAGCTCTCCTACATGCTATTGAGCAAGTAGAAGAGTGAGAGCTCACGCGCGCTCCTCCTTCGCCGCCCGCCTCGCCACGCCTCGCCTCGCCTCGTCACGACGCGCGCGCGCGCCGCAGTTTGCGGAATTGAGCCGAGCCGAGCTAAAACCTATGTCATGTGTGCACTTAATTTTTGCCAGTCAGGAACGGCTAATTAATTGTCATTAATTTTTAGTTAATGCAATTAATCACGAGTTAACCGTTGCACGATCTGAGACGTCAATCGTGGGCCGACTCGGTCGCGGGTATCCAGTCCCACGTCGCCCTACCTCGGCTGTGTATAAAAGGAACCGCGACAACCCTAGCCGCCGCACAACAGAATAGATCGCATATGTTCTTCCTCGCGCACCGTCCATGTCGTTCCACGCACTGCCGCTGCCTCCGGCGATCCCATCCCGTCCGCCGCGTGCACGGCTGTGCGGGAGAGCAGGCCTCCGGAACCGTGCTCCTTGCGATCCTGCACCGGGAGAGGAGCAATAAGGTTTTTGGGGAGCGTCTACGACGCGACTGCTCGCTTCCGCTCCGGCTCATCTACTTCGACTACTTCCTCTACGTCGCCATGTCTACCGAAGCTGAGAAGGCCGCCGCCGAGAAGCTCGCTCAGGAGGAAGCCGCCGCCGCCAAGAAGACAGCCGACGAACTTGCTGCGATCTGGCCGAACGGAGGGTATGATCTACTCACCCCGTTCATCGTTGTTTTCATCTATGCCATGCTTATTGTCTGCGTACATATATGTGTTATCTGCGTAGATCTGAGTTGCATGGTTAAATATCAGTATGAGATTAATCTTGCATGCGTCATGTTCATGATTTATCTAGGGATTAAATTGCTTGGAAAATTGCTAATATATCCAACAATCCAAAAACCTTATTTTTATAGGCAATTTTCATCTTCTGGTTTTGCTGCGACACTGAAACCGAACCCTTTTACGGGTCAAAATTTTATGCGTTGGCAAACAAAGACTATTTTGTGGCTCACGTCTATGAATGTCTTCTGGGTCGTTGGAGAGACTCCCACTGAAACGATTACTCCTCAACAGGAGAAGGCGTTCAGGGACGCCTCCATCGTCTTTGTTGGAGCAGTTCTTAGCGTGATCGAAGGCAAATTAGTCGACGCGTATTTACATATGCATGATGCCAAGAACTTATGGAGTGCACTTGAGGCAAAGTTCGGAGCAACTGATGCCGGGAGCGAGTTGTATGCTGTAGTGCACAATTCTCAAAGCAACCCATATCTTGGCTTTGGAGGAATGGTTAAATTGATTGTTTTCATTTAGCCAGGTCTAGCGAAGCGTGAAAAGGCACGCGGTTGTACGCGTGAAGAAGAGCATGATATGCCTCTATGTTGGTCACTTTCTTGATGATATTTCTCCAACCCTTTTGATCATTTCTTAAGGCACCTTAGCATTTGGGTTGAATTTACCTCCTATTCTTCATGCCTTCCACCTTTATGTGGGCAACATTCCAAGAGCCATTGTTGTGAAGACAAAGGCTTCACCATTGCTTACTAGATGCAGATTGGCTAGTTGTTGGCTTTTAAGGTTTTGAACCACCATATTTACAAGGTCGTCATCTTCGAACCTTTGTGAACAAAGGTGGTTATTAAGTGTGTTGAGCATGAGCTAATTCTTGCCATGGTCGTTGAGTGAGGGTTTAATAATCTACTAGTAAGATGCCCGTGCTACGCAACGGTATCCGATGAAATAAAGTGGAATAACAAAAGTACAAAGCTAAATGTGATACTACTAAGATTTTGCTAGAGAAAACGTTAGGCCTGAGCCACATAAAAAGGTCATTTTACAATTACTCTACAAACACCAAAGATTTATCGTGTGAAGCCACACCAAAAATCCTACAATGGGTTAGTTATAAAATTATCCAATCTCTTCCCTTCGTGAATTCAAGTGTCATCCTTGTCCCGAAATTTCATCCAACAAAAAACTGAAGCACAAGCCCATAAGATTATACTGTAAAATATTGTCCATAGATGAAGCGTTGTACAAGCCACTCCAGCTACATCCAAGCTTAGCGAACGCACATGCACAACTATTTTCATATGCAACATATGCCCTGAAATTGTCATATTTCTCGTTTGATACAGAAAATACATCAAATTGATATGTCATTGAAGTGTTCTTGGCATTACACCACTTGAAATTTTTCACTTCATATAAGTGAAATCCACTTTCAAGTAGAATAAGGATCACACAAGCATTTGCCATCATTGTCGATGACACCGTACACCCCAAAACTAAGCGAAAACAAAGTCACACATTCCAAAAGTAGCTCAAAATAATCCTCCAGTTTTGCTTCACGACTCCATTCTTCATCAAGGCACACACTCCTAAAGTAGCGGAAGCTAATACTCCATTTTTGCTTCACGACTCCATTCTTCATCTTCTTTTGGTTCATGGAGATGTTGATCTAGGAAGATCATTATTGACCCTACACAACATTATTTGTAAGTGTTTATTATACAATAGAAAGCCAATAATCGTACAACTTCAACTAATTTTCAAGTTACCTTTGCCTTAATTCACGTGCGGTTGTGATATCTGGGTCAAAGTGCATCCTACTAAAGTTCGTGGTATGCAGGCCATGGTCTAGTTAATTGAAGACACACCATCAATATATTAGCAATTTAACAAAAAAATGAGTTATTACTATGTGCATACAATTATGCATGCACTTAAACTTACCGATGCGATGTGCATGCAACATTGTTGCCACCACAATAGCACACTCCTCAGCGAGTTTTTTCCATTTACTTAGATTGTTAGTCACTAACTTGTGCCATACAACTAACTTGATAATATAAGGCACCTTTTTCCCCATATACAATGCAAGGTGCTTACAAAAAAAAACCCAGATTTTTCTCTAAGCACTGGTGCTTAAATGTAGAGGATAGATGCTTAATTAGGCACCTCTTTTATAGAAATAAGCACTGGCGCTACAAAAAAAATCGGTTTATTTTGCTAAGCATTCCTCTAAGCTCCTTGCATTGTACAAGGCCTTAGAGACGTGATGGCTTGGATGATGAGACATTTGGTGAAAAGCCCTCTACTAAAAAAATAAGAGATTACCAATATATCAACACAACATATACAAGCTCAAAAAGATGTAGTGTTCAGGTAAGATAGGTGAATGAGACATGGGTACATGCATTTCTCTTTCATCTTTATTATTGCATTAGGTAAACTGTAATTTATGTTGTAACTCAGATATCAGCATATTTTCATTATTTTCTATTTTCTGCATCAAATGAATATGTGAAAAGTCAAGAAACATCGATATAGATTTCTTGACTTGAAAACCATCTTTATATTGTTCTGCAAAAGGGCAAGAAAATGACATGCTTAATGTGAATCAGGATCATCGATTTGATTTTTAATCACTTATTCTATTTGTGATATATTTGTTTATTGATGAATCCCTTCTGATATTCACATGAAACAAGTTTCAAAGCTATTACTTCATGACATCGCCTTTCACTAACGTGACATATTCACTCTGGATTGAGGGGAAACTTAAACCTGTGACTTTTTTTAATTCTTGGGCTATATATATTGCTACATTACAGATTCTTGAGGAGTAAAAACGCGAGCTTCAGTTTTTCTCCAAGATGAGGCAGAAAGGCTGATGGAAACTTGGAAAGTACTGTATGATAATGCTTCAATATATAACCAAGTTGAGTTATATAAGATAGATGGATTATAACCCACTAATGCTTCGTTTTATGAGTGGTAATTGGTTCTTCACACCAATTTCTGATATAGCAATAGTTTTCCCAATCTGTGGTGCGGCGTAGCACGGGCATAGTCGCAAAGTCAGAATGGAGCAGGCGTTTGCATAGTCGCAGCAGGGCGCTAGGTGGCAGTTGGCCGTGTCCGCCGGTGTGGAGGAGGACCAAATGGTGACGGCACTGATGTCAGCGAGGATTTTCTCCAAAGACCAACCGGCGACTGGATGAGAAACCTATTGTTGACCTGTGCGACGTCCGTCCGTGAATGATGAACGACGAGCGATGGCAGTGACGACACATAAGAGGGGATAGGGAAGGGAGGATAGTGCGAGCAATCCGTGGACTGGTGTTGGAGATCGTCGGAGGAGCGCCGCTGTGCGCGGTTCCGGTGGAGAGAGAGAGAGAGAGAGAGAGAGAGAGAGAGAGATAAAAGGCGAGGGGTTCGTCGACTTAGTGGTGGAGAGAAGCTAAGCGGCCATGGAGGTATGCTGATTCAAAATTTGAAGTCTGCTGGACTGCAATTGGAGAGGAGACGTGTCTGGTGCACGCTGATTGGGGGGCGATTGGGGAAGAAAGAAGAATGGCGAAGAGTGGCGGCGGCGGTGCGGTTGAGCGGTTAAGGTCGTGGAGAACGATGTTTTTTTTCCTTTCAAACATAAACACTTTTTTTTGAACTTAAATACTGCTGTCGTGTTGTTTACTACCTGAACATTAACACTTCCGCATCCTTTGGTAAGCAGGAACTATCCGAAGATCCTTAATTATACTGTATTATATTAATACTAGTACTTCATTTGCTACTTGAACATAAACACACCAAAATGTCTTTTGATAACCATGAACATTACAGAGATCAGTAGTTCGAGACTCTCACAAGCAATATTTATTAGTGCAGTAGTATTATAATTTTTGTTAAATGCCCACGTCTGCTATTTGGCTATGTATTAGTACTTCAGTATAATTTTTGTAGTAGTTTGACCACGTCTTGTACTTGTAGCGGGTCCTACATAGAAGCAAAGGCAAGTAGTAGTGGGTCCCACGTATAAAAACATTGGAAGAAGGTGATTGTGTGAAGTGAGGTGAACTCACCACCAACTCAAACCTTTATTAGTATGTGTGTGGAATGAACTATTATGAGTTATTTTTTTGCTGTGTTGGTAACCTCATCACTCGAAAAAGGGGTTACCACAACGTACATCTTGGACACAACAAATCATGAGTCATTGCATTAGCCACACCTTATGTAACGAACCAAACAACGAGTAAATAGGCAAACCACATGGATGTAGAAGTTGGCTTAGAGTCTTTACACACTTGCGCATACTTTGTTAGATCATCGTTTACGGAGCGGAAAAAATAGAACGACAACCAAACATGCCCTTAGTACGTGTTTTCTTTTGGTCCCTTCTCCATTATCTTCCTTAGGGTACACTAGATGCTATTATGTGTTTGTTTAGATTGCATTTCATTTTTGCCAAACATCAACTCAGATGTTACAGGGTCTTACAAATAGCTCAACTCTTACTCGGATCGAAAGATTGGGCTAAGCTAATGAAAACCACATTCGAGGGGAGTAATAGTGATAACATTCGACTCGACTACTATGTCGGCTCTGCCGTGCGTGGGACGTGGGATGAAGGCTAGTGTGGGATGACATGATGTGATGCCTCGACGCGGTTGGTGTCGTTCGGCGTCACCAGCCCTGACATTGCCCTCTCGTCCCATGCTAGCTTGGATCTTAGGTAAGTGTTGCAGATGCCTTGTTCATGGCACCATCATGGGAACCACATAGCTGATTGCAAAGATTCATTATGGCGCTTTCGTTGTTCGGAGGATGGTAACTATGCAAACAAGTGCTGCAATCCACTCAAACTTACTAGCATGCCTTGCACTGGCGTCGGGCATTACTAAGATCTACCTTCATTTGGAGGGATGATGGAACCCACGCTTCTCGCCAAGGTGCTTCATCGTGGGTCATGGGCGTCGGTCGTTTTTTCTCCCGTTGGCCTAGAAACCTTGTCCAATCTGGTGTCTAGTTCGCTCTAGCAACCCAGTTTATGTTGTTGGCACGAGTTGGGAGATATCTGGAGCGGGTAGAGATTGTTTTGAGTAGGTTGTCTCTTGTGTCGGCTATGTTGTAGGCCCCTCCTTCATTGCGTCATCCTAGTGAGGTCGAAGTTGTTGGAGGCGCTGTGAAGGACACGGGAGAAAGCTCTATGGTTGTTTCTATCCTTGAGATGGGGACAACTCATCATCATCATCATCTTCCTTGCCTCTTGTGTTGTCTACTGCATAGGGCAAGGCTAATGTCGTGGTTGTGCATCCAATGCTACATATCATGCATGGCTTCATGCGATATGTGTTGGGGTGCGCAGCGGAAAACACAATTTTTTCCTAACTAGCGTTTCCATAACCCAAGATCTAGCTAGCCGTATTACCGTAACGGAAAGGAGTGCGGAATAACATACCTCGGGGTGTAGTTCGTTGTGCGGGAAACGTTCCCGCAAACGTGGCTGGTGTAGTCGAACAAGTTTCACAACCCCTTGGCTGTGTTAGCACCAGTATGGGTGTAGTGCCACACGTGTAGCACCTCGTAGTACTCGCACACGTACGAGACTCGATGACGACCTCCGTTCTCCGATCCAACGAAGCTGGCGGAAGCAGACCTCCGGACGGAGCTTCGGCATCACGACGGCCTCCAATTCTAGCAGAGATGCCTCAATTCCACTACAAGCTCACACTAGGGAGCCCACCGTGAAAGAGACGAGGAAGGGGTGAAGACCGGAGAAAACCGATCTGAATTCGGAGTAAATATGAATTTATCACGAATTATTGTGTATTAAATATGTGCACCCTGCCCATCTATATATAGGCAGAGGGGAGGGACTCAACCCCTCTCCCCTAGCATGGTGGGACTAAAGTCCCTTGCTAGGGGGAGGTGGCCGGCCAAGGGAGGAGGGGGGGGCGCACCCCTCATGGGCCCTAGGGCCCATGGCGCCTCCCTCTCTCTCTCTTTTTCTTTTTCCCTTTATTTCCCCTAATGAGCCTCTTTCATAAATAAGGCCCATAACACTTTTTAATTATAAATAAAATGTTTTTAATTATTAATTCAATTAATTAATAACTAAAACATATTATTCCTTCTCCCGGTGCTCCGGAACACCTTCCGGCTCACTCCGAAACTCCTTCGGGTCAACACAGAACTTTTCCGATGCTGCTTCCTTTATTCTCCGGTAACTCCGATAGTTCCAAAAGGTCTCCGATTTCATCAAGCCCTTAAGTGTGTTACCCTACGGTCCGCGAACACTCAAGTCATGAACGATATGAGGCTACGGTCAATGATCATCAGCGGGACTTGGATGCCCATAATGACCCGTGTGCATTCCGGATATCAACACCGATTGGACCTTACGTCGTATAGCATTCCCTTTGTCAGCGATACTGGATTGTTCCGAGATTCGATCAATGACATCCTATGTCTGGTTCAACCTCGTTCTGAACAAATCCTTATTCACTCGTTCCCGTGATATTCATCCCCGTGACCTAGTCATACGCTGCAGCTTTATGGATGGAATCTCACCGAGTGGGCCTCGAGTATCTATCCATTACATGGATTGAAAAATCCCACTCTTGTGACAATACTCCTCAACATATCTCCATGGAATACCCAAGATACTACCGTTATGACCCGCATATTTCAGTCAGGTGATGGGATGTAAGTCAAAGCATCCGAGTAGATAGCAATTATGCACGTACTCACGTTCAAAGGAACGGTCTACTACGTTCTGTAATTACAACACCGAACCTTCATAAGATTGATCATGCTGTCATGCTTGCTTTGGGTAATGTTCATCACGTCACTCATCCAGTGAGGTGACCTCATAGTCAAGAGACTTAATTGTCCATGATCGCGAAACCACAACCATCATGTTGACCATGAACTAGTTATTGATATAGAGGCTAACTAGGAACTCTGGGGTTTTCTGTACCACACTTGTATCATTGTTTCACTGATACAGTTCTAGCACGGTATGAAACTGGTTATGAACTTGCTTAGATATATTGGAATAATCATATATTATTTGCCTCTAGAGCATATATGCAACAGTCTCCCACTTGCACTAGAGTGCTAATAATCTAGCCGCATTTTCCCGATCATAACCATCTTATCACATAAGTGTTCATTGATCATGCTTGCTCATGGAAGAGGGTTCATCAACGAACTGCACCAATTCAGATTCGTATGTTTCCTTTGCAACTAGCATAGTTCAACTAGTTTGACATGCCACTCATTATCATATAATGGTTGGATATAAGTTTCGCGGGAGAGTGAGACTATTATTTCACAGTATCCTTCAGTGATCCTTTGGTTCAGTCTTCAGAAGACTTATCCAGCGTCACATATATTGGGAAATACACTCAGCCAGAAGTCCAAACTTCTTACGCCAAACTTTTATCCATACGTCTACTTTCTTAAGTAGTATTATGTTTGTAGTGCCATGAATCTTGTTCACATTTCTTTCATGTCTTTGATGATGTCTCTAATTCCATATAGGCCCATAATATGGCTTGCAATTGTAATCTTGCATTACATTCAAGTCTATTATCTTTCTATACTTTAGAGCATAGTCCTCAGTATTCCTCATATACTGAATTCATGGACTTTATTCAGATTCTGTTTTTTACTCCTAAAGCACACCGGAATCCGTTCTTCTTCCAAGAACTTTTTAGTCATTCTGTTGTTGGATTCACAATGCATGTTATATGGTAGAATCATATGTCAAAGTACATATGAGATCACATGTCTTAGTACATGGTGCATCTCTATTCTTCCATCAAGACATTGCTTGTGATATTTGGATTTCATCCGTTATATAATTTCTAGCTACAAGAACCTGTTTCTTGTCTAGAAGATTATTCCAACTTTTCTTTGTTTCATCATACGTATCTATCACTATAGATTTCAACGTGTGATGTGTTTAGTACTTCATATAAAGGAAGATTCTTGTAATCTTGCGTTATATCTACCTTATGTTATATATATATATATCATAATGCATATACGTGCATATGAGACGATTCTCCATATACATATATCATTCGCATGTCCATATATACATACACGTGATCATTCTCCACATATGTCATAACATGCATGTCTGAGATAATGATCATGCTCCCACTCAAATATATCCATCATATACTCATATATTTGTGGTTCAGCTTTCATCAAGTCATTGTATTGTTACTATGTCTTACATAATGACAATGCTCCCAAAGCTCCAACTCAGAAAATGCCCTCTGCATTCTAAGTTTTCGGAAGTCTTCAAAGCTCCCACTCAGTTTCATGAAACTGCAGGCCCACTCAATATTTTGGTCATTCAAAAAAAAATCACTTGATCAAATCAAGGCTGAGGGGTTCCTGTCTTGAGGTACTACAGTCCATCCTTCCAACGAAATAAACGTTCGTCATGCCCATTGCAATTCTCTTTAAAATCCCAATTTGACTGAGATGCAATTTCAGGCTATGGTCCATTGTAGTGTAAATGAAATATTTTATTGATTAAAGTGTTCCTACGTTTCCGCAGTCAATCACCATTCAACTTTGGTCATAACCGTTTTATGAACCAAAATTATGCCTTATACCCGTTACATTATTCTCAATAACTTTCCAGTTTGTCGAGAATATGAAATAACCGATTTATTTCACAGAACGTGAGCCATCCTATATGTAACTCAATATTATTTCATTTCTCCTCGTGTTCTAGGCTACCATCATTCCTTTGCGTTTCAAGCAATGTTATTCCTTTTGTTTTATTAAGAAGACTCATGATTATTGTTCTGTACAGAACGTATTCATGACAACCTTCTAAATTCAACTAAGGCTTCAACTCATATACCAAGACCAATTGTCTTTGGCATATCCTTCCTTATATAGCGTCATTACAGCGGAACACGCTTCCCGTTGCAATACTCTGATATTCTGAAGGCAAGGTCCAATACTTTGGTCAAAGTTTCCATTATCTCCCATTGGATCCGTGTCGAGAGACTTCTTCTCGCACTACCAATCAAGCAACACAAATTTTGCTATTCGGGGAGAATATGTAATTTCAATTGCTTGTAGCTTTATCACAAAGAAATTCTTTCTTTAAGAAACCTTCTAACACCATCATTTATGGAGCTATCTTGTCACATTAGATTCGGGATGGTTTCCTAATTCATGTAGTGGGTGTTTTAACTTAATGAATTAAACAACCTTGTTCGTTAATAATTTTAGTGCAAGGGGAAAGAACGTTTTAGACCATACTACAGTTTAGTATGACTACGAATGGTTTATGTAGTCTAGCACTTCCATCGTAATTTGCGGTACAACTTCCACAAGTCTCCCATTATGTCATCTTTAATACTTATCACTCGGATAGCGTAGTGATTTGTATCCTTATATTCTACTTCACACTATGATTCCTGAATCTCAGTTTTATGATCTCAATTGAATACAACTTTCAATTAATCATATGAAGTCTTTAATGATAACTCATGTGCCCATTTAGTACATCATTTATGTATAATGATTGGCACAAGTTCTTCTTGCTAGAACCTTGTCATGGGCATATTTATTGCAGAGGTTCATAGATCGTGTATCTAATCCATCTCATGCAATCAAGTTATGACTTTTATTTGATAATGAACTCACAAGTTAATAGATCATACATTTAATGAATTCAACAATTATGAAATCACCTTATGCAATCAAATCTTTGACTTGTTATAATCAAGAAAACTTTATCATTAAACATTGCATATTACTTGAAAATAATAGCAGTATTATAAATGCTTTCTATCATAACATAAATCAAGACATAATCAAAGTATAAGCACACTTTTATTCATAAAGATGGAACAACTGACTTGTCTCATTACATGAATAACTTTGTCTCGCTAGTTGCAAGACACACAACTAAGTGTTCATACTATAATGATTACATAAGATTTATCTAATACTCTAAGTATTTCCTATGATAGATGTCTCGGCGGAATCCATGCCGGCCATCAACTGACTTGATATCCATCAATCCTTGATTTCACCTCTTCCCGTCCATGCAACGGCAGGTCCTATTTTCATAAAACAGAATAAGTATCAGATATTCATTAACTTCAAGTGTTGTATAAGGGAACAGACATTTATAAAGTATATCAAGTATATACCTTCTCCATCGACAACTTCTCCTTCAATGGGTTCAACCTCCAGATACTGAAGTCTATCCATGAAGTCAGAGAACTCAAGGCTTGGTAACCCACAAGTGTAGGGGATCACAACAGTCTTCGCCGGTAAGAGTAACCCAATTTATTGATTCGACACAAGGGGAGCCAAAGAATACTTATAAGCCTTAGCAGTTGAGTTGTCAATTCAACCACACCTGAAAAAGCACTAGACAAGATATAAGTAGCAACAGTGTGTTGACGGGTGTAGCCTTTAATACTTCCCCAATCACCAACACCACAAAGTAGTAACAAGGTAGTAGGAGCAACAAAGAAAGTAAAAGTAACAACGAAGGCAATGAAGGTGAAAGATGGACTGGGGTTCAAGGTTTCACTAGTGGTACCTCTCAAGCAAAAGAACAAGGTCCTGGGTGAACAAATTACAGTTGGGCAATTGACAGAATTGCACCAACTCTAGCCAAAGAACAAACTAGAGCATCCTAGTCTAAGAACCAAACGTAGGCATGTGTTCCGTATGTAGTTGTAGGTGCTTGCAATAAGAACTTTGCACAACATCTTTTGTCCTACCATCCCTCTACGAACGGGGCCACTTAAGGAACTTATGGAGAGTAAGGTGCTCCTGCGGCGGAGCACCGGAACAAAGCATTGACACTTCATGAACACATGTGATCCTCAAATTATAGCCCATCCCCTTTGGTGTCCCAAGCTGTTACCATTGGGATCGCCGGTTCCGGACTATAATAGGTGCATACAACCGTAGATAAGATCTAGAACAACAATTATAATCATGCAACCATAACGTGCTCAGATTTGAGATCGTGCTACTTGTGCACTAGTAACAAGCATTAAGAACAACAAATTGCAGCAACAATAATTCATAAACCTCTTAGGACTGAACAAGGTAACAATTCATCGGATCCCAACAAACACAACATCAATTACATCATATGGATCTCAATCATGTAGGGCAGCTCATGAGAACATTGTATTGAAGATCTAGGGGGAGAGAATACCACATAGCTACTGCCAAGAAACCGTAGTCCAAGGAGGAACTACTCAAGAACCATCATGGGGGAAGAAGAGTCGATGAAGATGGCCCCGGGGGCCAAGGCCCTCCCCGTCAGGGTGCCGGAGCAGGATCCTGGTGACCCCCGAAGCTAGTTTTTGATGGTTGCGGAGATCGGAATCGCTTCTGGAAAAAGTACTTCGATATTAGGGATTTCCTCCTCGGGGGTAAAAATAGGGGCCAAAGGGGGCACCAAGAGGGGCCACCAGGCAGCCAGGAGGGTGCCTGGTGCGACCTAGGGCCGGGCCACGCCATGGACCCTTCTGGAGTCCTGGTGGTGGCCCTCCCTTCCTTACTTGGTGTTTCCGGAGGCTTCCGGGACGCTGATTTTTTATATAATTTTTTCCGGAATTTTTGGAGCACTTTTAATGGCCGGAAAACCTGAAATACAAAAACAACAGAAAACAGGAACTGGCAACTGGGTGCACTGAGTTAATAGGTTAGTCAAAATATGCTCAAAAAGTGTATGAAAGTTCAAGCAAAACATGGCAAAGTCACACAAAACATGCATGGCACAAGCAGAAATTATAGATACGTTTGGGACGTATCAAGGCTTTCACCTCTGCCGACATAGCCATGGACATGGTCTGTATAGCTCGGTGGAAGCGATTGTAACATCGTGTATATCGCAGACTCATCTGTGGTCCAATAGTCAAAGTCATCTACGAGGCTCAGATGTATCTCATGCATCTTGGCCAAGTGTGCCTTCAGGAAAGAGCCTTCTTCCATATTTGTAGAGAGAAACTCATTTTCTAACTCAAATCTGGCAACTCTAAACCAATGCTTGTTTAATGACTTCAGCTCATCTATCATGTCATATGTATCCAATTCAGCATATTGTTCACGCAAAGGTTGCGGAATGCTGGTTTCTATGACACCTTTAGATATGGTGTATGTCCTTCGACGATACTGATAATCAACCGCCGCTTGTGCATCCATGTTGTTTGCTGGAGGGTTTCCCACATGCTCTTTAGTTAAGAATGAAAGGTTGGCTCTCTTGAGCACGGCTCTAAGGCGTAAGTACCAAGTAATGAAGTTTGACCCATTTTCTTCAAGTATTTCACCACGTAAGAAAGAAACCATTTCAATGTACTGGGTATTATCCATTTTCTACAAACATAATTGCAAGGAACACAATTAAGACTAGTTCACAACAATGAGTTCTTATAATCATATTATAAATGAGCTTGCACTAAAACAATCATCCCTAAGAAGTTTTAGTGATTACATGATCCAGATTCACTGCCCGCCCTCGAATATCACACAGCCGACGGGTCAGTTTCAAAGGTAGACAACAACTTGTGCGATCACATTATCTGTATATTGTGACTCATGCTCGATCTTTCGATCTCTAGTATTCTGAGGCCATATCTGCATATGCTAGGCTCGCCAAATTAACCTCCATGTTATATGCTGCTTAGCATGGCCATATCTGCATATGCTAGGCTTGCCGAAACCAACCTCATGCGAACGCCGTTTAATATGTGTGACACCCGATATGTACGGAATGTCAGCCATATGGGAGATCCTTCCAGGTGGTGCACACTTTGGTAGAAGACTTGTGTTTGGCTTTGTTAAGGGATCATCTTATCACATGCTACCGTCGTGTATCCTAGCAGGTTTTAAGATGTCTAAGCTATGGAAACACTAAGTCTACAGTGTCTCCATTTGAGTTTGTTTTATCATGATGACGTTTACTACTTACTAATAACGTATAGCAAAACTATCACTACATCACAATCAAACACACGATAGCCCCCACTTAACAATACAAAGTTTAGACGATCTAGTTGTATATTGTAAGTTTTACGTGGATGCTAGGGCTTTCATAGTTAAACGGGTTTTAACCTACGAGTCAACCACAACGTCAACCACACGATTGTCTCTATTACACCCCGCACGGGGCCCTCCATTGCAAATGCCACATCCGCTAAAGTAGAGAGACAGACACCCCACAGAGCCACTTTATACGGTACAAGCCGCATGTCAAGCATAGAACCAGTCTCGCGTAAGAGTACGTGTAAGGTCGTTCGGGGGCCGCTTCATCAAATAATGCCGCAGATGTGAACAAGTACACGTGGGAGGGTAACAATCATACAATCAACGCCCACATCCCCGATGTGTTCTATCCGTAGAGTAATACTAGGCATAGACCTAGCTCTGATACCACTGTTGGGGTGCGCAGCGGAAAACACAAAATTTTCCTAACTAGCGTTTCCCATAACCCAAGATCTAGCTAGCCGTATTACCGTAACGGAAAGGAGTGCGGAATAACATACCTCAGGGTGTAGTCCGTTGCGCGGGAAACGTTCCCGCACATGTGGCTGGTGTAGTCGAACAAGTTTCACAGCCCCTTGGCTGTGTTAGCACCCGGATGGGTGTAGTGCCACACGTGTAGCACCTCGTAGTACTCGTACACGTACGAGACTCGATGACGACCTCCGTTCTACAATCCAGCGAAGGTGGCGGAAGCAGACCTCCGGACGGAGCTTTGGCAACACGACGGCCTCCGATTCTAGCAGAGATGCCTCAATTACACTACAAGCTCACTAGGGAGCCCACCGTGGAAGAGACAAGGAAGGGGAGAAGACCGGAGAAAATCGATCTCAATTCGGAGTAAATATGAATTTATCACAAATTATTGTGTGCAACCTGCCCATCTATATATAGGTAGAGGGGAGGGAGTCAACCCTTATCCCCTAGCAAGGTGGGACTAAAGTACCTTGCTAGGGGGAGGTGGCCGGCCAAGGGAGAAGGGGGGGGGCGCACCCCTCATGGGCCCTAGGGCCCATGGCACCTCCCTCTCTCTCTCCTTTTCTTTTTCCCTTTATTTCCCCTAATCGGGCCTCTTTCATAAATAAGACCCATAGCACTTTTTAATTATAAATAAAATGTTTTTAATTATTAATTCAATTAATTAATAACTAAAACATATTATTCCTTCTCCCGATGCTCCGGAACACCTTCCGGCTCACTCCGAAACTCCTTCGGGTCAACACGAAACTTTTCTGATGCCGCTTCCTTTATTCTCCGGTAACTCCGATAGTTCTGAAAAGGTCTCCGATTTCATCGAGCCCTTAAGTGTGTTACCCTACGGTCCGAGAACACTCCAGTCATGACCGAGATGAGGCTACGGTCAATGATCATCAGCGGGACCTGGATGCCCATAATGACCCCTGTGGATGGCAAGAGAGTGTTAATACTCTTCAAGCCTCGTTGGTACCCCAAGTGCAGGGTAAGATATAGTGCAGCGGCAAGTTTTCCCTTGGAAAAGATACCAAGGTTTGTCTCCCGTAGGACTCCGAAGGATACAAGAAGGTGGTAAAGTGAACAATGGCGCCGAGGTTGCTAGCTTCACCTGGACCTGCACACAGATACGAATAACTTTGCTCCCAACGAGTATAGAGGAGTTGTCAATTCCTCCGTCCTTGCTGTTTACAAAGGATCAACGCAAGAGATAAAAGTGGAACTGAAAGTAAAGACTAGAAGTAAATTGAGGGTATAAACAATAATGTGAAGATGGACCGAGGTCCCGTGATTTTCACTAGTGATGTCTCTCTCCCAAAAGACGATAAAAGTGCTAGCGAGGTAAACAAATCACAGCTGGGCAATTGACAGAATTATGAAGGCACCACAATGCTAACTATGCTGCAAAGAAAGGAAGGGCTCAAAAGCAATGGGTAGTACGCCAAGGTAAGTAGACTGAAATCCAACTGCATCTATTACGAATCATCCACCTTGAGATATCTATCCAGAACATCTCGCTGGTATTAAGTTGCGAATCCCACCCAAAGTGTAAACTCAAAGCAACAAACAACTGCATTAAAAGAACTTTGCGTAAAGTAAACAATCCTTGCACCCACGGGTACAAGCACCGTTGTTTTATCCCTGGTGGCAACAACACATCCCCTAGTCTCATGTTTCTGTCACTCAAGCTAGACATCAGGGGGCTGAACCCACAATCAAGCATAACGCTCCCTCTTGGAGTTGCAAGCAAACTACTTGGCCAAAGCAAAATACTGCAACGGAGAACATGCAAGAATTTACTCAAGAACAAAATATAAAAGAGAAGAACCAAATATATTACTCATCACAATATGAACATAGTCTCATAATCCATCAGATCCCAGCAAACTCAGCATACTAACAACAGAAATTACAAAAGTGCCTCGATCATGTGAGGCAGCTCACGAGGTCTCGAAAGTGGAAGCACAAAGTGGGGAGAGGTACATCACATAGCTACTGGTCACAGACCCATGGTCCAAGGGGGACTAATCACGGCACATCCGGGAGGCGTCCATGGCTATGGATGGTCTCTCGGAGGGGGTTCCTCCTCCCGGCAGGGTGCCGGGGTAGCTTCTCCAGGCAGCCCCGATCTTGAAACGGCAGCGGCGACGGTACAGAGGCGATTTCGCGGAAAAGAGATCAATATTAGGGGTTTCCACCCCGAGGGATAAATATAGGCGGAGGGGGTATCGAGGGGACCCACCAGGCAGCCAAGAGGCCTCCTGGCACGACCTAGGGTGGGGCCGCGCCAGGGACCCTCCTGGTCTCCTGGTAGTGGCGCCCGTCCGCTACCTTGGTGATTCCGGAAGCTTCCGGGTCGCTGATTTTTTATCTGATTTTTCCGGATTTTTAGAGCACTTTTAATGGCTGGAAAACCTAAAATACAAAAACAGCAGAAAACAACAACTGGCAGCTGGGTGCACTGGGTTAATAGATTAGTCCAAATATGCTCAAAAGTGTATGAAAGTTCAAGCAAATCATGGCAAAGTCACACAAAACATGCATGGAGCAAGCAGAAATTATAGATACGTATCACCTGTGCATTCCGGATATCAACACCGATTGGACCTTACGTCGTACATCATTCCCTTTGCAGCGATACTGGATTGTTCCGAGATTCGATCAATGACATCCTATGTCTGGTTCAACCTCATTCTCAACAAATCCTTATTCACTCGTTCCCGTGATATTCATCCCCGTGACCTAGTCACACGCTGCAGCTTTATGGATGGAATCTCACCGAGTGGGCCCCGAGTATCTATCCATTACATGGATTGACAAATCCCGCTCTTGTAACAATACTCCTCAACATAGCTCCACGGAATACCCAAGATACAACCGTTATGACCCGCATATTTCAGTCAGGTGGTGGGATGTAAGTCAAAGCATCCGAGTAGATAGCAATTATGCACGTAGTCACGGTCAAAGGAACGGTCTACTACATCCTGTAATTACAACACTGAACCTTCATAAGATTGATCTTGCTATAATGCTTGCTTTGGGTAATGTTCATCACATCACTCATACAGTGAGGTGACCTCATAGTCAAGAGACTTAATTGTCCATGATCGCGAAAACACGACCATCATGTTGACCATGAACTAGTTATTGATATAGAGGCTAACTAGGAACTCTGGGGGTTTCTATACCACACCTGTATCATTGTTCCACTGATACAGTTCTAGCACGGTATGAAACTGGTTATGAACTTGCTTAGATATATTGGAATAATCATATATTATTTTCCTCTAGAGCATATATCCAACAATATGTATCAGTCCTCCTTTACCTATGTGAATACAACATATGAAGGTGAAATCATCGGCAACCTCGTGTAAGGGACATGATTCAACCCTATCATGTGAGCATCTCGAGGGGAACTCGCCTAGGCGCTCAAATGTGGCTTTGACCCTCTCTCTAATGCAGCTGTGGCATACTGAAATCTCTCCTTAAGAGAATTTTGGGACTTGTTCGCTATCTTGGAGGTTGCTAGCCCTGGATCTTGATGGGTGAGTGCTTGGATCCTAATAGGAATGAAATTGAAGGGATGAAGCAAGAAAGCGAGTGATTGTCCTCGGGTAGGCATCCTGAAGGATAAGTCACTTAGCTATGAAGGCATGAAGAGTGGCGCCATAGGAAAAGTGTGCGCAACTTCTTGATGGATGTTCTTTGGCCCCATGACTCATCCCCGCGGTTTGGGTTGCTATTGTGGTTTTGATGTTGCACATTGTGTTTTGTTGAGGTGTTTTCCTCGAGGTTTTTGTTGTGTTGTACAAGTGTCGGGGTTTCGGTTATTGTGCTTTGGGAGCATTTAACGGGCTGCATGTGTGGTTGTGGGGTCTCATGATTTGCGAGTAGCCCAGTTATGGCCTGTTTGTAGGTTGTAGAGAGACTTTATGTAAATTAACTAGGAAATTATCATCTTCTTAATTGACCCACACTAATTTTTTTCCTTTGTTTTAATTTTTTGGTTGTTCCTTACCTTATAAAAGTGGGTTGTGATGTATAATATCTTTAACGTGGATTCCTAATTATTCCATTTAAAGCCTCCAATGTGGATGCTTATACTGAGCCGAACACATGCACATGTCCAAAATTCCCTAGTCCAACCCCAAGTCAAGGGCCGGGTAGGGGAATCGGACTATTCGCAATTTTAGACTCCAACTGCCTAGAACCACCCAAAATCGCACCCGAATCTCATGTTTCATGTGTCCATATTGAATCTTACGGCTATCCCTATCCACATTCATTGTGTGGTCATCGGCGTGCCACTCAAGGAATCTCGTCTACCTATTAAAATTAGTTCGGTGACCCAAACCATAGACTCCCCATCCCCCCTCTTTTGCATTATTTCGCACCTCCACCACATGTAATTGAGCTCGTCGCCGACTCGGTGACCTCAATCCCCAAGACCCTGTCCGCCACGCCATGGGCACTAGTACTTCAAGTGTTGCAAGAAGCTCACCATGGAGCCACATGCAAATCTTGGCATCGAGGAGTGTGGACCGCATTCCGATCAGCCAATCTCCAAGCTAAAGAGAAGGCGATGTTTGATGACCCCTCCGTCGGGTTCCAGCCGTATATGTTGGGGTCGACGAGGGTGATGACATTTGACTCCTCTAGTGCAGTAGGGAAATGAGAAATACCACCTCACACAAGTTGAGGAGGCAAAGCACAGCCACAAAGGCGCAACTAAAGGCGGAGCACGTGGATGCCATTGCAATGTCGATGTTCTTTCGCGGCCCCGTAGATCCTCATCGAGAACCGATCGATCTCCGAGTTCATGAAGAGAGCTAACACGGTAGAGCATGAGTTCCATGAGAGTATCATCCACAACGCTGAGCGCAGTAAGCTCTTTGAGGACTTGAGCTCCTCTGTTGCCTCTCTGGTTTTCTGGGATGTTGTGAATTCAACACGCCACCAAAGTCTCAAGGTTGGTGGCTCCAACACGGGGTCAATAAACCCTCACTTGCGGCATGGAGGAGTATGCATGAACTACCGAATATCTTTTGATATGATGGGTTGACATTTGAGAATCAACTTTTGACTAAGGTACCCTTAGCAATGTGGTTAGACATTAGTGGGTGGGATGGGTACGTCAGTCTTATAGCAAAGGTCGACATACACATGACAAGGTATACAACGATGTGTTTTAGATTGGTTCATTCATCGCTTTGTGAAAGCATGACCTACCTTCTATGAAAGGGCCGCTTAGAGTAGTGCCAGGCAGATGGAAAACTTATGAGCGTCAACGCTTAAGGAGTCTCACAACTCCTGACTACTCCGGGGCTTAGAGGTCCCATGGAATCAAAGTGTCTTTCTTATTTCTCCCACCTGAGGGGGCTTGGAAGAGAGGGTGACCCTCCTTTTGAGTTTATTGAAGTGGGAGCGAAAGAGTTACATGTCCATGGGGTGGCTATAAATACCCTAGGAGTCCTTGACAATGCGCAAGGATACCCTTGAAGTAAGGAGGCTGGAGTGTTGAACTAGGTAATGGTAATTGTTTGTCCTTGGACCATGTGATCCTCATTAGGCTAGCAGGTGAGTTGTATCCCATTAAGGAAAGAAACCCTACATTAGGGGGCTTTCTAGCTTGGGCCTCTTTGCTTATTTGTTGTCATCTTTGATTTATTCTTTTCTCTGCTTTTATTCCTTTGACTTGTTGATGATGAATCCTTGCTTGGAATTTATTTGATCGAGATACCTTGCTTGGATCCGGGTTGACTTATTTGATCATTGTTGACTAATCTTGACATATGTTGACTATCCATGTGGCATGCCATGTAGGATAGGGATGATTCCTTAAGTAGGATTAAAATCTCCATCTCAACATGACGAAATATGAAATGTTGCTCTGGTGCATGGTTAGAACATACTATTAGGAGGATAGTACTATATGTCGGTACCCACGCACATGCCTGTGCACATGTTCAAACATATTCATAGATATTCGAAGGCATATGGTTGATGAAACAACTTCAAGATGCCCTAAGAGCACCGTTTACATATGTTGGTGAGGCCCAACAATAGATATAAAATTTACCCCATCTAGCTCAGCTAATAATCAGTGGTTTATGGGTTTTAGACTTAACTTATTTTTGAGGAATCAACGAGGGGCAGGGGAGTTCCCCCAACTGAACATATTTTCCAAGGTGTAAAACATCCAGCACCGACTAGAAGAGTAGAAAATTTACATAGCCATGGTTGTGCACAAGGAGAGGAAAGCCAACATAATAAAGTGGCATCCTTGGCTTTAGCCTTGAAAATTCTATGTGACACATAAGAAATAAGCAATCTCTCTTAAGGAAGTAAAAGAATGGGTGTCATCCTGTCAATATTCCATGGCATTTCTAGCATCCCATTCTTCCACAGAATTAGCAAAATGATGGAGGGGCATAGTGATTTAGGCATGACAAGAGTATTGATATCCCAAAAGTCATCGATGTTGTACAGCTTGGGCAACCCAAGTAGCTGCCAAATTTTGACAGAATGAGAGCAATGAAGAAAAAAATGGCGGTGTTTTTGACGTTGTGGTTTCAACAAGGGAAGATGAGCTAGCGGAGATGTTCTTCCGAAGAGGTTGGCCTTGCAGTTCAGACGTCGTTAGAAAATGAACTAGGCGAACACATTCACTTTTATTGGAGCTCACATGGCCGAGATAAGGCTGGCATACATGTCTTCATTACTTTCCAAGGAGAGGAGAGCATATACGCTCTTGGTGGAAACAGTTTTTGCCCGTTGAGGAACCTTTGGGCATGGTAGAGCGAGTGCATAAAATATTGTAACAAAATCAATAGAGAATCCAATTCTTGCGAGGGGGTAGCGGTTAGGCGGTTTTGTAGGATAGAGACCAAACCATCACGTAGAATAGTAGCCACTCGGGTATGCATTTTGGTAGAGTGTGTGAGTAGGTTTGGAAAGGCAAACGCAAGGGAGGAGTGATAGAGCCAAGTGCCAAACCAAAAATAATAACGTTGACCATTGTAAGTGAGCACCAAAGAGATTTTTTAAAGAGAGGGAAGCTAGGAGTTTATATGTTTGCATATGAAGGAGGTGATCATTTGGGAAATCAGGTGTACGCTTGGATGTTGTAGGGAGACCCGATCAAGCCAAGGGGGAGTGGAGTACACGACCGCTTTTGAAGATAATTTCATCAAAAGACAATTACCTCACTGATGCAAGTTTTTCATACCTAAACAACCAATTCTTTGGTTTGGAAACATTTTTTCCAAGCAATTTAACATTGAGCACCAGTACAGTTTTCTTCGACAAACTATGAGAAGTTCTGGTGGAAGACATCTAGTTGTTTTAGCACCTTTCTTGGGATGAGGAAAGTTGTCATGAAACAAGTAGCAAGGAAATCAACGATGGCGAACATGAGGACAAGGGGGTAGCCCTTGTCCAGGAGTTGAGCTTTCCAGCCAACCCGATATTTTTTGACAACTTTGGATAATTAGAAGGAAGGTATTGCACGACAAGAGGGTGGGTGAGACCAGTAAACCAAGTTAGATATATGTAAATTTAAGGTACGTCATTGTAAGATTGTTGCGACAAAGGCTGCACACTCCTTCCTTAAGTTCATTGGTACGAAAGTTGTTCTGAAGAAGTTTAGAGTTAAACTGGTGGCCAAGGAAATGTCCTATAAGATGCCTTTTAGGGCTAAAGTAGAATGAGGGGTAGGCTCTACAAAGTTTAGGGAAATAGGGCGAGAAAGTATTAGGGGTTAGTTATTCTGGCAGATGAGATGTTGGAGTAGGCCGGCCACTATAACGAATGGATATCGGGAGAGAGGGTTACCCTAGCGTAAAATACCTTTGTAATTAATATAGTCCCTCGATACACCATCAAGCATGATTGTCGTTTTTTCAATGAAAAGGATGTTGTTGATTCTGGAGTAGAAAATCCTTGGCAAACCCTGTTTCGCGAGGATTGTGAGATGAGATAAGATCATTGTTGGCCTTTCCCGGATATGGCATGCTTGGGTAATGTCCGTGGCGTAGAAAATATTTTCAACTATATTCCTACCGAAGATGAATCCGGTTTGATCTTTCCAAATGATCTATGAGATTAAGAGTTTAAGTTTGTCGGTTATGACCTTAGGGCATGAGCTATAAAAGCATCACCTTGCTAGTGCCTCAACTATTTATTTAAGCAAAAGAAATTAATACCATCATTTGTGAAATTTACTAGCCAACGGTGAGTGCATGTTGTGGACCTCATCATGCAACATCTTTCTTCTCACATGCATGACCTTTGTTTTCCATCTCTCTATATCTCCCTCCTCGCATGCATCAGCGTTGGTTTCAGTTTTGTTCTTTCTTCCACCTTTTACACTTGAAGAGACTGTCTCTTCTGCAGGATACAACTTCATCTATAGAGTATAACTTTTAGTCCAAAGCAAACTCCGAGCCAAGGTGGACCTGCGGGGCATCACCTTGAGGCTATCTGTTGGACATGTCCTTAGTGACTGCTTTTGTGGGGTAGTTTTGTAAAAATACAGTTCGATACAAGTCTAGAGAGAGGTAGCACAATCTTTCTTTGGCGGGATGACGATGAGTGTTTGGTTGAGGTGATGAAACTTAGCTTGTAAGTGAAATAAATCGGTCCTGGCTTAAATTTTTCATTTCTCCTAGTTAAGAGCATCTCCAACAGGCGCCCAACTCGCGGCGCACTAAAAACCCAGTTACAGCGCGCGGTTTGGCTGTTTTAGTGCGGCGCGGCGCGCTTGCTCCAGCAGCCGCTGCAAATTTTAGCGCACGCGAGCAACCGACACTTGCCATATGTTTCATTTTTGACACGAAATGAATTTCAAACACCAAAACAAAGACATGCAAATCACACAAACAAGTTCATGACACAAAAGTTCACACCAACGAATTGCCCATCAACATTCAAGCCTCGTCATCGGTTTCATCTTCATCTTCCTTGTCATCGGTTTCATCTTCATTCGTAGACGTTTCTTCCTCCTCTTCATTGCCGCGTGCCACATCTTCATGCGAAGGCGTGTGATGAGGCACACCGGAAGACATTCCGCCCATGCCGCCCGGAGGTGCTCCCATGCCTCCTATGAGAGACGCAAAACTCATGCCTCCCATGCCGCTCGGAGGTACTCCGAAGCAACCCATGCCTCCCATGGTCTCCATGGCAGCTCCAAATCCACCCATGGAACCCATGCCGCCCATGGTAGCTCTGAAGCCACCTATGCCGCCAAGGCCAGCGCCTCCCATGCCACCAAGGCCACCGCCACCCATGCCAACTCTTTTTTGGATCAAGACTTCTTGACGGGCAAGATTGACATACTCCTTTTGAGCCTCATCGAGTGTAGATGTGTCCATGAAGAACAAGTGCTTCTCCCACTCCAACAACCTAGATCGCTCCTCCATGTCCACCTTCCTCTTCTCCAATGCCACCTTCCTTTCCTCGGCCGCCACCCTCCTCTCCTCGGCCACGGAATCGAGGCTCCTTGCCATCTTCCTCGCCTCGTTTGCTTCCTTTCTTGCCTTCACAATAGCGTCCATGGCATTTTTGAGTTCGCCATCTTCTTTCTTCTTCTTATTTTCTTTGGCATCTTTCTTGGTACCATCCGGTCGTTTTGGCTTCTAGTATGAAACCGAGTTTGGTGTAGGGCTTCTCTTGTCGTCATCACTTGATGCCTCCTCCTCCTCATCCTCCAAATCAATGGTGCGCTTGTATTTGTTGCCCAAATTCAAATCATCCATGTCCTCACACTTCTTCCATTTCTCATCATCCTTCCAAACATCATAGCAATGAGCCAAGGTAAAAGTTCTCCCCTTCGGGATCGTCCCTTTCTTGCTATTAGTTTTCTTGTCCTCTCCTTTGAACAAGTTTTGTGCAATGTTGAGCTACATAAAAAAAACAAGTTAGCATATGGGTTCAACTTGCATGATGAACATGGAACATGGATGAACATGAACATGGATGAAATTCTTCTTACCCTATCGTCCTCATTAGTGCCACTTGGGTTCAAATTTTCAACCGACTTTTGTGTGGCCGCCCACCTTTGACAATCTTTGTTGATTGTCGACCACTGGGAGCGAAGAGATCGTCCGGTGCGGTCAATTCCACTCTTGTTGTGTAGATCAAAGTGCTCCTTCATCCGGCGCCAATAAGCATCTCTACTTTGATCACCTCCAACGGATGGATCCCTCGACACTTGCAACCAAGTATTGCATATCAAGATGTCTTCTTCATTGGTGTAGTTGTCTGCTCTTCCTTTCGGTGCGCCGACAATGCCCTCACCATCCTCGTCCACCTCAAACTCATGGTCATCGGTTTGAGACCAATGTGAATTGTTGGAGAACACCCATAGTTGACATATATGCATCAGCGTTGACACTACAAAGTATATACAACGAAGCAAATAATCTATCTATATGTATGCATTCACAAAATGCAACAACAAAAAAGTTGGCGAAATTTTATACCTTTTGGGCATTTCCTGGAACACGTTGTCCGCGTCGGTCGCCGGCTCAACAAGTGAGCTCGCCGGCACTTCGGTAGCCGCCGCGCCCGTCGCACGCCCTACAAACTTCTTCCTCGACGGCTTCGAGGAGCTGGAGCCGTCCGCCGCCTTCTTCTTCTTCTTCGCCGAAATTTTCTTTGGCCGCGCCGCATTTGGGAGATGGGCACGCGGCTTCATGGCGGGCGCCGCCACCGGCCGCCGAGGTCATACGTGGTGGCATGAAAAGGCCGCGTGCGACGAGGGTGCTTGGAGGAGCTCCGGCGGAGGCATTGCCAAAGCTCCCTGCGCTAGGGTTTGCGGCGGCGGTGGCGGCGGCCGAGGGGTCGCGGGAGTAGGAGGGGGTGAGGGGGTTGACGGCAGAGGCGTCCACTGGGTCGGCGGCGGCGCGGGCGCGCGAAGGTGGCGCATCGGAAGGAGTGCGAGGCGCGAGCGGGCGAGTGCGGCGCGCGGAAGCGGGCGCCCCAAATTAACAGCGCGCGATGTCGATTCGGAGGGCGCGCCCAACTCTTTATGCCGCGCGCGCGTTTATTGTGCGCCCGCTGGAGCGCCAATGCTATTGCGTGCGCGCTATAATGGAGACATTTGCGGCGCGGCGCTTATATAACGCGCCTGTTGGAGATGCTCTAAGGAGGACGTGTGTTCATCTAAAAAGAGAAAGAAGAAGGCCATGTGTTAAACAGAGCAATAACGCGCCAATGTTTCCCTAGCTAATCCACAACTTATTCAAACCCGGGGCACAACGTTCTCATTTCTGAATGCGGCGACGCCAAACCCCGGGCACAACGTTCTGATTTATGAATGTCGCGACGCCTCCTGAGCCCCCCATCGCCCTTTTCCCCTTTTCAGTCAAAACCCCTCCCCACGCCTCAAGTCCCCCCCTCCCCCAGCCCAACCCGATGGAGAACCCGCTGCTAGAGATGGTGATGACAGAGCTGCCGCTCCTCCTCGACGACGCCGACTTAATACAGCGCCTCCTCGACCTCGCCCATGCCGAGATCGACCGCAACGAAGCTCTCCTTGGCGAGGTGGCGGCCCAGCTCGATGAAATCCGGCGCTTGGCTTTGGAGGGACTGCGCCAGGCCGTCCATGTGCCATCGCAGCTCCTCGCGGCGACCGAGTCCAGCTTCCGTGTCCTCCTGCGGCAGCGACAGCACCTCACCCAGGTCGTCCAAGTGCTCATCCTCCTCCGGGCGGCCGCCTACACGAGGAGACGCTCCCACCTCGTCCCCGGCCTGCTCCTCGCGGCCGCGTCGGCGGTGGTGGCGCCCGGCTTCAGGAGCCTCGTGAGGTTCACCGTCATGATGCTGAGTTTCCTCTTCGCTTCTGATCCTGGAAGGTGATGTGGCTTTGAGGAAGCAGCAAGTGGTCTTCACAAGCGTAGATTACTTCGTATAGTTGCTGAAATCGATTCAGTTTTCCTACTCATGCTATTTGCTCTGTTCATGATGATGATATGCAGATCTGAGACTGGCGTTTGCTGAATGTTGCAACATGTCATTCGAGATTTTTTGAGGGGTTTTGAATTTTGATTCCTGCCAGATTTCGGCCGCCATAAAGTTGCTGAAATTGCCAAAATTTCTATTGGACAAAAGGCCCAATTTTTAGCTTAAGTCTGAAGTGTGAATTTCAGTTTTATCCCCTAGTTTCATGCTTGTCAAACCATTTACCTAATTTATTTATTTTTCACTTTTTTATTCAATTTAAATAAACCTGTGCCATTAATTATCCTCTTTAGTTAATTTTTTCATTCTATTCCTTGGATTCACGTTTCAATGTTGATTGTGCATATCACGTCGGCTAGTTTATTTGGTTTGGTTTGGTTTTATTTAGCACTCCTACCGCTGCCACGCCTCCTTACAGATCATGCGGTCGTGGTCGTGCCGCTCGATGGCCTTGAAGAAACGGTTCTGGATGACATCATGCCGCTCCATCATTTGGGAGGCGTTTATAGCTGTTTTGGCCTCCTCGTATGTGTGGCTTAGTTGGGCATCACCGAGTAGAAATAGGATAAAAACCACATTATGTACATCGACTGTTAGCCTGCATCCTTCCTAGCCTAGTTTAGAAGAAATGCACGCACGGTTTGTTTTCAACCATATAGAGTGTGCGGTGTTTGGTTACATGCAACGTATGTGCTCTAGTAACTTCTTGGCTGGGTGGTGTGATTACCAGCATACTGACAAGCAAAACATTAACAGTTACGAGTGCACTTCAATTAATATACACATGATCTAGGATAAAATGCATTGCATAAACCCATAATCCAAAAGTCTAGGCACTTCAACAAAAAACAGTTGCATACATAACCTTTTACAGTATAAAAACTACTAAGGTTACTTCCTATGCATCTATGGAGGCCATGTCATGCTTATCGCACTTGGTCGCCACCTCCACGCCCTCATCGCCGAAGACAATCACCCTCGGGGTCATTGGATTGGTCAGGTTGAAGGTGCCGAGGTACCCGATCCTGATCGGATGAACAACAATGAAGGGGGGGGGGGGGAGGGGGAGGGGGGACAAACATTATTAAGAGTGAGCCTGATGTTCACATTTCGGACCGTGGACGAATTCCCAAGGGATCAAGGGCAAGTTCTTATCACGGCTGGAAACACGATCCCAATGTCGAAAATTGCGCCAGCGACGTCTCAAAAGGCGCTAATTTCGTCCAAAAAACACCCATAAGAGGTCGAATGGCTGGAGATGTCCTTAGCTATGCTCATACAGCGGTAGTCCGCACTCCCCCGTCCGGGCCTTGACGGTTATTCTCAATTCTGAACCTGCATGCATCAAATTAACATACCGCTGGTGCCATGCGTTGGATTACTTTGTAAGAAAAATTTAAGGCCTCGTTTGTTTGGAGGGAATTGAGAGGGTTTGAAGAGGAAAAACTTCGTGGGGCTCAAAATCCTCAAAATCCACCTCAACTCATTTGTTTCGCAGGGTTTACCCAATCCATTCCCTCTCAATCCCCTCCAAACCCCTCCAAACCATGTGTATTTCAAGCCCCATCACCGTAAGTAGCGAATCATCGAACTGAGGATTTTAAAGGGATTTGAGAGAATTTGGTGAAAGGAGAAGATTCACCAAATCCTTTGAAATCTCCTTCGCCCCAAACCTCTCAAATCCACCTCTAACAAACAAGCCCTAATAGAGCACGGCATCACTGTTTGAGGTCCCTAATCTAACTTGCTTCCCAAGTCGAGCCGAGCAAAGCACTGTCAAAGCGTGACGCCTCGGCCCCACTTCCCCCACCCACTTTCCCTTTCCCAGCCAAAAACCCCAGCACAACAGGCACACCACGCCCGAAACCCCCCCACCGCGCCGTCCCAATGCCGCGGATGGCGAATCCTCTGCTCCCGGCGGTGCTCAACAACTTGACCCACCTCCTCCACGACCCCGACCTCACCCAGCAGCTCCTCAACCTCGCCGTCGCAGACCTCTACCGGAACAACGTCCTCGCCCTCCAGGCGGCCGTCTGCCTCTTGGAAGCCTGGCGCTTGGAGGCCGAGCTCCGGGCCCTACCCGCCCCCACGGAAGAGGAGAGGATCAAGCACGCCGCTATAGTCGCGGTGCTCGCGGGACTCGAGACCAGAGCCGAGGTAATCATCAGGCAGCAGAGGATGGTCATCGAGCTCGTCGGGTTGCTCTTCGTGGTCTGGGCGGCCGCCTCCGCCAGGAGCCGCGCGCACCTCCTCCTCGGCCTGCTCCTCGCCGCCGTCTCGGCGGCTCTGCTCGTGTACGTCTCTACAGGCGGCGGCGTGGTGCCGGGGTTCAGGAGCTTCGTCCGCTTCTTCTTCCTAATGTTGGGTGTCCTCTTCGGCTCCGATCGGCGTCGTGCTCGTCGACTTGCTGGGTAATGTTGGTCTCAGAAAAAGGCAGAGCCTTCAGAAACCGTAGTTATCTTCGTCTGATGGGCCGTTTCGTTAATTTCTTTTGCTTCGTCTTGTTACGCGCTCCCTTGCTAATGGTGAACTAGACCTCTGAGACATGTTAATTGCTTCTGCGCACACTGTTGGGAGAGACGATGTTCCTCTTGTCGTTCCTATGTGGACGCAGGGTTCTTACCAGCTAGTTCATTCCTGTCGCTGTTCGTTAATTCTTTCTTTTATGAACCATGTTTGTCGGTCTATCGAGAATGATAATTGCTGAATGTTGATATCTAAGGTTCGACATCTTTTGGGTTCTCAGTTTCGGTTTCGGTAGATTTAGGCCACCAATGACCAATGTGGTCCCAAATTTACAATTTTGGGGTTCAGGGTTCTGGTTTCGATCATGAATTACATACTATGCTATGATTTTATTTTATTTTTCCATGTTGTGCAAATTAAATTTGACTTGATCATGAATTACATTTGACATGCTATGAAAACAGTTTGCCATAATCATGAATTGAGTTTACCATCCTATGAAAAACAGTTTGCAAGACCCTGAACTAAATTTGCCATGTTATGAAAAATAATTTGATATGGTCCAAGACTAAAATTGGCCGCATGCATCATTTTGATGCAGAGCCAGGAGGTAAAGCCTCCTTTTCTGAAAAAATGGTTAAATACTAACAATTTGCCATATTCCAAAATCTAATTTTGCCATGGTCTAAATTACTAAATTTGGCATGGTATGGAAACGCAACTTGTCGTGCTCCAACACACTAAAATGCCATGCTATCTACATTTTGCATATTTTGCTATGTATGTAATTTTTTTTAACTATATTCTGCCATGCTATCTATGACTTTTTGCATAATATATTATTCCTACAAAAAGAATTAAAAGTGAGATTTGTCATGCTAGCTACAAAAAAGCATAATTTGCCATAATTAAAAAATAAACAAAAAAGAAGTGGAATTTTCCATGCTATGTAAAATTATTTTATGTATTTTTCCATCCCTATACAAAATAATTTGAGATAATTTTTAAAATAAATGAAAAGAAAAAGTGGAAATTGCCATGATATCTAATTGTTTATTTATGTATTACTACACAGGGCTTGTTCGTTTGGTAGTGTAGTGTTCACGCGGGTGTGAATTGAATCAACGGACGAAAGCCAGACGCGCGAGAAAACCGAATTTTGGACCTTTTTTAATATATATTTTTCTTAGAAATTTGGAAAATATATGCCGTTTTGATTTTTTGCGGAAGTATATGCCTATCTCCGTCCAGCAACCGACATCGCGTTGTCGTTAGACTAAAGACCGACAACGGGGTCCAAGCTCACGTGGCAACGGCTCGAAGCACTATCGTTGTCCGTGTACACCGACATGGCGCTATCATTAGCCTGTAGACCGACCACCCTGTGGATAAGTCTGTTGTTCATCTTTCCTTCTTCTTCCTTTGTTATGTTTCTGTCTTCCTAAGTTCTTCATTTTTTTCCTTCTCTCGCGATTTCCCAGTGATTTCCACAGTAGGTGCTGCCCCAAATTCAACTATGTTGTAGATCTACTCCTTCTCATCTGCTTCCATAAAAAAATAGAATTACATGGGCTTTTTGTGCAAATCGTGGAATAGCCATTAGTGCTATTTGAAACTCTGGAAGCTCGTTTTTTCGGGTGTTTTGGCGTTGTTGAAGGTGGTGGAAATGATGGTGGTGGATGGTGGAGTTGAGTGATCTGGTGAAGTTTTCGCGGATTTCGTCGGCGTACGTGGAGCATCGTAAACATTATTTTGAGCGTAGGAAAAGGCATGCTACAAGGTATAAAAACTCTTCCCAACGTTTTTACTTAATATAGTGCATTATAGTTTGTACTTGTAGATCGAAAGTAGTATATTATTTAATTCTACAAAAGTGATGGTCACGAGTTAGTATATTTTTCAATTATAGATAAGTGACCAATCGACAGTAGTATAGTTTTAGTTGTAGATCAGTGACCAGACTTATGTATAATAGTATATATGTAGTACTGATACATTACTTAGAACTAGATGATATCTCGCGCCTTGCTACAGGAACTATTAACAAATAATTTAATGTTTAAAAAAATGAAATTTTTTATGAAACATTGTATAGTTTAATTATTATTTTTGAAAGAAATATTGTTTAGATAAAAATCTAAGAAAAATTGATGAAAAATAAAAAAATGAGTGTGATTTTTTGGGTTAATTTATTACCTTGATAATATATCAGCAAGACAATATGAAATGAAAACAACATTGAGTATAGACAGTGGATACATCACCCTTGGCTAAACCCAAAACAATGGTAGCAACTACATATATGCATTCATAAAAAAGGTTGTCTCATAGAAAAAAATGTGAGATAACTCATAATTTGATTTTCTATAAAAGAAATCGGTTCTAAATCGTGAGGTTGAGTGCAAAAAATAGTTAACATTTAAAGGTTGCATGGACATGCGAATTTAATGAGAGCATGTGCATGAAGAGTTAGTGAAAAAAAGTTTAAATATTTTGGATCTACTTGATGATGTGGACAACTTGCATGTCAAGATAAATAGGTTAGTGGGAGTGAACTATTTAAGTATTATAGATGATACTATGAATTTGGTCATAGTACTGTTAGGTACAATGAATTTGGGTTTAATTTGGGTGAATTAATCAGGGGCAGATGACAATACTGAATCTTGAGGCACTAGACAGAAGACTGTTGAAACACAGTCTGATTACTAGTTTTGGTATTGATCATAATCAAATATCCCTTGGTGTTTATTCAGTATGGATCAAATCAACTGATAATCTGTTGTGGAGTTGCTCACGATGGAGAGGACCCAAAAAATGGTTATCCTGGTTAAGGAGTTGTATGCACCGTAAGATTCAACCATACGCCTTTGTCCAACCTGCGCCGAAGGAGGACAATTTTGTAGAAGGAAGTGGAGGATATGAACCTGGAACGAGTAGTCATCGAGTGGATTTCAACCATAAAGAAGAACAAGATGAGTCAAAATATGTGTCACATAATTTAGACCGTGAAGTCTTATGGCGTAGTGGTGCGTCATCAATAATTCATGATAGTGATGTTGCTGATGGTGATGAGGAGGTGGGAACATGCGGAGATTGATGGGGGAGGAGGACGAACATGGATTAGCTAAAAAAATATATTTTGATTATTCTGAAGATGATGAAGGTGAATCGAAGGATGACATGGAGCCTGTTCCGTCTTCTTGAAATCAAGATTTATCGAACCTCCCAGTAGTGAACGACTGTCATCAGTTATCATGGAAATATCATCAAAATCAATTTCAAATAGGTGTTGTCTTTCCCACCCAAAAACAATTGCAAAATGTGGTTATTGAGATGGCTATGGCTACACAAAGGATATACTGCACACACACGTTTTTAGTCTAACAAAATTGACTTTGAAATACGTTCAAAAGATTGTGAAGCCAAAGTGCACGGTCATGTGCCTAAGTATGGTATGAACTGGGTTGTCGCCAGTGTTCTTCCCCATACTTTTGTCCTCACAAACCTTCTGGTGCATCATCCAAACCCAACTTCAAATCTCATTGCACAACTTATGTACAGTGAGATAGTTGAGAAGAAAGCCATGGAGACAATAGTTGTGAAGGCCACGTTTAAGTAGAAAATTACTTATGGGAAGGCTTGGAGGGCAAATAATAGAGCCATGGAGGATATATTTGGCACTTTCATAGACTCCTATGATAATGTTGTTCATCTTCTTCGCACATTCCCGGAGAGAAACCCTGGCACTTACTTGGACATCCATCACATATAACTGGAGTCTGCACCGCGGTTCAAGGTGTTACACAGAGTATTCTTTTCTTTGTCCATATGCATTAAAGCTTTTCGACATTGTCAAATCTTGATCTGTGTGGATGTCACATTCCTCGCTGGCAAGTACAAAGGTCAGATATTGATTGCTATTGGTGTGGATGGAAATAGTCAAATTGTTCCACTATTGCTATGGCATTTGTTGAGAGTGAGAACTTTGAAAGCTGGATTTGGTTTTTTAGGAAGTTGAAAATTTCACTTGTCAAGGATTTCCCGAATGTGTGTGTGTCCTACATGATAGGCATCTTGGTATATTGAAGATTGTTAGAAGACTGTAGAATCCTGTGGGTGATGAGCCAACACTCTGAAATGATTTGCAAAGCGGGTGGTGCATGTGCCTCCTCTACCATCACATATCCATAAGTATGTTGTACTTTTATTATTACAAGCATCTCTAACACAAGCAACAATCAGTATCGAACACATTTGTCATTTTTAGGCAAACCAGGACTGGAGGCAACATGCCCCATTCCGCTTGGATCAAGCTCATGCAACCTTACGTTGATGCATGGAGGACTGCATTCAGAGCTACCGACAAGCAACAATGATCTACTTGGTTCCCGCGGCTGCGGATGATCAGCCGACATCCACTACCGATATGTACCCCCGTTGCCTCTGTTAGGGTATCTAGACACTGTGCAGTAGTACCATGCACTTCATATGCGAACTACTTTCATAAGAGATACACATGATTAATCCTGAACAAATAGGGTGACTTGACACTCGAGGCACAGGAGGAGATATCTTCTTTCTTGAGGCGGTTGGAGAGTGGACATTCTATACCACCCCTAGAGAAGATGTCCTTGTTGAAGCGTCTTAGTGAGAAGTACGAGGTATTTATAGTGCTATCACTTGTATACGTTCGTCCCATGTCGCTCATGGAGCTCGACGTCCAACACGTACCCCACCTTCGGCACCCCCTCGACAGTCTACACATCGTGTGCATGTGCGTCCAGAGATGACCTACGGGCGTAACATGCCACTACCCACATCCTTCGTTCCATCCTGGTGGATCGACCTGGCAGCATCAGCCACCACCTCCTTCGTTCTAGCCTGGTGGACCCTCCTGGCACCAATAGATGGATCACTATGCACCTTCATCTTCTCACTTCCAGGCCGATACCTCATCCTGGCAGCAACACCTTGACCCGCGTGCGTCCTCTCCCATTATCAGTACTGACTCATATGTTTATGATTAGCGTATCGATGAGACCGCATATGGCGGTTTTGGGTCTCGGTCCATGTTTCAGACACCACCACCACAACCTACGCATGACAAACATGTCGCCACTCGGGAAACACAATCCCATCAGGATGAGCCTATATATGGCAGGGGTTTTCATAAGCGGCGTGGACATGCTATTCGACTCTCACCTTCTGGTCCTCCGCCCAGAAAACTACAGACTCGTCCACGTTGGCTGCCCGAGGAGTGAGATTTGTAGCTATGTAGCAGATCTATTTATTAGCTACGTATGGAACATTGATGTATACGACTTATTTATGTATGAGACATTGATGTATCCGACATATTTGTGACACTGATATTATTAGCTATGTCATGGCGCATCGTCGGTAAGCAGTAGACCGACAACGTACAGTGCAACTGCATGCCTATACTTTTGATTTTTTTAAAGATATATGTTTTTTCGAATTTTGACAAGAAAAACATATATATTTAAAAAAAATCCTTTCGCACCATATATGTAGGGATCTACTTTTCCTTTTTCAATCGAAAACCCTAGCCCAGGCACACCACACTTGAAAACCCCCATCGTGTCGTCCCAATGCCGATGGTGAATCCTCTGCTCCGGGCGGTGCTCAACAACTTGACCCACCTCCTCCACGACCCTGACCTCGTCCAACACCTCCTCGATTGGTTCCTATATACTAAAATTGTTTTATGTATTTTTTCACCGCTATATAAATAAATGAAATAATGAGAAAAATGGGATTACCTTTGTTTGCAAGGCCTATTCTTTTTTAAGCGTACCATAGATTTATAGAAGATAGAAAATATTTGCAAGAAGCCACAGGAGCGACTACAGTTGTTGCCTGAAGCACAACGACTACTACTCCTAAACTCCAAGACTCAAACACTACTCAATGAATCTAGAGATGCCCCGACCCCTCGCTCTGGCCCAAAGCCTGAATTCATCTATCACTCTGTCCACTGTGATCCTGATAACCACCGGCTCAATTCGGCGGTCGAACACATGATCATTGCGCAATTTCCACATGGTCCATCAGAGAAGGGTGACAAGTGTGGCAAATCCCTTCATGTCCACCTTTGCACAATGCTTCTTAGAGCATGGTTAATAGTATAGTCAGCTGCCGGCTATAAGAAGATGACATGTCATCTATAACTAATCTTATAGTCAATAAGTATAATAGAAAGGCTATAAGAAATACTACTTTAGCAATATATGGCCCATGTCTATCTCACAAAGTGCTTAGGAGCACGTGTTGCAGCTGGCTACTAATTAGTAGCCCGTTTCTCTTCTCTCTTCTCTTCTCTCTCTTTCAACTAAGCAACAATATATTATTTTATTCCTTATAGCCCACCCAATCACCTATATTGTACTTGCTCTTAGTCGCACACCACCAGTTCTCCAATCTGAGGTTGGGCCTCGACAGCCAGCCTCTAACAATTCTCAGCCGCTTACAACGAGATTTGCGAAAAATAAATCAATAGCTGCTACTCATGCAAGAAAATCGAAATTTGGGCCTTCGCATCCTTATATAGGGATCTACTTTGCCTTTTTCAGCCAAAACCCTCAGCCCAGCACACCACGCTTGAAATCTGAAGGACTAGATAATTTACCCCATTTTACACGGGGTTTGATGATATGCTCCGACATCTACTATTCTTAAGAAGTTGCTCCCCACTACCTATATTCTTTTAACATGCACACATGTCACCTCATCAAAGGTCCATCACAATATGAATGGGAACAAGCTATTTATTATTAGTTCTTTTTGTGCACACATTCATTTCATGACACATGTCAACTCACTCAACATGCATGATATTTTTTCTATTATATTAAATAAATATTTCCAACTTCACAATAATAAATAAAACACATGTACTATTACATGTATTTTTTTTACTTTTAGTTTATATATTATTAATTTAATTATTCATGTTTCATATAATCAAATCATCCAAAACATATTTTAATCGATTTTCGCAGCAATCGCGCGGAGTATCCTCTAGTTGTATCAATGCTGAGCGGAACCAGGCCCCTTGTCATTTTGAGAGGAGGGCGAATTTTATCAAGTAGGGAAGTAAAATGTGGCAAATAATACATTTTCCCCCTGAAAACCTCCCACCGCGCCGTCGCAACGCTGATGGCGAATCCTCTACTCCCGGCGGTGCTCAACAACCTGCCCCACATCCTCCGCGACCCCGACCTCGCCCAGCACCTCCTCGATCGCTCCGTCGCAAACCTCTACGGGAACACCGTCTACGTCCTCCGGGCGGCCGTCTGCCTCTTGGATGGCTTGCGCTTGGAGATCAAGTTCCGGACCCTCCGCGCACCCACGGAAGAGCATAGGATCGAGCACGCCGCTTTCGTGGCGGCGCTTGCGAGATTCACGGCCTGTGCCGAGTCCCTCGTGAGGCAGCAGTGGATGCTCGTCCAGCTCGTCGGGTTGCTCTTCGTGGTCCAGGCGGCCGCCTCCGCCAGGAGCCGCGCGCACCTCCTCCCTGGCCTGCTCCTCGCAGCCGTCTCGGCGGCTCTGCTCGTGTACGTCTCGACGGGTGGCGGCGTGGTGCCGGGGTTCAGGAGCTTCGTCCGCTTCTCCTTCCTGATGCTGGGTATCCTCTTCTCCTCCGATCGGCGTCGTGCTCCTCGACTTGCTGGGTAATGTTGGTCTCAGAAAAAGGCAGAGCCTTCAGAAACGTAGTTATCTTCGTCTAATGGGCCATTTCGTTAATTTCATTTGCTTCGTCTTGTTGCGCGCTCCCTTGCTAATGGTAACATAGACATCTGAGACATGTTAATTGCTTCGGCACACTGTTGGGAGAGGTAATGTTCTTCTTGTCGTTCCCAAGATCTGTCAACACAGGGGTCTTTACCAGCTAATTAACTGCGTGTCGCTGTTTGTCAATTCCTTTTTCTTGCACCATGTTTGTCCGTCTGTCGACAGTGATAATTGCTGAATGTTGATATCCAAGGTTCGACATTTTTGGGGTTCTCAGTTTCTGTTTCGGTTTCGGTAGATTTTGACCACCCAAAGTACCAAATTTGTCAACCGCGAAAGGTCCGAAAAGTTTTGTTTATTTGACTTATAGTTCACCATTATCCCACAAAAAGAATGCATTCTGTTGGAGTTAAACTCGAGCTTCCCAGCATAAGAAAAACTCACTTATCACTGAATTATCACATCAGTTTTGCAAGGTTTGGTGAATGCTGCCATACTTTATCTTTTACACATAATTATTAGAACAATGCACGTGCGTTGCAACGCTATATAAATATAGGGTTTGTCTAGGGCCTTAAGATAGAGCACATCTAAGTTCTATACTATTGATTTTACATGAAGATTTGTTGAGATATTATTTTTAATGTTTTTTCTTTTTCTATCTAGTTTGATTGAACTTAGATGTGCTCTATCTTAGGGCACTTTTAGATGTGCCCTAGTAAATCTGATAAATATATTACCTTAACTTGTGATTTACCTATCCATATTATTGGAATGGTGTAAATAAATGTTTATCGATTTTTTACAGTGATTTATCTTATAGTTTGATGAGAAGTTTGGTAAGTAAGTAAGTAGAATTGATTAAGAAGGTACGTAGTTAAGGTGATTGATTATGATACGTGGAAGGTTGGATGAAGAGAAGTTTATTTCTATGCCTCATAAAATTGTGTCTTCAAATTCTCCAACTCCAGTGAATGCCCTTTTGCCCATACCTACTCACTAAGAGCATCCCCAGCCGTTCGGCCCCCCAAGCCGGTTTTCGACGCTATTTTAGCGCCGCTTGGGGGGCGCTCGGGCGGCGAAACCGGCTTGGGGCGGCCGGCCCCCCAGCCGTGTCCCCAAGGCGGCCCCCAAGTCGGGTGGTGCCAGCGCAAATTCGGTCCATATTTGACCCGGAAATGGCGCAAATTGATCTTTTGAATGCAAATTCAACACAAAAACATGAAATATCGGGGCAGTTCGGCACAATTCGGCGCAAATTCAACACTAAAACATGAAATATCGGCACAGTTCGGCGCAATTCGGCGCACATCGTGGAATACAAACACATAGTTTGGCACAAATACAAATACAAATCAAACTAGGCATTGCCTTTGCGCATCCATAGATGATCCACTAGATCATCCTGCAGTTGACGATGCACGTGCGGGTCTCGGATCTCCTGGCGCATGTTGAGATAGGCTGTCCAATCTGGTGGTATCTGGTGATCAACAACTACAAGAGGCCCCTGGTTGAGATATGGTTCAGAGTCAGACACTGGATCCTCTTTCTCGCTCTCAATGATCATGTTGTGCAAAAGGACACAATAATTCATCACCTCCCACATTTGATCTTTCGACCAAGTCTAAGCGGGGTACCGGACAACCGTTGACGAGGGGGTGACCCCACGACTCCTACAGATAGGCCTACCCGGTGTCCCTGAAGATAGAAGGCCCATGAAGACCCGTCTGGACCCGCCTTGGCCCGCTAATTGGCACCGACATAGGAGTCTGCGACTCAGAAGGAAGGTGCGAAGACCTGTCGTACGGAGCAAGCTAGGGTTAGGAAAGCTTACCTGTAAACGTAGATAAACTCCCCGAGACCTAGCCCAGTATATAAGGGCTGGGAGGGGCGACACCAAAGGCATCCAATATCATCTGTAACCCTAGCCTTGAGCGCTCCAGCCTTGGCATCCACTGTAATCGCATCTCCCTCATCAATAATATCGAGCAGGAACGTGTCCTCCTGTTTGCCGACGAGCTATCGTCCAACCTGTGCCTCTCATGACTAACCCAGGGTCCCTGACCATGGGATTTGCAGGGGTTGATCCCCGTCAATTGGCGCCGTCTGTGGGAACCGCGCAGGATGGGAACGCGATCTCGGCGGCCTCATCATCATCAGCACTCATCGACCCGGCGGCTCCGGCAAGATCTAATCTGTTTGAGTCCCTCGGATTCACGGCCCACCTCCCGGCCCTCCAGCCAGTCTTTACCGATCTACACTCCGGCGTCAACCTGATCTTCGGAGCGTATCAGATCTACATCAACCATTGGGGGACTCTTCGCCTCACCGACGGCACCCGCGCACCCACGGCAGCACCTGCAGCAATGACCGGAGCGGACGCCGCCCGCACGGCCAACCCATCTGGCAGCTGTAGCTACCCACCCAACTCAAGGCTCCACGCCACTCGCGACCGCTCAAGCGGAGCCCCAACATGGAGAAGCACCATCACACGTATCAGCAAGGAGGCGACAAGGACACCATCGCAGGTGTTCATGGCAGAAGTTGGCGCACCAGCGTCAGGTAACAACGGACGAGTCGACGACCCGGGCACTCGTCAAGACACCCCAACCACCAGCAGGGCGGCAGGTCCCGGCAACACCAGTCAGATGGTCGTAAAGCTAGGAGAACCGGGGTCCATACCAATGAAAGTCCCGGTGGAACAAGGACCCATCAATCAAAAAAGCAGTCAGCCGCCAAGCAGCAAGCAACAAGCACCCGACCAAGGCGGCCAGCCATCACGCAGCAGGCAGCAAACCCCGGTTGCAGCGGCAGACGAACCACCCAGAGAAAAAATATACTTGTCCAAGGAATCCATGGAAATGGTAAAGGAAGCAGTCGCCCGCGGCAGGCTACCACCACCAGATGCCTCAAAGGACGAGCTAAGGGCATACAACAAGCTAGCGGGCGAGCTAACCCAGCAGACGAGACAATGGCGCCTAGCCATGGAGAAGCAAGAGAAGGCGGAACTCGAAAAGAAAAGCATTCGTAGACAACCTCCCAGAAGTGACTCACCAGGCCGCGACTCCCCTACCCACAACAGATCGAAACTCAACAATCCGCGGAAGACAGAAAGGGCGAGAGTGGTGCGAAAACTCGAAGACGACTTCAGATCAGAGGAAAACGACGACGAAGACGAGCCCCTCACTCCGGCAGAAGCACTCATAAGCGCCCAGGACTACTTGTCCCATGCCCAGAAAAGTAGAAAAGGCAAGCCAGATCGCTACACTTCCATTGCTTTACAGATAATGAAGGACGCCATCGATGCCTCGGTGCCCAAGAAATCCAGCACAAAACGGCAGACTCGCGAGCGGACACCGGACAGGGACCCCAGCTCACCAGAGGACGACGACGACGACAACAACGACGACAGACGCAGACGCTCCGACAGGAATAAGAAGCACGACAGCGACGACAACAACAGGCGCCACGACACTCGACGAGATGCGCGAGACGACATCACACAGAACAGAGTCAACCGCAGCAGGTGAAGACGCGCAGCACGCGAGGAGTACTCAGACGAAGAGGCTTCCGACGAGGAAATCGAGCCATGTGGAGCACTATGCTTCACACGTGCCATACGTGAGACACGAATGCCAAACGGGTTCAAACTGAACTCCACGACACTAAAGTACAACGGACTCGAGGAGCCGGAGGCATGGCTCGACGACTACCTAACAGCAGTCAAGTTTCAGAGAGGAACCAACGTCACGACAATGCAGTACGTGCAGCTCATGCTCGAGAGCTCCGCTCGACATTGGTTGAAGAATCTCCGGCGCGGATCCATCAGCTCCTGGAGCCAGTTCCGAGGAGCTTTCATAGAAAACTTCAAATCCACATACAAGCGATCAGCCTCACTCGAGGAACTGCGGGCATGCAAACAAGGAACGAGGGAGACCCTGCGAGCATACATCCAGCTTTGGACGATACTCAAGAATTCAGCGGAAGACATCTCAGACGAAAGTGCGATCGACGCGTTCAGGCGAGGTCTACAGCGCGTTGAATTCAAGGAGCAGCTCGGACAGATGAAAGTCCGAACACTCGCACGACTGTTAGAACTAGCCAACAGCTGGGCGGACGGAGACGATTCTGTTCGTAATGAAACAGAAACCCACACTCCACGATCAGAGTACGACTACGACTACAATGAAGATAGAGGAGCCGACAGAAGAAGGAAGCGACCCAGACAGAACTTCTACGACGACAGAGGACCTGACATGGTCGCCGCCGGCTTCTCGGACGATCGGAACGGCAGGCACCGCGATGACAACAGACCACAACGAAGAGTCAACCCAGAAGACGAGCCCCAGGCTCAGAAACGAGAATGGACGACAAGGCAGCCGCGCGACGGCACTCTCGCATTCCGCTCCGCCAAAGAACAACTCGACGGACCGTGTTCTATACACGGATTCAGAAACGAGCGAGGAGAGCTCAGATCGTCCCACACCCTCAGGAATTGCAGAAGCTTCAACGAGTTAGCCGAGGAGAAAAGCCGCTCCGCGGCCGCAACAGTACGACCACTCGCAAGCATAGCAGTCGGGCCGGTCGCCCACAACGCGCCACCAGCCCCTCCTCTGCCAACAAGACAGGTGGCCGCCATCCAGGAACGACAAAGGACACCAGAAGAAGAAGACCAGTACCCAGAAGCCCACGGGAGGATCTACATGATACAAGAAGGCATGCCTTCCAACAGGCAGCAGAAACAAGTCATCAGACAAGTCTTCCTGGCAACCTCCGCACACCCGGCCGTCCCAGAGTACCTGCGCGGGTCGGAGACAGAAATCTCCTTCTCCCGGGACGACCACCCGCCAGTCGTTCCCCAACCAGGGCACGCCGCACTAGTACTCGAGGCCAAAATCGGAAATTACGACATGTCGCGAGTATTCATGGACGGCGACAGTGGAATCAACATCATCTTCACCCGAACACTCGACGACATGCTCATCCAAAACAATGCACTCAAGTCCTCAGGCACAACCTTCCATGGGATCGTACCAAGAAAAGCAGTCTACCCCCTCGGAAGGATAATCCTGGAGGTAGTCTTCAGGAACACGACAAACTTCCGCAAGGAAACGCTGGACTTTGAAGTGGTCGACTGGAAGTCGCAATACCACGCAATCCTTGGGCGACCAGCTTTCGCTCGCTTCATGGTCGTACCCCATTACGCCTACCTCAAGCTGAAGATGCCAGGCCCACAAGGGGTCATCACAATCAGCGGCAGTTTCGTCAGATCCGACCGTTGCGACAAGGAATTCCACAAGATAGCAGAAGCCTTCGTAGCCCACCAAGACAGCAGGACCACGGGACTCGCAGAAGAAGCGCTCCCGTAGAAGGAAAGGAACATCGCCCGAAGAACCCAGGCACTCGGAGACAAAGCTACCAAGCCTCTAAGGCCACTACATCGTCGTTCTAAGCAAAAGGGATCTGTCTTCAACAGAACCCCCACCTTACTCTTTGTAAGAGACAGCAGGAAAAGTATCACATAAATATTTTTCCCTAAAATCTTTTGGCACTCGGGGGCTCGCCGAAGCAGCCACCCCCCCCCCCCCGAGGCGTCCTCCGCAATCGCGGCACATTAACTTGGCACTCGGGGGCTCGCCGAAGCAGCCACCCCCTGAGGCGTCCTCCGCAATCACGACACATTAACTTGGCACTTGGGGGCTCGCCGAAGCAGCCACCCCCCCCCCCCCCGCCGAGGCGTCCTCCGCAATCGCGACACATTAACTTGGCACTCGGGGGCTCGCCGAAGCAGCCACCCCCCGAGGCATCCTCCACAATCGCGACACATTAACTTGGCACTCAGGGGCTCGCCGAAGCAGCCACCCCCCGAGGCGTCCTCCGCAATCGCGGCACATTAACTTGGCACTCGGGGGCTCGCTGAAGCAGCCACCCCCCGAGGCATCCTCCGCAATCGCGGCACATTAACTTGGCACTCAGGGGCTCGCCGAAGCATCCACCCCCCGAGGCGTCCTCCGCAATCGCGGCACACTAACTTGGCACTCGGGGGCTCGCCGAAGCAACCACCCCCCGAGGCGTCTTCCGCAATCGCGACACAGTAACTTGGCACTCGGGGGCTCGCCGAAGCAGCCACCCCCCCGAGGCGCTCTTCGCAACCGCGACACATAAAAACTTTTACACTCGGGGGCTTGCCGCGGCAACCCTCTGGAACGTCCCCCACAACTACAACGCAGACGACCCCCCCGCGACAAAACCAAGAAAGCATGGAATATATACCACCAAGAAGAAGCATATACAACGAAGGGAAGCACTTAATCTTTAGGCTCCAACTTCGCCTTAATAAGCGCACCCAGATGGCGGTCGTTCTCTTCGCAAACTCGCCTCACAACCTGGCGCGCAGGTTTATCTACATCCATGTAGTGCTCATTCATCGGATGATCCCTACCGCCTGGAGGACCCGCCACCACCTGAGCAAAGTCCACCCCCGGCCAATGACTATGGACCAAACCCAAAGCAGCTCGGGCTCCAGCACAAATCTGATGATCCATCACTCGACGTAGCTCGGCAGGCTGAGAAAATACGCGACAGAGCCTCTCAAAGGACGAAGGAACCACCTCCAGCGGATAGAACTCAGCATGGATACCACCCAATACCCGCTGGCAGTATTTGAGAGCATCCGGCGCCCGCTCAACCCGGAGACGAAGCAAAGCAAACGCTCGAGCACGAGCCCCATCTGCCCAAAAGGGATTGCTCGCCTACACTCTGGGATCATCAAGCCGTGACATCTCCGACTGAACGGCCCTCTCTTCATCCCGAGATCGCCCTGCCATCACTTCGAAAGTCAAAAACCACGATCGAGACAGAGACAGCAAAACCTACTAAACGGAATCGAGCAGCCAAGCAAAGGTGAAAATCACCCCGCAGGAGGTCGGAAAACTTCACCACCCACGAAGCAAGGTTCTCAACCACGGCCTCGGCACGCTCGCGCCGAGTACGCTGAACGACTATGGATCCCTTCAATCGAACAATCTCCCGCTCAGCGTCCTTCAGTCGCAAGAAAACGGACTCATACGCACCCTCACGAGCGTCATCCTTCAGCGAATTCCAAGGACGAAGAACGCCCGGAGTGGCCTACCGCAGGATGAACAAAACAAAGAAATAAAAAAACAGCAAGAGGAATAGCCAAGCAGTCACTCAGATAAAGGTAGCAAAAGATCAACCATCACAACGGAGTCACGAATTACAGACAAAGTTTCAAAGCGACGCAACACTACCGCGCCTCCCCCTCACCTACGACAGGGGGATCCTGAGCATCTACAACCTGTTGCAGGCGACGAGCCAGTTTATCGGCTCGGTCAATCTGCTCATCAGAATAGTCCGGGATGGTCTCAACCAAGGAATCATCAATGGAAATCCTATTCCCCATAAGGACGACAAGGGCCGTGGAAGAACCACTCACCACGCTCTCCGCAACTAGCTCCACCATACGCTTCCCATCCGGGCCGAATGCAGCCACCCGAGCGCCCAGGCCATCAGGCACCTTTGAACCCTCCGGCATAAGGTGTTCGTGCGCAAGACCCACAAGATCGGAAGCCCGGGTGCAGACGTCCCCAAACGCGGCAACAACACCTGCAACAGCATCTACAACACCTTGAAGAACTCCAGACCCTGACGCGGCAGCTTCCATCGGTTTCGCACCTATAGCAGCTGCATCAAGCAAAGAAACGTCATCACGGGAAGACAGTAGGAACAACAAGACCAATGAGTGAATGCCAAACTTATACACAAGCGAGTCCGCCAAGGCGCGAAGACGTTTGCCCTCGACTGCTTCCACCCGCGCACGCGTGTCCTCAGCCTGACGAAGGCGAACCAGCTCCTCGTGTTGACCATGCAACTCCGGCTCCTTGGAAGCCAAGGTAGCCTCAAGAATGGAAACCGTCCTCCCCGCCTTCTCGGCTTGCTTCTCGGCAGCCTGGCGACGGTCTGCGAGGCAAGACAGTACTCAGAACAAAAGACGCAGCGGCCAAAACTCAGCAGCGCAAGAATGAAAACTCACATTCATAGCAGACAAAGCGCCCTGGGCAGAATCATGGGCCCTTTGCCAACGCTCAGCATCAATCACCAAACGCTCACAGTATTGGAAAACAGGCTGCAAAATCCATACAATCAGATGATAAGGAAAGACAAGACTACAAGCAACTGCAAGCAGTTACTTGTAGCCTCGGAGGCTACTCCCATCGGGAGCACTGCCGTGCCCCCAATGATAAAGTCGCACAAGCACAAATCAACTTACCAGCTTGGAGACGTGGTCGAAAACACGAGCCTTGTCTTCAATCGCCAGATCAAGCCGGCCAAAGTACGGGGGACCAAGTTCAGTAGGCTTGGACTCAGGAGCAACAACACCAGGCGCCTCAGAAGAGGGCGCACCAGGAACTACACCCGCAGGCGGAATGGAAGGCGTCGCCGACGGCCCAGATTGACCAGCAGCAGCCAAGGGGTCCTCAAGATGCTTGGATGCCGCCCCAGAGTCCGTCGACTTCAAGTCAGTAGTAGCTGCACTGGTGCACGAAGCAGCCGGAGCAGTCGCAACACTACAAGATAAGCATTATCAGACGCAGGAACAAGGAAAAGGGAACGGGCAAAAATCCAGCAGATTCTTACCCTACACGTGCAGCACGAGGGCGCCCCAGCCTCCCAAGCCTAACCCTCTTCGGAGCATCGGCCGGAGTAGCAGCCGAAGGGGAATGCCCAGCAAACGGAGCAGCCGGTGGGACAGTTCACCCAATGCATCATGATCTTCAGCGCTCAAGGGGCGCGACCGCTTCACGCGAAAGGGACTCGAATCTTCACTATCTCCAGTCTCCACCAGCACAGCTTCAGCATCAATAGTTGGCGCAGCATCATCAGCTGCGGAAGCACCAGGTTCTTCAAGAATATTGGCGTCCTCCGGCTGCGGAGGATTACACAGCGCCGGAGCATGGCCCTGCAAGGCAAGCAATGTCAACAAGAGAGCAAAACTAGGTACTTGTCCAAACAAACGAATGAACACGGACACCAACCGGCGGTGGAGAGTGATCAGAAGCATACGGAAGGGCAAGGCGCATTTCGGAAATACTCGAGCACTTGGTCACATGTTGGATGCGAGTCAGCAGGGCGTCAGGTTCAAGCTCTTGAGGCGAGCATCTCGTCGAGTCACCGAGTCCCTCGTACTGCCACATAGGACGAGTTCGATGCTGCAACGGTTGAACTCGCCTCCCCACAAAAACAGAGATGAGCTGACCACCAGTCAAGTTATCCTTCAACACAGCAATCCTCTCCAAAAACGGAGTCAGCTCGGACGACTCCACCTCGGTCAAGGAATAAGACCACGAAGGTTGTCTGACCACCTGTGTTCCCGGATTGAAAGAAGAAAGACCAAATTGTTGACCAACAACGCAGCGATCCTTCAGATAAAACCAGCCTTTTCGCCAGCCGCTAACGGAATCGATCTTTTCCAAGTCAAAATACGAATGTTTATCCCCAATGGAGATACCCACCCGACCCACGGCGTACTCAGAGTTCGTCCTTTTTATACTAAAAAGGCGCCTCCAAAGTCCCCAATGGGGGTAAATCCCCAGGAAGGCTTCACAAAGAGTGATGAAACACGCAATGTGCAAAATTCCGTTGGGAGTCAGGTCATGCAACTGGAGCCGATAGGAATACAGCAAGCCACGAACGAAAGGATGCAACGGAAGAGAAAACCCGCGGTGGAAGAAAGCCTGGAAGCATACCCGCTCGTCCGCCGCCGGCGCTGGAATCGAATCATCACCAGGGAGACTCACATCACCCTCCACCACCACGTCGTCAGCAACCAGCGCATCCAAATCTCCGGCCCCGAACGTGGACCGCTCCCACTTGCCAGACATCTTGGCCGACTCTACAACAGTACGGGGACGCTTGGTCATAGATCCCGCAGCAGCCCGCAGAGGAGAAAAGATGAAGGCCCAGGAACAAGAAAGGAAACAGAGAAAGAGGAGGAAGGCAATGGCTGGGTAAAACCTACAATTTACCCAGCCGCATGGTATTTAACTCAAGAGCCTAGCAAGAAGGGCCACTGTCCAACCTTATCGCCCAGCAAACGTGGCACGATCCCATAAACAGGCGAAAAATATGGAAAATCCAACCGGCGCAGTAACAACACCGCCCACTACGCGCGCAAAAAGAGGACCATGATCGCGTGCCGCGAAAATTTCGGCGGGACAGCGCCAAGTCATTTCCTTTGGCAGGCCACAGTGGTCAAAAACTCCAGAAGACCACGCCAACGTCATATCACAGCAAGACGTACTGAGTACGCCATCAAGGCTCAGAGATTTTATCTTTCAGATCTTTTTCCCGATGAAGAAAAACATCTTACTCCCATCGGGAGATCACATCATGAGAGTCCCAGGCGCTCCCTCACCCAAAGGTCAGCAATGTGCTCGAGTGATCACTCGCACTCACGAGAGTCTCGGGTGCTCCCTCAACCCGACGCAAGACAAACATTCACTCGCCAAGACCATACGGCGTTAGAGTCTCAGGTGCTCCCTCACCTCAAGAGCCGAAACGGCATTCGAGTGACTACTCGCGAAGAACCCCCCGTTTGAGCACTCGAAACAAGCTCCGCGGGTGAACGAGTGAACAACTCGCTTGATGTTTTGTTCCAAGTGGGTGTAATACTGTTAGGCTCCACGCCTCAAAAAAACACATTCCTGGAACACGATACACTGTGCCCAGATGCCACGCAAGATTAGCGTGTAGGTAAGACCCCGCTGCGAAGTTCGGCCGGGCTGGGACTTGCCGAAGAGCGATTTCACTCCCAACCTTTTCCATGCGCTGCGCATGATAGAAAAAGCCGGGCGGACGCGCCTTAGGCTACGCACATTACTGGCGGAAAATGAACACCGTAAGACCTGAAGCGGCAGGACTTTTGCTCGACACCAGTGTTCCAAGCTCACGTCGAGGGACGTGGGTTTGATTGGGCTTGTTGGGAAACGTAGTAGAAAACAAAAAATTTCGGCCTACGAATCAAGAACCCAAGATCATCCAAGAAGATTGCATACTAGGTTTTAGGTCATGGCTCACCAACCGATGTAGCGGAAGTAGAGTTGGTGAAGCTCGTGGACGTAGTGGAAGTAGATCTCGCAAGTTCTCCCACGAACAGTCCCTCGATCAATCCCATGAACAAGTCCCGTGATCTAGTCCCACGGACAAGTCCCATGAACAAGCTCCTCGAAGAAGGGTCGAAGGTACGACCCCTCCATTAGTATCCACACATCCCGTAGCAGCAATCCAGCAGCGCTCCGCCGTCCAGAGATGAACGCCACCGAGAAAACTAGAGGGAGAAAACCCTAACGGATTCCGATCTAGAACAGCGTCTAAACCGGGGTCTAAAAGTGGAGCAACGGGGTTTAGAGGAGGGAGGGTGGCGCATAGGCCTTGGGGATTGATTGTGTGTCTCTTCCCCCACCCTTGGCTCACCTTATATAGGTGGCCAAGGGGCCTAGGGCGCAGCTCAAGGAGGTTTGGGAGTCCAACTTGGACTCCCAAGCCTTCCAAACCTACACATACCTTCCCACCGGAAACCTTCCATAATGGTATTTGGAAATCCCACCTGGAGGATCTCCCACCCCTTTTTGGTGCGCCCCCACCACCTGCTCCCCAAGGCCAGGGGCGCAGGGCAGTGGGTGGTACTTCCCGGAACCTTCCGGAAGCTTCTAGAAGCTTCCAGGACCTTCCGGGACCTACCGGGACTGTTTCGGGACATTCCGGACACTTTTGGAGCACTTCCAATACCTTCCGGAACCTCTAACGAATGTTCCGGAGCCATATAAATGGGTTTCGGAGCCATCCGGGCAAAGGTTATTATGTCCGGTGAACACAACATATTGTTTAATGCTGTCCACCGATCACCGAAACTATTCCGGTTGATCGTAAACTTTCCCATTACCATTTTCATATGTTCCGGAACCACCTGGGACTACTCCAGAGTGATCCGGACATATCCTTAAATACCCAAAACTACTTTTGGTGCCCTTATGAACTATTTCATAAATCCCCGGAACTACTTCCGGTACCCGTATGAACTATTCTGCTTTGCTTCCACTAAACCTTCTACCATTCTAGTATTCTAACAGACTACTGCTCGTTAAGTGTGTGACCCAATAGGTTCGGTATATTGCGGACATGACTCAGAACATCTTCCGGACATAGGCCAACAGCCTTTCGTCAATAGCCAATAATCAACAGCGGAGCCATGGACACCCATGTTGACTCCCGCACATACACGAAGAAACTTCGAGTGAACCATTATGTTTATTCATGTACCATTCCCTTTGCTTCGTGATATATGACAAAGTTAGAGGAGAGATGTTTGGCACCCATGTGTAACAACTTCTTGAACACAAGCCACTCGTTATCCTCTTTGCTCGTTTGTCCATTTTCTCGTTATCGTATTCCGGTATCCCCGTGACTGAATCACAATGTGTCTGGCCAGACTATAATGGATACCGTCATACCGAGTGGGCCCGAAGTGAATATCTTCTTCATCGTGAAGGAGCAAATCCCATTCTTGAACTATCACAGTCACTAGCCACACCATCTGACATACCCAGAACTTATTTTACTACTTCCCATTTACGGGAGGATTCATCTAAGAACCAAAGCATGTCTTCGTGTGTGAAGCAACTCGATACTCTCATGGTCTAAGGAATTACGTATATGATAACATTTCATGATATGACTTATAACGTTGTTACGATGTGATCTCTAAGTATATCATTCAATACTGGGGTCGGTTCAACATCATTGTTCTGCTAACAATATGTTCCCATTGCTACTGACATCCTTGTTACAAGAACAATGTCCATGATTAAGAAAACGTAATCATCAGTTAGCACATGAGCTGGTCTTAGAGGCTAAACCAGGAACTCTTGGTGTTTACATTTCCACACATGCAAGTGAGTTTTCTTCTGAATCTCACAGTCAGGGTCATTGCAATTATAGCACAGAAATATAAACATTAATTATGAACGTGGAAATATATATATAATAACATTTTATTATTGCCTCTAGGGCATATTTCCAACAGTCTCCCACTTGCACTAGAGTCAATAATATTGTCAGTGCTTGAGCACTTTACACCTATGGCATACCGGTGTAAGAGATGCTTCATTTGTGGTATAGACCTCATCTTCGGATCTGACGTTTCAGGCCCGTTTGTATCTTGCATATCTTCGCGTTTTCACGCTATCATAAAATTCACTAATTTTATCAGTTTAGCTTTGTATATGTTTGAATCATTTGGCAGGACCTTGGTTCCTTTAGAATAAGTCATGAAATCATTCGTCAATGTTCCATGAGCTTCAAGCATCTAGGAAACCATACCATGTTCATAAATGAATTTATGATTCAAAATACCCTCCTTGTTACTTCTTTAAGCAACAATATACTTAGCCTCTATTATAGAATTCGCCACAGTATCGAACTTGACATAGTTCCTCCATACTGTGCCACCCTTACGTGTGAAACACATAATCCCAATTAAAATCGAAAATCGATCGGAGTAAGTATGAAGACTGAATTGGTGTAACTGCTTACATCAAAATTCAGCTGGTGTAACTTGTTACAACGAGCTCTTCATTATCTCCATTTTCCGAGAAACATATCTTATCTATCATAAGTTTAACTTTTCACTGTTTGTCCAATGATCAACATATTGATCACTTTGGTATCTTGCTCACAACCTTTTGGAGCACTGGGCATATCTGGTTGTTTTACATATTATGGTGTACATGATTAATCCAAACACACAGGTGAGTGGAATTCAATTCACGTGTTTTTTTTTGCTTATCTGTGTTCATCAACACTGATTTCTGCAAACAAATTTTCACCACGACTTTGGCAAGAACATGTTTCTTGGCATTTCATACTAAACTACTTTAGTATCATGTCAATATGTAGTGTTGGCTTTAGCATGATCAGGCACTTACTATCTTCATAGATCACTGTGCTCAATACTAATGCTATATCAGCCCAAGTTCTTCAACTGAAAACTATTTCCAACGAAGTCCTTAATCGTGTCAAGAAATTTATATCATTTCTAATCAACAATATGTCATCTACATAAGGTTTTAGAAATATTATTCAGCTCCCACTTACTTTCTTGAATATTCAAGCATCTTCGTTATTCCTGATGAAAACAAACTCTTTTCGCAATTTCATCACAACGAAAATTCCAACTCCATTATGCTAGCATCAGTCCATCACTGGATATCCAAGGCTTGCATCTATTTTAGCATCCTTTGAATCGACAAAACATTCCGAACGTATCACGTATACGTCCTTTGTTATATTTCCTTGTAGGAACTTTGTTTTGACGTTCATTCTACCATATCCTATAAATGAGATATGTAGTAATTGCTAGTATAACCCGAACTGACTAAAGCATTTCTACGGTCGACACTATTTCGCCGTAGTCAACTTTTGAACTTGCTAGAAAACAATTTTTCAACGAGTTGAGCTTTATGGATAAAACAATTTCATCCGAATCAATTATAGATCCATATATATATATTCTTCAGACTTTTAGTCTTTCGGAGGGTCTACCAAGTTCAAAACTTGACTTACTTCCATGGATACTATCTCGGATAATTTGGAATTTAGCCAAATCCCGGAGTCAGGGCCCATCAACGCTTCTTTGTATATCACAGGTTTATCATTGTCTAACAACAATATCTCGTTTTACATATCATGAATGTTTGTACGAGTTTTGTCTAACCTGTGTAGTTCAGCTGCGCACTTATTTGAAGATTCAACAATCTTTGACAAGTTGCACTGTCCTCCCACTCACCTTTTTGTAAGAAACTATTTTTCTTCAAAACACATTGTTCGTAACAGCAAACAGTTTTGCTTTTGTGTAGTGATAGAGGAATACCAAAACTTTTGGCATAACCTTAACAAAGTAGCACTTATCTGATTTGGGGTTTTGAGTATGTCAAACATATGCCTCATATACCCAAATTTTAAGAAAAGACAACATGGTTTTAACAGTCCATACCACATCTAATATGGTGTCATTTCAACAGATTTGATGATGCTCTTTTCAGTGTAAAAGTCGTAGTCACTAACGCATAACTTTAATAAGTATAATGGAAAATTGATAAACGTCATATTTGATCTTACCGTGTCATACATGGATTGATTACATCTCTCGAACACTTTACTCATAGTGGTGTTCCGGGAGACGCAAGTTATGACACTTCTTCACAACTCATCAGACGTTCGCTAAACTTGTAACTCAAATATTACTTTCTACAATCTAATTTGCAGAAGCTTTATTTTCTTGTTACAATGAATTTCTATTTCACTCTAAAATTCCTTGAACATTTCAAAGATTTCAGACGTATGTCTCTATTGAACAGATATCCACATATCTACTTCAACTCATGAGTGAAGATAGGGAATCCACTGCACACAACTACACTTATTGGACTACACACATCATCATGTATGATTACCAATGGTTTAGTTGCCCGTTCATGTATGGCCTATCAACGGTGTTTTAGTCACATTACTTCGAGACAAAGATCGCAAGCGTCAAGTGATTCATAATCATATGACTCGAAAGTCCATCACTTATGGAAATTCTTCATGCATGTTATGTCACTCGTGATAAACGGCAGTGCCACATCTATGTGGTATTTCTTGTCAGTCTTGCGACGTTTAGCGTTAGTGTTATGGATGTTTAATATTATTATCAAGATTCATAACATACAACCTATTCATAATGGAAGTATGGCCTTTACGTTATTCATAGCTTTGAACAACTCTCTTGCAACAAACATGATTCAAAATGATGTTTTGCAACAAGGCTAAAGTGTAGTAACAATTTACTCAACTCTAAAATGAATTATGAAGATAATCATAGAGTCAACACACGGTATAGTAAACCTTTTACCGTATTCCCGAGCGTGTCAAAACTCATCATTAGCTAGTCATAAAGGTCATGGTATTTCTTGCATCGAGTTGCAACAATATGTAATCGATGTGATATTCCGGTGATCAACAGTTTAATCACAATATACAGAATCCACAATTAACTGCTTAATCATGATTCCCAAGAATTACATCTCTTGACCAGCAATGAATTCATCTATAACTCCGTATGACTTTCATTTCTGAGCTGGTTATTCCAGTCTTCTTTCGTTTTGCCTTTATACGTATCATAGTTCTATTTCCAATGTCACTCCTACTCACAGAAGACCACACATGATCAAGGGTGGCGCAGGCCATGGACTTTCCGGCGTGTAAGTCTTACTAACACCCTATGGAACTTCCTTTCCCTTAATCCTCATCATCATATGATCATTGTTCTTCTGGATCCCACACTTATCAGTTTTGTTTAGAGAACAATGAACATTTTCACTAATGCTTACAATCATACATTGTACTAGATATCTTATATCCAACATTAATTGTCTTACTACTGAAAACTTATTTTTCAGTTCCATGAATATAACATAACTATCCCAAACTTTTCGAAGTTCGGGTTTCATGGTGGTGAAGACAATGCACTTAGCAGTCGTGGAATTCTAGCATTTTGGATTATGGACATAAGTCACATCATCCATAGCATCAGCGGGAGAGCATCAAAAATTTGCGATAGTAATCATACACGCAGGGTACACGGCTGAGATTAGGGTGCCACGGTGAGGATATCACAGCACAACACTAAACACAAAAGGATGGAATCAAGAGAACGTGATCCTAATGTCAGAGTTTGTAAAACTTACCAGTAAGGATAAGAGAGCAGATTCCCAGAGCATAGGTAAGGAGAAAAGTATCCTAATACCATAGATATCACACGTAGTGACATCGATGTGGGCCCGTAAGCCAAACATTAAGTTAGCAAAATAGTTTTTTCAAAGTCTAGACTCAACTTCGACCAGGTAGTGGTGGGGTGGCTTCCTACAGGCAGTCGGCTCTGATACCAACTTGTGACGCCCCCAAAATCAATCCGTGTACAGTAATCATACACGCAGGGTACACGGCTGAGATTAGGGTGCCACAGTGAGGATATCACAGCACAACACTAAACACAAAAGGATAAACCAATATGTTACAATAAAGGGGGGTCACGCGGACCCGAATACATAAGTTATACAAACCATAATATCTTAGTACAGACATAGTTAGTCAAGTTTTGCCTTAAGAAGGCTAGCACAAATAACATCAGAGATACAGATCGACAAGGCAAGGCATCCTTCCTGGGAGCCTCCAAAACTACTCCTGGTCCTGGTCAGCGGGGGTCTCGACGTAGTAGTATCCGCCTCCGGGGTACTCCTGCTCCTGGACTCCAACGTCGACTGCAGTGGCCGATCAGGCAAAACATAAAGGGGGAAATAAAGCAAAGGTGAGTATCTAGCATACCCGCGAGTCTTACGTCCGCTACTAAGCATTATGCATTGTATCAATGGAAAGGGGAGGCTGTATATATAGTGGACTGCAAGATAGAAATCAGAATAAGGGTAAGAAGCTAGGCCTATCGAAGACTAGCATCTTTTGACGATGTCTTGCAGCACAAGAAGAGAACAACCAACAGTTTATATAAAGCATAAAGTAACAACGAAGCAGAAGTTGCTGCAACATTGTATAATATAAGTTGTAATGATTAATAATAATAATAATGCCTCCGAGTTCCCTTCCTCGACTCACTGCGAGGAAGAAGACCCGGAACCATACAGTTTAATAGTAGTAGTTTGTAGTAGTAAGATCCAGCTTCAGCATAAAGCGTCCTATTACCGTGGACACGGCTATTCGAATAGATTAATCTTCCCTGCAGGGGTGCACTGGCGTGACTCTACGACGCTCGGATCTCCAGGGTGGCGGGAACCTTGTTAGGGAACGCTCCACCAAAGCTATCCGACACAAAGTAGCCCATCCTTCGGCAATCAACAGAGAGGTCATCCGCCGGACTATATCCTATGTACGCCGGGCTTTGGACCCTAACCCGAACGTACTCCTGCACGGTGCGTGACTGGCCGGTGAAGCAAAATCAAAGCAAATACAAATACACCGCTCGAGCAAGAGAAGACAACACCACTTCCCGGCAATCAGCCCGCGGTACTGCTGACGTCTGAAGACCCTCGAACGAGACTACGATGCAGGGGAGCCCACACTCCTTATCCCACGTGTAGGTAGTGCGTACAAGCAAAAAGGCTACTCAAGACATCCGCCGAACCATTTAGCATTTTAATTAACTTGCGTGACAACCGTTATCGTTGCCTCGACTTAACCGACCCGCGGTCAACGACAGCAGTCAGGTCCACCAGTACATCGGTGCCTGCCCTGTCGTCCCACCAAGTCACTGCGGTTACCAACAAGGTGAACCGTCTCCTTACCTTGTCTCGCGTTTGCTCTTGGTAGAGCTCGACTTTCGTGGTTTGGTAACTCTCGCGAGATACGAGCAGGGGCCAAGCACGCCAGTAACGTCGGTCGTACCCTCCCTGTCGCTCCCGACAATATACCGCTCGCGGGCACCGTTGGGTCGCCCGACTTCTTACCTTTAAGGACAACCGCGGTCAAGGACCCTATGGCGGCAAGACAAAGTCGGCCTCGAGTGGAGTACAAGGATTACTCCTGGATAGCTCACACTTGAGGTGACTAGGCATAACCCAGATAGGGGCCTTTGGTGGTGTCTGCTTTGTACCGTACATGTGCAGTTCTATATATTGTATCCGTGTTCACTCCCCTGAGTGATCACGTCCCGCTATCTAGTCCTAGCTAACAATGCGCAGGGCTCACTGTTGAATATATGCATAATTATAACAGGCAGCATAGGATAAAGGAAGGTACATCAAGGGGCGACAAAAGCAGGCTATGCAATTGAATAGGATTGTAATCGTAGCAGCAGCAGTAACAATGCCTAGTGCAAGAAATGTACGTAAAGATAGACGATATCTGGGGAAGAGAATGGCTCTGCTTGCCTGGAAGCTCGACGGTAGCAGTAGGGTCGTCGACGAAGTAGTCGGACTCAGCAGCGGTGTAGTCGACGGCAGCAGCGGGGTCTACCGGAGATTAAGGGGGGAAGAAACAGTAAATACACAGCAAGCATATACGAACAGATGCATGACAAGACGGATGAAATGTTAACGGTGTTCTAACGCAGTGCAATGCACGTTGCTCGGAGCGGGAATTCATCCGGGGATGAACGGCCAGCTCCGGGTGATTATCGGACAAGGTGTCCGGAGGGGGGGAAGGATCAAGCGAGAGGTGTCGTGGGTACCGGACACACATAAGGGGGGTGTATCCGTGATAGTTGATCTATTCTGAGAAACATTCGTGTTCGGAATAAATTCATCCGGGCACTCTAACAGTACCGAACAGTTTATCGAACAGACGGTCCGAAGGGGGACGGTTCGATGTTCGTTGTGTTAGAGGGGTGTGATAGACATACGGACATCGTCTTCGTTATATTTTTCTGATCAATTTTCATGTATAAAGTTTTTGAATCTGAGTTACGGTTTAAAAGATATTGAATTTCCAAGTTTAAATCATTTTTAAAAGAATTTATGAATTTCTTTTAATATTAAATCCAACATTATCCACAGAGGGGGTTGACCAGGTCAAACTGACTAGTGGGTCCCACTGGTCAGCCTCACAGTTAATAAAAATGGTTTTATTAATTCTAAAAATCCAGTGGACCCACATGTTAGTGACTGTTAATATTATCTAAATTATTTTAATCAATATATGACAGGTGGGGCCCGGGTGTCATACTCTGATTTTATTAATTGCATTTTAATTAAACAATTTTATTTATCTAATAGCCAGGGCCCACCTGTCAGTGTAACAAAAGGGGGGGATTAAACTTAATTCTCTTTAAAAGGGGGGGTTAACACTAACTAATAGGGTGGGCCCCATTGTCAGTGGGGTTAGCCTAATGGGGATTAGCCCCACGGTTAGGCCGACCCGTGCCGGCGGCTAGTCGCCGGCAGCTAGTTGCACGGCGGCGCCAGGCCGGAGTCGCGCTCCGGCGACCCTGGGCACGGTGGAGGGTACCGTTCGACTGGGGGTTGCCCCGCGCTCCTACTGCGACAACTATCGCGGACTGGGGCGGGCTGTGCTCGCCGGAACGAAGTCCGCAGCGGCGGCCAGAGCACTGCGCCGACGGGGATGGTGCTCCCGTGCGTCAAAAGTAGCGGGGAGAGGGGGGAAACGAGCGTCGGCTCACCGGGAGCACGTTGAGGATGCCAGTGGGATCAGGGAGTTGTTGAAGCGGCCGGAATCGCGCGGCAAGGCTCGCCGGCCGGCGGCGAATATGATGGAGATGGCGGGTTCTTGAGGTAGTCCGGGCCCGATTACCTGCGGGAGATGGCGAAGACGACGACTGCGCACTCAATGGACACGACGGGGAGGCGGGAGGAGCTCAGTGGCCGCGGTTGTTCACGAGCTTGCGCCCATGGCGACGGGCAGGGCTTCGGTTTCGAGTGGGGAACGGCGCAGAGGAGGAGCGAGGGGGAATGGGGGGATCTGAGGGCGTCTAGGGTTTCCCAGGGGGGTACAGGCGTTCTTATACCCACTGGTGACGGTGGTATTGCCGCCACGGCGATGGCGATGGGCGTGGAGCCGCGGGATGGCCTCCACGCCATGGCTCCGGTTCCTGTAGCGGGAGGTAGGGGAAAGGGGAACGGGGGGGAGGTGGGCTGGGGGTTGGTGGTGGGCTTGGCCCAGCGGGTGGGCTGTGCCCTGGGCGGTAGATAGGTTTTCTATTTTTTTTGTTTTTTTTGTTTCCTTTTTCTTTTCCTGTAAAATTCTGTTAGCATTTATTTAAATGGCTTATGCATTTTTATATAATGCCATTTTGGTTCCATAATTAGCAGAGCATATTCCTAGAGTACCACAAAAAGTTTAGGGTTTTTCTAAACCCTTTTGCTAATTTATTTTATTATTAAATGAGAAATTGGCCTGGAATTGCTACTGTTATTAATTGTTTACAATTTTCAGTAGCCCAATAAATACCAATGATTACATGGGCATGGCCCAATGATTATTTGGGATTTTATAAAAGTTGTTCCAAGATTTTTGGAAAAGATTTATTGTCACCATATTTTTAATATTCATCAAAAGGCATTTTAGGGTTTGTTTGAATTTTATTTCAACTGGCTTGGACTTTAGTTGGCCAATGATGATCAAGGTCCATGGTTCATATTTGCTTGCAACAATATCAAAGGAGAATTTGAATTTGAACTGAACCAGTTGATCAAACAAAAGTTTTGAACAGTAGAGATGAACAGTAACCCTGATTACTGTTCACGGACAGTGAGGGTGTTACAAATCTCCCCCCTTACAAGAATTTTTGTCTCGAGAATTTAAGTGGTAGAGGTGAAAAGATCGGGGTATTCTTCACGAAGACGATCTTCGCGTTCCCAAGTGGCTTCATCTTCAGAATGATTCGACCACTGAACTTTGAGAAACTTAGTCGTCTTGTTGCGGGTTCGGCGTTCAGACTAATCAAGAATGCGGCTCGGATGTTCTTGATAAGTCAAGTCCTGTTGCAGCTCGATCATATCATGTTCCACTTCTCGAATAGGGTCCTTGAAGCAGCGTCGAAGTTGCGACACGTGGAATACATCGTGGACTTGGGAGAGGTTTGCCGGCAATTCCAAACGGTATGCCACCGGTCCACTTCTGGAAAGGATACGGAACGGGCTAATGTAGCGAGGAGCTAATTTGCCTTTGATTCCGAAGCGGTGAGTGCCCCTCATGGGAGTGACACGAAGGTAAGCTTGTTCGCCGGGCTGATAGACCATTTCCTTGTGCTTGCGGTCATAGTTGCTCTTCTGACGAGACTGAGCGGCCTTCAGGTGTTCACGGATAACGCGAACCTGATCTTCGGCATGCTGAATAATGTCCGGACCAACGAGAGTTCGTTCTCCAGTTTCTGACCAATTCAGAGGGGTTCGACACTTACGTCCATAGAGAACTTCAAAGGGAGCCATCTGCAGACTAGACTGATAGCTATTGTTGTACGAGAATTCAGCAAATAGAAGAGATTCCTCCCATTTCTTACCGAATGAGATGACACAAGCTCGAAGCATATCTTCAAGCACTTGATTAACTCGTTCGACTTGTCCTTGCGACTGGGGGTGATAAGCGGTGCTGAAATTCAGGTGAGTGCCCATAGCTTCTTGGAAACTATCCCAAAATCTTGAGGTGAAAATACTGCCTCGGTCGGAACTGATCTCCAACGGAATACCGTGGAGCGACACGATTCTGGAAACATACAAGTCTGCCAACTGACTAGCAGAGATCGTCTCCTTGACTGGCAGAAAGTGGGCAACCTTGGAGAAGCGGTCGATGACGACAAAGATAGCATCGTGGCCTTTCTGCGACCTGAGAAAACCAGTGACGAAGTCCATCTCGATCTTGTCCCACTTCCATTCAGGAATAGAAAGCGGCTGCAGAGTTCCAGCAGGTCTTTGATGTTCTGCTTTCACGCGACGACAAACGTCACACTCGTCAACATATCGAGCGATGTCTTGCTTCATGTTAGACCACCAATACCGTTGACGAAGGTCTTGGTACATCTTGGTACTACCAGGGTGAATCGACAAAGGAGTATCATGAGCTTCTTTCATGACGCGCGGGGTCAAGTTTAGATTGGGCTTACTCCTAGGGACCACTAAACGATTCTTGAAGTACAACGTACCATCATCAGCAACAGTGAAGCATGATGGCTTTCCTCTAGCGATATACTTCTTGATCTTCTCGACATCAGAGTCACATGTTTGTATCCACTTGATTGTACTGTCGAGGTCCAGCTCAACAACAAGGTTATTCACATATCCCTGAGGAACAATCTCAAGGTTTAGCTTGCGTAGCTCTTCATACAGAAGTGGTTGTTGTACTTGAACTTCAAGTTCACTACAGTAGGCTTTGCGGCTGAAGGCATCAGCCACCACATTAGCTTTGCCAGGGGTGTAAGAAATTCCCATGTTGTAGTCAGCTATTGTCTCGAGCCATATCTGCTGGCGGAGATTCAGATCTGGTTGAGTAAACAGGTACTTCAGACTTTGGTGGTCGGTGTAGATCTCGCAACGATTACCGATGAGATAATGTCTCCACAGCTTCAATGCATAAATTACCGCTGCCAATTCAAGATCATGTGTTGGATACTTATCTTCGTGAGCACGCAATTGACGAGAGCCATAAGCAATCACTTTGCGCTCTTGCATTAGGACACAACCTAATCCTTGACGAGATGTGTCGCAATATATCACGAAGTCCTTCTGAGTATCAGGGGGATCTAGCACTGGAGGAGAAGTGAGCTTGTCCTTGAGGGCTTGGAAACTTTCCTGACATTTATCTGTCCACTCAAACTTGACGCCTTTGTGAAGCAGGTTAGTCAAAGGCCTGGCAATCTTGGAGAAGTTCTCGACGAAACGGTGGCAATAGCTGGCAAGGCCGAAGAAACTTCGGACTTGCTTGACAGTCTTGGGAGGAGTCCAGTCAAGAATAGCCTGGATACGTTCTGGGTTGACGGCAATGCCATCCTTGGAAATCACGTGACCAAGGTAGGTCACTTCAGGAAGCCAGAACTCACACTTAGAATACTTAGCGTAGAGTTTGTGTTCTCGAAGCTTCTCCAGTATAAGGCGAAGATGTTCAGCATGCTCCCCTTTATTCTTGGAGTATATTAAGATATCATCCAGATAAACCACGACAAACTTGTCGAGGTATTCCATGAATATATAGTTCATCAATCGGGAGAAAGTGGCTGGAGCATTCGTCAAGCCAAAGGACATGACAGTGTACTCATATGAACCATAGCGAGTAATGAAAGCGGTCTTCGGAATGTCCTCTTCACGGACTCGGATCTGATGGTAACCCAACCTCAAGTCGAGTTTAGAAAACACCGTGGATACAGCAAGTTGATCATACAAATCATTGATCTGAGGGAGGGGGTACTTGTTCTGTATCGTGGCCTGGTTGATAGGTCGGTAATCTTGGACCAAACGGTTCGTGCCATCACTCTTCTTGACAAAGAGCGAAGGTGCTCCCCAAGCAGAGGAACTAGGTCGGATGAAGCCTTTCTCGAGGGCCGTGTCGATCTCCTTCTTCAATTCAAGGAGGTGGTGAGGTGGCATCTTATACGGGCGCTTGGCAATAGGGATGGTGCCAGGATTCAGGTCGATGACAAATTCCACCTCTCGGATCGGGGGTATTCCCGGGAGTTCTTCTGGGAAGACGTTGGGAAAATCACGAACGACTGGAACGTTCTCAATCCCGTCAAGAGGTGAGACATTCAGAGCATTCATCATAAAGATATGCGTTTCAGCATCACGGGTAATTCGGGTGGTGTGGTTAACAATCTCGCCGGAGGGGTGAAAAAGTTAGACAGAACTGGTGCCACAATACAGTGCGGCATCGTGGACTTTCAACCAATCCATGCCCAGAATGAGGTCTATGGTGGAAGACTTCAGGAGGATGGGAGAAGCAAGGAACTCAATTCCTTCAATTTCGACGATGGTTTTGGGCACTATCTTGGAGGTGTGGCAATGGCCTATCGGAGTGCGGACAACCATCGGTGGATCCGTCTTTTCTACCATGAAGTTATGCGACAATGCAAATGCTTCCGACATGAATGAATGCGATGCTCCTGTATCAAATAAAACAGTAGCAGGTACTGAATTAACAAGAAGGGTACCCATCACGGTAGCAGGTTGCTCCTGAGCTTCTTCGACATTAATGTTGTAAGCATGTCCGCGAGTGTGAGAAGAAGACCCAGTGTTATAGTTGGGGGTCCTGTTGTTGCCACGGCCATTTCCACGGCCAGCAGGGTGAACTACCAGTTGATTCTGTCGCTGAGGGCAGTCTCTGGAAAAGTGACCTGGCTGATGGCACTTGAAGCACAAGCCATCTTGAGGATGGAGGGGTGCGGTCTCAGTCTTCGGTTGTCTCGGCGGGGGCGGAGGCAGACGAGGTGCAACATACGACGGCCTTGGTACAGGGGCAGGTGGACGATACACACTGTGTGGAAGCCAAACGCGTTGCTTCTGTGCTGTGCCCGAAGATGAGCCAGCATCACGGGGGCGCTTCGGCGAACCACCGAACTTAAGCTGAGCGGTCTCGAGAGTGATTGTCTGGTTCACCATGGTGGCGAAGTCGGGGAAGACATGCAAAGCCAGTGCAAGCTGGAGATCTGGGTTGAGTCCATCACGGAACTTCTCTTGCCTACTTGCATCATTGGGGAGGTCACTTGCAGCATAGCGGGAGAGGCGAAGGAATTCCCTCTGATATGCCTCGACGGTTTTGTTGCCCTGAACAAGGTTGCGGAACTCGGCCTTCATACGGTTCATAATCGCCTGGGGGACATAACGAGCACGAAAGGTAGTCTTGAAGTCATTCCAGGTGAAGACAGTCCCTTCAGCTAGCAAGCCCTTGTAAGTGTCCCACCACTGAGCAGCGGGGCCACGCAGGAAATAGGAAGCGAAGTTGACGTAATCAGCAACGCTCACATTAGCGAACTCCAACTGACGGTTGATGTCACGGAGCCAATCATCGACATCTAACGGCTGTTCAGGTTGGTGGAAGAGAGGGGGGTTGAGACGCATGAAGTCCCGCAGAGTAACCACAGGCGGTTGGTTCTGATGCTGGTTCTGGTTCTGATTCTGGTTCTGGAGCTGATCTATGACTCCTTGCATAAACACTTGGTTCATCTGAAACTGCTGCATCATCGCGGCCATGTAGTCCGGCGGCGGAGGTGGATCGTTGGCACCACGACCACGACCAGCACGACCAGCCATCCTGCTAGAATTTAACAGGGGTATTTCAGCGATGAACATTTATCGAGATACCGGAAACGAGTAAGAGGTAAAGCGACAACAAAGAGGAGGCGCGGATATATAGGAGTAGTCATATAAGACATACACATCCACACATAGAATCAATCGAAAATCGGGCAGCGTAACGTCGTAGAAATTAAGGAAAAGGGACACACTAGGCGGCGCGCAGACCGCGGTAAGGATTACACGACGCGACATAGATTCCACTATGTCAATCGTGCCGCAAGAAAACTGTTGGCCACAGGAGTTAATGCCAGAGGACGCACGACCTGCCCAGAATGAGAATGGGATCCGCAGTCCGGGACCTGGGGTAGAACTCCTGCAACACGACTCAATCAATGGGGAAGCACCAAAACGCCGGATGGAATCAAGAGAACGTGATCCTAATGTCAGAGTTTGTAAAACTTACCAGTAAGGATAAGAGAGCAGATTCCCAGAGCATAGGTAAGGAGAAAAGGATCCTAATACCATAGATATCACACGTAGTGACATCGATGTGGGCCCGTAAGCCAAACATTAAGTTAGCAAAATAGTTTTTCAAAGTCTAGACTCAACTTCGACCAGGTAGTGGTGGGGTGGCTTCCTACAGGCAGTCGGCTCTGATACCAACTTGTGACGCCCCCAAAATCAATCCGTGTACAGTAATCATACACGCAGGGTACACGTCTGAGATTAGGGTGCCACAGTGAGGATATCACAGCACAACACTAAACACAAAAGGATAAACCAATATGTTACAATAAAGGGGGGGGGGCACGCGGACCCGAATACATAAGTTATACAAACCATAATATCTTAGTACAGACATAGTTAGTCAAGTTTTGCCTTAAGAAGGCTAGCACAAATAACATCAGAGATACAGATCGAAAAGGCAAGGCCTCCTGCCTGGGAGCCTCCAAAACTACTCCTGGTCCTGGTCAGCGGGGGTCTCGACGTAGTAGTATCCGCCTCCGGGGTACTCCTGCTCCTGGACTCCAACGTCGACTGCAGTGGCCGATCAGGCAAAACATAAAGGGGGAAATAAAGCAAAGGTGAGTATCTAGCATACCCGCGAGTCTTACGTCCGCTACTAAGCATTATGCATTGTATCAATGGAAAGGGGAGGCTGTATATATAGTGGACTGCAAGATAGAAATCAGAATAAGGGTAAGAAGCTAGGCCTATCGAAGACTAGCATCTTTTGACGATGTCTTGCAGCACAAGAAGAGAACAACCAACAGTTTATATAAAGCATAAAGTAACAACGAAGCAGAAGTTGCTGCAACATTGTATAATATAAGTTGTAATGATTAATAATAATAATAATGCCTCAGAGTTCCCTTCCTCGACTCACTGCGAGGAAGAAGACCCGGAACCATACAGTTTAATAGTAGTAGTTTGTAGTAGTAAGATCCAGCTTCAGCATAAAGCGTCCTATTACCGTGGACACGGCTATTCGAATAGATTAATCTTCCCTGCAGGGGTGCACTGGCGTGACTCTACGACGCTCGGATCTCCAGGGTGGCGGGAACCTTGTTAGGGAACGCTCCACCAAAGCTATCCGACACAAAGTAGCCCATCCTTCGGCAATCAACAGAGAGGTCATCCGCCGGACTATATCCTATGTACGCCGGGCTTTGGACCCTAACCCGAACGTACTCCTGCACGGTGCGTGACTGGCCGGTGAAGCAAAATCAAAGCAAATACAAATACACCGCTCGAGCAAGAGAAGACAACACCACTTCCCGGCAATCAGCCCGCGGTACTGCTGACGTCTGAAGACCCTCGAATGAGACTACGATGCAGGGGAGCCCACACTCCTTATCCCACGTGTAGGTAGTGCGTACAAGCCAAAAGGCTACTCAAGACATCCGCCGAACCATTTAGCATTTTAATTAACCTGCGTGACAACCGTTATCGTTGCCTCGACTTAACCGACCCGCGGTCAACGACAGCAGTCAGGTCCACCAGTACATCGGTGCCTGCCCTGTCGTCCCACCAAGTCACTGCGGTTACCAACAAGGTGAACCGTCTCCTTACCTTGTCTCGCGTTTGCTCTTGGTAGAGCTCGACTTTCGTGGTTTGGTAACTCTCGCGAGATACGAGCAGGGGCCAAGCACGCCAGTAACGTCGGTCGTACCCTCCCTGTCGCTCCCAACAATATACCGCTCGCGGGCACCGTCGGGTCGCCCGACTTCTTACCTTTAAGGACAACCGCGGTCCAGGACCCTATGGCGGCAAGACAAAGTCGGCCTCGAGTGGAGTACAAGGATTACTCCTGGATAGCTCACACTTGAGGTGACTAGGTATAACCCAGATAGGGGCCTTTGGCGGTGTCTGCTTTGTACCGTACCTGTGCAGTTGTATATATTGTATCCGTGTTCAGTCCCCTGAGTGATCACGTCCCGCTATCTAGTCCTAGCTAACAATGCACAGGGCTCACTGCTGAATATATGCATAATTATAACAGGCATCATAGGATAAAGGAAGGTACATCAAGAGGCGACAAAAGCAGGCTATGCAATTGAATAGGATTGTAATCGTAGCAGCAGCAGTAACAATGCCTAGTGCAAGAAATGTACGGAAAGATAGGCGATATCTGGGGAAGAGAATGGCTCTGCTTGCCTGGAAGCTCGACGGTAGCAGTAGGGTCGTCGACGAAGTAGTCGTACTCAGCAGCGGTGTAGTCGACGGCAGCAGTGGGGTCTGCCGGAGATTAAGGGGGGAAGAAAATGTAAATACACAGCAAGCATATACGAACAGATGCATGACAAGACGGATGAAATGTTAACGTTGTTCTAACGCAGTGCAATGCACGTTGCTCGGAGCGGGAATTCATCCGGGGATGAACGGCCAGCTCCGGGTGATTATCGGACAAGGTGTCCGGAGGGGGGGAAGGATCAAGCCGGAGGTGTCGTGGGTACCGGAAAAATATAAGGGGGGGTGTGTCCGTGCTAGTTGATCTATTCTAAGAAACATTCGTGTTCGGAATAAATTCATCCGGGCACTCTAACAGTACCGGATAGTTTATCGGACAGACGGTCCGAATGGGGACGGTTTGATGTTCGTTGTGTTAGAGGGGTGTGATAGACATACGAACAGCGTATTCGTTATATTTTTCTGATCAATTTTCATGTATAAAGTTTTTGAATCTGAGTTACGGTTTAAAAGATATTGAATTTCCAAGTTTAAATCATTTTTAAAAGAATTTCTGAATTTCTTTTAATATTAAATCCAACATTATCCACAGAGGGGGTTGACCAGGTCAAACTGACCAGTGGGTCCCACTGGTCAGCCTCACAGTTAATAAAAATGGTTTTATTAATTCTAAAATTCCAGTGGACCCACATGTCAGTGACTGTTAATATTATCTAAATTATTTTAATCAATATATGACAGGTGGGGCCCGGGTGTCATACTCTATTTTATTAATTGCATTTTAATTAAACAATTTTATTTATCTAATAGCCAGGGCCCACCTGTCAGTGTAACAAAATGGGGGATTAAAGTTAATTCTTTTTAAAAGGGGGGGGGTTAACACTAACTAATAGGGCGGGCCCCATTGTCAGTGGGGTTAGCCTAATGGGGATTAGCCCCACGGTTAGGCCGACCCGTGCCGGCGGCTCGTCGCCGGTAGCTAGTTGCACGGCGGCGCCAGGCCGGAGTCGCGCTCCGGCGACCCTGGGCACGGTGGAGGGTACCGTTCGACTGGGGGTTGCCCCGCGCTCCTACTGCGACAACTATCGCGGCCTGGGGCGGGCTGTTCTCGCCGGAACGAAGTCCGCAGCGGCGGCCGGAGCACTGGGCCGACGGGGATGGTGCTCCCGTGCGTCAAAAGGAGCGGGGAGAGGGGGGAAACGAGCGTCGGCTCACCGGGAGCACGTTGAGGATGGCAGTGGGCTCGGGGAGATGTTGAAGCGGCCGGAATCGCGCGGCAAGGCTCGCCGGCCGGCGGCGAATACGATGGAGATGGCGGGTTCTTGAGGGCGTCCGGGCCCGATTACCTGCGGGAGATGGCGAAGAAGACGACTGCGCACTCGATGGACACGACGGGGAGGCGGGAGGAGCTCACTGGCCGCGGTTGTTCACGAGCTTGCGCCCATGGCGACGGGCGGGGCTTCGGTTTCGAGTGGGTAACGGCGCAGAGGAGGAGCGAGGGGGAATGGGGGGATCTGAGGGCGTCTAGGGTTTCCCAGGGGGGTGCAGGCGTTCTTATCCCCACTGGTGACGGTGGGATTGCCGCCACGACGATGGCGATGGGCGTGGAGCCACGGGATGGCCTCCACGCCATGGCTCCGGTTCCTGTAGCGGGAGGTAGGGGAAAGGGGAACGGGGGGGAGGTGGGCTGGGGGTTGGAGGTGGGCTTGGCCCAGCGGGTGGGCTGTGCCCTGGGCGGTAGATAGGTTTTCTATTTTTTTTTGTTTTTTTTGTTTCCTTTTTCTTTTCCTGTAAAATTCTGTTAGCATTTATTTAAATGGCTTAGGCATTTTTATATAATGCCATTTTGGTTCCATAATTAGCAGAGCATATTCCTAGAGTACCACAAAAAGTTTAGGGTTTTTCTAAACCCTTTTGCTAATTTATTTTATTATTAAATGAGCAATTGTCCTGGAATTGCTACTGTTATTAATTGTTTACAATTTTCAGTAGCCCAATAAATACCAATGATTACATGGGCATGGCCCAATGATTATTTGGGATTTTATAAAAGTTGTTCCAAGATTTTTGGAATAGATTTATTGTCACCATATTTTTAATATTCATCAAAAGGCATTTTAGGGTTTGTTTGAATTTTATTTCAACTGGCTTGGACTTTAGTTGGCCAATGATGATCAAGGTCCATGGTTCATATTTGCTTGCAACAATATCAAAGGAGAATTTGAATTTGAACTGAAGCAGTTGATCAAACAAAAGTTTTGAACAGTAGAGATGAACAGTAACCCTGATTACTGTTCACGGACAGTGAAGGTGTTACACTAACCCAGGGTCCCTGACCATGGGATTTGCCGGGGTTGATCCCCGTCAACCGCAAATCGAGATTGGAGCACCCCAAATGCCCGCTCGAGATCCTTCCTGCAAGCCTCCTGGCACTTGGCAAAGTGGGTGTACTTCCCTCCTGGCACAGGGTTTGAGATAGTCTTCACAAATACCGGCCATCTTGGATAGATGCCATCTGCTAGATAGTATTCCTTGTTGTACTGGTGTCCATTGACCTCGAAGTTCACCGGAGGAGCATGACCTTTGATAAGCCTGGCAAAGACATTTGAGCACTGCAGGACGTTGATGTCATTGTGTGTTCCTGGCATGCCAAAGAAGGAGTGCCAAATCCAGAGATCATGTGTAGCAACTGCCTCAAGTACCACACTGCAGTGACCTTTTGCACCCTTGTACATCCCCTGCCAAGAAAATGGATAGTTCTTCCATTCCCAATGCATGCAATCGATGCTTCCAAGCATCCCAGGAAATCCTCTTGCTTCATTGTCTGCTAGGATTCGAGCAGTGTCTTCTGCATCGGGTGCTCGCAAGTACTGTCCTCCAAAGCAGCCCACCACTTCTCTGCAAAACTTGTACATACACTCAAGGGCGGTGGACTCGGCCATGCGTGCATAGTCGTCCTGTTCATCACCAGGAGCTCTGTATGCAAGCATCCTCATGGTCGTTGTGCACTTCTGAAGTGAGGAGAATCAACCTGTGCCGGTGCAATCTTTCTTGCAAACGAAGTAGTTGTCGTACTCTCGGAGTGAATTGATAATGCGAAGAAAGAGCTTTCGGCCCATGTGGTACCGGCGCCGTAATATCTTCTCGCCGTGCAGGGAAACATCGGCAAAGTAGTCGGAGTAGAGCAAGCAGTAGCCCTCCGAACGACGCCTCTCCTTTGCCTTCCGACGGCCCATCTTGGAGCCGCCCCACTGCGGCGCCGTGTTGGCGCCGAACAGGCCGGCCAAGGCGGCGAGCATCATGAGGTGCTCGTCGTCCTGGTCGCCGGCGGCGGCCTCTTCCTCCTCCATCAGCGCGGCGAAGAGCGCCTCGTCGTCGGAGTGCATCTCGTCGCGGCAATTCGCCGAACACCTGGGGTGTGGGGTGGTTGCAGCCAGCCGCCGATGGTCTCGGCCGGTCGCGACACGGCGGCCAAATTGCCGCTGTACTAGGCAAGCTTGGAAGGGGGCGGCGGGGTGGAGCAGCAGCGTGTTTGTAGGCGGTGCAACGACTACCTTGCTGCGGTGCAACGTCTACCTTGCAGCGGCGCGGCACCGGCGGTGACAAGGGTGGTGGGGGAGAGGCGGTCGATTTTTGGGCAGTTTGCTCTGCCAGTGGGCCAGCCGGCTCTTTTCGCTTCGTCCGGCGCACCCAAGCGACTCCCGGCGCGCCGGGTCGGCTTGGGATCGCCGGACTCAAAATCGACTCGGTCTGGCGCTATTTGGGCCCTTGGGGCGCAACTGGGTGTATTTCGTCCGTCCGGCACAAATAGCGCCGGCTTGGGGGCCTCTTGGGGGCGCTGCTGGAGATGCTCTGACCCGCTACCTTCTTTTGGTAAACTATCCTTCATTGATCATGTCGTCGACTCAGGCCGCTCCAATTCATGAGCCCAGACATTATAGAGAGGTCTTCACGCTCCTCTATACCTCTATCATCGTTGCGTTTCGATGGTGTCTCTATCTTGCTATCCTTGAAATATATTTATATGAAATCATTTGAATACAAGTCTTACTTAATGAGCTTGGCTCTCAAGGAATAAATATCATATATATAGTGGGAGTAATCCATCGTCAACAAATTAAAGGCTTATTTCAAACTCCTTCAAAATCAGTTTCATTCCACCAAATTCACTTTGAAACATTTTCATCTAGAAGTTGCAGCTTCATCAAAGATCAATAATTTCTGAAGAACCCCTGAAACGACTTCATGAAAAAGAAAGAGTTGTGCCCTATATTATAAACTTTTGTGAAGCAATATATCATGAAGCTACTCCATTTAACTTGCATTTTTTAGAGCGAAGTAGTAGCAAACAAACCTTATAAATTTATACCAAGATGAAACGCATTGAAATTGCTTTCATGTTTTTACAGAACACATTGCTCATAAATCTCTTGAAATTTAGTTCAGTCTTCTATGGGCAACTTTCATGCGGACCACCTAATGATCGACATCAAATATCCATGAACAAGTCAAGTTGTGTCCGCGATCTCCAGACAGGGCGCTAGTCATTCCACTGTAGACATCAAATGTCATAACTTTTTCTATATGTGGAGTACTGTGAATAATCACAAATAAATAGCAAAATTCATTGATAATTGAAAGAAAAATATTTTGATGCAATAATAATTCAAAAATAAATCTAGATACATCAATTTTAAGACAAGTAATATGGATCGGAGGGGAGTATTATAATCTAATCATAAAGTTTTTAAATAAAGTAGTTCAAATCTAAAGTCGACTTACTCAACCACACGTGATAATTGTTTCCTTGAAATATCCATAGAAGCTCAACCGAATCTTTCTGAATCTCCTCATGAGTTCCTCAATGATGAATATGTTGATGCATTTAGAGAAAATCTTGAAAAGTTTTCGAATTCTACTCCGGAAGATGGATATGATCATCCATCTCTTGAAATTGTAAACCTTGCCATACTCCCTCGCATTCATTCTTCAAAATCATGTTGTACATGATTACACAAGTTGTCATTATTTCTCACGACGTTTCTAGATCTCGTAGTTTAACAGGTCCACATACAACTGCAAAACGGGCTTAGAGCACTTGAAATGTCTCTCCGCATCTTTTTAGCACCTTCTTATCGTGCAACAAAGTGAGATTTATGTTACCTATTGTATTGGAAGTGGTCTTGACAAAGATCTCCCAGAGAGATAGATAGCATCATAAAGACCATTAATGGTATAGTTACATGCAGGAGCTTCGACCGCATACAACCTGGCAAAAAATGGAGACTGCTACAACACGTTTATATCATTGTGAGACTTAGGCATGCCAAATAAAGAGTATTAATTCATAGGTCTTGTGATGTGATTGCTTCAATAATAATGGTGGAACTTTTGCAATGACCCTGGTGTTGCCCTTGTTGAGCACATGAATATGTCTTCCATTTTAGTGCATGCAATCCAAGGATCCAAGCATACCTAGAAACCCTTTTGATTCTCCAAGTGCCATTAGCTTTGTTGTGTCCCTAACATTTGATTCTCTCAAGTACTTCAGTCCAAATACTTTGACCATTGTAGTAGAAAATCTAACATGGGCTTCGAGGCATGTGCTTTCATATATCTTAAGGTACACATCCGACAAATGTGTGCCCGTGTCGTATGCAAACATCCTCATATCATTCGTGCACTTTTGGGAATCAAAGAACCACACATATCCAATGATATCCTTCTTCAACTTGAATTAATCATCGTAGGCCCTGAAATCTCGATAGGTGCATTCAAACACATGACTTTACACTCGAAATCGATAATGGAAATAGGGGACTGCATCATGGCAAAGTAGTCGACATACATCATCATATGACCTCGTCCCCTCTGTCGATTCAACACTCTGTGGCTTTTAATTGAACCCTTGAAGTCGAGAACAAGTTAAGTAGTGACAATTTTTTCACACTTTTATGATATATTTTAGTTCTAAAATAACTCACATCATATCCTTCTAGCACTTATTCATATACATGATGCATAGTTTCCTATCTTTACTTGTTTTATTAAGTTCTTTGCACAACCTTTAATTTTATTTGTTTCTATTAGTTTTCCTTTATTTTGTGGTTTTTGTAGGTGTGTTGACATGTTCATATACTTGGCACATCAAAAGGAATCGAGTTGAGATCAAACAGAGAAGTTTCAGACATCAGATTCAGGTCCTATGTAGTGTTTGATCTTTGGACATTTACGAAAGTGTCCAAGTTGATGATCCAACACCATAGGATAATCGACGTCGCCCATACAAATCCAATGATCCCAAGGACGTAAAAATTGAAGTTTATATAAATAAATGATGACCAAAATATTGACCTTCCCGAGGGCAGGGACTTTGAAGACGACACATAGTACGGAGGAGTGCACTCGTACCTTCGTACGTACCCCCTAATTTTACTCCCATTTCATTTCGATTTGTTCCTGCGTGGTCCTTAAGGCATGATCTGAAAGAAGATTTGGCTCTCCTAGAGCCCTTGGATGAAGATCTCGATTTGTTTCTACGTGGTCCTTAGCATGATCGAAAAGAATATTCGGCTTCTCCTGAAGCCCTTGGATGAAGAAACAAGAGTCTACGTCAACAAAGAAGAACCAAAAAGGCCTCCTATATATACACCTCCAATCCTAGATACCATGCCAACCATTTTCACCATCCACAAGTTCCATTTATAGCCGCCAAAACCTTCATTGTTGCAACTGCACCATAGAGGAAGGGCCAAGATAATAAAAAGGGGAAGGCTCCATCATATTCTACAACGACCCAAGGGTTATGCCATCTCCATCGCATGTCCGCGCCATCTCCCTTTCCTCCACCAACATCATGTTGGTTTGTAACTTGTCTTTATCCTCTATGTTATTCATCTTTATGTTTTAGTAATTTATATGGTTCTTGGGGAATAAATGATGAATTCTAATTACATTTTGAGGTGAACGCTTATGTGAGATATAAAATTCCATTTTGTATGTTTGAGCTAATAGCCTTCATGAATGTTGTGTGAAGGTGCCTCAACCAACATTATCACCAAGTTTGGCCATGGATCATATTACTATTAATTGTAAGGTCAGGATGTTAAGATAGTTTGAGGTGACACTAAAATCCGTTATTACTCGCCTTTTTCAACTGACAAGAAAATAACGGAGAACCCTTAGGGCCAGTTCTTTTAGCATCTTGATTCTCCAAAAACTGATTCTGGGAAACCGCCCACATAATCATCTGCCCAGAAAATCAACCATCCAGTTCATTTATGTGATTCTAGTTTGTGTTGTATGAGTTCTGTGTTGAAATGTTTGTAGCGTCTTGGACCGAGTGGCATTTTGAATGTTATGCCCAAGGGGGAGGCCCCCTCTTTCTTTTTGGACGGTCAAGAAAGAGGGTGCCACCCCCTTGGGCTTCTTTGGTCCAAGTGGCGTGCCCCACTTGGGCCTTCCAAGTGGGAAAGGACCCATTGATATTTGCACCCTTTATTAATTCCGAAAATTCTGTGAATTCACAAGGGATCATCCCGGAACTTTTCTGAACGTCCGGTTTTACCCGGGTTCTCAAACGCCTTCCTGGAAATTTTCTCGGGTCTCTGAAACAATTTTGGTTTTCTCCCCGACCATATCTTAACCACTTCAGAAATTTTCCGGTGCAATATAACATGCTCCTATCACTCTAATGCTCAACAGTCAACTACCCTTAAGTGTGTGCCCCCATAGGTTCGTTTGGATGGAGACATGAACTAGAAACTTCCTTTCTCGGGACAATAACCAATGACAGAGCCTAGAAACCCATAATGGTTCCTACACATACAAAAATTAATATTCACATGAATCTGTAGTCAACATGCTAATCTCTTTCCTTCACGATACTTTACAAAATCTGAGGTGATATTATATTTGTATCTGTGTCTTTTACCCATTTTGTTCTCTATGCTCGTTTCTGTATTGTGCTATCTCTGTGATAAATTCACAAGTTGTCTGGCCAGATGATGATGGATACTGTAATACCGAGACGGCCCAAAGAATATCTCTCCATCGTCGGAGGAGAAAATTCACATCTTGAACTATCAAGTCCCTAGACATATGCCATCATTTACGGATAGCTCAAAATAAAGGATTTCAACAAGAATAAAAGATACAGTTCAATAATAAAGGACTAAATATTTTTAAGGTAGCCTAACATCAACAACCCATGGAGCAACAATGGAGCAAAAAGTACTAGTATAAAATTAGGTGTCATCGGGATTTCTATTAATAAGTAATAACCTCTTCCTGACGTCCATAGAAGTACTCCAAGTATCTAGGTAGTTAATAAAGTGATGTCAATCATAATCTAGAAGTTACTATAGATAACTTGCAAGTTGCAAGTTTATATCACAGCCAAATCAAACACACTAACATCTAACAAATATCCTGATTGAACACACACAACACAGATATGCAAACAGAAATGACTTGTTAGATGCCTCACTTACCAGCGGGGCATCTGGTTGCAACATTGTACCACCGCGAACGAGGGAATTTCAGCAGGGATCGGGAAAGGGTGGTCGAGTTGAAGGAAGCAACTATTCCTGCCACATAGGAGCGCATGGTTGGGTGGAGAATGAAGAAGTGGCTAGTGCGCTGGATCAGGTTGGAGATTGCATATTTTGTCTATTGAGGCTAGGTCAGACTCCGGTCTTTGGTTTGATGGGCTCACAAAAAAATAGCGTGCTACAAACTATCCCGTTTTAACGCGGTATAACATGCTATTTTTTAAATAGCGCCATAGCGAGGAAATCATGCCTAAGATCAAAGTTATGAACCTGGAAACATAATACTACATTTATTATTGTCTGTCGGGTATATTTCCAACAAAATTCTACTTTGGGTAGAACGTATTATGTACCTGGATTTGTGTAACCCCCGATCAAACCCATCGGTTCTTGGCCGTTGCATTTGGAATCTAAACTGATCAACATATCAACACCACTCTTTCTTGTGCACTTTTATCATCACTCGTATGCATTTGGGATCAATTCAACTTTCCAGTTGACCGTCCATCTTCAAACTACTTCAAAAGTCAGTCACGCTTAAGATCGAAGTTCTAAGAGGTGGGCTTCCGGATGAGAATGTGAACCGTATTGATATGAATAGTCTATCATTTTTATTAAGTTCGGGATGTCACATACACCCAATCGACGTCCATGTCAGTCCAACAGGAACATTCTCCCTTGACACACGTTCGTGCGCGCCAATGACAGCATCCACATGTACCCCATATAAGAATCACTGACCCACACATGTTCATGTAACCGCGAGGGTCGGCTATGATATGTTTTATGTACTTACTACAAATATATTTTTGTAATATATGATGTACACATTTTAAATGTAAACTAAACATGTTTTAATATATGGCCAATATTTTGAATACTTACAAAATAATTTTAAATATTTTCTTTTTAAATATGTTAAAGTTTTTTAGTACTTTTTGATAAATTTTAAATATATGTTGAATATTTTGTTGATATACAATAAAGATTTTTTGTAATACACAAGGAACCTTTTTTATCATACCATGAACTTTTTACATACTATTTTTTTGTAATTTTTTTTCATAAATGATTAATTTTTATTTTATATATTTTTATAGTTTTTAAGTCATTAAAAATGTTTAAACGTCATTTTTTGAAAGAAAAACCTAGCAAGCAAAAAGCGCAACCGAAAGAAGATTAGTGACCGTTGAGCCGGCCCATTGGCCCTCGCTTCAGCCGAGGGCCGCGTCACTAGTGACCGACCACTTGCCAGGAGGTCCCCCGTCCTGCTCTCAAAAAAAAAGGAGGTTTCCCGTCTCCCCTCCTCCGCTGCTCGCCCTCGCCTCCGCTAAGCTGTCGCGCCGTCACCGCCTATGCTGTGCGTCCGCCTCACCCCTGCCTCGTCCGCCCCGGGCTGCTCTCCTGAGCCACCGCCGACCCGCGTGGGAAGTCTGCTGGTCCGCCCCCAGGGACCCGCGCAGCACCCCTGGCTTGACGAGCTCCGGTCAGGATCTCCGTAGGCAGGTCCGTAGGGGCGGCTGTTCGGAGTTGCCGCCTGTAACGGCACTTCTAATCCTCTAATGCCAACTATGTCACTGCTGATGCGGAGATAAGTCTTGATTCTTGCCACTTCCTTACTTTTACCTTTTACCTTGACTGCAGTACGATCAATTCTAAACAGAAGATATCTAAAACATCTGAAATGACGGGTAGAGCATCTTCATATTACACATGATATGTCCACATCTTACAGGGCAATGTTCACATATTTATACAGGCATTGGGTACAGCACAACATTACACCCATTTACATATTGACGTTTTTTTTTTGCGATAATTTACATACATATTGACGTTGGTAACGTACATTTCAAAATCAAAATTAGTAGCACAAGATTTCCTTTTAAATGATTACAATTGTACACTACATAGATACAAGAAATTTCATTTTAATTCTTGAATTCCTCTTCACGTCCAAAAGAATAATGTAGCACAATTACAACAACAAAAAATGGTCAGGGAAGATGTACATGGTGTATAGAGATAGGAGCCAAAACTCATCCTAGGTATTATGATGACACTGAACGAAGTTCTACTAGTGAAGCGTACACTCCATCTCTTATATTCATCAGCGCCTCATGTCTTCCTTTCTCAACTATTACACCATCCTTGAGAACCGCAATGATATCAGCACCTTTGATCGTCGAGAGGCGATGAGCCACAACAACCGTGGTCCTGCCGACCATCACATGGTCTAATGCATCCTGTACAATCCGCTCAGACTCAGCATCCAAGGCGCTAGTTGCTTCATCAAGTAATAGTATCTTAGGGTCCTTCAGTATGGCCCTTGCAATTGCCACCCGCTGCTTCTGGCCACCAGACAGCTGTATCCCCCTCTCCCCAACTGTGGTGTCATATCCTTGGGGGAGGCTTGATATGAACTCATGCGCATTGGATGCCTTTGCAGCTGCAATGAGCTCTTCCTCAGTGACTTCCCCGTCCTTACCATAGGCTATGTTGGCACGGATTGTATCGTTGAAGAGTACAGGCTCTTGGCTCACAAGTCCCGTTTGATCCCTTAACCAATTAATGTTTAAGCTCTTGATTTCCACTCCATCCAATGAGATGATGCCTGAATGTGGATTGTAGAATCGCTCCAACAGTCCAATTACTGTTGACTTGCCGCTACCACTCTCTCCAACAAGAGCAACAGTCTATATAAAACCACAAGGAAATTAGGCTGATATGTACATCACTGTAGAAGATATAACAATGTGATTTGGATAGGAAAAAGTAGGCTAACCTTGCCAGAGGGAATGTGCAGGGTAAAGTCAGTGAAGATCTGAATGTCTGGGCGAGTAGGGTACTTGAAGCTGACGTGCTGGAAATCAATGTTGCCCTTGACCTCGTCTAATGTCAAACCGTCATTGCAGCTTGAGTCGATTTCAGATTTTCGGTCCAGTAAAGCAAATATAGAAATAGCTGAATCTTTTGCTTTTGTTGAATCGGTGGCCATTGCACTTGTTTGAGATACTCCAATAGTTGCTAAAACCAGTGCAAAGAAAACCTGCAAAGTATGAGTTACTATATGAAATCACCTCGTGAAAGTAGTGACTGGTTAAGGATGGACGGATTAAGACTGAAAAAACATAATGTAAAGAAGAGAAATTCTGAAGAAGAATCATTTCTTCTGGAATGATACATATTTACGTACCTTGAAAACGTCACCAAAATTTGATTGGCCACGGCGCACAAATTGTGCCCCAACATAGAAACAAAGGCCGTACGTAAGGTACAACATCAAGAATGAGAAACCAAATCCAATGCCTCCAACTATTCCTGTTCTGACTCCTTGATTCATTGAGGCTTCACATTTATGATCATATATTCTTGTAATTCTTTTCTCAGAACAAAAAGAAGCAACTGTCCTAATACTACTAACTGCATCAGTGGCCACTTGACTTGCGTCTTCATACATAATCTGGAGAACCAGCAATTCATTATTTCATCATCGTAGCATAACAAATTCTCAGAATGTGAAAAATAATTATCTAGAATACATGCAGATTCTTATTACTAGATGAAATAAAAAAAATACTTCACTCTATAACCTTGATTGAATCATTTTTATCTTATCTAACTATTACATAAATGTGAGTTTGTGATGGTTCATCCATATTTCCCACCTCGCTTTCTCAGCTTTCTAAAAATCTATGACAAGAAAACAAAAACAAGCTAACTAACTGAAGACTTTGACCTTAATGAACTAAGGTGACCACCTCCTAAAAAATCTCACACAAATGGAGCATGGTCAAACAGAAAGTAAGACTAGGTGTGGATGTGGAGCTGAGGGCACACAGTATGATTTTACGCCGAGCAAGAAAGTGGAGGCATGACCCCATCCAAGGCAAAAGTTTGATGAGCATGATGGCAAAGGGGTGGCGTGAGGCAGGCTGAGCTGATGAATGGTTTAATGCAAACAGTTACATGTAGTTTGTTTACAGTTCTAGCTTCACAGTTAGAAACTGGCATGCTCTACTTATTAGCTCACTCCCATTGCATTGGCTCTTAACGTGTCATTCTAGGTGGTGAAAGTTTTTCGGAGACAAGCACCTTAATGCATTGTCTCTTAGGTGTTGTACCTAATGATGTTGTACTCCCTCCATTTCCTTTTAATTCACATATTAGATTTGTCTTAAGGCAATCCTTTTGAAGATTGACTAAGTTTGTAGAAAAATTACCAACATTCACAATACCAAATTAATATCATTAGATCTACAATGGAGTGTATTTTCATATTATATTTATTTGGTATTGTAGATGTTGATATTTTTTAATATAAATTAAACTTTACAATGTTTGACTTAAGACAAAGCGAATAGGCGAAGTACAAAAAATAGAAGGAGTATTATTTCGTTCAGGGATCATATTTGCATGTCAAAATTGTGGCCTAGTTATGGAAAGAATGGAAGGAGAGAAAAATAGGCAGAGACGCCACACTGGATCAGAGAATTATTTTCACTGCATAGAGAAACGTGCTAAGAGCCTCTCTACTAACATACAGCTCCTCCCTCTCTTCTTTAATTGTTGTGCCACCTCAATATTTGCTTATGAACCCGTGCTAAGAGCCAACATTTGGAATGCCCTTGCACCCCAGTTTCCAAAATGTGTCATTTTGGACAGAAGCAGAATTTTGCTCCACCTTTTAAATATGTTACAGTAAATTAATGGGTCTAACAGAAGACCCAATAATTAAATATATTACAATAAAGTTTATGTTCTAAGCAACAACTTATAAGGAACTGCAGGGATTATCATTTAGTTTTAGTAATTATTTGCAAAATAGCATATCACTAGAAAAACAGCTTAACAGTTTTGTTTGATGGATTACCTTGGCATCTTGACTGTAGCCCTTCAAAAACTTCACTTGGGCATAACCTTGAAGACCCACCAGTGGAATCACACAGAGGATGATCAAAGAGAGCTTCCAGTCAGCTATCATAGCAATGACAAACCCTGTGACAAGTGTAGATACAATCTGAACTGTTAAGGCTAAGTTATCTCCCACTAAACGCCGTACATTCAAAGCATCAACTGACAGTCTTGCACCGAGTGCTCCGCTGTAAGACATAATTTGGCAGTTAGTACCTAAAAGTAAAGCTCACAGAATCTAGAGGAAGAAGAAACCAAGCGAAAAACAGTAACAAACCTGGAATTTTTAGGATCATCAAACCAAGCGACTTCTTGGTGCACAATGCTTCGAAATGACATAGCACGTATACGCTCTATAAGCTTCCCTCCGGCGATTCCAAACAAGAAGAGCTCTGCCGGTATTGAGATTATTGAAATGATACCCAGAACAACACACATCAAACCCCAAAAGCTAGAATCCTTTCTCAGTTTATCTGGTGGCTCATAGAAAGTTTTAATGGCACTGGAAATCATCACGCCGAACATTGGGAAAAGCACTCCATGAACTGCTGCAGCTAGGGATCCTAACAGAATAATAAGTACCTCTGGTTTATTAAGAAGTGCTAGTCGTCCCATAGGAGCTTTCTTTGGAACCTCACCATCACCATCACCATCCTGCTCTTTATGATTCTCCCCATGTGTATCATTTCCTTCAGGCAATTCAACTGCACCAGGAAGCCCCAAGGGGAGGGTGAAAGAATGCCTACTACTATTCCCTGCAGAGCCTCTGCTAATCGACCGCTTCAATGACAAGCTTGTACTTTTAGACCTTGGATCCAATCTTCGCCGGTCCACTTTCTGCTCTTCTTCTTCATGGCTTTCTTGAAGCCTAATAAGTTGAGAGTAAGCACCATCTGGGTTTAGTACCAATTCATCGTGGGGACCTATATGAAATTATGAATTCATTTGTGTAGAAAATTAATCAGTTTAGTTAAAATATGCCAGAGAAGTGATTTAACAAAGGCGAGTGATGAGAATAGAATATTGACCTTGTTCAACTATCTTTCCTTGTTGAACAACTGATATGCAATCAGCATTCCTTATAGTAGTTAGACGATGAGCAACCACAAGCGTCGTTCTGTCCACCATGATCCTATTAAGTGCCTCCTGAACTATTCTCTCTGACTCCACATCCAATGCGCTAGTAGCCTCATCTAACAAAAGAATTTTTGGGTTTTTAATGATTGCTCTTGCAATTGCGATCCTTTGCTTTTGTCCCCCAGAAAGCTGAGCACCGTGTTGGCCAACCATTGTGTCGTAACCCTAGTAAGAGATAAAATCAAATATTAGCACTCAACTCAAACGGAAGAACTTGGATTAATAGAAATTATTGATTTTTGACACACATTGGGCAACTTATCAATGAAATTTGCTGCATTGGCGAGCTCAGCGGCTCTCTTGACCTCCTCAATCGTTGCATCTTCTTTGCCATATGTTATGTTGTCTTTAATTGAGGTCATAAAGAGCAAGGGCTCTTGGCTAACAAGACTAATTTTCCCTCTTATTGAGTCAAGCTGTAAACTCTTGATATTGACTCCATCAATCAAAACCTCACCAGCCTGCGGATCATAGAATCTCTCTACAAGACTAATCACAGTTGACTTGCCACTTCCACTCTCTCCAACTATAGCCATTGTAGTGCCACTAGGCACATGTAAGGAGAACCCATCAAATATCAGTTGCTCTGGCCTTGCTGGGTAGCTGAAATACACTTCTCTCAGATCAACATCACCCTTGATGTCTTCTACTTGCGTACCAGTCTTGTCATCAGTATCAATCTCTGGTTTCCTCTTGATTGTTGTGAACAATCTGTGTGCTGCAGATTGTCCTTCTGCAAAGGCTGTCATACAAGGGGTTGCATTACCTAAAGACCTGCAACACACGATTAGAAATTATCACTGCCAATAATGCAATGTGAAGCATCATTACGATATGATTCCACTTGAAGTTGGATAGCTTACATTGCCCCAGTCATTATAGCAAACAAGATACTGATCACTTCTCCTCCTGTGTATCCTTTGGTAAGTATCAACTTTCCACCGTACCATATGGCTAAACCATAGCTAGAGAAGAATATGAAGAAAACAGAACCCATGCCAAAACCATTGACAAGTCCTTCCTTGACAGTTGTCTTGTATGCTTTGTTTATGAGTTTATTATACTCTCCGATGGCCTGATTCTCCCCATTGAAAGAAGCAACCTGTTTTACATATATAGCCACAAAATAACCAGTGAGTACTCAAGAAATCACAACCTCCTTTTTCATAGGATTGTTCCCACTAACCATTATAAATTGATGTGCAAACTGAGCTTACTGTTTTTATGGCTCCAATTGTCTGTTCAACAACATTCCCTGCATCACTGTATGATGCTTGACCTTTGCTAGAGATTGTAGATAACACTTTTGCCACCGCTCCTCCTGCAATTACAACTGGAGGTATGCATGCCAACATGACAAGAGATAGAAGCCATCCTTTGACAAAAGCTACTACGAAACCGCCAATGAAAGTAGCCACAAGTTGTAGGAACTTGCCAACCTGCAGTGGTGAATTATGTCATTTTTATATGAGTTGGAATGTAATGAACACACTTTTGCTTATGTGCTCTTCACTTGACTCAGGAGAAAATCCTTACCTTCTCGCCAATAGCATCCTGAACAAGCACAGTGTCGCCAGACATTCTTGAAACTATCTGCCCAGTTGTCATTTCTACATCAAAGAATGATATATCCTGTCTCAAGACAGATTTTAGATATAGAGATCGAATCCGCGCTGCCTGCCTTTCACCGGTAATTGTCCAGCATGCCACCTCTGCACAGACAATAAGTTGGCTTAACAGTTATTCTACCTTCACAAGAGACTATGGGGTTTAAACATGTGGAATGTTGTTTGCATAATTTCTGAATGATACAGAACTTCTGAATGTTTCATGCGTAATATCTATTGAAATATTAAATATGTGGACAATGAGGTTTCCTGTATTCAACAGTTATGCTATACTCTTTGGACAAGAATTCCAGGAACACAACTTTGACTTTGCACCATGAGGACAAACTTGCAATTTTGAAATGCTAGTAGAGTATCAACTGTCCTTTTCAGTTTTCAGTTTTCTCAAACATATGTTAATATCATTATTTCTCTCAGATAGCAATCATGTTAAGTAACTAGCAGCAACTGTACAGGTGGTGCAAACCCATGTGGAGAAATTGACAAGTCTGCTCGCGTGCTTACGGAGAAAGGAGACTACTGCTGTTCCGATACCCAAGTACACAAAGAGCAGAACCGCCTGCAAGAATGAAATGATAACGGGGTGAATTTTTTCCTGTCTTACAACAATCTAATATATGCAAGGAAATAAGTCAAGTGTATTATGCCAAGAAGTGACTGTTGCTGCATGGTAAAACTCAGGTTGCTTGAGTTAAACTACAAAAGAACAGTTATTCGGGTTGGCTGCCATTCAAATTCCAAACTTTCTAGATCTATGTAGAACTCTAGATCATGCAGCACAATTGTGTGGAGCAGTTGATAGGTCCTACTAGATTTTCGCATTGTTTTGTTCAAGCTGGAGTTCATGGTCAAAAGTGATGAAAGATCGATCAGTTTTTTTTCCGTACCCTCTGATGCTGATGGCAAACTGATAGTGACGACGAAAGTGCAATGCCACAAACGTGACAGTGTGGGTCACATCTATCCTTTTTCAGAGTTTCTTTAGAGAGAGAAAAGAACTGCACGGATCTCGGGGACAGAGCTTCTGCCTTCAGATCCTTTATTTATCAGGAAGGATTTCCCAACATGTGGATGGCAGCTATCTCCTCTGTAAATTAATGCTATTCTTTCCCGAAAATAAATAAATTTAATGCTAATCTACGTGTTAAACTTGCAAGCTGCGGTAAACTGGAATGACCCGCAAGGTACTTCAGAAACGTGATAGTTTTGAATACAAAACACAGTGTAAAGCCGTAGCAAAATTTCTTTCGAAACTGCGCTCCAAAATTAAGGAAATAACTTCCCGCAAAAAAGAAGAAGGAAATAACGTGAATGTTTGGGAGATGAAGGAAAGAGAGGTTTGATTCCATTAGCGATCAGACAGATCAGTCCATTTCTTCCTCGCGATAGAAAGAAAATAGGAAACGAATGCAAATAAGAGGCAAGAAGAGCACAAAGAAAAAACTCGAAGATACTGAGCTTGATCGAGCAGAGTAACTGGAAGGGGGGCAGTTTCCGTGTGTTGCTACGGATGGCGAGAAGAAACCGAGCTGGCCGGAAAGGTTGGCCGGAGGAGGATGACGGGAAGAAACCGTGCGTTGAGCTCACCTTGTTCACGCGGCGCATGACGTTGTCGCTGGTGGCGCCGCCGAAGGCGTCGATGAGGTCGCCGAAGATGACCGTCATGAGCGGCTGCGACACGCCGTTGCCAAGCGCGGCCACTGTGCCGACGAGCATCAGCAGCAGGTCCGTGCGGTCGGCGTACCGAAATAGACCCGTGAAGGACACCCTCTTGCCGTGCCCGCCGTCGCCGCCCTCCTTCTTTTCCTCGCCATCCCTCCCTTTCGTCGCAGCCGACGCCGCTGCGTCCATTGCTGGCGTCTTGGTGTGTACAACTACAATGCACGGCTTTCTCCAAGCCTTATTCTTACGGCTCTACGATACTGGTTCGCAGGGTATTTATGGGTCGCTGCCTCGGCTGGTCAATGCTTAGAGTAGGGTACAACCGTGTGCGCGGAATACTATATTACATTCGATCCATATTAATAAATTCAACTTTGTCTAGATTCGTATGTATCTAATTAAATACTTCCTCCGTTTCTTTTTACTTCGCATATAAGATTTGGTCAAAGTCAATCTTAATAAAATTTAACCATTTTTATAGAAAAACCTATCAACATCTATAATATAAAACCAATATCATTAGAAGCATCATGTTATTAATTTTCATATGGTATAACTTTAATATTATAGATGTTGATATTTTTTATATAAATTTGGTCAAACTTTATCAAATTTGACTTTGACCAAATCTTATATGCGGAGTAAAAAGAAACGGAAAGAGTATTTAGACTAGATGCATGTGTATTAGACAAACTTAAGTCCATTAATATGGATCGGAGAAAGTACAATTTTCTTCTTGACAATTCTTTTTTTTAACAGAAAACAATCAACATTGTTTTCATTTAGGACTTGTTCGGTTCAGAGGTTTCTGAAGGCATTAAGAGGGATTTAATCCCCGCAAACCAAAATTCCTCCAAATTCCCTTCAATATTTTCTGTGAAGGTTTAATCCAACAAGGTCTCGTGAAGAAAATATTACAAAACTCAAGATGAGCACACAACTAGTTTAGTTTTTTTAAGAGAAGATGAAATAGCCACCACCACAACAACAATAATATCACACATCAAACACTAATCGGTTCAGGGTTTTTCGAAGGGGATTGAGAGGAATTTAATCGCCTGCATGCCAAAATCCTTCCAAATCCTCTCCAATCTTCTTGATGGAGGTTTAATCAAACAAGGCCTCGCGAAGAAAATGATACACAGTTTAAGATGAATAGTTGAACACACAACTAATTCATTGTTTTTAAGGAGAAGATGAAATAGCCACCACAACAACAATAATATCATTCCCGCAAAAAAAACAATAATATCACATACAACAACACAACAAGCACGCCCGATAAAACACAACAAACACTAACACCGCTTCAGATAAGAGTACAAGTGGGAGAAATACTATATAACTGTGTGCCACTTATATTAGAGTAGGGTTATTACACAAAATACATAGATTTTAATTTGAGTTCTAAGAGCATCTATAGTCGAATTGAACAAAACTTGTCCCCTAAATATCTTGTGGCACCGATCAACCCCTCATTTATCCTTTCGAACAACCACATCCCTCATATTTAAATTCTTATATGCGTGCAAAGCTATGTACACCCATCATATAGCATCAATTCATCATCAATTCAACAAAGCAAAATAAATCTCAGTTCAATAATTTAACACATATCAAGATAGAATTTAATAATTCATAAATAGGCGATAAAAGAATGAATCATTCGCCTCCTTCTTTGCGCACTTTGAGTTCCTTCTTCTTCATGTGGATCCACTTCTTACTTTTCTCATCCAAGAGGCTAGCACCATACAACATAATCCTCGAATCCTTTGTTCCTCGCAAGATTCAACCTCTCTTTATCGAGCTCAGTTGTTTGTATTGTGTTACCCTTTTCAAGCTTTCATTTTGAACATTTATCTTGCTGTTCCAAGTCTATCTTCTCCTTCTCAATGCTCTTTTCTCTTTCATTCTCTCCCAGCTTCCTTATCGGCAGCTTCCTAGACGCGCTGACATGAACAACACTTCCTCCGAGGAGACGATCTCTGCCTTGCAAGTGGTCGAGACCCCCACCGCTGAGGCATCATCAATGGTGGCGGTGGGGTTGGGGTACTCGACATCGACATATAGTACGATGAACACATATAAACACATATAAACTTTTTTTTACCATTTTTTGATATCTGTCAAATTTATTTTTAGCATCCAGAAGCACGCACCCTAGAGTCGAATTGATTATATCCTTTTGAGTTGCTCTTAGTCTATGTACTACAAAGTCGACGGTACAAAATATTCACCGACAGTAAGGTTGCAGTCACGGGGCCGCATGCGTAGGTGAGAGGAGCGGCAGTCGATTATCTATCTGTACGTACGTGGTGCACACAGCAAGGTGGCGGTGATGTCACTGCCTGCGTCAAGCAAATGGAGCCTAGAATATTGCGTTACTCCAGATCGCTTGGGCACCACGCAAGGGTCAACGGCTCGAGCAGGGCTCGTTTTGGCAAGAAGTGAAAGTGACGGAATCAGGCGGGACGAATGATCACGGACGGGACACGAGGCCGAGCACGCCGGAACAGTGGACTGTTGATCCAACAGGTTTCACTTGGACTGCGCTGATTTGTGCATTTGTATCCATCCCAAGAGAAAAATATATATTTATCGGAAGAGTTATTCTATCTATCCACGTTAATCACCGTGCCATTGTTACAGCACAGCTACGTCTTCTGAGCGCTCCGTTTCTTTAAGTTATCAACTTATCATGATGTGCCTCTAGTAGTCTAGTGTTCATCTCAAAGATGCTCCTACTTTTTAGTGGCTTCTCAATAATGGTGAAGTTGTTGAGCTCTCTGAAGAAAGCTCCTACAGATAATAGCAAAACTTCTCTGGACTAGATATACAAACATGCATATATCTGCGGGGCAGTGTATGCATAAATGGTCAACATGCATGCACGAGGAACTACTTGGTCCGGAAGTAAAAGGCCAGGTCCGTGACAGGGAACGGACGTATGGTCAACGTGTTGCAAAAAAGTCGAATTATTAGCCTTTTTTTTCTTTAAATTCATTCGAGACTAATAAAGGAACGTAAAACAATGCTTTTTCAAAAAATGTGTGAGGTTTAAAAAAAGGCTTTTGAAAAACTTCCGCGATAAATGGTTATTTTCTGATAACTTTAATGCAAATTAAAGGTGTGGTGCTTTTTCGAGTGTGGATTTTGTACATGTGATATCTTATCCGTGCGTTGCTGTTTCAGATTTCTGCCAAAAATTTCTATATTTTTTGCACTATGCGTTTATTTTTATTATAGCTTCCATAAATGTAGTTATTTGAATACATACCATAACTTTCTACCAACATATATGAAATGAAACTTCAAATTGCTTCAATGTTTGTAGGATTCTATAAACATAGTTGCAGGAAAAACATATGACTAATATGCTATTACGTATTGGTTCCTATATGATTTGAAAATGCAAGGTTCAATTCACTGGAAAAAGGAAGAATTTTCCTTAAGGATTAGGTACATTGCATTGGTTTTTGTATAAAATATGCAATGTTTCTACTACAGTTTTTACGGATCTCAAAGCAATCTTTTTGCATTGTGCGGACATGATATCACATGTACCCGCTTGTACATGTACATATGTATTTCTGGTGCTTTTTCGTATCACCAATAATCTTTTCTCCATCGCTTTGACCGACATCAATTGCGCCGAATTGCGTGCGTTTTGGAGCACTTTGACCGATATGAATGCGCGGCAACCTTTTTGCGTGAGGAGAAGGTTTTTGGCGCGAATGATTTTGAGGTGGACCGGGGGTATCAAATGAGGGTGTTTCATGTGGACCCTGCAAAGCCCCGCCACTCAGTTTGGATAAATTTATTGAAAAAGAAATAGACATATAGATCGACTAGTAGACATATACAACACTGCGTTGACTGATAAAAATGATTCAAATAATTTAATCCAAAAAAATACAAAAAGTTTAAAGATTTTTTTTAGAGTACGCCAAAGATGTACCAAGCTTTATAGAAGGTAGAATAAGTTAAAAAATCAATATTAAAGATACCCTAAGTAAATCGCGAAACTTGTACGATCATCAAAAGAAACGCAAGTAGTACGGATATACTACCTCTATAAAATAATATAAGACGTTTAAGATCATTAAAATAATACTTCCTCCGTTCCTATATACAAGGTGTATAGTTTTTTGAGAAAAAGTACAAAATATAGGGTGTTTTGTGTGATCATGTTTTTTTATTTCTTGCAAACTCCTCTATTTGCTCACATCAATTATCTATGCACAAACCCTTCCAAATCTGGTGTAATTTTTCCTTCACGTGTGTTATTTAATTTTCGTGACAAAAACTATACGCCCTATATTTAGAAACGAAGAAAGTAATTCAAAATATATTATATTCATAAATGAATGAAGTACAAGTCAACATGCATGCACGAGGAAGTACTTGGTCCGGAAGTAAAGGCAAGATCCGTGACAGGGAACGGAGGTATGGTCAACGTGTTGCAGAAAAGTGTAATTATTAGCCTTTGTTTTCTCTAAATTCATTCAAAACTAATAAAGGAACGTAAAACAATGCTTGGAGACCACGGAAGAATTTCAGCACAACTTTTGGCACTAATCGGCTGCCCGGTTGACATGTGAGTCTGATTTATTTGTTTTTGAGTGTGGAAAATGTTTCCATTAACCAACTGGCGCAACAGAATCGCTAGCAACCAGTTATAAACAGAAAAAAGACTTTCGTCCCTGTTTATAAATAAAGGGATAAACTAGAATACACAGCCGATCGATACAGGATGGTAAGATAGCCCTCTTACAAAGCTGGTCTTAAAATACTCGCCGTATATATGTAGGCATCTACGTGGTCAACAGGAAGCAACACGAGAGCTAAACACATACTGCAGACGGCCACCGGAGAGCCAGCCCAGGCCACTCGACCGAGCCACCTCTCGCGATGCCAAGTCCGAGGCCATCGGTGTCGCTCCGCGACCCGATGAACCGCTACCACGGCCACCACATGCGACCATCGTACCCGCGAGGCGAGTACGACCAACGCCCGCGAGAACCTCCCGGGCCATGCCCAACCGCGCCTACCCGAAGCGCAAGCTCCGATCCGCCCCGGGCTCCAAACTAGCTCGCCCGAGCACAAACCCTAGATCTGGCCCATCACCGAAGCGCGTGCGGCGGTGTCTTCCCAGCCCCGCGCACCGTCTGCCAGATCCATAAGAAGGAAGGCTGCAACCATCATTTTGCGCCACCAGCGCCGCCGCCTCCCCCGTAGGATCCGCCCTCAGCCCGCGTTGCCCCGCAAGCCAGATTGGCAGGGCCGCCGCTGCCAGATCTGACGACCGCCGCCAAAAACCGTCACTGCCCCGTTGGGCATGCACCACCGTGCCGAGCATGTAGCCGTCACCCCTACAAACTCTGGCATATGTTACGTCCAAATTGTAGAGAGTAGAGAGATTGAAGTGAATGGATTATTTCATTGATAGAGACTGCTGGCTATCTATACTAGCCAAACAGATGTGAGTACTAGTCGGTTACATTGCTTCCGCTGGTTCGAAACGAAGTGGCAGTGATTCGAAGGACACAACGTTTGGACAACGCACTGATTCTAACTGCTAGATAATATTCCTAGTACATATCTAACTGTTAAACTAGCCTAAACTTTACGCTAATAATTCTTAACACTCCCCCTTGGACAAACGCTAATCTTGTCTATTTCATTGTCTTGAAATTCTTCATAAGGCATTGAGTGTTGATAAATCCTTGTTTGATCTTGATGGTCTTCGATCTTGAAATCTTGAGAATCTTTAATCTTGTACTTCCTCCGATCCATAATAAGTGTCGCTCATCTAGTACAAAGTTTGTATTAACTTAGTACAAAATGAGCGACACTTATTATGGATCGGAGGGAGTACTATTTATGTCCTTTAAAATCGTATGGGAAAATATAAGAACTATAGGAATTTGATATTGTTAGTATACTTAATTATTTTAGGGGATTTCTCCCCCTAAACTTTGCAAATTCCGTAGACGTCTCATACCAAGGCCATGAATGCATTTTTGGAATGCGGTTGTTGGTAATTACTTAGTGAACAAGTCTTCAAGATTGTCACATGATTTTGTCTGCAAAATATCAATTTCTCATTTTTTCTGTAATTCATGAGGAAAGAAAAGTTTTGGAGTAATATGTTTTGTGATATTAATTTTAATATATCCCATATGCATTTGAGCAACACATGCAAAATTATCTTTATAGATAATGGTTGCTGATTCTGATGAACCAATACCACATGATGTTTGAATATGGTTAATTACTCTGCGAAGCCATACACATTCACGCGAGGCTTCATATAATGCAATTATTTCAGAGTGATTAGTGGAGGTTGCTAATAAAGTCTATTTTGTTGACTTCCATGAAATACCAGTTCCACCATACAGGAATACAAACCCTGTTTGTGATCTAGCATTTTGTGGATCAGAAAGATATCCAACATTAGTATAACCAAATAGGGTCATGTCTTGATTTTTTTGATAGTATAAACCAAGATCTTTAGTACCATGTAAATATCGGAAGCTATTATTTACTCTCGCCTAATGGCGTTTTGTTGGAGCTGGACTATGTCGAGCCAGTAAATTTACTACAAAGGCAATATCTAGTCTAGTACAATTTGCGAGGTACATTAGTGCTCCTATGGCACTAAGGTATGGGAATTCAGGTCCCAATATCTCTTTGTCATCATCCATAGGTCTAAAAGGATCCTTCTTCATATCAAGGGATCTAAGACCATTAGTGTCTTGGATGGATATGATTTATCCATTTGAATTTTTCCAAAACTTTCTTAATATAAGCGGGCTGATAAACTAAGAAGAATTTGGTTTTCCCAAGTCTTTCATCTCAAACTCCGTCATTAAATGATTGTGTGCGACAGTTATGCCAGCTGCATTATCATGATGTTGAGGTCATCAACATATACTGAGATTATATAAAATCCCTTTGAGGATTTCTTTATAAAAATGCATGGGCAATCATCCTTATTGGAGTATCCTTTATGGAGAAGGAACTCACTAAGTCGGTTATACCACATTTTACCCGACTGCTTCAAGCCATAGAGTGACTTTTTTAATTTTACACAATACATGTTGCGATTTATATTTGGATTCAGAATTTTAAGTTCATCAAGAACTTTCATATAAATATCCACATCGAGTGACCATATGGATAAGCGGTCACAACATCCATTAACTGCATTGATAAATTCATTTGTACTGCCAATGATATTAAATATCGAAACGTAATTCCACTCATTACAAGAGAATATGTATCGTCGTAGTCGATACCGGGTCTCTGCGTAAACCCTTGTGCTATTAGTCTCGCTTTATATCTCACCACCTCATTCTTTTCGTTCCTTTTTCGAACGAAAACCCATTTAGCTCCCACAAGGAAGACATTATAAGGAGTAGGTATTACTTGAGAGATACCTCTCTTTTGTTAAGCGAGTTCAATTCTGCCTCAATCGCCTCCTTACATTTAGGCCAATCAAATCGCTTCAGGCAATAGATTTTGGCTCTGGATCCAGTTGAAGGGTTATAGCAATTTTCAAGGAGAAATATGTGTTGACAAGTGTAGTTTTTCTATTGTATGATTCTCCCGAATCAATATAGTTTCTGGATATTTCTTTGATTCCTTCAGGCACCGTGTGATTTCCCAGGACAACGGAGTCTGAGTTTTTCGATGTCCCACCATTATTATTTGTGTGCACATTTATGTTGGGATCTAGATGTTGAGCATGTGTTTGGTGTCTATCAACTTTAGGTTGATTTGCATTTACTGTTAAAGATTTTAATTTTCTTTGTTTCCGCGGTGGCTTTGGAGAAGCCTTTTCCTTTGCAACCAGATTTCTCTCCCTTTTATTTGTAATTGGAAGTTGAGTAGTATTACCTCTACTCGTTCTGGTGCATTGAATGCAGGAATATAAGATTTAGTGACACTTTTGTGATCAGTAAATGCGTCTGGCAGATTCTTTGCAATGTTTTGCAAATCTATTATCCTCTAAACTTCATATTCAGATTCTCTAGTACGTGGATCTAAGGACTGAATGCATGTTATATTCCGATCTATTTCCTGGCATTCTTTGTGATTTGTTTCTCCCCCTAATGCCGGAAAATGGTGCTCATCAAAAATTGAGTCAGCGTATCGGGCTGTAAACAGGTCCCCTATTAGGGGTTCTAAATATATAATTGACGAAGATTTATATCCCACATAGGTTGCTAACTTTCTATAGGGGCCCATAGAGGTACGCTGCTGTGGTGATATCGGTACGTATACAGCGCAATCGAATTTTCGCAGATGGGAAATACTTGGTTGATTGCCACGTACTATTTGAAACGGGGAAGTTTCATGATATGCAGTTGGTCTGACTTGTATCGGATCTGCGGCGTGTAAAACATGGTTGCGTGTGAATAATACTTTGAAACTCTTACTAAGAGAAAGGAAGATGTTATGACCATAACTGGTAGTAACAAAGGAATAACTGGTTCAGGAAGAGCCACATTCACACTCCCTTATAGGTACTACCAGTCTTGTATCCTGAATCTACGGTGTGCGCTTATAAGTTTCAAAGATATCCGGTCTGGCGAGAGCGAAAGTCCGGCGAGGAAAGCCTCATCGGTGGTGTTCCATGTCCGCCCGAGAGAAGGAAAAATCAAGTTCCTCCATCTTTTTACTCACCTTTCTCTGTCTCCTCTCCTGTAGCCTATTGCTCTGTCAGAGCGCGTGCATAATAACGTGAAGAGAGTAGAGAGATTGAAGTGAATGGATGCTTTCATCGATAGAGACTGCTGGCTATTTATACTAGCTAACCAGACGTGAGTACAAGTCGGTTACAATGCTTTCGCTAGTTCGAAACGAAGTGGCAGCGGTTCGAAGGACACAACGTTTGGACAACGCACCGATTCTAACTGCTAGACAGAATATTCAATAGAATATTCCTAATACATGTCTAACTGTTAAACTAGCCTAAACTGTAGGCTAATAATTCTTAACACAAATAAATAGAGGAGGGCATAGCCTGCTCATACCCAAACTGCGCTAAAGAAGTTAAAAAAAATGCGCTAAAGCATGCACTACTGAGTTTACATGCCCCGCGGCAGAATCAAACTGCAGGAGACAACTGCTCCTAGCCTCACGGAATAACACTCCCAGCTCCCCCCTGTCCAAGTTTCCTGAATTGAGCGCATTGACGAGCTGTGAGCAATCAGACTCCAGCTGAACACGGTGAGCTCCGAAGTGCTGCAGGCCCCTTAGATTGCTGCAAGGCAAGCCGTTGCTTCTGCTTGTAACGCACTCCTCAAATGTTCCCGCCTTCCGGCACCTGCAGCAAGGAAATCACCGGTATCTGATCGAATAACATAACCATAGGCCCCATTTTGTTCTCTAGTCTGAAGGCTGCGTCAAAATTGATTTGTACAAAGTTGGTTCTCAGACGAAGCCATGTTGAGTTGTCGGCAGCTGCCGCCGGACTGGGTTCAGAACAATCACCAAACTCCCATAGATGTTTCTCACCTGCATTTGCTTTATTGGACTAAATTGCAAAAAATCACCACAATTGGGGACCCTAATTCAGAAAACCACCACAATTCAGATTTTTCTCAAAAAACCACCACTATTGTGCTGACAATTTTCAGAAAGCATTGATTGAGCGATTAGCTGCGTTTGATGGAGAACCTGACCGCCCGGTCCCATTGTCAGTGGACACGTGGCTAGGGAGTGACGGCATCTGTCTCCGCGCCGTTAGTGGGCGTGTATGTGGTGCGGTCGGGCTGGTTGGACCGCACCAGGTCGCCACTCTCCCCCCATCTCTCCTTCTTCTCCATGGAAACCGGCGACGGTGGCGGCGACGGCGTTGGCAACGGCGGCGGTGGTGTCGGGCTCTCAAATCGTGCTGCCGCCATTAGTCTGAAGCCCCCCCCCCCACGGCGTGCTTCTCATTATATCCCTTTATTGCAATTACAGATAACATATTGATATATGTTATATCTGATTGAAATAACGAACATTCCACATTGTCAGATCCTTGGAAATGGAAATTAACATCCCATGTGTCGCTCAAACTGTAATTATAAAAAAAGCAACTCAAATTAATATGTGAGCTATACTACAACTAACACAGAATTCAGTAAACACTGACAGTACATTAAGGAAAAAATAACTACAAATAACTCTACATTCAGTTCAATTAAATTGAATCTAACTATAGAATCTTGTTGTCAGTTAAAACTGACCTAAATTTCTGCTAAAACGAACTCATTTTCAGTCCAAAGATTGAGTTAAACCTAACGCCTACAATGCAAACAGACACATATGCAAGGAAAAAGATGACTTACCGGTAGCCGCGGTGACCATGGCCGGCGCGGTACTGCTTGCGGCGCGCCCCTCCGTCGGGATCGATAGATCCGCCGTCACAGGGCAAAGCAGACGACAACCTAGCACGGGGGGCTTCAGACTAATGGCGGCAGCACGATTTGAGAGCCCGACACCACCGCCGCCGTCGCCAACGCCGACACCGCCGCCGTCGCCAACGCCGACACCGGCGCCGTCGCCAACGCCGACACCGCCGCCGTCGCCGGTTTCCATGGAGAAGAAGGAGAGATGGGGGGAGAGTGGCGACCTGGTGCGGTCCAACCAGCCCGACCGCACCACATACTCGCCAACTAACGGCGCGGAGACGGATGCCGTCACTCCCTAGCCACGTGTCCACTGACAATGGGACCGGGCGGTCAGGTTCTCCATCAAACGCAGCTAATCGCTCAATCAGTGCTTTCTGAAAACTGTCAGCACAATAGTGGTGGTTTTTTGAGAAAAATCTGAATTGTGGTGGTTTTCTGAATTAGGGTCCCCAATTGTGATGGTTTTTTGCAATTTAGTCGGTTTATTGCGTGCTGTCCACCAGTCCCACAGCAGAATCGCAACAAGGCGCTGAACATCCGGTGCCAAATTAACTACAACTACAATGACAGTATTAGCAGAAGGCTTATCCAGCAGCAAAAGTCTAGTGCCCTCCAAGCTCAACTGACGTCACACTCTCTTTACGAATTTGCACCGCAGAAAAACATGGCCCCCATCCTCATCTAGACGTTGGCAGACTGGGCAACGAGTGTCGAGCTAAACGTCTTTGCGCTTGATGTTCATAAGCGTGGGCAAGCTATCCTCTGCCAAACGCAATAGAAAAACTTTCACCTTGGATGGAAGCTTCATGGCCCAAAATTTTCTCCACCTCTGGACCAAACCTTCAACAAGTTCAGAGCTGGATGGATATCTGTGTGCTGCTGAATCACGCTATCGGGCGGCTAGCTGGTAGGCTGATTTAACACTAAATTGTTCTCTTTCATATTTTTTTGATGCAATAATGGCGGGCTTACGCCTGCCTAAACCATATATTACCAAGCAATAGAGTTACGGGAAAAATTAGAGTGAAGTGCATCCAAGATCCTCGAACTATTTCAGAGGTGTTACGTAGGTCCTTAAACTATGAATCTCATCGTCTAGGTCCTCAAAGTATAATATGTGTGTCATCCAGGTCCTCAAACTATTTTTAAAGTGTCATATAAGTCCTCTAACTATTCCACAGTGTCACGTATGCACACATTTATTGCACATGGAAGGACCTTCGAGGACCTGGATGACACTTTTCATAGTTTGAGGACCTACGTAACATCCTTAAAATAGTTTGAGGAGGGGGGGGGGGGAGAAACAGAATTAAACAGAGAGCTAAATTCTCGCAGCTAGATGGAAGAACATGATGGCCCAGTGTTGGAGAAGAGACTTTATGTGGGCATTATTACATCGATGGGACTAGAGGAGCAGGTCATCGCCCGCCATGCGGGCAATGTTGTCGGGACCTAGAGTTTTGTTGTTAAAGACCTTGTCGTTTCTCGCTTTCCAAATGTTCCAAAGGATGGCCATGATCACCGTGGAGTGAGTTTTGCTAGAGAGCAATGTTTTCCAAAGCTAAAGAAAGTTGGCTGGAGGCCCAGCGTATAAACCTGGGAGCTTGTCCCACAGAGGTCGAAGGCGCATGCAGTGGAAGAGTAGGTGTTCAATGGTCTTAGTATGAAGACAGAAGACACAGGCGTCAGAAGATGCGATGTCACGTCTTAATCTTCTCTCATTGGTGTAAAGGCGGTCCTTGCGGGCGAGCCATGCAAATTCTCTGCACTTGTTCGGAGCATAGTTCTTCCAAATGGCGGTGGAGAGCTGGTCCACCGGGCTTGACTTCCAGAGTTCCAGGTAGGCGTTTTTGGTGTTAGGGGCTTGTCATTGAGCCTGCTAAGCCGTTGTTCAGACACCTTCATGTTCAAGTAAACCGAAGCCAAAATAACAAGCAAGGAGTTTAATTCGCTCTTAGCAACATGAGATAGACGGTTGCCAAGGTTTAGGATGGTGGGTGGGGAGGCCAACACCCAAGCCACGGAGGTGTGCTTCCCCTGTGGAGTGGGAGAGGACGGCAGGGAAAATATGTGCCAGGGCGGTGTCAAAATTTGGAAGCCAAAGATCATGCCAAAAGGAGGTGGTGGTGTCATCCCCGATGCGAATATAGTAATGGAGCAGAAGACTTCGATACCAAGGGAAATGTCCCTCCAGATAGGAGTGTGGCGAGATTTTGAAGGTGCAAGGTCTCTACTAGGATCCCAACCATAGTTGGAGATGATGTAGTAATTGGCAGAGCGGGTTCCCGCCTTGTGAAGCTTTGGAGATGTGCTTAAGAATAAGACAGAGGTTCATGGGCTTTAACGAAAGGAAACCTAAGCCCCCATTACAAAAGGCGCGCACACAAGATCCCATGCAATGCATTGACCACCGGAAACTTATCTTGTCCAACCTAGAAGAACGCCCTACAACGTTTTTCGATCTCCTCGATCGTTCCTGCCAGGAGTTTGAGGACACCCATAGTGTATATTGGGAGACGCAAAGGACCAAGATTGCACGACTAGCCAAGTACATGAGGAGGCCTCGCCACCCTGCCAGTCGCCGATCAACCTTGTCATTGATATAAAAGAATCTGGAGAGATTTAGCTTATTGGTAGAGAGAGGGAAACCTAAGTAGGATTGGGTAAAGGTAACCACTGGACATCAAAGGATTGCAGCTAGCTGGGATGAGAGGTTAGGTGTGACATGAATGGGCGCGAAAGTGCTTTTGTGGAAGTTGATTGAGAGGCATGTGGCCGCCGAGAATTGAAGCAGAATTTCTTTAAGAAGAGTCAGGTCCTGAATATCCAGGTGGATAACAGTAAGAGTATTGTCCGCGTATTGAAGAACTGTACAAGGGAGGTTGTCATTTGCTGGGTTATACAAGGCACCCGAATTCGCCGCGCTGAAAACTAGCCTTTTAAGAACATCATAAATGACGATGAAGAGGTAGGTGTTGGATATGTGCCCGAGAGGCAAATTGATAAAGATATTTGTCACATATCCGTTTTGTTCATAATACGTTTTATACTGTGCTATAATTGTATTACTTGGAAATACTAATACACGTGTGGTATAAAACACAAGTCCCTAGTTTAACTCGGGTAAACTAGCTAATTGGGAAATTGATTGATCAAGCTTTCCTGATCATGGCGACACTTAAGTCCATTGACAATGAGTTCATATCATTGGGAGAATGATGTGATGGACACACACCCACCTAAAGCATTGTAATGTGATCGGTCACATAGTTCAGCATTGCGATGACTTTGTAACGTATGGCTTAGTCCTTAGACTGTAATGATCATACGTAATTGTCATCTATGAGGAGACTTTGATTTGTATCCCACCGCCTGACTGAAATATGCTGGCTATAACAGTGCACTTTGGGTATTCCGAGATAGATGGTTGATGAGTATGTTAATAGATCAGAGAGGGATTTGTCAGTCCAAGTGATGGACAGGTACTCTGGGCCCACTTGGTGATATTGCATCAATAGCTTGCAAGCAAGTGACTGGGTCACAAGAGATGAAATAGGCACGGACGAGCAAACTTGTTTGTTGTGAACGAGATATGAAGACGGTATGTTGGATACCGACGATCAAACCTCCGACAAACAAAGTACCGCGTCACAAAGGGATTACGTCGTATCGTTAACGGTTTCCAAAAGCGATTGAAGTTCATTCGATGGAAGCGCAAGGGATGTCAAGGATTGTAACTAGGTCCAACTGACTAGTCATTGGTCAATGAGAGTGTCTCGATCATGTCTGTTGTTTTCCGGACCGTTAGGGTGTTACACTCAAGGTCAATCGATGCATTGGGATCGATTCGGGATCATCGGTGAAATAGGAGAAATCACCGGAATAGTTTCGGAGGAGAACGGAAGTTGTTCCGGACATTTTGAAAGGTTCAAAATAAAGTTTAATTGTATTTAATAATGTTTTGTTATTTAATTATCTGACTTGAATATTAAAATATAATTAAATTAATTAAAAATATATATGGAAAAAGGCTATATGGGCCATAGGGGCCCATTAGGGGAGGAGGGGTTTCCCCCCTTGGGCTTGGCGCGAAGGGTGGGGCCCATCCCCCCCTCCCTGTCCGGCGCACCCCCTCCCTTGGGAGTTTAGTCCCACCTCGGGGAGGGGAGGAGGATGGCACCCCCCTTGGCCTATATAAGGAGGGGTAGAGCCCCCCTTTTTCCAACACACAGAAATCTCTCTCCCTATCCTTGAGTGGACTCCCCTTGTTTGGAGTCTGCACCTGGTTTGGAGTTCACCATATCAGGCCGTCGCTCTGCCGGAGTCGGGATTCGAATCCTTCTTTCTTCCGATGCTCGCCTGGTTCGGGACCCGGAGGGAACATCGATTGTACTGTACGTGTATAATCTCTTCGAGGCACTACACCTGTGGTGCTACTTCATCGCTGGAGGCAAACCGGGAGTCTCCATCGCCGGTGGTCTTCTACACGACAGGGAGGTCGTAGTTCCGAGTCTACGCCAGCCACGTTCGCAAGAACGTTTCGCTTTTTCGGTCTTCAAAGGTATGAACTCTGATTCCCTCCGTTACTTTACATCGCCATAGCATAGATCTTGGGTTCGGGTAACGTAGGTATGAAAAAATTGTGTTTTCTGCCCCGTATCCCAAGAGTAGTATCAGAGCTCGCTATGCGTAGATGTATTGTACGGGTAGAACACATCTAGGATGTGGGCATCGAATCTTCATTCGTTACCCTCCCACGTGTACTCATTTAGCATTGCGACAATGTCCTGATGAAGCGGCCCCGACCGACCTTACACGTTTACGCGAGACTGGTTTCACGCTTGACATATGGCTTGTACCATATAAGTGGTTGGGGGGTGTCAGTCTCTCTAACATTAGCGATGCGAAGATGTTTGCAACGGAGGGCCCCGACAGGGGTGTAATATAGACGATTGGGGATCAGTGTTGTGGCATGTTTTTCGCAGGATAGAAATCAGTTCTCTCTCTCGAAACCCCTAGCAGCCACGTAAAACTTGCACAAGCTAATGTAGAACGGCGTTTAACTTTGCTTTGCATGAAGGGGGATCATAGCTTGTATGATTTACAGTCTTACTTCCTGTTTATGCTAGTATGCTAGATATATCGACGGTAGCACAAATAGGACCATCTCTCACAATACCAACATTGTGTTCTCCCTTGATGGGCACCGCCTGGAAGGATCTCCCATATGGCCGACATTCCGTACATACCGGGTGTCACACATATTAAATGACGTTCGAATGAGGTTGGGTTCGGCAAGCCTGGCATATGCAGATATGGCCTTGCTGAGTAGCTAACATGAAGGTTGGATTGGCAGGCTTGACGTATGTAGATGCGGGCCTGGAACACAGTAGATCCAAAGATCGAGCACGAGTCACATACCTGATGTGATTGGCATAGTGGCCTAACTGGACCACATACTGATGGCCGTGACGATCATGGGAGGTATGGGGTTTGGGGTTGTGTAATCACTTAGTTAAATTGAGGTGTTTATCTAAGTGGGAGCTTTCTAGAATTTTGAAGATTAAATTGAAAACTCCACATTATGAACAAAAGTCTAAATATGTATCTTTGTGAATCACCATTGTAGATGGCAGCACCACGCCCCTCGTTCAACTTAGGATCGTTCCTAGAGAAAGAGAAACTGAAAACTGATGGGTCAAACTTCACCAACTGGTTCCGTATCCTGAGGATTCCCCTCGTTCCCCTCAAAATGGCATATGTACTAGAGGGTGCATTAGGTGACGCACCAGCAGATGATGCCAGTCAGGATGAGAAGAATGTCTATCTCTCCAAGACTAGTGATTACAATCTTTTACACAGTGGCATGCTCTACTCCATGGAGGCTAAGCTGCATAAGAGCTTTGAGAGGATGGGTGTGTTGGGAATGTGCCCTAGGGGCAAATAAAATATGTTTTATCGAGCATATTCCATTAGTTCATAATATGTTTGATACTATGCTATAACTGTATTAAGCGGAAACATCAATACAGGTGTGGTATACAAACAACCAGGTCCCTAGTTAACCGTAGTATACTAGTCCATTGGGCGATTGATGATCAAGGTTTCCTGATCATGAGACAATAGCGTCTGTTGACAATGGAGTCGTATCATTGAATAATGATATGATGGACATACACCCACCAGAAGTGTTGCGATGTGATCAAGTCACATAGTTCGACATTGAGATAACTATAACGTAGTGACCAGATCCTTAGACCGTAATGATCATACGTACTTACTGTCTATTAGGATGCCTTGATTTGCTACCCACCGCCTGACTGAAATATGCTGGCCATAAAGGAGTACTTCAGGTATTACGAATAGACATGTTAATGAGTATGCAAATAGATCAAAGCGGGATTTGTCCATCCGTGTGACGGATAGGTACTCTAGGCCCACTCGATGATGTTACATCATAAAGTTTGCAAACGTGTGACTAGGTCACGGAGTTGTAATATCACGGGAACGAGTAAACTTGTTTGTTGAGAACGAGGACGAACTAGGTATATTGGATACCGATGATCAAAACCTCGGACAAGCAAAGTACCACAGGACAAAGGGAACAGGCACACGGTTAATGGATCCAACAGCGATTGAAGTTCATTCGATGGAAGCGCAGGGGCTATCAAGGATTGTAACCAGGTCCAATTGATTAGTCATTAATCAATGAGATTGTCTCGATAATGTCTGATGTTTCCCGGATCGTAGGGTGTTACACTTAAGGGTACTCGACGCAGTAAGGATTGATTCGGGATCACCGGAGAAATTGGAGAGAACACCGGAATTGTTCCGATGAAGGCCGGAACTTGTTCCGGGTATTTTGAAAGGTTCAAAATATATTTAATAATGTTTAATATATGTTTTATTATTTAATTATCTAAATTAAATATTAAAATGTATTTAAATATAATAAAAAATGGAAGAAAAGGCATATGGGCCTCATAGGGCCCATTAGGGGGAGAGGGAGTCCTCCCCCATGGGCCATGGCGCCATGAGGGGGGCCCACCCCCTAGGGCTGCGCCAAAACCCCACTCCCTTGGGATTAGTCCCACCCCGGAAGTGGAGGGGGGAGGGGGGGTGGAACCCCTCCTTGGCCTATATAAGGAGGGGTAGGGTGCCCTTTTTTCTTCATACAAATTGATTTGAGACAAGTTTCTCTCATCTCTCTCTCCCTCTTTTCTCCTTCCTTGAGTGGACTCCCCTTGTTTGGAGTCTACACTTGGTTGGGGATTTCTCCACTATACGCATGCCGTCGTGCTGCTGGAATCGGGATCCGAATCCATCTTCTTTCCGCTGCTCTACTGGTTCGGAGCCCGGAGGGACGTCGGGTATACTGTATGTGTATAATCCCGCGAGTCACTACACTTGTGGTGCTACTTCATCGTCGTGGCCGTATCGCGAGGTCTTCATTAGCAACGTTCCGACGGGGACGTAATCCCGTCATCGGTCCACAAGGATCGGGTGGCTACAGGAGTCATCGTGGATCTGCGCGGCATCGGGGATTGCCGGTACGACTACACCAACCACGTTCATGCGGGAACGTTTCCCGCTTAACGGACTACATACTGGTATGTGATCTATTTCTGTCTGTTACTTGCATCGCCATAGCATAGGTCTTGGGTATGGGTCTCATAGGTTATGAAAAATTTGTGTTTTCTGCCCCGAACCCCAACAGTGGTATCAGAGCAAGGCTATGCGTAGATGTATTGTACGGAGAGAACACATCTAGTATGTGGGCATCAATTCTCCAATTGTTACCCTCTCACGTGTACTCATTTAGCATTGCGACAATGTTTGATGAAGCGGCCCCCGACCGACCTTACGCGTTTACGCGAGACTGGTTCCACGCTTGATATATGGCTTGTACCATATAAAGTGGCTGGGGGGGTGTCTGTCCCTCTGCATTAGCGATGCGAAGATGTTTGCAACGGAGGGCCCCGACAGGGGTGTAATAGAGACAATTGTGGATTGGTGTTGTGGCTTGTTTTCGTAGGATAGAAACGATTCTTTTCTCGAAACCCCTAGCAGCCACGTAAAACTTGCAAAAGATAAAGTAGAAAGGCGTTTTAACTTTAATTTTCATGAAGGGGGATCATAGGTTGTATGATTTACAGTTTTACTTCCTGTTTTATGCTAGTATGCTAGATATATCGACGGTAGCACGAAACATGACCATCTCTCACAATACCAAAATTGTGTTCTCCCTTGGTGGGCACCGCCTGGAAGGTTCTCCCATATGGCTTGATGCTCCGTACATACCGGAGTTGTCCTACATATTAAGCGGAGTTCTCATGAGGTTGGGTCCGGCAAGCCTGGCATATGCAGATATGGCCTTGCTGAACAGCTAACATCAAGGTTCGATTGGCAGGCTTGACGTATGTAGATGCGGGCCTGGAACACAGGAGACCGAAAGGTCGAGCACGAGTCACATTCCTGATGTGATTGGCTTAGAGGCCTACCTGGTTCGCATACTGATGGCCGTGACGATCGGGGGAGGTATGGGGGCTGGGATTGTGTAATCACTTAGTTAAATTGAGAGGTGTTTATGTAAGTGGGAGATTTTTAGAATTTTGAGATCAAATTGAAACTCCACATATTATGAACTTAATCTTCATGTCTTAGCAAATATCATTGTAGATAACGTCATACCAATGTTTAGAACTATGGCTCTTTTAGTATGATAGAACTGAAAGTAAATGGGTCTTACTTCATTGATGTGTACCAACACCATTAGAGACATACTCATTAGTAATGACTTGCTAAACATAATACGAAGAATTGATAGGAGATACACCTGACAACTCCGTAATCAAGGAAGATGATGATGAGTATCGCACTCACCGTCACTTATGAATGACTGTCCAATACACCATAATTCATTCTATGGAATCTGAATTGTGAATGCATGTTAACCAACACGTATGACGTGCTAGGTGAACTTGAAAACACTTGGTCACAAATCAGAGTAATGGAATATGAGTATATGGACGGGGTTTCTTTCAACTATGGTGGAAGGAACAACCTGCTGAGAAAGTCACTTGGAAAATGTATAAGATACATGGAACACCTTGTGTATAACTTGGACTACTGAATGACTGGTTACTTTGCGATAACTGGGGAGTTGCATCCGCTTCCTCCCAGTTACAAAGACCATGTCTGGACTATGTCATGAAGGAGAATCGTTCACCTGTCATGAGGTCATGGTTAAAGTCAAGAACTTTAAGAGTAGAACCAATGCAGGAATGGTCATTGACGGAGAAGGTATATTTGATATACGAGTTATAAATGTCTTTCCCACGAAACACTAATTGCGGTTGATTAAGTATTCGATGCTTGAACTTACTGCTTGAGAGTGACTTGGAAGGGATGAGGTGACAATGTGTGCTGACGGCAATCAAGATAGTTGATGGTCGACAACACTCTCCCTCTACATCTATCAATTGATTAATATATGAATAAATTTTATGATCGTTTGAATGAGGACTTTATTAGTGTGTCTTGCATCTCGCGAAGACAATTATTCATATTAGTGAGAAACAAGTCAGTTGTTCTCCTTTTATGAATGATATCTCTTATGGTCACATTACAATTATGAATGAGTTATTCTTATATTGATGATAGTTTTTTGATCATTTGTAAGAAATATTGTAATGCCAAGAAATATCCAGGCTTAATAATGACACTACAGTTTAAGTCATGAATGGTATGATGATGTCTTAAGATACTTGATCTCTTGACACATACAAACCATGCCTTTTAGGTGAGATGACTAAAACCTCGCATTCTGGTAAACGGAATGTGTACTGATTGTTGAGTACCATACATTGTGATGTATCGTATGTCAGCATGTGGTGAATTTCATTATTTCGTGAACTTCGTATGTGGACTTAGATGAATATTTGTATTCACTAATGAAACATGAGTCTGAAATAATTTGATATGAACAAAAGGGATTTCAGAGTAAAGATGGATATTAAATTAACAGAAATACAAGTCTCTACGATTTGATCAAAGTGACAAATGTTTTGAGTTAGTCTTGGGCATAAAGACTTGTGTGAAAGTTGTTCCACAAAATTGCAATGTCTTGAGACACTTCAATATGATTGACGTGCCTGAACATTGTGATCATATTCTATCGAAAAGTGTATGGTCTAAGTTATCTCTTACCAAGTCACGTTATTATTGTTTAGAGTTATTAATTTAATATGCAAACACTCACTTCAGCATAGGGAACCATCTGAGTTCGTGGAAACCAACACTATATATGTCATGGTGTGTTGTGGTTTCTAGGAAGCTTGATTTATGTAAGATAAATTATCTTTGTAGTTTATCCTTAGACAACTATGGATGCATCTTCCACAACTAGAACCAAAAGGAGCAAAACTTGTATTGCTATGTTTGGTGTTTGTCAAGAATTGTTCTTGATAAATGTGGTAATGGAAGAAAAGTGAAAGTTCAACCAAGGTAATTGACCTTGCCTCCAAATGTCAGAGTAGTGCAACGGAATATGTTCTGGAAGCAAAGCTCTACAATAAGAGGAGAAACTAATGATAATGATCATGATCTTCTGATGGGAGATTTTACTGAGAAAGGTAGGATTCAAGAATATATATTTGCCCCTGGTGCAAAATGATATTCATGATTCACTTGTCATGTTAATGGAACAAGACATTACTACGAACTACAAAGAAGCGATGGTGGACCTAAGTACGAGATATGACTACGAGTCATGAAATCCTATGTTGAGTTATATTTAAGATTGCTTGAATATTATCAAGTAAGGAGGTTACTTGATATTCACAATAACTTCAGAGTTATGAGGAATAAATGTGGACATCAAAGGGACGTCAAGATTGGTTTGTCACAAAGATTGTTTCTGACAAATTCAATGGGTTGACTACAATGTGTAGCAATGCTTGAGTCAAAGGGATATTCACTACGATTGATCCAGGATTGTTATCAATACCGTGACTTCCTCAAATCCTGTATTTGAAGAAGTGTTGTAATTGGTACAACAAGAAGGTTTTGGAAAAACATATGGATACTAGTGTCTCGTAAACTGAGTTCTCATTTTGATGGATGATCAAAGGATTTTGGACTTAACCAAAATATCGAGGAAACATGCATTTGCATGAAACTGGGTGGGAGCTGAATAGTTTCCTGAAACTTAATATGTAGACGACATATTTTGAGTGGGAGCTATGGGAGTATTATCCTAGACTTATATGTAAATGACATATTTGAGTAGGAGCCATGTGGTTAGTATCCTGAACTTAATATGTGTCTGACATATCTAAGTGAGAGCCATGTGGATGTTATCCTTGTCTTATATGTGGCCGACATATTTGAGTGGGAGCAATATGAGTGTTATCCTATAACTTAATATGTGCATGACATATTTGAGTGGGAGCATGATAACATTCTCATATATGGATAACATATTATGAATGGTGCAGTTGGTGTTAATGATTATTTGAATCTTTCATAAATGAAGATGAATAAGTATTAAGCATTGAAGATCTATTAAGATAGATATGTGTTTAATAACATTGAGTCGTAATACTTTCCTGGATAAGATTCTGAAGGAGTTCAGAATGGGACAAGTCAAGAAGTGGTCCTTACTTGTATATCCAAGAGAAGTGTTGAGTTAATCTCAGTACAAGAACAATGGTTAATGGTTAATGAAAGAAACGGATGTGTTGGATCCTCTATGCCTTTGTCATAGGTTCTTTCATATAAAACCAGAGTTATGTACTCGACGTAATGTGACCCAAGTTCTTAGTAGTAAGAACATATTGTGATATGATTTATGAGTAAATCATTGAACAAAAGGTTAAGTTTATCCTTCAGTGTCTGAAGAGAACTGAGGATACATCTCAAATTTGTAAAGGATAGTGGACTTGACCATAAATGTTATGCTGGTTCAAGTTTTGACACTAACCTAGAAAATTGAGATATCATACTAATGAATGCCTAAGTTGAAAGAAACATGGTTAGACATCAAAGTTGCATACAATGCACTAAGGATTGAATCTACATTGATGTGGCTGCTTTAGAAGTAGCAGGAGTTATATTATGGCTTAAGAAGTTCGACTTCTGATTGAGTGAGTTTCAAGTGTGCATGACTATGGGGAATTCCGCGTGACCCACCGGATGTCATTGCTATGACACAGCAAACGAAGTCTCACTTCACCGCCAAATATATATACCTCATCATTATAGTGGATAATGAAGGAATGTCAAATTAGGTGACATTATGATTTGCAAAAGGACATACGGTTCTGAATGGTACCGAGACCGTTGATACAACCTCTTCCACGGGCAAGCATGATCAATAAGGAGTTATGATCCAGAGAAAATGCAACTAGATTATTTGTACTCTAGTGCAAGTGGGAGACTGTTGGGAATGTGCCCTAGAGGCAAATAAAATATGTTTTATCGAGCATATTCCATTAGTTCATAATACGTTTGATACTATGCTATAACTGTATTAAGCGGAAACATCAATACAGGTGTGGTATACAAACAACCAGGTCCCTAGTTAACCCTAGTATACTAGTCCATTGGGCGATTGATGATCAAGGTTTCCTGATCATGAGACAATGGCGTCTGTTGACAATGGAGTCGTATCATTGGATAATGATATGATGGACATACACCCACCAGAAGTGTTGCGATGTGATCAATTCACATAGTTCGACATTGAGATAACTATAACGTAGTGACAAGATCCTTAGACCGTAATGATCATACGTAATTACTGTCTATTAGGATGCCTTGATTTGCTACCCACCGCCTGACTGAAATATGCTGGCCATAAAGGAGTACTTCAGATATTCTGAATAGATATGTTAATGAGTATGCAAATAGATCAAAGCGGGATTTGTCCATCCGTGTGACGGATAGGTACTCTAGGCCCAGCCGGTGATGTTACATCATAAAGTTTGCAAACGTGTGACTGGGTCACGGAGTTGTAATATCACGGGAACGAGTAAACTTGTTTGTTGAGAACGAGGACGAACTAGGTATATTGGATACCGATGATCAAAACCTCGGACAAGCAAAGTACCACAGGACAAAGGGAACAGGCACACGGTTAACGGATCCAACAGCGATTGAAGTTCATTCGATGGAAGCGCAGGGGCTATCAAGGATTGTAACCAGGTCCAATTGATTAGTCATTGATCAATGAGATTGTCTCGATAATGTCTGCTGTTTCCCGGACCGTAGGGTGTTACACTTAAGGGTACTCGACGCAGTAAGGATTGATTCGGGATCACCGGAGAAATTGGAGAGAACACCGGAATTGTTCCGATGAAGGCCGGAAGTTGTTCCGGGTATTTTGAAAGGTTCAAAATATATTTAATATTGTATAATATATGTTTTATTATTTAATTATCTGAATTAAATATTAAAATGTATTTAAATATAATAAAAAATGGAAGAAAAGGCATATGGGCCTCATAGGGCCCATTAGGGGGAGAGGGAGTCCTCCCCCATGGGCCATGGCGCCATGAGGGGGGCCCACCCCCTAGGGCTACGCAAAAACCCCCCTCCCTTGGGATTAGTCCCACCCCGGAAGTGGAGGGGGGGGGTGGCACCCCTCCTTGGCCTATATAAGGAGGGGTAGGGAACCCTTTTTTCTTCATACAAATTGACTTGAGACAAGTTTCTCTCATCTCTCTCTCCCTCTTTTCTCCTTCCTTGAGTGGACTCCCCTTGTTTGGAGTCTACACTTGGTTGGGGATTTCTCCACTATACGCACGCCGTCGTGCTGCTGGAATCGGGATTCGAATCCATCTTCTTTCCGCTGCTCTACTGGTTCGGAGCCCGGAGGGACGTCGGGTATACTGTATATGTATAGTCCTGCGAGTCACTACACTTGTGGTGCTACTTCGTCGTCATGGCCGTATCGCGAGGTCTTCATCAGCAACGTTCCGATGGGGACGTAATCCCGTCATCGGTCCACAAGGATCGGGTGGCTACAGGAGTCATCGTGGATCTGCGCGGCATCGGGGATTGCCGGTACGACTACACCAACCACGTTCATGCGGGAACGTTTCCCGCTTAACGGACTACATACTGGTATGTGATCTATTTCTGTCTGTTACTTGCATCGCCATAGCATAGGTCTTGGGTATGGGTCTCGTAGGTTATGAAAAATTTGTGTTTTCTGCCCCGAACCCCAACAGTGGTATCAGAGCAAGGCTATGCGTAGATGTATTGTACGGATAGAACACATCTAGTATGTGGGCATCAATTCTCCAATTGTTACCCTCTCACGTGTACTCATTTAGCATTGCGACAATGTTTGATGAAGCGGCCCCCGACCGACCTTACGCGTTTACGCGAGACTGGTTCCACGCTTGATATATGGCTTGTACCATATAAAGTGGCTGGGGGGGTGTCTGTCCCTCTGCATTAGCGATGCGAAGATGTTTGCAACGGAGGGCCCCGACAGGGGTGTAATAGAGACAATTGTGGATTGGTGTTGTGGCTTGTTTTCGTAGGATAGAAACGATTCTTTTCTCGAAACCCCTAGCAGCCACGTAAAACTTGCAAAAGATAAAGTAGAAAGGCGTTTTAACTTTAATTTTCATGAAGGGGGATCATAGGTTGTATGATTTACAGTTTTACTTCCTGTTTTATGCTAGTATGCTAGATATATCGACGGTAGCACGAAACAGGACCATCTCTCACAATACCAAAATTGTGTTCTCCCTTGGTGGGCACCGCCTGGAAGGTTCTCCCATATGGCTTGATGCTCCGTACATACCGGAGTTTTCCTACATATTAAACGGAGTTCGCATGAGGTTGGGTTCGGCAAGCCTGGCATATGCAGATATGGCCTTGCTGAACAGCAAACATCAAGGTTCGATTGGCAGGCTTGACGTATGTAGATGCGGGCCTGGAACATAGGAGACCGAAAGGTCGAGCACGAGTCACATTCCTGATGTGATTGGCTTAGAGGCCTACCTGGTTCGCATACTGATGGCCGTGACGATCGGGGGAGGTATGGGGGCTGGGATTGTGTAATCACTTAGTTAAATTGAGAGGTGTTTATCTAAGTGGGAGATTTTTAGAATTTTGAGATCAAATTGAAACTCCACATATTATGAACTTAATCTTCATGTCTTAGCAAATATCATTGTAGATAACGTCATACCAATGTTTAGAACTATGGCTCTTTTAGTATGATAGAACTTAAAGTAAATGGGTCTTACTTCATTGATGTGTACCAACACCATTAGAGACATACTCATTAGTAATGAGTTGCTAAACATAATACGAAGAACTGATAGGAGATACACCTGACAACTCCGTAATCAAGGAAGATGATGATGAGTATCGCACTCACCGTCACTTATGAATGACTGTCCAATACACCATAATTCATTCTATGGAATCTGAATTGTGAATATTATTGTTCCGGGTATTTTGAAAGGTTCAAAATATATTTAATAATGTTTAATATATGTTTTATTATTTAATTATCTGAATTAAATATTAAAATGTATTTAAATATAATTAAAAATGGAAGAAAAGGCATATGGGCCTCATAGGGCCCATTAGGGGGAGAGGGAGTCCTCCCCCATGGGCCATGGCGCCATGAGGGGGGTCCACCCCCCTAGGGCTGCGCCAAAACCCCCATCCCTTGGGATTAGTCCCACCCCGGAAGTGGAGGGGGGGGGTGGCACCCCTCCTTGGCCTATATAAGGAGGGGTAGGGTGCCCTTTTTTCTTCATACAAATTGATTTGAGACAAGTTTCTCTCATCTCTCTCTCCCTCTTTTCTCCTTCCTCGAGTGGACTCCCCTTGTTTGGAGTCTACACTTGGTTGGGGATTTCTCCACTATACGCACGCCGTCGTGCTGCTGGAATCGGGATCCGAATCCATCTTCTTTCCGCTGCTCTACTGGTTCGGAGCCCGGAGGGACGTCGGGTATACTGTATGTGTATAATCCCGCGAGGCACTACAATTGTGGTGCTACTTCGTCGTCGTGGCCGTATCGCGAGGTCTTCATTATCAACGTTCCGACGGGGACGTAATCCCGTCATCGGTCCACAAGGATCGGGTGGCTACAGGAGTCATCGTGGATCTGCGCGGCATCAGGGATTGCCGGTACGACTACACCAACCACGTTCATGCGGGAACGTTTCCCGCTTAACGGACTACATACTGGTATGTGATCTATTTCTGTCCGTTACTTGCATCGCCATAGCATAGGTCTTGGGTATGGGTCTCGTAGGTTATGAAAAATTTGTGTTTTCTGCCCCGAACCCCAACAGGGTGCATATGAGATTATCACCGACCTCAAGGCCGTCTTTGCACCTCAAGCCAGGGCTGAACGGTACAAGGCTTCTGAAGCCTTCTTCTCGGCTAAGATGGACGAGCACAGCAGCGTGAGTGAGCACGTGGTCAAAATGTCTGGCTACGTTCAACGCTTGAATGCTCTGGAATGTCAGATTCCAGATGAACTTGCAGTTGATAGGGTGTTGCAGTCGCTTCCCCCTAGCTACAAAGGCTTTGTGCTGAACTACAACATGCATGGGATGACTAAGACCCCTTCTGAGTTGTTCGCCATGCTGAAAAGTGCTGAGGTTGAGATCAAGAAGGAGCACGTTGTATTCATGCTTAACAAGACACTAAATTCAAGAGGTCAAGCAGACGGGGCAAGGGAAAGAAAGGCAGCCCCAAGAAGGATGGCAAGTCAGTTGTCGTTCCTCCCAAGGCACCTTAGCCCAAGCCCGGAGTTGAGTGCTTCTACTGCAAGGGTGAAGGTCACTGGAAACGCAACTGCCCCAAGTACCTAAAGGATAAGAAGGCTGGAAATGTTGTCAAGAGAGACGAAGGTATATTTGATATACATATTGTTGATCTTTTCTTAAACAGCGCCGGGAACACATCCTAGATACTTGATACAGGATCTGTCGCTCATATTTCTAATTCCATTCAGAGACTAAGGAATAAGAGATGCTTATTGAAAGATGAAGTGACGATGCGCGTGGGCAACGGCTATCAAATTGATGTATTGGCGGTCGGCACGAAGCATCTTAGTCTCCCTTCGGGATTAGTCTTGGTTTTGAATAAATGATACTATGTACCCGCATTGAGTGTGAACATCGTTAGTGGCTCTTGCTTGAAGCGAGACCACTATTATTTTTAAGTCTGATACAATTGCTTGTTCGATTTATAAGGATGATGTGTTTTATGTTCATGCACCGGAGCAACGTGGTTTATTCATACTTGATCTCAATGGTGACGTGTGTCACATCAACAATATAGAGGCCAAAATATTAAAGAGTAGTGGCGAAGAGCACATGATGATGTGGCATTGTCGACTTGGTCATATTGGTATAAAGCGCATGGAGAAGCTCCATAAAGATGGACTTCTTGATTCATTGGATTTTGGATCCCTTGATACATGTGAACCATGCCTCATGGGCAAAATGACAAGGACTCCATTCAATGGCGTAATGGAGCGTGCGGATGACTTATTGGGGATCATACATACAGATGTATGTGGTCCACTAAACGTCCCCACACGCAATGGTCTTCGTTACTTCGTGACCTTTACTGATGACTTGAGTAGATATGGGTATATTTACTTGATGAAACACAAGTCTGAAACCTTTGAAAGGTTCAAAGAATTTCAGAGTGAGGTCGAGAATCAAATTAGGAAGAAAATAAAGCACCTTCGATCCGATCGAGGTGGCGAGTATTTAAGTCACGAGTTTGGCAATCATCTGAAGTCTTGTGGCATCGTGCCACAGCTTACGCCGGCAGGCACACCTCCAAGGAACGGTGTAGCCAAACGACGTAATCGAACCCTATTGGATAGTGTGCGGTCAATGATGTTTCATACCGACTTGCCTGTGTCATTCTGGGGGTATGCGTTACAAACTTCCGCTTACGTTCTTAATAGGGCACCATCCAAATCCGTGAAGACAACGCCATTTGAGGAACGACATGGCACGAAACCAAAGTTGTCTCACCTAAATATTTGGGGTTGTGAGGCTTATGTTAGGAAACTACAGCCTAAAAAACTCGAATCAAAGGCGGATAAGTGCATCTTTGTAGGCTATCCAAAGGAAACTTGTGGATACACCTTCTACAATCAGTCTGAGGGAAAAACGTTTATCGCCAAGATTGGACACTTTCTTGAGAAAGAGTTTCTCTTGAAAGAGTTGAGTGGGAGGAAATTAGATCTCGATGAAGTGACTGGCCAATCACTCCAACTGGAAGAACCGGCAACAGAAATAGTTCTGGAACCATCTTCCACAGTGGGAGCTGAAGAGAATGGCCAGGACGACATTCATAACAATCATGACATACATGATGATCATGATGAGAATGAAGAGGTTGGCCGCATAGGTCAACAAGAGTCCGTCAAGCTCCTAAGTTTTATAGACAACTTGTGAATGCAGTCTCGGCTGTTGAGCCAGACGAACCTACGAGTTACAAAGAAGCAATGGAGGGACCCGAGTCCAAGAAATGGATGGAAGCCATGAAATTCGAAATAGACTCCATGTACACCAACAAAGTTTGGACTTTGGTGGATATTCCCGAGGACAGCAAGGCCGTCGAGAATAAGTGGATATTCAAGAAAAAGACTGATGCAGATGGAAACGTTTCTGTCTATAAAGATCAACTTGTCGCGAAGGGGTTCCGACAAATTCAAGGAGTTGACTACGAGGAGACATTATCTCCTGTAGCGAAGATGAAGTCTATTCGGATCCTATTAGCAATAGCTGCATGTCATGATTACGAGATAAGGCAGATGGACGTGAAAAGTGTGTTCCTTAATGGCAACATTTATGAAGAGTTGTATATGATGCAACCAGAGGGTTTCATTGATCTAAGGAATGCTGGTAAGGTGTGCAAGCTTCAACGGTCCATCTATGGGTTGAAGCAAGCGTCTCGGAGCTGGAATCTTCGATTTGATGAAGTCATCAAAGCGTTTGGATTTGTCCAAAACGTCGAAGAGTTCTGCGTCTATAAGAAACTGAGTGGGAGCTCTGTGGCATTCCTTGTGTTATATGTAGATGACATATTGCTGATAGGGAACGATAGAAAATTCTTAGAAGAAGTGAAAGAATATCTGAATGGACAATTTTCCATGAAGGACTGATAACCCACAAGTGTAGTGGATTGCAACATTCTTCGCGGGTAAGAATAACCCAATTGATTGATTCGACACAAGGGGAGCCAAATAATACTTATAAGCCTTAGCAGTTGAGTTGTCAATTCAACCACACCTGAAAAAGCACTAGACAAGATATAAGTAGCAACGGTGTGTTGACGGGTGTAGCCTTTAAGACTTCCCCAATCACCAACACCACAAAGTAGTAAAAAAGTAGTAGGAGCAGCAAAGAAAGTAAAAGTAACAACGAAGGCAATGAAGGTGAAAGATGGACCGGGGTTCACGGTTTCACTAGTGGTACCTCTCAAGCAAAAGAACAAGGTGCTGGGTGAACAAATTACAGTTGGGAAATTGACAGAATTGCACCAACTCTAGCCAAAGAACAAACTAGAGCATCCTAGTCTAAGAACCAAACGTAGGCATGTGTTCCGTATGTAGTTGTACGTGCTTGCAATAAGAACTTTGCACAACATCTTTTGTCCTACCATCCCGCTACGAACGGGGCCACTTAAGGAACTTATGGAGATTAAGGTGCTCCTGCGGCGGAGCACCGGAACAAAGCATTAACACTACATGAACACATGTGATCCTCAAATTATAGCCCATCCCCTTTGGTGTCCCAAGCTGTCACCATTGGGATCGCCGGTTCCGGACTATAATAGGTGCATACAACCATAGATAAGATCTAGAACAACAATTATAATCATGCAACCATAACGTGCTCAGATCTGAGATCATGCTACTCGTGCACTAGTAACAAGCATTAAGAACAACAAATTGCAGCAACAATAATTCATAAACCTCTTAGGACTGAACAAGGTAACAATTCATCGGATCCCAACAAACACAACACCAATTACATCATATGGATCTCAATCATGTAGGGCAGCTCATGAGAACATTGTATTGAGGATCTAGGGGGAGAGAATACCACATAGCTACTGCCAAGAACCCGTAGTCCAAGGAGGAACTACTCAAGAAGCATCATGGGGGAAGAAGAGTCGATGAAGATGGCCCTGGGGGCCAAGGACCTCCCCGGCACGGTGCCGGAGCAGGATCCTGGTGACCCCCGAAGCTAGTTTTCTATGGCGGTGGAGATCGGAATTGCTTGTGGAAAAAGTACTTCGATATTAGGGATTTCCTCCTCGGGGGTAAAAATAGGGGCCAAAGGGGGCACCCAGAAGGGCCACCAGGCAGCCAGGAGGGTGCCTGGCGCGGCCTAGGGCTGGGCCGCGCCATGGACCCTTCTGGAGTCCTGGTGGTGGCCCTCCCTTCCTTCCTTGGTGTTTCCGGAGGCTTCCGGGGCGCTGATTTTTTATATAATTTTTCCGGAATTTTTGGAGCACATTTAATGGCCGGAAAACCTGAAATACAAAAACAACAGAAAACAGGAACTGGCAACTGGGTGCACTGAGTTAATAGGTTAGTCCAAATATGCTCAAAAGTGTATGAAAGTTCAAGCAAAACCTGGAAAAGTCACACAAGAAATGCATGGCACAAGCAGAAATTATAGATACGTTTGGGACGTATCAACATCCCCAAGATTAATTCCTGCTCCTCCTCGAGTAGGTAAATGATAACGGGCATAATTTCTGTAGTGGCATGCCACACAACCATATAAGGACTTTTAAGTAAAGAAATTAAAGCATGCAATTCAATTCAAGTCTTAACAAGCAAGATTCTATATTAGCATTGACACAAGCAACAAAAGAACATAAGGTGCAAGAGCTCTCGCTGTCCGTGACTCGAATGTCTCCAAATGGTGTTTGCGTGCAAGAAGGGGAATTTGGGAATACGAGAGATAATTTTTTTTATTGTTGAGAACTAAATCTACTAAAGTTTCACACTTGGTCCTCTTTGAAGTCTTATCTGGACTCATCCCCAGACCACTAGCCAGGTACAAGTCAAACTGATCCACTCCCTTTCGATATTTTGAGCACTCATGCAATGGATGAGCGTGAGCAAGAAAGTTGACACCTAAATGGCGAAATATAAAGATGGTGGAGGAAGAAGAAAAAAAGGTGTGAAAGGCTCACATCAATGAGGACAATCATAGGCGAGAGAAAGCCATATGATAGATATGATGTGATGAGTAGGGATTGCCATGCAACATGCGGATGCACATAGAGCTATAAGTGTATGAAAGCCCTCCAATGGAACTAGTGGGGGTGCATCCAACTTGCTTGCTCATGAAGACCTAGAGCTCTTTTGAGGAGGCTCATCCTTGGAATATGCAAGCCAAGTTCTAAGGATCCCCACTTAGTTAAGCAAGTACAACATGAAAACTCTCTACAAACTGAAGTACATGTGCTACTTTGAAGCACAAGTGTGGAATAAAGGATAGTAGTGTTGCCCCCTCTCTCTCTTTTTTATTTTTTTTATTTTTCACCTTTTTTTGTATTTTTTTGATTTTGGGTGGCCTCCGTGGCTCTTTATTTCTCTCTCTTTTTTTTTCTTTCGTCCTCTTTGGGATCTTTTTTTTGTATTTTGTCCACTTTGGGATCTTTTAGTCCTTTCCTCACTGTAGGGGCAACACTCTAGAAGAACATCAACACGCTTTTATCTACTTACAACTCTGAATCAAAAAGTAATGACTCTATATGAATGCCTCTGCCAGTGTAGCAGTATGTGCAATGATCAAGCGCAACATGCAGAAATAATATGAATAGCGGGCAAGGCCCAACTACATGCAGGCTATGAGATCATGCAAGGAAATATGACACTGAAGGATAAGTCATATGAACATGAAGAACAATGGATGTTGCATAGAAATGTATCTCGGAAAGGCTATGGAAATGCCTTGTAGGTAGGTATGGCGGCTGTTTTGAGGAAAGATATAAGGAGGCTTATGATGACAGAGCGTATCGTCCCAAGGGTTTGGATGCACCGGCGAAGTATGCGCCAACTCTCGAGGTGAGAAAGGGCAATGCACGGTATCGACGAGGCTAGAAAAAGTATAGGTGGGTGGAAGTGTCAACTTTCGAATACTCACATTAGTCCGAAGAACTCATGCACTTATTATCGGTAACTCTCAATATAGTCAGGAGGTTCACAAAGAGACAAGTACCCCGAGGAGGAGTGTATGGGGGTTTGGTTATCCTTACGCATCCTCGACTCATGGTACGTGAGTGTACTCTAATATTCGACCCCTCCAGAGATTAGTGATCCATCTAGTAGCTAGAGTTCTCAACAGGGTTTAGGTTTTCGAAAATCACACAGATTGCCCAAAATACGACATATATCACTAATAGGCCTATGCTCTTGACACCATAAGTTCAAACATTACTTAAGTCAATACCTCAAAACTATTGCAAGTTACTACTACAAAGAGAATAGGAACTTCAACTACCTAGTTTCTAGTCAAGACACAAAACTCAGTGCAACAGGAAAACTCTCTAAATAAGATAAGCATGCAAACTATAAAAAGTTCAAGCCTGAACCAATTAAAAGATATAGAAGAAAACTCTAAAGCACATGAACTAAATAGGGCAGCAGCTAAGAAAAGATAAAGAACAACTCACAGCAAAGAATAAGCATAAAAATCCTATGAGGTGTTCTAGTTTAAGCGGAGCTTGTATCTCTTCCAATCAAGCATGTTAGGTTTCGACATTGTAATGACCAGCAAACAAAACAAAAGAACTAAGAAAAGTAAAGAGCAAGACGCTCCAAGCATAGCACATAACGCATGAAGTGATAAAAATATAGTGGAACGAGGGACGAACTGATGATTGTTGATGAAGAAGGGGATGCATGGGGGCATCCCCAAGCTTAGACGCTTGAGTCTTCTTGAATATTTCTTGGGGGTTCCGGGCGCATCGCCAAGCTTGAGCTTTTGACACCCCAAGATCTTCTTTCATCATCTTCCATCGCACACTTGAAAACTCCCTTCATACAAAACTCATCATAAGTTGATTAGAGAGGTTAATACCCTATTAAAAATAATTTTCCTCTACTGAAAATAAAGATTTCCAGGAAGGGCTTCTGTTTCTATTGCCTGCACAAAAGTTTTTGCAAGGAAAAAGCAAGCTTAAGGTTTGCAAAACTGCCAAAAGAAAAACAGGGACAGAAGCTGAGAAAAACAGAACAGCAGAGAGAAAAGAATTTTTTCTAGGAACTTCTGCAACTCAAATAAAAAAACTCAGAACATAAGAAAGTTTCGTAATTGTATAGAGCATGCTGTGTAAAAAATTCAGCTCAAACAGATGAACTGGGATTTTTCTCTGATTTTTCTAGTCACGAGGACAGAATCTGTTTTCTGGACAGCATGTCACAACTTTCACTTCCCTTGTCGTATGAGGCTATAAAAGGCACAAAGCTTGAAAAGTAAAGATACAATGATGTTGTTACAGTAGTAACAATCATCAAGACCACTAAGAACAGAAGAAAAAAAAAAGAAAAACCTAAATTCGTTGCGGGCTGCCTCCCGAAAGCGCTTGTTTAAAGCCATTAGCTAGGCATGAGTGTAACGATGCTCACAAGAGAATAAGAGTTGAAGCGCAAAAGAGAGCATCAAAGGAGAAAAGAAAAACCACATTGAAGTCTAACATGCTTCCTATGCATGGGCAACTTGAAACAAAATAAATAAATGAAGCACAAAGCAACAAGCATAGGAAGGTAAAACATGAGCACCTTCAAGATTTTCAACATGGAGAGGGGTGTTTTCCTAACATGAAAATTTCTATAACCATATTTCCCTCTCTCATAATAATTTTCAGTAGCATCATGAACAAACTCAACAATATAATTATCACACAAACCATGCTTTTCATGATCTACTAGCACATAATCATGTAGACTTTCTAAGCAAACCTCATCATCCTTAAGAACATCCATAGTAGGCCAAAAATAGAGGTTTATCATAAGATTTATCAAGATAGCAAGGATTATCATAAATAACAGTAGCAAAATCATCCTTGCAAGTATCATTAATAGGGGCATCGTGGCCACAAGCATCAATTTCATCAAAAAGGGATATTTCAAAAGAATCCATAGGATCATAGCAATCAATATAGCATTCATCCTCCTTTGGTAAGCATGGAGAGCAATCATATAAAGTAAGAGTCAAAGAGTTACTATCATTAGTAGGTAGAGATGGGTAGATACTCCATTCTTCCTCCTTTTGTTCGTCACTCTCCTCCTATTTTTCATCCAAGGAGCATTCAGTTTCAGCAATTTCTTCTTCCGTAGAGTCCTGCAAAGCATTAGTCTCTTCCTCTTGTGGAGAGAACCTTTTGAGATGGTCAATAATATAATAATTGTCATTAAAATCCTCAAAGCAATAATTAAGTATTTCAAGACTCTCGGATTTGCAAGGGGCATCATCAATATTTTCAACAAAGGAAGCAATTTCATAGGCACCCTTAAAGATAACAACTTCTTCTATTTTTTCTGCATCATAAAAATCATAGTTTCCCTTAGCATAAGAAGCTAAGGTTTCATCATCATTATATTCACATTGGAAAGCAAGGTGTTTGTGCCTCATAAAGCAACAAGATTCATCCCTGCAGAAAGATATATTATATATTGAGCACAAGTTTCTAGCATAGTCATACAGCTCCTGTATTAGTCCCCATGAGTGTATCCCTTTTTGAGACAAGCGGTATTCCTTTTAATGTTTTTGTTGATCCTCTGTGAATCCGCCTTTACAATAAGATCTAGTGTCAAAGAAAGTAGTCATTAGTAGCAAACAGAGTAATAAGCAAAAGTGTACTTATCAAGTGAATTTTATAAGTAAAGCTATTCTCCCCGGCAACGGCGCCAGAAAATAGTCTTGATAACCCACAAGTGTAGGGGATCGCAACAGTCTTCGCGGGTAAGAATAACCCAATTTATTGATTCGACACAAGGGGAGCCAAAGAATACTTATAAGCCTTAGCAGTTGAGTTGACAATTCAACCACACCTGAAAAAGCCCTAGAAAAGATATAAGTAGCAACGGTGTGTTGACGGGTGTAGCCTTTAAGACTTCCCCAATCACCAACACCACAAAGTAGTAACAAAGTAGTAGGAGCAGCAAAGAAAGTAAAATTAACAACGAAGGCAATGAAGGTGAAAGATGGACCGTGGTTCAAGGTTTCACTAGTGGTACCTCTCAAGCAAAAGAACAAGGTGCTGGGTGAACAAATTACAGTTGGGCAATTGACAGAATTGCACCAACTCTAGCCAAAGAACAAACTAGAGCATCCTAGTCTAAGAACCAAACGTAGGCATGTGTTCCGTATGTAGTTGTACGTGCTTGCAATAAGAACTTTGCACAACATCTTTTGTCCTACCATCCCGCTACGAACAGGGCCACTTAAGGAACTTATGGAGATTAAGGTGCTCCTGCGGCGGAGCACCGGAACAAAGCATTAACACTCCATGAACACAAGTGATCCTCAAATTATAGCCCATCCCCTTTGGTGTCCCAAGATGTCACCATTGGGATCGTCGGTTCCGGACTATAATAGGTGCATACAACCGTAGATAAGATCTAGAACAACAATTATAATCATGCAACCATAACGTGCTCAGATCTGAGATCATGCTACTAGTGCACTAGTAACAAGCATTAAGAACAACAAATTGCAGCAATAATAATTCATAAACCTCTTAGGACTGAACAAGGTAACAATTCATCGGATCCCAACAAACACAACACCAATTACATCATATGGATCTCAATCATGTAGGCAGCTCTATGAGAACATTGTATTGAGGATCTAGGGGGAGAGAATACCACATAGCTACTGCCAAGAACCCGTAGTCCAAGGAGGAACTACTCAAGAAGCATCATGGGGGAAGAAGAGTCGATGAAGATGGCCCCGGGGGCCAAGGCCCTCCCCGGCAGGGTGCCGGAGCAGGATCCTAGTGACCCCCGAAGCTAGTTTTCGATGGCGGCGGAGATCGGAATCGCTTCTGGAAAAATTACTTCGATATTAGGGATTTCCTCCTTGGGGGTAAAAATAGGGGCCAAAGGGGGCACCGAGAAGGGCCACCAGGCAGCCAGGAGGGTGCCTGGCGCGGCCTAGGGCTGGGCCGCGCCATGGACCCTTCTGGAGTCCTGGTGGTGGCCCTCCCTTCCTTCCTTGGTGTTTCCGGAGGCTTCCGGGGCGCTGATTTTTTATATAATTTTTCCGGAATTTTGGGAGCACTTTTAATGGCCGGAAAACCTGAAATACAAAAACAACAGAAAACAGGAACTGGCAACTGGGTGCACTGAGTTAATAGGTTAGTCCAAATATGCTCAAAAGTGTATGGAAGTTCAAGCAAAACATGGCAAAGTCACACAAGACATGCATGGCACAAGCAGAAATTATAGATACGTTTGGGACGTATCAAGGACCTAGGTGAAGCTACGTACATATTGGGGATTAAGATCTATAGAGATAGACCTAATCGCCTATTGGCTTTGAGTTAAAGTACTTATATTGATAAGATATTGAAAAGGTTCAGTATGGATAACTCCAACAGAGGCCTCTTGCCAGTTATAAAAGGTATCAAATTAAGTGTGACTCAATGTCCAACTACAGCGAAAGAGAAGGAGGAGATGTCCTCAAATCCCTTTGCCTCAGCCATAGGTTCTCTCATGTATGCTATGTTATGTACCCGACCGGATTTAGCGCTGGCAATTAGTATGACTAATCGCTACCAAAGTAAGCCGGGAATGGCCCACTGGACCACTGATGGCGGAGAAGTTGATAGGTTTAGTTGGGTTGCCTTCCCTGTCAACTGATACGGTGAGGATAGTTCTCACTCCTCGTTGGTTACCCCAAGTGGAAGGTGAGATGTAGCGTAGCAGCAAATTTCCCTTGCGAAGATGCTAAGGTTGAGTATCGAACCAATAGGACTCGCAGAGATACAATAAGGTGGTAAAGTGAACAATGGCGCCGTTCACAACCGAGGGTTGCTAACTTCACCTGGACCTGCACACAGATATAAATAACTTTGCTCCCAACGAGTACAGAGGAGTTGTCAATTCCTCCGTCTTGCTGTTTACAAAGGATTAACGCAAGAGATAATGATAGTGATAGCAACTGGAAAGTAAACTAAGGATGTAAACAGCAATGTGAAGATGGACAGGGGTCCCGTGATTTTCACTAGTGATGTCTATCTCCCAAAAGACGATAAAAGTGCTAGCGAGGTAAACAAATAATAGTTGGGCAATTGATAGGATTATGAAGGCACCGCAATGCTAACTATGCTGCAAAGAAAGGAAGGTCTCAAAAGCAATGGGCAGTACGCCAAGGTACGTAGACCGAAATCCATCTGCATCTACTACGAATCATCCACCTTGAGATATCTATCTAGAACATCTCGCTGGTATTAAGTTGCGAATCCCACCCAAAGTGTAAACCCAAAGCAACAGACAACTGCATTAAAAGAACTTTGCGTAAAGTAAACAATCCTTGCATCCGCGGATACAAGCACCGTTGTTTTATCCCTGGTAGAAACAACACATCCCCTAGTCTCATGTTTCTGTCACTCAAGCTAGACATCAAGGGACTGAACCCACAATCAAGCATAACGCTCCCTCTTGGAGTTGCAACAAATCACTTGGCCAAAGTAAAATACGACAACGGAGAACATGTAAGAATTTACTCAAGAACAAAATATAAAAGAGAAGAACCAAATATATTACTCATCACAATCTGAACAGAGTCTCATAATCCATCAGAGTCCAACAAACTCAACATAGCAACGGCAGAAAATTACAAAGGTGCCTCGATCATGTGAGGCAGCTCACGACGTCTCGAAAGTGGAGGCACAAAGAGGGGAGAGGAACATCACATAGCTACTGGTCAAGGACCCATGGTCCAAGGGGAACTACTCACGATACATACGGGAGGTGTCCATGGTTCTGGATGGTCTCCCGGAGGGGGTAGCTTCTCCCGGCAGGGTGCCGGAGCAGCTTCTCCAGGCAGCCTCGATCTTGAAGCGGCGGCGGCGGCGGTAAAGAGGCGAGACCGCGAAAAAGAGATCGATATTAGGGGTTTCCACCCCGAGGGCTAAATATAGGCGGAGGGGGGTGTCGAGGAGACCCACAGGGCAGCCAGGAGGCCCCCTGGCGCGACCTAGGGTGGGGCCACGCCAGGTACCCTTCTGGAGTCCCTATGGTGGCCCCCTCCGCTGCGTTGGTTATTCCGGAAGCTTCCGGGTCGCTGATTTTTTATCTGATATTTCTGGATTTTTTGGAGCACTTTTAATGGACGGAAAACCTGAAATAAAAAAACAGCAGAAAACAGCAACTGGCAGCTGGGTGCACTGGGTTAATAGATTAGTCCAAATATGCTCAAAAGTGTATGAAAGTTCAAGCAAAACATGGTAAAGTCACACAAAACATGCATGGAGCAAGCTGAAATTATAGAAACGTTTGGGACGTATGAACATCCCCAATCTTAATTCCTGCTCGTCCTCGAGTAAGTAAATGATAACAAGCATAATTTCTGTGGTGACACGCCACACAACCATATAAGAACTTTGTAAGTAAAGCAATCAAAGCATGCAATTCAATTCAAGTCTTAACAAGCAAGAGTCTATATTAGCATTGACACAAGCAACAAAAGAACAAAAGGTGCAAGAGCTCTCGCTGTCCGTGACTCGAATGTCTCCAGATGGTGTTTGCGTGCAAGCAGGGGACTGGGAAAAAGAGAAAAAAAGGTTGTTGAGAACAACTATCTACTAAAGTTTCACACTTAGTCTCCTTTGAATTCTTATCTTGACTCGTCCCCAGACCACTAGCCAGGTACAAGTCAAACTGATCCACTCCCTTTCGATATTTTGAGCACTCATGCAATGGATGAGCGTGAGCAAGAAAGTTGACACCTAAAGGCGAAACAGAAAGAAGGTGGAGGAGGAAGACAAAAAGGTGTGAAAGGCTCACATCAATGAGGACGATCATAGACGAGAGAAGGCCATATGATAGATATGATGTGAGGAGTAGGGATTGCCATGCAACGGATGCACATGTGAGCTAAAAGCTCTCCAAGGGAACTAGTGATGGTGCATCTAACTTGCTTCCACAAGAAGACCTAGAGCTCGTTTGAGGAGGCTCATCATTGGAATATATAAGCCAAGTTCTATAGTGTGAAGGTCTCCACATAGCTATATGCATGATGATGATCTCTATGGAGTACAAGGGATAGATGATGAAGTACTAGTGTGGATCTCTCAAAAGGAATAGTAGTGTGCCCCCTTCTCCCTTTTTATTTTTCTTTTTCTATTTTTTTGTATTTTTTGGTGGCCTCAATGGCTCTTTCTATTTAACTCTCATTTGTCCTCTTTGGGATCTTTTCCTCACTTTAGGGGCAACACTCTATATTTTATAAGAATATAGGAGATCTTTCGCACTTTACAAAGGTACTCATGTAAAGAAGATATAACTATCATGATGCAAAGGTATGACATGAAGATCAAGTCATGAGAAGGTGGATGTTGCATGGAAATGTATCTCGGAAAGGCTATGGAAATGCCTTGTAGGTAGGTATGGTGGCTGTTTTGAGGAAAGATATAAGGAGGCTTATGATGACAGAGCGTATCATGACAAGGGTTTGGATGCACCGGCGAAGTATGCGCCAACTCTCGAGGTGAGAAAGGGCAATGCACGGTACCGAAGAGGCTAGAAAAAGTATAGGTGGGTGGAAGTGTCAACTTTTGAATACTCACATTAGTCCGAAGAACTCATGCACTTATTATCGGTAACTCTCAATCTAATCAGGAGGTTCACAAAGAGACAAGTACCCCGAGGAGGAGTGTATGGGGGTTTGGTTATCCTTGCGCATCCTCGACTCATGGTACGTGAGTGGTCTCTAATATTCGAACCCTCCAGAGGTTAGTGGTCCATCTAGTAGCTAGAGTTCTCAACAGGGGTTTTTGGTTTTCAAAAAACACACGGATTGCCCAAAATACAACATCTATCACTAATAGGCTCGAGCTCTTGACACCAAAAGTTCAAACATTACTCTAGTCAATACCTCAAAACTATTGCAAGTTACTACTACAAAGAGAAAAGCAACTTCAACTACCTACTTCTAGTCAAGACACAAAACTCAGTGCAACAGGCAAACTCTCTAACAAGATTAAACACACAACCTATAGAAAGTTCAACCTAAAACAAAAGAAAAGCTCTAGAAAGACTAAAGCACTACAACTAAACAGAGCAGCAACTAAGAAAAGAAAAAGAACAACTCACAGCTAAAATAATAAGCATGCAAATCCTATGAGGAGTTCTAGTTCAAACGGAGCGTGTAATTCTCCCACACAAAAGAGTAAGCTGGGGTCTAACTTGTTACTATAGCAAACAAAGCAAAAACAAACCTAAGAAAAGTAAATAGCGAGACGCTCCAAGCATTGCACATAACGCATGAAGTGATAAAAATATAGTGCAGCGAGGGACGAACTGATAATTGTTGATGGAGAAGGGGATGCACGGGGGCATCCCCAAGCTTAGACGCTTGAGTCTCCTTGAATATTTCTTGGGGATGCATGGGGGCATCCCCAAGCTTGAGCTTTTGACACTCCAAGATCTTCTTTCATCATCTTTCATCGCGCACTTGAAAACTCCCTTCATACATAACTCATTGTAGACTGATTAGAGAGGTTAGTACCCTACTAAAATAATTGTTTCTCTACTGGAAATAAAGATAAACTTGAAGAGCTACTGTTTATCAAGATTTCAAAAAAAAATTTGCAAAGAAAAAGCAAGCTTAAGGTTTGCAAAAGTAGAGAGAGACAAAACGTGGCAGAATCTGTGAAAAACAGATAGAATCGAATTTTTTAGGGGTACTTCTGCAACTCAAATAAAAAAACTCAGAACATACGCAAGTTTCGTAATTGTATAGAGCACGCTGTGTAAAAATTTCAGCTCAAAAAGATGAACTGAGATTTTTCCATGATATTTCTAGTCACAAGGACAGAATCTGTTTTCTGGACAGCATGTCACAACTTTTACTTCCCTTCCTGTATGAGGCTATCAAAGGCACAACGCTTAAAAAGTAAAGATACAATGATGTTGCTACAGTAGTAACAATCATCAAGACCACTAAGAACAGAAGAAAAGAAAAAAAAGAAAAACCTAAATTCGTTGCGGGCTGCCTCCCGAAAGCACTTCTTTAGAGCCATTAGCTAGGCTTAAAGCAGAAGATCAAGTATTTTCAAGAGAATAACTAGCCTGTGTGACGGACAAAAGGTAACTTAATCTTTTTCCTAGGGAAATGTTCCATCCCTTTCTTGAGAGGGAATTGGAATTTGATATTCCCCTCTTTCATGTCAATAACAACACCAATTGTGCGAAGAAAAGGACGTCCCAAAATAATTGGACAAGAAGGCTCACACTCAATGTCCATAATAGTGAAATCAACGGGAACATAATTGTCTGACAATGATAAGAACATCATCGATCTTCCCCAATGGTTTCTTTACGGAATAATCGACAAGACGAACACCAAAAGAACAAGGATCAAAAGGTTTCTTTTGGGCATAACAGAGGTACTTGCTCCAACATCACAAAGAGCATAACAAGAGAAGTTATTTAATTTGATTTTTATCATAGGATCCCAACCATGTTCTAGATTCGTAGGTATGGAGGCTTGTAATCTAAGCTTCTCCTCCCTAACTTTGATTAGAGCATTGGTGATATGCTCTGTGAAGGCAAGATTAAGTGTGCTAGTGTGGGGGTCTCTAGACATCTTGTGTAGGAAACCAATAACTTCAGGTAAAGTGCAGTTGTCAAAGTCTAGGTCACTACTATCTATCAAGGAGGTAGTGATATCATTTAGGCTCACTTGTTTGAAAGCCTCTATGTTCATAGAGGTTTCTTCATCTATGGTTGAGGTGGTAGCATCACCATTGGTAGGTCCAGTGGGACTAGGGGTGTGATGGGTGCTAACTGTTTGGACATCCTCAACTACTTGGATAGTGGCTACTGTGTGGTAGGCAGGAAGGCTCTTAACTCTCTCTTCTTCCTCCTTTTCTCTAGCCCATCTTTCTTTAAGTTTAGCCATCATCCTAATGTTTTCATTGATTTGTAACTGGATAGAATTAATAGGAGTGACCTTAATCTCCTCAAGGGGAGAGGTTCTAATTTTTAACATCTCAACATCAAGGGCTAAGTTATCTACCTTCAAACAAAGATTATCTAATTTAGCATGTTTTTCTTCCACATTCTTGTTGAAGGCTTTTTGGGTAGTGATAAAGTCTCTAAGCATACTCTCTAGTTCAGAGGTGGAGTTTTTGGTGCTAGGATAAGTGTTGTTGTTCCCATAGTTGTTGGATGGGAAAGGCCTAGGATTGTTGCTACCAAAATTACTCCTATAAGCATTATTGTTGAAGTTGTTTCTAGATATAAAGTTCACATCTATTTGTTCTTGAGCAACCAAAGAATTTAAAGGAACATCCTGAGGATCAATAGGAGCTTGCTTGGTAAGTAGAGACATGATAAGGTCAACCTTTTCATTTAGAGAGGAGATCTCCTCGACAGAGTTTACCTTCTTACCAGTTGGAGATCTTTCGGTGTGCCACCGAGAGTAGTTCAAGATCATCTCATCAAGTAGCTTTGTGGCAGCACCAAGTGTGGTTGATATAAAAGTTCCTCCCGCGGCCGAATCTAACAGGTTCCGCGAGGTAACGTTCAAGCCTGCATAAAAAGTCTGGATAACCATCCAGGTAGTCAGTCCATGTGTGGGGCAGTTCTTGACAAGCGTCTTCATACGTTCCCAATCTTGGGCAACGTGTTCATTATCCAATTGCCTGAAATTCATAATGTTACTCCTCAATTGAATAATTTTAGCAGGGGGATAGTACTTCCCGATAAAAGCATCCTTGCACTTATCCCAAGAATCTATGCTATTCTTAGGCAATGATTGAAACCAGATTTTAGCTTCATCCCTCAAAGAGAAAGGAAAAAGCTTAAGCTTAACAATTTCACCATCTACTTCTTTGTACTTTTTCATATCGCAAAGCTCAATAAAATTATTTAAGTGCAAAGCAGCATCATCTCTAGCACCAGAGAATTGATCTTTCATAAAAAGGTTCAGCAAAGAAGGTTTAATCTCATAAGAAGGTGCTGAAGTAGCAGGTGGAGCAATAGGAGTGCAGATAAAGTCACTGTTGTTGTGACTAGTGAAGTCACACAACTTGGTGTTTTCATTGGAACCCATAGTAGCAGCAGGTATTTTTGGTATTTTTGATAAGGGACACAAAAGCAAAAACTAAAAGGTAAACTAACAAGACTAAAAAGCAAAGATAAAAGATAGTGTGCAACTCCCCTATCTTGTAGACTGGAGTCCCCGGCAACGGCGCCAGAAGTTGGCTTGATACAGTGAGGATAGTTCTCACTCCTCGTTGGTTACCCCAAGTGGAAGGTGAGATGTAGCGTAGCAGCAAATTTCCCTTAGCGAAGATGCTAAGGTTGAGTATCGACCAATAGGACTCGCAGAGATACAAGAAGGTGGTAAAGTGAACAATGGCGCCGTTCACAACCGAGGGTTGCTAACTTCACCTGGACCTGCACACAGATACAAATAACTTTGCTCCCAACAAGTACAGAGGAGTTGTCAATTCCTCTAGCCTTGCTGTTTACAAAGGATTAACGCAAGAGATAATGATAGTGATAGCAACTGGAAAGTAAACTAAGGATGTAAACAGTAATTTGAAGATGGACAGGGGTCCCGTGATTTTCACTAGTGATGTCTCTCTCGCAAAAGACGATAATAGTGCTAGCGAGGTAAAAAAATAACAGTTGGGCAATTGACAGGATTATGAAGGCACCGCAATGCTAACTATGCTGCAAAGAAAGGAAGGGCTCAAAAGCAATGGGCAGTATGCCAAGGTAAGTAGACCGAAATCCATCTGCATCTACTACGAATCATCCACCTTGAGATATCTATCCAGAACATCTCGCTGGTATTAAGTTCCGAATCCCACCCAAAGTGTAAATCCAAAGCAACAGACAACTGCATTAAAAGAACTTTGCGTAAAGTAAACAATCCTTGCATCCGCGGATAGAAGCACCGTTGTTTTATCCCTGGTGGCAACAACACATCCCCTAGTCTCATGTTTCTGTCACTCAAGCTAGACATCAAGGGGCTGAACCCACAATCAAACATAACGCTCCCTCTTGGAGTTGCAACAAATCACTTGGCCAAAGTAAAATACGGAAACGGAGAACATGCAAGAATTTACTCAAGAACAAAATATAAAAGAGAAGAACCAAATATATTACTCATCACAATCTGAACATAGTCTCATAATCCATCAGATCCCTACAAACTCAACATAGCATCCTCATAGATAGTAATTACGTATGATCATTGTGGCCAGCATATTTCAGTCAGGCGGTGGGTTACAAATCAAAGCATCCTCATAGATAGTAATTACGTATGATCATTACGGTAAAAGGATTTGGTCACTACGTTGTAGTTATCGCAATGTTGAACTTATGTGACTCGATCACATTGCAACACTTCTGTTGGGTGTGTGTCCATCATATCATTCTCCCAACGATATGACTCCATTGTCAACAACTTAATTTCTCATGATCAGGAAACCTTGATCATCAATTGCCCAATGGGCTAGTATACTAGAGTTAACTAGGGACCTGGTTGTTTTATACCACACGTGTATTAATCTTTCCGCTTAATACAATTATACCACAGTATAAAACTTGCTATGAACTTATAGAATATGCTAATAAACATATTTTATTTGCTTCTAGGGCACATTCCCAACAACGAGATCACCTTAACAGGTCCGGCGAGGAGGACGTGAGTCGGGGAGGTCAGGGTAGAACCAATCTCAACGGGGGCGAGAATCGCCTCCGGGAGTAGAGAAAAAACCCTAACGAGAGGGTAGGCACATCCTTGTCTTATGTGATCTTTTTTGCCAGAAGTGTTGCCTACCGATGTTGTGTTCTCTATTCTTTGGTAGGAGCATGGGCCCAAAGGTGGTCAGGGTGGCCCATTGATGGCGGAGAAGTTAATAGGTTTAGTTGGGTTGCCTTCCCTGTTAACCGCGCCAATAAACGATTCTTGATAACCCACAAGTCTAGGGGATCAATTGTAGCTTTTCGATAAATAAGAGTATCGACCCCACGAGGAGAAGAAGGTGTTGATAAGTGACACTGGATAAGGAAAGGGCTGCAAACACTTAAAGGTAAATATTTAGGGGTTTTTGGTTTAAGCAACAGAAAAGTAAAAGACAGGCAAAGTAAACAGGGTAACTGAGGAGTAGCAAGTATCCCAATCCTTTAACAAGGATAAGCCTAGGAACTGAACTTATAAAAGCTAAAGCGTTCTCGAGAAAACAGGGAGAGATAGTCAAGTCACTTTCGCCATACTCCACCAAGCAATATGTATCGTGTTGATAAGTGTCGGGTGGTGGATCAATGCTAGTACACCTTCTAGACTAAGATAAGTGTACTCTTATGATTACACACCTTGCAAGCATCCGCAAATACAAGGTAGTAATTAAGGCATAAGCCTAACCACAGCATTACGATCAAGGATCCATATCTCCCTTGTGCAAAAGTGTGCGAACTGGGGTTCAGGTTTCTGTCACTCCGGCAACCCACCATAAGCATCCTTTGTGCACAATGTATTCCTCTAGGCCCATGAAAGGTGAAGTGTTAAGTGTTCGACTCACATAACACCACTAGAGAAATAAAAACACAACTTAGTATCAAACAACACATAACACTTCAACATCATATGACTACTAACAACTAGACTTCTCCCATGTTCTCAAGAACTAAAGTAACTACTCACAAGACATAAAAGAGATCATGATCAGAGGTGATAGATGGGTGGCAAACAATCTGGACACAATGATATTTATCCAACAAAACTCAATAGCATTCACCACAAAGTAGTAATCAACACCAACAGAGTAGAGAGGATAGATAGTACGATTGCAACACAAGTTGCAATTGTGAGATGAGATGGGATGGAGATGGAGATGGTGCTGATGTTGGGGATGATGTTGATGATAATCTCGATGATGCCCGTGAAGATGATGGCAACGATCTCCCCTTCCGGGAGGTGATCTCCCCGGCGGAATCTGCCCGCTAGAGATGGCTTTTCTCCTTTGTAGGTTTCCGCCCCGTGGCGGCGGCGAAACACGGAAACTCTTCTCCTTTTAGGGTTTTCACACCAGGGGGGTCTTATAGGCGAGAGGGGGCACCGAGGGGGGCCACTAGGCATCCAGGAGGGTGCCTGGCGCGGCCAGGAGGGGGGCCGCGCCAGGCACCCTTCTGGCTGCCTGGTGGGTCCCCTCACCTCCATCTTCGGCGATCCCCAGTCAATTCCCATAAAACTACTCCCCATAAATTTTCATCGCATTTGGACTTGATCTGATTCAACAACTTGGTGTCCACTTTTCACCGCTGAATTCTGGTTCTACTGCTTCGGCACCGGAAAGTTGTAAACTGTGCAAAACAAGCCAAAACAACATAAGAACAATACTTTAAAGTGGAATATATCAATGAATAGGATGAAATTACAATATAAAATAGTGATGCATTTTGGACGTATCAACCACAGTAAAGAACATCCTAAAGTACTTGCGAAGAACAAAGGATCTCTTTCTCGTTTATGGAGGAGTTGATGAGGAGCTGATGCTAGCAAGGAAGATACTTCTCTCGCTTCTCATTGGTTACCCCAAGTGGAAGGTGAGATGTAGCGTAGCAGCAGAATTCCCCCTATGTAGAGGATAGGGTTTGTCTCCCATAGGACTCACAGAGATACAAGAAGGTGACAACGGCGCCAGAGATTGTTGCCGGATGGAGACGAAGTTGACGTGGACCTGCACACACAACAAGTAACTTTGCTCCCAACGAGTACAGAGGAGTTCTCAATTCCTCAGGCCTTGCTGTTTACAAAGGATCAACGCAAGAGATAATAGTGCAACTGAAAGTAAGAACTGAAAGTAAATTGAAGGTGTAAACAATGGTATGAATATGGACCGGGGTCCCGTGATGTTCACTAGTGATGTCTCTCTCCCAAAATACAATAAAATTGCTAGCGAGGTAAACAAATCACAGCTGGGCAATTGACGGGATTATAAACGCACCACAATGCTAACTATGCTACAGAAGAAAAGGAAGAGGCTCAAAAGCAATGGGCAGTACGCCAAGGTAAATAGACCGAAATCCATCTGCATCTACTACGAATCATCCACCTTGAGATATCTATCCAGAACATCTCGTTGGTATTAAGTTGTGAATCCCACCCAAAGTGTAAACTCAAAGCAACAGACAATTGCATTAAAAGAACTATGCGTAAAGTAAAAAATCCTTGCACCCGCAAGTACAAGCACCCTTTTTTTATCCCTGGTGGCAACAGCACATCCCGTAGTCTCATGTTTCTGTCACTCAAGCTAGACATCAAGGGGCTGAACCCACAATCAAGCATAACGCTCCCTCTTGGAGTTGCAACAAATCACTTGGCCAAAGTAAAATACGGCAACGGAGAACATGCAAGAATTTACTAAAGAACTCAAATATAAAAGAGAACCAAATATATTACTCATCACAATCTGAACACAATCTCATAATCCATCAGCTCCCAGCAAACTCAGCATAGCAACACAGAAAATTACTACGGTGCCTCGATCATGTGAGGCAGCTCACGAGGTCTCGAAAGTGGAAGCACAAAGAGGGGAGGAGTACGTCACATAGCTACTGGTCACGGACCCATGGTCCAAGGGGGACTACTCACGGAACATCCGGGAGGCGTCCATGGCGATGGATGGTCTCCCGGAGGGGATTCCTCTTTCTGGCAGGGTGCCGGGGCAGCTTCTCCTGGCAGCCCCGATCTTGAAACGGCGGCGACGGCGGAACAGAGAGAAGAACGGGAATAGTAGATCGATATTAGGGGTTTCGGTCACGGGGGGTAAATATAGGCTAAAGGGGGGACTGAGAGGGGCCACAGGGCATCCAGGAGGCTCCCTGGCGCGGCCTAGGGTGGGGCCACGCGAGGGACCCTCTTGGGGCCTTGGTGGGTCCACCCCCTTCCATCTTTAGCTCTTCGGGAAGCTTCCGGGCCGCTGATTTTTATATAATTTTTTCGGGATTTATTTGGCACTTTTAATGGCCGGAAAACCTGAAATACAAAAAACAGCAGAAAACATGAACTGGCAATTGGGTGCACTGAGTTAATAGGTTAGTCCAAATATGATAAAAAAAAGTGTAAGAAAGTTCAAGAAAAACATGGCAAAGTCACACAAATCATGCATGGAGCAAGCAGAAATTATAGTTATGTTTGGGACGTATCAACAACCCAAGCATAATTCCTGCTCGTCCTCGAGTAGGGAAATGATAACAAGCATAAATTCTATGGCGACATGCCACACAACCATATAAGGACTTTTAAGTAAAGCAATCAAAGCATGAAATTCAATTCAAGTCTTAACAAGCAAGAGTCTATATTACTATTGACACAAGCAACAAAAGAACAAAAGGTGCAAGAGCTCTCGCTGTCCATGACTCGAATGTCTCCAGATGGTGTTTGTGTGCAAGAAGATGGATAGGGAAATACGAGATAAAAAATATATTGTTGAGAACTACTACTACGAATTTTCACACTTAGTCTCCTTTGGATTCTTATCTTGACACGTCCCCATACCACTAGTCAGGTACAAGTCAAACTGATCCACTCCCTTTTGATATTTTGAATACTCATGCAATGGATGAGCGTGAGCAAGAAAGTTGACACCTAAAAGGCGAGACAGAAAGAAGGTGGAGGGGGAAGACAAAAAAGGTGTGGAAGGCTCACATCAATGAGGAAAATCATAGGCGAGAGAAGGCCATATGATAGATATGATGTGAGGAGTAGGGATTGCCATGCAACAGATGCACATGTGAGATAAAATATCTCCAAGGGTCCTAGTGGGGGTGCATCTAACTTTCTTGCTCATGAAGACCTAGAGCTCTTTTGAGGAGGCTCATCATTGGAATATACAAGCCAAGTTCTATAGTGTGAAGGGTCCCCACATGGCTATATGCATGTATGATGATCTCTATGGAGTACAAGGGATAGAGGATGGAGTACTAGTGTGGATCTCTCAAAAGCAATAGTACTGTGCCCCCTTCTCTCTTTTTATTTTTCTTTTTCTATTTTTTCTATTTTTTTGTATTTTTTGGTGGCCTCAATGGCTCTTTCTATTTCTCTCATTTGTCCTCTTTGGGATCTTTTGATTTTTTCCTCTTTGGGATCTTTTCGTCACTTTAGGGGAAACACTCTATATTTTACAAGAATATAGGAGATCTTTCACACTTTAAAAATGTACTCACATAAAGAAAATGTAACTATCATGATGCAAATGTATGCCTCTGCCAGGGTAGCAGGATATGCAATGATACTAGCGCGTCATGTAGCGATGATTAGGGCAAGGCCCAACTAGCATGCGGCTCATCGATCAAGCAAGTAGCATGTATGACATGAAGATCAAGTCATGAGAAGGTGGATGTTGCATGGCAATGTATCTCGGAAAGGCTATGGAAATGCCTTGTAGGTAGGTATGGTGGCTGTTTTGAGGAAAGATATAAGGAGGTTTATGATGACATGGTGTATCATGCCAAGGGTTTGGATGTATCGGCGAAGGTGGACGCCAACTCTCGGAGTGAGAAGAAAGCAATGCACGACACAAGAGAGGCTAGCAAAATATGGGAGGTGGAATTGTCAACTTTTGAATACTCACATTAGTCCGAAGAACTCATGCACTTATTATCGGTAACTCTCAATCTAATCAGGAGGTTATCAAAGAGACAAGTACCCCGAGGAGGAGTGTATGGGGGTTTGGTTATCCTTGCGCATCCTCGACTCATGGTACGTGAGTGTACTCTAATATTCGAACCCTCCAGAGGTTAGTGATCCATCTAGTAGCTAGAGTTCTCAACAGGGGTTTTGGTTTTCAAAAATATACACGGATTGCCCAAAATACGACATCTATCACTAATAGGCTCGAGCTCTTGACACCAAAAGTTCAAACATTACTGTAATCAATACCTCAAAACTATTGCAAGTTACTACTACAAAGAGAATAGCAACTTCAACTACCTACTTTCTAGTCAAGACACAAAACTCAGTGCAACAGGCAAACTCTATAACAAGATAAAACATGCAACCTATAGAAATTTCAACCTAAGACAAAAGAAAAGCTCTAGAAGACTAAAGCACACCAACTAAACAGGGCAGCAGCTAAGAAAAGAAAAAGAACAACTCACAGCTAAGAGAATAAGCATGAAAATCCTATGAGGAGTTCTAGTTCAAGCGGAGCGTGTTTCTCTCCCACACAAAATAAAGCTGGGGTATAACTTGTTATAACAGCAAAAAAAGCAAAAACAAACCTAAGAAAAGTAAAGAGCGAGACGCTCCAAGCATAGCACATAACGCATGAAGTGATAAAAATATAGTGCAACGAGGGACGAACTGATATTTTTTTATGAAGAAGGAGATGCACGGGGGCATCCCCAAGCATAGACGCTTGTGTCTCCTTGAATATTTATTGGGGTTGCATGGGGGCATCCCCAAGCTTGAGCGTTTGACACTCCAGGATCTTCTTTCATCATCTTCCATCGCACACTTGAAAACTCCCTTCATACACAACTCATTGTAAACTGATTAGAGAGGTTAGTACCCTGTTAAATAATTTTTCCCTTACTGGAAATAAAGATATTATTGAAGAGCTACTATTTCTCAAGATTGCCAAAAAGTTTTTGCAAAGAAAAAGCAAGCTTATTGTTTGCAAAAGTTAGGAGAGACAAAACGTGGCAGAATCTGTGAAAAAAAGAACAACAGGTAGTAAAGAATTTTTAGGAACACTTCTGCAACTCAAACATACGAAAGTTCCGTGATTGTATAGAGCACACTGTGTCAAAAATTCAGCTCAAAAAGATGAACTGGGATTTTTCTACGATTTTTCCCGTCACGAGGACAGTCATAAAAATATAGTGAAATGAGAGACGAACTGATAATTGTCGATGGAGAAGGGGATGCATGGGGGCATCCCCAAGCTTAGACGCTTGAGTCTCCTTGAATATTTCTTGGGTATGCATGGGGTCATCCCCAAGCTTGAACGCTTGACACTTCTTAATCTTCTTTCATCATCTTCCCTCGCACACTTGAAAACTCCCTTCATACATAACTCATCATAATCTGATTAGCGAGGTTAGTACCCATAATAAAATATATTTTTTCTACTGGAAATAAGGATAAACTTGAAGATCTACTGTTTCTCAAGATTGCCGAAAAGTTTTTTCAAAGAAAAATCAATCTTAAGGTTTGCAAAACGAAGAAAAGGCAAAAGAGGACAGAATCTGTGAAAAACAGACCAGCAGATAGTAAAGAATTTTTTAGGGATACTTCTGCAACTCAAATAAAAAAACTCAAAACATACGAAAGTTTCTTAATTGTATAGAGCACGCTGTGTAAAAATTTCAGCTCAAAAAGATGAACTGGGATGTTTCTATGATTTTTCCCGTCACGAGGACAGAATCTATTTTCTGGACAGCATGTCACAACTTTCACTTCCCTTGTCATATGAGGCTATAATTGGCACATAGCTTGAAAATAAAGATACAATGATGTTGCTACAGTAGTAAAAATCATCAAGACCACTAATAACAGAAGAAAAACAAAATGGAAAACCTAAATTCTTTGCGGGCTGCCTCCCGAAAGCGCTTCTTTCAAGCCATTAGCTAGGCTTAAAGCAAAATATCAAGTTGTATCAATTGATCCATCATCAAGATCATCAAAAAGCTCTTCAATAGTACAACTAGTCTTAAGAGGTTTCTCAAATAAAGGCCGAATAAAAATGCTTCTAGGGATAAAATCAAAAGGAGGAAAATCAATTGGAGTTTCAAAATTGAAGATAGGTATCTCCTCCAAAGTCTTCACTGTTTCAACTCTTTTGGCCATAGGTGTGTCAAATTAGCTCGAGGAACCTTAGGGACATAAACGAACTTGGGTTCCTTTCTTGCCGGAGTTCATCCTTTTTTGTTTTGATTGAGGAAAAGGTAGTTCCTAGTGTTTCAATAACTTCCTCAATCTTCTCTATCCTAGAAGACTTCCCATCAAGGGATTTAATAGTCTCCAAAGTTTTGATAATTTTTTGCATGGAGCTATTTAGCCTATTCAAATTCCCTTGAATCTTACGATCCAACTCATTTACTTTATCGATACTTGGCATCTCTAACTCTATTTTTTCAAGTTTTCTCATAATGTGAGCTAGAGTAATGTCCTCCTTAATACTAGCAATGGGGAGACTTCCAACAAGATTTTCAATAAAATTAAGGGCTTCCCAAACTAGAGCCTCTATAAAGTTCCCATTGATAGCAGTGTCTAAAACAAACCTATTCCAAGAAGTAATCCCAACATAAAATTTTCTAAGCAGGATAGTAGTGGATTGCTTCTTGGTGGCCCTTTTTTGAGAATCATTAATTCTATACCAAGCATCTTTCAGTCTTTCACCACCCCTTTGAGTAAAGGTAAGTACTTATGCCTCACCAGCAGTGTCTAAAAGGAACAGCCATAGTGGTAACTACTAACAAGGTAACAGGTATTTTTGGTATTTTTTATGAGGGACACAAAAGTAAAGACTGAAAGGTAAACTAACAAGACTAAAAAGTAAAGATAAAAGATAGTGTGCAACTCCCCTATCTTGTAGACTGGAGTCCCAGGCAATGACGCCAGAAATTGCTTGATTCTAGAAAGTAAGATACTTCTCTCGCTTCTCGTTGGTTACCCCAAGTGGAAGGTGAGATGTAGCGTAGAAGCAGAATTTCCCCTATGTAGAGGATAGGGTTTGTCTCCCGTAGGACTCATAGAGATACAAGAAGGTGACAACGGCGCCAGAGATTGTTGCCGGATGGAGACGAAGTTGACGTGGACCTGCACACACAACAAGTAACTTTGCTCCCAACGAGTACAGAGGAGTTGTCAATTCCTCCGGCCTTGCTATTTACAAAGGATCAACGCAAGAGATAATAGTGCAACTGAAAGTAAGAACTGAAAGTAAATTGAAGGTGTAAACAATGGTATGAATATGGACCGGGGTCCCTTGATGTTCACTAGTGATGTCTCTCGCCGAAAAGATGATAAAAGTGCTAGCGAGGTAAACAAATCACAGCTGGGAAATTGACAGGATTATAAACGCACTGCAATGCTAACCATGCTACAAAAGAAAGGAAGAGGCTCAAAAGCAATGGGAAGTACGCCAAGGTAAGTAGACCGAAATCCATCTGCATCTACTACGAATCATCCACCTTGAGATATCTATCCAGAACATCTCGCTAGTATTAAGTTGTGAATCCCACCCAAAGTGTAAACTCAAAGCAACATACCACTGCATTAAAAGAACTATGCGTAAAGTAAACAATCCTTGCACCCGCAAGTACAAGCACCGTTGTTTTATCCCGGGTGGCAACAGCACATCCCCTAGTCACATGTTTCTGTCACTCAAGCTAGACATCAAGGGGCTGAACCCACAATCAAGCATAACGCTCCCTCTTGGAGTTGCAACAAATCACTTGGCCAAAGTAAAATACGGCAACGGAGAACATGCAAGAATTTACTAAAGAACTCAAATATAAAAGAGAACCAAATATATTACTCATCACAATCTGAACATAATCTCATAATCCATCAGCTCCCAGCAAACTCAGCATAGCAACACAGAAAATTACTACGGTTCCTCGATCATGTGAGGCATCTCACGAGGTCTCGAAAGTGGAAGCACAAAGAGGGGAGGAGTACATCACATAGCTACTGGTCACGGACCCATGGTCCAAGGGGGACTACTCACGGCACATCCGGGAGGCGTCCATGGCGATGGATGGTCTCCCGGAGGGGATTCCTCCTTCCGGCAGGGTGCCTGGGTAGCTTCTCCTGGCAGCCCCGATCTTCAAACGGCAGCGACGGCGGAACAGAGAGGAGAACGGGAATAGCAGATCGATATTAGGGGTTTCCGTCACGGGGGGTAAATATAGGCCAAAGGGGGGACCGAGAGGGGCCACAGAGCAGCTAGGAGGCCCCCTGGCGCGGCCTAGGGTGGGGCCGTGCCAGGGACCCTCCTGGGGCCCTGGTGGGTCCACCCCCTTCCATCTTTGGCTCTTCGGGAAGCTTCCGGGTCGCTGATTTTTTATTTAATTTTTCCGGGATTTATTTGGCACTTTTAATGGCCGGAAAACCTGAAATAAAAAAAACAGCAGAAAACAAGAACTGGCAACTGGGTGCACTGAGTTAATAGGTTAGTACAAATATGATAAAAAAAATGTATGAAAGTTCAAGAAAAACATGGCAAAGTCACACAAATCATGCATGGAGCAAGCAAAAATTATAGATATGTTTGGGACGTATCAGGAGCTCACTGTAAAGGGTTACGTTGACGCAAGCCTCGGCTCAGACCTAGATGACTCAAAATCCCAGCCGGGATATGTATTCATGTTGAACGGTGGCGCAATTAGCTAGAGGAGCGGCAAACATTCAGTCGTCGCCCAATCTTCAATGGAGTCGGAGTATATTGCCGCTTGCGAAGCGTCAAATGAAGCATTGTAGCTGAAGAAGTTCGTGATCGAGCTTGGCGTCTTTCCCAGCTGCACTGACCCCATGGGAATCTTCTGCGACAACACGGGTGCCATTGCTAACGGGAAGGAACCAAGAACTCACTCTACAACCAAGCACATACTTCGAAAGTTCCTTGTGACGCGGGATTACGTCAGGGATGGTCACACTAGGATTCACAAAATACATACGGATCTGAACGTAGCAGACCCGATCACTAAACCTCTTCCACAAGGAAAGTTTGAGGAACACCGCGAGACTATCGGTGTTAGATACATACCGGATGTAAACTAGTGTAATTTGTACTCTAGTGCAAGTGGGAGACTGTTGGATATGTGCCCTAGAGGCAAATTAATAAAAATATTTGTCACATATCCGTTTTGTTCATAATACGTTTTATACTATGCTATAACTATATTACTTGGAAATACTAATACACGTGTGGTATAAAACACAAGTTCCTAGTTTAACTCGGGTAAACTAGCTCACTGGGCAATTGATTGATCAGGCTTTCCTAATCATGGCGACACTTAAATCCATTGAAAATGAGGTTATATCATTGGGAGAATGATGTGATGGACACACACCCACCTAAAGCACTGTAATGTGATCGGTCACATAGTTCATCATTGTGATGACTTTGTAACGTATGTCTTAGTCCTTAGACCGTAATGATCATATGCAATTGTCATCTATGAGGAGACTTTGATTTGTATCCCACCATCTGACTGAAATATGTTGTCTATAATGATGCACTTTGGGTATTCCAAAATAGATGGTTGATGAGTATGTTAATAGATCAGAGCAGGATTTGTCAGTCCAAGTTATGGACAGGTACTCTGGGCCCACTCGGCGATATTGCATTAATAGCTTTCAAGCAAGTGACTAAGTCACAGGAGATGCAATAGGCACGGACGAGTAAACTTGTTTTTTGTGAACGAGATGTGAACACGGTATGTTGGATACCGACAATCAAACCTCGAACAAACAAAGTACCGCAGCAAAAAGGGATTGGGTCGTATCGTTAACGGTTTACAAAACCGATTGAAGTTCATTCGATGGAAGTGCAGGGGCTATCAAGGATTGTAACCAGGTCCAACTGACTAGTCATTGGTCATTGAGAGTGTCTCGATCATGTCTACTATTTCCCGGACCGTTAGGGTGTTACACTTAAGGTCAATCTATGCATTGGGATAGATTCGGGATCATCGGTGAAATAGGAGAAATCACCGGAATAGTTCCGGAGGAGAACGGAAGTTGTTCCGCACATTTTGAAAGGTTCAAAATAACGTTTAATTGTATTTTATAATATTTAATTATTTAATTATCTGAATTAAATATTAAAATATAATTAAATTAATTAAAAAGTGGAAAAAGGCTATATGGGTCATATGGGCCCATTAGGGGAGGAGGGGGTTTCCCCCCTTGGGCTTGGCGCCAAGGGTGGGGCCCATCCCCCCTCCTTGGCCGGCGCACCCCCCTCTCTTGGGAGTTTAGTCCCACCTCGGGAGGGGAGGAGGATGGCACCCCCCTTGTCCTATATAAGGAGGGGTAGACCCCCCTTTTTCCAACACGCAGAAATCTCTCTCCCTCTCCTTGTCCTACCTAGAGAGTGGACTCCCCTTGTTTGGAGTCTGCACCTGGTTTGGAGTTCTCCCCCATAGCAGGTCGTCGCTCTGCCGGAGTCGGGATCCGAATCCGTCTTTCTTCCGCTGCTCACCTGGTTCGGGGCCCAGAGGGAACATCGATTGTACCGTACATGTATAATCTCTTCGAGGCACTACACCTGTCGTGCTACTTCATCATTGGAGGTCAACCGGGAGTCTCCATCGCGGGTGGTCTTCTACACGACAGGGAGGTTGTAGTTCCGAGTTTACGCCAGCCACGTTCGCAAGAACGTTTCCCTCTTTCGGTCTTCAAAGGTATGAACTCCGATTCCCTCCGTTACTTTACATCACCATAGCATAGATCTTGGGTTCAGGTAACATAGGTATGAAAATTTTGTGTTTTCTGCCCCGTATCCAACAGTAGGGAGTAAGGGGTTGCCCTGACGAAGGCCTCTTCTACACTGGAAAGAACGCTCGGGCCTGCCATTAAGCAGAATCGAGGAGGTGCTTGGATTATTTAGATTTCTGATCCAATTGCACCAAGTGGGGAGGTGGGGAGGCCTCTTCTACATTGGAATGAACACATGTGTCCACACGCCCACCCGCCCACGGGTTCCCTTCTGAGCTGTATAATGCGAATGGTTGGCAGAAGTGGGCATTCGTTGTCGACGCGTACTACCTCGACAACTAGGATGCATTCCACACATATAAAATCTATAATATTTAAATAGTTCAACCACACTAACCTATTTGTTTGACATGCAAGCTATCCATATCATCAAGTAGGTTCACCTCTTTTTCACTAGCTCTTCATGTACATGCTTCCATTAAATCCACATGCACATCCCACCTATCACAAATAAATATTAACCTTTTTATGGATTAAACCTCAAGATTTAGAAACAACTTCGTTTTTGAAAAATCAAATTATGAGTTAGCTCGTATTTTATTTTTCTATGCAATAATTTCTTTTAGGAATGCACATATGTAGTTGCTATCATTTTATAGGATTAGCTAAAGTTGAGTTCTCCCCTCTATCCACTCGACGTTTTTTCCTGTATTCTCAAGGTAAAGATTAATATATCAAAAATCACGCATATTTTTTTATTTTTTCATCAATTTTTCTTAGTTTTTTACTATAAACAATATTCTTTAAAAAAGATTTAATAGTTAAATTATACTAAGTTCCATAATTTTCCCATATTTTAAAATATTAAATTATTTGTTAACAGTTGAGTTGCCGCATCAACACGCGGGGTATCGCAGACTAAGGCATAGCGTAGTGGTAGGAAGGAGTTGGTGCTTTCCCACCCACCCAAGTTCAAGGCACGGTACTTGAAATTTGGGTTTGTTGCACCTATTAACTGTAGGGGGTTCCCTTATAGTCTTTCTATCAAAAACACACGCGGGGTATCATCTAGTTCTATTATAAAGGTGGTCGTGGTGGTGGAGCCGAAGTGTCATATGTCGTGGTTGTGGCGGCGTCCATGGCATCGACGGTCGCCTTGCTGGTGGGCGTGGAGGTGGCGCTCGACGTGGCCCTGGCAGTGTCATTGGCATCATAGATCGGAGGTTGTCGTCATGGCTGTTGCCACAACTATGTGGCTGCAACTAGGCAGTGAGCGTGGCCATGGACATACGGCTATATTAATCTGTTAATTCATGTTAGGAGTTCTTATATCAAAGATTATGAGAGTGCAAAATTTTTCAAAGGAAATCGAACATGTTTTATTAATCTTTACAATACTTTTAAATTATGCGTCTGAAAGGTTAATTCGAGTGTGTGTACCTGCGTCCTTATCATATCATAGGACATAGTAAAAGCTATTTCAGAGAAGGGCACCTAACTAACATAAAAATTAATAAGTAGTCACTACTAGAAAAAGGCTATTAGTGGCGCACCCATTTTCATTATTAGTGGTGCACTATGACTGCGTCACTATTACCATGCCACTAGTAATTGTTAGTAATGGCGCACCTTTGGTGCTCCACTAGTAATCCACATACGAGTACCGCACAACATGGTGCGACACTACTAACACTTAGGTGCGCCACTGGTAATAGAAGATGGTGTGCCACTACTAACACCCATGGTGTGCCATTGCTATTTTCGCAATCTGGATCTAGATCTGTATCAAAATTCTTTTTCTCGTTTTTGTTTCCCGAATTATTTTTCCCGTTCATCTAGCACATTTTTTACTCTTTTTTATTATCCAAATTAGATGGACAATTTTTATTCTCCAGATTGGAGGATGGAGGAGAGGAGAGGAGAGGAGGAGGAGCCATGGAGGAAGGGAAGGAGGAGGAGCCATGGAGAAAGGGGAAGAGGAGGAGAGCCATGGAGAAAGGGGAGCAGGAGGAGTCATGGAGAAAGGGGAGGAGGAGGAGCCATGGAGGAAGGGAAGGAGGAGGAGCCATGGAGAAATGGGAGGAGGAGGAGCCATGGAGGAAGGGTAGAAGGAGGCATGGATGAAGCGGAGGATGAGGAGCCATGGAGGAAGAGGAGGATCCATGAAGGAAGTGGAAGAGGAGGGCATGGAGGAGGGGAGGAGGTAGAAGAGGTAGGGAGAAAAGGGAAGAAGGGATGGAGGAGGCTAGGAGGAAGAGGTTAATAAGGGGGGTTGTGTGGCTATTGGCGTTTCAGACTTACCAGTGACCACCCCCATGGTGCACCACTGCTAACTTTTTTAGTTTTTTGAATTTTGAAGGCTAAATCATTACTAGTGGTGCACTTGGTAAATAGTGCCCCACTAGTAAGTTCCATTTTTTCAAATATTTTTGCCTACAAATCTTAAGCGCGTCATATCCATTTTTTCTTTTTGTTTTTGAGGATTCTAGAAAATCGATAACGGCTGTAGGCAATCAAATTCGGATGCAACTTGTTGTGTAGATGATTTTTTATAGCAAAATCTTTTTCATTGGATGTCGTATGCAAAATCTAGAGCCATTTACTGAAACACGGCGCCATTTTGCAAAAGAAATTTGAAATTCATGTTTGTTAATTTTCCTAACAACTAGAACACATAACATATGAACATTTCAAAGGATTTTAAAATTCGAAATTTCTATCACTTTATTTTATTTTCATTTTAAACTGAAAAGGCGATCCACGAGGTGGGGGGTATGTGTGTGGAAATTTTGGGCAGCACTTAAAGGTGGCACACCATGTCTTACTGTGCCATTGGTAAGTGCTGCCCAAAATTTCCACACACTCCCAGGCTTACCAGTGCTGCACTATTGACGTGTGCGCCACTGCTCCCTAAAATAGTAGTGGTGCACCTGGCAATAGTGTGCCACTAGTAAGCCTAGGGAGGGTTGTGGACCCAGGGAAAAATAGCAATGATGCATTGGACTTCAGGTGTGCCACTAGTAACTATATATTAGTGGAGCACCTCCACTGCTATATAGCAGTGACGCACCACCTCCATAGTACGCCACTAATAGTGATATTAGGGATAACCATTTTTCTAGTAGTGAGTACTTAACAACATTGACATCCACATGTACTTAAGGGGTGCTCCACTTAACATACAATGCTTAATATACAATACAGAACAAGAAGGATTAGAGAAAATCATTGCCTAGGATATGCATGATAGAATATTATCTATGAACGGAAAAACCCTTCAGTGCCTTCGTAAAGCATGAGTGTAATGTTGGTTTCCATTTTCAAATGTGGATGAATTTTCATCATAGCCGCCCACTTATTAATGAGAATTGTTCCTTTTTTGGGAAAATGAAGTACATTGCCGTCACTCTCTAGTTCTAACTAATAGCTAGTGTGACTGGACTAAAATGGGGCATCAATTTAGGAACAACTGAAGAAAACAATACATGTAGCAAGATGAATAAAACAGTTCTAGCAATGTATGAATGTATAATTTACGAAGAGCATAGATGACATAAAAGTATTTATACCATAATTTTGTAATTGATACAATTGATCTTATTCAAGGTAAGCACCAATGGCACACATAATCTCAGTATGCTTCTAGCATGAAAACGCTTAGTAAGCGAGTGAAGTCTTTCAACAATATTTATGAGATGCTTTAACTCTTTGAAATGAAATTTGGATTGAGGACTAACCTTCGTATTTTTAATTGCACGTTAACAAAACGTATTGGTCAAGAATTTTTATAAAGAGTTTTTTATTTACAAGTATAAGAACATATTTAGGAAATAAAATCCATTTTTTTTCTTAAGTACTAATTAGTAAGTCAAGGCATATACATTAGTTTTGTTAAGTTATCGATCAATATGCAAAAACATAAAATAATAATAAAATTGATTGGCAGTCCATCGAGGAATCTAATTTAGTAAGACTACATGGATGATAAGGTCCGGTTGTCTTATATCCATTAACACTTTACGAACATAGAAGCGGTCCCCGACATAGGTATTGGACCAAACTTTGAACTTATCTCTACTCCTAAATTCTCAGTTCGTATGTCGTCTCGTCAACATAGCACCACCAATCGAAGCGAACACTACTGGAAAATAGGCTATTAATGGCGCACCTATTTTGGCTACTAATGGCCCACTTTAGGTGCGCCATTACTAGCACGCCATTAGTAACTTTTAGTAATGGCACACATTTAGTGTGCCATTACTATCCTAAACAGTAATGGCGCATCTAAAGTGCGCCATTACTAGCTTCCAGATGTGCGCCACTGGTATACCGAATAAATTTTAAAGTCCATGTGGGCCTGGGTGTGGCAGGTGGTTGATCTGATTTTTTTTAGATGCGGTGGATCTGGGTTGACCAGGCCAAAAAAGGCCACTTTATTTTCTATTAAAAATCAGAGATATTACAGGACCTAAATGAAAAAATACAAGCAAAGTTTCTAAACTTTGCATCTAAGACCCTAGAAAGAAGAAGAAAAACGCAATCCAGTCCTTTAGACTCGGTGGCGCCGGCGTTGTTGCCCGGACGCGCTCGTCCACTGTCTGGTAGGAGGCGAGGTCGACGGTCAGCGCAGGTGACGAGGGGGTGACCCCATGACTCCTATGGATGGGCCTACCCGGTGTACTCGAAGACAGAAGGCCCACAAAGATGTCTCTTGGGCTCAGCCTTGGCCCACTAGTGGCACCGACGTAGGAATCCACGACTCGCAAGGAAGGTGCAAACCTGCCGTGCGGTACAAGATTAGGGTTAGGAAACCTCATCTGTAATCCAAGACGGGTTCCCCGAGACCTAGCCTAGTATATAAGGGCTGGGAGGGGAGACGTCGAGATGATCAACACACAATCTGTAACCCTAGCCTTGTGCGCACTAGCCTTGGCCTTCCCTGTAATCGCATCTCCAAGCAATAATATCGAGCAGGAACGTCTCCTCCTGTTAGCCGACGAGCTATCGTCCAACTTGTGCCTCTCATGACTAACCCAGGGTCCCTGACCATGGGATTTGTCGGGGTTGATCCCCGTCAATTGGCGCCGTCTGTGGGAACTACACAGGTTGGAATTACGATCTCGGCGGTTCCGTCTTCAGCAAGCCACAACTCAAGAGCAAGAGCCAGATCCAATTCACCCGAAGAATTCAAGATCACAGCAAAAATCTCTGCCGCCCCATCGAGATCGCTCAGCCTGCAGCTGTGCCAAGACCAATACTATGGACGCAACCGAGTCCACCGCCAGCGAAGGAAAAATCTACGACCCGAAAGAAAGGCGCGAGGGTTTTACGCAGAGATCCCGATCGACGAACTACAGCACGAAGCAGAGGACCTGCCGACCACTCGACGAACCACCGCCACCCAGGCAACCGCCGCACAACAAGACACCGGCTCCGAGCTCGAGTTCAGCGATCGTCAAGATCATCGCCAACGAAGAAGAAATCGATGACCTAGAAGACAGGCGCGAGGATTCTATGAAGAGACCCCACTCGACGAGTCGCACTATACAGCTACGCGCTCGCCGACCACTCAACGACCTGACGCCGTGCGGACAGCTTTCGCCCACCAGGACAGCGACTCTGAGACCCAGACCGGCGAATACTACGACGCAGATCGAAGACCAGACGAATTCGCCAACCTTATAAAGAACCAGAATCTGAGCGAGGGGATCGAAATCTACCCGCGAGTCCACGAGCACCCGGCAGATCACGCGCAGATCTTCCGAATCTCAAGGAGGAGACGGCACGCCGGATCCAGCAAACTCACGGTCAGGGAGCAGCTAGAAGGACCATGCACGATCCACTGCTTCGAAGACGACTGGGGATACATCAGATCGGGTCACACTCTGGGAGACTGCCGCCTGTTCAAGGAACTCGCCGACAAACCGAGCAGTCGCCGACTCCAAGTCCCGAAAGACGCTACAACCCGCCTCAAGGACAGGTGTACACGATCCAAGAAGGCAGGGTATCGCAAGCTCAACAGGACGCCTACACCCTGCAAGCCAGAGCAGCCGAGAACCTACACACAGTCGAAGTCTACCAGCTACACGACGCAGAAACTAGCATCACGTTCTCCTAGAGCGATCACCCACCTGCAGTCCCAAGGCCGGGGCACGCGCCCCTGGTACTCGATGCTCAAATTGGAGGGTACGACATGGACAGAATCTTCATGGACGGGGGAAGCAGCATGAACATAATCTTCGTCACCACCCTACACAAGATGCTGATCCCACGATCAGTATGGAAAAAATCAAGCACCGTGTTATACAGAGTATTCCCAGGAGAAGCGGCTACTTACCTTGGAATAATCGAGCTCGAAGTTGTCTTTGGCAGCAGACGCAATTTCGCAAGACACACCCTCGAGTTCGAAGTACTCAACTGGCAGTCGCAGTACCACGCCATACTGGGACGTCCAGCATTCGCGCAATTCATGGCGATTCCGCACTATGCCTACCTCAAACTCAAGATGCCAGGATCCGCGGGCGTCATTACAGTCAACGGGAGCTTCACCAAATCAGACCAATGTGATCAAGATTTCCACAAAGTTTCCGACACCTTTGGAGCCGAGCAAGAACTCACAGAAATAGCCATGGTGACAGAATAAAGTATCTTTCCGCTAGCAAGTCGAAGCGAGTCAAAAGAGTATGGGAGGGACTTCGGCATCGACAGCGACACGGTCACCCACCAAGTGCACCCGACGGACCCAGAAAAAACAGTCCGCGTGTACGCCCACCTCCCGGAAGAGCAAGCGACTGCCCTCATCGCTTTCCTCCGTAAAGAATGGGAAATCTTTGCCTGGTGCCCAGCCGACATGCCAGGAATACCACGCGAGTTCGCGGAACACGCGCTGCGCATCAAGCCAAACACCAAGCCAGTGAAGCAAGCACTACGAAGATTCTCAGAACCCAAGCGCAGAGCAATCGGGGAGGAGGTCAACCGATTACTCGATGCTCAATTCATCAGAGAGACGAAGAAAGCCACTTGGATCGCCAACCCTGTACTGGTCCCCAAGAAAGACACAGACGTGCTGCGGATGTGCGTCGACTACGAGCCAGTCAACAAACATTGCCCAAAGGATCACTTTCCCCTGCCAAGAATCGATCAGATAATAGACTCGACAGCAGGATGCGATCTACTATCGTTCCTCGACGCCTACTCAAGATACAATCAGATCAGGATGAAGGAAGAAGACGAAGAGCATACATCATTCATCATCCCTTACGGCGTATTTAGCTACAGGACAATGCCCTTCGGACTCAAGAACGTCGGTGCCACATACCAGCGGATGATGCAAGCCTGCTTGAAAGAGAAAATCGGAAGAAACATGCAAGTCTACGTGGACGACATCGTCATCAAAACTTACAATGCAAACATGCTACTCGACGACCTGCGCGAGACCTTCGTAGCACTCAACAAGTACAGAATCAAGCTCAACCCGAAGAAGTGCGCATTTGGCGTCCCAGCCGGGAAGTTGCTCAGGTACATGGTCTCCGCTCGAGGAATCGAAGCGAACCCGGAGAAAGTTCAAGAAATCGCCAGGATGCAGGAGCCAACCGACATCAAAGGCGTGCAGCATCTCACCGGAAGACTCACAGCCTTGAGTTGTTTCATCAGCATATTGGGAGAGCGCACACTGCCATTCTACCAGCTGCTCAGAAAAGGGGAGAAATTCTAGTGGACTGAAGAAGCCCGCAAAGCATTCGCGGACCTGAAGAAGACACTCTCGACCCCACCAATCTTGGCGGTACCCAAAGAATGAGAAAAGCTATACCTCTATGTGGCAGCACGCAACAGCGTGGTAAGCACAACACTCGTTGTTGAGCGCACAGAAGAAGGCAAGGTCCAGAGCATACAAAGGCCGATCTACTACCTCAGCATGCTCTTGAAAAAATCCCAGCAGCGGTACCCGCACTACCAGAAGCTACTATTGGCCATCATTATGACCTCAAGAAAGGTGTCACACTACTTCGACGAACATCCTATCACAATCGTGAGCAGCGCACCACTCGCGGACATCCTCAACAACCCCGGAGCGACTGGGCGAGTCGCTGATACGGTGAGGATCTCTCGCTCCTCGTTGGTTACCCCACGTGGAAGGTGAGATGTAGCGTAGCAACAAATTTCCCCTATGTAGAGGATAGGTCTTGTCTCCCGTACGACTCGCAGAAATACAAGTAGGTGGTAAAGTGAACAATGGCGCCGATATTACTAACTTTGCCTGGACCTGCACACAGATACAAATAACTTTGCTCCCAACGAGTACAGAGGAGTTGTCAATTACTCCGGCCTTGCTTCTTACAAAGGACTAACACAAGAGATAATGATAGTGATAGCAACTGGAAAGTAAACTAAGGATGTAAACAGTAATGTGAAGATGGGCCGGGGTCCCGTGATTTTCACTAGTGATGTCTCTCCCCCAAAATACGATAAAAGTGCTAGCGAGGTAAACAAATAACAGTTGGGAAATTGACAGGATTATGAAGGCACTGCAATGCTAACTATGCTGCAAAGAAAGAAAGGGCTCAAAAGCGATGGGCAGTACGCCAAGGTAAGTAGACCGAAATCCATCTGCATCTACTAGGAATCATCCACCTTGAGATATCTATCCAGAACATCTCGCTGGTATTAAGTTGCGACTCCCACCCAAAGTGTAAATCCAAAGAAACAGACAACTGCATTAAAAGAACTTTGCGTAAAGTAAACAATCCTTGCATCCGTGGATACGAGCACCGTTGTTTTATCCCTGGTGGCAACAACACATCCCCTAGTCTCATGTTTCTGTCACTCAAGCTAGACATCAAGGGGCTGAACCCACAATCAAGCATAACGCTCCCTCTTGGAGTTGCAACAAATTACTTGGCCAAAGTAAAATACGGCAACGGAGAACATGCAAGAATTTACTCAAGAACAAAATCTAAAAGAGAAGAACCAAATATATTACTCATCACAATCTGAACATAGTCTCATAATCCATCAGATCCCAACAAACTCAGCATAGCAACGGCAGAAAATTACAAAGGTGCCTCGATCATGTGAGGCAGCTCACGAGGTCTCGAAAGTGGAGGCACAAAGAGGGGAGAGGAACATCACATAGCTACTGGTCACGGACCCATGGTCCAAGGGGAACGACTCACGGTACATACGGAGGTGTCCATGGCTATGGATGGTCTCCCGGAGGGGGTAGCTTCTCCCGGCAGTGTGCCGAAGCAGCTTCTCCAGGCAGCCCCGCTCTTGAAGCGGCGGCGGCGGCGGTACAGAGGCGAGAACGCGGAAAAGACATCGATATTAGGGGTTTCCACCCCGAGGGCTAAATATAGGCGGAGGGGGTGTCGAGGGGACCCACCAGGCAGCCAAGAGGCCTCCTGGCGCGGCCTAGGGTGGGGCCGCGCCAGGGACCCTCCTGGTCTCCTGGTGGTGGAAAGTGTATGAAAGTTCAAGCAAATCATGGCAAAGTCTTACAAAACATGCATGTAGCAAGCAGGAATTATAGATACGTTTGGGACGTATCAACATCCCCAAGCTTAATTCCTTCTCGTCCTCGAGTAGGTAAATGATAACAAGCATAAATTATGTGGTGACATGGCACACAACCATATAAGAACTTTGTAAGTAAAGAAATCAAACCATGCAATTAAATTCAGGTCTTAACAAGCAAGAGTCTATATTAGCATTGACACAAGCAACAAAAGAACAAAAGGTGCAAGAACTCTCGCTGCCCGTGACTCGAATGTCTCCAGATGGTGTTTGCGTGCAAGCAGGGGACTGGGAAAAAGAGAGAAAAAAGGTTGTTGAGGAAAACTATCTACTAAAGTTTCACACTTGGTCTCCTTTGGAATCTTATCTTGACTCGTCCCCAGACCACTAGCCAGGTACAAGTCAAACTGATCCACTCCCTTTCAATATTTTGAGCACTCATGCAATGGATGAGCGTGAGCAAGAAAGTTGACACCTAAAAGGCGAAACAGAAAGAAGGTGGGGGAAGAAGACAAAAAGGTGCGAAAGGCTCACATCAATGAGGACAATCATAGGAGAGAGAAGGTCATATGATAGATATGATGTGAGGAGTAGGGACTGCCATGCAAAGGATGCACATGTGAGCTAAAAGCTCTCCAAGTGAACTAGTGGGGGTGCATCTAACTTTCTTGTTCAAGAAGACCTAGAGATCGTTTGAGGAGGCTCATCATTGGAATATACAAGCCAAGTTCTATAGTGTGAAGGTCCCCACATAGCTATATGCATGATGATGATCTCTATGGAGTACAAGGGATAAAGGATGAAGTGCTAGTGTGGATCTCTCAAAAGGAATAGTAGTGTGCCCCCTTCTCTCTTTTTATTTTTATTTTTCTCTTTTTCTGTTTTTTTGGTTGCCTCAATGGATCTTTCTATTTACCTCTCATTTGTCCTCTTTGGGATCTTTTGATTTTGTCCTCTTTGGGATCTTTTCCTCCCTTTAGGGGCACCACTCTATTTTTTACAAGAATATAGGAGATCTTTCACACTTTACAAAGGTACTCACATAAAGAAGATATAACTATCATGATGCAAAGGTATGACATGAGGATCAAGTCATGAGAACGTGGATGTTGCATGGAAATGTATTTCGGAAAGGCTATGGAAATGCCTTGTAGGTAGGTATGATGGCTGTTTTGAGGAAAGATATAAGGAAGCTTATGATGACATAGCGTATCGTGCCAAGGGTTTGGATGCACCGGCGAAGTATGCGCCAACTCTCAAGGTGAGAAAGGGCAATGCACGGTACCGAAGAGGCTACAAAAAGTATAGGTGGGTGGAAGTGTCAACTTTCGAATACTCACATTAGTCCGAAGAACTCATGCACGTATTATTGGTAACTCTCAATCTAATCAGGAGGTTCACAAAGAGACAAGTACCCCGAGGAGGAGTGTATGGGGGTTTGGTTATACTTGCGCATCCTCGACTCATGGTACGTGAGTGTACTCTAATATTCGAACCCTCCAGTGGTTAGTGATCCATCTAGTAGCTAGATTTCTCAACATGGGTTTTTGGTTTTCGAAAAACACACGGATTGCCCAAAATACGACATCTATCACTAATAGGCTCGAGCTCTTGACACCAAAAATTCAAACATTACTCTAGTCAATACCTCAAAACTATTGCAAGTTACTACTACAAAGAGAAAAGCAACTTCAACTACCTACTTCTAGTCAAGACACAAAACTCAGTGCAATAGGCAAAACCCTCTAACAAGATAAAACATGCAACCCATATAAAGTTCAACCTAAAACAAAAGAAAATCTCTAGAAAAACTAAAGCACTACAACTAAACTGAGCAGCAGCTAAGAAAAGTAAAAGAACAACTCACAGCTAGAAGAATAAGCATGCAAATCCTATGAGGAGTTCTAGTTCAAGCGGAGCGTGTAATTCTCCCACACAAAAGAGTAAGTTGGGATCTAACTTGTTACTACAGGAAACAAAGCAAAAACAAACATAAGAAAAGTAAAGAGCGAGACGCTCCAAACATAGCACATAATGCATGAAGTGATAAAAATATAGTGCAGCGAGGGACGAACTGATAATTGTTGATGGAGAAGGGGATGCACGGGGGCATCCCCAAGCTTAGACGCTTGAGTCTCCTTGAATATTTCTTGGGGATGCATGGGGGCATCCCCAAGCTTGAGCTTTTGACACTCCAAGATCTTCTTTCATCATCTTTCATCGCGCACTTGAAAACTCCCTTCATACATAACTCATTGTAGACTGATTAGAGAGGTTAGTACCCTACTAAAATATATTTTTCTCTACTGGAAATAAACATAAACTTGAAGAGGTACTGTTTCTCAAGATTGCTAAAAAGTATTTTCAAAGAAAAAGCAAGCTTAAGGTTTGCAAAAGTAGAGAGAGACAAAACGTGGCAGAATCTATGAAAAACAGAACATCAGATAGAAACGAATTTTTTAAGGGTACTTCTGCAACTCAAATCAAAAAACTCAGAACAGAAGTAAGTTTCGTAATTGTATAGATCACGCTGTGTAAAAATTTCAGCTCAAAAATATGAACTGGTATTTTTCCATGATTTTTCTAGTCACGAGGACAGAATCTGTTTTCTGGACAGCATGTCACAACTTTTACTTCCCTTGTCGTATGAGGCTATAAAAGGCACAAAGCTTAAAAAGTAAAGATACAATGATGTTGCTACATTAGTAAAAATCATCAAGACCACTAAGAAAAGAAAAGCAAAAATAAAAACCTAAATTCGTTGCGGGCTGCCTCCCGAAAGCGCTTCTTTAGAGCCATTAGCTAGGCTTAAAGCAGAAGATCAAGTTGTATCCATTGAACCATCATCATGATCATCAAAAATCTCTTCAATAGTACAACTAGTCTTAATAGGTTTCTCAAATAAAGGACGAATGAAAATGCTTCTTGGAATAAAATCAAAAGGAGGGAAATCAATTGGAGTTTCATTAAAGTTAAAGATAGGTGTCTCATCCAAAGTTTTCACCGTTTCAACTCTCTTGGCAATGGGTGTGTTTGCTTTAGCTCGAGGAACCTTGGGGACGTAAACGAACTTAGGTTCCTTCTTTGCCGGAGTTTCATCTTTTTTGGTTTTGATTGAGGAAAATGTAGTTCCTAGAGTTTCAATAACTTCCTCAATCTTTTCTATCCTAGAAGACTTCTCATCAATGGATTTGATAGTCTCCAAAGTTTTGATAATTTTCTGCATGGAGTTATATAATCTATTCAAATTCCCTTGAATCTTACGATCCAACTCATTCACCCTACCGATACTTGGCATCTCTAGCTCTAATTTTTCAAGTTTTCTCATAATGTGAGCTAAAGTAATGTCCTCCTTAATACTAACAACTGGGAGACTTCCAACAATATTTTCAATAACATTAAGAGCTTCCCAAACTAGGGCTTCTATGAAGTTCCCATTGATAGCAGTGTCTAAAAGAAACCTATTACAAGAAGTGATCCCAACATAAAATTTCTAAGCAAGATAGTAGTGGATTGCTTCTTGGTGGCTCTTTTTTGAGAATCATTAATTCTATACCAAGCATCTTTCAAACTTTCACCACCTCTTTGAGTAAAGGTAAGTACTACTGCCTCACCAAAGGCAAAAGGACCAGCCATAGTGGTAACTACTGACAAGGTAACAGGTATATTTGGTATTTTTGATAAGGGACACAAAAGTAAAAACTAAAAGGTAAACTAAAAAGACTAAAAAGCAAAGATAAAAGATAGTGTGCAACTCCCCTATCTTGTAGACTGGAGTCCCGACAACGGCGCCAGAAATTGGCTTGATACAATGAGGATCTCTCACTCCTCGTTAGTTACCCAAAGTGGAAGGTGAGATGTAGCGTAGCAGAAAATTTCCCCTATGTAGAGGATAGGGTTTGTCTCCCGTAGGACTCGCGGAAATACAAGTAGGTGGTAAAGTGAACAATGGCGCCGATATTGCTAACTTCACCTGGACCTGCACACAGATACAAATAACTTTGCTCCCAACGAGTACAGAGGAGTTGTCAATTCCTCCGGCCTTGATGTTTACAAAGGATTAACGCAAGAGATAATGATAGTGATAGCAACTGGAAAGTAAACTAAGGATGTAAACAGTAATGTGAAGATGGGCCGGGGTCCCGTGATTTTCACTAGTGATGTCTCTCTCCAAAAAGACGATAAAAGTGCTAGCGAGGTAAACAAATAACAGTTGGGCAATTGACAGGATTATGAAGGCACCGCAATGCTAACTATGCTGCAAAGAAAGGAAGGGCTCAAAAGCAATGGGCAGTACGCCAAGGTAAGTAGACCGAAATCCATCTGCATCTACTATGAATCATCCACCTTGAGATATCTATCCAAAACATCTCGCTGGTATTAAGTTGCGAATCCCACCCAAAGTGTAAATCCAAAGCAACAGACAACTGCATTAAAAGAACTTTGCGTAAAGTAAACAATCCTTGCATCCGCGGATACAAGCACCGTTGTTTTATCCTTGGTGGCAACAACACATCCGCTAGTCTCATGTTTCTGTCACTCAAGCTAGACATCAAGGGGTTGAACCCACAATCAAGCATAACGCTCCCTCTTGGAGTTGCAACAAATCACTTGGCCATAGTAAAATACGACAACGGAGAACATGCAAGAATTTACTCAAGAACAAAATATAAAAGAGAAGAACCAAATATATTACTCATCACAATCTGAACATAGTCTCATAATCCATCAGATCCCAACAAAATCAGCATAGCAACGGCAGAACATTACAAAGGTGCCTCGATCATGTGAGGCAGCTCATGAGGTCTCGAAAGTGGAGGCACAAAGAGGGGAGAGGAACATCACATAGCTACTGGTCACGGAACCATGGTCCAAGGGGAACTACTCACGGTACATACGGGAGGTGTCCATGGCTATGGATGGTCTCCCGGTGGGGGTAGCTTCTCCCGGCAGGGTGCCGGAGCAGCTTCTCCAGGCAGCCCCGATCTTGAAGTGGCGGCGGCGGCGGTACAGAGGCGAGATCGCGGAAAAGAGATCGATATTAGGGGTTTCCACCCCGAGGGCTAAATATAGGCGGAGGGGGTGTCGAGGGGACCCACCAGGAAGCAAGGAGGCCTCCTGGCGCGGCCTAGGGTGGGGCCGCGCCAGGGACCCTCCTGGTCTCCTGGTGGTGGCCCCCCTCCGCTGCCTTGGTTATTCCGGAAGCTTCCGGGTCGCTGATTTTTTATCTGATTTTTCCGGATTTTTTGGAGCACTTTTAATGGCCGGAAAACCTGAAATACAAAAACAGCAGAAAACAGCAACTGGCAGCTGGGTGCACTAGGTTAATAGATTAGTCCAAATATTCTCAAAAGTGTATGAAAGTTCAAGCAAATCATGGCAAAGTCACACAAAACATGCATGGAGCAAGCAGAAGTTATAGATACGTTTGGGACGTATCAGTCGCCGAGTGGAACATTGAGCTCAGCCCGCGGGATCGGCAGTTCAAGCACCCAACAGCAATCAAGGCCCAAGTCCTCCCAGATTTTCTGCTCGAGTGGACGGAGGTCCAAACACCAGGGCCCCCGGACCTGTCAAACTCATGGACAATGTTCTTCGACGGGTCCAAAAGACAGCAAGGAGCCGGATCAGGAGTCGTTCATGTCTCCCCGAAAGGAACGAAGCTCAAATACGTCCTCCAGATCAACTTCAGCCACGCCTCCAATAACGAAGCCGAATACGAGGCACTACTCCATGGCATGCGCATGGCCAAAACATGCGGCGCCACTCGCCTCATAATCCACGGAGAATCCAACCTCGTCGTCCAGCAGGCGATGAAAGACTGCAATGCAGTAGCCGACAACATGGCGGCCTATCAGAAACTCTACAACACGCTCGAAGGAAGTTTCGACGGTTGCGAGCTCAATTACATCTCCAGAGCAAACAACACAGAAGCCGACAAACTTGCAAACATCGGCTCGACTCGAGGACCAGTACCACTCGGCGTCTTCCTCGAAAGCATCAGCCAGAGATCCATCAAAGTAAAAACAACAGCACCCGAGGCAGCTGTAGATGAAGACACCACTGAGCCAGCACAAGTGGCATCGGCGAGTCCATCCGAAGGCAACAGCAGCCAAGCGGTCGAATCTACAGAACCAACAGCACTCGAAGGACCAGCGTGGACGAAACCGTTCCTCCGATTCTTAATCGAAGGCACGCTACCGCAAGACGTCACAGAAGCTCGGCGCATCAGTCATCGATCCAAGGCATTCACAGTGATCAACGGACTATTATACAAGCGCAGTATCACCCAGATACTCCAAAAGTGCATCGACGAAGAAGACGGCAAAGCCCTACTACTCGAAATCCACGAGGGTACCTGCGGGCACCACGCGAGCAGTCGAGTGCTCATGTCCAAAGCATTCCGAGCAGGGTTTTATTGGCCCACTGCCATGAAAAACGCAGAAGACATTGTGCGGCGCTGCATCGCCTGTGAAAAATTCGCCAGCAGACCGCACGCTCCAGCCTCAGAACTCAAGACCATACCACTATCATTGTCGTTCGCCACCTGGGGACTTGACATAGTAGGGCCACTCAAGAAATCATCAAAGGGAGGAAGAACACACCTGCTAGTAGCAGTCGACAAGTTCACAAAGTGGATCGAAGCAGTGCCCATCACCAGCTCCACAGCCCTCACGGCAGTAAATTTTATCAAATAAATCAATTTCAGGTTCGGGGTACCACACAACATCATCACGGACAACGGTACGAACTTTACAGCGGCAGAATTCCAGAACTTCTGCGAAGAACTGGGCATCAAAATCAACTACGCATCAGTCGCGCACCCACAGTCCAACGGCCAGGTGGAAAAGCAAATGGCCTAGTATGCGGAGGAATCAAAAAACGGCTCCTTGCACCACTCGAACAGGCCGCATGCAACTGGATAGAAGAAGTCCCTGCAGTACTATGGAGCCTGCGCACTACCCCAAATACCGCAACCCAGTACACGCCTTTCTTCATGGTGTACGGGGCGGAGGCAGTACTACCACATGACCTCAAATTCGGGGCACCCCGGATCTCGGGGTATGAAGAAGAGGAAGTAGAAGAAGCACTGCAAGATGACAAGGACACAGCAGACGAAGCAAGAGACACAACCCTAGAAAGGTCAGAGGGGTACCAGGACAAGCTGCGCACTTACCAAAGCAGCCGCCTGCGCACCAGAACCTTCAACAAAGGAGACCTCGTCCTGCGACTGATACAAGAGAAAGTCCACAAGCTTGCCCCCCAATGTGAAGGACCGTTCATAGTCTCAGAAGTCATAGGAGGAGGCGCCTACAGGCTGAAGAACCCAAAGACGGACAAGGACGTGGGAAACCCATGGAACGTAGCGAACCTACGCCTGTTCTACCCATAGTCTCCACCAGTTATGCTCGACTGGCAACTCATGTAACCGTCCGACGCAATAAAATGGTGTTGCCCAAATGCTACCACCTCAAAGCACTCGGGGGATCGAGTACAAACTACCCCCGAGAGACGCTATTGTCGCTCATGCGATCTTTACCTAAAGCACTCAGGGGCTCGAGTACAAACTCCCCCCGAGAGACGCTATTGTCGCTCACGCGATCTTTACCTAAAGCACTCGGGGGCTCGAGTACAAACTCCCCCCGAGAGACACTATTGTCGCTCACGCGATCTTTACCTAAAGCACTCGGGGGCTCGAGTACAAACTCCCCCGAGAGACGCTATTGTCGCTCACGCGATCTTTACCTAAAGCACTCGGGCGTTTGAGTACAAACTCCCCCCGAGAGACGCTATCGTCGCTCACGCGATCTTTACCTAAAAACTCGGGGGCTCGAGTAAAAACTCCCCCCGAGAGCGCTATCGTCGCTCACGCGATCTTTACTTAAAGCACTCGGGGGCTCAAGTACAAACTCCCCCCGAGAGACGCTATCGTCGCCCACGCGATCTTTACCCAAAGCACTCGGGGACTCGAGCACACCTCCCCCCGAGAAACGTTATCATCTCCCGTGCAGTCTGTAACTTAAAAATACGCAAGGGTCCAAACAAAAACCCCACCGGAAGGTGTCCACCTACGGAACTGACAATTGCCCGGAGAAATCAAGGGGAAGCCACGTCAATACACGACCAGTCCAGCAACCTGGCAGAGCACCAAGCACTTTGGAAAGAGATATAAACGGAGGCATCAAACAAAGAAAATCCTTTAGCCTTCACCTGATCGCCAACGATCACCTAAAGCCTCGGGGGCTACTCCCATGGGAGCGCTATCGCGCACCCGATATTACCGGCAGCAAAACACAAAAAAACGGCAAATGAGACAAATCTTAGCCTACGTTCGACTCTAGAACTCGAACGTAGCCTCGGGGGATACTCCCATCGGGAGCGCTATCGCGCACCCGATTGAATCCACAGTACAAGGACTTGATGGACTCAAAGACAGCTCTTGTTGAAAGACTTAAAGATAGATCACATTGCAAAGGACTCAAAGACAGATTCCATTACAAGGACTCAAACACAGTTCGCATTACAAGGACCCGAAGATCATTCTCAGTACAAAAGACTCGAGTACATTGGATAGAAGGCATCTCTAATTACTCGAAGTCAATCCTCATTACATGGAGAACTAACCTAGTTACAAAAGACACAAGCAGCCGATAAGCCTACAACATCAATCACCCAAGGAATTACGACTTTTACATATGTGCCCATGCTGGGATGATTGGCACTATTAAGACGAGCATCATCACAGACAAAGGGAGGAGTCGAAGCAGCCAGCTCATAACGTCAATGACATAACAAAAGGTGAAGCTCGACTTATTTGCGGAGCACCGAAGCCGATGCTCCACCAGCTTCTTCTCCAGCTGCACAGATTCTTCTCCAACTCCACCCGAGCTGCCGGCGAAGACGACACCGCTGCCTCTAGTTCTAAAAAGTCGCCTGGCGTGCCCGCTTGATCGGCGGGTTGACGTCGAGGTCCTTCCCAGAGCTGAAGGGGACAACATCACCACCCGAGGAGTCGCCGGAGGATGAAGTCGTTGAAGACGCAGGCGTAGGACTCCTCGGCCTGTCGGAACCGTCGCTACTTGTCTCCTGCCAGTACGGATCCATGCGATTGCCGCTCGGGTTAAAAGCGCGGATGGTGAGAGTATTTTCGCCATCAAAGCGGCAACAGAGGGTATCACCATCACGCAAGTTCAAACGCCGAGCAAACGACTTCCAGCCAAAGCCAAAAAAAATCAAACGGGAACTATCGATCTCCAACTCAACATAAGAAGGAGATCGAGTGCACCCCTGAAGACGAAGAAGCAAGCCATCAAGACTACGCTCAGAAACAAGGGAAGAAAATGCAGGAGGAAGAAGAATGCGAGCGGCGTTCCGGCCACGGACGCGTAGGAGGAAATCGTAGCGCCAACAACCCTCCTCCAAGGAAGAAGAGGAAGGCGTCGACGACGCACCACGACGGCCGCCGCGAGAGGAGCGCGGAGTACGACTACCACGGCCACGGCGAACACGGCCGCGGCCAGTCATACCTGCACCTCGCTTGGGACCCATGAGAAGAGGAAGAGAAAGAGGAAGATGAAGAAGAGGAGCAAGATGGGCAAAGGACGAACACTGCTGCTAGATGAAGAAGTGGGGTCTATTTATAGCACAAACCCAAGAGCACGCAGAAGCCCAGACGACGGGCGCAATTAATTCAAAGACCGAGCATGCTGGGCGATTCGAATTCCGAGACAAATATGCTTTCACACGGGCGGCACTGTGTGCTGGACACGTCAAATCACGCGCGTTTTCAATACGTGCATCGGTAAGTCAACAGGCGGCTGCAGCACACCACAAAGGCCAACATTATGACCGGTCATGAAGACATGACAGTTCGCAGAACAGAGCATCTTTGACGGTCCTCCAGCAAGGAGATCATTATCCTTACCAAGAAGAGGTAAATTAAAGTGGCAGCGCAAAAGAAAATGCAGCCTGCAAGCACCGTTTTTACTGACTCAAATACACTTTTTAAATATATTTAACTCCCATCGGGAGCGTATCCACCCGTGAGAGTTTCGGGTGCTCCCTCACCTAGAAGAAAAGACGTGCTCGAGTGATTACTCGCACCCATGAGAGTTTCGGGTGCTCCCTCACCTAGAAGAAAAGACGTGCTCGAGTGATTACTCGCACCCATGAGAGTTTCGGGTGCTCCCTCACCAAGACACAAGATAAGCATACTTGCACTCGCCAGATCGTACGGTCCCAGAGTATCGGGTGCTCCCTCACCCCGAGAGCGAAGGCGATACTCGAGTGATTACTCGCAGAAATCTGAGTACCCGAGCACTCGAAGACCTCCCGAGCAAGTACTCCTCTACATTACTCCTCGCCCGAGCGCTCGACAAAGCTCCACGAGTGACCGCTAAAACAGCTCACTTGTTTGTTTATTCCAAGTGGGTGCATCACTAACTAGGCTCCGTGCCTCGATAAAAAATACATATTCCTTGAACAAGATACACTGTGCCCAGATGCCATGCAAGCTTAGCGTGTAGGTAAGACCCCGCTGCTCAGATCGGCCGGGCTGGGACTTGCCACAGAGCGATTTCACTCCCAATCTTTTTCATGCGCTTGCATGATAGAAAAAGCCGAGCGGACGCGCCTAGGCTACGAACTTTACTGGCGGAAATTGATCACTGTAAGACCTGCAGCGGCATGACTTTGCTCGACACCAGTGTTCCAAGCTCATGTCGAGGGACGTCAGTTTGATTGGGCTACTACGGTATTTGCCACTAGCGCAATTCACCAAGGCTCTACCAGTCGACTCCTTGGGCCCTTTCAGCTTAGCATTCCCTCGAAACAGGTTTTGTCATGGCCCTAGACTGCCAGCGACCCGCGGTTGAACCGTGCATACATCGAAACGATGCAAGAATGGACTCGAGTCCCTGCGCGACTCTTCGAGTCCCCGAGGCACTCGGGGGCTACTGACCGGGGGTGACCCCATGAATCATATGGATGGGCCTACCCGGTGTACCCGAAGAAAGAAGGCCCACAAAGATTTCGCCTGGGCTCAGCCTTGGCCCACTAGTGGCACCGACGTAGGAATCCACTACTCGTAAGGAAGGTGAAAACCTGTCGTGCGGTACAAGATTAGGGTTAGGAAACCTCATCTGTAATCCAAGACGGGTTCCCCGAGACCTAGCCTAGTATATAAGGGCTGGGAGGGGAGATGTCGAGATGATCAACACACAATCTGTAACCCTAGCCTTGTGCGCACTAGCCTTGGCCTTCCCTGTAATCGCATCTCCAAGCAATAATATCGAGAAGGAACGTCTCCTCCTGTTAGCCGACGAGCTATCGTCCAACCTGTGCCGCTCATGACTAACCCAGGGTCCCTGACCATGGGATTTGCCGGGGTTGATCCCCGTCAGCAGGACTCAACGGCGGCGGCCGTGGTGAGCGCGAGGAGGCGGAGCGGCGTCGAGCTCGGCCTAAGCGCGGAGATCTCGGCCTCCAAGTCGGAGAGGGCCTCAGAATCGGTAGCGCGGGACGCCACGACCGCCTCAAGCTCGGAAACCATGATGGTGATCTGGTAGTTGCGGTGGTCCATGTAGCCGCGCGCGCGGTCGCGGTCGCGTCCCTCGGCGTCGATCTGTGCGAGCAGGTCGTCGATGATGTCGTTGGCGAACTTGAGGACCCCGTAGGCGAGCGCGGGGAGGCCGGCGGAGTACTTGGCGGAGGTGGAGAGCGGGGCGGGCGGGGTGGAGGGGGACGACTTGGCGGAGATCCGTTCGAGGCCGGAGGAAAGCATGGAGGTGGCGGTTGCGACGGACTCGGCCTTGAGGTCGTCGCGCTTCCGCAGCGCGTGCTGCGCGAACGGCTTGAGGCGGCCGAGGCGGGTGTAGAAGCTCGCGAGGGACTCCGCCGCACGGCTTAGGCGCCGCTCCGCGTCCAGCTTCGCGGTCAGGTCGCCGGCCGCCGCCGCATCGGCATGGTCTGGTTGTGATGCGGATTGGGGTGGGGGTTTGGATAAGGTGTAGGTTGCGCGGTGGGATTGAGAAGAGAAATTAAAGGGAAAGCGCTGGTCCGTGGTGCGGTGGGTACGTGGTAGGGTGGGACCGTGCATGTGCGGTGCAGTTGGTGGCACCGTGGCAGAGTGGGGCAGGGGCATGTGCGAGAGGTGTTGCTAGATGGCTTCTCGCCCCCTTCGTTGGTTACCCCAAGTGGAGGGTTGAGATGTAGTGCAGCAGCAGTTTTCCCTTGGTGAAGATACCAAGGTTTGTCTCCAGCAGGACTCCAGAGATGATAAGTAGGTGTCAGCGGCACAACTGACGCGGACCTGCACACAGACACAGATAACTTTGTTCCCAACGAAGTTCAGAGAGGTTGTCAATCTCTCCGTTCTTGTTGTTTACAAAGGATAAAACGCAAGGGATAATAATAGCAACTTGAAAGTAAATGCAGAAAAGTAAATATAGCGTGGAAACAATGATAAGGATATGGACCGGGATACGTGATGTTCGCTAGTGATGTCTCTCTCCCAAAAGACGATAAAATTTCTATGCAAGGTAAACAAATTACAGAAAGGCAATTGACAGGAAAGAAAGGAAGAAGTTCAAAAGCACAGGCAGTACGCCAAGGTAAGTAGACCGAAATCCATCTGCATCTACTACTAATCATCCACCTTGAGATACCTATCCAGAACATCTCGCTGGTATTAAGTTGCGAGCCCCACCCAAAGTGTAAACCCAAAGCAACAGACAACTGCATTAAAAAGAACTCTGCGTAAAGTAAACAATCCTTGTAACCGTGGTTACAAGCACCGTTGTTTTCCCCCTTGTGGCAACAGCACATCCCCTAGACTCATGTTTCTGTCACTCAAGCGTGTCATCGGGGGGCATGAACCCACAATCTAGCACAACGCTCCCTCTTGGAGTCACTACCTACTACTTGGCCAAAGCAATAAACAGCAACGGAGAACATGCAAGAATTACTTAGGAACAAAAATATAAGAGATAAAAACCAAATATATTACTCTATCACAATCTGAACATAATCTCATAATCCATCAGATCCTATCAAACTCAACATAGCAATAGCAGAAATATTACAAAGGTGCCTCGATCATGTTGGGAAGCTCACGAGGTCTAAACAATGAAGATCAAAGAGGGGAGGAGAACATCACATAGCTACTAATCACGGACCCATGGTCCAAGGAAAACTACTCACGGGACATCCGGGGAGCATCCATGGTGGAGAGGAGACTCCCGGAGGTCAATCCTCCCTCCGGCAGGGTGCCGGGAAGAGGTCTTCTGGTGCTCCCGATCTTCAGAAGCGCGGCGGCGGCGGCGGAACAGAGGCGAGTTCGCGGAATAGGGTTCTCCTCTGGGGTTTTCCCGTGACGGGGGATAAATAGGCGAAAGGGGGCAGCCAGAGGTGGGCCAGGGGCCCCAGACGCCCCCCTGGCGCGGCCAGGGGTGGGGCCGCGCCGGGTGGCCGCATGGCCCCCCTAGCTCCCCTCTGGCCCCTCCCGGGCTCTTCTCGAAGCTTCCGTCATGCTGATTTTTTATCTGAATTTTCCCGAATTTTTCTGGCACTTTTTATATGGGGGAAAAATGAAATAGAAAAACAGCAGAAAACAGGAACTGGCACTGGGGTGCACTGGATTAATAGGTTAGTCCAAATATGATCAAAAGTGTATGAAAGTGTATCTAGATCATAGCAATATCACACAAAACATGCATGGAGCAAGCAGAAATTATAGATACGTTTTGGACAATGAGGAAAATCATAGGCAAGAGATGCCGAATGATAGATATGATGTGAGGAGTAGGGATTTCCATGCAACGGATGCACATACGAGCTAAGAAGCTCTCCAATGGAACTAGTGGGGGTGCATCTAACTTGCTCGCTCATGAAGACCTAGAGCTTGTTTGAGGAGGCTCATCCTTGGAATATGCAAGCCAAGTTCTATAGTGTGAAGTTCCCCACATAGCTATATGCATAAAGATCATCTCTATGGAGTACAAGGATATAAAGGGAGTACTAGTGTGGATCTCTCAAAAGGATAGTAGTGTTGCCCCTTTCTCTCTTTTTATTTCTTTTTCTCTTTTTTCTATTTTTTTGTATTTTTTGGTGGCCTCAATGGCTGTTTCTATTGAACTCTCAATTGTCCTCTTTGGGATCTTTTAATGTGTCCACTTTGGGATCTTTTAATGTGTCCACTTTGGGATCTTTTCCTCACTTAAGGGCAACACTCTATTTTACAAGAAGGTAAAGGAGATCTTTCACACTTTACAAGGTACTCAAAATCATAAAGAAGATGTAACTATCATGATGTATGCAAGGTATGTCGCTGCCAGTGTAGCAGGAACATGTATGACATGAAGATCAAGCCATGAAGAGGTGGAAGTTGCATGGAAATGTAACTCGGAAAGGCTATGGAAATGCCTTGATAGGTAGGTATGGTGGTTGTTTTGAGGAAAGATAAAGGGAGGCTTATGATGAAAGAGCGTATCATGCCAAGGGTTTGGAAGTACCGGCGAAGGTGGACACCAACTCTCGGAGTGAGAAGAAGGCAATGCACGGCACGGGAAAGGCTAGCAAAATATGGGAAGGTGGAAGTGTCAACTCTCAATACTTACATTAGTCCGAAGAACTCATGCACTTATTATCGGTAACTCTCAATCTAATAAGGAGGTTCACAAAGAGACAAGTACCCCGAGGAGGAGTGTATGGGGGTTTGGTTATCCTTGCGCATCCTCGACTCATCGTACGTACGTGAGTGTACTCTAATATTCGACTCCTCAGAAGAGTAGTGATCCATCTAGTAGCTAGAGTTCTCAACTAGTTTTTTAGGTTTTGAAAATAAACACGGATTGCCCAAAATACGACACCTATCACTAATAGGCAAGAGCTCTTGACACCAAAAGTTCAAACATTACTCACACCAATACCTCAAAACCATTGCAAGCTACTACTAAAATGAAATAGCAACCTCAATTACCTACTTTCAAGACAAGACACAACTCAGTGCAACAACCAACTCTCTTAACAAGATAAACATGAAAACTAAAAAGAGTTCCAGCAACAAACTAAAACAAAAGCCAAGGCCCTTGCTAAAGACAAACTAAAACTAAGACTAAACATGGCAGTAGCTATGAAAAGATAAAGAACACACAACAGCAAGAAGATAGGCATGAAAAATCCTATGATGTGTTCTAGATTTTGAAAGTGGAACGTGTTTCTCTCCCACACAAAGTAAGACCGGACCTAACTTGTTATGAACAGCAAGCAAAGCTAAAGAAACTAAAAATAAAACCTAAGAGCGAGACGCTCCAAGCATAGCACATAACGCATGAAGTGATAAAAATATAGTGAGACGAAGGACGAATTGATGATTGTTGATGGAGAAGGGGATGCACGGGGGCATCCCCAAGCTTATACGCTTGAGTCTCCTTGAATATGTATTGGGGATGCATGGGGGCATCCCCAAGCTTGAGTGCTTGACACTCCTGGATCTTCTTTCATCATCTTCCATCACACACTTGAAAACTCCCTTCATACACAACTCATCATAAGCTGATTAGAGAGGTTAGTACCCTTAATAAATATATTTTTCTCCACTGGATATAAATATATTCTTGAAGATCTAATGTTTCTCAAGAGTGCCAAAGTTTTTGCAAAGAAAAATCAAGCTTAAGGTTTGCAAAAGTAAGGAGAGACAAAACGTGGCAGAATCTGTGAAAAACAGAACAACAGATAGTAAAGAATTTTTTAGGGGCACTTCTGCAACTCAAATAAAAAAACTCAGAACATACGGAAGTTTCGTAATTGTATAGATCATACTGTGTAAAAATTTCAGCTCAAAAAGATGAACTGGGATTTTTCTGGAATTTTCTGGTCACGAGGACAGAATCTGTTTTCTGGACAGCATGTCACAACTTTTACTTCCCTTGCCGTAAGAGGCTATAACTTGGCACAAAGCTGAAAAATAAAGATACAATGATGTTGATACAGAAGTAACAATCATCAAGACACAACAAAAGAAAAAAATAAAAACCTAAATTCGTTGCGGGCTGCCTCCCGAAAGCGCTTCTTTAAAGCCATTAGCTAGGCATAATGGAAAAGAAGAATCAAGTTTTATCAAGAGAAAGAGAATAACTAGCCCAAGTAACGGACTCAAAAGGTAATTTGATTTTCTTTCTAGGGAAGTGTTCCATCCCCTTTTTGAATGGGAATTGGAATTTTATATTCCCCTCTTTCATGTCAATAACCGCACCAACAGTGCGAAGAAAAGGACGTCCCAAAATAATTGGACATAAAGGTTCACACTCTATATCCATAACAATAAAATCAACGGGAACATAATTTTCATTGACAATGATAAGAACATCGTCGATCTTCCCTAAAGGTTTCTTTACGGAAGAATCAACAAGACGAACACCAAAAGAACAAGGCTCAAAAGGTTTCAATTCAAACATATCAAATATTCTTTTGGACATAACGGAGCTACTAGCTCCAACATCACATAAAGCATAGCAAGAGAAGTTACTTCATTTAATTTTGATCATAGGGTCCCAACCATCCTCTAGCTTCCTAGGTATGGAGGCTTCTACTCTAAGCTTCTCCTTCCTAGCTTTGATGAGAGCATTTGTGATATGCTCCGTGAAGGCAAGATTAAGTGTGCTAGTGTGGGGGTCTCTAGACATTTTGTGTAGTAAACTGATAACTTCTGAGAGGGTACAACTATCAAAATCAATATCACTACTATCAAAGGTGGTAGTAGTGTCATCTAGGCTCACTTGTTTGAAACCCCCTATGTTCATAGGAGTTTCTTTATCTATGGTTGAGGTATTAGCATCACCATTAATAGGTCCAACGGGACTAGGAGTGCATTGGGTGCTAATAGTTCGAGTGTCCTCAACAATTTGGATAGTGGCAACTGTGTGGTGCGTAGGAAGGCTCTTAATTCTATCCTCTTCCTCTTTTTCTCTAGCCCATCTTTCTTTAAGTTTAGCCATAATCCTAATGTTTTCATTGATTTGTAACTGGATAGCATTAATAGGAGTGGCCTTATTCTCCTCAAGGGGAGAGGTTCTAATTTTGAGCATCTCAATATCAAGGGCTAAGCTTTCTACCTTCAAAGAGAGATTATCTATTTTAGATAATTTGTCTTCTACATTTTTGTTGAAGGCTTTTTGGGTAGTGATAAAGTCTCTAAGCATGCTTTCTAATTCAGAAGAGGGGTTCTTGTTGCTAGGGTAGGTGTTGTTGTTCCCATAGTTGGATGGATACGGTCTAGGATTGCTAGCAAAATTTCCCCTATAAGCATTGTTGTTGAAGTTGTTTCTAGCAATAAAGTTCACATCTACTTGTTCTTGAGAGCCCAAAGAATTTAAAGGAACATCATGAGGATCAATAGAGGGTTGCTTGGTAAGTAGAGATATAATTAAGTCAACTTTTTCATTGAGGGAGGTAATTTCCTCGACAGAATTTAACTTCCTACCTGTTGGAGCGCGTTCGGTGTGCCATTGGGAATAATTGGTCATCATTTCATCGAGAAGCTTCGTGGCAGCACCAAGTCTAGATGACATAAAGGTTCCTCCCGCGGACGAATCTAACGGGTTCCGCGAGGTAAAGTTCAATCCTACATAAAAAGTCTGGATAACCATCCAGGTAGTCAAACCATGTGTAGGGCATTTCTTAACAAGAGATTTCATTCGTTCCCAAGCTTGGGCAACGTGTTCATTATCCAATTGCTTAAAATTCATAATATTACTCCTCAATTGGATAATCTTAGCAGGAGGGTAGTACTTCCCTATAAAAGCATCTTTGCACTTATCCCAAGAATCTATGCTATTTCTAGGCAAAGATTGAAACCAGATTTTAGCATCTCCCCTTAAAGAGAAGGGAAAGAGCTTGAGCTTAACAACATCACCTTCTACTTCCTTATACTTTTGCATATCACATAATTCAACAAAATTATTCAAGTGTAAAGCAGCATCATCTCCAGCACCAGAGAATTGATCTCTCATAACAAGGTTTAGCAAAGCAGGTTTAATTTCATAAGAGGTAGTTGAAGTGGAAGGTATGGCAATGGGAGTGCAGATAAAGTCTTGGTTGTTGTGACTAGTGAAGTCACACAACTTGGTTTTTTCAGTGGAACCCATAGTAGCAGCAAGTGTGGCAGATTTTTTTTGTAGTTTTTGATAAAAGACACAAAGATAAAAACTGAAAGATAAACTAACAAGACTAAAAAACAAAGGTAAAGGGTAGTGTGCAACTCCCCTATCTTAGCACTTGGAGTCCCCGGCAACGGCGCCAAAAAACTTATTGCTAGATGGCTTCTCACCCCCTTCGTTGGTTACCCCAAGTGGAGGGTTGAGATGTAGTGCAGCAGCAGTTTTCCCTCGGTGAAGATACCAAGTTTTGTCTACAGCAGGACTCCAGAGATGATAAGTAGGTGTCAGCGGCGCAACTGACGCGGACCTGCACACAGACACAGATAACTTTGTTCCCAACGAAGTTCAGAGAGGTTGTCAATCTCTCCGGTCTTGTTGTTTACAAAGGATAAAACGCAAGGGATAATAATAGCAACTTGAAAGTAAATGCAGAAAAGTAAATATAGCGTGGAAACAATGATAAGGATATGGATCGAGATACGTGATGTTCGCTAGTGATGTCTCTCTCCCAAAAGACGATAAAATTGCTATGCAAGGTAAACAAATTACAAAAAGGCAATTGACAGGATTATGAACGCACTGCAATGCTAACTATGTTACGAAAGAAAGGAAGAGGTTCAAAAGCACAGACAGTACGCCAAGGTAAGTAGACCGAAATCCATCTGCATCTACTACTAATCATCCACCTTGAGATACCTATCCAAAACATCTCGCTGGTATTAAGTTGCGAGCCCCATCCAAACTGTAAACCCAAAGCAACAGACAACTGCATTAAAAAGAACTCTGCGTAAAGTAAACAATCCTTGTAACCGCAGTTACAAGCACCGTTGTTTCCCCCCTTGTGGCAACATCACATCCCCTAGACTCATGTTTCTGTCACTCAAGCGTGTCATCGGGGGGCAATAACCCAAAATCTAGCACAACGCTCCCTCTTGGAGTCACTACCTACTACTTGACCAAAGCAATAAACAGCAACGGAGAACATGCAAGAATTACTTAGGAACAAAAATATAAGAGATAAAAACCAAATATATTACTCTATCACAATCTGAACATAATCTCATAATCCATCAAATCCTACCAAACTCAACATAGCAATAGCAGAAATATTACAAAGGTGCCTCGATCATGTTGGGCAGCTCACGAGGTCTAAACAATGAAGATCAAAGAGGGGAGGAGAACATCACATAGCTACTGATCACGGACCCATGGTCCAAGGAAAACTACTCACGGGACATCCGGGGAGCATCCATGGTGGAGAGGAGACTTCCGGAGGTCAATCCTCCCTCCGGCAGGGTGCCGGGAAGAGGTCTTCTGGTGCTCTCGATCTTCAGAAGCGCGGCGGCGGCGGAACAGAGGCGAGGTCGCGGAATAGGGTTCTCCTCTGGGTTTTTCCCGTGACGGGGGATAAATAGGCGAAAGGGGCAGCCAGAGGTGGGCCAGGGGCCCCAGACGCCCCCCTGGCGCGGCCAGGGGTGGGGCCGCGTCGGGTGGCCGCCTGGGCCCTCCTGGCTCCCCTCTGGCCCCTCCCGGGCTCTTCTCGAAGCTTCCGTCACGCTGATTTTTTATCTGAATTTTCCCGAATTTTTCTGTCACTTTTTATATGGGGGAAAACTGAAATAGAAAAACAGCAGAAAACAGGAATTGGCACTGGGGTGCACTGGGTTAAAAGGTTAGTCCAAATATGATCAAAAGTGTATGAAAGTGTATCTAGATCATAGCAATATCACACAAAACATGCATGGAGCAAGCAGAAATTATAGATACGTTTTGGACGTATCAGGTGTCAGCGCTTACCACTGGCGCAGTAGTATGGTGCGCCACTCACACTCAAATAGAAATGGCGCACATAGGTGTAGTGCGCCATCCACATTTAAATAGTAATGGCGCATATAAGTGTAGTGCGCCATTGATAAGTCTGCTAGATATGATCAATTAAGTTTTAAAATAGCAATGGCGTATTTTTTGTGTGGTGCGCCATTAGTAAAAAAATAGCAATGGCGCACCTAACACTGATGCGCCATTGCTATATAGAAGTGGCGCACCACATCTATAGTGCGTCATTAATGTTGATATTAGCTATAGCCTTTTTTCTAGTAGTGGAAGCATCTCACCGATTTTTTTCCGTCGAACCCAATATTCCCCGGCCGATTTTCTAATCGGTTTTTCCTACATGAACAAACCCCTCCTTGCTCAACATCGGTCGTTCGCCCACCCCATCCTATCGTCTTACCTCTCCCACCGCATTCTCTTCTAGGGTTCCCAGTCAGCCCTGCTTCCCGCCACTGCCGACATCGCTCGGTTCCCTCCGCCCGAATATCGCCTCGAGCTTGAGCGCGACGGATCCCACCTCGGACGCTCGTCCTACCCCCACCTCCCTCTGGTCTCACATAGAAACTGAGTGTAATACATGGGAGAGGAGAGGACGCGGGAGGTAGGTTGCTAGTCGGGGCAGAGGGATGTATGATCTTCATACTAGATGCAACCATTCGGGCGGCCGCGCTTGTAACGCTCCGACCAAACCCATCGGTTAACCACTGATTCCATGGTCTGTGCGCCTGGATCCAGACTGTCCTCACATACCAATGTTTGTATTTTTTGCACATTTTTCCTCACTCGTGCGCACCCGGGATCAACTTCTCGGCCGATCACTCATCCCAAGACTACTCCAAGCCTAGAATGCTTAACCTGGTAGTTCTTTTCTGAAGGGCTCTCAGAAAAGAAGGTGCACCTTGTTGATATGAGTAGCCTATCATTCCTATTGAGATCCTGGGTTGTTACATACACCACCCCTCAAAGGAACCAACGTGTCCGTCGGCCCAGTAGGAACGTTCATTTTTGGCACACGTCTGTGCACGCTAGTGCAGGCATCCCACATGTACCCCATGTAAGGCTCACTGACCCGCACACGCACTGTGTAATCGCCAGGGTCAGCTCTGATACCAACTGTAACACCCCGACCAAAGCCATCGGTTAACCACCGATTCCATGGTCGGTGCGCCTGGGATCCAGACTATCCTCACATACAACAGTAGTCTTTTCTTCACTCTTTGTCCTCACTCCTGCGCACCCGGGATCAACTTCCCGGCCGGTCACCCACCCCAAGACTACTCCAAGCCTAACACACTTAACCTTGTAGTTATTTCCCGATGGGCTCGCAGAAAAGAAGGTGCACCTTGTTCATATGAGTAGTCTATCATTCCTATTGAGATCTCGGGTTGTTACAACGCTGATGTAAATTGTGGCTTTGATGTCGGTGTCCTTGATCACGCGTTAGGTGCCGAGCAAAAGTGTCGAGGAAGGTGGGGGACATCGCTCGAGGGGAAGGGCAGGGGAATAGGCTCGCGTGCAGGGGCGGAGTGGTAATGTAGCATAGCGAAGCAATGCTGAATATGGGTAGGGAGACATGGGAGATATGAGAGAGAGGTAAAGATTTTTGCTGCTAGGTTGTTTTTGCTTCTTGTACCACCGCTACTGCTACACTACTTGTTATGTTCGTGCCGCTGCTGTTGATACATACAGCAGGGAGTAAGAGAGAGAGATGTTTGACAAAGCAAAATACTGCGAGAGATGAGGTAGGATTTTTTACTCTACGGTGTTGTACTGTCGTTACTGCTTCTAAAGCCAAGAGAGAGTGAGGAAGGAAGAGAGAGATAGATCCGAGCTAGAAGAGAGATACAAGCTTAAATTTTATACTATATGTTGTTGTTGTGCAGATGATAGAGAGACAGAGAGCTTTGTGCTTTGTAGTGTTTGCCCATGTTATATTTATTTGATAACCCCCCTACGATTTTGAGAAATACAACATGAATCGTTGCATGGATTTATTGACTGGAGAGAACACTTATTCCATTTGAGATTAATGGTGCATTTTGAGCCAAAAATGTAATGAGGCATAAGCGCGCTTGATGTTCCTGAAGATAAGGTATACACCAGGTGTCGGGACCCGGGGTTTGCATATGTAATTCCAGTCACAATTCAATCATATGGAGAGCCAAGAGCCATACCCACTTGTCTAAGCAGACAAGGCCAAGTACAAGACACTCTCGGAAAGCTCGAACGTGAGGGGCATCCCATCCAGGCCGGATGATCAACTGAGATGGGTCCTCATCGCCCGCTCACATGTCTGAAAGATTATGGGTGGTGAAATCCCATACTCATAGACAAATCGCCTCAACCATATTATCGATTGAATCCTAACACTTACATAAACAGACTCCAGCCCGATCTCTTAGTCGGGGTCTCGGGCAGGCTCAATCATACCACAAAGTGTGCCACGTGACAGAGTCACGAGCAATCGCATCGCGATGCCCCAAGCTGCGCACATCTAAGGGCCACTTGGTGTATAAAAGACCGCCGGTGAGAACACAACTAAGGTATCGAACCCCACACATGACATGCACGATATAAACATACACGCAGCATGCATGCCAAGTGTATAACAGCAGGTAACACAACATGAACTCTACAAACTCATAGCTTTATTGCATCTGCTAAACAGAGCAGATATAGTAGTGTTACAAGCAGAGATCACATCACTGTGATCCAACATTACATCATACAACAACGGAAGCAAATTATGTCTTAGTAAAGACAAGGTTAACAAATGGCTTAAGAAGCCTTTCAGAAAACACAACGACCCTCCAGAGGGACCAGGCTGTTGTCTGGGACTACATTACTTCGTCGACGTCGAGCTCGAGGGAGAGGCCACCATCAGGGTCAGTGGTCTCGTCTCTAAAACATAGAATAAGCAAACGTGAGTACAAATTCGTACTCAGCAAGACTTACGTCAGAACTATACTACTCATGCTCAGGTATCAAGGTAAAGGCAAGTGGGGTTGTAATGCAGAAAGCTTTGACTTGGTTATCCTGTACTACGACTACATAGAGTTGAGATGAGAGGCGCACACGAGTCCATCTAATCTTGATCACGACATCAATACACAACCATGGATCCTTCCTCGACTTCCCCACGAGGAAGCAACCCAAAGCACTCACACTTATCTTGCAATTTTTAGAGTATCCATTTGAGTTGTCTAATAATCAAGTAAAGGTCTCCAAGTAGTCCATAACCGCGGACACGGCTATTCGAATAGTTCATTAACCCTGCAGGGGTGTACTTCTTCACATACGTAGCTACCACTTATCGCCTAGAACTCGTCACCTTCAAGCGGTGTCGGCGAGGACAGTACCACGACACTTACCTCACGGCTCCAACTCTAGTCCAGGGAATCGCCTATCTGAGTATGTACCCCAATCGGGAATCCGGCCGGGGTTTCCGTTCAGGACCCAGACGATGTATGGACGGTCCGACAAGCCCACCTCGACGGATGGTGATGTGCTTGCCTAAAACCGTGCTACGTTATGAAAGCAAATAGAAGAAAATTAACCCATGCGAATCCTAGACCCTAGTCAGGGTGAGTTAATAGGTCGAGAGGGGTCAATGAGCCCAACATGTGGTAGTAATCTTTGTCTTGGATCACAACACAAGAACTCAGGGCCTAGGGCAGTGTAAATGAGACAACCCACTGTGTACTCCTACACAGCCTCTCATTGTTCACTTATTTTAGGGTGACTTCATCAACACATTACCACCTTGTTGCATGTGTTCACTACCATCCCGATACATCACCCAGATGGATCATCTTCATTGCAAGCAACTCTAGCATGGCATAGCATAACATGGATGAAGGGCCACATGATGAACACAAACAAATCTTGTATCTGCTAGGTTGAGGTTTGCTTAATACTGTGGCAGCAATGATAGGTCATGCAAAGGATGGGTTCAACTAGTGATAGAACGGTAACATGTGAATCACCTAATCATGCATAAGAGAACAAGAGGGAAACTGGGTTTTTATAGATATGATCAAAGGGGGTTTGCTTGCCTTATTGTCGAGACTCGGGGGTGCCACTCTTCGGATAAACAGGGACTACGTCCGGCGATGGATCTATCGAGAAGAAGCAAACACCGAGACAACAAAGTATAAACATCATATTGCAATGCACATTCAAGAATGAAACATGGAATGGTACTGATGTGATCTATGTTCAATTTGCAACAAGTTAATTGAAGTTGATTCAAAAAAGAAATTCAAATTCAAACTCCAAATGTGGTTCAATTTAGCCAGAGTTGCATTTGCTAATGTTTGGATATGGTAAACCATGTTGTCATGTGTATGATATGCCTCTGATGTTCATGTGATAAGGTTGGCATTGCAAAGATTTAATTTGAAATGATTTAAACATTTATTTTGATTTATTCCAAATAAGCCATATAGCTAAATGCTACTGGTTCCCCACCATAAATGTGTTTTTCATCTATGAAAGTATGATATTTGGAATCCTTGCATTTTTCTGATGATTTTTCATATATTATTTGTTTGATTTGGAGTTATGGTTTAAAAGTTATTGAATTTCAAAGATTTAATACTTTTCTGGAATTTCTGGATTATTTGTAAGATGGAAAAGACTTTACTGAGTCAGCATGACATCAGGATGACGTCATGGGGGCGCTGACCAGTCAACCTGACATGCGGGGCCCATCTGTCATTGTCTCTGGGGTTAAACTCTGTTTTAATTAAAATGACAGGGATTAGGGGGGCCTAGGGCCCACTTGTCTGTGACCCATGGGGTTAACTAACTAGGGGGATTAGCCCCCTAATTAACCCAGCCGGCCGGCGGTTAGCCGCCGGCGGCACTGGACGCGGCGGCGCCCACTGGAGAGGGTGGCTCCGGCCAGGGGAGGCCACGCCAAGGGCACCGGGGTGCTCCTTGAGCTCGCCCGCGTCTCCCAGAGCACACGAAGGCCACCAGGAGGCACTGGAGGCATGCCGGCGACGAGAGAGCACGACGGCCGTGCTCGGGCTCGACGGAGCTGGCGACTGGAAGCTCGGGGAGGAGCGCGAAGAGGGTCAGGAGGAGCGCACGCTCACCAGGAGTTTGAAGAAGGCGCCGACGAGGTCGGGGAGGTCCGGTAGGCGGCGAATTCGGTGGAAGTAGCCACGGCGGCCGGCGGTGAGTCGATGAAGGGAGCGGCGTCCTCGGGGGCTCCTCGGCTCAATTGAAGGCGCACGGCGACGAAGACGACGTAGGCGCGCGTCCTGGACAACTCAATGCGGCGGGGGAAGGCCAGTGGTCGCATGGAGGGACGACGGCGAGCTCGTAGCGCTTCGGGTCTTCGCGGGATCTCGCCGGGGACGAAGGGGAAAGGTTCCAGGGGAGGGGAAATGGAAGGGGGGAAGCTTCGGGGCGTCCACGGCGTGGAGATAGGGACGAGGGGGCGCCATGAGCGGGCTGCCGACGGCGGCATGCTCGCCACGCAGGTGCTCGCCTGCCTGTCCCGCGAAGAAGACGACCCTGCCCCTTTGGGTCGGGCCTCTTCTGCTGCCAGATGGGCCAGGTAGGTGGGCTCTGCCCCTTTCTCTTTTATTTCTTTTTATTGTTTCTGTTTTTATTTGTTTTTCTCTGAAACAAATACCAAAGCATTTTTAAAAATCCCCAAATATTTATCTTGGACATATCTGACATAGTACTAGCCACTCCCAAGTTTTGAGGATTTTTGGAATTCAAATTATTTGAATCCAATTCAAATAGCATTTAAATTTAATTTCCAAGCCTCTGTTTGAATATTTGAAAAATCCATGAGCATGGGTTTGACTCCGAATCATTTTTAAATGATCATACTCATTTATAGGACTTTTCAAAATTGTTTGGAGGAATTTTGGAAAAACTTTTTATCTGACCTTTTATTTAAATTCTTTTTGAGGCTTTTCCAAATCCCCAATTCTTAAACCAAGAATTTAAACATGATGCAATTATTTCTAGTAATAAAAGCACATACCAAAACTAGGGTTGTGACACCAAGACTATTTTTAATTAAAACCAACATTCCAATTTCCAATTTTCACGTGCATTGTTGTTAGCTTGTCTAAATGATGTATTCATACTAGGGAGTATACTAAAATGGATGAAGGTCAAGTCATCAGTTGTTCTGAAAGCCTTTATCCATTGACATCACCGACATTAACGATACAAATAATTGTGTTTTAGACAAAACCTTTAGTTGTTTCCTGCATATCCAGGTGATGATCATGTCATCCTTGTGGACAACAATGAACTACCCATAAGTGTCGTCATCGATTGCTGATAGTTTTTCTTCGATTATAATTTACTATGTATCATTCTGTAATGCGGTAGTTTCAATATGGACTGCACTAACTTGTTGGTTCAGTTCAGTTTGTGGTCTTAATTTTCTGTATATTTTTAACACACTTTAATCATATCTACATGTATAGCAAATACATATGATCAGAATCATAGACTACTCCAAGAATATCGTTTTGTCCAATGCCAAGTCACGGTTTGTTATTACTAGGAGTAACTACTTATGTATCATGTACACATATGAGGAATTTAATTTCAGTCTGATTATAAGTAGCTACTTGTTACAAATGAAGAGCAGTCTATAATAGATAGCCAAAACTAAATTTATGGTTACTACATGGGTGCTATAAGAAAATATGACATGACCTATGTCCGACTTGATACTGAGAATCTCTTTTGAGCTGAAAAACATAATCTATGTGTATCACTATCTCAACTTGATACGTGTCTATATTTTATTACCTTTTCAGCAATGTTTGTGACATAGTGATGGTGATCGTTACTGGTTTTCGCTAAGCTCATGTCTTTCTGATGGGTTCTTCAGATGAGGATGTAACCCATATTCGAGAAGAGTTTCGGAGACGAATAACACCTTCAAGTGTCGCTCAACGTGATGGAAGGGATAATATAAGTGTCCAGCATGATGTGGAATTCTGCAAGGTTCTGAAAAAGGTAATGATTTTACTTGGAATTTTTTAAACTACAAATGTCTGAAGATGAGAAGCATGATATTTTTTACCATGTTGATGGTAGTATCTTCTATCACATACATGTTCATGCTCACTAACCAGTTTACCTGTGATGGCCAATAATTTGAACAAAATATTTGCAAGTAATGCAAACATGTAAAGTATGGACATAAAACTTCTGGTTAGGATGTGGTTAGTTGGCCAGACCATCCAATATGTTTTTCCTTTTAGTGTATGCCTCTTAATAGGATATTCTTTTCGCAAATTACAACCACCCGCTGCAGAAGAAAATCCAAAGTACAGTCTTGACACCAAACTCTTATCCAAAGTATACAGTCTTGACACCAAACTGTTAGGTCGATCTTCAGGTGTGGGATCCAACGATACACAGCCCCTTGATTCACGCCCTGATCGGGTGCGCCCAACCCCTCATGGTTGGTGGGCCCCTGTCGCTTGCACTATATAAACAGAGGTGGGGTCCGGGGCATGGACGACGAAGTTCATCGCCGCCACAAAGGTCACCGACACACCCGACCCGATCTAGGTCTTGCACAGTGCGACGGGAAGCACCTCCACCGCCGCCAGTGCCCATCTCGCCGTCGTCGTCCCCATGGCCGACACATCGAGCTCCTCCAGTAGCAAAGGAGAAGGTAACCTATCCCTCTCTCCCTCTCCAATCTCGATCTGGACAAGGATATACAAAGTATGTACCCGGTTGCATCTAGCCTAATGATCTGCATAGTCTATCAATGGTATTAGAACACCTAGGTTTAGTGTTTTCTCGGGTACAAAGCAAAGAAAAGTTTTCCCATCCCCACAATAAAGTTACACCAAAGGGGACAAAGTGTGCTGCCACCGTGTCGCGCGATTCCTCTCGATCTTGTTGCGCATCGGCAAGCCGAGGCATGAAGAAGAAGAACAATCCCTCGACTCTGATAGGAAAAAGAGCAACAAAAAGTGGGCACCACCGTGAACCGCTTGACGGCGGCGCGTTCATCATTGAGGTGCTCGCGCACGCCGACAAGGGTGCCAGCGGGGGTCGTCGTCTTCTCCATCGAGGTGTGTGTGTGCCGGCCGGGAGCCACAAACGCACGCTAGGCAAGGTGGCGCCTTTCTCTGCATGATTGGTGGAGAAACAGAAAGGTGGGGTGGGTGTGGCTTCCGCGGCGCGGTGGGCTTCAGCGCCGGTGGCGAGATCCTCCAGATGCGAGGGGCGTGGGGGAGAGCGTGCGGGGCGAATAGGCTTAGGGTTGGGGAGGTGCCGCCTCGGTGGTTTTGTTCCAACGAAATGAGCGGACGGTCGTCCGATAGATCGGACGGGCCAGATCCGTCGCCGCCCTCCCTGTGGGCCAATGGGCCGAAAGGATCAAGGTCGCAGGCCAAAGCTGCGCTGCGACCGGGCCATGGGCCGAGCACACCCCAACAGAGCAGGCCACCGCAAAAAAAGGAAAAATAAAAGGAGGCCGAAGCCGCGTGACAACCAGGTCGTGGGCCACTGTAACAACCCAGTTTTAACAAAAAATAAAAAATTTGTTTTCGGTGTGAATTGTTTGATTGTCTGATTTGTTTGCGGTGTTTGCATCCCCGATTTATCGATCGGCGATTATTTTCCCCCCTCTTATCTCGTATCGGACGGAGACCGACCCTTGCCACCCTGACACTCTACCTTTGCGACACCGGGTTTCACCCGATCACCGTCGCGAAAACCGCACGAGACCAGCCGCAGCCAACGGAACGAAAAACCCCGTTTAATAATTAAACGGGATATTTTTATAGCGCGCCGGAAAGTGTTCTCGGAACGGTTCAGCGCTAGGTGAACGCCTCCGGCTCGACACGCTGATCGCGCAGTTCGAAGTTTTACCCGAATCGGAGGTACTGCGGACCCCCGGCGGTCAGAAACGTGAGCACCGCGCGCGAGAGAGAAAAACCGAGGATGTTTTTGCAAACTGCCAGCCACCGGGATTATATAAAGACCACCACATTCCCACCCATTTCTAGGGTTTACCTACGTGAAATTCGCAGCCACCCGTGAAAAATTGCCAGATCTAGCCTCCCAGTCTGGACCGTCCGATCTGGATCGGAGCGCCAACGTTGCGCCACGTCACCACAGGGACTCCCCAGCCCGAGCTCCCTCCTCCCCTGCCCGTGGAGCTCCTCACCTGCCCGAGCCGCCTCCTCCGGCTGCAGCACGCCGGCGAGACCCCGACCGGCTGCCGCCGCCCCTGCAGGTCGCCCCCTTCCCCTCGTCGTTTCTCTCTCTCCCCGATTTCCTCCTCCTCTAAGCTCCCTCTCTTTCTTCTCGTGCACGTCGGCCGCCATTGACGCCACTTGAAGCTCCTTCGCCCTCGATCCGCTCGATGCCGGCCTCCCCACGCCCCTGGACGGCACCCTGCCGCTGGATCTGCCTCCTCCGCGGCTGCCCCGTTCCACGCCGCTCGACGGGATGGCCGCCAGTGTTGACGTCCCCGCTCGGGACCTTCCCGGTCTGGACGAAGCCGCTGCCAGCGCTGAGCTGGGTCAGCACGCCCATGTGGGCCTCCAGCAGCCAGCCGGCCTGCGAGGCCCAGGCCGCCAGCCTCCTCTCCAGGCCGAGATGGGCCCTAGAGCCCATGGTGAGCACCTCCAGCTTTTATTTTATTTTATTTTTGTTTTATTTTTTTTTCTGCGCTGAGTAGTTGGGCCTGGCCCAATTCTTTTGTTGCTATTTAACGCCCTATGCACTGTTTAGTTAGGCTGCGCCCTCTGGTTAGGCCCGTTAGTGCAGATTTGGCCTGTTTAGTTTTTTTCTGCTAGATTTTTCCATTTTTGGCAGATTGTACTAGGGTTTTGCGAGGGCGATATCTTTTCATCGGTAGCTCCGATGGAGACGCTTTCTACATGAAAGTTACTCCGTTTTGCGCGTAGATTAATAAAATGTTGCTTGTTGCCATGTTTGATTTTGTTTACATGTTGTTTGACTGCTATTTACATCGCATGCCACCGTAAATTGTTTCTTTAATAACTTTTTAACTGTTGCTCCGATTAAAATGTTTCTTATATGTAACTTGACTAGATTTTCGTTTAGATTGTGTTTAGACTGTTCTTGCTGGCTAAATAAAATAATAAAATATTGTTTAGGTGAAAACAGTACCAAACATATTTATTTTGCGGGGTAAATAGCGATATGCCATGTGTAGGAATTTTTACCCGCTTAACTTGACTAGTATAGGTAGATTATTTTTGCTTCACCTCTTTCCATGCTTGTGTGATATGTCATGCTTGATTGAGTTGCCATGTTAATAACCGTTGGTTGATCACCTGTAGCTAAGCAACTTGAACCACCGTAAACGTGCGGTATTCGTCGTGTGTGACCGATACCCCACTTAAACTGTTAGTAACCGTTCTCGACGATAGATCCGTATCGCGTTGCCATGCCTTGTGTTGTCTCTTTGATCTTGTATTGCTCTGTAGTAATAGTGGTGCACCGTTGATTGCTTTTCAGTTTTTACTTCTTGTGTGCTCCCGCGGGTACCTTCGGCGGCGATGCGAGATTGCGATCAACTACACCTTCGGAACCCGACTTATCAATAGGCAAGGACTATACATTACTTATGATCCATTCTATTTCAACCATCGGTTTTCATGCTAGTATAGGATAGGTTCGATGTTTGATCCTACCACATGTTTACAGCCTCTTTCAAACCGATACAGCCATGTCCCTTCCAAGCAAACCTTGTACTGCTATGTTACTATTGCTCGTTGCTCAGCTCCTGTTTAGTATGCATGCTTAGGATGCTACGATGTTACCCTGTTACTCCTTGGTTTGGGATATCACATTATTATTATTGTTATTGATGATATGATTATTATAATGTTGAATATACTCGACGAAGGATGGAAGGTCTAGGTTATCCCGCCCCGACGCTTTGTTCCATTCGAGTCACCTAGGACCCGAGTTCCGGGTATTGGTTTTAAGACTGAGCGTGCCTAATCGCGTGTGGGATTTTATGGGGTCCCCTTTTCTTACCTACCTAGCTCCAAACATTTCTAAAGGTGGCCCAAGCTGATTTACCATTTGAAACCGTGTGCGTACTGGTCTGCAGCCAATGGTTTTAAAACAACTCGGGCCAGCAGAGACAGAGTTCCTTTAGAAATGTGGAGACTCGACGACAACTAGTTAGGCGGATCCCGGCGGAGGGCCCGGGCCCGCGTGGTTATGGGGATCGATGTTTTTCTCTTTGCCACTAGGCATTTGCTTGTAGTCTGTACCCAGACATGTATCTTCCGCTGTTGTATTGTATTAAGGCAGTTGTATGTCGATTGTATGAGATGTTGTATCCTTGTATCTGTAATGTTGTGATATCATGTTGGAAATCCGGGGCATATGGCTTCGTCATATGTCGCGGTGGGACCGATATTTTCTTCGTCCCCGGATCTGGATGGAAACGTCTAGATCTGGAACAGTACCGCATATCGGGCCTTACAGCCACGACAACGTGGGCCAAGAGCAGTTGTGCCGCCATTTCCTGTTATTTATTCATTTATAGAAGCATGTTTACGTGTTTTTTGTCCATTTTTTGGGCAAATTGCATATAGTTTTTTCTATTCAAAATTATCCAACAAAAATTTTGTTTTAGAAAATATAAAAGAAAAAGAAATTCTTCTGAAAGTATAAAGAATATGAATTTCTTATTCATGTTTCCGTTGCAAATAGATAAAAGTGAACCAAAGTTAGAATTTTAACTTCTAAAATAGTATGCTAAAGTGATTATAGAAAATAATTATGGTTCTGTTATTTTAGGACCAACGTTATTAATAACATAAACATAATTTAATGTGGTTATATGTGCATTTATTTCTATTTTTTGCCCACCGGTGATATAGTTTTAATTGCACCAATAGTTGTATGTTTTAATTTTGACCAACGTTAGATTATTGCATGCAACTGTTGTTATGTTCTCACTTAATTGTGGTTTTCAGGAGGGTACTACTTGATGAGTTGCATCAAAGAGGTCCCAACCCTCCGAGGTGATAACTACACCGAGTGGAGAAAGAAGGTGGACTTTGCATTTGTCTGTGCTGAGGTGGACTAGGTTGTGGACACCCCACAACCGGTCAAACCTACAAAGCCAGTCAGAGATGCTAAGGACACTGATGCAACATGGGAGAAAAATATGAGGGACTATGCTCCGTTCGAGATGTCATATACCCTCGAGAACACAAAGTGGCTCACCGCCAATAAAAAATGCATGGCATTTATAAAGAATACAATTGTTACACACATTGTGTGTTCAATTGCAGAGTGTGCTTCCGTAGGGGAGATCCTTGAAAAGATAAAGAGTCAGTTCATTGGTTCTTCAAAGATCTATGCCACCCAGCTGGTCAAGAAACTGGTGTCAGAAAAGTACACCGGGGGTGGACATGGAATAAGAGAACACATCCTTAGGATGAGCAACATGGCTGCAAAGCTGAATCCCATGGACGCAGATCTGGAGCTTAATCCTGCACTCATTGTCCATCTGGTCATGGCTTCACTGCCGAAAGATTTTGAAACTTTTGTTGTCAACTACAACTTGCAGCCAGAGCGGTGGGACATAGAAAAGACCATAGCCATGTGTGTGCAAGAGGAGGAAAGAATTAAATCCTCATATGGTGGTTCTCTGAACTATGTGAGGGAAAACAAGAAAAAGAATAACAACTATGGTTCTCCTTCAAAGCCAGATGGAAAAGCTCCCTATCAGCATCAACAGAAGTCCTTCCCAGTGGACAAAGACACATGTCTCCAATGTAAGAAGTCTGGGCATTACAAGAAAGATTTCCCTGATTGGATAAAGTCAATAATGGCCAAGAAAGGTAACAACATTGTTTCCTTTGTCAATGAATCCTTGTATACACAGTTTTCAAAATCTACTTGGTGGATTGACTCAGGTGCAACTATTCATGTTGCAAATTCATTACATGGATTCCATTCGACGCGGACTATTCAAAGAAGAGAAAGACGCATCGAAGTTGTGAATGGATTTCAAGCAGACATTGAAGCTGTCGGCGACATCTCCTTAGAGTTAGCTAATGGCTTCAAGTTTGTGCTTAGAGATGTACTTTATGTTCCTTCATTACACAGAAACTTGATTAGTATGTCACGTTTGGACAAATATCACTATGAATGTTATTTTGGAAATGGAAAGTGTGCCATATGGTTTAATAATGCTCATGTGGTTGTTGCTTTCCTTCACAATGAGCTTTATTTGTTATCCCTACAGGAAAAATTGCATTCTGTGTGTAATGTGAATGAGCATGTTTCCGCATCAAACAAAGAACAAAAGAAAAGAAAGAGAACTCACGACTCATCGAAATCATGGCACTGTCATTTGGGCCATATTTCGAGGGGGGGAATAGAAAGACTAGTTAAAAATGAAATCCTTCCTCCATTAGAGTTCTCGGACTTAGAACAATGCATAGACTGCATTAAAGGAAAGTATGTGAAACAAATCAAAAAGGGTGCAAATCGAAGCAGGACAACACTAGAAATCATTCACACTGATATTTGTGGACCATTTCCTGTGAAAAGTGTGGATGGTTATGACTCGTTCATAACATTCACATATGACTACTCCCGATATGGTTATATTTATCCAATCAAAGAAAGAAATGAAGCGTTGGATAAATTTAAGATATTCAAAGCTGAAGTAGAAAATCAGCACGATAAAAGAATAAAGATAGTCAGATCTGACCGTGGGGGGTGTACTACGGTCGACACACTCCATATGGCCAAGTCCCTGGACCTTTTGCAAGGTTCTTACAGAAGAATGGCATAGTAGCCCAGTATTCAATGCCGGGCGAGCCTCAGCAAAATGGAGTAGCTGAAAGGCGTAACCGTACACTTATGGATATGGTGCACAACATGATGAGCTACTCCACCATACCATTGGGATTATGGATGGAGGCGCTTAAAACCGCCATTCATATTGTCAATAGAGTAACAAGCAAGTCGGTGCCCAAAACACTGTATGAGTCGTGGACAGGAAGAGTACCCTCCCTACAATACTTCAGGGTGTGGGGGAGCCCAGCTGAGGCCAAAGTTTTTAATCCAAATATTGCAAAGTTAGATCCAAAAACGGTGTGTTGCCATTTCATTAGCTATCCTGATAGATCAAAAGGTTTTCGTTTCTACTATCCAGACAGATACACAAAGTTTATAGAAACGAGGCATGCAATCTTCTTAGAGGAGGAAATGATGAGGGGGAGCATGGTAGCTTGGAAAATTGATCTTGAGGAGAAGATGGCGAAAGCATCTAATCCGATGATTCAGGAGTCATTTTTCTCACTACCTGTTGTACCTGCATCGACAACCCTGAGGTTGTAGTGCAAGAACCTGTTGTAAATCCACCCGTGCCAACTATGGGTGAAGATCCAGAACCTGCCCGTCAAGAGCCGACTGAACCCGTTGTTGAGCATGAAAGGGAGGTGCAGCAGCCACCTAAGATATGCCATATAATGAGGCTCTTAGAAGGTCTAAAAGACCTAAAAAGTCAGCTATTTCCTCCGATTATAAAGATTATAATACAGAAATAGTTCATATGTACAATGATCCCACTTCATATGAAGAAGCCATGAGAATCCCTCACTCATCGCAGTGGCAGGAGGCAATGGAAGACGAGATGAAATCAAAAAGTTCCAACGATGTTTGGGACTTAGAAAATATTCCTAAAGGAGCCAAAACAGTAGGTTGTAAATGGGTCTACAAAACTAAATATGACTCTAATGGGAATATAGAAAAGTATAAAGCATGACTTGTGGCAAAAGGATTTACACAAAGAGAAGGAATAAATTACAATGAGACATTTTCTCCAGTCTCATGTAAGGATTCCTTCAGAATCATAATGGCATTAGTTGCACATTTTGATTTAGAGCTACATCAAATGGATGTAAAGACGACATTTCTAAACAGGGATTTAGAGGAGAATGTTTACATGAAACAACCCAAGGGTCTTATCATGAAAGGCAAGGAAGATATGGGATGCCGCCTAAAGAAATCCATTTATGGATTAAAGCAAGCCTCTAGACAGTGGTATCTAAAGTTTAATGAGACCATTAAAAGTTTTGGATTCAAAGAGAATGTTGAGGATAATTGTGTTTATGCGAAGTTTAAAAATGGAAAATATATTTTCCTAATCTTGTATGTGGATGATATCTTGGTTGCTAGCAGTGATGTTAGTCTACTACAAGAAACAAAGAAGTTCTTATCCTCAAACTTTGATATGAAAGATCTTGGTGAAGCATCATATGTTTTGGGCATAGAAATTCACCGAGATAGGACAAATGGAGTTCTTGGACTATCAGAGAAGGCATATTTAGAAAAGGTTCTTAAAAAGTATAATATTCATACGAGTAATGCCACTCCTGCTCCTATAGTCAAGGGCGAAAGTTTTGGGAAATTTCAATCTCCCAAGAACCAGTATGAGATCGATCAAATGAAAGGAAAACCATATGCTTCGGCTGTTGGAAGCTTACAGTATGCACAAGTGTGCACTCACCCTGACTTAGCTTTTGTCACCGGGGTACTCAGTAGATATCAAGAAAATCCAGGCATAGAGCACTGGAAGATGGTAAAGAAAGCTTTGCCTTATGTGCAAGGCACAAAAGACCTCATGCTAACATACAAATCTTCCGATTACCGAGAGATAAAAGGGTGTTCAGACACATATTTTGCGGGGGATAAAGATGAATGAAAATCCATGTCAGGATACGTCTTTACTCTCGCTGGAGGGGCTATTTCGTGGAAAAGCTCCAAACAGTCAATAGTTGCATCGTCCACGATCTATGCAGAATTTATAGCATGTTATGAGGCCACGGGGTAGGAGATATGGTTAAAGAAATTTATACCCGACTTGAAAGTGGTAGATTCTATTGACAAACCACTAAAGTTATACTGTGACAACCAGCCCGCAGTATTTTATGCTCACAACAACAAGTCGAGTAATGCTACCAAACCAATAGAAATAAAGTATTATGTTGTAAAAGATAAAATCCAGAATCACACTATAAGTCTCGAGCATATAAGGACAAAGGATATGCTTGCGGATCCGCTTACGAAAGGCTTACCACCCAATGTGTTCAAGGAACACTTAGCCGGCATGGGTTTAAGGGAAAGCCTATGATTACTGGATCATGAGAGGCCCAAAAGGAACATAATTTGTTTCAAAATAGAGAGGTGTGTCGTAGCTGTCTGATTCTATCGGGAATTGAGCTGTCACGATGAAACATGCTCTATATACTAATCTTTGATGAAACGAGTAAAGTATAAAGTACAAAGTTAAAGGTAAAAGTTGAGATCAAGGTGGGATGTTAGGTTGATCTCCAGCTATGGGATCCAACGATACACAACCCCTTGATTCGCGCCCTGATCAGGGGCGCCCAACCCCTCATGGTTGGTGGGCCCCTGTCGCCTGCGCTATATAAATAGAGGTGGGGTCCGGGGCACGGACGACGAAGTTCACCGCCGCCACAAACCTCACCGACACACCCGACCCGATCTAGGTCTTGCGCAGTGCGACAGGAAGCACCTCCACCGCCGCCAGTGCCCATCTCGTCGCCGTCGTCCCCATGGCCGACACATCGAGCTCCTCAAGTAGCAAAGGAGAAGGTAACCTCTCCATCTCTCCCTGTCCAATCTCGATCTGGACATGGATATACAAAGTATGTACCCGGTTGCATCTAGCCTAATGATCTGCATAGTCTATCACAAACTATTATACCGTGATGCGAGTCTTCTTATACTAGACCAATTATGTGGATTGCCCATTTTATTCATTGGGGAATCTATTGCTAGAATTTTTGAGATGCTAAATATTTATTTAGTAGACATGTAGTTTGAGGCTGATGAGGTGGATCCGCGCAGGTGGAGGACACCTCGGCTGTAATGGCAGTGGGAGCAACCTTCCGCGCATCGTCTAGCACGACCTCGGCGAGAGGACAAGGGATGAAGCAGGAAAACTATGTGAGAGGTCAGAGGATACTATGTCAAAATGTGTAGTGACTAATGTTGGCATCGTCACATCGTTCCAGCCACACCATTCATATGAAGGTGAGATGTTTAATACATCTCCATGTGGAGAACCCAACATCTTATCTTGAGATGTGGGGCTAAGTGTATTTTGGTGCTTGCCTATATATATGAGAAAAACACACGTGAGTCCATCTGATTGAAATTATGAGATTGTTGTGTGAACTGACGAAAGTTTGTTTTTACAATCTATGGTTCTATGATCTATACTTTGCTACTGACAGAAACCGAACCAACTGGTGTTCCTTGATACCGGACGTTTTGTTTATCTGTCTTCAACAGTTTTTAAGGTGTTGTTCCTTGGACTACATGTTAAGATATAACAGAACATGCTACATAGAGGAGGATACGAAGAGCATTAACATGATCCTCTTTGTGTGTGTGTGGAGGGGGCGGGGGTAAGTTGTACATTGGAATATGTATGCCCCGTTGCAACTTTTAATTCACATTTCTTATTGTTTAGTTGGTGACAATGAGAAAAAGAGGCATCCGTAAGACAAAAGTAGGACGGAAACATCACTGAAAACTTTATGGTGCAACCATCACTAAAATAGAAAATGATATATTATAAAATCTTCAAACTATATTCATTAGGAACTTCATGTAAGTTGTACTGACCTCAAGAGATTTCAACCTATGTTTCTTCGTTTATACTTCTTCTTTTTTTGCATATAAGATTTGTCCGAAGTCAAACTTTATAAAGTTTGACCAAATTTACATTAAAAAATAAAAATATCTATTCCCTCCGTTCCAAATTAGATGACTTCCATTTGTTCACATGTCTACACAAATGAAAGTCATCTAATTTAAAACGGAGGGAGTATAATATAAAAGTTATATCATATGAAAATTAATTTCATTGTGCATCTAATAATATTGATTTCGTATTATAAATGTTGATAGTTTTTCTATAAAATTAGTCAAACTTTAAGAGGATTGACTTCAGAGAAATCTTTATTGTTGGCACGTTCAATGGGAAAGAGCAACTAGAGGGGGTTTGTATGAATAGAAAAAAGAAGATGCTTGCATTTGTGTTGTGGTTGAACATTGTGTGCAATGTGCTCGTTTGTGGAGGAGGAAAATAAGCATTGATAACAAATTCATTGTTGTCACGTTTATTGATATTGCAATCCTCACATTACTGAAAATTTGTAATTATTATTTTTTGTTTCGTGCCAACACATGGACATTTAGCTAGTATTCATGGTTTATCAGCAACTAGCAAAATTGCCCGTGCGTTGCAACGGGAGAGAAACTAAAGCATGTATATATTTAGGGGATAGCCTTGCCCCCATGGATGACTCAGGTGGCGGCATTGCCACCTCTCATCTTCTTTCACCTTTGTCCTTTTTTCCCGCCGTCGATGTTCAGAGCCGTCTGGGCCTCACGGTGGCTCGAGGAGCCTCCCCGGTCACGTCTCCGCGGCATGGGATGTGGCGGCGTGCAAGGGACGTGGCGCTCGCGTGTGGGCATGCTTCCGACGCCGTGAAGCAAGTGGTAGCACCGGGTGGCTCCCAATGGTGGTCGGCGAGGGTCGTCGCACGTGCGGCGTGAAGGACCCTGGATCTCGTCTCCCTCCATGTCTCGGGTGAAAGCTCTAAATCCCTCGAATTTGTTCGATGGTAGAGACGAAGGGGTGCGCAACAATGCTTGGTCTCTTGACAGTTTGATGGAGTGCGGCCATGAGCTAAGCTTCTTCGATGGCTTGGCCTATTAGCCAGAATCCGCTGCCCACAATTATATTTTATTTTTTAATTTGCAATCAATCATTACCTTAATTAGGCTCTTTCATTTATATTATTATGCAACCCATAACTCACAACCAATTCTTCCTAGTCCTTGCTTTCTCAGCTAATTTGCAATCTGTATGTATGCATCTGCAAATAAGCCTCATAGTGTATGCATGAATATGCAAATAAGCCTCATAAAAAAATGTAAAGAAAAAAAATCCATGAATGCATTTATTAAATAGTTCACATTTAAAAAATACGTTAAAATGTTAGAGCACTTAAATGTGTTAAATTATTCACACATAAACTTTTTTGAATGTTTTTAAATGTTATTTGTTTCTAAGTGCAAACAATGTTTAAAATCCGTAAAAAAAAATTAAAAATTCTCAAACACTTTTTAATTTTATGAAAACAGTCAGTACAAAACTTGGATCCCACACTTCCTTCCTTTGTTTATTTTTTATTAGGCTACTTTTTCAGTATCACAGAACTTGAAAATGTATGTAAGTTGGTATTATGTGATGCAAAGAAGCGATATAAAACTAAAATTCGCTATCAGGTACTTTGTTCCATCACATTTTTTTAGGCCCATAGCCACTCAAAAGGCCCAAGAGAGAAGTGAATATAAATATTTTTTCTGTAAATGAGGACTGCGGGTTTATCAATAAAAAACGCAGGGGCTTTTGTAAAAACAAACTACCGAACAGTTTTTCTCTGTAATAAATAGGACCGCGGATTGATTCACCTAAAAACGAGGGAGTTTTATGAAAAATATCCAAAACAGAAGGACAAACTCACTTCCTTTTATCATTACTAGAACAATGCCCGTGCATTGCAACGGGAGAAAGTTTTAATCTTATGATAAAATAACTATGATGTACGTAAAATTAACTTTATAAATTTTCAAAAGGCACAAACGCATTTATAATAATACAAGAAGTTAATACGTGTTAACATTTTTCATAGATTTTTTTAGTACACTTTTTTGTGAATTAGCTACATGTAGGATTTTTGAACGAATGACACAAAAAATTAAAATCACGTGAACATTTTTTTTATATTTGGAGCAATATTTTTTAATAAAAATAAATAATGTTTAAAACGATAGATTAATATTTTAATCTTATGATAAAATACCTATGATTTATGTAAAATTAACTTCATATGTTTTAACAAGGCGCAAACGCATTTAAAATAATATAAAATAGTAAAACATGTGTAAAATTTTCGTGAGTTTTTTTTGCGAATACACTTTTTCTTGAGTAAGATACATCTAGGATTTTGGAATTAATGACACAAGAAGTTAAAATCACATGAAGTTTTTTTTGTGATATTTGGAGCAATATTTTTTAATAAAAAAAAAGGTTGCTTAAAATAATGGGAGACATTTCTAATCTTATAATAAAATACATATGATGTACGATAAATTAACTTTATATATTTTAAAAAGGCGCAAACGCATTTATAATAATACAAATTTTAATACGTGTGAACATTTTTCGTGGGCTTTTTATGGGTACACTTTTTCGTGAGTTAGCTACATGTAGGATTTTTGACCGGATGATAAAAAAATTAAAATCATTGATTTTTTTTTTGATATTTGGAGCAATAATTTATAGTAAAACTAAATATTGCTTAAAACGACGGATTAAAATTTATCTTATGATAAAATACCTATGATGTATGTATAATTAATTTTATATGTTTTAAAAAGGCACAAATGCATTTAAAATAATAAAATACTAAAACATGTGAAATTTTTCGTGAGTTTTTTGCGGATACACTTTTTTCGTCAGTTAGATAGATCTAGGATTTTTTAATGAATGACACAAAAAAATTAAAATCGCGTGAAGTTTTTTTTCTGATATTTGGAGCAATATTTTTTAATAAAAATAAAGATTGCTTGAAAGAATGGGAGACAATTTTAATCTTATGATAAAATACCTATGATGTACGAGAAATTAACTTAATATATTTTAAAAAGGCGCGACACATTTAAAATAATAAAAAATTTAATACGTATGAACATTTTCCGTGGTTTTTTTATGAGTACACTTTCTCGTGAGTTAGCTACATGTAGGATTTTTTAACGAATGATACAAAAAAATTAAATCGCGTGAATGTTTTTCTAATATTTGGAGCAATATTTTTTAATAAAAATAAATATTTCTTAAAACAAAGTGATTTTTTTAATATTATGATAAATACCTATGATGTATGTATAATTAATTTTATATGTTTTAAAAAGGCGGAAATGCATCTACAATAATACAAAATAGTAAAACATGTGTAAATGTTTTGTGAGTTTTTTTACGGATACACATTTTTTATGAGTTAGATACATCTAGGATTTTGGAATGAATGACACAAAAAATTAAAATCGCGTGAAGTTTCTTGTTGTGATATTTGGAGCAATATTTTTTAATAAAAATAAAGATTGTTTGCAACAAAGGGAGACAAATTTAATCTTATGATAAAATACCTATGATGTACGTGAAATTGACTTTATATATATTAAAAGGCGCAAACACATTTAAAATAATATAAATATTAAAAATAAAATAACACAGTAATAGTTTAAACCTTCACAAGGCCCAAGTACTCACTGTTTGGCTGACGTTTTTTTTTTTGAGCGGTCATGGGCATAGCGGAAGTGGCTCATTATAAAATAACGGAGCAGCGATTTTTTTTCAATGTGAACTGAACTACGGATTGATTCATCTAAAATAGAGAGGCTTTTAAAAAAAAGCCAAAACGGAAGGAGAAACTCACCTTCCTTTATTATTAGGTATAGATATAGATTAGGGAAAGATACGACATTGGCGGAGTCTTCACTATCTTTACCTAATAATAAAGGGAGATGAATTTCTCCTTCCGTTTTGTCAGTTTTGCAAAAAAGTCCTTGACTTTTGAGGGAATCAACCCGCAGTCCCTGTGTCAAGTGGAAAAAACGTTCCGCGGAACTTTTGCAATAAAACCCTTCATTTATCATTAGTCAACCCGCAGTCCACTGAGTTCCAAAAAAAAAAGCACAATCACTGCATTCAATCTTAACATTGGCCTCACCTCCTGTACATCTCCCATTTGGGTCTAAGCGCCTCGACCCATTAACGTTGGTAAAATCTACACTGGTTACCGGTTTATGCTTTTATTTTTAGTATTTAGTTTTTGCATTACATGCATATTTTTCAATACACTTTTTGTATACACATGAAAACCTTTTTATACATGTTGATATTTTTTCAAATACATCATGTAAAAAAATTTAATTATATGTTTTGAACTTTTAATACATTTTAAATTATTTTGAAATAATAATCTACTTTAAAATGTTTGCGTAGTTTTAATAAAAGTGTTTATGTATTAAACTAATGTTTAACTAATTTTCAAAATGCTCACCTTCTCAAAATAAATTTCATGTCATTCAAATAAAGTGTTCACATGCTTAAAAATATTCATGTTTTAAACAAAAGTCCATATAATTTAAAATATATTTTTCATTATTCTATTTAATTAAAAATAAAGGAAATATACCTAAAAAATATTGTGGGCCTACATATAATACATGCACTTTCCTTAGTAAGGGAAAAAAAGAATAAACACCATCCTTCCTCTTAGGAAGAAAATAAATTAAAAAAAGTAATTAAACTTCAATGTGCCAGAAAGGAAAAATACTAATTATCAAGAAAAAAATGGTTGTGCGCATGCATGTAACCTATTATTCATCCACTTTAAAATATTTGCATAGTTTATAAAAAAAGTATTCACGTATTAAACTAATATTCATCTAATTTAAAAAATGGTTACCCTTTCATAACAAATTTCATGTCATTAAAAATTAGTGGTCCCATTCTTAAAAATATTCATGCTCTTTAAATAAAGTTCATATAATTTAAATTGTATTTAATTATTTTAGGGAGAATGTTGATGCGTTCACAAGAAAAATATATGATTTAGGCACTATGTTCAAATATATAATGTGAAGATGTGAAGAGATTTTGAATTGAGCTCATTGTGTAGAATGATTGTGATTCTTTTCTTCCGTTGCAACGCACGGACATGTTTCCTAGTTGATACACAAGCAATGACATCGTTACAGGATGCATGGGCGTTGGACTAGATACTCACGTAGTACATGGAAATTGCTAGATTAATTAGCCAGGTGGGTCTTGAAACGGTTCCTTCCGTCAGCAATGACATCATGTGCATGTGCTTAGACCAAACGAAAGAAGCCAACCAGGAACGCAAGTCCAAGTGCCCAACGATCCACACCTGACCGCATCTCACGGTTGCCACTGCACTGCAACTGGTACGCACACGGCACATCACCTGCAATGCAACCAACGCCATATGAGAGTGCAGCGAAGTAGCTAGGTGTCGTGGAAGTTGGAGAAAATTGCAAATTTAGACCGGCCATACATGCCATCGGCCTCTATAAATCATGGGTTCGCCATGCATCTCCAACGTACTCCACTTGTAACTTGTTCTTTCTCGACACTCCGAAGCAAGCAGCCAAGCACTGCACACCACATTGTTGCCAAGATGGACCGTGTAGCAATGACCACGACGCCACGGAAGCTGGTGGTGCTGTACCCCTCGCCGGGCATGGGCCACCTGGTCGCGATGATCGAGCTGGGCAAGATCATTGCTGCCCATGGCCTCGCTGTCACCATCGTCGTCATCGATCTGCCGCACAACACCGTGGCAAGCGCAACAGGGTCCTTCCTCGCTGGCGTCTCTGCGGCCAACCCCTCCATCTCCTTCCACTGTCTCCCGCCAGTCAAGCTCCCGCCCGTAAACTCCAACCACCCAGAGGCGTTAACCTTCGAGGTCGCCCGCGTCTCCAACCCTCACCTGCGTGATTACCTCGCCGCCACCTCCCCTGCCGTTCTCATCGCGGACTTCTTCTGCAATGTCTCACGCGGCGTCGCCTCGGAGCTCGGCATCCCCGTCTACTTTTTCTTCACCTCCGGCGCTCAGGTCCTGGCTTTGTTTTTGCATCTCCCGGTCCTGCACGCTCAGACCACCGCCAGCTTCCAGGACATGGGTGACGAGCTCGTGCACGTTCCTGGAATCCCCTCATTTCCGGCGACGGACTTCATGAAGCCACTCATGGACCGTGACGACGCAGCATATACGAGGTTCCTGGATGTGTGCAGCGACCTGTGCCAGTCCCAGGGCATCATCGTCAACACCTTCCGCTCGCTCGAGCCACGGGCCGTGGAGACCATCGCCGCCGGGCTTTGCACACCTTCTGGACTCCCGACACCTCCAATCCACTGCATTGGGCCACTTATAAAGGTGGAGGAGGTGGGCATCAAGCGCGGCGACGAGTGCATCGCGTGGCTGGACACCCAGCCCAAGGGCAGCGTGGTGTTCCTCTGCTTCGGCAGTCTCGGTCGGTTCAGCGCCAAGCAGATCAGAGAGGTGGCGGCCGGGCTAGAGGCGAGCGGGCAGCGCTTCCTTTGGGTGGTAAAGAGCCCGCCGAGCGACGACCCGGTGAAGAAGTTCGAGCAGCCGCCGGAGCCGGACCTCGGCACCCTCCTGCCGGAGGGCTTCCTGGACCGTACCAAGGGCACGGGCCTGGTGGTCAAGTCGTGGGCGCCGCAGCGAGATGTGCTTATGCACGACGCCGTGGGCGGGTTCGTGACCCACTGTGGGTGGAACTCGGTGCTGGAGTCGATCATGGCGGGTGTGCCGATGCTTGCGTGGCCGTTGTACGCGGAGCAGCGGGTGAACAAGGTGTTTATGGAGAAGGAGCTTGGGCTAGCCCTGGCAGTGGAAGGGTACAATAGGGAGGTGGTGGAGGCCGGGGAGGTGGCCGCGAAGGTGAAGTGGATGATGGAGTCTGACGGCGGGAGGATGATCCGTGAGCGGACGCAGGCGGCCATGCGGCGGGCGAAGGCGGCGATGCGTGAGGGCGGGGAGTCTGAGGCAACTTTGGCGCGGCTGGTGGACTCGTGGATTGCTTGATGTCGGTGGACTGGGTTAAACAGAAGAGATCCGGTGATGAACGTGTGTGTAACTAACATGGTTGTGTGCGGCGGTGTTTGGCGCACTAAGTTTTTTTTTTTTTTGCAATGAGCGTAATAATGTACTCTTGACTTGCTGCGAATAAAGAACGACCGTTCAGGTGTTTTCAGAACCATATGATACAAACAACATTGAGTCATCTGAAAAAAAACAATTATTCTTACAACAACAATGGCGTACACTATAGTGTGTGTAACGACGCTCTCACAAATACGTATATACACTATTCTCTATAAACGCATATAGACACATCATCTATAAGCACTTTCAAGGGATTAATCATGATTCGGCGAGCGATTTAATGAAGTCACCACAAACGTCTCGCTGTCGACGGAAACGTATTCTCCCACTGAAAGAATATCCTCCTTTAACGAGACGTCAAAACGTCAAATCTGTATTTGATCCTTGATGGACTGGGGATACCATAGTCCTTCTAACCATTTCATCGAAGGTGAGTTCTCTCCCAGTTTGATCTTTTGGATGTGCTTAAAGGGTAAAATGTACGTGCTTGAATTCATAGATGTAAGTATGTGTGCATGCATTACTGTAAAAAAGGGATGTGCTTTTCTTAACACAGCAAGAGAGAGAGAGATTTGTATTATACACGTCATGTTTTGAGGAAGGTGTATGAGATGATGATGAAATTGTCAAACCTATCCCCTCTACCTGCCTCTCCTCTCCTTCCATCGAAATGGACATGCTACTACTTGATGAATTTCTTCGACAACTGAGCCGGTTGTTACGTTGGAATTCTACTCTCCTCAACTGACACTCGGGGTGGACTTACCAAAGAAACACTGGTGTCCAGCAAATGCACATGATGGTTGAAGCATAATTTCATGGAAGTATATACAATCTCAGCTCAATATCCTTCCCAAGAAGGAGCACGAACATTGTGTTAAATGCATGTGTTTTTGTCGCACACGAGGTGTCACAAGTGTCAAATTAATTGAATAGTTCGGTATCTTATCATGATGATGGTGAAAGAGTAATTGTGGTGTGAACTGGTGAAAATGTAATAAGAGCTACAACTAAATAACATACGACCCAACACCTTTCTCCCCTAGTGGTTGTTTGCTCGTGTGAGCGCCTCCCTAACAAAACTCCCAACATCGTCTCACTCCCGTACTCTCTACTACCCCTATGGTGGCTCCTGCTACCGAAGATGTGTGGGAGTGAGGCCCGACCTTCTGCATCAATAGTTTTTATAGTTTATTCTTGTTTAAATAATCCAAATCTAGGGCTTCTTTTGCTCCTCATTTTAGTTTTTACCATGATGGCCGGAACAAAGAGGATTGAAGGTGAGCAGGGTCTTGGATCTGATCAGTTTTGTTAGTCCTCTTCAATCTGAGCTCTAACTTTATTTCCTCTTTGATTTCTCATCGGCATGGTGCTGGCTGGGGATTTGATCTGGGAACGTTTGCTTTCTCTAATCCAAGAGATTTAGTTTCTTATGCTTTAGTTTCAAATATATTTCTTCCAATAAGTGCCCTCTATTTCTATGCTTCTTATGTGTTTCTAGATCGCTGGACTATGGTTGTTCCTATCTTATTCTCCGATGTTGGTTTTCCTATGCCCATTTTTTTACCTCCTAGAGTCTTCTATGGGATGGTGTGAGGCCGATGTATGCTCCCTCGTGTTCTATCATGGCATCGATTTCTTCACTCGTTGATGATAGTTCTGCCCCATCTTCTGCGCCAACAAGATGTTATCCTTGGCTAGTGATCTTATTCTTTTGCTGCCCTCTTCCACCTCAACCTCCATTGCAGAGAACTGCTTTGCGGTTTTTGGTGAAGAGAAGTTTCAGTGAAAGTTTTTCGGTCTTGCAGTGTTATCCCCATGATGATCTCCTTCCATTCCAATGATTATGGTGTTCAGGCCTAGGGTTTACTTTGGCTTGTGGTTTATTGGCCCAATTGGGCGACCTAAGGAACCCAAGGAGGGTTCCCTCCCTAGGCCCTCATACTTGCCCATGGGTTATCCACATCGAAGACTCCAGAAGCCTTGATGATCAAACAAGGAGATTGTATCCAAGGAGAATCACTGACGGATTCGTGTACGTACCCCTAGGTGTTCCAACAACCTATATAAGTCGGGGTCGACCTAGTCTATAGGCACCTTTGTGACGCCCCCAAAATCAGACCGTGTACAGTAATCATACACACAGGGTACACGACTGAGATTAGGGTGCCACGGTGATAATATCACAGCACAACACTAAACACAAAAGGATAAACAAATATGTTACAATAGAGGGGGTCACGCGGACCCGAATACATAAGTCATACAAGCCATAATATCTGAGTACAGACATAGTTAGTCAAGTTTTGCCTTAAGAAGGCTAGCACAAATCACATCAGAGATACAGATCGAAAAGGCGAGGCCTCCTGCCTGGGATCCACCGAACTACTCCCGGTCGAAGGGGAACTCGACGTCGTAGTAGGCGCCTCCGGGGTACTCCTGCTCCTGGGCTCCAACGTCGGCTGCAGCGGCCGATCAGGAAAAACAGTAAAGGAAATAAAGCAGGCGAGTATCTAGTATACCCGCGAGTCTTACGTCCGCTACTAAGCATTATGCAATGTATCAACGGAAAGAAGAGGCTGTATATAGTGGACTGAAAGACAGAAATCCAGAGCAAGGGTCAGAAGCTAGGCCTAACGAAGACTAGCATCTTCCGACGATGTCTTGCAGCATGAGGTAAGAAACAGCCAACAGTTTATATAAGCATAAAGTAGCAATGCAGCAGAAGTTGCTGCAGCATTGTATAATAATAAGTTGTAATAATTAACAATGCCTCCGAGTTCACCTCCTCGACATCCCCGGGAGGAAGAAAACCCGGAACCATACAATTTAATAATAATAGTTTCTAGTGGTAAGATCCAGCTTCAGCATAAAGCGTCCTGTTATCGTGGACACGGCTATCCGAATAGATTAATCTTCCCTGCAGGGGTGCACTTGTGTTACGCTACACGCACGGATCTCCAGGGTGGCGGGAACCATGTTAGGGAACGCTCCACCGAGGCTATCCGACACTTCATAGCCCATCTTTCAAACTCAACAGAGAGGCCATCCGCCGGTCTAAATCCTAAGTACGCCGGGCCTTGGACCCCAACCCGAACGTACTCCTGCACGGTGCGTGGCTGGCCGGTGAAGTTGAAGCAAAACCAAATAAGACACCACCGCGCGAGCAAATAAGACAACACCACTTCCCGGCAATCAGCCCGCAGTACTGCTGACATCTGAAGAGTCCTCGGACGACACTACGAAGCAGAGGAGCCCATAACTCGTAATTCCCACGGGGTAGGTAGTGTGTACATGGCATATAGCCAACTCAAGACATTCACTGAACCATTTAGCATTTTATTAACCTGCGTGACAACCGTTATCGTTGCCTCGACTTAACTGACCCGCGGACAACGACAGCAGCCAGGACCACCAGTACATCGGTGTCTGCCCCGTCGTCCCACCAAGTCACTGCGGTTACCAACAAGGTGAACCGTCTCCTTACCTTGTCTCGTGTGTGCTCCTGGAGGAGCTCGACTTTCGTAGTTTGGTAACTCTCGCGGCCAACGATCAGGGGCCAAGCACACCGGTACACTGGTCGTACCCTCCCTATCGTCCCGTCGCAATACCACTCGCGGGCACCGTTGGGTCGCCCGACTTCTTACCTTTAATGACTCCAGTTGGTTCGAGTTCCTACCATTAAGTGAAACCAGGAGGTATCACCCTCGATGGCACACTTAAAGAGGTTTGACAGAGACATTAGCGGAATGAACTAAAGAGGTAAACCTCATATCATCCCGGTGATGCTACGCTACTGAGCCGACGAGAGTGAAATACGAGTCCATTCCACTCGTAAGTCAAACTCGAAGCGACTCGGCAGAGTCTCGCCGTTGTAGGTTCCCTAGGGCGTCTGCATTGATCCGTACCTGTCGCAGTTGTAATATATCGTTCCCGCGATCACTCCCAGAGTGATCATGGCCCGCTATTCTAAACCTAACTAACAATGCGCAGGGTTTACTGCTGAATAATGCATAAGTAATAATAGGCAGCATAGGTTTAAAGGAAGGTACATCAAGGGGCGACAAAAGCAGGCTATGCAATTGAATAGGATTGTAATCGTAGCAGCAGCAGTAACAATGCCTAGTGCAAGAAAGTACGGAAAAGGTAGGAGATATCTGGGGAAGAGAATGGCTCTGCTTGCTTGGAAGCTCGACGGTAGGAGTAGGGTCGTCGACGAAGTAGTCGTACTCAGCAGCGGTGTAGTCGACGGCAGCAGCGGGGTCTACCGGAGATTAAGGGGGGAAGAAACAGTAAATACACAGCAAGCATATACAAAACAGATGCATGACCTGACAGATGAAATGTTAACGGTGTTCTAACGCAGTGCAATGCACGTTGCTCGGAACGGAAATTCATCTGAGGATGAACTATCGGCTCCGGATGATTACCGGACAGGGTGACCGGAGGGGGAAGGATCAAGCCGGAGGTGTCGTGGGTACCGGAAAAACATAAGGGGGGTTTATCCGTGCTAGTTGATCTATTCCGAGAAACATTCGTGTTCGGAATAAATTCATCCGGGTACTTTAGCAGTACCGGATAGTCGGTCCGGAGGGGGGCGGTTCGATGTTCGGCATGTTAGAGGGGTGTGGTGGGGGTATGGGTATCGTATCCAAACTCGGTGATCCGTTCTGAGCAACTTTCGTATACAAAAGTTTTACATCCGGGCAACGTATATCGGTACCGGGAATTATCGACAAACGGCCCGAAGGGGGAATGTCGATGTTCGCTAGGTTATAGGGGGTGGTAGACATACAGATAGCGTATACGTATTCGTTATATTTTTCTGATCAATTTTGATGTATAAAGTTTTTTTATCTGAGTTACGGTTTAAAAGATATTGAATTTCAAAGTTTTAAACATTTTAAATCAATTTCTGAAATTTATTTATTATTAAAATATAACATTATCCAAAACCTTATCCACAACAGTACTGACAAAGGGGGCCCACCTGTCATGCAAAGAGGTGTTTGACTGGTCAAAACTGACCAGTGGGTCCCACATGTCATATTCACATTTTATAAAAAGCATTTTATTTAGTTAAACAACAGTGGGGTCCATCTATAAGCCACACAGGTGCTAATTAAATTCCTGTTTATTTTAACCAAGGGGTAAGTGGTACTGCGCCCACCTGTAAGCCACAGGGGATTTATTTTTAACACATTTTAATTAACAGGGGGTTATCTCCTCTTAACATGTTTTTATTGGCTAAACACCCTGGGGGCCCTACTTGTAAGTGAGGGGGGTTTGCCCACTGGCGTGCCCACGCCGGTGACAGAGGACACGGCGCGACGGGCCCCTTGACGGCCAGGCCGTTCCGGCGAGGTGGCCGTGGTTAGAGGCTCGGCGGGCGGTTGGCCAGGGTGCGCAACGGGGGCGGTTAGAGGAACCAGGCGAACGGGGCCTGTCACCAAGGGAGGCCGGAGCCACAACGGCAGGTGAAGGCGTTGAGCGACATGGGATGGGGCACGGCCGCGGTGGCAGGGGCGGGTGGCGCCGCGCATGGCTGGGCACGCAAGGGGCGCGACCCGAGTGCAGCGGGCGTACGCACCGGGGAAGGCTGGGCGTGTCCACGGGGTCACCGAGAGTCACGCGGAGCAAGCTCCGGCCATGGCGGTCGGTGGCTATGGCGTCTACGATTACGGCTAACATGGCACGATGGGGAGGAAGGGGAGGTGGGTGAGCTCACTGGGATGCTCGGCGGCGACTTGTGGAGCGCGGGGTGGTCGGGGGCGCGCCGAATCGGGCGGCGAAGTCGGCGACCGTGGCGGGAGGAAGCGACGTGATTCCGGCGTTGCAGCGCGTCCTGGCCCGATTCTCCACGTGGGGTGATGAAGACGGGAGTGGTGAGGCGGCTGGACATGGTGGCGCGGCGGTTAGGGCTCTCCGGCCACGCGGCCGACGATGGCGCGGCCACGGGCACGCGGCCGGGGAAAAGAGAGGAGGCGGGGGGCTTGGGGTGGGGAGGAGGAGGGGTGGTGGCTTCGATCTTATCGGCAAGGGGGAGGGGCAGTTGGGAGGGGGGCAGGTGAGGGGAGAGGGGCCGGCCGGCTACCACGGCGCGCTGGCCATGGCCATGGCGCCACGGGAGCAGAGCAGGTGGGGGTTGGTGGGGAGGAAGAAGACAAGGGGAGGGGTGGGGTGGGCTAGGTGGGCCTCGCCCTGGGCGAGGCTTAGGGTTTTTTTGATTTTCTTTGTTTTTGTTCCTTCTAAATTTTCTTTTCTGTTTGTATTTAGTTTAGCTAGGTTTTATTTTTGTAAAATGTTATAATTGCACCTATATTATTGTTATACTTTAACATGATGCCAAAAAAAGTTTGGCCCGCAATAAAATTCATCTAGATTTTATTCAATGCACAAAATATTAAATTGAGCTATTTTTGCTACTGTTTATATTTTTCTGCATTATTTAAATAAGTTAATAAAATTTCATTTATCTTTTTATATGACCTACTGATTATTAAGTATTTAATAAAAATGGTTTCACAATTTTTAGTGCATTTAAAATTCCTACTTGTTTATTAAATTTACCATGGCCATTTAATAATTCCCAAAGTTACTAATTTTATTTCATAATATTTACAAAACACTTTAGAGAATATCCATTGTTATTTTTAACATGGCCCAACATTATTTGCTATTAAATAATGAAAGTGCTTGCAACACCTAGGGTTTACTTCAATCTTCCACATTGCTTTAATATTAATATTCAAGGGGCAATTTAGTAACTCAACACTCACTGTTTCATATCCATCATTGACTTGTGATTATTCAAATGACTAAGAATGGTTTGGCTTAGCCATGATCAAGTTGATTGACTGGCATCCACAATCCTTGGAGCAATTTTATAATTTGAAAATTTTATCAGGGTGAGAAACTGACAGAGCCATGATCAAGGTGATCATGGCTTGATCATCAACAGTAATGAGCCTTAAATAGTGGAATCACTGTTGTGATTACTGTACTGGATCTGAGGGTGTTACAACCTTAATCTCAATCTCTCGATTGTACCTAGTGCTTTGCACACCCCATCGCAATAATACAACACGAGTAGGAAGTAGGTTATTACCTCATCTCAAGGCCCTAGACCTGGGGAAATCTCATCTCTAATCTACTCATCTCTCCGAGATACCCTATCAAGGGACTTGCCAGATTTACCTCCTACCATGGTGGCCATGTAGGTCTCACTTGGTAAACCATGGATCATATCGGATCGCTTTTCGGCTCTGGTGTAATCTACACCCAAGCCAAATGTTCGTCTTTGGTGCCATGTGTTACGTATACAATTCAATTGGACATCTCGTCCATGTAGAGACTTTGTATTATGTTAGATTGTTCACTTCGCCAATCTAGAGTACGTCTCGGATTCTCGTGGCGAGCTGGTTCTCCGAGCATGATGCCCTAGACAATGCTGAGAATGGGGATGCATATCCTAGCCACATGGAAAAAAAGAGCCCAAAGGTCGAAATTACCTCATCGGTTCATGAAATCGTGGCAGTTATTCCATCATGGACCAATCCAATCTTGGCCTACCTTATCCAGGGTGAGTTAGTCGAAATCATTCGGTTCATCAAACACCTCATTGGCACTATACATGTTGACACTACTAGGAAACTAGCTATAGATAGAAATGGATTATGTGGCGCATATAAAAGTGTGTGTTCCACATAAATATTTCTGTGGCGCATATAAACCCATGCGCCACAGAAATTTTGGAATTCTGTGGCGCATAAAATAATAATGGGCCACTGAATTATGGATTTCTGTGGCGCATTAAGGCTCATGCGCCACATAATTTCAGGTTTCTGTAGCGCATATTGGCACATGCGCCACAGAATTTTGGTGGGGCCCATTACCACGCTTGGGTGGTCAAAATTTTGTATGCGCCATAAAAATCTGATAATTCTGTGTGGCATATTAGGCATATGCGCCACAGAAATTTGATAATTCGGTGGGTCGTATTAGACATATGTGCCACAGAAATTTGGGTGGTCAAAATTCCACATATGCGCCACAGATTTGCTAATTCTGTTGCGCATATAGACATATGCACCACAAAAAGTCGAAAACAGAAACACATCCGGATACTCCCTCTCTTTTCTCCTTATTAGCTCCTTCCCTCATCCTCCTCTCTTTTTCCTCCCAATCTCCTACTCCTCCTCCTCTCCTCTACTTCTCCTCCACTCCTCCGGCGACCTCTTCCTTCACCTCCAGCCATGGCCTCCTCCACCACCACCACCCTAACGACCTCCTCCTCCTTCGGTGACCTCCTCCTCCACCTCCACCTTCGTCCATGGCCTCCTCCACCACCTCCGGTGACCTCCTCCACCTCCGTCCATGGCCTCCTCCACCACCCCGATGACCTCCTCCCTCGGCGACCTCCTCCAACTTCGGCCATGGCCTCCTCCACCACCTCCGGTGACATCCTCTGGTGACCCCCTCCTCCACCACCACCTCCGGCGGCCTCCCCCTCCTTCACCATCTCTGGCGACCTCGCTCCTCCACCCACCTCCGGCCTAGCCTTCCCCAGCGACCCCCACTTTCGGCAGCTGCGACGATCTAGATCTGGCCCTATATATTTTTTTGAAATTCAAAAACAATATTATGTGACGCATATAAACAATATGCTCCACATAAATCTCAAATTTTTGTGGCGCATATTGCTATATGCGCCACAGAAATTCTGTGGCGCATATAGCAATATGCTCCTCAGAAATTTGAGATTTCTATGGCTTAAAGATAGAAAGGCAGGTGAAGTTGGCGAGAAAAGACTTCTTCCTACATCTGTGAGTATTTCTTTTAAGGGCAACCTTTTTGATTAATTCACAGGTAAGGCAAAGCGGAAGTGATAGAACAATCCCTTGCTGAGGATCATCTAAATTCACTTTCAATGTTGAGAGCATCATAGCACTCCATCAATGCACTGTTTTGGAGCCATATCAATATGCGTCATAGAAAAAAAAATAGCAGCGAGGATTCTGTGGCGCATCCCATATGCGCCATAGAGTTCCAAAAATGTGCGCCACAGATAAGGGTTTTTCTAGTAGTGTGAAGTCCTCATCGGTGACATCGAAGAGGGCGTACATGGTTGACAACATCCGCATGAAGTACGCAAGTGGGGTCGGGGTGAAGGGGGAGGCAAGGTCACCTTAATGAAGGAAAGAATAGTCGTCGATACAGTCCTTCACCTTCTCCGGGACCTGGGGCCTCCCCTTTGAAGCGGAAGGGCAACATGAATTGACAAAGGGAAGGGGGCGCTTGCCTAGGTTGGGTCAACGGAGATGACTCGAGACAATCGATGGAGGTGCGAGATCATCGATGGGATGGGTGGCATCGATCCCTCGGTAGCTTGTGGGTGCAGTAGGAATACAAACGCGTGAAACTTCATGAGGAGAGGGGGTTGCTTGGTACCAAGTTTAGGGAAAGATTTATGGGAAGAAAAATTTTCCCCTAGATGCAGGGGAGTTGAGCTAATTATGCAGGTCCCTTAAAAATCGCGTGTACGGGGGACTTGTTGGAGCATTTTTTGGCGTAACTCCTCTTAAATCAGTTTTTTTAACAAAATGTCACATATTGAAGATGCTCTAATGAAACTATGGAATTAGAGCATGCCAAAATTGAGCATTTGTGCTGCTTGACATCTTAAGTTTAACCGATGAATAGATTTACTTATGAATATGTAACGAATTGTATTGAATTCAAGAGTTAATTTTTATTTCACACCACTTCCTAATTTCATGAGATATATATTGCTTGAAGCATTTTTTAGCCTAACTTTTCCTAAATCATAATTTCTTATAGGAAAGATGATCTAATGAAACTCGACATCAGAGCGCTGTCAGCATAAGGAACAATTGTATACTGCATCCAACTTTTGAGTTCAACTAAACAAATTTTGTAATAAGGCTTCATAGAGCATTTTCAATGAAAGCCCAAAAATTTGATGCTCTAAAATTTATTTTGTTTAAGAGAGAGAAGGTTTTGGGTCATCTGAAAAGTTTTTGTTTCTCCAGCAACCCTAAAACTAGTACCCTACCATCTGAAACCTAGATATAAACACATAATTTCATTGCATATTTTAAAATTTCAGTATAAAATATTATACATTGAAGATGAATTGATATAAACTTAGAAACTACTACAATCATAATTCCTAGATCGCTAGTACCACAAGGCCTAGCTCTACTCTTAATCCGGTCGTTGAAGGAGATGTCCATCACCCCTTCGTTAGAGGTGTCTGCCTTGTGGTTATTTGAAGTAGACCTACTACACGACTTCACCTCCTCCTCCTCGTCAAAGAGCTCGACCTCCAACTTGTCGAACGCTCATCGATCTCGACATCCCTTTTGCACTCCTCTTCGGCCCCTGCTATTTTTTGAAATCCACCTCCATCGAATCAAAGAATATAATGTTTTTGGCAAGGAGCTGTAGATCAAAATCGGTGAGGTTCGACCTCATCGTCGACCTCGATCACGCCTCAGCCCGATGGTGCTCCTTCCTCTCATCAGGGGAGATTACACGAACGTCTGGGGGCAAGAAGCACCGTGTAGGGGGAGTCACCAGGGAAATTGAGTTTCACTTGACTCTCAAAGTGCCGGATCACTGTAGAGACATTTGTGCGTGCAACCTCCTCTACGATGTTGAATGTGTCAAGCCACACAATCAACCCTGAATGTGTCAAGCCACACAATCAATCATGTGTGCACGTTGCGAATTTTCATTGTTTAGTGGATCGATGGTTGACACCTCACGTTGCGGTATGATAAGGAGCTTAGTGTCGAGAACATGAAGGCGACAATGAAAATATCTCCCATGGCATCTAGAATCGAGTGATGTCTGTCTAGGAGGAGCTCGGCGGCGACAACCACAATGCGAATGGGTTTCGAATGCGGTTAGAATCGACTCGATGGTGGCTTGAATCAACGCAATGACGAAAGATCTGGCACAAGAAAAGTGTATGTGGCAGTGGGATAAGGTATGTGTATGTATGCGTACGTTCATAAAGATAAGTATATGCTTGTGTTGTATCCTATTTAAAAAAAACGTCTGTGAGGCAATCGATTGAACAGAGTTCCCCTGCGACGGAGAAAATAAAATCAGGGCGTCAGGCACTAGCACTACACCGGACTGAGATCCAGTGACTGGTGAAGTCACGTTGTAACTTTAGGCCTCCCATCTCCATCCAAATCACATCCAACGGTTGACCCAAACCAAAGGAAAAATTACTCTGTACTTAGCAGTTTGGATGAAAGCAGGCTGCAGAAAAACACATCACGGGCTTCTCTGCGTCCGCTCTCCCGCGCCGCGCCGGCGTGTCAGAGAGGAACGAGACGGCGCTGCTCCGCTTCAGAGAGAGAGGGAAAGGGATCCGCGCCGGCCGCTGCATCAGGGAGGAAGAGGATCCGCGTGGTCGCGCCGGCCGCCGCATCAGAGAGGAGGAGGAGCTGCTCGGTTGCTCTGTCGCTGGAGGAGAGGGAGGGGCGGGCTGCTGCAGGAGGAGTAGGAGGCCGCGCCGCCGTCGCAAGACCGGATTCTGCCATCCCGCACCCGACGCCGAGGTAATGAACTTGTTATACAGAGACAGTTGCGGACATATAGTTTCAGTTTCAGAAATTGAGTGCTTTCTATTGTGCCATTTGACAGAACTGAGTGACGTGCTTCACAATTGACAGAACTGAGTGGTGAGCTTCAGAATGGAAGAAATATGTAGGGGAATACCTCAAGTTGGTATGAGGTTCAGAAATGTAGATGAGGCTTGGGAATTTTGGGATGCATATGGGGGTCAGACAGGCTTTGATGTGAGAAGGAGATACGCAAACAAAAGCAGATTTGATGGTCGAATTGGTTCATGCAGATTTGTTTGTTCCAACGAGGGTCATCGGAGGAAAGGGCAAACTGATCATGCACCAAAGCGTTTTAGAGCTGAAACAAGAACTGATTGCCAAGCTCATATGTGTTTTCAATTGAATCGAGAGACCGGGAATTATGAAGTAACCGAGGTTGTGCTTTAACACAACCATTTGCTTCAATTGCCACAAACCCGTCACTTGATGATATCCCAAAGAAATATTTCAGAACGACAAGCTTTTGAAATTGAAGCCGCTGATGATTCCGGGATTATGCCACAAGCTGCACATGAGTTTGACTTATGAGGAGGGGGAGGAGCGCATAGTAATTAGTGATCCTTTTAACCAAACTGATTCATGTAGTTGTCAAATGTTTAGTAGGGCGGGAATATTGTGTGGACATAGTTTGAAAGTCCTTGATTTGATGAATGTAAAGACATTGCGAACACATTATGTCCTAAAGAGATGGACTAGAGAAGCACGCAATGGAAGTATACAAGATAGGCAAGGAAGAAAAGTGGTAGAAAATCCAAAATTGAAAGCTCAACTTTGGTACAAAGATATATCTCACAAATTTCACGATATTGCATATAAAGTAGTCAACTCTCTCGAATGTCGTTTGTTGCTAGAAAATGCACTTGATTGTCTTTGGCCACAACTAGAGGATAAACTCCATGCATCACCTACTAGTGCTACGAATGGATGTTCCAATGAACAAGAAAATGTCGATCCAAATGTACAGCAAGCCAGTGACTTTATTAGTTCTGCAAAACTGAAGAAAAAGGAGGTTACATCTAAAAATTTAAGGAGGAAGCTGCCTTGGTTTGAGAAGTTACGCAAGGGTCGAAAGCCAACTAAATCATCGGCAACAACAAGAAAAGGAGCAATGTTGGCATTTTTGCTGTAGCATTTGGTTGTAATGTGCTACAGCCTTTTAATGTCAAATGCTAATGGATTCTCTATAAAAATGGATTCGCAGTATTGCTCTTCAAGTTATATTGTTATATCAATTGAGCTTAAATTTTACTAATCTGAAATTTGTTCCTGTTGCTGTTCGGTTCAGTACTGCAGTTTGCAGTGTTGCTGTTTGCCTCCAAAATTGCTAAGTCCTGAAGCATTTCCACTTGTTTGGTGTGAGCGTTGGATGTGATTTGAATGGAGATGGGAGGCCTAAAGTTACAACGTGACTTCACTCAGTCCCACTAGCACTACACCAGCGCCCGTCCCCGTCGTAGCCAGCTGCGCGCCTGTCCCGCCGTCGCTGCCTCCTGCCCTATGCTGTACCTCCGCCTCGCGCCCTCGCCACACCCCCGCCTCGCTCTCGGCCCCGCGCTGCTCCCTGACCCACCGGCCCGGCCCGGCTGGGAAGTCCGCTGCTCCGCCCCAATGGACCCACGCAGTCCTGGCCTGATGAGCTCCGGTCAGGATCTCCGTAGGGCGGCTGGTCGGAGTTGCCGACTGTAACGACACAGCTGATGCGGTGGTAACAGTCTTTATTCTGTCATTTCCTTTTCCTCTTACTACCTACATACGCATTTAACTGCAGCATGGTCAATTTCTAAACAGAAGATACCTAAAACATCTTAAAATGACGAATATATCATCCTCATAGGCTCATATATGTCCATATTGTACAAGGCGGTCTTTGCATATTTGTATAGGCATTAGATACAGCAGATAATTACACTCATTTACATGGGAAATTGTACATTTCAAAATCAAAATCAGTTCAGAAGCAGCAGCTTTCCTTCTAAATGATTACTTCCTCCGTCTCAAAATAAATGTCACTGGTTTAGTACAAAATTATACTACTAAGTTAGTGACATTAATTTTGAGACGGAGGGAGTACAATCTTACACTACTAGATAGATACTTCCTACGATCCATAATAAGTGTCGTTCATTTTATACTAAGCTAGTACAAACTTTATACTAGATGAGTGACACTTATTATGGATCCGAGGGAGTACAAGAATTTTCATTTCACTTTCGAATTACTTTTCAGGTCCCAAAGAATAATGTTGTATAGCACAATTACAGCAACAACAGCAAAAAAATGGTCAGGGAAGATGTACAACGTGTATAAAGATAGGAGCCAAAGTTTTTTTTTAAACGTGGAGCCAAAGTTAATCCTATGTATTATGATGATGCTGAACGAAGCTCTACTAGTGAAGCGTACACTCCATCTTTTATGTTCATCAGCACATCATGTCTTCCTTTCTCAGCTATTGCACCATCCTTGAGAACCGCAATGATATCAGCGCCTTTGATCGTCGAGAGGCGGTGAGCCACAACCACCGTGGTCCTGCCGACCATCACATGGTCTAGTGCATCCTGCACAATCCGCTCAGACTCAGCATCCAAGGCGCTAGTCGCCTCATCAAGTAGTAGCATCTTAGGGTCCTTTAGTATGGCCCTTGCAATTGCCACCCGCTGCTTCTGGCCACCGGACAGTTGTATCCCCCTCTCCCCAACTGTGGTGTCATATCCTTGGGGGAGGCTTGATATGAACACATGTGCATTCGATGCCTTCGCAGCTGCAATGAGCTCCTCCTCAGTTACTTCTCCGTCCTTACCGTAGGCTATATTCGCACGGATTGTATCATTAAAAAGTGCAGGCTCTTGGCTCACAAGTCCCATTTGGTCCCTCAACCAATTGATGTTTAAGCTCTTGATTTCAACTCCATCCAATGAGATTGTGCCTGAATCGGGATTGTAGAATCGCTCCAACAGTCCAATTACCGTTGACTTGCCACTACCACTCTCTCCAACAAGGGCAACAGTCTATATAAGACCACAATGAAAGTAAGCCGATATGTACATCACTTATAACAACGTGATTTCGATAGGAAATAAGTAGGCTAACCTTGCCAGAGGGAATGTGCAGGGTAAAGTCACTGAAGATCTGAATATCTGGGCGAGTTGGGTACTTGAAGCTGACATGCTGGAAATCAATGTTGCCCTTGACCTCGTCTAATGTCAAACCCTCATTGCAACTTGAGTCGATTTCAGACTTACGGTCCAGTAAAGCGAATATGGAAATAGCTGAATCTTTTGCTTTTGTCGAATCGGTGGCCATTGCACTTGTTTGAGATACTCCCATAGTTGCTAAAACCAGTGCAAAGAAAACCTGCAAAGTATGACTTACTGTGTTAAATTTCCTTGTAAAAGTAGTGAGTGGTTAAGGACGGAGGGATTACGACTGAAGAAGCTTAATATGAAGAAGAAAATTTCTGAAGAAGAAAGAATAATTACTACTGACATAATGCATTTACGTACCTTGAAAACATCACCAAAACTTGATTGGCCATGCCGCACAAATTGTGCACCAACATAGAAACACAGACCGTACGTAAGGTACAGTATCAAGAATGAGAAACCAAATCCAATGCCTCCAACTATTCCTGTTCTGACTCCTTGATTCATTGAGGCTTCACATTTATGATCATATATTCTTGTAATCCTTTTCTCAGAACAAAAAGAAGCAACTGTCCTAATACTACCAATTGCATCAGTGGCCACTTGACTTGCATCTTCATACATCATCTGGAGAACCAGCAATTCATTGTCGTTAACATAACAAATTCTCAAAATGTGAAAAATAATTATGTACAGTAAACACAGATTCTTATTACTAGATGGAATAAAAAAATGACTTCGCCTTATAACCTTGATTGAATCATTTTTATCTTATCTTACTATTACATAAATATGAGTTTGTGACATCTGTTTCCCACCTCGCTTTCCCAGCTTGCAAAAAATCTATGGAAAAAACAATCTAACTAACTGAACACATCGACCTTAACGAACTAAGGTGACCACCTCGTAAAAAGTCTCAAAAAAAATGGAGCAAGGCATGGGTCAAAAAGAAATTACGACTAGGCATGGTTGTGGGGCTGTGGGAACAGAGTAAGATTTTAAGCCAAGGCAGAAATCGGATGAGCATGTGTGGTTTAATGTGAGCCGAGCAAGAAAGTGCAGGGGAGACGTGAGCAAGGCTAAGCTGATGAAAACTGGCGAAGAACATGTATTTAGCTTTAGTTCTAGCTTCACAGTTAGAAACTAAACATGCTTTACTTATTAGCGCACTCCCATTGGCTCTTAATGCGCCATCATATGTGCCGAAAGATTTTTAGAGACAACCACCCCAATGCATTGTCTCTTAGGTGTTGTATCTAATGATGTTGTACTCCCTCACCTTTGGAAGTTTGACCAAGTTTATAAAAAAATATCAACATTTAGTATACAAATTAATAAGACCGACCATGGAGAAAAAACTAATACGTGAATTAAAAAAATGGACGGAGTATTTATTTCATTCAGGGGTCATATTTGCATGTCGAAAGAAGGGAAGGAGAGAAAAGTAGGAAAAGAAGCTACACCTGATCACAAATAAATTCACTGCATAGAGAAACGTACTAAGAGCTGTCTCTCTACTTTAATTGCTGTGCCACCTCAGTGTTTTGCCTATGAACCCGTGCTAAGAGCCTAGCATTGTGAGTGCCCTTACTCCCCAGTTTCCAAGATATGTTGTTTTTGATAATGCAGAATTTTTGTTGCGCCTTTTAAATATGTTAGTACAATATATTGGTGGTTCTAACAGAAGACGCACTAACGAAATATATTAGTACAATAAAGCTTATGTCCTAAGCAACAATTTATATGGAACTGCAGGGATTATCATTTAGTTAGTAACTATTTTAAAGTATCATATCACTAGAAAAACAACCTAAAGGCTTTGTTTGATGGTTACCTTGGCATCTTGACTGAAACCCTTCAAGAACTTCACTTGGGCATAGCCTTGAATACCCACTAATGGAATCACACAGAGGATGATCAAAGAGAGCTTCCAGTCAGCTATCATAGCAATGCCACACCCTGTGATAAGTGTAGCGATAATCTGAACTGTTAATGCCAAGTTGTCTCCCACTAAACGTCGTACATTCAAAGCATCAACTGACAGTCTTGCACCAAGTGCTCCGCTGTAAGATATATTTGGTAGTTAGTACCTAACAGTAAAGCTCACAGAATCTAGAGGAAGAAGAAACCAAGCAAAAAACTGTAACAAACCTGGAATTTTTAGGATCATCAAACCAAGCGACTTCTTGGTGCACAATGCTTCGAAATGACATAGCACGGATACGCTCTATAAGTTTCCCTCCGGCTATTCCAAACAAGAAAAGCTCTGCTGGTATTGAGATTATCGAAATGATACCCAGAACAACACACATCAAAGCCCAAAAGCTAGAATCCTTTCTGAGCTTATCTGGTGGCTCATAGAAAGTTTTAATGGCACTGGAAATCATCACGCCGAACATTGGGAAAAGCACTCCATGAACTGCTGCAGCTAGGGATCCTAACAGAATAATAAGTACCTCTGGTTTATTAAGAAGTGCTAGCCGTCCCATAGGAGCTTTCTTTCCAACCTCATCATCACCATCTTGCTCTTTATGATTCTCCCCATGTGTATCATTTTCTTCTGGCAATTCAAGTGCACCAGGAAACCCGAAGGGGAGGGTGAAAGAATGCCTACTACTATTCCCTGCAGAACCTCTGCTAATCGACCGCTTCAATGACAAGCTTGTACTTTTAGACCTTGGATCCAATTTTCGCCGGTCTACTTTCTGCACTTCTTCTCCATGGCTTTCTTGAAGCTTAATAAGTTGAGAGTAAGCACCATCTGGGTTTAGTACCAATTCATCATGGGGACCTATATGAATTCATGTGTGTAGACAAATGTTCAGTTTAGTTAAAATGTGCCAGAGAAGGGATTTAATAAAGGCGAGTGATGAGAATAGAATATTGACCTTGTTCAACTATCTTTCCTTGTTGAACAACTGATATGCAATCAGCATCCCTAATAGTAGTTAGACGATGAGCAACCACAAGCGTCGTTCTGTCCACCATGATCCTATTCAGTGCCTCCTGAACTATCCTCTCTGATTCCACATCCAGTGCGCTAGTAGCCTCATCCAACAAAAGAATTTTGGGGTTTTTAATGATTGCTCTTGCAATTGCGATCCTTTGCTTTTGTCCACCTGAAAGCTGAGCACCGCGTTGACCAACCATTGTGTCATAACCCTGGTATCAGATAAAATCAAATATTAGCACACAAATCAAATGGAAGAACTTGGATTAACACAAATTATTGAATTTTTAACACACATTGGGCAACTTATCAATGAAATTTGCTGCATTGGCAAGCTCAGCAGCTTTCTTGATCTCCTCCATCGTTGCATCTTCTTTGCCATATGTTATGTTATCTTTAATTGAGGTCATAAAGAGCAAGGGCTCTTGGCTAACAAGACTAATTTTCCCTCTTATCGAGTCAAGCTTTAAACTCTTGATATTGACCCCATCAATCAAAACCTCACCAGCCTGTGGATCATAGAATCTCTCTACAAGACTAATCACAGTTGACTTGCCACTTCCACTCTCCCCAACTATAGCCATTGTAGTGCCACTAGACACATGTAAGGAGAACCCATCAAATATCAGTTGCTCTGGCCTTGCAGGGTAGCTGAAATACACATCTCTCAGCTCAACATCACCCTTGATATCTTCTAACTGCTTACCGGTCTTGTCATCAGTATCAATCTCTGGTTTCCTCTTGATTGTTGTGAACAATCTATGTGCTGCAGATTGTCCTTCTGCAAAGGCTGTCATACAAGGCGTTGCATTACCTAAAGACCTGCAACACACAACTGGAAATTGTCACTACCAATGATGGGATGTGAAGCATCATTACGATATGAATTCCACTTGAAGTTGGATAACTCACATTGCCCCAGTCATGATAGCAAACAAGATACTGATGACTTTTCCTCCTGTATATCCTTTGGTAAGTATCAACTTTCCACCGTACCATATGGCTAAACCATAGCTAGAAAAGAATATGAAGAAAACAGAACCCATGCCAAAACCATTGGCAAGTCCTTCCTCGACAGTTGTCTTGTATGCATTGTGTATGAGTTTATTGTACGCTCCAATGGCCTGCTTCTCCCCATTGAAAGAGGCAACCTGTTTTACAGATATATCCACAAGATAACTAAGTGAGTACTCAAGAAATCACAACCTCATAGGAACGCCTCCACAAGCCATTGTTTAAATTGATGCGCAAACTGAGCTTACTGTTTTTATGGCTCCAATCGTCTGTTCAACAACATTCCCTGCGTCACTATATGATGCTTGACCTTTGCTAGAGATCGTAGATAGCACTTTTGCCACTGCTCCTGCTGCAATTACAACTGGAGGTATGCATGCCAACATGACAAGAGATAGAATCCATCCTTTGACAAAAGCTACTACGAAACCACCGATGAAAGTAGCCACAAGTTGTAGGAACTTGCCAACCTGCAGTAGTCAATTATGTCATTTTTTATATGAGTTGGAACCTAATGGACACAATTTTGCTTATGTGCTTCTCATTTGACTTGGAGAAAGTTCTTACCTTCTCACCAATAGCATCCTGAACTAGCACAGTATCACCGGACATTCTTGAAACTATCTGCCCAGTTGTCATTTCTACGTCAAAGAACGATATATCCTGTCTCAAGACAGATTTGAGGTATAGAGATCGAATGCGTGTGGCCTGCCTTTCTCCAGTAATTGTCCAGCATGCCACCTCTGCACAGACAAGTTGGCTTGATAGTTATTCTACTTTTAGTAGGGGATAGTTATTCTACCTTGACACGAGAACTATAAGACCTGAACATGCCTAATAATGTTTAGTTTTTCCTTTAGTTGCGTTAAGTAAAGAAAATTCTGTATGTACACAAAATTCTGGATGTTTCTTCATGTGTCACTTTTATGTTGAAATATAAAACATGTGGACACTGTTTTCCCCTATATTCAACTGTTATGCCATACCCTTTGGACAAGAATTCCAGGAATACAACTTGGCCTTCGCACCATGAGGACAACTCACAAATTTGAAATACTAGTTGGTTATCAATTTTCTTTTCAGTTTTGTCAAACATTATATTAATCTCATTATTTCTCTAAGATCAGAATCATCTTAAGTAACTAGCAGCAACTATAAAGGTGGTGCAAACACATATGAAGAAGTTGACAAAGTCTGCTCATGCTTACGGAGAAAGGAGACTACTGCTGTTCCGACACCCAAGTAGACAAAGTTCAGAACCGCCTGCACGAACAAAACAGAGTGAAAATGTGTTCCTGTCTTTACTGTTTTATATAACAATGTAATATATATGTCGAGAAGTAACTGTTGATGCATGGTTAAAACCACAACAGTCAGGTTTGTTAACCTTAACATTTGTAAACCGTAAATACTATAAAATGAGTTAAACTACAGAAGAACACTAGATAACCTGTCATCCTGATTCTGAAATTCGATTTCTAAAGTTTGTAGATCTATGTAGAACGCTAGATGATGCAATACAATTGTGTGGAGCAGTTGATCTTGTTCCTGCTAGATTCCTCTCTTTTTTCAAGCTGAAGTTAATGGGCAAAATTGGTGAAAGATCTATCAGTTTATTTTTTTCTTTTGTACCCGTGATGGTGATGGTGATGGGAAACTGATAATTACAGAGAAAGTGCAATGCGACAAATGTGACAGGTGGAGATCACCTCTACCACGTTTCAGGGATTCAGAAGAGATAAAAGAACTGCACGGATCTCTCTGGCAGAGCTTCAGATCGATTATTTATTATCAGGAGAGATTCCAACATGTGGGTGGCAGTTAGATATGGATGTATTTAGATTTAATTTACATCAGATACATTCATATGTAAATAAATTGTGATACTTATTTCGAAGCGAAGGGATTATCTCTTATGTCAGTTTTTTTCCGGAGATCTCTTATGTTGGTTAATTGATGCTAATCTACGTGAAATTTCTTTGTTAAACTTGCAAGCTGCAGTAAACTGGATGCTACTTCGGAAACGTGATAGTTTTGAATACCACAGTCCACAAAAAACACAATGTAAAGTAGATGTTGTTGAAGTTGATTCAAATTCATGTATAAAGCTAAATGCTATTACCTCTGTTTTATAATGTAGTACGTATCATTTTACAAACTAGCATAGCTTACAAAATGATATTATATTATGGGACAGAGGGAGTAATTTTTAACGGATTAATATTCGCATAGGTATCTCCTATCGCCTATAAATATATCTTGTAAGCCATCGTATGGGATAGTTCATCAAATTGTAAATCCCTCAACGATTATAACATTTTTTTTGAAACGGAGGCAAAAGATTTGCCTCATCAATTAATTAAGAAGGAGAGAGTTGCCCGGTTAATTAACGGAGAACCGGGTGAAAACCGATACACATACGCCACATACGGACTACTCGCTAAGAAAGAAACTCCACGACCCCACTGTCAACCCGACAAACATACATAACACACAATCACAAAGACCCCTTGCACTTCCATGTCGCAATACAACCCAAAACATAATCAAGGTTGAAGGCAACAGACACCACCAAATCTGCGAAGACCAGACGAAGACACTTGGAGATGGTGGTCGAAGAGATTGAGAATCACCCATTAAGCAGCTGCGGACGCCTTACCAATGACGTCACTCTTCTTCCCTATGCTCCTCAGAACCTTCTTCACCTTCTTGATTTTGTTCGCAGAGGCCTCTTCCACTAGAAGGCAAGCAATTTACTTGGCAGACCCAGGGCTAGCTGCCTCCAAGCAGGCGAGCAAGCGGCGAAGCTTTTTCGCAAAGACCACAACATCAATACGGGCCCACATCTCTTCACGGTCAAATGTAGGCGACTGAATGGACTTCATTGCCTCATCAGCCTCAGCACTCACACACACCACCGGGTCAACAACCATAGCAACATCCAAACCTCCACGGTCCACCAAGGCGAGCGGTTGATTGGGCTCCAACAACGACGACGAGGGCGCAGTCGGCATCGCCAAGGCCCCTCCAAGCGACCCCATATCCTTAGGAAGCACCATCGAAATAGGCGGAGTGGAGTCACCACAAAGCTTTTTCAGCTCAGGCATAATCTGCAGCACCGGAGCAACAATCTCGATAGCGACTTCACCCTCAGAAGCAGTCGACACAACAGGCGGCGGGGATAGGCAGGATATAGCACGAGGGGAGAGATCTCCATATGTGGAAGCAACATAGTAGTTTTCCCTCTCACGATTGGCGGTGGGATTATCCACAAATTGATGGACGATCTTGACATCTGTGGTGCTCGCGCTGAGTGCGGATGCAATGACTTCTGCCAAGACCTTGCATGAGATATCGGAGTGCACTCCTTCGAGCCAAACAACCGCCGTGTGTCTAGCGCATAGAAGCGCTTGCACATCTGAAGCAGCAGGAGCTTCCTCTTTAAAAACAGTGTCACCGAGCCGAGGCCATGCCGATGAGGTTGCAGGCAAAGCTTGCGGAGGAATACGCCAACAACGAGCTGGTGGCCGGGGAGCTGGCGGGGCTGCGGGAGGCGCTGCAGGAGGCCCCCGCAGGGGCTTCAGGGAGCTGAGCGGGCGCCACGCGTTGGTGCATCCGCGTGCACGATGGCCGAGCTGGAGGCAACGGGAGCACCTGAAGGGATCCCGGCAGGTCGCAGCCCGATGACCCGGGATGAGGCAACGTCAACATCTTCCATGAAGCCAAGCCGGAAGGGGGCGCCGAACGGAGGCCGAAGCAGAAGGAGATGGGAGGCGCGGGCTACGCCGATGGCACACGAGCTGCCATCCCTCACTGGTTGCATCCGCCTCGCGGCCTGCATCCGTTGATGAGGACATCGCGCCATGGACGTGAGCTGGCAGGGCGCCCTGAAGCTCGGTGGCGACTCCAGCACCATCTCCTCCAGCGCAGTGCTAGGGATCTGGCCTTGGGGCGACAACGACGGCGCCTTGTTCGTGGACGGCGCCTTGGTCGTGAATAGCTTGCAAGAAGCCAGACGTCCCTGAACAGCCGGGTCAGCCTTCCGGGAGGCGAGGACGGCCGCGGCGACGCTGTCCGCAGAGGGCAGCGGCAGATGGACGGAGGTGGCTGCTGTCAACGAATTGCCGGCGGCGCTTGTTGGAGGATCCGGAGAGGTCGGGGCGACCGTTGTCGACATAGCGCTGGTGGCGCTGGCTGGAGGAGCCAGAGATTCCAAGGCAGCCGCCAACGTCGGAGCGGACGGAGCGCCAGCAGCAGGTGCCAGAGAGGCCGAGGCTGCCGCAGATAAACGAGCACCGGCAGGAGGTGCCAGAGCGGCCGCGGAGGGAGCCATCCACTGCAGCCAACCGGGAGAGAAACTACAGTGAAGGAGAGAGCGCTCGACGAGGATGCCGGATCTGGGTTCGCTGGACGCAGAGCAGGCAGGAGCTCGGAGATCAAGGCGGCGGCGGCCGTCGCTCAGCTACGGGCGCGAGAGCTCTCTCCATCGGGGGGTTGGTGAAAACCGTCGCCACAACCTTGGGTTATGCTTCACCAGATTATAACATTTTTATAATAATAATAATAATAATAATAATAATAATAATAAACTGGGAGTAATTTGCTGATTGGTGTCCGTGGTTTTTCCATTCTTCATAAAAGGATTTTTCCATGTTTAATCTTCATGTCCCTGTGTTGCTTTTTATTCTTCTCGTTGCTATTTTTGCCTGTCGATTTTCTAACAGATGCAACACTGGGCTCCCCAATAAGAAACAACGTGCATGTTATGTGATTCCAAAATTGGAAAACTCTAAAAGCGGAATCGGCCAAGCTCGATCGAGCAGAGTAACCCGAACGGAAGCTGTTTTCGTGTTGCGACGGACGCGAGAGGACTGGTCGGAAAGGTGGCAGAGATACGAGCGCGCGGTGAGCTCACCTTGTTTACGCGGTGCATGACGTTGGCGCTGGTGGCGCCGCCGAATGCGTCGATGATGTCGCCGAAGATGACCGTCATGAGCGGCTGAGACACGCCGTTGCCAAGCGCGGCCACCGTGCCGACGAGCATCAGCAGCAGGTCCGTGCGGTCGGCGTACCGGAACAGACCCGTGAAGGACACCCTCTTCCCATGCCCGCCGTCGCCACCCTCCTTCTTTTCCTCGCCGTCCCTCCCTTTCGCAGCCGCCGCTGCGTCCATTGCTGGCAGCTTGGTGTGTAGAGAACGCGGCTTTGTTTAAAGCCTGATCCTTACGCCGCTCTTCGCCGGGAATTTATGGGTGGCTGCTTGGCCTGGTCAACCCTCAGAGCAGTACAAGTTGGAGGAAAGGCGGAGGAATACTATACAACTGTATCCTAGTGTTGCCAGAGCAAGCGTATCATGCAAATGGTTTTTTTTATGTTGGAAAAATATAGCCTCCAAAGAAAGCTAAACTATTAATTAACATCTAAGGCAATATACACATAGCAACCTCCCACTAGGAAGGGGGACATGGCTTTAGAAGAAGCTTTTATTTAGAGGTAATTGTGCTCTAACTATAAGAACTTGACAGGTGGGTTCACTTTAGCACTGCTACTTTGAAATCCTACGGTGAAGGTCGAAGAACTTGGCTTTGATGATCATTAGAGATACAAATCACTCCTATGATGACATGTGGGCGCTAGCTGAGCATAAGGCATACGTTGGGCTGCTCTGAAATTTTGCAAAAACCCTCTGTCAGTGCAGAGTTAACAACAAAAAACTATCACAATTGGGGCTGGGGTACGGAAAAATCAATTACAGAGTCATTTTGGTTTTTTTCAAACTCATTACAAAGATTCCGTAGGTTTTAGGAAAAGTTTGAAATGTGATAGTTTTTTCGTATCCTAGCCCCAATTATGATAGTTTTTTGCTATTTACTCATGTCAGTGGCACATGAGGACCTAGGTGATCACAACGTGCGAAAAATAACTAAAGATAATGTATTTTGGCTTCATGATGTGAGCATACATCACTATGTTGTTTAAACTGAATATTTCTAAATGATCTTATTTTGCTGCCTGATATTATTTTTATATTCGATGCAAATGTAATTTTTTCTCACAAATGAGTATTTTCGTACAAAAAATGAGATAAGCACTTATGTATCTATAGCATATGTACTTGATTGTGAGGAGCGTTTTTTTATTTAAAAAAGAGGAAAAAGAGCGTCCAAAGAGTCAAACTTGAAGACCTAAGGAAAAGCCAAGGTCTTGTTTTTTCTATCGATAGGGTTTACTTCAATAAATCAACGATATATTGTTTATAATATTATCCTGAATAAACCATGGGATAGAATCATCCCAAAACTCCAAAGAACTATTTTTAGGAGGGGAGGTGTGGGTTGCGGGAGGAGCCAATCATGTGGGTTTTATGTAAAGAATTTGAGAACCATGTTTGTATCCTAGCTGGCGTTCACATGGCGGCTCAGAGGCTATTTGTACCTCGGATGAACAGGGTTGTCAAGTTTATGTACCTCAGATGCATGTTTTTGAAGTTTTTGTACTAAATTGATCCCACTTGCCAAGTTTATGTATGTAGGATGCAATTACCACTTTTATTTAAGATAAAAGTTATCATCCGACTTTATAAATAAAATCAGAAGACCGAAATCAGAGTTAAGGAGTCAAAGAACCGCAACAGCAAAACAATAAAGAAAGTTTAGGAAATTGTAGCAGAAGCAATAGAGGTATAAGTTTTAGGGCACACGTACCAAGCACCAACAACCGAACGATCTAAGAAACCAACCTCAAAAGCAGGACAACAGGTTACACCACTCGATATTGGGTGTGTTGCATGAGAGAGATTGCTAAAGCTCGAATGTGAAATGTGAGTGATCATTGTTTTGTGACGTCGACGTTGCATGCTTTAACCAGAGGCTTCCACTACTGTAAAAAATAGCAATTTGAAAATACAGTCAGCTCATTTGGAAGGAAAAAACATGTTCGACAGTGAACTTGTAATCCAAAGCAGCCAGCCCATAGCAGCGAAACCGAACCAAAGAAAACATTGTAATTGACAAGAGAGAGATTTAACACACTCCACGTTGGAAATATGCCCTAGAGGCAATAATAAAATGTTATTATATATATATTTCCACGTTCGTAATTAATGTTTATATTTCTGTGCTATAATTGCAATGACCCTGACTATGAGATTCAGAAGAAAACTCACTTGCATGTGTGGAAATGTAAACACCAAGAATTCCTGGTTTAGCCTCTAAGACCAGCTCATGTGCTAACTGATGATTACGTTTTCTTAATCATGGACATTGTTCTTGTAACAAGGATGTCAGTAGCAATGGGAACATATTGTTAGCAGAACAATGATGTTGAACCGACCCCAGTATTGAATGATATACTTAGAGATCACATCGTAACAACGTTATAAGTCATATCATGAAATGTTATCATATACGTAATTCCTTAGACCATGAGAGTATCGAGTTGCTTCACACAGGAAGATGTGCTTTGGTTCTTAGATGAATCCTCCCGTAAATGGGAAGTAGTAAAATAAGTTCTGGGTACATTGGATAGTGTGTATAGTGACTGTGATAGTTCAAGAATGGGATTTGCTCCTTCACGATGAAGAGATATTGACTTTGGGCCCACTCGGTATGACGGTATCCATTCTAGTCTGGCCAGACGCATTGTGATTTAATCACGGGGATACCGGAATACAATAACGAGAAAATGGACAAACGAGCAAAGAGGATAACGAGTGGCTTGTGTTCAAGAAGTTGTTACACATGGGTGCCAAACATCTCTCCTCTAACTTTGTCATATATCACGAAGCAAAGGGAATGGTACATGAATAAACATAATGGTTCACTCGAAGTTTCTTCGTGTATGTGCGGGAGTCAACATGGGTGTCCATGGCTCCGCTGTTGATTATTGGCTATTGACGAAAGGCTGTTGACCTATGTCCGGAAGATGTTCTGAGTCATGTCCGCATTATACCGAACCTATTGGGTCACACACTTAACGAGCAGTAGTCTGTTAGAATACTAGTATGGTAGAAGGTTTAGTGGAAGCAAAGCAGAATAGTTCATACGGGTACCGGAAGTAGTTCCGGAGATTTATGGAATTGTTCATAAGGGCACCAGAAGTAGTTCTGGGTATTTAAGGTTATGTCCGGATCACTCTGGAGTAGTCCCAGGTGGTTCCGGAACATATGAGAATGGTACTGGGGAAGTCCTGGATCAACCGGAATAGTTTCCGGATAATCGCTGGGCATCCTGACAACTTTCGCGGTCATCGGGTGGCTTAAACTGTAACTCGGATGGTCTTGGAAACTATCCGGATGGCTCCGGAACGTCCGAGAACGGTCCCGAAAGGTCCTGGAAGTGCTCCAGAAGTGTCCGGAATGTCCCGAAACGGTCCCGATATGTCCCGGAAGGTCCTGGAAGCTTCTAGAAGGTCATGGAAGGTTCCGGAAGGTTCCGGGCAGTACCACCCACTCCCCTGCGCCCCTGACCTTGGGGGGCAAGCCACCTAGGCTTCCCTGGCCGGCCAAGGGGGTGGGGAAGCACCAAGGGGAAGGAATTCCCCTCCAGGTGGAAATACCAAAACCTAGTATGGCAGGTTTCCGGTGGGAAGGTGTGGGAAGGTTTGGAAGGCTTGGGAGTCCAAGTTGGACTCCCAATCCTCCTTGAGCTGCGCCCTAGGCCTCCTGGCCACCTATATAAGGTGAGCCAAGGGGAGGGGGAGAGCAAGACAACTTGTCCCCAAGGCCTATGCGCCACCCTCCCTCCTCTAAACCCTGTTGCTCCACTTTTAGACCCCGGTTTAGACGCTGTTCTAGATCGGAATCCGTTAGGGTTTTCTCCCTCTAGTTTTCTCGGTGGCGTCCATCTCTGGACGGCGGAGCGCTGCTGGATTGCTGCTACGGGATGTGTGGATACTAATGGAGGGGTCGTACCTTCGACCCTTCTTCGAGGAGCTTGTTCACGGGACTTGTCCGTGGGACTAGATCGCGGGACTTGTTCGTGGGATTGATCGAGGGACTGTTCGTGGGAGAACTTGCGAGATCTACTTCCACTACGTCCACGAGCTTCACCAACTCTACTTCCGCTACATCGGTTGGTGAGCCATGACCTAAAACCTTGTATGCAATCTTCTTGGATGATCTTGGGTTCTTGATTCGTAGGCCGAAAATTTTGTTTTCTACTACGTTTCCAAACAGTGGTATCATGAGCGATCCTTGATTAGATGCATGTTTAGGTCTAGATCATATGTGTGATATGAGGCATTGATTTTCTTGTTGCTTCCCTGTCATGTGATTTTTTCTATGCTTGATGGCAAGTTGAGGTTTTGCTACAAGGATTGAGTTTTCCATCGATCCCTCTATGCTGCTTTCATTATGCTGGTTGCCTTGATCATGGTCTACATCAAACTCCTTGGATCTCATCTTAATCTCGCAATAGAAGATTTAACATGGAGGGGCTTGTGGATTTTATGAACTCAAATCCACACGGGGGTCACGCGTTTAACGAAGTTTGGCTTGTGGCATTAGTTGTTGCACGCACCCCGTATGTTAAACTAGCAACAAAAGAAGTATCGTGTTTTGTTTTTCTAGGGTTTCTCGTTTGCCTTGTAAACCTGCTTAACAACCACGATAAAAGTTGCAACAACCCGTGTAGATGGCGATCTAACTTGTTTTTGCAGAGTATGCATGTGATGTGGTATAGCCTTCAAGATTTGCAATGTGTTTGTATGAGATGCTATATGTTATGTAATATTTATTCGCGACCTGCGTGTCGTGGTACGGCATGATGACTGGAGTCATATGATTGTCACTTAATTATGGCCTGCGTGCCAGAACTGTTTATTAGCTCGAGGCAAAGCAATAGATAGATGCAAGGTGATGATCTACGATGCGGAGGTGGACCCCGACGCACATGCCGGAAGCCGTGGTGATGTTCCCGGCACCAAGGACAAAGTTGGTGGACACGGTGACTTCAACCACGACGAAACTATATCACACAATTTTATGAACTGCCTGTGATGTTTATCCCTTTGATGCACCCTTGTTTGATGCGCGGTAGTCGTGTTTCATTAGGGTGATCTCTCGCAAAACAATATCAAGTTGATAGTGTTCTTCCAACTGTAGCACCGTCTATACTATGTTTCACACCGGAGCAGGTCATGTCACATGGGTGCACACGGTGTGACGCATAAAAGGCGGGTGTGTTAAAAGAACACACAGCGCATTACACTTGGTTGTCTTGACGGTTTGGATAAAAGTTTGCTACCGGAACACGCCCATCGAAAGATGAACAAGAATCACTTTTGGCGTGATTGGCAAGTTGGCCTACCGGTCCAGTCTAAGTCATCAGTGATGTCACATCAATGGCGGACGATTGGGTTGGATCTTGAATCACTCCAGCACCAATTACGAGAGATATTGATCTGAGTGGGAGCGCACTTAGTAATTAAATTTATTAATCACAAGTGCAACTTAATTATGAACAAAGTCTTAGTATTTTCATTATCGTTGTAGAATAATGGCTCGCGTTACCACCTTCCCAATTGATTTTGATTAACTGTATTATCTGGTAAAAACTTTACGATTGGTACCGTATTGTGAGGACTATCCTCAATAGTGCCGAGAAGGACCCTGTCCTATCGCAAATTTTTGATGCTCTCCCGCTGATGCTATGGATGATGTGACTTACGTCCATAATCCAAAATGCTAGAATTCCACCACAGCTAAGTGCATTGTCTTCACCACCATGAAACCCGAACTTCGAAGAGTTTGGGATAGTTATGTTATATTCATGGAACTGAAAAATAAGTTTTCAGTAGTAAGACAATTAATGTTGGATATAAGATATCTAGTACAATGTATGATTGTAAGCATTAGTGAAAATGTTCATTGTGCTCTAAACAAAACTGATAAGTGTGGGATCCAGAAGAACAATGATCATATGATGATGAGGATTAAGGGAAAGGAAGTTCCATAGGGTGTTAGTAAGACTTACACGCCGGAAAGTCCATGGACTGCGCCACCCTTGATCATGTGTGATCTTCTGTGAGTAGGAGTGACATTGGAAATAGAACTATGATACGTATAAAGGCAAAACGAAAGAAGACTGGAATAACCAGCTCAGAAATGAAAGTCATACGGAGTTATAGATGAATTCATTGTTGGTCAAGAGATGTAATTCTTGGGAATCATGATTAAGCAGTTAATTGTGGATTCTGTATATTGTGATTAAACTGTTGATCACCGGAATATCAGATCGATTGCATATTGTTGCAACTCGATGCAAGAAATACTATGGCCTTTATGACTAGCTAATGATGAGTTTTGACACGCTCGGGAACACGGTAAAAGGTTTACTATACCGTGTGTTGACTCTATGATTATCTTCATAATTCATTTTAGAGTTGAGTAAATTGTTACTACACTTTAGCCTTGTTGCAAAACATCATTTTGAATCATGTTTGTTGCAAGAGAGTTGTTCAAAGCTATGAATAACGTAAAGGCCATACTTCCATTATGAATAGGGTGTATGTTATGAATCTTGATAATAATACTAAACATCCATAACACTGACGCTACACGTCGCAAGACTGACAGAAATACCACATAGATGTGGCACTGCCGTTTATCACAAGTGACATAACATGCATGAAGAATTTCCATAAGTGATGGACTTTCGAGTCATTTGATTATGAATCACTTGACGCTTGCGATCTTTGTCTCGAAGTAATGTGACTAAAACACCGTTAATAGGCCATACATGAATGGGAAACTAAACCATTGGTAATCATACATGATGATGTGTGTAGTCCAATAAGTGTAGTTGTGTGCAGTGGATTCCCTATCTTCACTCATGATTTGAAGTAGATATGTGGATATCTGTTCAATAAAGACATACGTCTGAAATCTTTGAAATGTTCAAGGAATTTAGAGTGAAATAGAAATTCATTGTAACAAGAAAATAAAGCTTCTGCAAATTAGATTGTAGAAAGTAATATTTTAGTTACAAGTTTAGCGAACGTCTGATGAGTTGTGAAGAACTGTCATAACTTGCGTCTCCCGGAACACCACTATGAGTAAAGTGTTCGAGAGATGTAATCAAGCCATGTATGACACGGTAAGATCAAATATGACGTTTATCAATTTGCCATTATACTTATTAAAGTTATGCGTTAGAGACTACAGCTTTTACACTGAAAAGAGCACCATCAAATCTGTTGAAATGACACCATATTAGATATGATATGGAAATGATAAAACCATATTGTCTTTTCTTAAAATTTGGGTGTATGAGACATATGTTTGACATACTCAAAACACCAAATCAGATAAGTGCTACTTTGTGAAGGTTATTCCAAAAGGTTTGGTATTCCTCTATCACTACACAAAAGCAAAACTGTTTGCTGTTAAGAACAATGTGTTTTGAAGAAAATGGTTTCTTGCAAAAGAGTGAGTGGGAGGACAGTGCAACTTGTTAAAGATTATTGACTCTTCAAATAAGTGCGCAGCTGAACCACACAGGTTAGACAAAACTCGTACAAACATTCATGATATGTAAAACGAGATATTATTGTTCGACAATGATAAACCTGTGATATACAAAGAAGCGTTGATGGGCCCTGACTCCGGGATTTGGCTAAATGCCAAATAATCCGAGATAGTATCCATGGAAGTAAGTCAAGTTTTGAACTTGGTAGACCCTCCGAAAGACTAAAAGTCTGAAGAATATATATATGGATCTATAATTGATTCGGATGAAATTGTTTTATCCATAAAGCTCAACTCGTTGGAAAATTGTTTTCTCGCAAGTTCAAAGGTTGACTACGGCGAAATAGTTTCGACCGTAGAGATGCTTTAGTCGGTTCGGGTTATATTAGCAATTACTACATATCTCATTTATAGGATATGATAGAATGAACGTCAAAACAAAGTTCCTACACGGAAATATAACAAAGGACGTATATGTGATACGACCGGAATGTTTTGACGATTCAAAGGATGCTAAAATAGATGCAAGCCTTGGATATCCAGTGATGGACTGAAGCTAGCACACAGTTACACCAATTCAGTCTTCATACTTACTCCGATCGATTTTCGATTTTAATTGGGATTATGTGTTTCACACGTAAGGGTGGCACAGTATGGAGGAACTATGTCAAGTTCGATACTGTGGCGAATTCTATAGAGGCTAAGTATATTGTTGCTTAAAGAAGTAACAAGGAGGGTATTTTGAATCATAAATTCATTTATGAACATGGTATGGTTTCCAAGATGTTTTGAAGCTCATGGAACATTTATGAATGATTTCATGACTTATTCTAAAGGAAGCAAGGTCCTGCCAAATGATTCAAATATATACAAAGCTAAACTGATAAAATTAGTGAATTTTATGATAGCGTGAAAACGCGAAGATATGCAAGATACAAACGGGTCTGAAACGTCAGATCTGATGATGAAGTCTATACCACAAATGAAGCATGTATTACACCGGTATGCCATAGGTGTAAAGTGCTCAAGCACTGACAATATTATTGACTCTAGTGCAAGTGGGAGACTGTTGGAAATATGCCCTAGAGGCAATAATAAAATGTTATTATATATATATTTCCACGTTCGTAATTAATGTTTATATTTCTGTGCTATAATTGCAATGACCCTGACTATGAGATTCAGAAGAAAACTCACTTGCATGTGTGGAAATGTAAACACCAAGAGTTCCTGGTTTAGCCTCTAAGACCAACTCATGTGCTAACTGGTGATTACGTTTTCTTAATCATGGACATTGTTCTTGTAACAAGGATGTCAGTAGCAATGGGAACATATTGTTAGCAGAACAATGATGTTGAACCGACCCCAGTATTGAATGATATACTTAGAGATCACATCGTAACAACGTTATAAGTCATATCATGAAATGTTATCATATACGTAATTCCTTAGACCATGAGAGTATCGAGTTGCTTCACACAGGAAGATGTGCTTTGGTTCTTAGATGAATCCTCCCGTAAATGGGAAGTAGTAAAATAAGTTCTGGGTACATTGGATAGTGTGTATAGTGACTGTGATAGTTCAAGAATGGGATTTGCTCCTTCACGATGAAGAGATATTGACTTTGGGCCCACTCGGTATGACGGTATCCATTCTAGTCTGGCCAGACGCATTGTGATTTAATCACGGGGATACCGGAATACAATAACGAGAAAATGGACAAACGAGCAAAGAGGATAATGAGTGGCTTGTGTTCAAGAAGTTGTTACACATGGGTGCCAAACATCTCTCCTCTAACTTTGTCATATATCACGAAGCAAAGGGAATGGTACATGAATAAACATAATGGTTCACTCGAAGTTTCTTCGTGTATGTGCGGGAGTCAACATGGGTGTCCATGGCTCCGCTGTTGATTATTGGCTATTGACGAAAGGCTGTTGACCTATGTCCGGAAGATGTTCTGATTCATGTCCGCATTATACCGAACCTATTGGGTCACACACTTAACGAGCAGTAGTCTGTTAGAATACTAGTATGGTAGAAGGTTTAGTGGAAGCAAAGCAGAATAGTTCATACGGGTACCGGAAGTAGTTCCGGAGATTTATGGAATTGTTCATAAGGGCACCAGAAGTAGTTCTGGGTATTTAAGGTTATGTCCGGATCACTCTGGAGTAGTCCCAGGTGGTTCCGGAACATATGAGAATGGTACTGGGGAAGTCCTGGATCAACCGGAATAGTTTCCGGATAATCACTGGGCGTCCCGACAACTTTCGCGGTCATCGGGTGGCTTAAAATGTAACTCGGATGGTCTTGGAAACTATCCGGATGGCTCCGGAACGTCCGAGAACGGTCCCGAAAGGTCCTGGAAGTGCTCCAGAAGTGTCCGGAATGTCCCGAAACGGTCCCGATATGTCCCGGAAGGTCCTGGAAGCTTCTAGAAGGTCATGGAAGGTTCCGGAAGGTTCCGGGCAGTACCACCCACTCCCCTGCGCCCCTGACCTTGGGGGGCAAGCCACCTAGGCTTCCCTGGCCGGCCAAGGGGGTGGGGAAGCACCAAGGGGAAGGAATTCCCCTCCAGGTGGAAATACCAAAACCCAGTATGGCAGGTTTCCGGTGGGAAGGTGTGGGAAGGTTTGGAAGGCTTGGGAGTCCAAGTTGGACTCCCAATCCTCCTTGAGCTGCGACCTAGGCCTCCTGGCCACCTATATAAGGTGAGCCAAGGGGAGGGGGAGAGCAAGACAACTTGTCCCCAAGGCCTATGCGCCACCCTCCCTCCTCTAAGCCCTGTTGCTCCACTTTTAGACCCCGGTTTAGACGCTGTTCTAGATCGGAATCCGTTAGGGTTTTCTCCCTCTAGTTTTCTCGGTGGCGTTCATCTCTGGACGGCGGAGCGCTGCTGGATTGCTGCTACGGGATGTGTGGATACTAATGGAGGGGTCGTACCTTCGACCCTTCTTCGAGGAGCTTGTTCATGGGACTTGTCCGTGGGACTAGATCGCGGGACTTGTTCGTGGGATTGATCGAGGGACTGTTCGTGGGAGAACTTGCGAGATCTACTTCCACTACGTCCACGAGCTTCACCAACTCTACTTCCGCTACATCGGTTGGTGAGCCATGACCTAAAACCTTGTATGCAATCTTCTTGGATGATCTTGGGTTCTTGATTCGTAGGCCGAAAATTTTGTTTTCTACTACGTTTCCAAACAGTGGTATCATGAGCGATCCTTGATTAGATGCATGTTTAGGTCTAGATCATATGTGTGATATGAGGCATTGATTTTCTTGTTGCTTCCCTGTCATGTGATTTTTTCTATGCTTGATGGCAAGTTGAGGTTTTGCTACAAGGATTGAGTTTTCCATCGATCCCTCTATGCTGCTTTCAGTATGCTGGTTGCCTTGATCATGGTCTACATCAAACTCCTTGGATCTCATCTTAATCTCGCAATAGAAGATTTAACATGGAGGGGCTTGTGGATTTTATGAACTCAAATCCACATGGGGGTCACGCGTTTAACGAAGTTTGGCTTGTGGCATTAGTTGTTGCACGCACCCCATATGTTAAACTAGAAACAAAAGAAGTATCGTGTTTTGTTTTTCTAGGGTTTCTCGTTTGCCTTGTGAAGGCCATCTAGCTGAGATGGCTGTGGTGACTTTGCAGATGGCAAGGATTTCCCACGGTGATTAGAGATTAGTAGGAAAGGGTGTGTATGACGGTCTTATAGCGAAGGTCATTGTACACTCGATAAAGTGAAATAATGGCATTTGTAAATAAGTTTAGTCACCTCGTGGGATCACGTTGTACATCCTATGGAAAGGTCATCAAGTGTGGTGGATGGTGCATGGAACACTTGAGTGTCGCCTCTTTCGGGGCCCCATGACTCTCGACTAGTTTTGGCATTTAAGGTCCCTCAGACTCTAAATCTCCACCTTCGTAACTATCCTAAGAGAGCTAGAAGGGGAGAGTAGCCCTCCTCTAGAGGTTATTCAAGTGGGCTTGAGTGAGTTACATGCCCATGTGGGGCCTTGTATAACCTAGAATTCCTTGAAAAATGACCAATGCTACCCTTAAAGTAAGAAGGTTGAAGGATAGAACAAGATAATTTTTCGTCCATAGCCCATGTGCCTCTAGTTGGGCTAGGAGATGGGTCGAAACCCGCTAATGGGGTCCCTCCACACTATGGGGAGGCTTCCTAGCTTGTGCTTGGGCCTCTTTACACCTTTTGAATTATTCTTTTATTTTGTCTTCTTTATTTGATTTATTGACCATGAAGCCTTGCTTGGGCTTTTTTTGGCCAAGATGGCTTACTTGGACCCATGAGAGGTGACCTGGAGTATGGTTGACTATTTTGATCCTCTTTGACTGGTCTTGACTTGTGTCGATTGTGTGTGTGACATGCCATGCATGATAGGATTGGGAACCTCAACTAGTATTAGAGTTATCACTACAACAAATATCTTCATTATTGACTCTGATAGTAGTTTCAAGCACTTGTCCCCAACAAGAGCCAAGTTCCATCAAGTCTTTGGCACCATCTGATGGTGCTAGTGAACAAGAAGAAGACAGATATGATATTAGAAAGAGTCTTAACGATTGCTTCACCATATCAAATCCTGAGATGAAAAGTCAGTAAGCTAGAAAATAAGAAGTTGGAGAAATGCAGGAGAAGTTGTTCATGATAAGGACGTGGTACAATAGGTGTTGATGGTGAAAGAGAAAAAGGCGAATATAAAAGAAGAGATATGTGGTGATACTAAGGTGGTTCAACTGGGTAAGCTCTCATTTGAGGAGCACAAGTTGATGTGGGGTCAAAAAACAAAGGTCGTGGTTTCTTACGTGATTATCTTTGGAACGAATGTGAGGACATATGCGTTGGGAAAGAGGACACATATTGTAGCTTCAAAGGTGGTTGCCCCTCAAATGTCTTTGGTGGTGCTAGACTAGTGGCAGCCCTGGAGGTGTGATTGCTGATGGAGATGACGCTGCTAACATGAGAAAAAAATGATCTATTTGATGGAATTTGTTGAAGCTTTTGATGGATTATGTTTCATTATTTTGGATGATTTGATATGTTGTGTTGTTTGACCATCAATGATGTTCGCTACTAGAAAATGTCAATTTTTGAAGTTGATTGTAATGTTTGATAGTGTGGGTTCGGATAGTGCATTAGAAATATTTAGGTTTGAATTTTGTATTGTTACATCAATCTGTTACAAAATACGCAAAATTAATGCCCTATTTTACATCATCTTATACAATAGAAAAATACCCTATTATCTAAATTTTATATACCTTCGACAGAATTAAAGAGCATCTCCAACGCTAACCCCTAAAATTGAATTTGCATCCGTCTGTGGATAGGGGGACCAATCCTCGGCCACTAATGCGGGAGTCGACCATCCAATCTTGACCATAAATTAATTAATCAAAATTAAACAGTCGCATGAATCTGTACAAACTAGATGGATTTCATTCAAATTTGGCCATAATCTACATAAATTGGATGATATTTCATATAATTAACTAGTAAAACTAAAAATTCTAATATAAACCCCGGACGGTGACCTTGTATGCATGGCCTGGCTCCCTGCGGCACCTCCCTCGTCGTCTGCGCTTCGTCTTCGTCCTTCCAACGCTGGAAGACCGCGGGGTTACGACAGCCCTGTCCGGTCATCCTGTGGCGCTCACGGCAGAACCACTTGTACTCCTCCTCTACACGAAAGGCGGTATCATCAATGGACGGACGTGGCATCACTGGTCCAATGACCTGACCCTTGCACTTGGCACCGCCGAAGGCGGCGACACTAAGAGACCCCCTCGATGATCTAGCCGATTTTTTGGTCCAGCCGGCGGAGGCACCGCTTGGACATCTCCGTCGTGTTGAGGGACCAATCGCGGTCCAAGGCCTCCACAAGTTTCTCATCAGCGAGGACCCAACATGAACGCTTCATCGGATTTGGTGAAGGATGACCAGTGCGCCTTTTTGCGTTGCTCCTTCCACGCCTCTTCCTCCGTAGACTCCCTATCCTCCGATGAGGCGATGGCCCGCGACGAAGAGCCACCGACACAGCCAAGGTAGTGTAGGAGGCGGCCGCATCTTCGCGATCGGCGACAAATCCTCATTGATGGTCTTGCCACACCAGTTTTGGCGTGATGGCAGCGACACTCTGTGGTTGTACACCGCGTATGCGATGATCGATCATGATGCCGGCTCGAGCATGACGTGACATCCGATTTGGACGCCGCGGGCGCGGTGGATTATTGGCGGTGATGCCAGATCAGGATGGATCTAGGGCGGCGAGGCACGCTCCTTCTTGGCCTGGCGGAGAGGCGGCAGTGATGGGAGCTCCTCCTTGATGGAGCGGCGGAGAGGAGACGATGGTGTCGGGCGGCTTTGATAGAGGAGCAATTGATGGATGGCATAGTTCATCTGCGTTGCGAAGTCCTCTCATGTTTGGGTGGCCTCAACGAGCAAACTAGGCTGCGTTGAATGTTGTAGCGCCTGGTCCTCCTCATTGCCAAATGAGATGAGGATCTCATTGCCGTAGGATCCGTTCCCCATGGAGGATGAAGGGCCCGAAGATATACGACGTGCCTCCAAGATGTCGATGGAGATCGGTTCCACTTCCATCGCCGATGCACACATATGCGAAATGCTACAACCATTGCGGGATCTTGTATCTTTCCGCTGCGGGAGGCTGAAAGATACATCCCGCTACACTCTTAATTTTGCAAACGTGGACCGATCACATTTCATTAGAGCATCTATCATTAAATCCTTGAAACGTCCCAAATGTATCTATAATTTAGGTTTGTTCCATGCTCTTTTAGGTGACATTGCTATGTGTTTTGCTACACTTTCATATATTTTTACAAATATTTGGACTAATCTACTAACTCAGTGCACCCAGTGCTAGTTTTTTTTCTGCTGATGTTTGTAAGTTGCAGGTTTTTACCCATATTTACAGAGCTCAAAAAATTCCACAAAAATCAGATAAAAATCAGCAGGACGGAAGCTTCCGGATCAACGAATGAGTTCTGGAGGGGGACCAGGGCCCACCCAGGCGGCCACCTGGCGCGGCCCCCCTCCTGGCCATGCCACCAGGGCGCCTGGGGGGAGGGTCCACCCCCTGGTGCCCCACCTTTGGCCTATATTTACTCCTCGCTCCGAAAACCCTCGCAGAGAGCCCCGCATCGCGATTTTCCCCTTTGTTCCGCCGCCGCCTCGCTTCCAAGATCGGGATCGCCAGAAGACCTCTTTCCGGCACCCTGCCGGAGGGAGGATTGACCTTTGGGAGCTTCTCCACCACCATGAGCGCTTCCCGGATGTGCCGTGAGTAGTCCCCCTTGGACCATGGGTCCATGACCAATAGCTATGTGATGTCTTCTCTCCAATCTTGTGCTTCAATTCTTAGCCCTTGTGAGTTGCCCTACATGATCAAGGAATCTACGTAATTCTTTCTGCTATTGATATGTTGAGTTTGATCCGATGGATTATGAGATTATGTTTAGATTGTGATGACTTATATATTTGTTTCACCTTTTATATTTTGTTCTTGAGTAATTCTTGCATGTTCTCCGTTGCTTTTTATAGCTTTGGCCAAGTAGTAGATAGTAACTCTAGGAAGGAGAGTTTATGCTTGATTGTGGGTTCATGCCTCCCCCCCGATGTCTAGGTTGAGTGACAGAAACATGAGACTAGGGGATGTGTTGTTGCCACCAGGGAGAAAACAACGGTGCTTGTAACCGCAGTTGCAAGGATTGTTTATCTTACGCAAAGTTTGTTAATGCAGTTGTATGTTTCTTTGAGTTTACACTTTGGGTGAGGCTCGCAACTTAATACCAGCGAGATGTTCTGGATAGATATCTCAAGGTGGATGATTAGTAAGTATATGCAGTTGGATTTCGGTCTACTTGTCTTGGCGAAGCAATCGTCACCCGAAGTTGCAATAAAATATAAACAACAGCACTTAACATGAAATAGTAGCAGTTTAACGGCCTGATGCCCACTTTAGCACACAATTACACAATCAAGATGAGCTCAAATGCAAAAACTTTCTACATACGAATGCTAGAGCACGCAAAACTGAGCAACTTTCGTTTTGGGGGCACGTTCATCGGAGCTACGGATTACTCGCAAATTACCGTGCAAAAATGAATACATCAAGCACTTCACAGGACTTAGCAGAAATAATAAAAGGAAAAAAAACAGAAGCTAAAAAAAAAAGGTTCGGGCCTCACCCATGGGCTGCGGCCCAACAGTGGCCTGGGAGGCCTGGCGGCTTGGGCTCGGTGGCCGACTGGGCTGGGAGGCCGGCTGGTGGCTCAGGCTGCAGGCGCCTGTTGGGCCGCGGGGCTGAGGCCGACCCACCTGGGGGCACTGAGTCGTGGGCGAGCGGCCAGCCCCGGCGGCAGCTGGAGGCACCGGCTTCCCCGAGCGCGACGGCGGCCGTGCCAGCGGCCAGCTCCGGCGAGGGCTGTGCAGGGCGACGGAGGAGGCGACTCCGGTGGGCTTGGCCGGAGGGAGCCGGGCCCGGCCGGTGGGAGGAGCCGGCGGCGAGCGCTCCGCCGTGAGCTCGGGCTGGCCGAGCCGTGTCCATGGCGGGCGGCTCGAGCTTCCTGCCGCGGCGACCTGGCAAGGAGGAGGGGGAACGGTGAGGGTGAGAGAGGGAGAGGAGGAGGAGAAGAGGATGGAGGCTGGGGAGCGGCGGGCCGGCTGGCTCGCCGGCCAGCGGCTGGCTGGAGGCAGCGCGCGGCGGCGGCCCCGTGGGCGTGGAGGCAGCGCTCGATCCGGTTGGTGGAGGGAGAGAGAGGAGTGATTGGGGGGACACGTGGCACGATCTGGGACCTCCGTTCCCAGATCTGACGGCTGGAAAACACTGGTAGGCTAGGGTTTCGGGATGTGGGTGTTTTGGACGAAAATTGGAGCAAACCTGGGGGTGTGGCTGCAATTTTTAGGCTAGGGAAACCCTAGAAAGGGGTGGGAGTGTGGTGGTCTTTATATAGCTCAGGTGGCTGGCAGTTTGCAAAAACATCCCCGGTTTTTCTCTCTCGCGCGCGGTGCTCACGTTTCTGACCGCCGGGGGTCCGCGAGACCTCCGATTCGGGTAAAACTTCGAACTACGCGATCAGCGCGTCGAGCCGGAGGCGTTCACCTCGCGCTGGAACCGTTCCGAGAACACTTTCCGGTGCGCTATAAAATAACCCGTTTAATTATTAAACGGGGTTTTTCGTTCCGTTGGCTGCGGCTGGTCTTGTGCGGTTTTCGCGACGGTGATCGGGTGAAACCCGGTGTCGCAAAGGTCGAGTGTCAGGGTGGCAAGGGTCGGTCTCCGTCCGATACGAGATAAGAGGGGGAAAAATAATCGCCGATTGATAAATCGGGGATGCAAACACCGCAAACAAATCAGACAATCAAACAATTCACACCGAAAACAAAAATTTTATTTTTGCAAAAACTGGGTTGTTACAATACACCACCACCAACAAGGGATCTCGTCCCGAGATCCAGGACAATCCGGGGGAGAGGGGAAGGGGGAGAGCAAAGAGTCGACGATCTTCAACACCACCAACAAGGGACTCTGCTCCATGTCGACGTCGAACTTCTGTCGAGATAATTTTTCGCAGAGAGACGACATCGTCGGAAAAACGAAACCGTCAGTGCCAAGAGGAAGAACGAAGCAAAACTTGGTCAAAGGGATAGTGCTTTTCGACGCAAGTCGTGAAAACACCAGGCAAAAGGAGGGAGGGCAAAGGACGACCCAGACGATACCCAAAACCGGAGAATCTAAAGGTACTACAGGAATTCCCACCTGAGCTCGGAATCGAGACAATACTTCCCAAGCAAAGCATTGTAACTATTCCAAAACTCCACACACTCGAGATCCTAGAGTTTGAAGGGGATAAGTCGAGAGTTAAAAACACTTACGACACTTGTCCTGACCAGAGCATGGGTAAGGAGTAAAAAGATTCCTACTCTCCGATAACTAACTTAGTAACTACAAAATAGATTTTTTTCTAGACTCGACTTCGGCCAGAGAAGGGATCCTACGGTCGGTAAGGCTCTGATACCAAGTTGTAAGGCCCGATATGCAGTACTGTTCCAGATCTAGATGTTTCCATCCAGATCCGGGGACGAAGCACATATCCGTCCCACCGCGACATATGACAATGCCATATGCCCCAGATTTCCAACATGATATCACAACATTACAGATACAAGGATACAACATCTCATACAATCGGCATACAACTGCCTTAATACAATACAACAGCGGAAGATACATGTCTGAATACAGACTACAATCAAATGCCTAGTGGCAAAGAGAAAAACATCGATCCCATAACCACACGGGTCCAGGCCCTCCGCCGGGATCCGCCTAACTAGTCGTCGTCGAGTCTCCACGTGAAACGTCGATCACCATACCTGTTGTCGATAAAGACCCTGAAAAGAGTTTGGGGGTAGTATCATGAGTACAGAAGTACTCAGCATCCAACTGTAGTGGTCAATTGACCCAACAAGGACTTCATCATTCGTCATACTAGGACAACTAGTAGTTTACGGTAAGGATGGGGTAAGTGGTGAGGTTGCTGCCGCACTAGCATTTTTGAAGTGGCTAACGATCTAGAGAGTAAGGTAAGAAGCCAAGCATTCGATGAGGAATCGCCTCCAACAAGTCTTGCTATCAACTACTTACGCAATCATAACACCTATCCTATCCTTGTCCTCCTCTTCACATCCCGACGAAGAAGAAGCAGTCAAGGCACACACACACGTTGATCAAGTTGCATTAAGATTATCTCAGTTGTTGTTGTCTATGAACAAGGAGTAGGTATCAAGTCGTCCATAACCGTGGACACGGCTTCTCAAAAAGATTTAACCCTGCACGGGTGTACCAACTGCCCATTACAAGGCTCCGCACGCACGCCCATCTATCTCAGTTGCTACCCATCACAGGCAACCATTTTATGATTTAGTTCCAAGAGATCCGAAACGACAAGTCCCTCTAGCTAACAACGAACAAATCTAGGTGGCCCCCGGGGAGTCGACAACCAATCCAAAGCTGGCCACGCTCTCGTATCGGACTCTTCCATCTCAACAGGGTTTGGGTTACTGAGACGCCTCACGTGAGGCCTTCGGGCCCTCGCCGGTCAAAGGTGGACCAACAGGGAAACCATGTCCCCACTGGTCCGGGTTGGTTGGAAAACTACTGGCGTACGACCAGCACACACACGGTTTCAAAAGGTAAATCAGCTTGGGCCACCACTAGAAATGCTTGAAGCTAGATAGGTAAGAAAAGGGGACCCCATAAAATCCCACACGCGGTTAGGCACGCTCAGTCTTAAAACCAATACCCAGAACTCGGATCCTAGGTGACTCGAATGGAACAAAGCGTCGGGGCGGGATAGCCTAGACCTTCCATCCTTCGTCGAATATAGTCAACATTAATAATAATCATATCATCAACAACAATATAATAAGGTGATATCCCAAACCAAGGAGTAACAGGGTAACATCATAGCATCCTAAGCATGCATACTAAGAAGGGGCTGAGCAACGAGCAATAGTAACATAGCAGTACAAGGTTTGCTGGGAAGGGACATGGCTGTATCGGTTTGAAAAGGTTGTAAACATGTGGTAGGATCAAACATAGAAGCTAACCTAGACTAGCATGCAAACCGCTGGTTGAAATAGAATGGATCATAAGTAATGCATAGTCCTTTCCTGTTGATAAGTCGGGTTCCGAAGGTGTAGTCGATCGCAAGCTCGCATCGTCTCCGAAGGGTACCCGCGGGAGCACACAAGAGGGTAAACACTGGAAAACAATCAACGAGCAAGAATCTATTACTACGAGGAAAAAACGAGCAAGCATCAACAAGAAGGCAACACGAGACATCGCACCTACCGTCGAGAGCGGTTACTAACAGGTTAAGTGGAGTACTCGTCACACACGACGAATACCGCACGTTTAGAAAGGTTCAAGTTGCTTAGCTACAGGTGATAAACCAACGGTTATTAACATGGAAACTCAAGCAAGCATGGCATAGCACACAAACACGTCAAGAGGTGAAGCACAAAGTAAACTATCTATGCTAGTCAATTTAAGTGAGGCACAGCCTAAACATGGCATACACTAAGTGTCGCGCGATGATTAAAAGATTTGGTAATGTTCTGTCCTAAACCATATTTTAGGTTGGTTAACAACAGCAAACAATAGCATAAACACAAAGTACACGAAAAACTAATCAAGTTACATATAAAGAACACTCCAAACGGAGTTACGGTTAAAAAGATACAAGCAAAACAAGTTATGGGCACAATCTGCCAACATCAGGAAGCACACTTTAGAGCAATGCATGAACAGGTTAATCAATGCAAACATGCTCACAAATGATATGAACTAAAGTAGACATGACAGGAAAGGCATGGCAAAAAGAATCATGCAAAAAGGCATCATAGATCAAAAGATATTAAGCAAACAACATGGCATCGGAACGTAACAGACTTAGTGAAAATCAGAGGTGGTTGTCAACAACAGCAACATAGCAACTTTGGTGCTCAATAACTATATGACCAGCAATGCTAACATGAATATGAAATACATGTAATGAAAGTATACATGATGCTTAACAATATGCAAGTTGGAATCACTCAATTCCGATAAAGGGTTGTGAAGCAATCGTCACCCGAAGTTGCAATAAAATATAAACAGCAGCACTTAACAGGAAATAGTAGCAATTACACAATCAACATGAGCTCAAATGCAAAAACTTTCTACATACGAATGCTAGAGCACGCAAAACTGAGCAACTTTCATTTTGGGGGCACGTTCATCGGAGCTAAGGATTACTCGCAAATTACCGTGCAAAAATGAATACAGCAAGCAGTTCACATGACTTAGCAGAAATAATAAAAGGAAAAAAAACAGAAGCTAAAAAAAAGGTTCGGGCCTCACCCATGGGCTGTGGCCCAACAGTGGCCTGGGAGGCCTGGCGTCTTGGGCTCGGTGGCCGACTGGGCTGGGAGGCCGGCTGGTGGCTCGGGCTGCAGGCGCCTGTTGGGCCGCGGGGCTGAGGCCGGCCCACCTGGGGGAACTGGGTCGTGGGCGAGCGGCCAGCCCCGGCGGCAGTTGGAGGCGCCGGCTGCCCCGAGCGCGACGGCGGCCGTGCCAGCGGCCAACTCTGGCGAGGGCTGTGCAGGGCGGCGGAGGAGGCGGCTCCGGTGGGCTTGGCCGGAGGGAGCCGGGCCCGGCCGGTGGGAGGAGCCGGCGGCGAGCGCTCCGCCGTGAGCTCGGGCTGGCCGAGCCGTGTCCATGGCGGGCGGCTCGAGCTTCCTGCCGCGGCGACCTGGCAAGGAGGAGGGGGAACAGTGAGGGTGAGAGAGGGAGAGGAGGAGGAGAAGAGGATGGAGGCTGGCGCGCGGCGGCCCGGCTGGCTCGCCGGCCAGCGGCTGGCAAGAGGCAGCGCGCGGCGGCGGCCCCGTGGGCGTGGAGGCAGCGCTCGATCCGGTTGGTGGAGGGAGAGAGAGGAGAGATTGAGGGGACACGTGGCACGATCTGGGACCTCCGTTCCCAGATCTGACGGCTGGAAAACACTGGTAGGCTAGGGTTTCGGGATGTCGGTGTTTTGGACGAAAATTGGAGCAAACCTGGGGGTGTGGCTGCACTTTTTAGGCTAGGTAAACCCTAGAAAGGGGTGGGAGTGTGGTGGTCTTTATATAGCCCAGGTGGCTGGAAGTTTGCAAAAACATCCCCGGTTTTTCTCTCTCGCGCGCGGTGCTCACATTTCTAACCACCGGGGGTCCGCAGGACCTCCGATTCGGGTAAAACTTCGAACTGCGCGATCAGCGCGTCGAGCCGGAGGCGTTCACCTCGCGCTGGAACCGTTCTGAGAACACTTTCCGGTGCGCTATAAAATAACCCGTTTAATTATTAAACGGGGTTTTTCGTTCCGTTGGCTGCGGCTGGTCTCGTGCGGTTTTGGCGACGGTGATCGGGTGAAACCCGGTGTTACAAAGGTCGAGTGTCAGGGTGGCAAGGTTCGGTCTCCGTCCGATACGATATAAGAGGGGGGAAAATAATCGCCGGTCGATAAATCGGGGATGCAAACACCGCAAACAAATCAGACAATCAAACAATTCACACCGAAAACAAAATTTTTATTTTTGCAAAAACTGGGCTGTTACACGGTGTGTTTATAATTTTTTCAATTGCACAACTGTAATTTGTTTACCCACCTTAGCTATTTTATCGTATTTTGGGAGAGAGAGACATCACTAGTGAACATCATGGGACCTCGGTCCATATTTCCACCAATGTTTACACCTCAACTATTTACTGCTTTATTTCCTTTCAGTTGCTATCACCATTATCATTATTCCCCTTGTGTTTTGATCCTTTGTAAATGACAAGGACGAAGAGATTTACAACCTCTCTTTACTCGTTGGGATCAAAGTTACTTGTTGTGTGTGAAGGTCCAGGTTAAGCAAGTGATATTGAGTAAACGACGCGTCACTTACTTCACCACCTACTTGTCGTCCTTGGAGTCGTACTGGTCGATAAACCTTGGTATCTTCACCGAGGGAAATTTACCGGTATCTACATCTCAACCTTCCACTTGGCTAACCAACGAAGGGCGAGAAGCCTTTATCATCTCTCGTACCATCAATCCATCATATTGCTTTTATACTTTGGGTTGATACTTCGATCAATGATCGATCGAAAAATCGTAGTCTAATCACATTCGTTATATGATCTTATACGTTTGAATTAATTGGTACTTCTTTTACTTATTCCATATTTAAGGTGGATAAAATAAGGAAAACATATATTTTCTTTCCTAAACTCTTTCGAAAGTAGAGAATTGATCCCTCAATTTTATAAAGTATAAAACTGGTCCCTCAACTTTTAAAACTGGTTACTTTTAGTTCCTCCTATCGCTTCAAATGATTTTCTACCGATGTAGGTTGCTATAAATAAACAAGAGGAGAGAGGGAAGGTTGTGCGATGCCTATGGTCCTCATAGCCTACCATCGATACATTACGACATGCATATGATGCTGATACGTCCCAAATGTATCTATAATTTATGCTTGATCCATGCATGTTTTGTGTGATATTGCTATGTTTTAGATAAACTTTCATACACTTTTGATCATATTTGGACTAACATATTAACTCAGTGCACCTCAGTGCCAGTTTCTGTTTTCTGCTGTTTTTCTAGTTAAGGTTTCTCCCTTATTAAAAAACCTCCAAAAATTCCGGGAAAATCCAATAAAAAATCAGCGCTTCGGAACCTTCCAAAGTCCCAAAGGGGTCCGGAGGGGACCCATCAGGGGCCCATGCGCCCTCCCAGCGCGCCCTAGGGTGGGGCCGCGCCAGGGGGCCGCCTGGACCCCTGGTGGGCCCCCTGGCTGCCTCCCTTCACCTATATTTATCTCTTGACCCGAAACCCCCGAAGATAGAACCCTTTTTCGCGATCTCGCCTCTGTTCCGCCGCCGCCGCGCTTCCAAGGTCGGGAGCACCAGAAGACCTCTTCCCAGCACCCTGCCGGAGGGAGGATTGACCTCTGGGAGCTTCTCCACCACCATGGACGCTTCCCGGATGATCCGTGAGTAGTCCACCTTGGACCATGGGTCCATGATCAGTAGCTATGTGATGTTCTCCTCCCCTCTTTGTTCTTCATGGATTAGACCTTATGAGCTGCCCTACCTGATCAAGGCACATATGTAATTCTTTCTGCTGTTGCTATGCTGAGTTTGCTGGGATCTGATGGATTATGAGACTATGTTCACATTGTGATTGAGTAATATATTTGGTTTTATCTTTTATATTTTTGTTCTTGAGTAATTCTTCCATGTTCTCCGTTGATGTTTATTGCTTTGTCCAAGTAGTAGGTAGTGACTCCAAGAGGGAGCGTTATGCTTGATTGTGGGTTCATGCCCCCTGATGACTAGCTTGAGTGACAGAAACATGAGTCTAGGGGATGTGTTGTTGCCACAAGGGGGAAAACAACGGTGCTTGTAACCGCGGTTGCAAGGATTTTTTACTTTACCCAAAGTTCTTTTAATGCAGTTGTTTGTTTCTTTGGGTTTACACTTTGGGTGAGGCTCGCAACTTAATACCAGCGAGATGTTCTGGATAGATATCTCAAGGTGGATGATTAGTAGTAGATGCAGATGGGTTTAGGTCTACTTATTTTGGCGTACTTCCCATGCTTTTGTGCCTCTTCCTTTCTTTGTAGCATAGTTAGCATTGCGGTGTGTTTTTAATCCTGTCAATTGCCCAATTGTGATTTGTTTACCTCACATATAAGTTTTATCATCTTTTGGGAGAGATACATCACAAGTGAACATCATGGGACCCCGGTCCGTATTTCCACCATTGTTTACACTCTCAATTTACTTCTTGTTTTACTTTCTAGCTGAAGTTATCATTATCTTTTATCTCTTGCGTTTGACCCTTTGTAAACAGCAAGGCCGGATAGATTGACAACCTCTCTGTACTCGTTGGGAGCAAAGTTATCTATATTTGTGTGCAGGTCCACGTCAACTCGTGCTAGTAATTTCTAGCGTCGTTGTCACCTACTTGTCGACCTTGGAGTCCTACTGGAGACAAACCTTGGTATATTCACTGAGGGAAATTACGCTACGCTACATATCAACCTTCCACTTGGGGTAGCCAACGAGGAGCACCACTTCAGTGCCATCAAGCTAATTTTTGGCGCCGTTGCCGGGGACTCCAATCTTCAAGATACGGGAGTTGCACACTATCTTTTACCTTTGCTTTTTAGTCTTGTTAGTTTACCTTTCAGTTCTTGCTTTAGTGTCCTTTATCAAAAATCACAAAAAAATTATTTACCTTGCTTTTAGTAGTCCTTCTTGTTTAATTAAGCATGTTAGGACTTGGTGCTTTGAGGGAATCAGAAGTTCTAGGTTTCCATCAAAGGGATGGAGAGAATATGAAGAAGGCATGGGACAGAATTTCTGAAGCACATAGAAGAATTATGCCTTGGATACCTATAAAAATTGTGCTTAAAATTTCTACCATGGTCTTTTTAAGTGGTGCAAACACTCTCTTGATATTATAGTTGAAGGAGACTTTTTAGAATGTGATGAAGCTAGAGCTCTTGATATTTTGCATGGTCTATCTAGTTATTTTGTTTATGATCGTAGTTTTGATACTGTTATGGATAGACTTGCTACTATTGAAAAGAGGATGGATGCTCTAGAGTTGAGGAAGGTAGAGGAACTTAAGCCCAACAAGAAAGAAATGTTGGAGATAGATGATGATTGGGAGATTTTTGTTAGGATTAGCATCTCTAACCAAGACTTCCTCGCTTTTTGTGATATTGGATCCATGGTTTCTACAATGCCAGAAATAGTTTATGATTCTTTGAAACTAAACATGGATAATCTGTCATCTTATCATGAACATACTAATGGAGATATTTCTGAGATCCAGGAAAAGGTAAAAGAAGTCCAAGTTACATTCCTTAAAAGGGTTGCAACGGTGGATTCTTCATCATGGAGCCAAACCAAAGTAATATCGTGCTTGGAAGGGACTTCCTCCGAGCTATGAAAGGCTTCATTGATATTGGTAAGGGGCACATACGCTTACGTGGTAAAGCGAAAGGTAAGTATCTCTTCCCTAGGAAAAAGAATAATGAGCTTGTTGAAAATAAATTTGAAGGTTTTTATGATTCCGATGATCTCAGAGACCTTTGATTCTCCTTTTTTCTTCTTGCCTAGCTTAAAGGTGTAAAAGAAAGCGCATGTTGGGAGGCAACCAAAGATGTTCTTACTTCTATTTTTAGTGGTCTTGATGATTGTTACTACTGTAGCAACATCATTGTATCTTTATTTTCAAGCTTTGTGCCAAGTTTAGCCTCCGATTGCAAGAAAGTTCAAGAGTTGTGACATGCTGTCCAGAAAACAGATTATGTCCTTGGACGAAAAAATTCACCTCAAATCGTCATATCATCTTTTTTATCTGAATTTTTTGACAGCATGCTCCATGCAATTGGATTTCGAGCGTCTGTTCTGAGTGTTTTGATTTGAGTTGCAGAAGGACCCAAAAAAATTTATTTACTACCTGCTGGTCTGTTTTTCAAAGATTCTCCCACGTTTTTCCTTTCCTCACTTTTGCAAGTCTTGAAATAGCTTTTTATTTGCAAATTTTTTTTGGCAATCTTGAGAAACATTATCCCTTCAAGAAAATCTTTATTTCTAGTAGAGGAAAATTATTTTATTAAGGGTACTAACCTCTCTAATCAGCTTATGATGAGTTATGTATGAAGGGAGTTTTCAAGTGTGCGAAGGAAGATGATGAAAGAAGATCCGGGAGTGTCAAACGCTCAAGCTTGGGGATGCCCCCATGAATCCCCATCAAATATTCAAGGAGACTAAAGCGTCTAAGCTTGGGGATGCCCCCGTGCATCCCCTTCTTCATCAAAAATTATCAGTTCGTCCTTCGTCTCACTATATTTTTATCACTTCATGCGTTATGTGCTATGCTTGAAGCGTCTCGCTCTTTAGTTTACTTTTTAGTTTTTTTAGCTTTGTTTGCTGTTCATAACAAGTTAGAACCCAGCTTTCTTTGTGTTGGAGAAAAACACGCTCCACTTCAAACTAGAACACATCATAGGATTTTCATGCTTATCTTTCTTTTGTTGTGTGTTCTTTATCTTTTTGTAGTTGTTGTCATGTTTAGCTCTTAATTTTCATGTTTATCTTTTTCAATAGCTTTTGTTTAGTTTGTTGTTGGAACTCTCTTTAGTTTTCATGTTTATCATGTTAAGAGAGTTGGTTGTTGCACTGAGTTGTGTCTTGACTTTAAGTAGGTAATTGAGGTTGCTATTCAATTGTAGTAGTAACTTGCAATAGTTTTGAGGTATTGTTGTGAGTAATGTTTGAACTTTTGGTGTCAAGAGATCTAGCCTATTAGTGATAGGAGTCGTATTTTAGGAAATCCGTGTTTATTTTCAAAAACTACAAAAATTAGTTGAGAACTCTAGATACTAGATGGATCACTAATCTTTGGAGGGATCGGATATTAGAGTACACTCACGTACCATGAGTCGAGGATGCGCAAGGATTACCAAACCCCCATACACTCCTCCTCGGGGTAGTTGTCTCTTTGTGAACCTCCTGATTAGATTGATAGTTACCGATAATAAGTGCATGAGTTCTTCGGACTAATGTAAGTATTGAAAGTTGACACTTCCACCTCCTCGTTTTTGCTAGCCTCTTCGATACCGTGCATTGCCCTATTCTCACTCCGAGAGTTGGCACCCACATCGCCGGTGCATCCAAACCCTTGGCATGATACGCTCTGTCATAATAAACCTCCTTATATCTTTCCTCAAAACAGCCACCATACCTACCTATCAAGGCATTTCCATAGCCTTTCCAAGATATATTGCCATGAAACATCCACCTTCTCATGACTTGATCTTCACGCCATACATGTTCCTGCTACACTGGCAGAGACAAACATTTGCATACATCATGATAACTACATCTTCTTTATGTTGAGTACCTTGTAAAGTGTGAAAGATCTTCTATACTTCTTGTAAAATAGAGTGTTGCCCTTAAGTGAGGAAAAGATCCCAAAGAGGACAAATTTAAAAGATCCCAAAGAGCACAAATGAGAGTTAAATAGAAAAATCCATTGAGGCCCCCAAAAAATACAAAAAATAGAAAAAAGAGAAAATTAAAATAAAAACAGAGAAGGGGGGCAACACTACTATTCCTTTTGAAAGATCCACACTCGTACTCCCTCTATATCTTTTGCTCCATAGATATGATCATATATGCATATAGTTATGTGGGACCTTCACACTATAGAACTTGGCTTGTATATTCCAATGATGAGCCTCCTCAAACGAGCTCTAGGTCTTCTTGAGTGAGCAAGTTGGATGCACCCCCACTAGTTCTATTGGAGAGATTTTCTTAGCTCGTATGTGCATCCGTTGCATGGCAATCCATACTCCTCACATCATATCTATCATTTGGCCCTCTCGCCTATGATTGTCCTCATTGATGTGAGCCTTTCACAGCTTTTTATCTTCCTCCTCCACCATATCTCTCTCTTTGCCATCCTAAGTGTTAACTCTCTTGCTTACGCTCATCCATTGCATGAGTGCTCAAAATATCGAAAGGGAGTGGATCAATTTGACTTGTACCTGGCTAGTGGTCTGGGGACGCGTCAAGATAAGATTCCGAAGAAGACTAAATGTGAAACTTTAGTAATTGAGTTCTCAACAAAAAAACAATTTCTCGTATTCCCATCTCCCACTTCTTGCACGCAAACACCATCTGGAGACATTCGAGTCACGGACAGCAAGAGCTCTTGCACCTTTATGTTCTTATGTTGCTTGTTTCAAAGCTAATATAGAATCTTGCTTGTTATGACATGAATTGAATTACATACCTTGATTGCTTTACTTAAAAGTTCTTATATGGTTGGTAGAATGTCACCACATAAATTATCTTGTTATCATTTACTTACTCGAGGACAAGCAGGAATTAAGCTTGGGGATGTTGATACGTCCCAAACGTATCTATAATTTTTAATTGCTCCATGCATGTTTCGTGTGATATTGCTATGTTTTAGATACCCTTTCATACACTTTTTATCATATTTGGACTAACCTATTAACTCAGTGCACCTCAGTGCCAGTTCTGTTCTCTGTTGTATTTCTATTTCAGGTTTCCCCCGTATTAAAAATGCTCCAAAAATTCTGGGAAAATCCAATAAAAAGCAGCACTTCAGAACCTTCCAGAGTCCCGAAGGGGGCCCGGAGGGGACCCACCAGGGACACAGGCGCCCTCCCAACGCGCCCTAGGGTGGGCCCGCTCCAGGGGGCGCCTGGACCCCTGGTGGCCCCGTGACTGCCCCCCTTCCCCTACATTTATCTCTTGACCCGAACCCCCCGAAGACAGAACCCTTTTTCGCGATCTCGCCTTTGTTCCGCCGTCGTCGCGCTTCAAAGATCGGGAGCACCAGAAGACCTCTTCTCTATACCCTGCCGGAGGGAGGATTGACCTCCGGGAGCTTCTCCACCACCATGGACGCTTCCCGGATGATCCGTGAGTAGTCCACCTTGAACCATGGGTCCATGATCAGTAGCTATGTGATGTTCTCGTCCCCTAATTGTTCTTCATGGACTAGACCTTTTGAGCTGCCCTACATGATCAAGGCACATATGTAATTCTTTCTGCTGTTGCTATGCTGAGTTTGCTAGGAACTGATGGATTATGAGACTACGTTCAGATTGTGATTGAGTAATATATTTGGTTCGTATCTTTTATATTTTTTTTCTTGAGTAATTCTTGCATGTTCTGCGTTGTTGTTTATTGCTTTGGACAAGTAGTAGGTAGTGACTCCAAGAGGGAGCATTATGCTTGATTGTGGGTTCATGCCCCCTGATGACTAGCTTGAGTGACAGAAACATGAGTCTAGGGGATGAGCTGTTGCCACAAGGGGGAAAACAACGATTCTTGTAAACGCGGTTGCAAGGATTGTTTACATTACCCAAAGTTCTTTTAATGCAGTTGTATGTTGCTTTGGGTTTACACTTTGGGTGAGGCTCGCAACTTAATACCAGCGAGATGTTCTGGATAGATATCTCAAGGTGGATGATTAGTAGTAGATGCAGATGGATTTCGGTCTAATTATTTTTGCTTACTACCCATGCTTTTGAGCCTCTTCCTTTCTTTGTAGCATAGTTAGAATTGTTGTGCGTTTTTAATCCTGTCAATTGCCCAGATGTGATTTGTTTACCTCGCATAGCAGTTTTATCGTCTTTTGGGAGAGAGAGACATCGTGGGACCCCGGCCCATATTTTCACCACTGTTTACACCCTCAATTTAGTTCCTGTTTCACTTTCTAGTTGCAGTTATCATTACCTTTTATCTCTTGCGTTTGACCCTTTGTAAACAGCAAGGCCAGAGAGATGGACAACCTCTCTGTACTCGTTGGGAGCAAAGTTATATGTATCTGTGTGCAGGTCCACGTCAACTCGTGCTAGTAATTTCTAGCACCGTTCTCACCTACTTGTCGACCTTGGAGTCCTACTGGAGACAAACCTTTGTATCTTCACTGAGGGAAATTATGCTACGCTACATCTCAACCTTCCACTTGGGGTAGCCAACGAGAAGCACTACTTCAGTGCCATCAGACGCAGCCACCACGGATAAACATATTGTGTGATACGTCCCAAACGTATCTATAATTTCTGCTTGCTCCATGTATGTTTTGTGTGATATTGCTATGTTTTAGATACACTTTCATACAATTTTGATCATATTTGTAGTAACCTATTGACTCAGTGCACCTCAGTGCCAGTTTCTGTTTTCTGTTGTTTTTCTATTTTAGGTTTCCCCCGTATTAAAAATGCTCCAAAAAATTCGAGGAAATACAATAAAAAAATCAGCGCTTCGGAACCTCCAGAGTCCCTAAGGGGGGCCGGAGGGGACCCACCAGGGCCCCAGGCACCCTCCCAACACGCCCTAGGGTAGGACCGCGCCAGGGGGGCGCCCTGGCTTCCCCCCTTCGCCTATATTTATATCTCGAGCCGAAACCCTCGAACACAGAACCCTTTTTCGCGATCTCGCCTCTGTTCCGCCGGCGCCGCGCTTCCAAGATCGGGAGCACCAGAAGACCTCTTACCGCCACCCTGCCGAAGGGAGGATTGACCTCTGGGAGCTTCTCCACCACCATGGACTCTTCCCAGATGATCTCTGAGTAGTCCATCTTGGACCATGGGTCCATGATCAGTAGCTATGTGATGTTCTCCTCCCCTAATTGTTCTTCATGGATTAGACCTTGTGAGCTTCCCTACATGATCAAGGCACATATGTTATTCTTTCTGCTGTTGCTATGCTGAGGTTGCTGGGATCTGATGGATTACGGGACTATGTTCAGATTGTGATTAAGTAATATATTTGGTTCTTATATTTTATATTTTTGTTCTTGAGTAATTCTTGCATGTTCTCCGTTGCTTTTTATTGCTTTGGCCAAGTAGTATGTAGTGACTCCAAGAGGGAGCGTTATGTTTGATTGTGGGTTCATGCCCCCTGATGACTAGCTTGAGTGACAGAAACATGAGTCTAGGGGGTGTGATGTTGCCACAAGGGGGAAAACAACGGTGCTTGTAACCGCGGTTGCAAGGATTGTTTACTTTACGCAAAGTGCTTTTAATGCAGTTGTCTGTTGCTTTGGGTTTACACTTTGGGTGGGGCTTGCAACTTAATATCAGCGAGATGTTCTAGATAGATATCTCAAGGTGGATGATTAGTAGTAGATCCAGATGGATTTCGGTTTACTTATTTTGGCGTAGTGCCCATGCTTTTGAGTCTCTTTTCTTTGTTTGTAGCATAGTTAGCATTGCGGTGCGTTTTTAATCCCATCAATTGCCCAGCTGTGATTTTTTTAACCCGCATAGCAGTTTTATCGTCTTTTGGGAGAGACATCACTAGTGAACATCATGGGACCCCGGTCCATGTTTCCACCACTGTTTACACCCTCAATTTACTTCCTATTTTACTTTCTAGCCAATTATCATTACCTTTTATCTCTTTCATTTGACCATTTGTAAACAACAAGGCCAGAGAGATTGACAACCTCTCTGTACTCTTTGGGATCAAAGTTACTTGTATCTGTGTGCAGGTCCACATCAACTCGTGCTAGTAATTTCTAGCGCCGTTATCACCTACTTGTCGACCTTGGAGTCCTACTGGAGACAAACCTTGGTATCTTCACTGAGGGAAATTACGCTACGCTACATCTCAACATTCCACTTGGGGTAGCCAATGAGGAGCGCTACTTCAGTGCCATTAAGCCAATTTCTGGCGCCGTTGCCGGGGACTCCAATCTTCAAGATAGGGGAGTTGCACACTATCTTTTACCTTTGCTTTTTAGTCTTGTTGGTTTACCTTTCAGTTCTTGCTTTAGTGTCCTTTACCAAAAATGTCAAAAAAATTGCATGTCACACTTGCTGCTACTATGGGTTCCACAGAAAGCACCAAGTTGTGTGACTTCACTAGTCACAAAAACAATGATTTTCTCTGCACTCCTATTGCTACACCTGCTACTTCAGCTACCTCTTATGAAATTAAACCTGCCTTGCTGAACCTTGTTATGAGAGATCAATTCTCCGGTGTTGGAGATGATACTACTTTACACTTAAATAATTTTCTTGAACTCTGTGATATGCAAAAGTATAAAGAAGTAGAAGGTGATATTGTTAAGCTTAAGCTTTTTCCTTTCTCCTTGAGGGAAGGAGCTAAAATCTGGTTTAAATCCTTTCCTAGGAATAGCATAGATTCTTGGGATAAGTTCAAGGATGCTTTTATTGGGAATACTATCCACCTGCTAAAATTATCCAATTGAGGAGTAATATTATGAATTTTAAGCAATTGGATAATGAACACGTTGCCCAAGCTTGGGAACTAATGAAATCTCTTGTTGAGAAGTGCCCTACACATGGTTTGACTACTTGGATGGTTATCCATACTTTTTTATGTAGGCTTGAACTTTACCTTGCGGAACCTGTTAGATTCGGCCGCGGGAGGAACCTTTATGTCAACAAAACTTGGCGCTGCCACAAAATTATTAGATGAGATGATGACCAACTATTCCCAATGGCACACCGAACGAGCTCCAATAGGTAGGAAGGTAAACTCTGTCGAGGAGATTTCCTCCCTAAATGAAAAAAGTTGACTTGATTATGTCTCTACTTACCAAGCAATCTCCTATTAATCCTCATGATGTCCCTTTAAATTCTTTGGTTGCTCAAGAACAAGTAGATGTGAACTTTATCTCTAGAAACAACTTCAACAATAATGCTTATAGGAGTAATTTTGCTAGCAATCCTAGACCGTTGCCATCCAACAACTATGGGAACATTAACACTTATCCTAGCAACAAGAACTCCAATTCCGGATTAGAAAGCATGCTTAAAGAATTTATCACTACCCAAAAATCCTTCAACAAAAGTGTAGAGGAAAAATTAGATAAATTAGATAATCTCTCTTTGAAGGTAGACAACCTAGCCCTTGATATTGAGATGCTTAAAATTAGAACTTCTCCCCTCGAGGAGAGGAAGGCCACTCCTATTAATGCTATCCAAATGAAAATCAATGAAAATATTAGGATGATGGCTAAACTTAAAGAGAGATGGGCTAGAGAAAAGGAGGAAGAAGATAGAATTAAGATCTTTCCTGCACACCACACTATTTCTACTATCCAAGTTGTTGAGGATACCCAAACTTTTAGCACCCAACACACTCCTGGTCCCATTGCACCTATTAATGGTGATGCTATTACCTCAACCGTAGAAGAAGAAACTCCTATGAACATAGAGGCCTTCAAACAAGTGAGACTAGATGACACCACTACCACCTTTGATAGTAGTGACATTGATTTTGATAGTTGTACCCTTTCAGAAGTTATTAGCTTACTACACAAAATGTCTAGAGACCCCCACACTAGCACACTAAATCTTGCCTTCACGGAGCATATCACTAATGCTCTAATTAAAGCTAGGGAGGAGAATCTTAGAGTAGAAGCCTCCATACATAGGAAGCTAGATGATGGTTGGGACCCTATGATAAAAATTAAATTGAATAACTTCTCTTGCCATGCTTTATGTGATGTTGGAGCTAGTACCTCTGTTATGCCCAAAAGAATGTATGATATGTTTGAATTGAAACCTTTTGATCCTTGTTCTTTTGGTGTTCGTCTCGTTGATTCTTCCGTAAAGAAACCTTTGGGGAAGATCGACGATGTTCTTATCATTGTAGATGAAAAATATGTTCCCATTGATTTTACTATTATGGACATAGAGTGTGAACCTTTATGTCCAATTATTTTGGGATGTCCCTAGGAAAAATATTAAGTTACATTTTGAGTCCGTTACACGGGCTAGCTATTCTCTTTCACTTGATAAAACTTGATCTTTTTGCTTCTTGCCTAGCTTAAAGGCGTAAAAGAAAGCGCTTGTTGGGAGGCAACCCAAGATGTTTTACTTCTGTTTTTAGTGGTCTTGATGATTTTTACTACTGTAGCAACATCATTGTATCTTTATTTTCAAGCTTTGTGCCAAGTTTAGCCTCCGATTGCAAGAAAGTTCAAAAGTTGTGACATGCTATCCAAAAAACAGATTCTGTCCTTGGACGGAAAAATTCTCCTAAAATCACCAGATCATATTTTTTATATGAATTGTTTTGAAAACACGCTCTATACAATTGGCTTTCTAGCGTCTGTTCTGAGTATTTTGATTTGAGTTGCAGAAGTACCCCGAATAAATTATTTACTACCTGCTGGTCTGTTTTTCACAAATTCTGCCACGTTTTTCCTTTGCTCACTTTTGCAAGTCTTGCGCTAGCTTTTTCATTACAAATTTTTTTTGGCAATCTTGAGAAACAGTAGCCCTTCAAGAAAATATTTATTTCCAGTAGAGGCAAATTATTTTATTAAGTGTACTAACCTCTCTAATCAGCTTATGATGAGTTATATATGAAGGGAGTTTTCAAGTGTGCGAAAAAAGACGATGAAAGAAGATCCGGGAGTGTCAAACGCTCAAGCTTGGGGGATGCCCCCATGCATCCCTAATATATATTCAAGGAGACTCAAGCTTCTTCATCAACAATTATCAGTTCGTCCTTCGTCTCACTATATTTTTATCACTTCATGCGTTATGTGCTATGCTTGGAGCGTCTCGCTCTTTACTTTACTTTTTTAGTTTTCTTTAGCTTTGTTTGCTGTTCATAACAAGTTAGAACCCATCTTTCTTTGTGTGGGAGAGAAACGAGCTCCACTTCACACTAGAACACATCATAGGATTTTCAAGCTTATTTTTCTTTTGTTGTGTATTCTTTATCTTGTCTTAGCTGTTGTCATGTTTATCTCTCAGTTTTCATGTTTATATTTTTCAAGCGCTTTAGGTTAGTTTGTTGCTGGAACTCTCTTTGGTTTTCATGTTTATCTTGTTAAGAGAGTTGGTTGCTGCACTGAGTTGTGTCTTGACTTTAAGTAGGTAATTGAGGTTGTTATTGAATTGTAGTAGTAACTTGCAATAGTTTTGAGGTATTTTTGTGAGTAATGTTTGAACTTTTGGCGTCAAGAGCTCTAGTCTATTAGTGATAGGTGTCGTATCTTCGTCAATCCGTGTTTATTTTCAAAAGTAAAAAAAACTAGTTGAAAACTCTAGCTACTAGATGGATCACTAATCTTTGGAGGGATCGGATATTAGAGTACACTCACGTACCATGAGTTGAGGATGCGCAAGGATAACCAAACCCCATACACTCCTCCTCGGGGTAGTTGTCTCTTTGTGAACCTCCTGATTAGATTGAGAGTTACCGATAATAAGTGCATGAGTTCTTCGGACTAATGTAAGTATTGAAAGTTACACTTCCACCTCCTCATATTTGCTAGCCTCTTCGGTACCGTGCATTGCCCTCTTCTCACTCCGAGAGTTGGCACCCACCTCGCCGGTGCACCCAAACCCTTGGCATGATACGCTCTGTCATCATAAAACTCCTTATATCTTTCCTCAAAACAGCCACCATACCTACCTATCAAGGCATTTCCAGAGCCTTTCCGAGATATATTTCCATGCAACATCCATCTTCTCATGACTTGATCGTCATGTCATACATGTTCCTGCTACACTGGCAGAGACATACATTTGCATACATCATGATAGCTACATCTTATTTATGTTGATTACCTTGTAAAGTGTGAAAGATCTTCTATACTTCTTGTAAAATAGAGTGTTTCCCTTAAGTGAGGAAAAGATCCCAAAAAGGACAAAATTTACAAAATCCCAAAGAGGACAAATGAGAGAGATATAGAAAGATCCATTAAGGCCACCAAAAAATACAAAAAATAGAAAAAAGAGAAAAATAAAATAAAACGATAGAAGGGGCAACACTACTATTCCTTTTGAAAGATCCACACTCGTACTCCCTCTTATACCTTGTGCTCCATAGAGATGATCATATATGCATATAGCTATGTGGGGACCTTCACACTATAGAACTTGGCTTGTATATTCCAATGACGAGCTTCCTCAAACGAGCTCTAGGTCTTCTTGAGCGAGCAAGTTGGATGCACCCCCACTAGTTCCATTGGAGAGATTTTCTTAGCTCGTATGTGCATCTGTTGCATGGCAATCCCTACTCCTCACATCATATCTATCATTTGGCCCTCTCGCCTATGATTGTCCTCATTGATGTGAGCCTTTCACATCTTTTTGTCTTCCTCCTCCACCATATCTATCTCTTTGCCATCCTAAGTGTCAACTTTCGTGCTTACGCTCATCCATTGCATGAGTGCTCAAAATATGGAAAGGGAGTGGATCAAATTGACTTGTACCTGGCTAGTGGTCTGGGGAAGAATCAAGATAAGATTCCAAAGAAGATTAAATGTGAAACTTTAGTAGATTGAGTTCTCAACAAATATTTTTTTTCTCATATTCCCATCTCCCACTTCTGCACGCAAACACCATCTGGAGACATTCGAGTCACGGACAGCAAGACCTCTTGCACCTTAATGTTCTTATGTTGCTTGTTTCAATGCTAAAATAGACTCTTGCTTGTTATGACTTGAACTGAATTACACACCTTGATTGTTTTACTTAAAAGTTTTTATATGGTTGGTAGCATGTCACCATAGAAATTATGTTTGTTATCATTTACTTACTCGAAGACGAGCAGGAATTAAGCTTGGGGATGTTGATAGGTCCCAACCGTATCTATAATTTCTGCTTGCTCCATGCATGTTTTGTGTGATATTGCTATGTTTTAGGTACACTTTCATACACTTTTGATCATATTTGGACTGACCTATTAACTCATCGCACCTCGGTGCCAATTTCTGTTTTCTGCTGTTTTTCTATTTTAGATTTCCCCCGTATTAAAAATGCTCCAAAAATTCCAGCAAAATACAATAAAAATCAGCGCTTCGGAACCTCCAGAGTCCCGAAGGGGGGCCGGAGGGGACCCACCAGGGCCCCATGCGCCCTCCCGACGCGCCCTAGGGTGGGGCCGCGCCAGGGGGCCGCTTGGACCCCTGGTGGCCCCCTGGCTGCCCCCTTCGCCTATATTTATCTCTCGACCCGAAATCATTGAAGACAGAACCCTTTTTCGCGATATCGCCTCTGTTCCGCCACCGCAGCGCTTCCAAGATCGGGAGCACCAAAAGACCTCTTCCCGGCACCCTGCCGGAGGGAGGATTGACCTCCGGGAGCTTCTCCACCACCATGGACGCTTCCCGGATGAACCGTGAGTAGTCCACCTTGGACCATGGGTCCATGATCAGTAGCTATGAGATGTTCTCCTCCCCTCTTTGTTCTTCGTGGATTAGACCTTGTGAGCTGCCCTACATGATCAAGGCACATATGTAATTCTTTCTGTTGTTGCTATGCTGAGTTTTGCTGGGATCTGATGGATTATGAGACTATGTTCATATTGTGATTGAGTAATATATTTTGTTCTTATCTTTTATATTTTTGTTCTTGAGTAATTCTTGCACGTTCTCCGTTGCTGTTTATTGCTTTGGCCAAGTAGTAGGTAGTGACTCCAAGAGGGAGCGTTATGCGTGATTGTGGGTTCATGCCCCCTTGATCACTAGCTTGAGTGAAAACAACATGAGTCCAGGGGATGTGTTGTTCCCACAAGGGGGAAAACAACGGTGCTTGTAACCGCGGTTGCAAGGATTGTTGTAACAACCTCAGGTCCTGTCACAGTAATCACTGTTGGTGAAACAATCAGTTATGCCTATGACAATTACTGTTCCTAGATCTTACCTTGATCACCCTTGATCTTCTTCAATCAAATCCAAATTCAAACCCCTTTGAACTGATAATAAAAACAAAGCGATAAAATAAAGTTTTTCCAAAAATTGTGAAACCAATTTTTGTTAGATGCATAAAAATCAGTGGTCCATGTTAAACCAACCTTGGGTATTTTATTGCAATAAATAAATATTCAAACAATTCAAAACGGTAGCAAAACAGTGGTATTTAATACTTTTTTAGTAAAACAAAAATGCAAATGAATTTATTCTTCAATCAAACTTTTTGTGGCATCATAATGTAGTGCAAAGTAAATAAAATAAGTAGCTACATATTTTATAAAAATGGTGGATAAACAAACTAAAACATAAAATAAATAAAAAGTGAAACTCCTATTCTATGCCTAGGGCAATACCAGTATTGGCCCAGCCCACCTCTCCCCCCCCCCCCGCGCCCTAACTAACCGCACGCACGACCCGAGGAGCCCCCCTCCCCTAACTCCCTCTCGCACGTCACCCCCTCCCCCGATCCACCTCCCCACGATCTGGATTGAGCCACCGGCGCCCCCCCTCGCCTCTGTACGCCATGGCCGCTGGCCTGCCTCGCCTTGCTGCCCCCCGGCGACACCCCCTCGACGCTGACTTCCCCTCTCCCCGCCGGAGTCCTCAGCCGCCTCCTCCTGGCGCCGCCCGACGAACCCTAGCCGCCACGGCTCGAGCCCGGCGCCATGGTCACCGACGCCATGGATACCGGCGTGGTTCCGGTGATCTCCCCCCACGCCCTGGTGCTCTGCCCCGACCGCCATCGGCCTTCCCTCGAAATTCCCAGTGAGCACGCCGCTCCCTCCCCTCTCCCCCGTCTCACACGGTCGCCGTTGCGCGCCCCTGAGTCCCCTGGCTGCGCGCCGCGCTCACCGTCCCATGGTCGTGGTCGGCCGCCCCTTGGCCGCGCCCAGGATCGCGCCGGTGCGTGCCCATCCACCGTGGCCGCCCGCCCATCTAGCCATGGCCGTGCTCCCCGCACGCCCTGCTGTCCGAGCCCTGCACCCTCCCTGCTTGAACTGCAGATGTGGTTGTTTCTGAAGATTGCTACTGCATGTAGCTGCAGCTACTTACCTACTGCTGTTGTAGCCCTTTTGACAGGGACAAAATAGCCAAGAAATGATCCAAAAATTGACTGAAATTTAGATGGACAGAAAGTAGAAGTATCAAGCTCCATTTTTCTCTATTGGACCAACTTCTTTGGATGCATGGATTTAATCCAATGAAATTCACAAAGTGTAAGTTTCTGTAAAAAGGAAAATGATAGAAAACAAATTATTTCGTAGCTACTTTAGAGCACATTTTGGACATGTTAAAATACCCTATCCTAGCATCAAATGGCATGGCATTGTAGCACACTTATTGTGGATCAAAACACCTTTAGGATTTATACTCAAAAGATCTATAGATTTGTGGCAATCATCAGGAAAAATCCCTAAATCTTAATAGTTTCTGAAGTTAACGTTGAGTAGCACTTTTCCAACAAAAATTCAATTGGGAAATTGAACTCTAACATGAATGAAACTTGTATAGGTTTGTAGAACATACAACAGTGCTCAAAGTTGTTGTTGGCCTCAAAATCATAGGAGGTATAGAACTCTATTTATAGCCTTTTGAAAATAGCAAAGTTATGTTAAAAACATGATTTCCAGACTTTGTAAATTTCTGCTAAGTCGGAAATATTATCTTAACCACTTACTAGGCCCAAAACTTTGTGTTATTGATTCTTATAAATAATGCAAATGTTATGGGCTTGTTGTATACATAATCATGATCAAATAATGTAATGGACACATATTTATTTGCGACATAATTATTTAGTTATTAAATTCACAAATGGGTTAAACCTTAACACAAATCTCAGACTTAGTAAATTCCAGAGAAATCCTAAAATAAGGCAATGACTTGTAGCCCCCACATTGACCCTGTTGACCAGTCAACCTTTACTAGTCAACTATTGACTGTACCCACCGGCCCCACATGTCATTGACTGTGGTTGGCTCAGTTTGAATATTAAAAGTAATTAATGTTATTAATTTAGATTAAAATATTCCCGAATATCATTTAAAACTTTATAAAATCACATAAAATAAACCGCAGCTCAGATCCAAATACTTTTTACATGAAAGTTGCTCAGAAAAATATAACGAATAAGACTACGCCACCCGTATACCCACCACACCCCTCTAACACAACAAACACGAGACTTTCCCCCCTCCGGACCGTCTGTCCGGTAATCACCCGGAGCCGGTAAAATAGCCGGTTAAATTTCCATTTCGTCTTCAACGTGTAACACTGCGTTAGAACACCGCCAACAATGTGTTTGCCATGTCTTGAATTTGTCTTGCTATTATTGTTGTGTATTCATTGTCCCCCCCCCTTTTTCTCCGATAGACCCCGTTGCTGCCGTCGATGACACCGTTACCGAGTACGACTACTTCGGCGACGACCGTACCCTTACCGTCGAGCTTCCAGGCAAGCAGAGCCATTTTCCTTCCCCAGATATCGCCTATATTTTCCGTACTTTATTGCACTAGGCATTGTTGCTGCTGCTACGTTACAATCCTATTCAATTGCATAGCCTATTTTTGTTGCCCCTTGATGTACCTTTCCTTGTCCTATGCTGCCTTATAAATATATATATAATATTCAGCAGTGGACCCTGCGCATTGTTAGCTAGGTTTAGAATAGCGGGCCGTGATCACTCTGGTGAGTGAACGCGGATTACCAAATATTATAACTGCAACAGGTACGGATCAATGCAGACGCCCTAGGGGACCTACAACGGCGAGACTCTGCCGAGTCGCTTCGAGTTTGACTTACGAGTGGACGGACTCGTATTTCACTCTCGTCGGCTCAGTAGCGTAGCATCACTGGGATGATACGAGGGTATTCCTCTTTAGTTCATTCCGCTGGTGTCTCGGCACCACTGGGGTGATACGAGAATATTCCTCTTTAGTTCATTCCGTTGATGTCTCCGTCGAACCTCTTCAAGTGTACCATCGAGGGTGATTCCTCCTGGTTTCACTTGATGGTAGGCACTCGAATCAATTAGTGTCCTTACAGGTAAGGATTCGGGTGACCCAACGGTGCCCGCGCAGGGTATCTTAGCGGAACGACAGGTCAGGTGTATTCCATCGGTGTGCGGCGGGCCTGGTACTGTTCGTGGCCGACATATATTCTGTTGTACGAAAGTCGAGCTCTTCGGAGCAAACGCGAGACAAGGTAAGGAGACGGTTCACCTTGTTGGTAACCGCACGAGTTGGTGGGACGACAGGGCAGGCACCGACGTTACTGGTGGTCCTGGCTGCTGTCGTTGTCCGCGACTCATTCAATAAGGGGCAACGATAACGGTTGTCTCGACAGAAAACTAATAAAATGCTTAACGGGTTCGGCGGATGACTTGAGTAGCCTTTTGGCTTGTACGCACTACCTATACGTGGGATTACGCGTATGGGCGCCTCCGCAATGTAGCCTCGTTCGAAAGCTCTAAAAGACGTCCAGTTCAGCATTGCGGCAGGGACGGATCGCGCTGCGGCGTTGGAATTCACCCTCCTCGCAACGAACCGGAGAGCAAGGGGTGATAGGCCCGTGACCCCCTTGCCCTTAGAGCTGTAGACCGGCGGGGACTTCTCTGATGAGTCGTAGGATGGACTGCGTTGTGTCGGATAGCCTCGGTGGGGCATTCCCTAACAAGGTGTACGCCACCCTGGAGATCCGAGCGTGTAGTGTCACACTAGTGCACCCCTGCAGGGAAGATTGATATATTCGGATAGCCGTGTCCACGGTAACAGGACGCTTTATGCTGAAGCCAGGTCCTACCACTACAAACTACTACTATTAAACTGTTGGTTCCGGTTTATTTTCCTCGCAGGGAAGTCGAGGAGGGGATCTCAGAGGCATTGATATTATTAATAATTACAACTTATTATTATACAATGTTGCATCAACTTCTGCTGCATTGTTACTTTCGTTACTGTTGTATTAAACTGTTGGCTGATTCTTACCTCATGCTGCAAGACTCGTCGGAAGATGCTAGTCTTTGATAGGACTACCTTCTTATCCTTATTCTGATTTCTACCTTGCAGTCCACTATATACAGCCTCCCCTTTCCATTTGATACAAATGCATAAATGCTTAGTAGCGGACGTAAGACTCGCAGGTATGCTAGATACTGTCACAACCCCAAGTTAGGTATGTGCTAGGATTAGCATGTCACTTTGCATCATGTTAAAAATTTCAAAAGAAATCATTTGAAATCAAATTCAAACTCAAATGGGAGAAGGAACACCCCCCAGATGAATTAATTCAAAAGGCCAGAAATAAATCTTCTCCAAAAATTCATGTTTGATTTTTGAAAAGTCTTATAAATGAGTGTGATCACATATCAAGTGATGTGGGACCCACCCCATGCTCATGGATTTTTCAAATATTCAAACAGGACCTTGGAATTAATCAAAAACCCCTATTTGATTTAAAATTCAAATTATTTGAATTTTAAAAGTGCCCAAACTTTATAAGTGGATAGCTATATATGTTGTGAGGCCATATAAAAATTTGGAGCATTTATAAAAATGCCTAGCTATTTTATTTGCTAAGCTAAACAAAAATGCAGAAAAGAAACAGAAAAGGAAAAGAAGAATTCACCTGTGTTTCAGCCCAACTTATCCCCCCCACGGCCCAGGCCCGCTCCCCCAGCCTTGTCGTCTTCCCCCAGCGAGGCAAGCTGCTCGCTGGAGGGCATGTCGTCGCCGGCGGCCTCCTGCCTGCCTGCCTGGCGCCTCCCCAGGGCCTCTAATCGCGCCACGAAGACGCCCGAGGCCTCCTCGTTCACTTCCCCCTCCTCTGGTTCATCCTCCCGCTCTCCCCTCGCCGATTTCTTCGCCGCCAGAGAAGTCCCGAGCCCCGCCGCAGAGCACGTCGCCGTGAACTCGTGGCCATCATCGTCGTTGAGCTGCACCAAGATGTCCATCAAGCCTGCCAACGTCGTCTTCGACTCCATGCCAGAGGAATCGAGCCCGGAGCCCTCGTGCACGTCGGAATCATCGCCATGTCATCGCCGGACCCGTGAGATCCCGCCGGCGAATTCGTCGTCTTCGCGCCACCGTTCGCCTCGCCGCCTGCACCGTTGAGCTCAGGGTGAGCTTCTCTCTGTTTTCCCCAAGATGGCGCGGCCCCTCGCGTCCTCTAGCCACGTCCTCCATGGGAGCCGAGCGAGCTCGCCGCCATGGACGACGTTAAGCTCGCTCCCGTACTTTTTCGTCCATCCCAGCCTGCCCATCGTGCTCCTGAGGTCCACATAGTTCTGTTGCACTAGCGCACGCTCAAGTTGGGCCACTGCAGCGTCGTCTTCGTCGTCGCCATGCCACGGTTGCCGCCGACGAGGTCCCTGTCGTCTCCTCCGTCACCCACCCCCCGCTCATGCTGCAACCTCCAGTGGACGCGCGACGACCCCAGGATCCCAACGCAGCTCTCCCCGTTCGATTTGGTCGACGGCGCTGCCGTCCCCGCGGACACCGCCGTGGTCTGTGACCACCGGCGGCTAACCGCCGGCGCAGATGACGTGGTCGTGATTAGGTTAGCCCTAACCCCACGCCTAAACCACCCCAGTGTCACTTACAGGTGGGCCCCGGGCCCCCTCTAATCTCTCTGTTAGTTTAATTAACAGGGATTTAACCCAGAGTGGCTGACAGGGTGACCCCACAGGTTAGTTTGACCAGAGTCAAGCCCCTGATGTCATGCTGATGCAGTGATGACGCAATAAACCCTTTTCCACTAAAAGAAAAACAGAAAATTCCAAAAAATGCTTTAAACTTTGAAATTCAATAACTAATTCATTTTAAACTTCAAATTGGACAAATAATATGTCTAAAATTATCAGAAAAATGCAAGGATTCTGAATATGGACTTTGTTTTCATGTTTGACCAAATTAAATTGGGTGAACAGTGGCAAACATCCATATGCATTTAATTTGAATTCAAATTTGGAGTGAATTTGAAAATGATTTTGCAACACACTTCTTTTAAATGGTTTCACCCCCACATCAGAGACATTGCCTCAACTATACCACATCACTTCATGCTCCAACTTTTCAAATGTTTTTTTCATAGTTTCAAATGCATTTGAAATTCATCGATAAATCATATGGAGTTTGAATTTGCAACTCAAATGAAATACACTCCATTTAAATGGAATTGACAACACATCAGCACCCCTTACACCATGTGATAACATTTGATCATGTGCTTGTGCATTGTACATTATGTTGATCACTTTGTATGTATTGTTTGCTCGGATAGAGGTGGAGCCAGAACCCGAGATCACCCCCTTCGTTGAAGACCTCGATATCAAACCTCGTCGGCAAGGCAAGCAAACCCCCTTTGATCATGTCGATAAAATCCCACTTCCCTATCATGTCTCCCTTATGCGTTGTATAGGATGATTACCATGCTACGTTTCTACCGCATAGATGAACCCATTCCTTTGCATGACCTATCATTTGTCACAGTAGTAGGCAAACCACAATCCTAGCAAATGTAGGAGTTGGTTGATATCATGTGGCCCCTGCAATTTTTACTGCTTATTGCATGCTTAGAGTGATACAATGTTGATAATGTTATGTGATTCGGGATGGTAGTGATCATGTTGATGATGGTGGAAATGTGTTGGTGAATCTACTCTAATACAAGGTGAACGATGAGAGGCTGTGTAGGAGTACACAGTGGGTTGTCTCGTTGAACACCGCCCTAAGTCCGAGTTCTTGTGTGGTGATCCAAGATGAAGAGTACAACCACACATTGGGCTCACTGACCCCTCTCAGCCTACTAACTCATCCCTTTCGATGTCCAGATGTCGCAGTAGTTCGGAGTTCTGGTAGGTTTGTGGCCTGGCTGCTAAGTGAGAGAACGGCTCAGCCGAGACCAGCCTATGCACCACGCACACATCATCTGGGTCCACTTCGGTAAACCGGTCGGGTTCACTATAGTGGTAGCCAACCCAGGTAGGCGGCTTTCTTGGACTAGATCGGCTATGAGGTAACAGTTGTGGTGGCATCCTCGCTGTCGCCTCTTGAACGGTGACACACAAAAGGCGGTAACTGATGACACGTGTGTGTAGCGGTACACCCCTGCAGGGTTAACAAAACTATTTGAATAGCCGCGTCCGCGGTAAGGGGCTGCTTGGAAAGCTTAGCTTGATTATTAGACAACTTGAACTGGATACTTATAAAACTTACCAAGATAAGCGTGAGTGCTATGGCGTGCTTTCTCGTGGGGAAGTCGAGGAAGGCACCATAGTGGTGTAATTGGTTGGAGATGTAGTGGACTCGTGTACGCTTCTTACCTCAAGTCTGGTACTCGTAGTTCAGGACTAGCCAAGTCAAAGCTGGCACTTCTGCAATTGAACCCCACCTCCCTTTACCTTGATACATGTGCATGAGTAGTATAGTTCCTACGTAAGTCTTGCTGAGTACGACCTTGTACTCACGTTTGCTTATTCTATGTTTTAGATGAACCCACCGACCCCGATGGTGGCTTCTACCTGAAGCTCGAAGAATGAAGACTCAGACCAAGACCAAGCTAGTGTAGTCCCAGTCAGACGACTGATCCCTCGTGGAAGGGCTTGTTTATAGATAAGGCTTCTCTAAGCCATTTGTTAAACTTGTCTGTACACAGACCTACTCTGCTTCCGCATGTTTGATGTAATGTTGGATCACAGACTGGTGATCTCTGTGTGCACTCTGTAAGAGTTATCAATAAAATTGTAGACTTTGTAGAGAATTGCAATGATACCTCCTGTTCATACTGGACATGTGTGCTGCGTGTATGATTATATCATGCATGTCTTAGTATGGGTTTTCGAGACCTTAGTTGTGATCTGGCTGGCGGTCTTTCATACACCAAGTGGCCCGTAGATGTCCGCAGCTTGGGGCATCGTGATGCGATTGCTCGAGACTCTGTCTCGTGCACACTTTGTGGTATGATCGAGCCTGTCCTAGACCCCGACTAAGTGATCGGGCTGGAGTAAGTCTATGTAAGAGTTATGAGATAGTCGATAGTATGGTTGAGGCGACTTGTCTGTGAATATGGGAGTTCATCACCCATATCATTAGACTTGTGTGCGGACGATGAGGACCCATCTCAGTTGATCATCCGGCCTGGATGGGAAGCCCCTCACGTACGATGATTTCCGAGAACGTTCTGTGCTTGGCCTTGTCTGCTTAGACAAGTGGGTACGGTTCTCGGCTCTCCATATGACTATGCCGTAGCGGGACTTGCATACGCTAACCCCGGGTCCCGACCGATACTCACCCTTGCTTTATTTCCCCATTTTTGTTTTGCCTGATCGGCCGCTGCAGTCGACGTTGGAGCGTTGGAGTCCAGGAGCAGGAGATCCCCGATGCCGACCACCGCAACATGAAGATCCCTGATGCCTTCTACGATGTCGAGTTCCCCTTTGACCAGGAGTAGTTTGGAGGTTCCCAGGCAGGAGGCCTCGACTTTTCGATCGTTGTTGATTTTTGTGCTAGCCTTCTTAAGGAAACCTTGTATCCTTGTGTCTGTACTCAGATACTATTGCTTCTACTGACTTTGTGCTCTTGAGCTGTTGTATTCGAGCCCTCGAGGCCCCTGGCTTGTATTAAACAGCTTGTATTATTTTATTTGTAGAGTTGTGTTGTGATATCTCACCGTGAGTCCCTGATCTCAATCGTGTACCTTGCGTGTATGATTATTGTACATGAATTGATTTTGGGGGCGTCACAATTGTTTACTTTACGCATAGTTCTTTTAATGCAGTTGTCTGTTGCTTTGGATTTACACTTTGGATGAGGCTCACAACTTAATACCAGCGAGATGTTCTGGATAGATATATCAAGGTGGATGATTAGTAGTAGATACATATGGATTTCGGTCTATTTATTTTGGCGTACTGCCCATGCTTTTGAGCCTCTTCCTTTCTTTGTATCATAGTTAGCATTGCGGTGCATTTTTAATCATGTCAATGGCCCAACTGTGATTTGTTTACCTCGCATAGCAGTTCTATCTTCTTTTGGGAGAGAGACATCACCAGTGAACATCATGGGACCCCGGTCCATATTTCCACCACTGTTTACACCCTCAATTTACTTTTTGTTTTACTTTCTAGCTGCAATTATCCTTACCTTTTATCTCTTGCGTTTCACCCTTTGTAAACAGCAAGGCCGGAGAGATTGACAACCTCTCTGTACTCGTTGGGAGCAAAGTTACTTGTATCTGTGTGCAGGTCCACGTCAACTCGTGCTAGTAATTTCTAGCGTTGTTGTCACCTACTTGTCGACCTTGGAGTCCTGCTGGAGACAAACCTTGGTATCTTCACTGAGAGAAATTACGCTATGCTACATCTCAACCTTCCACTTGGGGTAGCCAACGAGAAGCACTACTTCAGTGCCATCACTGTGTCGCTGCTCTGCTTATGCGTCAACTAGACTTCAACATAAGTGTCAAAGGGAGCGCGGTGAGGGATCAATTCTCTGCATCCTATCCACATTCAGATGAAATCCTAGCCACTTGCCATTCCATTTCGAGTTTGCGCCGCTCCACTATCCCACAAACCCTCTTCGGTGATCTCTGGCCTCCTCCGCCACGGCGGGTAACGGTTCTGACTCCGAGATCTATGGAGTCAACTGTGTTATCCTTCCGTGCGAAACCGGGGAGGAGATGGTCGTCCGCCTAGCTATCCGACGCTCATAGGAGGAGTATGCTCGACCGAGGGATCAAGTCCATCTGGTGAGAATTTGCGCCAGTGCAAGGGCGCTTGGATCTGCCCACATCAGTAGCTCAAGGTGTGTGAGAATGGCGAACCGCCCCAAGATGGGGACACAACCCCTACGGTGGAGCATCGTCGCCATGATGTCGGGATCCAAATCCGAGGTAAACGTTGGTAGATGGCTCAACCGTGGTTGTATCGAGGATTGGCATACCTGTCGGGCGAGGGAGTGGGTGCATTAAGCAGCGGAGGCGAAGTCACACGCAACTCCACGACCTAGGATGCCCTTCGATCCTACATCTTCAAGAAGCGGCAAGCTCATATAATGTGTGCCCCAAAAATTAGTAAACTCGGGTGATCTGTGTCCGTACCAAACTGCCCCCTCTCCCTCCCGGGGAGAATATCAGGTGCTTCGGGAGCACCTAAGCGTAGTTACTTCCGTGAGACCTCGACCCCTGGATCTTGATCCAACGGTCATCTCAGATGCTCAAACTTTTTGAATAAAGCTCCACCAAGATTATCTTAATTACGCTAGATGGAGATCCATCGAATGAGATAACACGAAAGCACCTAAGCTTAGGTGCTCCCGGAGCACGTGATACTCTCCCCTCCCTCCCTTTAGAGGAGGATAAGGAGAAGGCCGGTGTTGTATCAGATAACTTTGGCTCGTTCATATTGAGTATTCTGCCGCTACTTCTGCGACAAAGAGGATAAAAACAAGGGCAAATTTAGTCATGGATGAATTTTCTTCATAGCGTTAATGTTTAGAAACTATTAACTTCTGGTTATCCAATGACATGTATGATGAATTAGTTGTATGCTAGTAATCGAGATGCTATAGAAATGTGAAAATTTTAAAATAGACACATTCAACCCCTCTACGGATGTTTGAGGGGAGAATATGCAGTGATACCACACCTTAAATACTCCCATGATACCATTTACAAATATTATTTTTAATGATTCAAATTTTTTTTGAAAAAAATCATGAATGTTCACCACGGATGTGTCTACAGCCCCTTCAAATTTCAGCTTCAAATTCCAAATGCACATTGAGAAACAAAAAAGATAAATCCAGATGTGAATAGTGTCAATCTTGTTTCTGTCTATTATTACACTATTCATGTTAGATTTGTTGTTTTTATTTCTCAGTGTGTATTTCGAATTTTGATCTGATTTTTTGGGGGGTTGTAGTCATCTATGTTGTAAATACTCACGAAAAAAATTCAGAATTTTCTGAATCATCCAAAATTAAGTTTCTAAAATTGGTATCATGGAAGCATTTTAGGTGTAGTACCATGGGAGGTGTAGTTTAAGGTGACCGATTCATCGGTCTTGTTGGACGTGAACTATGCACACGTGCAAGCACCGAGCTGAACACTTGCTTTCCTCCACGGATTCGCAACAAAAAGCTAATCGCCATGCCCACAGTCGCCATCACGACGTAATCTATCCCTTCACTGCACGGATTTGGACGCTTGTCCACACTACCGCAGGTTCAGTACACCACTTTCCAAAGAGTACCGGTATAACTTGAATGATTAACACGTACTGTACGGAGACGTCGCTGTTCCTCGTCGCCAGATCGATCGACTTGCATTGGTTTCTTCACATTCAAGCCCTGCTTGAATCCTCTTCAATTCTTCCAATACCACATCAAGAAAATCATTAGTCAGTTGGCCGGATTTCCTAAATAATGTTTTTTGCGCAGGTCCGGGTGCTTGGTCTCCAAGGAGCACGCTTCGCTTCCAAGGCGCGCGGGGCGCATGGGGAGGCACGGCGGTGAGCTCGATTAAATTAACGAGCTGCAAGAGTGTCTCCATCGATCGTCATCCAGTGAGTTGATACACAGATCATAAAAAATGTTTTCTTCTCAATAACGGCACCACAAACAGATCACCGCGATCATTTAACTGTACCTTCTCCCGTAGAATCTCGCAGTTTGCTGAATCCTGTAATCTGACCTTGCCCGTGATTTGCGCTGATCATAAACATTTATTAGGGCGGCCGACACGTTCACGGTTCACCCTTCACCTTCTTCACGATGATCTTCTAGAAGGAAGTGTGGCTGGCTGTGCTCTGTTCATGTGGGAGAGGTTGCCCGTTGGTGGTTGGAATTATTTTTTGCTAGGAGTAGTTGGGAACACGCACTCACGTCATATGCCACAAGTTTTATTTTTGTGTTTGAGCTCACAGATCGGACTTATTTATTACTGGATGTCAAGTCGCTACTACAGTATAGGAGGAGTACTGGACAGAAAGATACCGACAGAAAGCACGAACCAATTCGCAATAAAAACGGATAGTTGTACAGTAGATCTCATGTTACTGACAAAAAATGATTCCAACCATCAACGGATAACCGCTCCTAGATTGGAGTTCGATCGGCTTACGGTGGCTCTTGGTTGTCAACTTTTTTTTACCCGCTTATCGGCTTGTGTTAAATAAGGAGGACGTTACTACCGAATAATGATGACAAGCTTTCCCCTAATTTCATTAATGACATGACATGATGTAATTGTACTGAATTAGACTAAGATGATATTGTATGCGATACCATGTGATACAAGTTTAAGTTGTCTACTTCAGTGAAGAAAAGAGGATGCCATCTAAGAAGATGAAGATATCTAAACTTAATAATTATTCATCATGAGAGACATGCTTCGAATAGTAAAGGTTTTTGGTAACTTCGCTGAGCACTAAAAGATTATAGTTTGTGTAAGGGACTATGCATTGGATTTCATGGCCATAACTGAGTAAGATGAACATTATTTGGAGACACGCGATCTAGATCACTTTTCATGTGGCTATGATTATGTATGGTGATCTGAGGCGGAATGAGCGGAGAGGCCGGCCGAGCGCCTCCACCTCTGCAGACTGCGCGGATCGGCGCCGGATCAGATATTCCTCCAATCTTCCTGCATGGCCGGGAAGCCGGTGACGGGGAAGATGATCCCGTCGCCGACGAACCGCCGGTGACCCCTTCTGTTGTTAAGGGTACCTCAAGGGAGTTTATCCCGGGAAGTTTCTCTGGGTCGAGGTTTTGGGCGCTTTGCGAGGAAGACAACGAAATCTTGCTATTGGTGTTGCTACAAATTTCCTCGCTGAAGCGCATGAAATCACCCCAAAGGTAGAGTCTAGACCATTTATTCCTCAAGAGCAGATCAGGAGGAGTTCTGGGCATTCGCTGGGTATCCATCCAAGGGCTCGAGGCACTGGGAAAGACCTACTGGCGCTGCCTCGACAGGAGCCATGCCTCCGGCCAGGGTTGAGAGGAAGGTGAAACCTAGGGTTCTACACAAGCCTGCACTGCGTCTGGGTTGGAGAGGACCCATTCCCCGGCAGCGGATCACGCCGCCTTCCTGCTTTGGGGACTTCCTCCCAGCGGAGATCGAAGCTGCCAAGCCGTCAGCGGCGAAGGAGAAGTCCGCCGGTGCGCTCGGTGATCCGGGTTCTGTGGGACTTAGCGCGATCAGCGCGGCTGCAGGCGCGAGTTCAAATCGGGCCAGGGGTGGGGTCAGCGGTCCCGGTGACAGCTCAATCTCGAGGTGGGCACACGTGGGCCTATAATTTGCAGGGTTGGGTCGTCAAGCCTTGACGAAAACCCTCAGCTTCCAGCCGCCGCCACCAACTCCATCTAAGGCGACGTCCATCGTTGCTCATCCGCCGTCTGCAATTCTGGGAGTGACCCCGCCGCTGCTCCATCCTGAGAAGCCAAGGACTTGGGTTGAGGTCGTCGCGCCGCCGGTCATGGCTGCGCCATCCGGCTCGGGCGGGCTGGACAGAGGGTGACCGGCACCTGCTGCATCGAGTGTCGCCGCTCAACAAAGTGTGGGGTTTGGCATTGCCTCGAGGCCACTTGTGCAACCTGCGTTCGGAACCGGGAACGCCCAGCCGGCGGGTGGTCAATATGCTACGGCGGCGTTCGCCTTCGGCACGACCGCTCCTCAAGTCATGAAGCCGGGGCAGAAGCGTAAGAAGAAGAAAAAGAAGACAGGGACTGGACAACCGCAAGCACAGGGCGCTCTGGCCTTGCAGCCGGCCACCCAAGCGTCGGGAACCGATGCGGTACGGCCTGATCCTGGGGTCACCGCCCTGGACGCAAAGAAGCTCAAGACGAGGTGCTGGAAGTGCGAAGTGGACACTCATGCGACCAAAGATTGCACCTCCGCGCACTATTGTTACATATGTGATGACACTCAACATCCTTTGAAGAAGTGCCCAACTTTGAAGCTTCCGAAGTCGTCAGTTCTTGTTGCCGGACAGGGTGATACCGAGACGATGTTCAACCTACTCCCTTCGAGTGTGTACAAGCCACAACTGGTTAATTGCGGGTCACCTACGGCATTGGTTAATGTTGAGGGTGTGGCTGCCACTGCTGCACAAGTGGTGGCTCAAGTCGCGCGTATTTGCACGAACCCATCTTGGGTTTGGGAAGCCGTGCCCAATGAAGACGACTCATTCACACTCAGCTTCCCCGTCCAAGGGTGACTTGCTACGAATTGATGGTATAATGCTTGGGATCCCTTCACAGAATACTAGGTTGCTATTCAGCCAATGGCAGCCGGAGGAGGTGGAGCCAATCATGGAGTTACATCAGACTTGGGTCCATGTATCTGGCGTTTCCCCTGACATGAGACACTTCTTGGGGTTGTGGGCGGTCGGCACTCTCATAGGTACTACCATTGATGTCGACTTACTGGCACTCAGACGTCGGGGCATATGTCGTATACTGGTTGGCATGGTTGCGGAGGATTGCTTCAAGAAGACTGATTCTTTGGGACCGTATATTAAGACTGCCGGTGTGCTGATTCTGAAAGGTTACACCTTTACATTCCGTCATGAGCCTGCGGGGTTCATTCCGGAACCCGATCTTGTTCCTTTCATTTGGGAGCGAAAAGAGAAGTATGACCCGACAGATAAATGACTTGAGGGGAACAATGAGAAGGTAAACAAGGAGCAGCGGTCCACCTCGACAGATAATTCGGGGAGTAATGATATGGCCATAGACTCGAATGATGGGAAATGTTCGACGCAGTTTCAGGGTGCTTCCGTGGCACACTTGTTGCAAGGAATGGCTATCACGCCATTTAATCAGAACCCGCGGACCCCAGAGGCAAAAAGCTTGTGCGTCAGTTGAAGCTGTCGGGTGGATGGAACCGGATGGTTGCTGCGAAAGGCGCATCCTTGGTCCCTAAACCTCTTACTGTGAGGAGTAATGTTTCGATGGATGATTCTCAACCTGCTGGCACTCACGGAGCGGAGTCCATGGATTCCAGCTTGGCGGCTTCGGTAGGGCGAGCAGCTATAACAGGGGACTCACCGGCAACGCCTACTTGCAAGACGCTAGGCGAGACCGTAGCCGGCTGCATCGTACCAGCTCCAGCCGGGTCTAAGCATGCTATGCAACCACCTACTACTTGCATGGATGTGGGCGGGACTGGGAACGGCTTGCCCCTGGCCGGTTCACCTGCTGGTCATGGGAAGCTGGGCAGCATGAGGTTGTGCACACCCGCGGTCAGGCCAACAACCTTGCCGATTGCTGCAGTTGCAGCGAAGCCCCTGACCATGGAGCGTCCATCGTAGCACGCATCGCCGAAGCTGCCGGTGACCGCTCCTTCATCTCCGTCCGGGCTGGCCATGGCCACGCCATGCACTCCAAACAAAACTCTGTCGCTGCAGCTGCATATACCTGCCGGTGATAGAGCAATCAGCCCCAAGTCCATGGCAGGCCGGTCAGGAGGGTCCCACTCGTGCGACAGGTTGGCCACCGAGGGTTTGGCTATGAGCGTAACATGCGCTGCTGGACTGCCTGTGCCGTCCTCACCTTCATCACCTACGGCTACGCCGACTTCGGGTATGTGTACGAAGAAGGAGAAGCTGAAGGGCAATGCGGCGGAGGCGGACGTGACTTCGAATGCGGTGGTCGAGGGGGCTACTTCACCAATGCCGCCCCCTTCCGCAGCGATGCTCGTTGAGGTATCGACGGTCGAGGGGGTTGCTCCACCAACTATGACCCCTTCGGCTGTACCGCGGGTGGCGAAGACTAGGCTAGTGGGGTCCTCTTCATCACCATCGCCCCCTCGGGATTTGCTAGATATTGGACCATGTGCTTTGCTAAGGCTATGCCGAGGCGGAGCATGCGACATCCAATAGCGTCTCATGGGACTTTGGCAACGGACGAGGACACGCTATCCAAGGCAATGCGATGAAAGGCGACAATGATGGATACCACAGCCATAGGTACGTCTAATAAAAGCAATTCATTTTTATCTTTCCCTACTTCTAATATGTCTACCAACCTAGCCAAAGTAGGAGTCAACTTAGGTAGAAATGAAAATGAGATTATTTTCTCGACCAATGCTTTGAAGCATATGGAGTATGATCGTTTAAAGGTCCATCCAGGTGTTTCTAGTAGGTCGGTCACCACACCCATAGATGATGAGGAGGCGAATGCCACTATAGATGGTCAACATCTATCACATCTTGTGGGTGAGATGACGGAGGTGGGTATGGATGAGGTGGAACGAGGATCTATTTATGATCTGCATGCTTCCGGCCGGAAATCCAAATCCGCCAAAGACAAAAAGAACCAAAAAATGAAAAGATCCTCGAAACAGCCAAACAATCCAATTGTTTCCCAATGAACGGCATCTTCATGAATAGCGGAGGTCTTGGTGACTTGGCTAAGCATGTGAATATTGTGCAATATGTTCGGGGATCATAAATTAGATTTTCTGGCTATTTCGAAAACCGGGAGGAGGGATTTTCAAGTGAGTGTTCTAGATCGCCTTTCTGGTGGTATGGACTTTACTTGGCATTCTATCCCTCCTCGTGGTAGATCCGGCGGCATCCTGCTTGGTGTACTTTCAAACTCCATGGAACTCTGAGCTTATAAGAGTGGGAAATCTTATATAAAATTCCACATCCGTAACAAAGCTAGTGGATTCATATGGAGTCTAGTCGCCGTGTATGGTGCTGCTCAGGAGGAGCGTAAGGCTGCTTTTCTACGTGAATTGGTGAACCAAGCGAATAATGATCCATATCATATATTAATAGATGGAGATTTTAATTTTCTACGTTTCCCACATGAGAAAAGCAAGGGGAGATTCAATAATCATTGGCCTTTCTTGTTCAATGTTGTCATTGATAGTTTGGACTTGAGAGAGGTTCATATGACAGGTAGTCGATTCACTTGGGCGAATAGTCTACCTGAACCGACATACGAGAAATTGGACCGTGTACTCATGAGCACTGATTGGGAAGATACCCATTAGTCATAGTACGCGCCCTTGAACGTATGGAGGATCTATCGGATCATGCCCCTCTACTCTTATTAACCGGAACATCGAAACCAAACGCGTGACACCACTTTAAATTTGAGCTAGATTGGTTGCTGCGTGATGGCTTTGATGACATGGTTAAAAGGGTGTGGGCAGCTCCGGTCCCGGGTAATAGTCCTGTTCGGAGATGGAATGCAAAAATACGTAACTTCCGTAAATATCTTCGTGGATGGGCTAGGCACACAATTGGGATTCTAAAAAAAGAGAAGGAGCGTTTGTGTACCATCATTGACGAGCTTGACCGCGCGGCAGAAACACGAGTGCTAACCCAGCAAGAGATTGACCTTAAAAGCCAATCCAATGCAGAGGTGGCACGTATGCTGCGTGAGGAAGATCTCATATGGTACCAAAGATCGAAATCTAACTTCATTCTAAAGGGAGATGCGAATACGAAATATTTCCAGAATGTTTCTAATGGCAGACATAGGAAGAAAAGTATTCATACTCTAAACCAGGATGAAGGCATGATTGAAGGTCAGGAACAACTTAAAGCTTATATTACTAGCTACTATAAAGGATTTTTCGGCGCTCCAGATGAAGGTACCTTGTCCATAGATGAGACTCGGACGGAAGACATACCCCAAGTCTCCAATGAGGAGAATACCTTTTTAAACCCCCCTTCACAAAAGAGGAGATTAAAAGGGCGGTTTTCCAAATGGAGCATAATAAAGCACCTGGGCCAGATGGCTTTCCTGCTGAGTTTTATCAACACTTTTGGGATGCCATTAAGACGGACCTTATCGAGTTGTTCCAATGGTGGCATGTTGGGCAACTTGAATTGTTTCGTCTTAACTTTGGGGAAATTATTTTTTTACCTAAGGTTTTGGAGGAAGAAAGGATACAACAGTATAGATCAATATGCCTCCTTAATGTTAGCTTCAAATTTTTCACGAAGTTAGCAACCATTAGATTAAATTCGGTGGCTGATCATGTGGTTAAACCTACACAAATGGATTTTATGCAAGGTAGGAATATACTTGATGGAGTCGTGGTTTTACACGAGACCTCCATGAGATGCACACTAAAAAGCTTAACGGAGTCATCTTCAAAATTGACTTTGAAAAGGCCTATGATAAATTCAAGTGGTCGTTCCTCCAGAAAACCCTGAGAATGAAAGGTTTCTCAGAGGAGTGGTGTGCCTTGATCCATAGTTGTGTTTCGGGAGGAAGCGTTGCCGTGAATGTCAATGATGAAATCGGACGCTTCTTCAAAACCAAAAAGGGATTAAGGCAAGGTGATCCTTTATCACCCATATTGTTTAATATCGTGGCTGATATGTTAGCGATCATGATTGAACGTGCCAAGCTAGATGGTCAAAATGAGGGAGTAGTCCCACACCTAGTGGATGGGGGATTATCTATTCTTCAATATGCGGATGACACAATTCTTTTTATGGAACATGATCTAGATAAAGCAGTGAATCTGAAATTAATTTTATCAGCATTCGAGCAGTTATCCGGATTGAAGATTAATTTCTATAAAAGTGAATTATTTTGCTTTGGCGAGGCCCAGGATGCAGTAGCTCAATATGCCGAGATATTCGGATGTGAGAAAGGACAATTCCCTATTAAGTATTTGGGGATACCCATACATTATAGGAGACTGACTAATGCGGAATGGAAGCACATCGAAGAACGTCTGAAAAAAAGGCTAGCTAGCTGGAAAGGGAAGTTGTTGTCCCTGGGTGGAAGATTGGTACTCATAAATTCAATTCTAACCAACATGGTACTGTATATGATATCATTCTTTCATCTACCTAAAGGGGTCTTACATAGATTGGATTATTTCCGATCGAGATTCTTTTGGCAAGGGGACAACGAGAAGAAGAAATATCGACTGGCCAGATGGAATGTCGTTTGCCGTCCAAAGGACCAAGGAGGGTTGGGTATTCATGACCTTCAGGTCAAGAACTCGGCTCTCCTCAGTAAGTGGCTATATAAGCTACTAACTTCGGATGGTGTATGGCAAACCCTCCTTAAGAGAAAATACATAGGCACAAAAGCGTTGTCTCAGGTTGTATGGAAACCTGGAGATTCACATTTTTGGGCTGGGCTCATAGCGACAAAGAAAGACTTTTATCGCTTTGGGGTTTTCAAGATTAAGGACAGATCGGAGATAAGATTTTCGGAGGATATTTGGCTAGGAAATGCCACTCTCCGAGATCAATACCCGGCCCTATATAATATTGTGCGACAAAAGGGAGACACGCTGGCCACGATCATGCAAGAGTCACCCCTAATGTTGCATTCAGGAGAGACTTAATAGGCCCGAGACTCGTTTCTTGGAATGCCTTGGTACAACGGTTAGCGGTAGTACAACAGTCACAAGGCCACGATGAATTTCGATGGAATCTCAATACGAATGGAAAAATTTCCGTGGATTCTATGTAGAGGGCACTTGTCCAACCTGAAATATCAGTCGATAATAATGTTAAAATATGGCAAATGAAGATACCTCTCAAGATTAAAGTATTTGCATGGTATCTTCGAAAAGGTGTCATTCTAACGAAAGATAATATTGTCAAGCGTAACTGGCAAGGAAGTAAGAATTGTGTTTCATGTACTCATGATGAAACAATAAAACATCTCTTCTTCACTTGTAAGGTTGCACGTTCTATTTGGTCAGCTATCCAAATGGATTCAAACTTATGTCAACCCACATCCGTTGCTAATATCTTTGGCAATTGGCTTAACGGGATAGACAATAATCCTAAAACCGTTCTTAGGGTAGGAGCGCTTGTTGTAATATGTTCGCTCTGGCTATGTAGAAATAACAAGATCTTCTCTGATTAAAAATTCACTTGTTTGCAGGTTCTTTACCGATGCACGTGTATTCTCCGTTCGTGATCCATCTTACGACGGGTGGAATATCGGGGCCTTTTTATGGAGGCGTGTGCACGACTGGAAGCGATGGCGAGGGATATTTTTATCCAACATGAGTGGCCGCGTGATCTACACATAGAGCTACCTTGAGTGGCGTAAGTTCTTTTCAATTGTAACTTGTCGTACGCTCTTTTATTTTTTCCTTTGATCTTGTGCGGCTGTGTGCATCTTAGTTGTGCAGACGCCGTGTACTTACTTAAACTCTTGAGTAATAAAACCCTTTATCCAAAAAAAATGATTGTGTATTGTATTTTTTAACCCTGTACAAGAGGTCGGGATGGAATTTTGCTTGGCATCCACTACATAATTGAAACTCTTGTTCATATTGAAGGGTGAATATTGCATTAAATTTCACCTTTGAAACAAGTCTTAAAAATTCCTATGGACTCTAATGGCGGTGTATGGTGTCACTGAAGAAGTGTTTAAGTCAGTTTTGTTGGGATACGGGGCAGAAAACACAAAATTTTCATACCTACGGTACCCGAACCCAAGATCTATGCTATGGCGATGTAAAGTAACGGAGGGAATCGGTGTTCATACCTTTGAAGACCAAAAGAGGGAAACGTTCTTGCGAACGTGCTTGGCGTAGACTCAGAACTACGACCTCCCTGTCGTGTAGAAGACCACCACCGGCGAGGATGATTCCCGGTAAACCTCCAGCGACGAAGTAGCACCACAGGTGTAGTGCCTCGAAGAGATTATACACGTACGGTACAATCGATGTTCCTCCCGGGCCCCGAACCAGGCGAGCAGCGGAAGAAAGACGGCTACGGATCCCGACTCCAGCAGAGCGACGGCCTGCCTTATGGTGGAGAACTCCAATCCAGGTGCAGACTCCAAACAAGGGGAGTCCACTTCCGGGAAGGAGAAGGAGGAAGAAGGAGATATTGGTGTGTTGGAAAAAGGGGGGGACTACCCCTCCTTATATAGGCCAAGGGGGGGTGTGATCCTCCTCCCCTCCCCATGTGGAAGTAACCTCCCAAGGGGGGGTGCGTCGGCCATAGGGGGGTTGGGCCCCACCCTTGGCGCCAAGCCCAAGGGGGAAACCCCCTCCTCCCCTAATGGGCCCCATGGGCCCATATAGCCTTTTCCCATTTTTTAATTTATTTAATATGTTTTAAATATTTAGTTCAGATAATTAAATAATAAAACATTATTAAAACAATTAAACTTTATTTTGAACTATTCAAAATGTCCGGAAACCATTCCGTCCTCCTCCGGAACTATTCCGGTGATTTCTCCTATTTCACCGATTGATCCCGTAACTGTCCTATGCATCGATTGCCCTTAAGTGTAACACCCTAACGGTCCGGGAAACAGCAGACATGGTCGAGACTCTTCAAATTGACCAATGACTAGTCAGTTGGACCTGGTTACAATCCTTGACAGCCCCTGCGCTTCCATCGAATGAACTTCGATCGCTTTTGGAAACCGTTAACGATACGACGTAATCCCTTTGTGCTGCGGTACTTTGTTTGTCCGAGGTTTGATCGTCGGTATCCTACATACCGTGTTCACATCTCGTTCACAACAAACAACTTCTCTCGTCCATGATCATTGCATCTCTTGTGACCTAGTCACGTCCTTGCAAGGTGTTGATGCAATATCACCGAGTGGGCCCAGAGTACCTGTACTGTCACAAGGACTGGCAAATCCCGCTCTGATCTATTAACATACTCATCAACCATCTATTTCGGAATACCCAAAGTGCACCGTTATAGCCAGCATATTTCAGTCAGGCGGTGGGATACAAATCAAAGTCTCCTCATAGATGGTAATTACGTATGATCATTACGGTCTAAGGACTAAGCCATACGTTACAAAGTCATAGCAATGCTGAACTATGTGACTCGATCACATTGCAATACTTTAGGTGGGTGTACGTCCATCACATCATTCCCCTTAATGATATGACCTCATTGTCAATGGACTTAAGTGTCGCCATGATCAGGAAAGCTTGATCAATCAATTGCCCAATGAGATAGTTTACCCGAGTTAATCTACGGACCATGTTTTGTACTACACCTATATTAGTATTTCCAAGTAATACAGTTATAGCACAGTATAAAACGTATTATGAACAAAACGGATATGTGACAAATATCTTTATTAATTTGTCTCTAGGGCACATATCCAACAGTCTCCCACTTGCACTAGAGTACAAATTACACTAGTTTACATCAGGTATGTATCTAACACCAATGGTCTCTCGGTGTTCTTCAAACTTGCCCTGTGGAAGAGGTTTAGTCATCGGGTCTGCTGCGTTCAGATCCGTATGTATCTTGTGAATCCTAGTGTGTCCATCCCTGACGTAGTCTCGCGTCACATGTAACTTTCGGAGGATGTGCTTGGCTGTAGAGTTCTTGGCTCCTTCGCGTTAGCAATGGCACCCGTGTTGTCGCAGAAGATTTCCACGGGTCAGTGCAACTAGGAAAGACGCCAAGCTCGATCACGAACTTCTTCAGCCACAGCGCCTCGTTTGACGCTTCGCAAGCGGCAATATAATCCGACTCCATTGTAGATTGAGCGACGACTGACTGTTTGCCGCTCCTCCAGCTAATTGCGCCACCGTTCAACATGAAAACATATCCCGTCTGGGATTTCGAGTCATCTAGATCTGAGCCGAGGCTTGCGTCAATGTAACCTTTTACGGTGATCTCCTCATCAACTACTCCATAAACGAGAAAGAGATCCTTGGTTCTTCTTAAGTACTTAAGGATGTTCTTTACTGCTGTCCAGTGAGCCATTCCCGGGTTACTCTGGTAGCGATTAGTCATACTAATGGCCAGCGCTAAATCAGGTCTGGTACATAACATAGCATACATGAGAGAACCTATGGCTGAGGCATAGGGCTTTGAGGACATCTCCTCCTTCTCTTTTGCTGTGGTTGGGCATTGAGTCACGCTTAATTTGACACCTTTTATAACTGGCAAGAGACCTCTCTTGGAGTCATCCATTTTGAACCTTTTCAATATCTTGTCAATATAAGTGTTCTGACTCAAGTCCAACCGTCGATTAGGTCTATCTCTATAGATCTTAATCCCCAATATGTACGCAGCTTCACCTAGGTCCTTCATGGAAAATTGTCCATTCAGATATTCCTTCACTTCCTCTAAGAATTTATTATCGTTACCTATTAGTAATATGTCATCTACATATAACACAAGGAATGCTACAGAGCTCCCACTCAGTTTCTTATAGACGCAGAACTCTTCGACGTTTTGGACAAATCCAAAAGCTTTAATGACCTCATCAAATCGAAGATTCCAGCTCTGAGATGCTTGCTTCAACCCATAGATGGTCCGTTGAAGCTTGCAAACCTTACCAGCGTTCCTTGGATCGGCAAACCCCTCTGGTTGCATCATATACAACTCTTCCTCAATGTTGCCATTTAGGAATGCAGTTTTCACATCCATCTGCCATATCTCGTAATCATGATATGCAGCTATTGCTAGTAGGATCCGAATAGACTTTATCATCGCTACAGGAGAGAACGTCTCCTCGTAGTCAACTCCTTGAATTTGTCGGAAACCCTTCGCGACAAGTCGAGCTTTGTAGACAGATACGTTTCCGTCTGCGTCAGTCTTTTTCTTGAAAATCCATTTATTCTCGACGGCCTTGCGGTCCTCGGGAATATCCAGCAAAGTCCATACTTTGTTCGTGTACATGGAGTCTATTTCGGATTTCATGGCTTCAAGCCATTTCTCAGAATCGATTCCCTCCATTGCTTCTTTGTAACTTGTAGGTTCATCCGACTCATCAGCCGAGATTGCATTCACAAGCTGTCCGTAAAACTCAGTAGGTTGACGGACTCTTGATGACCTACGGGGCATAAAAGGTTCCTCTTCATTCTCATCATGATCATCATTAATGTCATGATCGTTATGAATGTCGTTCTGGCCATTCTCTTCAGCTCCCACTGTGGAAGATGGTTCCAGAACAATTTCCGTAGCCGTTTCTTCCAATTGGAGTGATTGGTCAGTTACTTCATCGAGGTCTATTTTCCTCCCACTCAACTCTTTCACGAGAAACTCCTTCTCAAGAAAGTGTCTCGTCTTGGCAACAAACGTTTTGCTGTCAGACTTGTTGTAGAAGGTGTATCCACAGGTTTCCTTGGGATAGCCCACAAAGATGCACTTATCCGCCTTGGATTCAAGTTTGTCAGGCTGTAGTTTCCTAACATAAGCCTCACAACCCCAAATCTTCAGGTGAGACAACTTAGGTTTCGTGCCATGCCATTCTTCAAATGGTGTTGTCTTTACGGATTTGGATGGTGCCCTATTAAGAATATGAATGGCAGTTTCTAATGCATACCCCCAGAATGACACAGGAAAATCAGTATGAGACATCATCGATCGTACACTATCCAATAGGGTTCGATTACGTCGCTCAGCCACACCGTTTCTCTGAGGTGTGCCTGCCGGCGTAAGCTGTGGTACTATGCCACAAGACTTCAGATGATTGCCAAACTCGTGACTCAAATACTCGCCACCTCGATCCGATCGAAGGTGCTTGATTTTCTTTCCGAGTTGATTTTCGACCTCATTCTGAAATTCCTTGAACTTTTCAAAGGTTTCAGACTTGTGCTTCATCAAGTAAATATACCCATATCTACTCAAGTCATCAGTAAAGGTCACGAAGTAACGAAGACCATTGCGAGTGGGGACGTTCATGGGTCCACATACATCCGAGTGTATGATCCCCAATAAGACATCCGCACGCTCCATTACGCCATTGAATGGAGTCCTTGTCATTTTGCCCATGAGGCATTGTTCACATGTATCAAGCGATCCATAATCTAATGACTCAAGAAGTCCATCCTTATGGAGCTTCTCCATGCGTTTTATACCAATATGACCAAGTCGGCAATGCCACATCATCATGTGATCTTCATCATTCTTCAATCTTTTGGCCTCAATATTGTTAATGTGACACACGTCACCATCGAGATCAAGTACGAATAAACCATGCAACTCCGGTGCGTGAACATAAAACATTTCATCCTTATAAATCGAACAACCAATTGTATCAGACTTAAAAGAATAGTGGTCTCGCTTCAAGCAAGAGCCACTAACGATGTTCACACTCAACGCGGGTACATAGTAGCAATTATTCAGAACTAAAACCAATCCCGAAGGGAGACTAAGATGCTTCGTGCCGACCGCCAAGACCTCAATCTGACAGCCATTCCCCACGCGCATTGTCACTTCATCTTTGAGCAAGCGTCTCCTATTCCTTAGTCCCTGAATGGAATTAGAAATATGAGCGACAGATCCTGTATCAAGTATCCAGGATGTGTTCCCGGCGCTTGTCAAGAGAAGATCAACAATATGTATATCAAATATACCTTCGTCTCTCTTGGCGACCTTGCCAGCCTTCTTGTCCTTTAGGTACTTGGGACAGTTGCGTTTCCAGTGACCTTCACCCTTGCAGTAGAAGCACTCCACTCCGGGTTTAGGCTTGGGTGCCTTGGGAGGAGCGGCAACTGACTTGCCATCCCTCTTTGGGCCACCTCTCTTGGCCTTCTCCCGCCTGCTTGACTTCTTGAAGTCAGTGGTCTTGTTGACCATGAAGACGGCGTGCTCCTTCTTGATCTCAACCTCGGCGCTCTTCAGCATGGCGAACAACTCAGAAGGGGTTTTGGTCATCCCCTGCATGTTGTAGTTCAGCACAAAACCTTTGTAGCTAGGGGGAAGCGACTGCAACACCCTGAACGTAGCCAGACATTTTGACTACGTGCTCACTCACGCTGCCGTGCTCGTCCATCTTTGCTGAGAAGAAGGCTTCAGAAGCCTCGTACCGTTCAGCCCTGGCTTGAGGTGCGAAGACCGCCTAGAGGTCGGTGATAATCTCATATGCACCCATCCTCTCAAAGCGTTTCTGCAGCTCAGCCTCCATGGAGTAGAGCATGCCACTCTGGACAAGGTTGTAATCATCAGTCCTGGAGAGATAGACATTCTTCTCGTCTTGACTGGCATCATCTGCTGGTGCGTCACCTAATGCGTCCTCTAGTACGTATGCCATCTTGAGGGGAACGAGGAGAATCCTTAGGGTGCGGAACCAGTTGGTGAAGTTTGTCCCATCTATTTTTAGCTTATCTTTCTCTAGGAATGATCCTAAGTTGAACGAGGGGCGAGGTGCTGCCATCTACAAGGTTGATTCACAAGGATACATATTTAGACTTTTGTTCATAATGTGGAGTTTCAATTTAATCTCAAAATTCTAGAAAGCTCCCACTTAGATAAACACCTCTCAATTTAACTAAGTGATTACACAATCCCAGCCCCCATACCTCCCCCGATCGTCACAGCCATCAGTATGCGAACCAGGTAGGCCTCTAAGCAATCACATCAGGCATGTGACTCGTGCTCGACCTTTCGGTCTCTTGTGTTCCAGGCCCGCATGTACATACGTCAAGCCTGCCAATCGAACCTTGATGTTAGCTGTTCAGCAAGGCCATATCTGCATATGCCAGGCTTGCCGAACCCAACCTCATGCGAACTCCGTTTAATATGTAGGACAACTCCGGTATGTACGGAGCATCAAGCCATATGGGAGAACCTTCCAGGCGGTGCCCACCAAGGGAGAACACAATGTTGGTATTGTGAGAGATTGTCCTGTTTCGTGCTACCGTCTATATATCTAGCATACTAGCATAAAACAGGAAGTAAAACTGTAAATCATACAACCTATGACCCCCCTTCATGCAAAGCAAAGTTAAACGCCTTTCTACTTTAGCTTGTGCAAGTTTTACGTGGCTGCTAGGGGTTTCGAGAGAGAGAACCGTTTCTATCCTGCGAAAAACATGCCACAACACCGTCTCCCATCCGTCTCTATTACACCCCTGTCGGGGCCCTCCGTTGCAAACATCTTCGCATCGCTAATGCAGAGAGACAGACACCCCCCAGCCACTTTATATGGTACAAGCCATATGCCAAGCATGGAACCAGTCTCGCGTAAACGCGTAAGGTCGGTCGGGGGCTGCTTCATCAAACATTCCCGCAACGCTAAATGAGTACACGTGGGAGGGTAACAAATGAAGATTCGATGCCCACATCCTAGATGTGTTCTACCCGTAAAATACATCTACGCATAGCTAGCTCGTGATACCACTGTTGGGATACGGGGCAGAAAACACAAATTTTTCATACCTACGGTACCCGAACCCAAGATCTATGCTATGGCGATGTAAAGTAACGGAGGGAATCAGTGTTCATACCTTTGAAGACCGAAAGAGGGAAACGTTCTTGCGAACGTGGTTGGCGTAGACTCAGAACTACGACCTCCCTGTCGTGTAGAAGACCACCACCGGCGAGGATGACTCCCGGTAAACCTCCAGCGACGAAGAAGCACCACAGGTGTAGTGCCTCGAAGAGATTATACACGTACGGTACAATCGATGTTCCTCCCGGGCCCCGAACCAGGCGAGCAGCGGAAGAAAGACGGCTACGGATCCCGACTCCAGCAGAGCGACGACCTGCCTTATGGTGGAGAACTCCAATCCAGGTGCAGACTCCAAACAAGGGGAGTCCACTTCCGGGAAGGAGAAGGAAGAAGAAGGAGATATTGGTGTGTTGGAAAAAGGGGGGACTACCCCTCCTTATATAGGCCAAGGGGGGGGGTGTGATCCTCCTCCCCTCCCCCATGTGGGACTAAACTCCCAAGGGGGGGGTGCGCCGGCCATAGGGGGGGTTGGGCCCCACCCTTGGCGCCAAGCCCAAGGGGGGAAACCCCCTCCTCCCCTAATGGGCCCTATGGGCCCATATAGCCTTTTCCCATTTTTTTTTTATTTAATATGTTTTAAATATTTAATTCAGATAATTAAATAACAAAACATTATTAAAACAATTAAACTTTATTTTGAACTATTCAAAATGTCCGGAAACCATTCCGTCCTCCTCCGGAACTATTCCGGTGATTTCTCCTATTTCACCGATTGATCTCGTAACTGTCCTATGCATCGATTGCCCTTAAGTGTAACACCCTAATGGTCCGGGAAACAGCAGACATGGTCGAGACTCTTCTCATTGACCAATGACTAGTCAGTTGGACCTGGTTACAATCCTTGACAGCCACTGCGCTTCCATCGAATGAACTTCGATCGCTTTTGGAAACCGTTAACGATACGACGTAATCCCTTTGTGCTGCGGTACTTTGTTTGTCCGAGGTTTGATCGTCGGTATCCTACATACCGTATTCACATCTCGTTCACAACAAACAACTTCTCTCGTCCATGATCATTGCATCTCTTGTGACCTAGTCACGTCCTTGCAAGGTGTTGATGCAATATCACCGAGTGGGCCCAGAGTACCTGTCCTGTCACAAGGACTGACAAATCCCGCTCTGATCTATTAACATACTCATCAACCATTTATTTCGGAATACCCAAAGTGCACCGTTATAGCCAGCATATTTCAGTCAGGCGGTGGGATACAAATCAAAGTCTCCTCATAGATGGTAATTATGTATGATCATTACGGTCTAAGGACTAAGCCATACGTTACAAAGTCATAGCAACGCTGAACTATGTGACTCGATCACATTGCAATACTTTAGGTGGGTGTACGTCCATCACATCATTCCCCTTAATGATATGACCTTATTTTCAATGGACTTAAGTGTCGCCATGATCAGGAAAGCTTGATCAATCAATTGCCCAATGAGATAGTTTACCCGAGTTAAGCTACGGACCATGTTTTATACTACACCTGTATTAGTATTTCCAAGTAATACAATTATAGCACAGTATAAAACGTATTATGAACAAAACGGATATGTGACAAATATCTTTATTAATTTGTCTCTAGGGCACATATCCAACAAGTTTTTCTTTTTTGAGGAACTTGTTATTAATACATGTCGGGAAGACCCTCATCTCATGTAATTTGGGATTTAAACACTAAAGTTGTGATTGTGTACCTTAATTGGTACCCTGTCTTTATAAAATTACGGATGTGAGGCACCTTTATGCTATTGATTAAATGAGAAAACTACCTAACTTTTACTCGAGGAAGAGATTAAATGGTACCAAAAATCCAAGATGGACTCTCTTGTTCATGGAGATGACAATATAATTTTTTTTTAAATTCTAGTCAATGACAAACATGGAAATAAACGTATTTCACTCTAGAAGAAAATGAGGGCCGTATCGAGGGGTGTGTCCCGCTTAGAAATTTCATTACTAAATATTACGAAGACCTTTTTGAACCTTTAGATGAAAGATCATTTTTGCTAGATGAGTCTGTTACTCATGAAATCACTCAAGCTTCGGAGGTGGAAATGAATTTTTAAACTCTCCATTCCTCGAGGAGAAAATTCATATTGCGTTATTTTAAATGAAAGATAACAAGGCTCCTGGGTCAAACGGTTTTTTGATGGAGTTTAATTAATTATTTTGGGAAATGATTAAGGAGGATGTGGTACAATTGTTTAACCAACTGCATACTATACACCATGGCATTGTCTATTTAAACTTTGGGGAAATTATTCTTCTATTCAATAATAAGGAGGCAAGTGGTATTCAACAATATCAAGTGATTTGCCTTCTATCCAGTTTGAAAATCTTTATGATGGTTTCATCTAACCAATTGAACGTGGTAGCTGACCGTGTAGTCCGCCTCACTAAAACAACTCATTCAAGCCCGCAACATACTTGATGGAGTTTGTGCTACATGAAACTGTATATGAGCTTCACCAAGAAAAAATGAGTAGAGCCATCTTAAAAATTGACTTAGAAAAAACCTATGATAAAGTCAAATGGCCCTTTTCTTGTGCAAAGGGGTTCTCGCCAAAATGGTGTCCACGGATAGCGTGTTTTGTCTTTAATGGTAATGTGGCCGTCAAAGGCAATGATGATGTTGGCAGCTATTTCCAGACTCGGGAGAGTCTGCACTAACAGACCCCCTATCCCTTATTTTGGTCGACATTGTGGCAGATATATTAGTTGTTTTTGTTAAGTGGGCTAAAGTGCTCGACCAGATTATCGATGGTATTCCTCACTTAGTAGAAGATGGCTCGTCCATTTTATAGTATGTGGATAATACTACAACTTTATGGAATGCCTTAGATAAAGCAAGAAACCTCAAGCTCCTTTTTTTTGCTTTTGAGGAGTTTTCTATTATTTTATATAACAGTGGTATTTTCTGCTTAACTAAAGTCGTGAATCATCATCCGAATATGATGAGATTTTCGGCTACCAGCTCGAGCAGTTCCTTGTTCATTAGATGGGTATTTTGATACACTATCAACGTTTAACTATAACTGTTTGAAAACATGTCGAAGAGCGACTTGAGAAACGTCTAGCCAGTACGAAGGGCCAAACTCTTGTCTTAGGTGGTAGATGATTTTAATTAGTTCCTTCCTAGCAATATGGTATGTGTTATCATTCTTCCACTTATCGAAAGAGGTTCTGCAACGACTGGACTAATTTAGATATAGATTTTTTAGAGTGTGATAATGAATCAAACAAATATCGGCTAGCTAGGTGGAATGTGTTATGTTGGCGTAAAAGTAAAGGGGTATTGAAATCTAAGAACTTGAGATTATTAACATCTTTTTTCTCAGTAAATGGCTATACAAACTACTCGCGGTGAATGAAGCATGGCAGAAAATAACCCGTAAAAGGTACATGGGTTTCAAAGTCATTTCTTAAATCTATTGAAAACTCAGTGATTATTTTTTCAATTTGGCGCTTTCTCGGTTACACATGGTTCCTAGGTTAGATTCTAGGAGGATACCAGATGGGAGCGATCTCACTTATGGCACAATACACTGGCCTATATCGTATTGTTAGACATAAATTTGTCACAATCTCACATGTTTTAGAACAAAAAATCTGATATTTCATTTTGTAAGGACTATTAGGGATTCCCCTTGCAACATGAAATAATCTGGTCACATGTCTAGAACCCAATCACCTGTCAAACGAATCAAACAAGTTTTGATGAAACTTGCACTAGAATGACTTTTTTTTGTTAAATCCTTGTATGATGTAATTTCTCACAGCTATGTTTCAAAAGCCATTTCATTTTTGAGTGAAGATATTCATCTAGTTTCTAAGCATATGTGATATTAACTATAGATAACCTCGCATGCCGCAATTTTTAAGGTATCAAGGCATGTGACTTTGGTCAACATGACGAGTCTACTGAACACCCATTTTCTTAGTTTTTAGTGTAAATTTACTTGTGCAATGTGGGCCATAGGACAAGTAGCTACAATTTTTGACCCTCAACCCACATAGTACATGTAAATATTCATTAGTTGGTTGTGAAATATTGAGAAATGATTTTCATCACATATTCTTGCAGCGGCAGTTTCCTTATGTTGAGCGATGTGTCTTATCGGGAATGACATGATTTTTAACAATAATGTGTTTCATATCCAGTGCAGATTATTTATGCATGTAGAAAATGGTATTGTACTTGATCTATCCCGCGGAGGTAGAATGAAAAATGACTTTTTATGAAGACATCTACTCTGAAGCATACGACCAAGGAAGTTTCCTCCCTTTCTGGATGGTGTTTTAATCTTCACATAGGATCCATCCCACCTTAGGCTAGATTGATTTCTTATTGATGTAAAATGATCTTTTATTTTTGGTTGTCTTGAATATATTTGTTGTGGACATCTGGTACAAAGGTCAACATTCTTCAATATAACGATAGAATGAATTTTCAATCATAAAATAAATAGATAGACACTCTGAATAGTAATACTAAACTGTGAGGGGAGTCCTATTTAGGATAAAACCATGGTATTTTGTTTAAAACGAATTTCATGTTTTTTTCTTTTTTTCTACGTCCATTTTCACAATTGTTTTCCCAACTATAGTTTTTCAGGAAATTTCCCAAGTTTTTACCTCTTCCTTTTCACCCACAAACATATGTTTACCTCTTGTTAAAAATCCGATGAAAATAAAATAAAACTTGAATTAATGACATGAAAATAAACAATAAATCTTGGAGAAAAAGGCAAGTAGCCCAATGCACATGAAATAAACGATATCCTCTTTTTACGGGAATGACTTAATGGCTTACTTTATTGATCATCGAAATAATTCTTATATCCTTCATGAGAAAATCAAGAATAAATTTTAGGAATTTATCAATCCGGATATAAGACAAATTGTTCCCAAAATTATGTTTAACTATTTCAGCAATAGTATGAGCATCACGTAAGTAATGACTAGCACAATGCCCGTGCGTTGTAACGGGTGTAAATTTTAATCTTATGATAAAATACCTATGATGTACGTAAAATTAACTTTATATATTTTAAAAAGTCGCATTTTTTAAAATAATACAAAAAATTAAAAAGTGTGAACACTTTTCATGAGTTTTTTTTGTGGGTAAGTTTTTTCGTGAGTTAGGTACATGTAGGATTTTTGAATGAATGACACAAAAAATTAAAATCATGTGAACATTTTTATTGTAATATTTGGAGCAATATTTTTAGTAAAAATAAAGATATCTTAAAATATTGGGAGAAAAATTTAATCTTATGATAAAATACCTATGATGTACGTAAAATTAACTTTATATGTTTTAAAAGGGGCAAACACATTTAAAATAATAAAAAATTAAAACATGTGAAAAAATTTCGTGATTTTTTTTGTGGATACACTTTTTCGTGAGTTAACTACATATAGGATTTTGGGAATGATTGAAACAAAAAATTAAAATCATGTGAACATTTTTTTATTGGAGCAATATTTTTTAATAAAATAAATGTTGCTTTAAACAATAGGAGAAAATTTTAATCTTATGATAAAATACCTATGATGTAAAATTAACTTTATAAATTTGAAAAGGCGCAAATGTATTTAAAAAAATGTGTGAACCCTTTTCGTGAGTCTTTTGATAGGTACACTTTTTCGTGAGTTAGGTACATGTAGGACTTTGGAATTTTTGGAATGAATGGCACAAAAAATTAAAATCATGTGAACATTTTTTGTGACATTTGGAGCAATCTTTTTTAACAATTTGGTTTTCTAAAACTGTGGGAGAAAATTTAATCTTATGATAAAATGCCTATGATGTACGTAAAATTAAATTTATATGTTTTAAAAAGGCTCAAACGCATTTAAAATAAAAAAATATAAACGTGTGAATACTTTTTCGTGAGTTTTTTTTGTGGGTGCACTTTTTCATGAATTAGATACATGTAGGATTTTGGATGAATGACACAAAAAATAAAAATCGTTTGAACAGTTTTTTGTGATATTTGGAGCAATAATTTTTAACAAAAAATAATTACTGTTTTTTAGGGAAAAAAGAAATATTGCTTAAAAAGGGATTCACATAATTGCATGGGCAGTACAGCAGCGAGCCGCCTCACCTCACGTACGTCCCATGCGAGGGGGATCAGAGATAGGAAATCAGGACGTGACAAAGACAGGCCCAAAACCTGGATGGCCCAGCTGAAAGATTGCTTCTTTCTGGTATTTCGTTTAACACCAATTTCATGCTTTTTGCTTTTATTTACGGCCATTTTCACATTTTTTTCCCAACTATATTTTTTCAGGAAATTTCCCAAGTTTTTACCTCTTCCTTTTCACCCACAAAAATATGTTTACCTCTTGTTAATAATCCGATGAAAATAAAATAAAACTTGAATTAATTACATGAAAATAAACAATAAATCTTGGAGAAAAAGGCAAGTAGCCCAATGCACATGAAATATACGATATCCTTTTTTTTCGAGAATGACTTAATGGCTTACTTTATTGATCATCAAATAATTCTTGTATCCTTCATAAGAAAATCAAGAAGAAATTTTGAGAATTCATCAATCCTAATATAAGACAAATTGTTCCCAAAACTATGTTTAACTATTTCAGCAATAGTATGAGCATCACGTAAGTAATGAATAAACTGGATGTTTCCGACCGCTGGGTTCAAATCCATGCAATCGGCAAAAATGGTTGCTCCTTCATTCCATAGATTCTTAAAGAAAAGAAAAAACACAATACTTAGAATTTTCCTTTTCAAATATGGGCAACACTGGAAAAAAAAGGAAATAGGAAAAAGCTAAATATCGCTTATCGTGAGTTGGCGTGAGCAACTAGTTAGCGCGCACCCTCCCACGCGGTACCACGGAGGTCATTTTTCGCACATTCTGAAGCCGCCACGTATCACGCTTTGACTGTGTCCCGCGAGAAGCAAAAACTGTGCATGCACGCGTGACTATGGCTCGGACTGTAGCTGTGGCTCGGGGTTGTGGCTGAAAATTATGGTTATGGCAGGGGCTGTGGCTCGGACTGTGGCTGAAAATTGTGGCTGTAGCTCGGACTGTGGCTGAAAATTGTAATTGTGGCAGGGGCTGTGGCTGTGACTCGAACTGTACCTGCGCGTATGGCTGTCGTTGTGACTGTGCGTCAGGAAGGCGCCACGTGTCAAACGCGAAAGGGCTAAGAAGAAACCCTAAAACGCACCAAAACGTGACATTTGACGCGCTGGGAACACACACAAATAATTTCCGCAAAGAGTACCCCTCAATTAGTGATTGACTGAGTTGGCTTTAGAACAATGGCATTGTGTCTCGCAGCAAATCAAGCATTTTTTTTGTCATTCTGCAGCGCGCAAAATCTTACTTGACGCCCATACACGTCAATATACGGCTTTCGCTGAAGGGGCGTTCTTTCTTTTTTGCTTTATTCAGTTTTTTCAGCTTAATTTCTCCATTTTAAAGATTTTTAATAATATTTTCACAACACACGGTGAACACTTTTATAATATATGAAGAAAACTTTTTAAATACTTTTTTACCTTTTGAAAACATGATGAAGTTTGTGTAAATACATATTAAAATACATATACGTTGAATAGGATTTAAGATACACTGATTTTTTATATTTATATTTATACGATGAAGTTTGTACAAAACGAACAATTTTGTTGTCAATATATAGAAATAAAATATTTAATATATATTAACTATTTTATTTTCGTATGGTATATATTATTTAATGTATAACACATAATTGTTACAATATTAAACAATAAAATTAATTAAAATAAATAAATACCGACCAAAAAACAGAAAACATAAAAACAATCAAATTTTCACATTTTTTCTATTTTTTAAAAGGCATGATCGTGCATCTTTCACGAGAGACACCCCACATGTCTCTGAAAACAGGCATGACCTGTGCCTCTTAAAAAAGGCACGATCTTACTTATACGAAAGGCACAGGTGTTCGTCTTTAAAAAAAGAGGCATGCCGCGATCATGCCTTCACGAAAGACACGAATTTACTTTCAGAAAATGCATGTCGTGTGCCTTTAAAAAAGAGGCACTCCGCGTGCCTCAAAAAAAGAGGCACGAACGCGCTTCACGTGAAGGCACAAATCTGCTTCCACGAAAAGCTCGTCGCGTGCCTTTAAAATAGAAGAAAAAGGAACCTCCACAACGCGACAAGTGGCGCGCATACAAAGCGCCACTTGACGAGCGCGGAGAGGGTTAACATGTTCGTTGAAATGAATATTTTCTAATTAGTGATTTTCAAGCTCTCCTACAGCGTTAGACCAACATGCTTTTCCCTTTCACTTTTGGTTACCGTTATACAGTCTTTTTAAATTTTTATTGTGCATAGCCATCATGGTTTTCATATTTTTCCTTCTTATTTATTTATTTATTTATTTCCATTGATTTTTATTTTTCTCCTTTTAATTTTTGTTTGTTCTTTTCCTTTTTCCCTATTAAAATATTTTTCTCATTGCAAGGCACGGGCATTGTCCTAGTACTTACTAAATCGCCTTTCCCTACTTGTAATACTCCCTCCATCCAAAAATAATGGTCTCAACCTTAGTACAACTTTGTACTAAAGGTAGTACAAAAATGAAATAGTTATTTTTGGATGGAGGGACGCTCACAAACTTGTGAAACATGCTTTATTATTGGGTAACGGTCGACATGTGTGGTTCAGCAAACCCAATGAACTTCTTTTCGCCCTTGTAACAATTGTGGCGTTATAATAAAGCTTCAGAGTTTGTCTAAAAAAATTACATGTTTCGCCATTTGGGTGGAACTTCGTGATATAACCTGCAAAGAAAAAAATAGTTCAATATACTTCTCCTGGCTAACACAAAAACATATATGTTCATCCTTTTTTTTTTTAAGTGTTCATCCATATAGTAAGTATAGCGTTTTTATTCAGGACACTAATTTCTCAGCAGCTACTTTTACAGAAGAGCCTATAAAATAAGTGATGAAACGTGGTGAAGTTACAAATGCTACATGCTGAGTATAGATATCCATGGCGCAATCTCATTATGTACATTTATGTCAGAAGCTCGAATGCTTGCTTGGGACTTCTAAATCTTCCAGTCTTCGGTAAATCTACATGGGATCGTACAGTTTTGCCTACAGCCTTCTCTCTAGACATACACAGATCACTTGAAGAGACATAGATGACCCGGAACTCAGTTCCTTTAATCAAGAACTTCGGCTCGAGAAGCTTTGAGTCGGCGCAAATCACACTTCCCTCACCGACAACAAGATTTGAACACCACAAGAAATTGACATGTCCCCAGTCCAGTTGCAGAACAGAGTCCTGCACAATATGGCACTACCATAATTCCGATGGATCATACCAGAGAGCGGAGGGCCAACTTGCAAGATCAGGAGGTTCATAAGCCATTGTCATTTGTCAACTTGGTACCTGCATCGAATGTAGCACCAAAATGAATGTTGGAGAACCTAATTAGCGCACGTGCAGCAAGTAGCAAGCCAGTGCATGATTACTCCTGCAACAACACATGGAACTATGAAGATCACCCTTAACCAGAGCATAACGGATTATGCACTACAAATCTACAATTGGTTAGCATAGAAGTTTGCAACGAGTTACTACAGTTAGAAGTGGGAATCCCCCGCAAAAAAGAAGCTAGAGGTGGTAATGAACAGCATAGCAAATCCAATTTAATTTTGGAGACGAACCTAGCAATTTAGTTTCGAATATCAAAAGGAAGTGTCAGATACAAAGAAACGAATATGCCCACCCTTTCTGTCCCTTTCATCAGTTGCCTCCTGTATCAACAACTATGCAAGATACTAGAAACTACATGATTTAAATGCTGGAATAAATGAGAATTATATGCTTCAAGATCTTTTCATGTCAGAGACACCAGGTTAGTGTGCATCCCTGGTTGACTGTCTGATGGTTACAACTTCCATTGTCAAGGTCTCAGCAGAACCACCATGTATATAAAGTGATGATAGCCCAACCTGAGAGCTGCAAGCTCATGAATCCTAGCTCAAATATGTCTTCCATGGAAGAGCCTCTTCTGCCTATAGTCCAGAGTAATCAGAAGTACTCTTCCTCCAAGCAAGACAGAAGCAAATCCTGTGATGTCCCAAACAGGTGTGTGCCTTCCTTAGAGACTAATGTCAAAGCTAGCCTCAGTACTCTCAATCATCCTCCATCCACTAATGAAAACACCAATATAGTATCCACATCGACTTTACAGCGGGTGCGTTCTTCACCTTCTATATTCACATCAATCAAAGAAGCTCCCAGTGCACATGAGCTTGACAAGCAAAGCCTTGCTGCACAATACACACCATCAATTACAAGGCAGGCTATCGCTAGTGTCTTCCTATACATCTCAATAGGAGTCATTGTGTACATGACAAATGTTGAAGGCTTCAAGGGGAAGTCCACGTTTAAGTTAGTGGATGCCCTTTATTTCACCATCATAAGCTTGTGCACTATTGGGTATGGTGATATAGTCCCTTGCACTACCTTCACAAAGGTGTTCACATGCTTGTTTCTACTAATAGGTGTTCGCTTTATTGACATTATGCTAAATGGGCTGTTAACAAATGTGCTTGACAAGCAGAGAACAGTCCTACTTAGCACAATGGATGATAATAAGCTGAACAAGGTATTTGACACCTACATGATCGATGCTGAAAAGAAAAGGTCAAGAGGAAAGATGAAAGTACTACTTGCACTAGGAGTTGTTGCAGGATCTATCTCAATTTGTACAATCATAGTACACGAGGTGGAGGGCCTAAATTGGATTGACAGCTTCTATTTATCAGTCATTTCTGTGACAACAGTTGGATATGGGGATTATGGCTTCTCAACTACAGCTGGAAGGCTATCCGCGACCGTTTGTTTGTTGGTGAGCACTTTGGCAGTTGGCAAGGCATTCTTGTTCCTAACGGATCTAAGGATGGACAGAAGAAACCGAAGAACTACAAAATGGATCCTCCAGAAGAAAATGGACAATGAGCCGCTTGCTGCAGACCTCGACAACGATGCAACTGTAAGGTATTGTAGAATTCTCCATCCATTATCATGCCAGGGAATTTTGTACTTAACATGGGCTTCTAGTCTGCTGCTTATCTTAATGATTACATCATACTATTTCCTTATGTGGAAATTAATTTTATCTGATCATAGGATCTTTCTTAATTTCTTGCACAACACAGAGCTAATAATTTGTCATTCCTTTTACCAAACACGCAAGGGAAGACACAAACATGGTGATTATAACATTTTGGAAGACACTTTTACCTAATGTGCAAGGAAACAATAAATATAACACAGACATGGTGATTATATTATTTTGGAAGACATTACTATTTACATATATGAAATCTTGCTGCATGTCATTGTCGCAACTACCTGCATGGCTGCATACATGGTAAACGAGATCATCCTGGCTCCAGGGTATGCATTCATGTTTTGCAACGAATTTCAAGAGTTTTAGTGACCAACTGTAAGGACCTATTGTGCATAACGGAACTAGTCCAAACCTTTTTTCCAAAAAATTGTTAGAAATGAAGAAAAGGAGTTAATACTCTACAGTTGCTGTAGATGGGGCAAGGTAACATACTTTTGATATGCATTGACACCTCAAAAACTTACATGGAAGTTATTTTCCATCAGTTTGTCACAACTTCTACATTATTTTTTCTCTTTAGATTAATTCAAAAGTATATGTTACTATGTCGCATTACAGGGCAACTACGCCCTTTACGTTCTTAGCTACTTAATTACTACATTATTTTTCTCATTAGATTAATTCAAAAGTACTCCCTCCGTTCCAAAATAAGTTTCTCAACTTTGTACTAACTTTAGTACAAAGTTTTAGTACAAAGTTGTACTAAAGCTGAGACACTTATTTTGGAACGGAGGGGGTATATGTTACTATGTCGCATTACAGGGCAACTATGTACTAAAGTTGAGACACAAAGTTTTAGTACAAAGTTGTACTAAAGCTGAGACACTTATTTTGGAACGGAGGGGGTATATGTTACTATGTCGCATTACAGGGCAACTATGCCTTTTACATTCAAGAAGGCAACTTAGTCATTAACGTGTGATTGCCTCTCCATATGCAACAGTAAATCAGACTTTATGATCTACAAGCTGAAAGAGATGGGAAAGATCGATGAGAAGGACGTCACAATGATCTCAGACCAGTTTGATCAGCTAGGCCTTGCAAAATGTGGAAATGTTTCCCTTGCTGACATACTTGGAAACTTATGAGTGTGTATTATGTAAATGAGAGAAATATATCATACCACAATGATAGATACCATCAGATACTTTGATAACAAGCAATCAAAATCTAAACATGTAAGCGTGGCCTATTTAATACCCTTTCATGTTACAAGTATTCGAAACACTGTCTATTACTGTTGATATTGGAGTAGTACATTGCTGTATGCAATTGAACTTGGAGTCATATAGTCTTGTAATGTGGCTGGTCATAACTACAGCTTCAGGGTACATTTATCACCGGATTGTAGATTATATCACTATGTAATTAAGGATGCAGATAAGAACTGGATAGTACAAGTTTTGTGCAGTGTAACTGAAGCAGTTGGACAACTTAGCAAAGAAAGAGAGAGGTCACGGCAACAGCTTCAGGGTTTCTTGACATATTTCTCACTCGGATTGTCGTTTATACGGATATGTAATTAAGGTTACATGGAAGAACTGGATAGTATGAGTTTTTTTGCAGTGTAATTGAAGCAGTTGGACAACTTACCAAAGAAAGAGACAAGGCTTGACATGATGAATTCAATGTTTTCTAGTTTGCCTCATCTCAAGCCATCAGATCCACTCTCACTTACTGTGTTATCCAAAATCTCCGCAATCCTGAAAAAGTTAGTTACCGTAATGAAGCTCGAGCATATTCGGTTTGGCGATGCAAACAAAAAATGCAGATATAAAACATAATTAATGCATTTTGAACTTTCTGTCCTCCCCTTCAAGACTAACCTTTCTCTAGTTTCTGTTATAAGCTTCAATATGGTTGACAATTTGTGCAACTTGTCATTAGACTGCTGAATGTTCACCTCTTTTGCTAACTGGGAATTAGTGTAGTGCTCAATTTCACATTGTAAAGAATTCAGCTGTGAATCAATATGCTCCACAAAATCATCATACGCAGAATGATCATTCATGATGTTTGTTGGGTTATGATCCTTGGAGAATGTGAAGCTATCAGACATCTGAAGTTCACTTCTCTCTAAGTGGCCAGCCAAGTTTGAATATACCTTATTTTTCATCTCAAAAGACCCCTTTTCAACTGATTTGGAAAGAGAATCGCTAGTCTCATCCACCTGATCATTAATTTTACCGGAGAAAATTCGTACATTGTCATTGGATTCTTCAACACTAGTCATCCCTGGACGCAATGCATGTTCAATTAACATATTCTGCTTCACCGAAATAGCCTGGATACATCAAACAATGTTTCAGATACATAGATAGATGAAATTTAGACAAAATTCCCTGAGTGGGAGTGTTTTATGTGAGATGTCATTTATGTGCTTGTTTTTATTTGAAGGAAAATCTCGTATTAGGCATAACTGAGGCAATCAGCAGAATTACCACAAGAACAGTATGACATTGTCTAAGTATATGACTCAGCAAGGCATCATGTGGTTTTGGTACAAGACTACAAGTTAAGAAAAGATGTATCAATTTTAGGAACAGAAACATACTACTCCTTACTTCAAGGAACGGAGGGAGTATCATATATCACATGATGATAAAATAACATGTCATCACCTCACTAATCTTTGCGGAAAGCTTGTCAAGCAGCTCAATGCGCTCTTTTATGTTGTCCAAAGCTTTGGTCAGCTTCTTCTTTTGCACAAGTAAGTCCACTGCCTCATTCTCTCTGCCCATCCGGACACTGGCCACGGCTCTCTTCTTAAGACTCTCGGCAGCCTCAGTCAACCGCACAAGCCTCATCCGAGCACTATTTGCTGCAAGAGAAAAAGAAAAGACAGTCAGTACAAAGGATGTTGTGCACTTGTGCAGTGAGTATTCTAGAAAGTGCAATTGTGCTATGTTGTGGCCCTATCCACAGAGCGCTACATTCAAGTCACTCTTATGATGTATTAACAGAGATCGGCCAGACATCTCGTAATCTGTGGAATAGCAATCATTGTGCGCAATTTTAGTACTAGCACAAATTTGTAGAATGAAATAGACAAGTTCCTGCTACACACTCATCATTCCAGTTTTCGGAAGAATAGCAGAGCCATCAGCCATAGCGATGGGGTTGAGGAATCTGTATACCTTTGGATTGGGTGAGGTCGGCTTCGGCGTGGAGTTGGAGGAGCTGCTCCCGCAGCCGGTCGAACGTCAGCGGGACCGGGCCGCCACGGCGGCTGGATGCCACCAGGACGAATCGCCGAGGGGTCGCCGTTGCGCTTGCGCGCCTCCACCGTGGCCCCGCGGCAGGCGGCGGCGGAAGCAGCGGCGCCACTAGCAACGAAGGCAAGGCCATCTCCTCTACCTCCCACAGGTCACACCCCCTCTCGCCGCGGCACTCCACCGGACAACGGAACGCGCGTTCTAGGTCTGAAAGCGGAAAATCATTTCTACGTAACATGCCTCTGAAGACGGGAAATAAGAGGGTATGTCTGTATACGTAATCGCCCTACGAAGGCGTATTCCGTGATGTCTCTCTCTTTCTTTTTTGAGAGAGGGAGTGATGAGTCAGTTGTGTCAAGGTGAGTTTCAGTTTAAGGGTTTTCCTTCCCCGTTAGGGCTTTCCTTCCTTCGGCGACTCGCCGAGAGTTTGTGTTGATTCCCCGTCGAGATCGCCAGGTCCTTCTACCAGCGGAGGAGGTCGTTCGTCCGGACTGTTCAGTTTGGATTACAACACAAGCACCAGTCCGTTTTCCCCTAGTTAGGTCCTCAAGGTCTAGGGTTTCTGTCGCCGAACGATCATGGACCCGGGAGGCCCTAGCAAGAGGCCAGTGCGAAGGGAACCGATGGAGGATCTGATAGGCCGTTTGAACCTCCAGGATGAGGGTGAGGAAAGCTTCGTGTGGGAAGAAGAAGTTATCGAGCTGCCACCGGCGGCGAAGTGGCTGGCAATCGTGAGAGTTCATACCTCCTCTGGTTTCAACCCGTCTGCGTTGTATGTCGACATGCGCTCGGCATGGAACCCTGCAAGAGAGGTGGTCTGGCGCAAGGTAGATGACAATCTCTTTACTGCACAATTTAATTGTCTCGTAGATTGGAATAAAGCGATGTTCTTGGGACCCTGGCTGTTCAAAAACAAGGCAGTGGTCATGGAAGAATATGATGTCTTTGAGGATCCAAAAACTGTAGTGTTGGACAAATTAATCGTGTGGGCGCGAGTGCTAAGATTGTCGGATAATTTTCTCCATGAGAGGATTATCAAAGGGATATGCAGACCCTTGGGAGAAACCACAGAGGTCCATACTACTCTCCCTACTGGCTATGTAGGAGAGTTTGTTTGGGTGCGAATTAAAATAAATGTGATCAAGATGGTTAGGTTTGTGTCTATCACCAAGGAACTCAAGAAAACATGGTACCAGGTCCAGTATGAAAAGCTTCATGTTTTTTTTGCACATTGTTGCCTACTAGGCCATTGGCATCAAGAGTGTGGCACCGGTGAGCATGATCCATCCACCTTTGAGTGGGGAGATTTCATCCTAGCAGAAAGGTTTAATCCTGGACGGGGTCGTGGAAGAGGTAGTACGGAAGGGGAAGGCAGTCAGGCTACTGAAGCTCCTCCCTTCGGACGGGGGAGGTTTTTTTTTGAGGGGCCTGGGAGAGGCAGAGGCCGTAGCGAAGTCCCGACTGCTTCATGGCGGTTCAATGCAGCATTCAATGGAGCCCCTCCATCAGTTAATGCTAATTTGATCTCAGATTTTGATGCGGCCACCAATGAAGGAATTGAAAAGGATGATCCAAACGAGAGGAAGAGATTGACAGAAGATTCTGTTGCGGATCCAATAATGCCAACAGAAGAGGGAAATCGGGCCTTGGTGCCAGCTGCTAAGAGCTCCACTGTGGCCATGATTGTTGATCAGTTTGATTCCTGGAAGTTATCTGAAGATCCGGAGGGTACCCCCCATAAGAGTGAAAACAAGAAAAAGAAAAAGCAAATGACAGACATGGTTGTCGAGACTGAATCTCCAACCAATGATATATTGGCGGCTCCCCTCGAGGGTGTCTGCCAGGATCAATGAAACTCATAAGCTGGAACTGTCGGGGCATCTTGGGAGCCCCGACAGTTCGCTCGCTTCTGGATATCCAGAGGCGGCAGGAACCAGACGCGTTTTTCCTGTCTGAGACGCATCTGGATGAAGAGAAGGCTGAAGTTTTGAGAAAGAAATTGAGGATGGATAACATGGTTGTCTCTCCAAGTGTTGATGGTAGAAAATGAGGGTTAATGCTAGTCTGGAAGAAGGAGGTTAGGATCTACTCCCGCACAGCCATGCTCGACTTCATTGACGTGACGGTGGAAGAGGAAAACGGTGACCCATGGAGACTCACAGGCATTTACGGGTGAGCCCAGTTGGGATAATAAAGATAGAACGTACCAAATTTTACGTGATCTAAAATTATAGTCCAATCTCACATGGACTGTGATAGGCGATTTCAATGAGATCCTATTCTCACATGAAAAGGACGGTGGTGTTCCACGACAACAAAGACGCATGCAGGCCTTTCAAGATGCACTCGCTGATTGTGGTCTTGAGGATATGGGATATACTGGGGATATCTATACCTGGTTTAGAGGGGGACTTCGTGAGAGGACGGATAAAGAAGTCGCTAATGCAGATTGGATGCTCTATTTCCCGCTGGCAGGTTTGTGCAACCTGGAGATGGGGAAGTCTGATCATAGGCCGATCTGTTTGGAAATCTGTTATTTGGAGGAGGTTCCTGATCCTAGGCCCTCCTACGGTCGTAAGTTTGAGGCTCGGTGTCTGTTGGGGTTCGGGGCAGAAAACACATTTTTTTCATAACCTATGATACCCAATCCCAAGACCTATGCTATGGCGATGCAAGTAACGGATGGAATAAGTTCACATACCAGTATGTAGTCCGTTAAGCGAGAAACGTTCCCGCGTGAATGTGGTTGGTGTAGTCGTACCGGCAATCCCCGATGCCATGCAGCTCCACGATGACTCCGATAGCCACCCGGTCCTTGAGACCGATGACGGGATTACGTCCCCTTCGGAACGTTGTCGTTGAAGAAGCTGCGATACGGCCACGACGATGAAGTAGCGCCACAAGTGTAGCACCTCGCGGGATTACACACATACGGTGTACCCGACGTCCCTCCGGGCTCCGAACCAGAAGAGCAGCAGAAAGAAGATGGATTCAAATCCCGATTCCAGCAGCACGACGGCGTGCGTATGGTGGAGAAATCCCCAACCAAGTATAGACTTCAAACAAGGGGAGTCCACGCAAGGAAGGAGAAAGGAGGAAGAGAGAACTTCAATTGGATGAATAAAAGAGCACCCCCTACCCCTCCTTATATAGGCTGAGGAGGGGGGCAACCTCTCTCCCTCCCCGGGGTGGGACTAATCCCACCTAGGGGGGTGGCGCACCAAATAAAGGGAGGTGGGCCCTCTCTTGGCGCCATGGCCCATGGGGAAGACTTCCTCTTCCCCTAATGGGCCCTATGAGGCCCATGTGCCTTTTAATTCATTATTTAATTATTTAAATCAGATTTTTAATATTTAATTCATTAATTAAATACTAAAACATATTTAAATAATATTTTGAACAATTCAAAATCTCCAGAAACATTTCTGGCCTCCACCGGAAACAATTCTGGTGTTCTCTCTTATTTCTTCAGTGATCCCGAATCTATCATTAATGCGTCGAATACCCTTAAGTGTGACACCCTACGGTCCTGGAAACATCAGACATGATCGAGACAATCTCATTGATCAATGACTAATCAATTGGACCTGGTTACAATCCTTGATAGCCCATGTTCTTCCATCGAATGAAACTTCATCGTTGTTAGATCCGTTTAACATTGAGCATTATCCCTTTGTCCTATGGTACTTTGCTTGTCCGAGGTTTGATCGTCGGTATCCAATATACCTAGTTCATCCTCGTTACCGACAAACATGTTTACTCGTTCCCGTGATATTACAACCCTCATGACCTAGTCACATGATTGCAATCTTTATGATGTAATATCACCGAGTGGGCCCAGAGTACCTATCCTTCACTCGGATGGACAAATCCCGCTTTGATCTATTTGCATACTCATTAACGTATCTATTCGAAATACCCAAAGTGCACCTTTATGCCCAACATATTTCAGTCAAGCGGTGGGTTACAAATCAAAGCATCCTCATAGATAGTAATTACGTATGATCATTACGGTCAAAGGACCTGGTCACTACGTTGTAGTTATCGCAATGTTGAACTTATGTGACTCGGTCACATTGCAGCACTTCTAGTGGGTGTGTGTCCACCATATCATTCTCCCAACGATACGACTCCATTGTCAACAGCTTAATTGCTCATGATCAGGAAACCTTGATCATCAATTGCCCAATGGACTAGTATACTAGAGCTAACTTGGGACCTGGTTGTTTTATACCACACGTGTATTAATGTTTCCGCTTAATACAGTTATAGCACAGTATAAAACTTATTATGAACTAATGGAATATGGTAATAAAACATATTTTATTTTCCTCTAGGGCACATTCCCAATATTCTCCCACTTGCACTAGAGTACAAATAATCTAGCTGCATTTTCTGTGGATCATAACTCCATATCATGTATATGGTTATTGATCATGCTAGCCTGTGGAAAAGGTTGTATCAACGGTCTGGGTACCATTCAGATCCGTATGTCTTTTGCAAATCATTAATTTCACCTAGTTTGACATTCCTTCATTATCCGTTATAATGATGAGGTATATATATATATCTGGCGGTAGAGTGAGACTTTGTTTGTTGTGTTTCAGCAATGACATCCGGTGGGTCACGAGGACTTTCCCATAGTCATGCACACTGAAACTCACTCAGTCAGAAGTCAAACTTCTTAAGCCAAAATATAACTTCCGCCACTTCTAAAGCAGCCACATCAATGTAGATTTAATCCTTAGTGAATTGTATGCAACTTTGATGTCTAACCATGTTTCTTTCAACTTAGGCATTCATTAGTATGATATCTCAATTTTCTAGGTTAGTGTCACAACTTGAACCAGCATAACATTTATGGTCAAGTCCACTATCCTTTAAAAATTAGAGATGTATCCTCAGTTCTCTCCAGATACTGAAGGATAAACTTAACTCTTTGTTCAATGATTTACTCATAAATCATATCACAACATGTTCTTCTTGAGAAGAACTTGGGTCACATTACGTCGAGTACATAACTCTGGTTTTATATGAAAGAACCTATGACAGAGGCATAGAGGATGTAGCACATCCATTTCTTTCCTTTATTTAACCATTGTTCTTGTACTAAGATCAACTCGATACTTCTCTTAGATATACAAGTAAGAACTACTTCTTGACTTGTCTCATTCTGAACTCCTTCAAAATCTTATCCAGGAAAGTATTCCGACTCAATGTTTATCAAACACATTAATCTATCTTAATAGATTTTTCAATGTTTAATACTCATTCATCTTCATTTATGAAAGATTCAAATAATCATTAATACCAACTACACCATTCTTAATATGTTATCCATATATGAGAATGTTGTCATGCTCCCACTCAAAATATGTCATGCACATATTAAGTTCAGGATAACACTCACATAGATCCCACTCAAATATGTCAGTTACATATAAGGTAAGGATAACATCCACATAGCTCCTACTCAAATATGTCAGACACATATAAGACTAGGATAATACTCCCATAGATCCCACTCAAAATATGTCGTCCACATATTAAGTTTAGGAAACTATTCAACTCCCACTCAGTTTCATGCGAATGCATGTTTCTCAATATTTTGGCTAAGTCCAAAATCACTTTGATCATCCATCAAATTGAGAATTCAGATTATGAGACACTAGTATCCATATGTTTTCAAAACCTTCTTGTTGTACCAATTATAACACTTCTTCAAACGCGGGATTTGAGGAAGTCACGGTATTGATAATAATTTGGATCAATTGTAGTGAATATCCCATTGACTCAAGCATCGCTACTTATTGTAGTCAACCTTTTGAATTTGTCAGAAACATACTTTATGACAAATCGATCTTGATGTCTTTCTTTGATGTTCACATTTATTCCTTATAACTTTGAAGTTATTGAGAATATCAAGTAAACTCCTTACTCGATAAGATTCAAGTAATCTTAAATGTGATTCAATATGGGATTTCATGACTCATAGTCATATCTCGTAGTTAGGTCCACCATCGCTTCTTCGTAGTTCATAGGTATGTCTTGTTACATTAACTTGACAATTGAATCTTAAATACCATTTTGCACAAGGGGAAAATATGTATTCTTGAATCCTACTTTGTTCAGTAAAAGCTTTAACCGAAACATCATGATCATTATCATTATTTTCTCCTCTAATTGTGGAGCTTTACTTATGGAACATATTCCATTGCGCTACTCTGACATTTGGAGGCAAGGTCAATCACCTTGGTTGAACTTTCACTTTTCTTCCATTAACACATTCATCAAGGAAATTTCTTGATAAACACCAAAACACTTAGCAACACAAGTTTTGCTCTTTTGGTTCTAGCTGTGGAAGATGCATCCATAGTTTTCTAAGGATACACTGCAAAGATAATTTATCATATAAATTAGGCTTTCTAGAAACCAAAACACACCATAATATATATAGTGTTGGTTTCCGCGAACTTAGATGGTTCCCTATACTGAAGTGAGTGGTTGCATATTAAATTAATAACTCTCAGCAATAATAACACAACTTGGTAAGAGATAACTTAGACCATACACTATTCAATAGAGTATGATTATAATGTTCAGGCACATCAACAATATTGAAGTGTCCCAAGCATTGTAATTTGTGGAACAACTTTCACACAAGTCCGTATGCCCAAGGCTAACTCAAAACATTTGTCACTTTGATCAAATCGTGGAGACTTGTCTTTCTTGTTAATTTAATATCCATCTTTATTCTGAAATCCCTTTGATCAGATCAAATTATTTCAGACTCATGTTTCATTAGTGAATACACATATTCATCTAAGTCCACATCTGAAGTTCACAAAATAATGAAATTCACTACATGCTGAAATATGATACATCACAATGTATGATATTCAACAATCATTACACACTTTTTTTTACCAGAACGCGATGTTTCAGCCATCTCACCTAAAAAGGCATGGTTTGCATGTGTCAAGATATCAAGTATCTCAAAACATCATCATACCATTCATGACTTAAACGGTAGTGTCATTATTAAGTTTGGATAATTCTTGGCATTGCAATATTTCTTATAAATGATCAAAACTACTATCATCAATATAAGAATAACCCATTCATAACCGTAATGTGACCATAAAAGATATCATTCATAAAGGGAGAAAACTGACTTGTTTCTCACTAATATGAATAATTGTCTTCGCGAGATGCAAGACACACTAATAATGTTCACATTCAAACGATCATAAATTTATTCATATAATTAATCAAATGATAGATGTAGAGGGAGAGTGTTGTCGACTATCAACTATCTGGATTATTATCAGCACACATTGTCACCTCATCACTTCCAAGACACTCTATAAGCAGTAAGTTCAAGCATCGAATACTTAATCAACTGCGATTAGTGTTTTGTGGGGAAAGACATTTATAACTTGTATATCAAATATACTTTCTCCGTTAATGACTATTCCTGCATTGGTTCTACCTTCAAAGTTCATAACTTTAACCTTGACTTCATGACAGGTGAACGATTCTCCTTCATGACATAGTTTAGACGTGGTCTTTGTAGCTGGGAGGAAGCGAATGCAACTCCCAGTTATCGCAAAATAACCAGTCATTCAGTAGTCCAAGTTTTACACAAGGTGTTCATGTATCTTATACATTTTCCAAGTGACTTTCTCAGCAGGTTGTTCCTTCCACCATGGTTGAAAGAAATCCCGTCCATATACTCATATTCCATTACTCTTATTTGTGACTTGGTGCTTTCAAGTTCACCTAGCACGTCATACGTGTTGGTTAACATGCATTCACAATTCAGATTCATAGAATGAAGTATGGTGTATTGGACAGTCATTCATAAGTGACGGTGAGTACGATACTCATCATCATCTTCCTTAATTACGGAGTTATCTGGGGTATCTCCTAGTAGTTCTCGTATTATGTTTAGTAAGTCATTACTAACGAGTATTTCTCTAACGGTGTTGGTAGCAATCAATGAAGTAAGACCCATTTACCTTAAGTTCTACATCACACTAGAAGAGCCATAGTTTTAAACATTTGGGTATGGCATTATCTACATTGATATTTGCTAAGACATGAAGATTAAGTTCATAATATGGAGTTCATTGTTTTAAAACAATTCTGGAACTCCCACTCAGACAAACATCCCTCATAGTTTATTCTAAGTGATTACATGATCCTTGAGAACTATACCTCCCCCGTGTGACACGACCATCAGTATATTCTCAAGGTAGGCCATCATGCCAATCACATCATCCATGTGACTCATGCTCGACCTTTCGGTCTCTTGTGTCCCTAGGCCATGTCTGCACATGTCAGGCTCTCCACCACACCCTATGTGATTTGTTGTTGTGTCATACAAGGCCATGCTTCTGGGCATGCACTACTAGGGAAATAGCTATACATGGAAAGCTTATTAGTGACGCATATAACAAGCCATGCGCCACCATCTGTTAGGGGTGGCGCACTGTAAAATAATGCGCCACCCATAAGACCTTAGGGGTGGCGCATTATTTTCCAGTGCACCACCCCTAAGAGTGGGCCAGCCTGGATGATCTTATACGTGGCGCCACCCCTAAGAACCTTATAGGTGGCGCATTTCCAAAATGCGCCAGGGTGGCGCATTTTGGAAATGCGCCACCTATAAGGTTTTTAGGGGTGGCACATTGTTGTAATGCGCCACCCATAAGAGCTTAGGGGTGGCGCATTACAACAATGCGCCACCACTGACTTGCTATATGCGCCACTAAATGCCTAGAGCTGTCCTTATCTACTCCACCCCACCTACCACCTCTCATTCACTCCACACAATTCTCAAACTAGATCCATTCGGTTTTATCCTCCTCCCCACCTCATTTCTTCCATTTATCCATCGATACTTGGCATTACATCTATTTTTGTTTCATATTGAAGTAAGTGGACCTCCTCCCAAACTCTTTTCTTCCATTTATGACCCATATACTTGCCTTTATTAGCTTGGGGTTTGTTGTATATGTGAAGCTTGGGTTTTATGTATATGTGAAGCTTGTGGTGGTTTGATGTATATGTGAAGCTTATGGTGGTTTGATGTATATGTGAATCTTGAGTGGCCAATGTTTTGCCGAAATGTCGATTCATTTCCGTTTCGGCAAATTTCTGGCGCACTCTCCGCATGCTCCCATGCATTATTAGGGAAGGTCATGCCGAATTTTTCCGGCGACGACTGTGATATATAATTGTGTTGCTCTCTCTGTGCACGCAGGTGATCGACCATGGTCCGCGAGATACTGAGCGATATCACCGTGGCTAGGTGGATGCAATGTGCGACAAACGACATGCTAAGGAATAATAGGTCGGATATAAGATGTCCGTGTCGGAGATGCAAACTGCAGTGCGTGACCGAGCCTGATTCTGGAATATTGCAAAGACACCTGAAGCGTAATGGTTTGATGGATGGCTACACACGGTGGATAAGTGATGAAGCTGGTGAGGAGGAGGACGTCAATGGTGGGGCGCCAGTAAATGAGGAAGGGCAACCAGACAACAGCGGCGGGCGAGAAGACGAAGAGCATCCCGTACATGATCATGAAGAAGATGCCGAAGCGGATCATGTAGATCAAGATGCCGGACATGAAGATCAAGATGTCGAACATGATGAGGATTAAAGATGGGTGCGGGACCCTCATGTTCAAGAGCTGCTTGTCAAAGAGGCGTTGAACGCAAGAGGTGCAGCTAGAGAGAAAGCCAAGATGGCACAACTCGAGAAAGACGCGATTACGAAGTTGTACGAAGGATGCAACGATGGGGATACCCGCTTGAATATAACACTTGGGTCTATGGAGATGAAGGAAAAACACAAATGTACCGACGAAAGCTTCGATGATAACATGGCATTCTGGCACGATCGTCTTTCGAAGGGCAACACATGCACAACTAGTATCTCTGAGGCCAAGAAAGTCCTTTGCCCTCTCGATCTTCCGCACGTTAAATACCATGTCTGCATAAATGATTGCATGATCTATCGAGGTGAGGAAGAAGATAAAACCACATGTTCGGTGTGCGGTGTTAGTCGATACAAGAGAGGGAAGAAAGTTCCTAGAAAAGTGGTATGGTACTTTCCGATCACTCCTCGTCTGCAGAGGTATTTCATAGATCCCGAGGAAGCAAAGCTCATGACCTGGAACGCAGATAGAAAGAAGCTAAAAGAGGATAAACAGAACCCGGATCCGGAAAAGGAGGACATGCTGAGGCACCCTTCAGATGGTAGCCAATGGACTGCGTTGGACCTCGAATACCCAGATTTTGGGAAAGAACCAAGGAACCTCAGGATTGGTGTGAGCGCCGATGGAGTCAATCCGTTTGGCGGCCAGATCAGCACACACAGTACCTGGCCCATGTTTGTATGCATATACAATCTTCCCCCCTGGAAGTGCATGAAGAAAAAGTACATAGCAATGTGTATGCTAGTTCAAGGGCCGAAACAACCAGGTACGGACCTCAATCTATATCTGCAGCTGTTGAAAGAGGAGCTAGAAACGTTATGGAAAGACGGAGTCAATACGTGGGACGCCGCGGCAAAAGAATATTTCCCAATGAAAGTCGCGGTGATCACGACGGTGCACGACTATCTCGGATACGGATATTTCTCAGGGCAGGCGGTCCAAGGATTCTGTGCATGCGTGAGGTGCATGGATAATACAACGTACCGCCAGCTACCAAAAGATCCCAGATCTTCAAAAACTGTGTTCCAGGGGTCTCGGAGGTGGCTTCCCAAGAAACACGTGTGGAGAAAACAGGGACATCTGTTCGATGGAAGCGAGGAGCTCCGAGCACCCCCCAGCTCGAAGGAGCGATAAAGAAATCGACAACTTGCTAAAAACTTGGAAAGAGTGCCCCACGCCGGGAAAAAAAGAAGGCTCAGCCGTAGATGAGGGTATGGAAAGCGAGGTATGTTTTCTGGGATTTGGAATACTGGAGTGTCCTCCGCAGTCCTCATAGCCTTGATCTCATGCATATCACAAAGAACGTGTGCGAGAGCTTGTTTGGCACGCTGCTCAATGATACGTCCAAAATGTATCGATAATTTCTGCTTGTTCCATGCATGTTTTGTGTGATATTGCTATGATCTAGATACACTTTCATACATTTTTTTATCATATTTGGACTAACCTATTAACTCAGTGCACCCCAGTGTCAGTTCCTGTTTTCTGCTGTTTTTCTATTTCAGTTTTCCCCCATATAAAAAGTGCCAGAAAAAATCGGGAAAATTCAGATGAAAAATCAGCGTGACGGAAGCTTCGAGAAAAGCCCGGGAGGGGCCAGAGGGGGGCCAGGGGGTGCCCAGGCGGCCACCCGGCGCGGCCCCACCCCTGGCCGCGCCAGGGGGGGCGTCTGGGGCCCCTGGTCCACCTCTGGCTGCCCCCCTTCGCCTATTTATCCCTCGTCACGGGAAAACTCCAAAAGAGGAACCCTATTCCGCGAACTCGCCTCTGTTCCTCCGCCGCCGCGCTTCCAAGATCGGGAGCACCAGAAGACCTCTTCCCGGCACCCTGCCGGAGGGAGGATTGACCTCCGGGAGTCTCCTCTCCACCATGGATGCTCCCCGGATGTCTCGTGAGTAGTTTTCCTTGGACCATGGGTCCGTGATCAGTAGCTATGTGATGTTCTCCTCCCCTCTTTGATCTTCATTGTTTAGACCTCGTGAGCTGCCCTACATGATCGAGGCACCTTTGCAATATTTCTGCTATTGCTATGTTGAGTTTGATCGGATCTGATGGATTATGAGATTATGTTCAGATTGTGATAGAGTAATATATTTGGTTTTTATCTCTTGTATTTTTGTTCCTAAGTAATTCTTGCATGCTCTCCGTTGCTGTTTATTGCTTTGGCCAAGTAGTAGGTAGTGACTCCAAGAGGGAGCGTTGTGCTAGATTGTGGGTTCATGCCTCCCCGATGACATGCTTGAGTGACAGAAACATGAGTCTAGGGGATGTGCTGTTGCCACACGGGGGAAAACAACGGTGCTTGTAACCGCGGTTACAAGGATTGTTTACTTTACGCAAAGTTTTTTTAATGCAGTTGTCTGTTGCTTTGGGTTTACACTTTGGGTGGGGCTCGCAACTTAATACCAGCGAGATGTCTTGGATAGATATCTCAAGGTGGATGATTAGTAGTAGATGCAGATGGATTTCGGTCTACTTACTTTGGCGTACTGCCCGTGCCTTTGAACCTCTTCCTCTCTTTTGTAGCATAGTTAGCATTGCGGTGCGTTCATAATCCTTTCAATTGCCTTTCTGTAATTTTTTTACCTCGCATAGCATTTTTATCGTCTTTTGGGAGAGAGACATCACTAGCGAACATCACGTATCCCGGTCCATATCCTCATTATTGTTTCCAAGCTTTATTTACTTTTCTGCATTTACTTTCAAGTTGCTATCATTATCCCCTTGTGTTTTATCATTTCTGAACAACAAGACTGGAGAGATTGACAACCTCTTTGAACTTCGTTGGGAGCAAAGTTATCTGTGTCTGTGTGCAGGGTCGCGTCAGGTGTGCCGCTGACACCTACTTATCATCTCTGGAGTCCTACTGGAGACAAACCTTGGTATCTTTACTGAGGGAAAACTCGCTGCTGTACCGCATCACGCCTTCCACTTGGGGCCTACCAACGAAGGGCGAGAAGCTGTCATCAAGGGTAATTTCTGGCGCCGTTGTCGGGGACTCCGAGTGCTAAGATAGGGGAGTTGCACACTACCCTTTACCTTTGTTTTTTTAGTCTTGTTAGTTTACCTTTCAGTTTTTATCTTTGTGTCCTTTATCAAAAATAAAAAAAAAATATATATATAGTATGTCTAGTTCCTTACTTGCCAATCAATGTCTAACTTCTTTGAAACTAGATCTTATTGGCATGGAGGATTCACCGAGGATCAACAAGAATATTACAAGGAATACCGCTTGTCTCAAAAAGGGATACACTTATGGAGACTCATACATCAATCGTATGAGTATGCTAAAAACTTGTGCTCAATATATAATATATCTTTCTGCAGGGATGAATCTTGTTGCTTTATGAGGCACAAACACCTTGCTTTCCAATGTGAGTACAATGAGGATGAAACCTTAGCTTCTTATGCTAAGGGAAATTATGATTTTTATGATGCAGAAAAAATAGAATAATTTGTTGCTTTTAAGGGTGCCTATGAAATTACTTCTTTTCTTGAAAATATTGATGACGCCCCTTACAAATCTGAGAGTCTTGCTATACTTAACTATTATTTGGAAAATTATGATGCAAATTATTATATTACTGATCATCTTGAGAGAATCTCTCCTCCAAAGGAAGAGACTAATGTTTTGCATGACTCTATGGAAGAAGAAATTACTGAACCTGAAAGCTCCTTGGATGAAAAAGAGGAGGACGGTGACGAACAAAAGGAGGAAGAATGGAGCCATCCATGTCTACCTTCTAATGAGAGTAACTCTTTGACTCTTACCTTATATGAGTGTTATGATCCTATGGATTCTTTTGAAATATCCCTTTTTGATGAAGTTGACGCCTTCTATGCTTATGGCCGTGATGCCACTATGGATGATGCTTACAGAGATGAACTTGCTATAGTTCCTCATGTTAAGCATGAAATTGTTTGTATTGCACCCACACTTGATTTTCCTATTATCCTTTTGAAATCTCCAATTCATATTCCGGAGAACTATGCTCTTATCAAGGCTCAATGTGATGGGTTGCATCTATCTTATCATCCTAAAAACCGTGTTGAAAACAATACACGTGTGCTTGTAGATCATGAACAACATGATTTATGTGATAGTTATATTCTTGATGTTGTTCATGATGCTACTGAAAATTACTTTGAGAGAGGAAAGTTTGGTTGTAGAAACTTCCATGTTACAAAAACACCTCTCTTCATGTTGAAAGTTTTGAAGTTGTTCTTGTTCTACCTTCCTATGCATGTCACTTTGTGCTTCTTTGATTTATTTTCTTACAAGATGCCTATGCATAGGAAGTGGGTTAGGCTTAAATGTGTTTCACATTTGCTTCTTGATGCTCTCTTTTGCTTCAAAATTCTTATTCTTGTGAGAGCATCTTCTATAGTCTTCATGCCTAGCTTAAAGGCATAAAAGAAAGCGCTTTCGGGAGGCCGCCCGCAACGAATTTAGGTTTATTTTTGCTTTTTGTGGTGTCTTGATGTTTGTTACTACTGTAGCAACATCATTGTATCTTTATTTTTCAAGCTTTGTGCCAAGTTTAGCCTCATACGACAAGGGAAGTAAAAGTTGTGACATGCTGTCCAGAAAACAGATTCTGTCCTCGTGACTAGAAAAATTCCAGAAAAGTCCTAGTTCATATTTGTGAGCTGAAATTTTTACACAGCATGCTCTATGCAATTACGAAACTTCCATATGTTCTGAGTTTTTTTATTTGAGTTGCAGAAGTATCCCTAAAAAATTCTTTACTGCCTGCTGTTCTGTTTTTCACAGATTCTGCCACGTTTTGCCTTTCTTCACTTTTGCAAACCTTAAGCTTACTTTTTATTTGCAATTTTTTTTGGCACTCTTGAGAAACAGTAGCTCTTCAAGAATATCTTTATATCCAGTGGGGAAAAATTATTTTATTAAGGGTACTAACCTCTCTAATCAGCTTATTATGAGTTATGTATGAAGGGAGTTTTCAAGTGTGCGATGGAAGATGATGAAAGAAGATCCATGAGTGTCAAGCGCTCAAGCTTGGGGATGCCCCCATGCATCCCCAATAAATATTCAAGGAGACTCAAGCGTCTAAGCTTGGGGATGACCCTGTGCATCCCCTTCTCCATCAACAATCATCAGTTCGTCCTTCGTCTCACTATATTTTTATCACTTCATGCGTTATGTGCTATGCTTGGAGCGTCTCGCTCTTAGGTTTTATTTTTAGTTTTCTTTAGCTTTTCTTGCTGTTCATAACAAGTTAGATCCCGTCTTACTTTGTGTGGGAGAGAAACACGCTCCACTTTCAAAATCTAGAACACATCATAGGATTTTTCCTGCTTATCTTTTTGCTGTTGTGTGTTCTTTATCTTTTCATAGCTGCTGCCATGTTTAGTTTTAGTCTTAGTTTGTCTTTAACAAGAGCCTTGACTTTTGTTTAGTTTGTTGCTGCAACTCTTTTTAGTTTTCATGTTTATCTTGTTAAGAGAGTTGGTTGTTGCACTGAGTTGTGTTTTGTCTTGAAAGTAGGTAGTTGAGGTTGCTATTTAATTTTAGTAGTAGCTTGCAATAGTCTTGAGGCATAGTTGTGAGTAATGTTTGGACTTTTGGTGTCAAGAGCTCTTGCCTATTAGTGATAGGTGTCGTATTTTGGGCAATCCGTGTTTATTTTCAAAAACTACAAAACTAGTTGAGAACTCTGGCTACTAGATGGATCACTACTCTTCTGAGGGGTCGAATATTAGAGTACACTCACGTACCATGAGTGGAGGATGCGCAAGGATAACCAAATCCCCATACACTCCTCCTCTGGGTACTTGTCTCTTTGTGAACCTCCTCATTAGATTGAGAGTTACCGATAATAAGTGCATGAGTTCTTCGGACTAATGTAAGTATTGAGAGTTGACACTTCCACCTTCCCATATTTTGCTAGCCTTTCCCGTGCCGTGCATTGCCTTCTTCTCACTCCGAGAGTTGGTGTCCACCTTCGCCGGTACATCCAAACCCTTGGCATGATACGCTCTGTCATCATAAGCCTTCCTTTATCCTTCCTCAAAACAGCCAACATACCTACCTATCAAGGCATTTCCATAGCCTTTCCGAGTTACATTGCCATGCAACTTCCACCTCTTCATGACTTGATCTTCATGTCATACATGTTCCTGCTACACTGGCAGCGACATACATTGCATACATCATGATAGCTACATCTTCTTTATGTTTTGAGTACCTTGTAAAGTGTGAAAGATATCCTTTGCCTTCTTGTAAAATAGAGTGTTGCCCTTAAGTGAGGAAAAGATCCCAAAGTGGACACATTAAAATATCCCAAAGAGGACAAATGAGAGTTAAGTAGAAAGAGCCATTGAGGCCACAAAAAATACAAAAAAATAGAAAAAAGAGAAAAAGAAATAAAAAGAGAGAAAGGGGCAACACTACTATCCTTTTGAGAGATCCACACTAGTACTCCCTTTATATCCTTGTACTCCATAGAGATGATCTTCATGCATATAGTTTGGAGAGCTTCCTAACTCGTATGTGCACCCGTTGCATGGCAATCCCTACTCCTCACATCATATCTATCATTTGGCATCTCTTGCCTATGATTGTTCTCATTGATGTGAGCCTTTCTTATCCAAAACGTATCGATAATCTCTGCTTGCTCCATGCATGTTTTGTGTGATATTGCTATGATCTAGATACACTTTCATACATTTTTTATCATATTTGGACTAACCTATTAACTCAGTGCACCCCAGTGCCAGTTCTTGTTTTCTGCTGTTTTTCTATTTCAGTTTTCCCCCATATAAAAAGTGCCAAAAAAATTCGGGAAAATTCAGATAAAAAATCAGCGTGACGGCTGGGCCCCCTGGTCCACCTCTGGCTGCCCCCCTTCGCCTATTTTTCCCCCGCCACGGGAAAACTCCAAAAGAGGAACCCTATTCCGCGAACTCGCCTCTGTTCCGCCGCCGCCGCGCTTACAAGATCGGGAGCACCAGAAGACCTCTTCCCGGCACCCTGTCGGAGGGAGGATTGACCTCCGGGAGTCTCCTCTCCACCATGGATGCTCCCCGGATGTCTCGTGAGTAGTTTTCCTTGGACCATCGGTCCGTGATCAGTAGCTATGTGATGTTCTCCTCCCCTATTTGATCTTCATTGTTTAGACCTCTGCAATATTTTTGCTATTGCTATGTTGAGTTTGATCGGATCTGATGGATTATGAGATTATGTTCAGATTGTGATAGAGTAATATATTTGGTTTTTATCTCTTGTATTTTTGTTCCTAAGTAATTCTTGCATGCTCTCCGTTGCTGTTTATTGCTTTGGCCAAGTAGTAGGTAGTGACTCCAAGAGGGAGCGTTGTGCTAGATTGTGGGTTCATGCCTCCCCGATGACATGCTTGAGTGACAGAAACATGAGTCTAGGGGATGTGTTGTTGCCACAAGGGGGAAAACAACGGTGCTTGTAACCGCGGTTACAAGGATTGTTTACTTTACGCAAAGTTCTTTTTAATGCAGTTGTCTGTTTCTTTGGGTTTACACTTTGGGTGGGGCTCGCAACTTAATACCAGCGAGATGTTCTAGATAGATATCTCAAGGTGGATGATTAGTAGTAGATGCAGATGGATTTCGGTCTACTTACTTTGGCGTACTGCCCGTGCCTTTGAACCTCTTCCTTTCTTTTGTAGCATAGTTAGCATTGCGGTGCGTTCATAATCCTGTCAATTGCCTTTCTGTAATTTGTTTACATCGCATAGCATTTTTATCGTCTTTTGGGAGAGAGACATCACTAGCGAACATCACGTATCCCGGTCCATATCCTCATTATTGTTTCCAAGCTTTATTTACTGTTCTGCATTTATTTTCAAGTTGCTATCATTATCCCCTTGCGTTTTATCATTTGTGAACAACAAGACCGGAGAGATTGACAACCTCTCTGAACTTTACTAGGAGCAAAGTTATCTGTGTCTGTGTGCAGGTCCGCGTCAGGTGCGCCACTGACACCTACTTATCATCTCTAGAGTCCTACTGGAGACAAACCTTGGTATCTTTACTGAGGGAAAACTCGCTGTTGTACCGCATCACGCCTTCCACTTGGGGCCTACCAACGAAGGGCGAGAAGCTGTCATCACTCAACATGCTGGAGAAGACCAAGGACGGGCCAAAAGCAAGGAATGACTTGAAATTTATGGGCATCAGGAGGGAACTTCACCCCCTAGTGACGACGATGATGAGCCGGAGGAGGAAGAGGATACGGAAACGCAAAACTCTCGCAAACGAAAAAGGGCGACCAAGAAGAAGACCGATATTGATCACTGCCCCCCGGCATGCTTCACTCTGTGTGAGGAGGAGATCAAGCGGTTTATCCATTGCGTCATAGGAGTAAAATTTCCGAACGGCTACGCAGGGAAGATAAGCAGATACCTAGACGAGGCGAAGCAGCGTTTCAGCGGGATGAAATCTCACGACTGTGCCGTGCTGATGACACATATTCTCCCGGTTGCGATCCGAGGGATAATGGACGAGCACGTCCGTAAAACGTTGTTTGGCCTTTGCAAAAAATTTGACGTCATTTCCCGGAAGTCGATTTGCGCTACGCAACTCAAAAGGCTACAGGAGGAGATCGTGCTCATACTATGCGAGCTTGAGATCTATTTCCCGCCCGCGTTCTTCGACATTATGGTGCATCTGCTGATCCACGTCGTGGAGGATATTGTCAAACTCGGGCCTGAGTTTCTGCGCAGCATGATGCCGTTCGAAAGGATGAATGGACACATCAAAAAATACGTTCGTAACAGGTCCCGTCCAGATGCGAGCATAGCGAAGGGCTTTCTAACCGAAGAGTGCATCTCTTTTTGCACGAATTATCTCAAGCACTTTGGCAGGACCGATGGGTGTGGTCACCACGATGGAAGCCGCGCAACGCATGTCAACTTTGACGGTCGAGACATCGACTTTGAAAGAGCAAGCCTAGTCGCGCTACAACACATCCAGCTGGTCGATCCTTGGATAGTAAAGCACCAGGATTTAATCAGGAAGAAGTACAGTGACCTGGGCCTGTAGATAACGGACCGAGATCCACGGCTAATCAAAGAGCACAACTCCGGTTTCATGACTTGGTTCAGGGACGAGCTTCGTGCTAATCCCCCGCGAAGGAACGCTTCCGAGGACGAAAAGATGATATTCACCTTGTCACAGGGTGCCGCACGCAACCTGATGACCTATCAAGCGTATGATATCAATGGCTACACATTCTACACGGAGGAAAAGGACAATAACTGCGATTACCAGAACTCAGGGGTAACGGGGATATTCTACACCGATGACGTCAAGGAAAGATTCTATGGAAGGATCGAGGACATATGGGAGCTCGACTACTATGGAGAGAAGGTGCCGATGTTCCGTGTGAGATGGGCCAAGAGCGTCGTAAAAGAAGACCGGTACTTCACCACCATGGTTATACCCGAAGCCAAATCCAAGTTTGCGGGCGCAAACGTCACCACGAAAAATGAGCCATGGGTACTGGCTATCCAAGTGGACCAATGCTTCTTCATTACCGACCCATCAAAGCCGAGCCGCGAGGAGAGGCAAAAGAAACATCATCTAAATGGATGGAGTCGCCAACGAGAAAGACTTTGACAAGTACGGCGACCCGAAGATGGAGGATGACTACGCCGCTCAGGATACATACACCACAACCCTACCGAAGAAAGGTCTACTCCCGTTCAAGAGGAAAAGTGAAGGCGTCCCGGGCCTAAATTATTCAACCACGACAAAGAAGGGCAAGAATAAGACCGTGAGGAAACGCTAGCTAGATATCTAGCTCCAAATTTAAGAATATCTTTTGTAATTTATGATCACTTTGTGTATGCATGGAATTAATATGCTTCCTCTGAAACGGTCCGTTTGGTTACTGCTTTCGTCTGTTCCAAACCGAGACGTACCTAGCGTATGCCGCTGCTAGCCTGCTAGCAGTAACAGGAGAGGTTGACCATTTTTCTGATTCAGTACTGGATGGTACATTGTCAGCACGGCCCGCACAATACGGGTATGACTGACCCTTTGAATATGACGAGCCCAACCATACCCAACCAAACAAACCGATAATCCTACACACCTCTCCCTCCGGCAACGCACAGTTCTCATCTAACTTAATCTGTGTTATACTAACATCATCAACACACCAAAGCTTTTGGCGTGCTGTGCATAACTATTCTCAAGGTGTGCTGAAAATGTACCATGTTAAATACAACATCTCAAGATCGGTTAGAGCAAGTACTCCCTCCGTTTATTTTTACTCCGCATATAAGATTTGGTCAAAGTCCATCTTAATAAAGTTTGACCACTTTTATAGAAAAATGTACTCCATAATTATTATTTCTAATTGGTTTCACTTTAATTAAAAAATAAATAATTGTTTAAACTTTAATTAAAAATAAAAATAAAACGCTTAGGGGTGGCGCATATTGCTGAAATGCGCCACTAAGTTCTCTTAGGGGTGGCGCATTTTGCCAGAATGGGCCACCAACAGGTTTCTTATGCGTGGCGCATTTTGCTGAGATGCGCCACGCATAAGAAACCTGTTGGTGGCGCATTCTGGCAAAATGTGCCACCCCTAAGCCTTAACCTCCACGGGGCCCTCCCCTTGCTTGTGCACAGTACCCATTCGAGCCCTAGCGCGCTGCACCGGAGCCCTAGCCACCACACCGGAGCCGCCCCGCGCCAACGGAGTAGGCCCCCTCTCCTCGCCTACGGCCTCCACCGGAGCCGTCCCCGCCCCCGCCCCCGCCGTTCAAGCCATCGCTGTCGTCCAGCATCCGACGACCCCTCCCCGCCGTCCTGCAACTGCACGGCCAGGTACCCCCTCCCTCTCCCCTTCTCCCCCTTCGTGACCATCGATTTCTCCCTAACTCCCGACCCCATTCTTAATTTACTCCATGGAGATGAATGATTTTGCCATGTTTCATGCTTAGTGCTTTTCTGCCAGATAATTATTCATGATGCTAGGATTATTTCATGCTTGATTGTGGTTTACTCCATGGGGAGGCATATAGAACAAGCCATTTTTTTATGCTAGGATTATTTGATGCATATAGAACAAGCCATTTTTTGCCCAAACTGAGCACTTTCTGTGTTGTATCATGAGTGCTAAAATATAAGCAATTACTTCTAATTTTGGTATTTTCAAAGGATTATTTGATGCATATAGAACTTTCAAGTATAGATAAATTCAGACAAATGAAGTTTCTGGTTTGACCCTTATATGCTTTAGAATTTTCTGGTTTGACTCTTATATGCTTTAAATTAAATTCTAAAGTTACTTCCATCTAATGAAGTTTATAGCTTAATGAAAACTTTTCTAGATAAATGGATGTATATGAAATTTTGGGAAGATCTACTGATCTTTTTTACCATATGAAAAAAGCCAAGCAAGTGTAGAATTTGTTCTTAACAGAATTAAAAGAGAGAGGAGAATTTGTTCTTCGATAGTTTTATATTTTGATGTGCCATTGTTACATGATCTCATCATGTTTGTCCACTGTTTTGGTCAAGCTCATTTTTTATCCATTTGAAAGTATACAGAATTTGCAATGCATTGTTTACCATATGAAATTTATCTATATATATATATATGTTGTTTGAATGATGTTAAATGATGTTTTTAGTACATTGACAAGATGCTTTTCTTATCAATATTTTTATGCACTGTTTAGTGCATTGCTAGAATATGTACTGTTCTACAATATATATATGTTGCTTGTGCCTATATGTAGGCATTTTTTTGTGCAGGTACAAATCATTATCCCTTTTCTCCCAAAATGTTGATTAACTTCCGTTTCGGTTTAGAATGGGGCACTCTCATGTTAAGAAAAATAGCAAAGGTCATGCAGAATTTTTCCGTGAATTCGTGCATGACCTTTGCTATTTTTCTTAACATGAGAGTATTTACATTTATTTATTGTGCTAATTAATTAAGTAGTTGTATTTCTTAATATTTTACTAGTGCAAACATGTCGACCGGAGCCGACGCCGGTCCTTCTTCTTAGCCGGGAAAAAAAGGATGCAATTTTGGGAATACTCCCAGGAGGAGGTCGAGGAGCAGAGAGAAGAGGAAGTACCTCCGGGCGAGGAGGAGTATGAGGAGGAGATAGAGTCGGAGTCCGACTCATCGGATGATGACTTGGAGGAGGACGCCGGTATGACAGACGGCGAGAGGAACATCGTCGAGGATGATGGGACCGGTGGCTCCAACACAGATGGTACCCAGTCGAAGAATAGGAATCAGAAACCGACCAAGGTCGGCGCCATCAGGCAAGAGTTTACTGTTGTGACCGCCGTCGGGATTCCTAAACATCCCGAACGTTTTTCGGAAGGGTACGGCCGTCAAGTCGCGGCGATCCTCCGCAACACCGTGTCGATCACCACGATTAACCTCAGGAGTTGTGAGAGTATTCATTATTGTCAGCTTCTTATGAACAAGCTGCACGGATGATAAAAGTTTCCGGAGCCGTACGATAACACCAAACTCAAAGGGAACAAAGTAAACAAATGGGCCCTCAGGAAGATGAGAAAGGCCTTGTCCAGTTGGAAAACCCGGGTGAAGAGGGCAATTATTGAAAAGAAAAAAACCTGGGAGGAGCTCAAGTAGAAAGAGCCGTTGATCGACGAAGCTACCTACAACCTTTTCAAGGCTAGGTGTGAGTCCGAGAAAGCCAAGGCCGCGAGTGCAAAGGGCAAGGCCACGCGGTCGCAGGTCATAGGTAACCACCGTCTCAGAGCCGGTGGTTAAAGAAGTTCCAATCCTAAATGGGACAAGGAGGATGCCGAGTACGCCGCTTCGGGCATACCTAACCCCTTCCAGCAATAAAAAGATGATCCGCAGACCGAATTCTTTGTGAGGGCCCGGAGCTATAAGGACAAAGCAACCTCGAAAATAATTATCGATCCTAAGATTCAGGAGTTTACGACTGCCGTGGTAAGTAGTTTACCACGCGACCTTGTCGATTGAATTCTCGAGTGAAGTTCACAATTTCTTAATGTTTCACATTCTTTCTGCAGCAAGCGGAAATGAAAATCGCCTCATCGTAGGAGTCGTCGGTTAAGCCGGCCGGCCCGTGGGACAACGCCTTTAACAGGGCGTTGAACAAGGTCAAGAAGGTTGACGACGTGATGGCGAAACGATCGTCAGCCGGCCATGTGGTCGGCTTTGGTGCGGACCTAAATTGGTCCAAATATTATGGAAAACCGACAGAGCAGTACGGTTCGAGGGGGCGCAAGGCGAGAAGGACCGAAGAAGACGCCGCTTATGTTCGTGGACTGGAGGATAAGGTGAACATGCTTCCGCATCTTGTCCAGGACGAAGTGGTGAAGAGGATGAACGCTCGCCTTCTAGATATGATACAGTCACTCGCGAATTGGCAAGCGCGTGGTGGACAAGGGCCCATACCTGTCCCCAGCATGGTCGGCAGCAACTCGGGCACCGTGGCGCCTGCAGTCCCGACTCCCGCCGTAGTGGTGGCTCCCGCACCGACTCCCGGCATATTGGTGACTCCGGCCGCCAACACCGCGGTGGCGGCGCCGGACATGATGGTAACTCCTCTAGCCACGATCAAGCAACGGGGGCATACCAATAATGCACCCGGCGGCAGCGCAAATAGGGCGACCGACGCCACGGGAGGCAGCGCGCCCTCCGTCTCTTGCATGCCCGCCGTCATCGGTGGGGTCTCTTCATTGGCCGACCTCGATGCCCTCAAGGTAACTATAAGCGTCTGCAACTCAAACGAGGACTTCATCTCCTTGCCCTTTTTTTGGGAATCTCTCTGATGCCCTACATGCATATATCTCTTTCGCAGGAGGACACTCCGTGCATTCTATTACAAGTCGTGGACGTCGAGTTGAAGGAGGTTGCCAAAGGTAAAATCATTCAACCACAAAATCGAATTATGCACAATATGCCGATGGCACCGGAGATGCATAGGGTTCAAATCTCTCTCGTGATTTCGGGCTACGAGAGAGTTGAACCTCCCATTCAACCCCCCGGATACGATGAGGACGAGCCGACAGTCCTCAGTGACTGCTTCGGCCAACTATGCCTATGGCCGAAGACCCAAATGCGTTTAATGACGGGGGAAAGGGGCACCATACCTAGGACAACACCGCTAGTCATCGTGTCGGCGCCACATGATCCCATCGGCGCACAACAAGAAGACGATGATCTTGATGATGATATCAACGCCGACCAGTTCATCAATACTTTGCATGATGCTGATGACTTATTCATGCCTCCTGCTAAAGGAGCCTATCAGCATGACGAGGAAGCTCGCGGTCCAGCTGATCCTATGGCGAAGCCTGCTTGCTCCACGTGTCTCTTCGCTGCTTCTCAGGAGATGTCTCCAGCAGCTTGCGCCTTCACCGAGCCTCAAGCAGATGCCACAAGGAGATCTATTCTCAGCCCATCCACACTCCATAAGGCGACCACTGAGCAGATAAAGGCCAGTGACTTCTTGAAATCAGAAAATAAGAAGGGACGGAAAAGAAAGAAGAGCATCACTTCGAGTAGCCAACCTTCGATGTCGATCCGGGCTCAGGACGGGCCACCAAGACCCAAGGATCTCTCGTTTTAAATCCATGTGGCTGGTAGGGCGATGCTACCTAAGGACATGCTCGACCTTGCAACTTCGGATATGCAGAGTGTGCATCACAGTATTATGGCATTAGAGAAGATTCTTCTTCGAGAAGAGAATCCCTCGTACCCGGTTTTCATCGCCAAGGTGCCACTCAACATGGGCTTCATCAACACTATACCCGCGGATATGATAATCCTGCGGTTTTCGGAGATCTTCAATTTGTACCATCTCAAGCGGCTGGACCATAGCCTTATCCGTCTGTTCTCGCTCAGCCTTTCTATGAATATCAGGAGAGATAAGACCCCGAGCGTCGCGATATTTGACCTCTTCTACATGCGTGAAAGCATCTTGATGGACGACGGGGACGCGGCTCTCGCGGCGGGGTACATCACAGACTTCAGGCTACAGAACGCCGGCAAGGATTCATTTCTTATGACCTACTCTCCCAAGTAAGTCATTCTCTCGCCGTCGTAGCATATATGCTTTCTTAGCTTTCCATTGTACTCTTCCAACATTCCTTTTGGATTGTTTTGATAATGCAGTGAGGATCAAGACTGCGTGCTCATCTGCTTTTCACCGCAACACTCGCATGCCGTGTATTTAGACCCGGGGAGTGTGACGAAGAAAGATTAAAAGTATATCATGAGAGTTTTGGATGATGCTCTCGCCATCTACATAAAAGCCGGAGGCAAGATGGTGAAGCACAAGTTCAGGAAGAATCAGCCTAACGTGAACGTGTTCAGCCACGTAACGCAGTTCCCGTGCGTCAAGCAGCCGGCTGGCAGTGTGAGGGATGCGTACTACGCCCTTCATCACATGAGGGCGATTGTATAGGAACAACGCAAACTTACGCTGCCAAGTCATCTTAGAGCGTGGGCCGAAAGGAAGGCGGAAATCACTTATGCAAATCTTAAGGAGGAGTTCTTTCACATCCAAGCGCAGATGGCGACTATCATCCATCATGAAGTACAGATAAAGGGGTTGATCTTCCACTCCAACATTGCACCATCCAATGGGGAGATAGAAGTCCGCCTAAAGGCCTTGCATGACACAAGGCCTTTCATGAAGAAAGAAGGATGCCGCCCATTCCCCGAGCCGAGTGAGAACAATTGAACAATTTATGTTATATATGGCAGTCGTTTGATGAATGTGTGCCCTACATGTAATTTGGATGTACTCTTTGTGTAGTAGATGGTAGTGTCAAATACTCTTGGTGCTCTTTGTGTATAAAGGTCACTGCATATGCATTTTTATGCATATGTGCATGCTCCTGGCCATTGATCGACTTGCTTTATGTTGTTGATAAGAATAGATGCTATATTGCGTTGTTGTCCTTCGCTATGAATTCATATGGATGTGACCTCTAAATCTTTGTTTTGTGAAGGTTGAAGAGAAAACAAGAGATGATGACGAAAGTAGCTTTCTGTTTTCAATAATTGTTGGACTCATTGTAATATTGTGATGGATGTAATCTTGTGAATCTTGTTGGCCTCTAAACCTTTGTAAATCTTTGTAATAAGAATTACAATGCAATTCTTTTGTATCAATAATTGTTGGGCTCATTGTAATATTGTATTTTGCATTTCTGTAATATAATAAAAATATCTGTAATGTTTTTATTCTTTTTTTTCTGTAACCCATTTAGTGGCGCATTTTGTCTGGCTTTAGTGGCGCACTGGGAATGTGCCACCCCTAAGGAACCTTAGGAGTGGCGCATATCAGAATGCGCCACCCCTAAGAGCTTATAGGTGGCGCATTCTGAGATCCGCCACGCCTAAGGGCCTTAGGGGTGGCGCATCCAGAATGCGCCACCTCTAAGCCCTTATTAGTGGCTTGTAGTTAGTGGCGCATCCATAATGCGCCACTAAACACAAAAAAGGACGCCACTAAAAGGTTATTCCCTAGTAGTGATGCTAGGCTTGCTACACCCACCTCATTTGAACGCGAATATGTTTGACACCCATGTGACATGTGATGCCTCCATAATGTTGATCTTTCCAGGTGGAGCTCACTAGGGTAAGGACACTATGTTGGTTTAGTGAGGGATCATCCTATAATGCTATCGTCGTATATCTAACATATTAGCAAAACATGATGCAACAATATAAATCATACTAACTATGATCCCCCGACATGCAAATTAAAGTTAAAAACGCCTTTCTACTTTATCTTTTGCAAGTTTTACATGGCTTCTAGGGGTTTTGAGAAAAGAACCGTTTTCTATCCTGCGAAAACAAGCCACAACACCAATCCCGCAACTGTCTCTATTACACTCCTGTCGGGGCCCTCCATTGCAAACGTCTTCGCAAAGCTAATGTTAGAGAGACAGACACCCCCAACCAATTATATTGTACAAGCCATATGTCAAGTGTGGAACCAGTCTCGCGTAAACGCGTGAGGTCGGTCGGGGCCGCTTCATCAGGACATTGCCGCAATGCTAAACGAGTACACATGGGAGGGTAACAATTGGAGAATTGATGCCACATACTAGATGTGTTCTATCCGTACAATACATCTACGCATAGCCTTGCTCATGATACCAATGTTGGGGTTCGGGACAGAAAACACAAAATTTTCATAACCTACGATACCCAATCCCAAGACCTATGATATGGTGATGCAAGTAACGGATGGAATAAGTTCACATACCAGTATGCAGTCCATTAAGCGGGAAACGTTCCCGCGTGAACGTGGTTGGTGTATTCGTACCGGCAATCCCCGATGCCGCGCAGCTCCACGATGACTCACATAGCCACCCGGTCCTTGAGACCGATGACGGGATTACGTCCCAGTCGGAATGTTGTCGGTGAAGACGCCGCGATACGGCCATGAGGACGAAGTAGCGCCACAAGTGTAGCGCCTCGCGGGATTACACACATACGATGTACCCGACGTCCCTCCGAGCTCTGAACCAGAAGAGCAGCGGAAAGAAGATGGATTCGGATCCCGATTCCAGCAGCACGACGGCGTGCGTATGGTGCAGAAATCCCCAACCAAGTATAGACTCCAAACAAGGGGAGTCCACGCAAGGAAGGAGAAAGGAGGAAGAGAGAACTTCAATTGTATGAATAAAAGAGCACCCCTACCCCTCCTTATATAGGCTGAGGAGGGGTCAACCTCTCTCCCTCCCCGGGGTGGGACTAATCCCACCTGGGGGGCGCACCAAATAAAGGGAGGTGGGCCCTCTCTCTGCACCATGGCCCATGGGGAAGACTCCCTCTTCCCCTAATGGGCCCTATGAGGCCCATGTGCCTTTTAATTCATTATTTAATTATTTAAATCAGATTTTTTTATATTTAATTCATTAATTAAATACTAAAACATATTTAAATAATATTTTGAACAATTCAAAATCTCCAGAAACATTTCTGGCCTCCATCAGAAACAATTATGGTGTTCTCTCTTATTTCTCCGGTGATCCCGAATCTATCCTTAATGCGTCGAATACCCTTAAGTGTGACACCGTACGGTCCGGGAAACAACAAACAAGATCGAGACAATCTTATTGATCAATGACAAATCAATTGGAGCTGGTTACAATCCTTGATAGCCCCTGCGCTTCCATCGAATGAAACTTCATCGCTGTTAGATCCGTTTAACGTTGAGCATTATCCCTTTGTACTATGGTACTTTGCTTGTCCGAGGTTTGATCGTCGGTATCCAATATGCCTAGTTCATCCTCGTTACCGACAAACATGTTTACTCGTTCCCATGATATTACAACCCTCGTGACCTAGTCACATGATTGCAATCTTTATGATGTAATATCACCGAGTGGGCCCAGAGTACCTATCCGTCACTCGGATGGACAAATCCTTCTTTGATCTATTTGCATACTCATTAACGTATCTATTCGGAATACCCAAAGTGCACCTTTATGTCCAGCATATTTCAGTCAGGCGGTGGGTTACAAATCAAAGCATCCTCATAGATAGTAATTACGTATGATCATTACGGTCAAAGGATCTGGTCACTACGTTGTAATTATCGCAATGTTGAACTTATGTGACTCGATCACATTGCAACACTTCTGGTGGGTGTGTGTCCATCATATCATTCTCCAAATGATACGACTCCATTGTCAACAGCTTAATTTCTCATGATCAGGAAACCTTGATCATCAATTGCCCAATGGACTAGTATACTAGAGTTAACTAGGGACCTGGTTGTTTTATACCACACGTGTATTAATGTTTCCGATTAATACAGTTATAGCAAAGTATAAAACTTATTATGAACTAATGGAATATGCTAATAAAACATATTTTATTTTCCTCTAGGGCACATTCCCAACAGTGGCTATCTGAGGAAACAGTCGAGGAGATTATCAAAACGGCCTGGAGAAATGCAAGCACATGTGATAACGGCCGAGGTATAATGTCAAAACTATCAGGATTTCACAAAGATTTACACAAGTGGGATATGTCTGTTCTAAAGGAACCGAGAGAAAGGCTTAGAAATGCACAATCTGAACTACAGGTTCTGAAGAAATCTAGCCCTACTGCTGACACAAGGATTAAACAGAAGGAGCTCTCCCTCCTGATAGAAAATCTACTTGACCAAGATGAGATATATTGGGCTCAACGTGGAAGGGTTAGCTGGCTCCGGAAGGGTGATCGGAACACATCTTACTACCATCACCAAGCCTCGGCCCGTAGGCGTTGAAATTTAATCAAGAAGTTGAAGAATCATGCCGGTAATTGGGTGGAAGGAAAATCGGACCTTAAGCCTCTGATTAGAGACTACTTTGGTAGTTTATTCACCTCCGAAAACGTCAATGTGGATGAGGGCCTTCTGAATGTGGTAAATCCCCAAGTCACTCGAACCATGAATTTGTTTCTGATTGCGGATTATTCCAGGGAGGAAGTCAAAAAAGCTTTGTTTCAAATAGGGGACATGTAAGCTCCGGCCCCTGACGGATTGCATGCAGTTTTTTTCAAGCGCTTCTGGCACCTTTTGGGAGAAGGCTTAACTAATGAAGTTCTTGACGCTATAAAGAGCAGGAAGATTCCTGAGGGGTGGAACTCAACAAACATAACACTGATTCCCAAGGTGGCTAGTCCGGAGATGATTACTCAGTATAGGCCGATTAGCCTCTATAATGTAATCTACAAAGTGATCTCGAAGATGCTTGCGAATAGGCTGAAGAAGTTGCTCCCTGACATTATATCGCCTACTCAAAGCGCGTTTGTTCCTGGCAGACTCATTACGGATAATTTTTTGGTAGCCTATGAATGTTTTCATGCTATCAAGAAAAAGACCCACGGCTCAAATGGCATGTGTGCGGTGAAATTAGACATGAACAAAGCATATGACATGATGGAGTGGATTTTCCTCCAAAATATAATGTTGAAGTTGGGTTTCTCTGAAGAGTGGGTACAATTGATCATGAATTGTGTATCATCTGTGAAATACACAATTCGGTTTAATATTACGGAGACTGATGAAATTGTGCCATTTAGGGGGCTGAGACAAGGCGATCCTGATGGCACGATTTAACGCCCCCTCGTTGGTTACCCAAAGTGGAAGGTTGAGATGTAGATAGCGGAAATTTCCCTTAGCGAAGATGCTAAGGTTTAAGTGTCGAACCAATAGGACTCCAACATATACAAGAAGGTGGTTCGGCAAGTGATGCGCCGTTTGAAGATAATCACTTGCTTCTCCTGGACCTACACACACAGCAAATAACTTTGCTTCCCAACGAGTACAGAGGAGTTGTCAATTCCTCCGGCCTTGTTATTTACAAAGGATAAAACGCACAGGATAATAATGATAGTGATAGCAATGGAAAAGTAAATAAAGCAGTAAATTGATAGTGGGTGTAAACAGTATTGGAAATATGGACCGGGGTCCTATGATGTTCACTAGTGATGTCTCTCTCCCAAAACACGATAAAATAGCCATGCGAGTTAAACAAACTACATCTGGGCAATTGACAGGATTATGTGCGCAAACCAATGCTAACTATGCTATACAGAAAGGAAGAGGCTCAAAAGCATGGGCGGTACGCCAAGACAAGTAGACCGGAATCCATATGCATCTACCTACTAATCATCCACCTTGAGATATCTATCTAGAACATCTCGCTGGTATTAAGTTGCGAATCCCACCCAAAGTGTAAACTCAAAGCAACAGACAACTGCATTAAAGAACTTTGTGTAAACTAAACAATCCTTGCACCCGCAAGTACAAGCACCGTTGTTTTCCCCCTTGTGGCAACATCACATCCCCTAGACTCATGTTTCTGTCACTCAAGCTAGTCATCAGGGGGCATGAACCCACAATCATGCATAACGCTCCCTCTTGGAGTCACTACCTAGTACTTGGCCAAAGCAATAAACAGCAACGGAGAATATGCAAGAATTACTCTAGAACATAAATATAAAAGAGGAGAATCAAATATATTACTCAAACACAATCTGAACATAGTCTCATAATTCATCGGATCCCAACAAACTCAGCATAGTAACAGCAGAAAGATTACATATGTGCCTCGATCATGTAGGGCAACTCACGAGGTCTAATCCATGAAGAACAAAGAGGGGAGGAGAACATCACATAGCTACTGATCATAGACCCATGGTCCAAGGTGGACTACTCACGGTTCATCCAGGAAGCATCCATGGTGGTGGAGAAGCTCCCGGAGGTGGTTCCTCCCTCCGACAGGGTGCCAGGAAGAGGTCTTCTGCTGCTCCCGATCTTGGAAGCGCGGCGGCGGCGGAATAGAGGAGAGATCGCGAAAAAGGGTTCTCGTCACGGGGGTTTCACGTCACGAGGAATATATAGGCGAAGGGGGCAGCCAGGGGGGCCACCAGGGGTCCAGGCGGCCCCCTGGCGCGGCCCCACCCTAGGGCGCGTCGGGAGGGCGCCTGGGGCCCTGGTGGGTCCCCTCTGCCCCCCCCCCTCGGTGATTCCCGAAGCTTCTGTATTGCCGATTTTTTATTGGATTTTACCGAATTTTTGGAGCACTTTTAATATGGGGTAAACCTGAAATAGAAAAACAGCAGAAAATAGGAACTGGCACTGGGGTGCACTGAGTTAATAGGTTAGTCCAAATATGATCAAAAGTGTATGGAAGTTCATCAATATCATAGCAATATCACACAAAAGAGGCATGGAGCAAGCAGAAATTATAGATACGTTTTGGACGTATCAACATCCCCAAGCTTAATTCCTGCTCGTCCTCGAGTAGGTAAATGATAAAAGCATAATTTCTGTGGTGACATGCTAACAACCATATAAGAACTTTTAAGTAAAGCAATCAAGGCATGTAATTCAATTCAAGTCATAACAGGCGAGAGTCTATATTTAGCATTGAAACAAACAACATAAGAACATAAAGGTGCAAGAGCTCTCGCTGTCTGTGACTCGAATGTCTCCAAATGGTGTTTGCGTGCAAGAAAGGGAATAGGGATATATGAGAAAAAGTATTTTTGTGTTGAGAACTCAATCTACTAAAGTTTCACACTTGGTATTCTTTGGAATCTTATCTTGACTCATCCCCAGACCACTAGCCAGGTACAAGTCAAAATGATCCACTCCTTTTCGACATTTTTAGCACTCATGCATTGGATGAGCGTAAGCAAGAAAGTTGACACTTAGGATGGCAAAGAGAGAATATGGTGGAGGAGGAAGACAAAAAGGTGTGAAAGGCTCACATCAATGAGGACAATCATAGGCGAGAGAAAGCCAAACGATAGATATGATGTGAGGAGTAGGGATTGCCATGCAACGGATGCACATGTGAGCTAAGGTAAGCTCTCCAATGGAACTAGTGGGGGTGCATCCAACTTGCTTGCTCAAGAAGACCTAGAGCTCATTTAAGGAGGCTCATCATTGGAATATACAAGCCAAGTTCTATAGTGTGAAGGTCCCCACATAGCTATATGCATGAATGATAATCTCTATGGAGTACAAGATATAACAGGGAGTACGAGTGTGGATCTCTCAAAAGGAATAGTAGTGTTCCCCCTTCTCTCTTTTTATTTCTTTTTCTCTTGTTTCTATTCTTTTGTATTTTTTGGTGGCCTCAATGGCTCTTTCTATTTCTCTCATTTTTCCTCTTTGGGATCTTTTTAATTTGTCCTCTTTGGGATCTTTTAATTTGTCCACTTTGGGATCTTTTCCTCACTTTAGGGGCAACACTCTATATTTTACAAAAAGTATAGAAGAACTTTCACACTTTTCAAAAGTACTCAAATCATAAAGAAGATGTAACTATCATGATGTATGCAAATGTATGCCTCTGCCAGTGTAGCAGGATATGCAATGATACTAGCGCGTCATGTAGCAATGATTAGGGAAAGGCCCAACTAGCATGCGGCTCATCGATCAAGCAAGTAGCATGTATTACATGAAGATCAAGTCATGAGAAGGTGGATGTTGCACGACAATATATCTCGGAAAGGCTATGGAAATGCCTTGGTAGGTAGGTATGGTGGCTGTTTTGAGGAAGGATATAAGGAGGTTTATGATGAAAGAGCGTATCGTGCCAAGGGTTTGGATGTACCGGCGAAGGTGGACGCCAACTCTCGGATTGAGAAGAAAGCAATGCACGGCACATGAGAGGCTAGAAAAATATGGGAAGGTGGAAGTGTCAACTTTCGAATACTCACATTAGTCCGAAGAACTCATGCACTTATTATCGGTAACTCTCAATCTAATAAGGAGGTTTCACAAAGAGACAAGTACCCCGAGGAAGAGTGTATGGGGGTTTGGTTATCCTTACGCATCCTCGACTCATGGTACGTGAGTGTACTCTAATATTCGACCCCTCAGAAGAGTAGTGATCCATCTAGTAGCTAAAGTTCTCAACTAATTTTGTAAGTTTTGAAAATAAACACGGATTGCCCAAAATACGACATCTATCACTAATAGGCTAAAGCTCTTGACACCAAAAGTCCAAACATTACTCAAAACAATACCTCAAAACTATTGCAAGTTACTACTACAAAAGAATAGCAACCTCAATTACCTACTTCAAGTCAAGACACAAAACTCAGTGCAACAGGCAAACTCTCTAAACAAGATAAACATGAAAACTCAAGAGAGTTCCAGCAACAAACTAAACAAAAGCTTTTTTAAAAAGATAAGCATGAAAACTAAGAGCTAAACATGACAGTAGCTATGAAAAAGCTAAAGAACACACACAACAAAGATAAGCATGAAAAATCCTATGTTGTGTTCTAGATTCTGAAAGTGGAGCGTGTTTCTCTCCCACACAAAGAAAGCTGGGTCCTAACTTGTTATGAACAGCAAGCAAAGCTAAAGAAAACTAAAAATAAAACCTAAGAGCGAGACGCTCCAAGCATAGCACATAACGCATGAAGTGATAAAAAATATAGTGAGACAAGAGACGAACTGATAATTGTTGACGAAGAAGGGGATGCACGGGGGCATCCCCAAGCTTAGACGCTTGAGTCTCCTTGAATATTTCCTGGGGATGCATGGGGGCATCCCCAAGCTTGAGCGCTTGACACTCCTGAATCTTCTTTCATCATCTTCCCTCGCACACTTGAAAACTCCCATCATACATAACTCATCATAATCTGATCAGCGAGTTTAGTACCCATAATAAAATAATTTTTTCTCTACTGGAAATACGGATACTCTTTAAGATCTACTTTTTCTCAAGATTTCCAAAAAGTTTTTGCAAAGAAAAAGCAAGCTTAAGGTTTGCAAAACGAAGAAAAGGCAAAACATGACAGAATCTGTGAAAAACAGACCAGCAGGTAGTAAAGAATTTTTTAAGGATACTTCTGCAACTCAAATAAAAAAACTCAGAACATACAAAAGTTCCGTAATTGTATATAGCACACTTTCTAAAAATTTCAGCTCAAAAAGATGAACTGGGATTTTTCTAGTCACAAGGACAGAATCTGTTTTCTGGACAGCATGTCACAACTTTCACTTCCCTTGTCATATGAGGCTATAAATGGCACAAAGATTGAAAAGTAAAGATACAATGATGTTGCTACAGTAGTAACAAACATCAAGACACAAAAAAGCAAAATAAACCTAATTCGTTGTGGGATGCCTCCCAAAAGTGCTTTCTTTTACGCATTTAATCTAGGCAAAAAGATTTTAGAAGATGCTCCCATAAGAATAAGGTTTTGAAGCAAAAGAGAGCATCAAGGAGCAAATATGAAACATATTTAATCCTAACCCACTTCCTATGCATTGGCATCTTGTAAGAAAATAAATCGAAGAAGCGCAAATAGACAAGCATAGGAAGGTGGGACAAGAACAACTTCAAAACTTTCATCATAAACAGAGGTGTTTTTGTAACATGAAAGTTTCTACAACACTTTCCTCTCTCAAAGTAATTTTCAGTAGTATCATGAACAACATCAAGAATATAACTATCACATAAATCATGTTTTTCATGACCTACAAGCACACGTGTATAGTTTTCAACACGGTCTTTAGGATCATAAGATAATTGCAACCCATCACATTGAGCCTTGATAAGAGCAAAATTCTCCGGAATATGAGTTGGAGATTTCAAAAGGATAATAGGGCAATAAAGTGTGGGTGCAATAGCAAAAATTTCATTCTTAACATGAGGAACTATAGCAAGTTCATCTCCATAAGCATCATTCATAATGGCATCATGGCCGCAAGTATAAAAGGCATCAACTTCATCAAAAAGGGATATTTTAAAAGAATCCATAGGATCATAATACTCATATAAGGTAAGATTAAAAGAGTTGCTCTCATTAGAAGGTAGACATGGATAGCTCCATTCTTCCTCCTTTTGTTCGTCACTCTCCTCCTCTTTTTAATCCAAGGAGCTTTCAGGTTCAACAATTTCTTTTTCCATATAGTCCTAGAAATCATTAGTCTCTTCCTTTGGGGGAGAGATTCTCTCAAGATGATCAGCAATATAATAATTTGCATCGTAATTTTCAAAACAATAGTTAAGTATAGCAAGACTCTCAGATTTGTAAGGGGCATCATCAATATTTTTAAGAAGAGAAGTAATTTCATAGGCACCCTTATAAGCAACAAATTCTTCTATTTGCTCTGCATCATCGAAATCATAATTTCTCTTAGCATAAGAAGCTAAGGTTTCATCATCATTGTACTCACATTGAAAGCAAGTTGTTTGTGCCTCATAAAGCAACAAGATTCATCCCTGCAGAAAGATATATTATATATTGAGCACAAGTTTCTAGCATACTCATACAACTGGTGTATTTGTTTCCATAAGTGTATCCCCTTTTGAGACAAGCGATGTTCCTTGTACCACTTTTGTTGATCCTCGGTGAATCCTCCATGCCAATAAGATCTGGTTTTAAAGAAGTCAGACATTGATTGGCAAGTAAGGAACTAGATATACTATTTTTTCTTGGATTTTTGATAAAGGACACTAAAGCAAAAACTGAAAAGTAAACTAACAAGACTAAAAAGCAAAGATAAAAGATAATGTGCAACTCCCCTATCTTGAAGAGTGGATTCCCCGGCAACGGCGCCAGAAATTGCTTTTGATGGTACGATTTAACGCCCCCTCGTTGGTTACCCAAAGTGGAAGGTTGAGATGTAGATAGCGACAATTTCCCTTAGTGAAGATGCTAAGGTTAAAGTGTCGAAGCAATAGGACTCCAACAGATACAAGAAGGTGGTTCGGCATGTGATGCGTCGTTTGAAGATAATCACTTGCTTCTCCTGTACCTACACACACAACAAATAGCTTTGCTTCCCAACGAGTACAGAGGAGTTGTCGATTCCTCCGGCCTTGTTGTTTACAAAGGATAAAACGCACGGGACAATAATGATAGTGATAGCAATGGAAAAGTAAATAAAGCAGTAAATTGATAGTGGGTGTAAACAGTATTGGAAATATGGACCGGGGTCCTATGATGTTCACTAGTGATGTCTCTCTCCCAAAAGACGATAAAATATCCATGCGAGGTAAACAAATTACAGCTGGGCAATTGACGGGATTATGTGCGCAAACCAATGCTAACTATGCTATAAAGAAAGGAAGAGGCTAAAAAGCATGGGCGGTAGGCCAAGACAAGTAGACCGAAATCCATCTGCATCTACCTACTAATCATCCACCTTGAGATATCTATCCAGGACATCTCGATGGTATTAAGTTGCGAATCCCACCCAAAGTGTAAACTCAAAGCAACAGACAACTGCATTAAAGAACTTTGCATAAAGTAAACAATCCTTGCACCCGCAAGTACAAGCACCGTTGTTTTCCCCCTTGTGGCAACATCACATCCCCTAGACTCATGTTTCTGTTACTCAAGCTAGTCATCAGGGGGCATGAACCCACAATCATGCATAACGCTCCCTCTTGGAGTCACTACCTACTACTTGGCCAAAGCAATAAACAGCAACGGAGAATATGCAAGAATTACTCTAGAACATAAATATAAAAGAGGAGAATCAAATATATTACTCAAACACAATCTGAACATAGTCTCATAATTCATCGGATCCCAACAAACTCAGCATAGTAACAGCAGAAAGATTACATATGTGCCTCGATCATGTAGGGCAACTCACGAGGTCTAATCCATGAAGAACAAAGAGGGGAGGAGAACATCACATAGCTACTGATCATAGACCCATGGTCCAAGGTGGACTACTCACGGTTCATCCAGGAAGCATCCATGGTGGTGGAGAAGCTCCCGGAGGTGGTTCCTCCCTCCGACAGGGTGCCAGGAAGAGGTCTTCTGCTGCTCCCGATCTTGGAAGCGCGGCGGCGGCGGAATAGAGGAGAGATCGCGAAAAAGGGTTCTCATCACGGGGGTTTCACGTCACGAGGAATATATAGGCGAAGGGGGCAGCCAGGGGGGCCACCAGGGGTCCAGGCGGGCCCCTGGCGCGGCCCCACCCTAGGGCGCGCCGGGAGGGCGCCTGGGGCCCTGGTGGGTCCCCTCTGCCCCCCCCCCCCTCGGTGATTCCCGAAGCTTCTTATCGCTGATTTTTTATTGGATTTCCCCGAATTTTTGGAGCACTTTTAATATGGGGGAAACCTGAAATAGAAAAATAGCAGAAAACAGGAACTGGCACTGGGGTGCACTGAGTTAATAGGTTAGTCCAAATATGATCAAAAGTGTATGGAATTTCATCAATATCCTAGCAATATCACACAAAAGAGGCTGCATGCATCTTTTGTGTGATATTGCGATGATATTGATGCACTTCCATACACTTTTGATCATATTTGGACTAACCTACTAACTCAGTGCACCCCAGTGCCAGTTTCTGTTTTCTGCTGTTTTTGTATTTCAGGTTTTCCCATTATTTAAAGTGCCAGAAAAATTACGGGAAAAATATAGGAAAAATCAGCGTATAGGAAGCTTCGGGAAGAGCCCAAGTGGGGCCAGAGGGGAGCCAGGGGTGGCTGATACGTCCAAAACGTATCTATAATTTTTGCTTGCTCCATGCATGTTTTGTGTGATATTGCTATGATCTAGATACATTTTCATACATTTTTATCATATTTGGACTAACCTATTAACTCAGTGCACCCCAGTGCCAGTTCCTGTTTTCTGCTGTTTTTCTATTTCACTTTTCCCCCATATAAAAAGTGCCAGAAAAATTCAGGAAAATTCAGATAAAAAATCAGCGTGACGGAAGCTTCGAGAAGAGCCCGGGAGGGGCCAGAGGGGAACCAGGGGGCCCAGGCGGCCACCCGGCGCGGCCCCACCCCTGGCCGCGCCAGGGGGGCGCCAGGGGCCACCGGTCCACCTCTGGTTGCCCCCCTTCGCCTATTTATTCTCCGTCATGGGAAAACTCCAGAAGCAGAACCCTATTCCGCGAACTCGCCTCTGTTCCGCCGCCGCCGCGCTTCCAAGATCGGGAGCACCAGAAGACCTCTTCCCGGCACCCTGCCGGAGGGAGGATTGACCTCCGGGAGTCTCCTCTCCACCATGGATGCTCCCCGGATGTCTCGTGAGTAGTTTTCCTTGGACCATGGGTCCGTGATCAGTAGCTATGTGATGTTCTCCTCCCCTCTTTGATCTTCATTGTTTAGACCTCATGAGCTGCCCTACATGATCGAGGCACCTTTGTAATATTTCTGCTATTGCTATGTTGAGTTTGATAGGATCTGATGGATTATGAGATTATGTTCAGATTGTGATAGAGTAATATATTTGGTTTTTATCTCTTATATTTTTGTTCCTAAGTAATTCTTGCATGTTCTCCGTTGCTGTTTATTGCTTTGGCCAAGTAGTAGGTAGTGACTCCAAGAGGGAGCGTTGTGCTAGATTGTGGGTTCATGCCCCCCCGATGACATGCTTGAGTGACAGAAACATGAGTCTAGGGGGTGTGCTGTTGCCACAAGGGGGAAAACAACGGTGCTTGTGACCGCGGTCACAAGGATTGTTTAATTTACGCAAAGTTCTTTTTATTGCAGTTGTCTGTTGCTTTGGGTTTACACTTTGGGTGGGGCTCGCAACTTAATACCAGCGAGATGTTCTGGATAGATATCTCAAGGTGGATGATTAGTATTAGATGCAGATGGAGTTCGGTCTACTTATTTTGGCGTACTGCCCGTGCTTTTGAACCTCGTCCTTTCTTTTGTAGCATAGTTAGCATTGCGGTGCGTTCATAATCCTGTCAATTGCCTTTCTGTAATTTGTTTACCTCGCATAGATATTTTATCGTCTTTTGGGAGAGAGACATCACTGGCGAACATCACGTATCCCGGTCCAGATCCTCATTACTGTTTCCACGCTTTATTTATTTTACTGCTTTTACTTGCTATCATTATCCCTTGCATTTTATCCTTGTGAACAACAAGACCGGAGAGATTGACAACCTCTCTGAACTTCGTTGGGAACAAAGTTATCTGTGTATGTGTGAAGGTCCGCGTCAGCTTGCCCCGCTGGCACCTACTTATCATCTCTGGAGTCCTGCTGGAGACAAACCTTGGTATATTCACCGAGGGAAAACTGTTGCTGCACTACATCTCAACCTTCCACTTGGGGTAACCAACGAAGGGGGCGAGAAGCCACCTAGCAAAGAGTTTTCTGGCGCCGTTGCCGGGGACTCCAAGTGCTAAGATAGGGGAGTTGCACACTACCCTTTACCTTTGTTTTTTAGTCTTGTTAGTTTATCTTTCAGTTTTTATCTTTGTGTCTTTTATCAAAAACTACAAAAAAATCTGCCACACTTGCTGCCACTATGGGTTCCACTGAAAACACCAAGTTGTGTGACTTCACTAGTCACAACAACCAAGACTTTATCTGCACCCCCATTGCCACAACTGCCACTTCAGCGACCTCTTATGAAATTAAACCTGCTTTGCTAAACCTTGTTATGAGAGATCAATTCTCTGGTGCTGGAGATGATGCTGCTTTACACTTGAATAATTTTGTTGAATTATGTGATATGCAAAAGTATAAAGAAGTGGAAGGTGATGTTGTTAAGCTCAAGCTCTTTCCTTTCTCTTTAAGGGGAGATGCTAAAATCTGGTTTCAATCTTTGCCTAGAAATAGCATAGATTCTTGGGATAAGTGCAAAGATGCTTTTATAGGGAAGTACTACCCTCCTGCTAATATTATCCAATTGAGGAGTAATATTATGAATTTTAAGCAATTGGATAATGAACACGTTGCCCAAGCTTGGGAATGAATGAAATCTCTTGTTAAGAAATTCCCTACACATGGTTTGACTACTTGGATGGTTATCCAGACTTTTTATGCAGGCTTGAACTTTACCTCGCGGAACCTGTTAGATTCGGCCGCGGGAGGAACCTTTATGTCAACTACACTTGGTGCTTCCACGAAGCTTCTCGATGAAATGATGACCAATTATTCCCAATGGCACACCGAACGCGCTCCAACAGGTAGGAAGGTAAATTCTGTCAAGGAAATTACCTCCCTCAATGAAAAAGTTGACTTGATTATGTCTCTACTTACCAAGCAACCCTCTATTGATCCTCATGATGTTCCTTTAAATTCTTTGGTTGCTCAAGAACAAGTAGATGTGAACTTTATTGCTAGAAAAAACTTCAACAACAATGCTTATAGGGGAAATTTTGCTAGCAATCCTAGACCGTTCCCATCCAACTATGGGAACAACAACAACACCTACCCTAGCAACAACTCCTATAATCCTGCTTATACGAAAAGAGACCTACCTAGCTATGATAAATTGGTAGAAATAGAGAAGGCTACTAAGAACTATATGCACACCCAGTTTGAACAAAACAGATCCTTCTCTAAGCAAATAGGTGAGCATACTGCCATTCTGCAAAACATTAGTGAACAGCTTGGTAGCCTGAACAGTGAGATTTCTAATCTCCAGGCTAGACTTACCTCCACCGAAACCCATGTTTCGAATATGTCCCACACCCAATCTACTTTCATAAATCAAATGGCATCCAAACCGGAAGTTATCCCTATGGAAGAAGATAGAATTAAGAGCCTTCCTACACACCACACAGTTGCCACTATCCAAATTGTTGAGGATACCCAAACTATTAGCACCCAATGCACTCCTAGTCCCGTTGGACCTATTAATGGTGATGCTAATACCTCAACCGTAGAGAAAGAAACTCCTATGAACATAGAGGGTTTCAAACAAGTGAGCCTAAATGACACTACTACCACCTTTGATAGTAGTGATATTGATTTTGATAGTTGCACCCTCTCAGAAGTTATCAGTTTGCTACACAAAATGTCTAGAGACCCCCACACTAGCACACTTAATCTTGCCTTCACGAAGCATATCACAAATGCTCTCATCAAAGCTAGGGAGGAGAAACTTAGAGTAGAAGCCTCCATACCTAGGAAGCTAGATGATGGTTGGGATCCTATGATCAAAATTAAATTGAATAACTTCTCTTGCTATGCTTTATGTGATGTTGGAGCTAGTACCTCCGTTATGCCCAAAAGAATATTTGATATGTTTGAATTGAAGCCTCTTGAACCTTGTTCTTTTGGTGTTCGTATTATTGATTCTTCCGTAAAGAAACCTTTGGGGAAGATCAACAATGTTCTTATCATTGTCAATGACAACTATGTTCCCGTTGATTTTATTGTTATGGATATAGAGTGTGAACCTTTATGTCCAATTATTTTGGAACGTCCTCTTCTTCGCACCGTTGGTGCGGTTATTGACATGAAAGAGGGGAATAGTAAGTTCCAATTTCCATTCAAAAGGGGGATGGAACACTTCCCTAGAAAGAAAATCAAGTTACCTTTTGAGTCCATTACACGGGCTAGTTATTCTCTTTCTCTTGATAAAACTTGATTCTTCTTTTGCATCATGCCTAGCTATGGCTTTAAAGAAGTGCTTTCGGGAGGCAGCCCGCAACGAATTTAGGTTTTTCTTTTTGCTTTTGTTGTGTCTTGATGATTGTTACTTCTGTAGCAACATCATTGTATCTTTATTTTTCAACTTTGTGCCAAGCTATAGCCTCTTACGCCAAGGGAAGTAAAAGTTGTGACATGCTGTCTAGAAAACAGATTCTGTCCTCGTGACCAGAAAAATCCCAGTTCATCTTTTTGAGCTGAAATGTTTACACAGTATGCTCTATACAATTACGAAACTTCCGTATGTTCTGAGTTTTTTTATTTGAGTTGCAGAAGTGCCCCTAAAAAATTCTTTACTATCTGCTGTTCTGTTTTTCACAGATTCTGCCACGTTTTGTCTCTCCTTACTTTTGCAAACCTTAAGCTTGCTTTTTCTTTGCAAAAACTTTTTGGCACTCTTGAGAAACAGTAGCTCTTCAAGAATATCTTTATATCCAGTGGAGAAAAATATATTTATTAAGGGTACTAACCTCCCTAATCAGCTTATGATGAGTTATGTATGAAGGGAGTTTTCAAGTGTGCGAGGGAATATGATGAAAGAAGATCCAGGAGTGTCAAGCGCTCAAGCTTGGGGATGCCCCCGTGCATCCCCAATAAATATTCAAGGAGACTCAAGCGTCTAAGCTTGGGGATGCCCCCATGCATCCCCTTCTCCATCAACAAATCATCAGTTCGTCCTTCGTCTCACTATATTTTTATCACTTCATGCATTATGTGCTATGCTTGGAGCGTCTCGCTCTTAGGTTTTGTTTTTAGTTTTCTTTAGATTTGCTTGCTGTTCGCAACAAGTTAGATCCTTTCTTACTTTGTGTGGAAGAGAAACACGCTCCACTTTCAAAATCTAGAACACATCATAGGATTTTTCCTACTTATCTTTTTGCTGTTGTGTGTTCTCTACCTTTTCATAGCTACTGCCATGTTTAGTTTTAGTCTTAGTTTGTCTTTAGCAAGAGCCTTGGCTTTTGTTTAGTTTGTTGCTGGAACTATTTTTAGTTTTCATTTTTATCTTGTTAAGGAGAGTTGGTTGTTGCACTCAGTTGTGTCTTGTCTTGAAAGTAGGTAGTTGAGGTTGCTATTTAATTTTAGTAGTAACTTGCAATGGTTTTGAGGTATTGATGTGAGTAATGTTTGAACTTTTGGTGTCAAGAGCTCTTGCCTATTAGTGATAGGTGTCGTATTTTGGGCAATCCGTGTGTATTTTCAAAACCTACAAATTAGTTGCGAACTCTAGCTACTAGATGGATCACTACTCTTCTGAGGGGTCAAATATTAGAGTACACTCACATACCATGAGTCGAGGATGTGCAAGGATAACCAAACCCCCATACTCTCCTCCTCGGGGTACTTGTCTCTTTGTGAACCTCCTCATTAGATTGAGAGTTACCGATAATAAGTGCATGAGTTCTTCGGACTAATGTAAGTATTGAAAGTTGACACTTCCACCTTCCCATATTTTGCTAGCCTTTCCCGTGCCATGCATTGCCTTATTCTCACTCCGAGAGTTGGTGTCCACCTTCGCCGGTACATCCAAACCCTTGGCATGATACACTCTGTCATCATAAGCCTCCCTTTATCTTTCCTCAAAACAGCCACCATACCTACCTATCAAGGCATTTCCATAGCCTTTCCGAGTTACATTGCCATTCAACTTCCACCTCTTCATGACTTGATCTTCATGTCATACATGTTCCTGCTACACTGGCAGCGACATACATTGCATACATCATGTTATTTACATCTTCTTTATGATTTTGAGTACCTTGTAAAGTGTGAAAGATCTCCTTTACTTTCTTGTAAAATAGAGTGTTGCCCTTAAGTGAGGAAAAGATCGCAAAGTGGACACATTAAAAGATCCCAAAGAGGACAAATGAGAGTTAAAGAGCCATTGAGGCCACAAAAAAAATACAAAAAAATAGAAAAAGGAGAAAAAGAAATAAAAAGAGAGAAAGGGGCAACACTACTATCCTTTTGAGAGATCCACACTAGTACTCCCTTTATATCCTTGTACTCCATAGAGATGATCTTTATGCATATAGTTTGGAGAGCTTCTTAGCTCGTATGTGCATCCGTTGCATGGCAATCCCTACTCCTCACATCATATCTATCATTTGGCCTCTCTTGCCTATGATTGTCCTCATTGATGTGAGCCTTTCTTATCCTTTTTGTCTTCCTCCTCCATCATATTTCTCTCTTTGCCATCCTAAGTGTCAACTTTCGTGCTTACGCTCATCCATTGCATGAGTGCTCAAAATATCGAAAAGGAGTGGATCAAATTGACTTGTACCTGGCTAGTGGTCTGGGGACGAGTCAAGATAAGATTCCAAAGAAGACCAAGTGTGAAACTTTAGTAGATTGAGTCCTCAACACAAAAATACTTTTTTCTCGTATTCCCTATCCCCCTTCTTGCACGCAAACACCATTTGGAGACATTCGAGCCACGGACAGCGAGAGCTCTTGCACCTAATGTTCTTTTGTTACTTGTTCCAATGCTAATATAGACTCTTGCATGTTATGATTTGAATTGAATCTCTAAACCTTGATTACTTTACTTTTCAAAGTTCTTTTATGGTTGCTAGCATGTCACCACAGAAATTATGCTGTTATCATTTACCTACTCGAGGACGAGCAGGAATTAAGCTTGGGGATGTTGATACGTCCAAAACGTATCTATAATTTCTGCTTGCTCCATGCATGTTTTGTGTGATATTGCTATGATCTAGATATACTTTCATACATTTTTGATCATATTTGGACTAACCTATTAACTCAGTGCACCCCAGTGCCAGTTCCTGTTTTCTGCTGTTTTTCTATTTCAGTTTTCCCCCATATAAAAAGTGCCAGAAAAATTCGGGAAAATTCAGATAAAAAATCAGCGTGACGGAAGCTTCGAGAAGAGCCCGGGAGGGGCCAGAGGGGAGCCAGGGGGGCCAGGCGGCCACCCAGCGCGGCCCCACCCCTGGCCGCGCCAGGGGGGCGCCTGGGGCCCATGGTCCACCTCTGGCTGCCCCCTTCGCCTATTTATTCTCCGTCACGGGAAAACTCCAGAAGCAGAACCCTATTCCGCGAACTCACCTCTATTCCGCCGCCTCCACGCTTCCAAGATCGGGAGCACCAGAAGACCTCTTCCCGGCACCCTGCCGGAGGGAGGATTGACCTCCGGGAGTCTCCTCTCCACCATGGATGCTCCCTGGATGTCTCGTGAGTAGTTTTCCTTGGACCATGGGTCCGTGATCAGTAGCTATGTGATGTTCTCCTCCCCTCTTTGATCTTCATTGTTTAGACCTCTTGAGCTGCCCTACATGATCGAGGCACCTTTGTAATATTTCTGCTATTGCTATGTTGAGTTTGATAGGATCTGATGGATTATGAGATTATGTTCAGATTGTGATAGAGTAATATATTTGGTTTTTATCTCTTATATTTTTGTTCCTAAGTAATTCTTGCATGTTCTCCGTTGCTGTTTATTGCTTTCGCCAAGTAGTAGGTAGTGACTCCAAGAGGGAGCGTTCTGCTAGATTGTGGCTTCATGCCCCTCCGATGACATGCTTGAGTGACAGAAACATGAGTCTAGGGGGTGTGTTGTTGCCACAAGGGGGAAAACAACGGTGCTTGTGACCGCGGTCACAAGGATTGTTTACTTTACGCAAATTTCTTTTTATTGCAGTTGTCTGTTGCTTTGGGTTTACACTTTGGGTGGGGCTCGCAACTTAATACCAGCGAGATGTTCTGGATAAATATCTCAAGGTGGATGATTAGTAGTAGATGCAGATGGATTTCGGTGTACTTATTTTGGCGTACTGCCCGTGCTTTTGAACCTCGTCCTTTCTTTTGTAGCATAGTTAGCATTGCGGTGCGTTCATAATCCTGTCAATTGCCTTTCTGTAATTTGTTTACCTCGCATAGCAATTTTATCGTCTTTTGGGAGAGAGACATCACTAGCAAACATCACGTATCCCGGTCCATATCCTCATTACTGTTTCCACGCTTTATTTATTTTAATTCTTTTACTTGCTATCATTATCCCTTGCATTTTATCCTTGTGAACAACAAGACCGGAGAGATTGACAACCTCTCTGAAATTCGTTGGGAACAAAGTTATCTGCGTCTGTGTGCAGGTCCGCGTCAGTTGCGCCGCTGGCACCACTTATCATCTCTGGAGTCCTGCTGGAGACAAACCTTGGTATCTTCACCGAGGGAAAAATGTTGTTGCACTACATCTCAACCTTCCACTTGGGGTAACCAACGAAGGGGGGCGAGAAGCCACCTAGAAGTGGCCCAGGTGGCCACCTGGCGCGACCACCCCCTAGGTCGCGCCAAGGGGGCGCCTGGGGCCCCTGGTCCACCTCTGGCTGCCCCCCTTCGCCTATATATCCCTCTCGTCCCGAAACCCTCGAGGACAGAACCCTTTTTCGCGATCTCTCCTCTGTTCCGCCGCCGCCGTGCTTCCAAGATCGGGACCACCAGGAGCCCTCTTCCCGGCACCCTGCCGGAGGGAGGAACCACCTCCGGGAGCTTCTCCACCATCATGGATGCTTCCCGGATGAACCGTGAGTAGTCCACCTTGGACCATGGTTCCATGATCAGTAGCTATGTGATGTTCTCCTCCCCTCTTTGTTCTTCATGGTTTAGACCTCGTGAGCTGCCCTACATGATCGAGGCACATATGTAATCTTTCTGTTGTTGTTATGCTGAATTTGCTGGGATCTGATGGATTATGAGACTATGTTCAGATTGTGTTTGAGTAATATATTTGATTCTCCTCTTTTATATTTATGTTCTTGAGTAATTCTTGCATGTTCTCCGTTGCTGTTTAAATCTTTGGCCAAGTAGTAGGTAGTAACTCCAAGAGGGAGCGTTATGCATGATTGTGGGTTCATGCCCCCTGATGACTAGCTTGAGTGACAGAAACATGAGTCTAGGGGATGTGTTATTGCCACAAGGGAGAAAACAACGGTGCTTGTACTTACGGGTGCAAGGATTGTTTACTTTACGCAAAGTTCTTTAATGCAGTTGTCTGTTGCTTTAAGTTTACACTTTGGGTGAGATTCGCAACTTAATACCAGCGAGATGTTCTGGATAGATATCTCAAGGTGGATGATTAGTATGTAGATGCATATGGATTTCAGTCTACTTGTCTTGGCATACCGCCCAAGCTTTTGAGCCTCTTCCTTTCTTAGTAGCATAGTTAGTTAGCACTGGTTTGCGCACATAATTCTGTCAATTGCCCAGCTGTAATTTGTTTACCTCGCATGGCTATTTTATCGTCTTTGGGAGAGAGAAATCACTAGTGAACATCATGGGATTTCGGTCTATATTTCCCCCACTATTTACACCCGCTATTTATTTTTTGCTTTATTTCCTTTTCTGTTGCTATCACTATCATTATTATCCCGTAAGTTTGATCCTTTGTAAACAACAAGGACGGAGGGATTGACAACCTCTCTGTACTCGTTGGGAGCAAAGTTATCTGTTGTGTGTGCAGGTCCACGTCAACCGCTTAATTGTTGGCGCCGTTGTCACCTTCCTGTCGTTGTCGGAGTCCTACTGGAGACAAACCTTGGTATCTTCACCGAGGGAAATTTTCTGTTATCTACATCTCAACCTTCCACTTTGGGTAACCAACAAGGGGCGAGAAGCCATCAGTAGCCTTGATCCGCGTGAGGCTCAAAGTGGGAGTGCGCGGGGTCATCTTATCCATAACGCGTAGACGATCGTGCTGATGGCCTCCCCCAGACACGACCAACGCACTGGGGTCGGGTTCCGCACTTCTAGGGTCGTCCAACTTCGGATTAAAAGCGATCACCGCCTCGAGATACTTAGCACTGTCCTCCTGGGCAGTGCCGAAGTACTCGGGATGCTGAGGCTTAGGCTGGGAGAGATCGGGCGCCTTCATCCTCATCGACTCCCATGAATCATATGAGCTGACAGGCCTCCCTAGTTTCCCCTCCTGCATCGCCAAAGAGATGTTATGAGTACCAAGTAGGAACATGCATGAGGGTAAATGAATGCAGGTTGTTCCATGTATGTGTATACCAGCTTGGCCTTCTAGCGCTCACTGCCGAGGTTTCCAGCCCGATGTGTCCCCCTGCTGCCGTGGTTCGCCTTCTTCCGCTCTCTCAAGGCGTTCCACTCCTCTTCTTCCCCGCGCCACCTCGTAGTCAACGCCCTCCATGCCTCCCATTGTTTCCCGTCCGTTCCCGTCAGGGTATCTCTTCCCGTCCTTGTGCCAAGTCATCTGTCTGGCAGATTCCAAGGTCATGTAAAGCCGCTGGATTATTTTTATGAATGGGAGATAACGAAGAATCGAAGCGGGGACCTTTGTCTGCACCTTGGCCTCACCATCGGCTCCCTTGGACTCAAGATACCTAGAGGCCCCACACAAGCTACAGTACTTTTCATCTGTAAATTGTTTCCAAAACAGAAGGCAACCTTTTGGACAACAATCTATCTTTGTGTAGTCCATGCGGAGCGCTCGCGTGATTTTCTTGCATTCGTGGAAGGTTTTAGGCAGACAATGCCCGTCGGGCAACGTGTTAGCATGTCTTACCAGAGTGGCTTCAAAGCATGAACGGGTCATGTTGAACTGGAGCTTTGAGGCTAGTGCTTGCGAGATGGTATCGAGCTGAGAAACATTTGCACCCGGGTACAGAGGCCTCTTAGCCGATTCCATCATATCATAGAACGCCTTAGCGGATGGCTCGGGATCCTGTGGTTCAGGAGGTTGCTCTGGTTCCAGCGATACCTCTGGTTCAGCAGAAGGTGGAGACTCCGGCATGGCATCACGGAAATCCTCCAGCAAGTTTCGTATGCCATCGTACTCTATGCCATCGATCCGCTGCCGCATCACGTCACCTCTATCACGCTCATTCTGAGTAAAGTCAACCATCGTGATGAAGCCCGACATATACCCATAAGCCCAAAGGTGTTGTTTAATAACCTCCTTTGTAGCGCGATGACGGTTTCTGCAACGGACGCAAGGGCAACGGTGATCAAGTGTCTTTGGACCACGGGCTATCTCCTGCACTATCATAGCGGTCTTCCATGCCCACTCATCTGTTCTGTCAACAACACTAGTACGGCCACTATACATCCATCCATTATCAGCCATCCTCTTCTGCTTTATTGAGAGCCAAACGACAAACATAGCATTTCATATCAAATAATATCATGAAACTAGATGCATCATATTTTAATTTTTCTACCGGGCAAAACGCATGCACCAACCTACATCTCTAATAGGTATAGAGGGTCCTAGCAGCCGCCGGATCTGTAGATTGAGTACGTTCTCCATGCTCCACCCCGGTCCGAGACAGAATTTCGGTAGCACCTCCCCGCTGCTCTCCTGATACATGTCTCAGAAAAAGGCCGAGAGGATGTGCATCCGGAGAACAACGGGGAGGCGCTGACGAAATTCTGACTCGGACCGGAGCAGAACATGAAAAACGTACCCAATCTATGGATCCAGCGACTGTCCCGTAAATGCCGCAAGTGTTATGCTTCCTAATATGCTGACCACTAATGCATATTTATCCGTGTAACGCTCGCGGACGGGAAGTGACACCTATGTTACGTGACTGGACGTGCAAAATGAAATCTAGTGACATAGCAAAATGCAAGGGGGGAGACGGAGTGCTAGCTCACCCTCGGCGCGTAGAGGAAGCAGTCGGGCGGCTTCGAGATGACGGCGGTGGCTCCGAGACGGCGGCGATGGCCCTCAACGGTACTCGGCGTTCCTCGTGTTGGATATGTGCCCTAGAGACAAATTAATAAAGATATTTGTCACATATACTTTTCGTTCATAATACGTTTTATACTGTGCTATAACTGTATTACTTGGAAATACTAATACAGGTCTAGTATAAAACATGGTCCGTAGTTTAACTCGGGTAAACTATCTCATTGGGAAATTGATTGATCAAGCTTTCCTGATCATGGCGACACTTAAGTCCATTGACAATGAGGTCATATCGTTAAGGGGAATGATGTGATGGACGTACACCCACCTAAAGTATTGCAATGTGATCGAGTCACATAGTTCAGCGTTGCTACGACTTTGTAACGTATGGCTTAGTCCTTAGACCGTAATGATCATACGTAATTTTCATCTATGAGGAGACTTTGATTTGTATCCCACCGCCTGACTGAAATATGCTGGCTATAACGATGCACTTTGGGTATTCCGAAATAGATGGTTGATGAGTATGTTAATAGATCAGAGCGGGATTTGTCAGTCCTTGTGACAGGACAGGTACTTTGGGCCCACTCGATGATATTGCATCAACACCTTGCAAGGACGTGACTAGGTCACAAGAGATGCAATGATCATGGACGAGAGAAGTTGTTTGTTGTGAACAAGATGTGAACACGGTATGTAGAATACCGACGATCAAACCTCGGACAAACAAAGTACCGCAGCACAAAGGGATTACGTCGTATCGTTAACGGTTTCCAAAAGCGATCGAAGTTCATTCGATGGAAGCGCAGGGGCTGTCAAGGATTGTAACCAGGTCCAACTGACTAGTCATTGGTCAATGAGAAGAGTCTCGACCATGTCTGCTGTTTCCTGTACCGTTAGCGTGTTACACTTAAGGGCAATCGATGCATAGGACAGTTACGGGATCAATCGGTGAAATAGGAGGAATCACCGGAATAGTTCCGGAGGAGGACAGAATGGTTTCCGGACATTTTGAATAGTTCAAAATAAAGTTTAATTGTTTTAATAATGTTTTATTATTTAATTATCTAAATTAAATATTTAAAACATATTAAATAAATTAAAAAATTGGGAAAAAGGCTAAATGGGCCCATGGGGCCCATTAAGGGAGGAGGGGGTCTCCCCCCTTGGGCTTGGCGCCAAGGGTGGGGCCCACCACCCCCCTTGGCCGGCGCACTCCCCCCCCCCCTTGGGAGTTTAGTCCCACATGGTGGAGGGGAGGAGGATGGCACCCCCCTTGGCCAATATAAGGAGGGGTAGACCCCCCTTTTTCCAACACACCAATATCTCCTTCTTCCTCCTTCTCCTTCCCGGAAGTGGACTCCCCTTGTTTGGAGTCTGCACCTGGATTGGAGTTCTCCACCATAAGGCAGGACGTCGTTCTGCTGGAGTCGGGATCCGCTGCTCGCCTGGTTCGGGGCCTGGGAGGAACATCGATTGTACCGTACGTGTATAATCTCTTCGAGGCACTACACCTGTGGTGCTACTTCGTCGCTGGAGGTTTACCGGGAGTCATCCTCGCCGGTGGTGGTCTTCTACACGACAGGGAGGTCGTAGTTCTGAGTCTACGCCAGCCACTTTCGCAAGAACGTTTCCCTCTTTCGGTCTTCAGAGGTATGAATGTTGGGGTTCGCAGCAAAAAACACAATTTTTTCTAACTAGCGTTCCCATAACCCAAGATCTAGCTAGCCGTATTACCGTAACGGAAAGTAGTGCGGAAATAACATACCTCGGGGTGTAGTCCGTTGCGCGGGAAACGTTCCCGCAAACGTGGTTGATGTAGCCGATCAAGTTTCACAGCCCCCTGGCTGTGTTGAGCACCCGGATGGGTGTAGTGCCACACGTGCAGCACCTCGTAGTACTCGAACACATACGAGACTCGATGACGACCTCCGTTCTCCGATCCAGCGGAGGTGGCGGAAGCAGACCTCCGGAACCAGAGTTTCAGCAGCACGACGGCGTGCGTATAGTGGAGACATTCCCAACCCAGTGCAGACTCCAAACAAGGGGAGTCCGTTCATAGGAGGGGAAAATAGGGAGAGAGAGATCTACAGAATTTATCTGTATTTTTTCTGGAATTTTCTGTGTTTAAAAAGGGGCACCCACCACATCTATATATAGGGGGAAAAGGGGTTACGCAGGTACGTGGACTAGCGATGTGGTACTAAAATAGCACCACATGCGCTAGCACCATGCGCATGGCCGTGGCTAGCCTTGGCCGCAAGTGGCCGGCGGCCACACATGGCCAAGTGGCCAAGTGGCCATATGGGCCAAAGCCCATGGCGCCATGCTCCCTTTTTTTTCTTTTTTTTTCTTTTTTTTTCTTTCTTCTTTCTTAAAGAAAAAATAAAAATCAAAAAAGAATATTTATTCCATTAATTATTTAAATTATATTTTAATATTTAATTCATTAATTAAATAATAAAACATATCTAAATAACTTTCCGAACAATTCGGAACCACGGAACTTTTTCGTCTCCCCTCCGAACCGATTTCAGAGTTCTCTCTTATTCTCCGGTAACTCCGATAGTTCCGAAAAAGGTCTCCGATTTCATCGAGCCCTTAAGTGTATTACCCTACGGTCCGAGAACACTCCAGTCATGACCAAGCAGAGGCTACAGTCAATGATCATCAGCGGGACCTGGATGCCCATAATGACCCATGTGCATTCCGGATATCAAACACCGATTGGACCTTACGCCGTATAGCATTCCCTTTGTCAGCGATACTGGATTGTTCCGAGATTCGATCAATGACATCCTATGTCTGGTTCAACCTCGTTCTGAACTAATCCTTATTCACTCGTTCCCGTGATATTCATCCCCGTGACCTAGTCACACGCTGCAGCTTTATGGATGGAATCTCACCGAGTGGGCCCCGAGTATCTATCCATTATATGGATTGACAAATCCCGCTCTTGTAACAATACTCCTCAACATATCTCCATGGAATACCTAAGATACAACCGTTATGACCCGCATATTTCAGTCAGGTGGTGGGATGTAAGTCAAAGCATCCGGGAAGATAGTGATTATGCACGTACTCACGGTCAAAGGAACGGTCTACCACGTTCTGTAATTACAACACTGAACCTTCATAAGATTTGATCATGCTGTAATGCTTACTTTGGGTAATGTTCATCACGTCACTTAACCAGTGAGGTGACCTCATAGTCAAGAGACTTAATTGTCCATGATCGCGAAACCACGATCATCATGTTGACCATGAACTAGTTATCGATGTAGAGGCTAACTAGGAACTCTGGGGGTTTCTATACCACACCTGCATCATTGTTTCACTGACACAGTTCTAGCACGGTATGAAACTGGTTATGAACTTGCTTAGATATATTGGAATAATCATATATTATTTGCCTCTAGAGCATATATCCAACAATGAACACCGATTCCCTCCGTTACTTTACATCACCATAGCATAGATCTTGGGTTCGGGTACCGTAGGTATGAAAAATTTGTGTTTTCTGCCCCGTATCCCAACAGTGGTATCATGAGCTAGCTATGCGTAGATGTATTGTACGAGTAGAACACATCTATGATGTGGGCATCGAATCTTCATTCGTTACCCTCCCACGTGTACTCATTTAGCGTTGCGGCAATGTTTGATGAAGCGGCCCCCGACCGACCTTACGCGTTTACGCGAGACTGGTTCCACGCTTGACATATGGCTTGTACCATATAAAGTGGCTGGGGGGTGTCTGTCTCTCTGCATTAGCGATGCGAAGATGTTTGCAAAGGAGGGCCCCGACAGGGGTGTAATAGAGACGGATGGGAGATGGTGTTGTGGCATGTTTTTTCGCAGGATAGAAACGGTTCTCTCTCTCGAAACCCCTAGAAGCCGCGTAAAACTTGCACAAGCTAAAGTAGAAAGGCGTTTAACTTTTCTTTGCATGAAGGGGGATCATAGGTTGTATGATTTACAGTTTTACTTCCAGTTTTATGCTAGTATGCTAGATATATCGACGGTAGCACGAAACAGGACCATCTCTCACAATACCAACATTGTGTTCTCCCTTGGTGGGCACCGCCTGGAAGGTTCTCCCATATGGCTTGATGCTCCGTACATACCAGAGTTTTCCTACATACTCAACGGAGTTCGCATGAGGTTGGGTTCGGCAAGCCTGGCATATGCAGATATGGCCTTGCTGAACAGCTAACATCAAGGTTCGATTGGCAGGCTTGACGTATGTAGATGCGGGCCTGGAACACAGGAGACCGAAAGGTCGAGCACGAGTCACATGCCTGATGTGATTGGCTTAGAGGCCTACCTGGTTCGCATACTGATGGCCGTGACGATCGGGGGAGGTATGGGGCTGGGATTGTGTAATCACTTAGTTAAATTGAGAGGTGTTTATCTAAGTGGGAGCTTTCTAGAATTTTGAGATTAAATTGAAACTCCACATTATGAACAAAAGTCTAAATATGTATCCTTGTGAATCAACCTTGTAGATGGCAGCACCTCGCCCCTCGTTCAACTTAGGATCATTCCTAGAGAAAGATAAGCTAAAAACAGATGGGAAAAACTTCACCAACTGGTTCCGCACCCCGAGGATTCTCCTCGTTCCCCTCAAGATAGCATACGTACTAGAGGGCGCGTTAGGTGACGCACCAGCAGATGATGCCAGTCAGGACGAGAAGAATGTCTATCTCTCCAGGACTGATGATTACAACCTTGTCCAGAGTGGCATGCTCTACTCCATGGAGGCTGAGCTGCAGAAACGCTTTGAGAGGATGGGTGCATATGAGATTATCACCGACCTCAAGGCGGTCTTCGCACCTTAAGCCAGGGCTGAACGGTATGAGGCTTCTGAATCCTTCTTCTCAGCAAAGATGGACGAGCACGGCAGCGTGAGTGATCACGTAGTCAAAATGTCTGGCTACGTTCAGCGCTTGAATGCTCTGGAATGCCAGATTCCAGATGAACTTGTTGTTGATAGGGTGTTGCGGTCGCTTCCCCCTAGCTACAAAGGCTTTGTGCTGAACTACAACATGTAGGGGATGACCAAAACCCCTTCTGAGTTGTTCGCCATGCTGAAGAGCGCCGAGGTTGAGATCAAGAAGGAGCACGCCGTCTTCATGGTCAACAAGACCACTGACTTCAAGAAGTCAAGCAGGCGGGAGAAGTCCAAGAGAGGTGGCCCCAAGAGGGATGGCAAGTCATTTGCCGCTCCTCCCAAGGCACCCAAGCCTAAACCCGGAGTGGAGTGCTTCTACTGCAAGGGTGAAGGTCACTGGAAACGCAACTGCCCCAAGTATCTAAAGGACAAGAAGGCTGGCAAGGTCGCCAAGAGAGACGAAGGTATATTTGATATACATATTGTTGATCTTCTCTTGACAAGCGCCGGGAACACATCCTGGATACTTGATACAGGATCTGTCGCTCATATTTCTAATTCCATTCAGGGACTAAGGAATAGGAGACGCTTGCTCAAGGATGAAGTGACGATGCGCGTGGGGAATGGCTGTCAAATTGAAGTCTTGGCGGTCGGCACGAAGCATCTTAGTCTCCCTTCGGTATTGGTTTTAGTTCTGAATAATTGCTACTATGTACCCGCGTTGAGTGTGAACATTGTTAGTGGCTCTTGCTTGAAGCGAGACCGCTATTCTTTTAAGTATGATACAATTGGTTGTTCGATTTATAAGGATGAAATGTTTTATGTTCACGCACCGGAGTTGCATGGTTTATTTGTACTTGATCTCGATGGTGACGTGTGTCACATTAACAATATTGAGGCCAAAAGATTGAAGAATGATGAAGATCACATGAAGATGTGGCATTGCTGACTTGGTCATATTGGTATAAAGTGCATGGAGAAGCTCCATAAGGATGGACTTCTTGAGCCATTGGATTTTGGATCCCTTGATACATGTGAACCATGCCTCATGGGCAAAATGACAAGGACTCCATTCAATGGGATAATGGAGCGTGCGGATGACTTATTGGGGATCATACACACGGATGTATGTGGACCCATGAACGTCCCCACTCGCAATGGTCTTCGTTACTTCGTGACCTTTACTGATGACTTGAGTAGATATGGGTATATTTACTTGATGAAGCACAAGTCTGAAACCTTTGAAAAGTTCAAGGAATTTCAGAATGAGGTCGAAAATTAACTCGGAAAGAAAATCAAGCACCTTCGATCGAATCGAGGTGGCGAGTATTTGAGTCACGAGTTTGGCAATCATCTGAAGTCTTGTGGCACAGTACCACAGCTTACGCCGACAAGCACACCTCAGAGAAACGGTGTGGCTGAGCGACGTAATCGAACCCTATTGGATAGCGTACGATCGATGATGTCTCATACTGATTTGCCTGTGTCATTCTGGGGATATGCATTAGAAACTGCAGCTCATATTCTTAATAGGGCACCATCCAAATCCGTAAAGACAACACCATTTAAAGAATGGCATGGCACGAAACCTAAGTTGTCTCACCTGAAGATTTGGGGTTGTGAGGCTTATGTTAGGAAACTACAGCCTGACAAACTTGAATCCAAGGCGGATAAGTGCATCTTTGTGGGCTATCCCAAGGAAACTTGTGGACACACCTTCTACAACAAGTCTGACAGCAAAACGTTTGTTGCCAAGACGGGACACTTTCTTGAGAAGGAGTTTCTCGCGAAAGAGTTGAGTGGGAGGAAAATAGACCTCGATGAAGTGACTGACCAATCACTCCAATTGGAAGAAACGGCTACGGAAATTGTTCTGGAACCATCTTCCACAGTGGGAGCTGAAGAGAATGGCCAGAACGACATTCATAACGATCATGACATTGATGATGATCATGATGAGAATGAAGAGGAACCTTTTATGCCCCGTAGGTCATCAAGAGTCCGTCAACCTACTGAGTTTTACGGACAGCTTGTGAATGCAATCTCGGCTGATGAGTCGGATGAACCTACAAGTTACAAAGAAGCAATGGAGGGACCCGAGTCCGAGAAATGGCTTGAAGCCATGAAATCCGAAATAGACTCCATGTACACCAACAAAGTATGGACTTTGGTGGATATTCCCGAGGACCGCAAGGCTGTCGAGAATAAATGGATTTTCAAGAAAAAGACTGACGCAGACGGAAACGTATCTGTCTACAAAGCTCGACTTGTCACGAAGGGGTTCCGACAAATTCAAGGAGTTGACTACGAGGAGACGTTCTCTCCTGTAGCGATGATAAAGTCTATTCGGATCCTACTAGCAATAGCTGCATATCATTATTACGAGATATGGCAGATGGATGTGAAAACTGCATTCCTAAATGTCAACATTGAGGAAGAGTTGTATATGATGCAACCAGAGGGGTTTGTCGATCCAAGGAACGCTGCAAGCTTCAACGGTCCATCTATGGGTTGAAGCAAGCATCTCGGAGCTAGAATCTTCGATTTGATGAGGTCATTAAAGCTTTGATTTGTCCAAAACGTCGAAGAGTTCTGCGTCTATAAGAAACTGAGTGGGAGCTCTGTAGCATTCCTTGTGTTATATGTAGATGACATATTACTAATAGGGAACGATAAGAAATTCTTAGAGGAAGTGAAGGAATATCTGAATGGACAATTTTCCATGAAGGACCTAGGTGAAGCTGCGTACATATTGGGGATTAAGATCTATAGAGATAGACCTAATCGACGGTTGGCCTTGAGTCAGAACACTTATATTGACAAGATATTGAAAAGGTTCAAAATGGATGACTCCAAGAGAGGTCTCTTGCCAGTTATAAAAGGTGTCAAATTAAGCGTGACTCAATGCCCAACCACAGCAAAAGAGAAGGAGGAGATGTCCTCAAAGCCCTATGCCTCAGCCATAGGTTCTCTCATGTATGCTATGTTATGTATCAGACCTGATTTAGCGCTGGCCATTAGTATGACTAATCGCTACCAGAGTAACCCGGGAATGGCTCACTGGACAGCAGTAAAGAACATCCTTAAGTACTTAAGAAGAACCAAGGATCTCTTTCTCGTTTATGGAGTAGTTGATGAGGAGCTCACCGTAAAAGGTTACGTTGACGCAAGCCTCGGCTCAGATCTAGATGACTCAAAATCCCAGACGGGATATGTTTTCATGTTGAACGGTGGCGCAATTAGCTGGAGGAGCGGCAAACAGTCAGTCGTCGCTCAATCTACAATGGAGTCGGAGTATATTGCCGCTTGCGAAGCGTCAAACGAGGTGCTGTGGCTGAAGAAGTTCGTGATCGAGCTTGGCGTCTTTCCCAGTTGCACTGACCCGTGGGATTAAGATCTATAGAGATAGACCTAATCGACGGTTGGCCTTGAGTCAGAGCACTTATATTGACAAGATATTGAAAATGTTCAGTATGGGTAACTCCAAGAGAGGCCTCTTGCCAGTTATAAAAGGTGTTAAATTAAGCGTGACTCAATGCCCAACCACAGCAAAAGAGAAGGAGGAGATGTCCTCAAAGCCCTATCCCTCAGCCATAGGTTCTCTCATGTATGCTATGTTATGTACCAGACCGGATTTAGCGCTGGCCATTAGTATGACTAATCGCTACCAGAGTAACCCGGGAATGGCTCACTGGACAGCAGTAAAGAACATCCTTAAGTACTTGAGAAGAACCAAGGATATCTTTCTCGTTTATGGAGGAGTTGATGAGGAGCTCACCGTAAAGGGTTACGTTGACGCAAGCCTCGGCTCAGACCTAGATGACTCGAAATCCCAGACGGGATATGTTTTCATGTTGAACGGTGGCGCAATTAGCTAGAGGAGCGGCAAACAGTCAGTCATCGCCCAATCTACAATGGAGTCGGAGTATATTGTTGCTTGCGAAGCGTCAAACGAGGCGTTGTGGCTGAAGAAGTTCGTGATCGAGCTTGGCGTCTTTCCCAGCTGCACTGACCCCGTGGGAATTTTCTGCGACAACACGGGTGCCATTGCTAACGCGAAGGAGCCAAGAACTCACTCTGCAGCCAAGCACATCCTCCAAAAGTTCCATGTGATGCGAGACTACGTCAGGGATGGACACACTAGGATTCACAAGATACATACGGATCTGAACGCAGCAGACCCGATGACTAAACCTCTTCCACAGGGCAAGTTTGAAGAACACCGAGAGACCATTGGTGTTAGATACATACCTGATGTAAACTAGTGTAATTTGTACTCTAGTGCAAGTGGGAGACTGTTGGATATGTGCCCTAGAGACAAATTAATAAATATATTTGTCACATATCCATTTTGTTCATAATACGTTTTATACTTTGCTATAACTGTATTACTTGGAAATACTAATACAGGTGTAGTATAAAACATGGTCTGTAGTTTAACTCGGGTAAACTATCTCATTGGGCAATTGATTGATCAAGCTTTACTGATCATGGCGACACTTAAGTCCATTGACAATGAGGTCATATCGTTAAGGGCAATGATGTGATGGACGTACACCCACCTAAATTATTGCAATGTGATCGAGTCACATAGTTCAGCGTTGCTATGACTTTGTAACGTATGGCTTAGTCCTTAGACCGTAATGATCATACGTAATTGTCATCTATGAGGAGACTTTGATTTGTATCCCACCGCCTGACTGAAATATGCTGGCTATAATGGTGCACTTTGGGTATTCCGAAATAGATGGTTGATGAGTATGTTAATAGATCAGAGCGGGATTTGTCAGTCCTTGTGACAGGACAGGTACTCTGGGCCCACTCAGTGATATTGCATCAACACCTTGCAAGGACGTGACTAGGTCACAAGAGATGCAATGATCATGGAAGAGAGAAGTTGTTTGTTGTGAACGAGATGTGAACACGGTATGTAGGATACCGACGATCAAACTTCGGACAAACAAAGTACCGCAACACAAAGGGATTACGTCGTATCGTTAACGGTTTCCAAAAGCGATCGAAGTTCATTCGATGGAAGCGCAGGGTCTGTCAAGGATTGTAACCAGGTCCAACTGACTAGTCATTGGTCAATGAGAAGAGTCTCGACCATGTCTGTTGTTTCCCGGACCGTTAGGGTGTTACACTTAAGGGCAATCGATGCATAGAATAGTTACAGGATCAATCGATGAAATAGGAGGAATCACCGGAATAGTTCCGGAGGAGGACGGAATGGTTTCCGGACATTTTGAATAGTTCAAAACAAAGTTTAATTGTTTTAATAATGTTTTATTATTTAATTATCTGAATTAAATATTTAAAACATATTAAATAAATTAAAAAATTGGGGAAAAGGCTAAATGGGCCCATGGGTGGCGCCAAGGGTGGGGCCCACCACCCCCCTTGGGACTTTAGTCCCACATGGGGGAGGGGAGGAGGATGGCACTCCCCCCCCTTGGCCTATATAAGGAGGGGTAGACCCCCCTTTTTCCAACACACCAATATCTCCTTCTTCCTCCTTCTCCTTCCCTGAAGAGGACTCCCCTTGTTTGGAGTCTGCACCTGGGTTGGAGTTCTCCACCATAAGGCAGGTCGTCGTTCTGCTGGAGTCAAGATCCGTAGCCGTCTTTCTTCCGCTGCTCGCCTGGTTCGGGGCCCGGGAGGAACATCGATTGTACCGTACGTGTATAATCTCTTCGAGGCACTACACCTGTGGTGCTACTTCGTCGCTGGAGGTTTACCGGGAGTCATCCTCGCCGGTGGTGGTCTTCTACACGATAGGGAGGTCGTAGTTCCGAGTCTACGCCAGCCACGTTCGCAAGAACATTTCCCTCTTTCGGTCTTCAAAGGTATGAACACCGATTCCCTCCTTTACTTTACATCGCCATAGCATAGATCTTGGGTTCGGGTACCGTAGGTATGAAAATTTTGTGTTTTGTACCCCGTATCCCAACACCTCGACGGTCAACGGCCCTGCATACACATATCACTAACCTGAACTTAGAAAAAAATGAACATTCACATAAACCCTAACAAACCTTAACACTATAATAAAAATAAAAGGGGGGAAAACGCTAGCTTTTTTAGTGCTACATTTTTAGGGCTACATTTACCATCAATGTACATTTTTTAGGCCTACATTTTTAGGGCTATATGCAATGTACTCCCTCCATTGTACACACATTAACACTCAAGGCAATACATTTCCATACATATATCAATCTGCAATTTGCACACATATAGAAATTTGCACACATATAGCACACATATAGCAATTTGCACACACAAAACTAGACCTAATTAAAAAAATGCACACATATAGCATAGGAAGAGGAGGAGCAGGGGAGGAACTCACCGGAGGGGGCTCGGTGGAGGAGGGGCGGCTCCAGGAGGAGGCTCCGGCGACGGGCTTCGGGGCGGAGGGGGGGTCGATGGAGGAGGGGTCGATGGCTCCGGCGACGGGCTTCGGGGCGGGTGGGGCAGGCAGCGGCCGGAGGGGCTGCCGGGGCAGGCGGTGGCGGAGGCGCGGCTCGTGGGATGGGGGCGGGTGGAGCAGGCGGCGGCCGGAGGGGCAGCAGGGGCAGGTGGCGGCGAGAGGGGCTCGGGGCGGGTGGGGGCGGGGGAGGCGGCGACGGTGGGTTGGGGAAAGGGGCGTGTGGGGGCGGTGGCAAGAGGGTGGGGCAGCCGGAGGCGGGATCTTGCGGCGGCGGCGGCGGCGTCGGGGGAGCGTGGGGGCGGGGGAGGGGGTTGGGCACGGGGAAGGGGAAGCGTGTGGGTAACCGTTGCCCCAGGGGGCCTTTGTCGGATTTGGGGGCGAGGACCTACGCCGACGGCCTGGCCGTTGGCTTAGGTCTTTTAATTTTTTAAAATTACAGATACAAAGGTTCCAGTCTTTAATTATTAGGGTGCAAATCCCCGTTTTCGGTGGAACGGGTAGGATCTTGTGACAGCTTGGGCACAAATATGGTTTGTAATGACCCTATGACCTAACCAAACACAACCCAAGACAAATGTCCATCGGGCTACCCCCATCCGGAGAATATCTTGGGGGGTAGACGATCGGGGGGACCAGCAAATCTACCCCTATAGATTTCTCCGTACGATGGTTGACCAATGGACTTTTTGTCTCTATCTGTGCTTGTTTAGCACATATGTAATAGAAAACCAAGGTTGGGCCTATTTCACCACATTATTCACACCGGTTGATCCGTACCGGGAGTTTCGACATACAGATAGAGGATTTTACTAAGTGTTAGCCCGTGTCTGTGAACAACGTCAGCCACATGACCTGGACATGCCATCTACCAACATTACATCACACTTCTACACATATGTTAGGGAGACATGCAGGTTTTCGAGTGATTCCGACGCTCCGGCGGTCATTCACCTCCGAAACCCTAGATCGGAGGGACCCGCAGATCTACCCCTATAGTTTTCTCCGTACTAGGGTGGAGCAATGGACTTTTTGTCTCTATCTGCGCTTGTTTAGCACATATGTACACGGAGAACCAATGTTGGACACATTTCACCACATTATTCACACCGGTTGACCCGTACCGGGAGTTTCAACAAACAGATCCAGGATTTTACTAAGTGTTAGCCCGTGTCTGTGAACAACATCAGACACATGACCTGGACATGCCATCTACCAACATTGCATCACACCTCGACACATATGTTAGGGACACATGCAGGTTTTCGAGTGATTCCGTTGCTCCGGCGGTCATTCACCTCCGAAACCCTAGATCATTAAGGACCTTCCCCAACAAAACATGATTGTGAGCCATGTGGTTAAATGAAAATTCTATATTAGAACGTACCAAATTGAGAAAAGATATAATGTAAATACCCACTCAGCGGAGAGAATTTGCTTTCGCTCCACTGGTTTAGGGAGTTGATCTTGTTCATCAGTTTTCTTCTTTGTTGTTTTAAACTCTGCAACCATCTTCATACAATCAACTGTGATATTTGGCTACTGAGCACCACAACCACCTCTTTTCTTCACTGGCTCATCAGTGTCCTGCTCTTTCTCAAGACCTTCACCCTGGAGCAAACCTTTTTGCTCTTGCAAGCATCTAGGGAGGTAGACGATCCGGGCCCGCGCGGTAGGGTTTTATAGGAAACACCGCTAGCCTAGGGAATCGGAATACCTCCAAACCTTGCATGTGACCCTAGAATATGTATGAAAGTGTTGCGGAATGTTGAAAGATTCAAAAACTACTTCCCAAGTGTGACCCCCTTCGCAGACAGCTTGGGCACAAACATGGTTTGTAATGACCCTATGACCTAACCAAACACAACCCAAGACAAATTTCCATCGGGCTACCCCCATCCAAAGAATATCTAGGGGGGGTAGACGATCGGGGGGACCCGCAGATCTACCCCTTTAGCTTTCTCCGTACGAGGGTGGACCAAGGTTGTTTAGCACATATGTACATATACATTTTTCTCTCTATCCGTGCTTGTTTAGCACATATGTACATGGAGAACCAAGGTTGGACATATTTCACCACCAGGTCATTCACCTCCGGGAGTATTCCGCACGTCTACACGTGTGCACGAATCTTTCTAAGTGTTATCGCATTCATGTGTGAAGAAGGTCACACCCGGGATCTATGTTTTGCATCTGTGGGCCTTCCACCACACTTGTACACATAAACTAGGTCCACATGCAAATTTTTGTGGGATTCCGGCGCTCCGGCGGTTATTCACCTGCGACATCCTGCTCCGGAGGGGGGCCTGGCGGTCTACCCCTATAGCTTTCTCCGCATGATGTTTCAACAATGTACTTTTTGGTTTGTTGAGATTTGTTTAGGACCTAACTACATGGAAAACAAGGTTGGGACCTTGTAACCTTTCGTAGCCCCCGGTATACCCGCAAACGGGTGTATTTTCACCTACATGTCCATGACTTTGGAGAGTGTTATCACATGAATGTGAAAATGGTAACACCAAGGAGCTAGACATTGCATCTATATATGGGTGTTACACCACACTTGCAACACATACCCTAGAACCACATCCAAGTTCATGCGGGACTACGGCTCTCCGGCAGCCTTTGTTCACCGAAACCCTAGTTCGCGCGCGCGGGGGGGGGGGGGGTATGGGGGGGTCTACTCTTATAGCTTTCACCGTACGAGGTTCAACTTGGAGCATACATATTATTAATATAGTAATAGTAGGATAATATATTTTACTTTAGTACCATACATATTATAATTTATTAATATATTATTTTATGTATTAGAAGGCACACAAAAGAGTCGTACGTATATCGAGGATTGAAATGAAATGAAATGATATAGATTACAATCCCATTTTCCAATATATTATTTTATGTATTAGTAATATAAAATAATGTATAAGATTTTATGTATTAGAGGTGGAAACTAAAAAGAAAAAAAAAAGAACCTACGCCGACGGCCAAAAGTCGGGGCCGTCGGCGTAGGCTCTAGCTGGGCTGACGCCGTAACGGCTCGTCGACCGACTGGGCCACTTGTCAGGCCTACGCCGACGGCGGCCCTCGGCCTAAGGTGGGCCTACCCCCACGGCCTTTTTACGCCGACGGCGGCCCTCGGCATAAACGGGCTTACGCCGACGGTCCCCGGACGCCGACGGCCCGCTGGCTGGGCTGCCGAGCTGGGGCACCTACACCGACGGCCCCGACATTTGGCCGTCGGCGTAGAGGACGGCCGTAGGCGTCAATGGCCCGTCCCGTAGTGGAAGCTCAAGATTCCGGGGAAAGTTAAGCATTTTGCTTGGAAAGTTCTCCATGGGACCTTGCCCTGTCTGATCACTCTTGCAAATAGGCACATAAAATGCCCAACACAGTGTGTGATGTGCAAACATGCGGGAGAGGACACCCAACACTGTTTTTTCACCTGCAAGCGTGCCCGAAAAGTTTGGAAGGTGCTCGGCCTTAAGGGAATGATCAACGAAGCTGTTGCGGAAGACAGATCGGGATCGACAACTATGGAGATTCTGATCCAAAAAAGGGAGTCTCAGGAGAATTGTCTGTTGTTGAACTTACCATTATCACTGCATGGTACTTATGGTGGCAGCGCCGGCAAGTTTCGAATGGTCTGCAGATTGTCTCCCCTGAAAGAACTGCGCTAGCCATTCGAGTGCTGGCCACTAACTTCATCCGTTCTCTGAATCCCAAGCAAGTCCCGAGAATGTCCTCCCAAGTGCGGAGGAAACCTGAAAGAGGAATCGTTAAAATCAATGTAGACGCCTCTTTTCACCAGGATAGTCTATCTGGTGCCTGCGGGGCTGTTGCCCGAGATGAGAGAGGAGACTTTATTACTGCAGCTAATTGGAATCTGGCTTACGTAAACTGTGCGGACTCAGTAGAAATATCGGCTGTGAAATATGGCTTGTACTTGGCTGCCCATATTGGATGCAACAGAGTTCTCATCGAGTCGGACTCCACTTTTGTTGTTGAATCAACTAGGCAAGAGGAAAACTTCCTTGGACAAGATGCAAGCACCGTGTTTGAATGCAGAGAACTAGCTGCAGAGTTGAGCTCTTTCTCGATAAAACATTGTTTTAGAAAGGCCAACAAAGTTGCTCATGAACTTGCCAAATCTGCATATGATAACAAAGCTTCGGGATTGTGGAATGCTTCCATCCCAGACTTTATTTCTCTAGCACTTGTAAATGATTTATCTATCATCTGGGGAATAAAGTGTTTTATTGTGTCAAAAAAAAAGAGTCCCAGTTCAAATACGAAGTAGGTAACACATTTGTCCGTCTGTACCGGGTCAGTTGTAAATCGCAAGTTTTGCAGCTACCGGTCAATCCAATGTACTTATATGTAACTTCATGCTGCGAATCGACTGCACTGTTTTTGTGTAGAAATCACGTAGGAGTATAAGAGATGTTTTAGTTGGTTATTCAGTCCAACTCCAACCTGACAGTCCATTTGGTCGACGGCCGGTCTCAACGGTGGGTAAATTCGCAGACGCCCCTATATAGCATCAACTCCGCTGCGCACAGTGCCGATGCCTCTAGTTCAATCAGCTTCCTCAGCAAATAACAACCGGCTGGGACTTGCTACTTGAACAAGCCTTGTCCCGAGGAACACATCAATCGAGCAGAGCTGCAATATATGGACACATGGATCGTCCGCACCTCAATTTTAAGAGGTAAAAATCTACTTCTCACTTTATCATTGCGTTGTGTGTTGCGATATGTATCCGTATATTTTTTTGTTCATGGGAGTTTACATTTTGATATTGCGGTCGGTAGAATCGTACGTATTATACTCTAAATGTGAAAAACAGTGTTCCTTTTCTCGCAAAAAAAAAGAAAGAAAAACAGTGTTCCCTCTGTGCATGCATGTGTGAAGATCCTTCTTCTTTGCTTGCGTAAGTAGTGCTGATTTTATTTTCTTGAGTTGGATTAGTGCTGATAATATCCTAGGTACGCTACGTACGTACGCAGGAATGCTTGCACGGGCTAACGGTACCGTGTCCATCTTGCTGAAACCTGAGAAAAGAGTTCAGTCTATTCCTTTCCTGAATCCAATCGACGTCAGAATCGATTCGGACAGGGAAAAACACTCCAAGGATGCATGCATTGCCACAAAATGAGGGGTGTAGGCGCGTCCACCATATATAGACGGAGAGACCTGCAGGTATATGAGCTGCCGTACTCAATTTTGGTCACTCAGTCGGCACAAGGCAGCAGTAGCAGGTGAGCACATTAATTAGTTCGCAATCCATAGATCATATCCTCGTATTAAATAATTTTCATCACACAAACATCACCAGATCCGTCAAGCAATTCACGTGTACGCAGTATCATAAAATTATTCGTTCATACATAAATCTGCATCAGCTAGGGCCACCCAGCTGATCGTTCATACCATCCCTGTGATCGCCGGCGTCGCCCTCCTCGGCGAGGTAATCGGCCAACTGGCGCTCAGTCATCAGAGAGTCGAGAAACGAGGTGAAGGTGTCGTCGTCCACCATTGGACACCCCATGACGTCGTCCAAGCCTCCACGGGAAGCAGCGTACTCGGCGAGAAACTGATCACCGAAACCTTCGAATCCATGGGCGTCGAGGCTCATCGTCGCGGCGAAGTCGTCATTGCCTCCGTCGGCGTCGGCTGGGCTGTCACGGCCGTCGCACCCAGTTCCAGCTGCGGACGAAGTCAGGAGCACTGGCGGAGGCGGGGGCTGTGGAGGTCCGACCGCCGGCGCCGCTGTCGTCTTGTTTGTAGCTGCTGCCGCCTTGCCAGGACCAGGAGCGCCGGCAAGCGGCATGTGTGTCCGCGGGTCGAGGCCCTGGGCGATGAGCTTCTTGCTGAGGTGCGAGTTCCAGTAGTTCTTGATCTCGTTGTCCGTGCGCCCCGGCAGCCTCCCGGCGATCAGCGACCACCTGCGTGCACCGCAGCAGCCATCAAGCATGCAGTTATAGTCTACTGCACCGGACCGGAGTAGCATTTACGCATTTGAGGAAGTAGCTAGGTAAGGTTACGTGCACGCACTGACCGGTTGCCGAGGACGCGGTGGAGGCGGAGGATGAGGTCCTCCTCGTCGTCGGCGATGGGGCCGTGCTTGATGTCCGGCCTGAGGTAGTTCATCCACCGGAGGCGGCAGCTCTTGCCGCAGCGCAGCAGGCCCGCCCGCCGCGGCAGCGTGCGCCACCGCCCCTCCCCCTCCCGCGCCACGAACCGCGCCAGCACCTCGTCCTCCTCCGCCGTCCACGGCCCACGCTTCAGCGGCGGCGTCGTCGTCGTCGTCTGGCCGTCCGCGCTCCGGGCTCCATGCTGCTGCTGCGCCGGCGGCTTCCGCCGTGCCATCGATCGGTCTCGGTCCCGGGTGAGATGCGGAGGATAGCTGGCTTTGGATTTCGGCTTTTTCTTTCTGTGTGAGAAGATGAGAAGGAGAGGGGTTTGGTTTGGTCGATCTTCTCGGCAGCGCCACCTCCCGAAGTGGCAACGGTCGGTGGGGTGGTTTGTTTCTTCTGCGCGGCGGTCTGTTCCGTTTCCGGAAAACGGAGGAATTTCGTGGCACCATTTACCCGATCGGGCGCAAACCAAAGGAGGCGGGCAGTGGTACCGGCTACCTCCAAATTAGAACGTGACGAGTTTTTTTTCTTATGCTACTCTGCGTCGATCGACCGATCGGATGCCAGATCGGTCACAGCGTTCACCGTCACATTGAATATCCCGCACCGTTCGTTTTACCCCTACTTCTTCTCCTTTCTGATGCCCGATCAACGTGAATAGGGAAAGGAAAATGTCTAAAATAAACCTTAAATTTGTAGATCAAAGCTAAATTAAACCTTTAACTTGTAATCTTGGAAATCAGCACATCGATATTTCATATCCCGGTCTACTTTGAACCTTGACTAGGATCGTTCACTGGTCCGCTGAATTAATTTTTCAATATTTTTCATAATGACATATAACAAACAATGGAAAAATATTAGAACAGACAAGGGCGTTCATATATGTATTTTTTATTTGTTTGAAATATTTTTTGAAAAAATATTAGATCCTATGTATAGTTTTTTATATGCCCGGGCATTTTTAATATTTTCCAAACATTTTTCCAATTTATAAATAAAATTCAAAAAGATGAAGATTTTTTTAACAATGTTTATGTTTAAAAATTTCCTCTATTTCAAAATAATTTCTGTTGTAAAAATGTTCTTTTAAAAAATATCGGACCGCTATCTGTTAAATATGTTGGATTTTTTCGAATTACATTTTAAAAACGTCCGCACTCAAAAAATATTAAAAAAAATTGCGACCAATTTAATAAATTTAAGTGCGCGAACATTTAACACACTTTTAAAATGCCAAATATTTAACAAATGTGTTAATGGATCTTAACACATTTTTAAGTACGATCATGTTTTAAGTCTTTATTTTTGTATTGCAAACTTCTTTGAAAAGTGATGCAAAAAAAGGATAAAAAAAGGAAAAATCCGAGCAGAGCAAACATTTCTAAGTGTGAACATTAAAAAAAACTTTAAAAATTGAATGAGAATATTTTCATTTTTTACAATTTTGTAGGCAATTTTTTTAAGTAAACACACAAAATGCAATTATCATGTGAGAAAAAGAATAAAGTAAAATAAAATGAAAAAATAAAAACGAAATGAATGAAAAAGAAAAAACAGAGAAGAGTGAGCGCGGTGACTGTGCTAATGAGCCGGTACAATTCATTTTATTGTCCAGCAAGCCATCTCGATCAGGATCCTCATTTTTTCGGTGCGCCAGATGGGTACAGGGAATACCGGGATTCAATAGTTGAGAGTGCGAACGAGTTGGTATTTCGGGCTTCGGTCCTCCTCGAGTTCATCCGTCTGGATGGAGTTGACAGAGCTTCATAGTATATTCTCGCGGACCATGGGTTAAGCATGTTAGAGTTTCTCGTCATGCGAGTGCGATGAAAAAAATATAGTGTTAGGTGCTTCATGATGATTCAAGGGTTCAATAAGAACGACCACGACTCCATGACACTAGTCCTAAGGGGCACACGCTCAAAGACTTCAAAATTTTCACCCACAAGGTCAGGCCGGCTCCAGTAGAAGAGTGGTGACAAGGGCGTGTCGACGGCTCTTTCTGACAACGGTAATGGTCGATGGTCTAGGGATCTCGGTTTAGTTTTTACTATGTTTAAGGTGTTTTATACTTTTAGAAACTTTTTAGAAGATTTGTGCCTCTCTGACCAAAAAAATCATAATGAAAGCATTTAATTTATTTCATGTTCATCTTTTTTTATTTTTTTTCTACATAGCATAGTTTTAGTGTTAAAGATGAATTTATATTATGAAAGATATTTTAAATTAAACCTTGAATGCCACAACAACACGTGATCATCTAGTCAAAACGTATAAAGAAGTTTTCTCCCTACTGTTTGTCATGGAAACCAAGATCAAGGCTAAACGAGTGGAGGATTTGCAAAGTCAACTCAGCTTGACAGGTTGTTTTGCACTGGATAGTGAAAGGCCTTAGCGAAGGCATTGGTCTTTTCTAATTCAGAGAGGTGTGACGATGTGCTATACCGGGATGATCCGCATAAGTCGGACTACAGGCCGACCTAACGATCCCTCAGTGTGCATTTTAGCAGGTCTCCATGAGGCGCACATATCCCTTGTTCAATAAACGCCATCAATTTGACGTACAAGAAAAGGACTTCCCATTGTTTCTAATCTATAGGTCGGGTCGACCATGTAACCCTAGGCCTCACCCCTTATATATAAGATGTAAGGACCCATATGCAATGATATTCTAGATATAGTCGTTCTCGTCCATGTCCGGAATAGAAGCACACATCAAAACCATCGCAACACTCGACACCGTTATATGCCCTGAATTTTAACATTGATATCATTACATTACCACTTGCAAGGAATACAACATATATTACAACAAGACATACAAGTGCCCAGATACAAATACAACAACATAAAATACAAAGTGTGAGTACAGATAACATCCAAATGCCTAAGAGGCTAAAGAAGAAACAACAAACCCATAACCCTTCGGTTCGAGGATCCCGGTCAAGATTCGCCAATCTAGTCATCGTCGAGTCTTCACGTGGAACATTGTCAATCATCATACCTGCTGATGTGTCCATCGAAGAAGAACTTCGAAAACGTGGGTGTACTCAACAATACTCGAGGGTACCAAGAAAGGAAGATTACATATTACCATATGGTGTCCCACAAGTATAAGGGATCAATCATAGTCGGTGACATTTGCGCGCTCACCGGCGACGTCATAAAGCTCTTCGACGACGTCCGCGCGCTATCCTAAAACGTTTGTGCGCTCGCCGGCGAGGTCGCCACACTCTTCGACAACGTCGTCGCGCTTGCCGGTGATGTCGCAGCGCTCGTCGACGTCATTTTTTGTATTTTGAATTTCTTAATGTTACCGTGTGAGAAACTAGCACATCATTACCATATCGGTTACTACCTGACGTGGATGGATGGCACGCCATAGATGAGCCTCTATCACTGATGCCATATTAGTGGCATCGGGTGCCTACGCCAGCAAGACCATTTTTGGCACACCGTAGATGAGGTTTTCTCTACTAGTGAACTATGTGACTGGATCTCATTGCAATACTTATGTTGGTGTGTGTCCATTACATCATTCACATAATGATATGACCCCATTATCAATTGACATAAATGCTCATGATCAGGAAACCTTGATCATCAGTTGACAAATGGACTAGTTCAAGAGAGGCTAATAGGGACTTGGTTTCTTTATATACCACATGTATTAATGTTTTCGTTTAATACAGTTATAGCATTGCCATAAAGCTTATTGTGAACATTTGAGATATGACAATAAAAAACATATTTATTATTTGCCTCTAGGAAACATCTCCAACAAAAATAATTTGGTCACGGCTGAAAAAGAAGTTCTAGTGAAATCACACTAGTAGAAAACGGCCTATTTGTCCCGGTTCCGGAACCGGGACTAAAGGGTCGTAACTAAATCCCAATACCATTAGTCCCGGTTTGCCCATTAACCGGGACTAAAGGTACTCCACGTGGGCTGTTGTGGTGCGCTGGGGCGTAGGACCTCTAGTCCCGGTTGGTAACACGAATCGGGACTAAAGGCCTCCACGGGAAAAACAAATCATTCAATTTTTTCCTCTTCCCTTTTTCTATTTTTAAAAAATTGTATTATTTCCATTATTTGACCCGTTATTTTCACTCCTTTTTTATATATTTTCACAATTTCTATTATTTGAGTTATTTGAACAGTTTAGTCTCTAACTACCCTTAATGTCTAGTCAAATTACTTAGTCGTAGTCAAACTTCTCGACCGGTCACCCATCCTTAGACTACTGCAGCAATAGCACGCTTAACTTCTGAGTTCATTTCGTCACCACTTCCAACTACATCGCGCGCACATTGTTGATATTACTATCATATCAATAATATTAATCTCTTGGTCACAATGTCACACATATATATTGTTTTAATTCCAAATAATTATTTTAATAAACAGAAGTAATAAATAATAATAATATTGAATAATAATAAAAATATATTTTTTATTTTTTTCGCAAAACCTAAAATCTGAGATTTTTCATATTTCCCTCAATAATATAGTCGAAAAACCCTTATTTCAATTTCATGGTCATTTAGCGCAAAAAATATCATTAAATGCATTAAAAATAACAAATAAAGTTAGAAAGGGTTGAAATTTGAGCATGTGGCTTTGAATGGTATATATTAAATGCACAAAAATTCTGAAGTTAAATAAGTTTAAAAAAAGAAATGTCTTTGTAACAGATGAGTTTTGGTCTGAAACCCTAATACTTCGAAGGAGATGGTCCAATTTGTACACGAAGTGCATCCAGTTTTTGCCGTAACCCTCTCAACTTTTTAGCACATATTATGTGGGTGAAATTATGATACCATGCCAAGTTTCAACATTTTTAGAGTTCATTTGTACTTCCTTTTCAATTTCAGGGTCATTTAGCGTAAAAACAATCATTAAATGCGTGAAAAATATAAAATGAGGTTAGAAAGGTTTGAAACTTGAGGACCTGGTTTTGAATGGTGCATAGTAATGCACAAAAAGTCTGGAGTTGAAATAAGTTAAAAAAAGAAATGTCTTGTAACAGATGAGTTTTCGTCTGAAACCCTCATGAAGAGTTAAACATAATCTGGTTTTGATTAAAACATCTATTTAAAATATCCTTAAAATTCTCATATTGAACATACTGATAAAACATACTAATATTAAACGACAAGAAAAATAATCACTCAAAAATCTATTTTTAAACTAAAGTTATTCACAAACTAGTGATTCACACAAATTTCAAAAGAATTCAAGTTTAAACTATTTAAATTCGAAAACTACTGGCACTAACAGAAAGTTTATAATTTTTTTGACCTAAAAAAATATTCATTTGAAAAATCTAAATATTCTAACAGTTATTCAAAATCTAAAAATAGAATTCTGTTTAGAAAAAAACAAAAAATAGACCTTTAGTCCCGGTTGGAGACAACAACCAGGACTAAAGGGGGGTGGACGGTCAAAATCTGGAAAAAAAATCAATTCCGGTTGGTGTCTTCAACCGGGACTAAAGGTCATACCTTTAGTCCCGGTTCAAGCCACCAACCGGGACTAAAGGTTGCGACACCCTTTTGTCCCAGTCCCGGTTCATGGCTGGAACTGGGACCGAAGGTCCCAGACGAACCGGGACCAATGCCCCACGAGGCCCGGCCGCCCCCCTGGGCGCACGAACCGGGACGTATGCCCCCATGGGTCCTGGTTCGTGACTGAACCGGGACTAATGGGCTTGCCACGCCTGAACCAAAACCCTGTTTTCTATTAGTGTCGGTCCCTTAGACAGTACTTGTTTATTCTATGTCTTGTTTCAAACTTCCAAGTGGCCTATGTGAGCATTTCAACATGTTTATCCAGAAATTTTGGTGGGGCAGTAAAGATGGTTGCGGAAATCCAAGCTAGGTTTCCTGGAAGTTGATGACACAACCAATAGGTATGAGAGGTCTGGGATTCAAAGACGTGAATTTTTTAATTTCTCATTATTGGCAAGACATGCATGGAAAGTTCTATAGAATCCATCCTCACTCAGTTCCCGTATACTAAAAAGTGCTTATGTCCCATCTTCAACAATTTTGAATGCTAATCTTGGAGGTCATCCAAGCCAAACTCGAAGCGCAATTATAGAAGGGATAGATGTGTTGAAGCAAGGACTTAAATTGTGGATTAGTGATGCGGCTTGTTGGGAACCCCAAGTTGCAAGGTGAAGTAGCAAGCGGTGAGCTTTTCCCTCGATGATGAGGTGAAGTAGCAAGCGGTGAGATTTGGTCGAGTACTCCCTCGCACGAATCTTACCAACACAGATCCAACGGCAGTAGACTATCCTGAATCGATGGAGAAAATCAGCAAATCCCAAAAGCAAGAGTGGAACAATCAGTGGCTAGGTGATGACCAAAACAAGCAAAGTCAAAGAACGGACTCATGTGCGGAACATTGTAGTTAGGCAGGCACCTCCAGAAAAGGAAGGGGCCACGTGCGGTGCCACCATATTGCTGCTTGGCACCCAAGGAACGCCTGCCGTCCGTTCTTTCTTGAGCTCACATCACATGCAAATGCAATGGCCCCTCTCAAGAATAGTTGAACGATAATCCGATATCTCTCTCTCTCTCTCTCTGTCTGCTGACTTCTTGGATGTGAAGCAGGCATCGTAGAAAGGAACAAAACGCCTCGTGTGCATAGAACAAACTTTGTGCCCAAGTTAGCTGCATCAGCGTCGGTGCTGACGTCTGCACAGGCGCCCGGCCAATGTCTGTCGTCCATCCTTCTACGGACGATTCAAATGAACAATAGTGGTAATGGTTCATGCATGTGAATAAAGTCACTTTGAAACGAGTGCCAGTGAGCATTTTATTATTTCGAACAGTTTGGAAATTCCTTTGAAGTTTGACCCCTATCAGTCCTTTGAAGTTCCCTTAGTCATATAAACATACTACTCCCTCCGATTCATAATAAATGTCGCTCATCTAGTACAAAGTTTATACTAGCTTAGTATAAAATGAGCGACACTTATTATGGATCGCAGAGAGTATTTGTCTTGTCCACACTGTCAAAAAAAATAAACAAAACTTACACTTTTTCTCCAAGAGCAATTATTTATCTGTGAACGCCAGAGAGCCCAGCTACCTTAGCACACCTGAGATCACAAGATTAACGCAATCCATCTAACTGACCACGCTGACCCATCGTACAAAAGTGAGCTGAGGTTTTGAATCTTCAAAAGTCGCACCTGCACCAGCAAGAGTCCTGAATCTTCCCACGGTAATTAATCACATGTCACAACATAATCCGTGCGGTTTAGTCAGTGTAAATTTTCCATCACAAACTTTCCGGGTCGCTTCCAGCTCCGGAGCACCCAAACCCAAGCAGCCCAGCAGACAGCAGTCAAAGCACTTCGGGCGGCCAGCAAAATGCGTATATATAGTGCCTCCACCACCCCCAGGGGGCAGGAACTACACACGACGCAGTGCGCGCTGCCAGGCTCGCCGAGCACATCACCAAAGCAAGTTGCAGCTGCCGGGAAATGGACGCGACCGCAGAAGCCGGTAGTGGAGGAGGAGCACGCCACGGCGGCGGCGAGCCAGGAAAAGATGGCCGGCCGGAGATGAAGGTGCCGTTGCTCGGCATGTTCAGGTACGCCGACCGCCTCGACATGCTGCTCATGCTGGTCGGCTCGCTGGGGGCGGTGGCCAACGGCGTGGCCGAGCCCCTGATGTCGGTCCTCTTTGGAGACGTCATCAACTCCTTCGGCGAGAGCACCACCAGCACCGTCCTCCGCGCTGTCACCAAGGTGCGCCCAGGGTTCTTGTTGTGGTGATCACTTCACTTGAAAGAGTGGCTTGACTAGATTAGCTAACAGAGAATATTCTTTTCATCTCCAGGTTGTTCTCAACTTCATATATTTGGGCATTGGGACGGCGGTTGCTTCCTTTCTTCGTAAGTGGAATCTCCATTGAATTCTTGGAATGCATGTTTCCTGTCAATGAAACTTTAGATGGCAAGCATTAGTACACACGAAAACATAGTTATAGATTCAGTATGTACCATTTTGAAATAAACTAAACCGCAAAGGATAATTAACAAAGTTATATAATATCACATGGAAACCAGCCTCTCTCTGAAAACTCATGTGGAGCTGGTACTCTATAAACTTGTACTACCTCTGATCCTAAAAAAGTGTCGTAAGTTACACTATGAATTATAACTATCTTAGTTGTTTTTTTAAGACACTTATTTAGGATCGGAGGGAGTAAATTTTAATATCAAACACAACTGCATTTCAAAGATATAAAATTTACAAGAGTGAGTAATGAAACGACATAGTGATGTGCAACCATATAGCACCGCGTTTGCGTTTAGCTAACTGTGAGATGAGTTTTGTTGTTTCCGCCACCTTCTCGGTATCATCTTCTTAATGCAAAATGACATACAAATTTGTTCTTGCTTGAGTGAGGAAAATGCAGATACAATGATCAGAGCAGAGCAACTATCATCAGTTATCATGTATTTATAGAAGTACCAATGGCATTCCTAATAATTTAATATGTTTAGTTACATTACATGCTAATGGCAGAGATGTTAGTAAGTGAGGCTCACCAATCATTTTCTTCCAGAGGTGTCATGCTGGACAATGGCAGGAGAAAGACAGTCAGCCCGCATCCGTTCTTTGTACCTGAAATCAGTTCTGAGGCAAGATATTGCATTCTTCGACACAGAAATGACAACTGGCGAAGCAGTTTCTAGAATGTCTAGCGATACCGTCATAATTCAAGATGCTCTTGGTGAGAAGGTAATACTTCCTTTGTAGTACTATAAATAAAGAAATGTAATATATTTTTCGTCACATCGTAAAATGTGCACAGATCTGCAGGCGCAAGTCAATGACAAGCATCAATATTTGTATTGCTACTACATAAGATTTTGTGTTACTTACCTAAGTGTACTTCATAGTTCGTACATTCTATGCAATCCACCTAGTGCTGTGGGTGCTGACATTCGTGCGTTCTGATTTACAGGCAGGGAAACTTGTACAACTCACATCTGCCTTCTTTGGGGGTTTTATCATAGCATTCACAAAAGGCTGGCTCCTGACTCTTGTCATGCTAACATCACTACCATTAATTGCTATCGCTGGTGCAGTATCTGCACAGTTGCTAACCCGGGTTTCTAGCAAGCGACTAACATCGTATAGTGATGCTGCAGACACAGTTGAACAGACAATTGGATCTATACGAACAGTAAGTTCAAATTATATCAGTACCATACTAGTAGTATCGATTATCTCAGTTTATTCAAATTATAATAAAACATTAATTTAGCAACTCTCATGTAACCAGGTTGTGTCCTTCAATGGCGAGAAGAAAGCTATAGAAATGTACAATAAATTCATAAAAGATGCATACAAGACTGTTGTTGAGGAAGGCCTTGTCAATGGTTTTGGCATGGGCACTGTCTTCTGCATCTTATTTAGCAGTTATGGTCTAGCCTTCTGGTATGGTGGAAAGCTAATCATTGACAAAGGATATACCGGAGGGAAGATTATCACTGTTTTGTTTGCCGTATTGACTGGTGCAACGTGAGTTTCTCAAACCTTTACAATGCAAATACCTTTGCTGAGCAGTAGTAATATTTGTTGTGTATAACCCTTAATTTATTGAAGGACTACTTGAATGAAAGGAAATATCAAACGTAATATACAGTACCAAAACTTAAAATTCTAGATAACCTTTTTTTTTCTTATGGATAATCTGTGAATACATGTTTTTCTGTAAATTCTATAAGGAACTTTACATGGCAGTTTGACGTCCCTTTCAAGGTGTGTTCAGAGATTACCTTTAGGTGGTTATTATTTGTTTACTTATTTATGTTTAGTGGTAAATAATATCAATTGGTAATGCTTGAGCTCAAGGCTAATAATTGATTTATATAAATACAAATAGCCCATGAGATTCAAGATGCCTCCTTTCCTTTGAGGTATAAATTTCAACAATAATCCTAACAATTTTGTATATGTATACATGAAGCACAATTTTGAACAATGTGTAACTTGCAATCATTGCAACCTCACAGCAGGGTCCCATGAATCCCGAGAAAGCTCTAACGGAAATCGCTAGATATTGTAGAAGCTACTTCAGATTGCAATCATTATGTTTTAAGTATGCAATTAACATTACTCTAGTGTTGGTGAGAACTAAAACATCTTGTCACACAATACATATGACAAGCTTATATATTCAATATAGCAGTATAGCACTGTCAAATTCTAGCAAACAAATCAACTACACTATGTATACTAAGTATGAACAATAATCCCAATTTAATTTTTTAATTTATGAAATAAAACTGTAAAAGGTATACGTAGTACCATTAGAAAAATACAACAAAGACAAGCAACGGCAGAGAAAAAATTAACCTTCGTAAAAGTATTCACCTAGAAGAAGTTACAAGTACATTGCATGTCATATGTGTAAGATTTAATTTAGTGGTGCTACTGCACCTACATGCCATGTATCTAAGTTGAATAGACTTTTTGACCTACAACACATGAACAGATGAACTTGAATCAGATTACTAGTTGATTTACATTTCGAGTAGACGAGCATAATTAATTGGATAACCAGCTTGAAAGTCCTCCACAGGATGCTAATTGTTCAATTTACATTGCTTTATCTTCATCTTATGTTACCTCAGCAAAGCATACGTATGTGAAGGACTAGTAGTTTAAATTGTACTTCATGCCAAGAAATAGAAAAGGCGACGATTGCATATGGTATGTTAATGTCCTAAACCAGTCACTTTACAAATTTTTGTAACAGTTCATTAGGTAATGCAACACCATCAATTTCTGCGATTGCGGAAGGTCAATCTGCAGCATACAGACTGTTCGAAACGATTGAGAGGAAACCCGAAATAGATTCAGATGATACCAGCGGCATGGTCTTGGAAAATATCAAGGGTAATGTTGAACTAAAGGATGTGTACTTTCGTTACCCTGCAAGACCCGGGCAATTAATATTAGATGGATTGTCATTACAAGTAGCCAGTGGAACAACAATGGCCATAGTTGGAGAGAGTGGAAGTGGCAAGTCAACTGTCATCAGCCTAGTTGAAAGATTTTATGATCCACAGGCTGGCGAAGTCTTGATAGATGGAGTCAACATCAAGAATCTGAATCTTGATTGGATAAGAGGGAAGATCGGTCTTGTTAGCCAAGAACCATTGCTGTTTATGACCTCCATTAAAGATAACATAATCTACGGCAAAGAAGATGCAACACATGAAGAGATCAAGAGAGCAGCCGAGCTTGCAAATGCAGCAAACTTCATCGACAAGTTACCAAATGTATGTAAATAAAGATTGAATGCTTCAAATGGCTTCTTTCAATTTAAGCTAACAACGTTTTCATTTCATACCAGGGCTACAATACATTGGTTGGCCAACGTGGCACTCTGCTTTCTGGAGGACAAAAGCAAAGAATTGCAATTGCGAGAGCCATCCTTAAAGATCCAAAAATCCTTTTGCTTGATGAAGCAACAAGTGCATTGGATGTGGAATCCGAGAGGATAGTTCAGGAGGCGCTCAATAGGATAATGGTAGAAAGAACCACACTTGTCGTTGCTCATCGTTTGAGCACTGTAAGGAATGTTGACTGCATCACAGTTGTTCATCAAGGGAAAATAGTCGAACATGGTTAGAATCTCTTGAATATACATCATTTTCCCATTCTAGAACATGTTTATTGTCAACCAATGATGATTAATTCACCCCACAAACATATCCTATATGTACAGGTTCTCATCATGCATTGGTAAAGGATCCCAATGGAGCTTACTCCCAGCTTATTAGGCTACAAGAAACTCGTGGTGATGAAAGACGTAAAATACAGGATTCTGGAGTGTCCAATTCCTTATCAAAAAGCACTAGTTTGTCAATTAGACGGTCAATGACTAAAGATTCTTTTGGCAATAGCAACAGATACTCCTTCAAGAATCCCTTACGATTATCAGTTGAGTTGCATGAGGATGAAATCACAGGTGAACAGAACAAAGAGGACCTTTCTGATGGAAAGGCCCTTCAGAAAGCACCAATTGGACGTCTTTTTTATCTTAACAAGCCGGAGGTACCATATCTTCTGCTCGGTGCTATAGCAGCATCGGTGCATGGAGTCATTTTCCCATTGTTTGGCATACTAATGTCTGGTGTTATAAAATCATTCTACGAACCACCAGATAAGCTGCGAAAAGATTCTAGTTTTTGGGCATTGATATCTGTAGTTCTGGGGTTTGCATCTTTCATTGCAATCCCAGCAGAATACCTTTTGTTTGGAATTGCTGGTGGCAAGCTTATAGAGCGTGTTCGAACTCTGTCATTTCAAAATATTGTGCATCAGGAAGTTTCTTGGTTTGACAATCCCTCAAATTCCAGGTACCATATTCAAATGATCTCAATTATTTTATCTTCACGTACATAGATGTACACAGATACTAAGATTCTGCTTTATCACTTACAGTGGTGCACTTGGTACAAGACTCTCAGTTGATGCATTAAATGTTCGGCGCTTAGTAGGAGATAACCTGGGCCTTATAGTGCAGTCTACAGCTGCACTAATCACTGGCTTTGTCATAGCATTTACGGCTGACTGGAGGCTTGCACTGATTATCACTTTTGTCATTCCTTTAGTGGGTGTACAGGGTTATGCTCAAGTGAAGTTCTTGAAGGGGTTTAGTGAAGAAGCTAAGGTGACGCATAACAACTCTAAATTCATTTCCTGTTTGATTCAGGATGAGCAATCCTAAGGACCCTGGAATCGCCTATCACAATGATGACCTTATTATTACTGTGCAGGAGATGTATGAAGATGCAAGTCAAGTTGCAACTGATGCTGTTGGTAGTATCAGAACTATAGCATCTTTCTGTGCAGAGAAAAGAGTGGTTACAACATATAACAAGAAATGTGAAGCTTTAAGGAAACAGGGAATTCGAAGTGGAATCGTTGGAGGGATTGGTTTTGGTTTCTCATTCTTGGTGCTGTATCTTACATATGCTCTATGTTTCTATGTTGGTGCACAGTTTGTACGTCAGGGAAAAACTACTTTTGCAGATGTTTTCAAAGTAAGTTCCTAAATCATTTCAAGTTAAGGTTTGTATGTGGGTATTAACTTTTAATAATCATTCACAAATGCATTGGATGTTTTTCAGGTTTTCTTTGCATTGGTTTTGGCAGCTGTCGGGGTTTCGCAGGCAAGTGCATTGGCATCTAATGCAACAAAGGCAAGGGATTCAGCCATTTCTGTTTTTAGTATTCTAGACCGTAAGTCAAAAATCGATACAAGTAGCGATGAGGGCCTGATGTTGGAAAATGTCACCGGGGACATTCATTTCAGTAACGTCAGTTTCAAGTACCCATCACGCCCTGATGTCCAAATATTCAATGACTTTACCTTGCACATTCCTTCCAGAAAGGTATGATTTGCAACCTTTTATAGTCTTGTTTATCATTGTTGCACCCAATGTTTTTCCATTCAGATAACTAATGTGTCACCTCTTGGCATAAAGCCGATAATAATACTCAAAAACATGTGATGCTTCTAATTACAGTGTTAGAATATATAAGAAACTTTCAGCTGATTTTTCACATATGATCATTCACGACCACAAAAACTGCTATGTTGAAACCTTTTCCTTCCTTTTTCACAGACCATAGCACTAGTTGGAGAAAGTGGTAGTGGAAAGTCCACAATAATTGCTTTACTGGAGCGTTTCTATGATCCTGATTCTGGTAGAATCTCAATAGATGGAGTTGAAATTAAGAGCTTGAGAATTAGTTGGTTAAGGGATCAGATGGGGCTAGTAGGCCAGGAGCCAGTACTTTTCAACGACACAATCCGTGCAAACATAACATATGGGAAACATGGAGAGGTGACAGAGGAAGAAGTCACGGCTGTGGCCAAAGCAGCAAATGCTCATGAGTTCATATCAAGCTTGCCACAGGGATACGATACTCTGGTTGGCGAGAAAGGAGTGCAACTATCTGGTGGACAGAAGCAGCGGGTAGCTATCGCAAGGGCCATTATAAAGGACCCGAAGATACTACTACTTGATGAGGCAACCAGTGCCCTGGATGCGGAATCAGAGCGCATAGTTCAAGATGCATTGGATCGAGTCATGGTGAGCAGGACCACCATAGTGGTGGCGCACCGCCTCTCCACAATCAAAGGGGCGGATATGATTGCAGTCCTCAAGGAAGGAAAAATTGCAGAAAAGGGAAAGCATGAGGTCCTGATGGGAATCAAGGATGGAGTCTATGCTTCACTAGTAGAACTTCGCTCAAATTCCGAGTAGAATTGTGCATTATTTGACATTTTGTTTCTCTTTTTCTTTTTCTCACTGCATTTATTTGTTCCTAGTACAATTACTTGGCAATACAATACAATGATTTGTGATTTAAGAAGTGAATGCAAGAGGTTAGTGGATTGTTGCAAGGAAGACCTATGAGCATTGTAGGTAATGAGAGTAAGTCAACTATGTGTGTGTACCAACTGATTATACAGATGATTAAGCCGGCATCATTAAATAATTGCATTCGAACACTAACATGCCTCAATATGATAGATGGAAGAAGAGCCAGGATTTCGAGCTCTGTCCCTAAAAAAATCGAGGTATGAGGCTCTAGTTCACAAAAACTGCAGGTTCGACGCAAACAACTCGCACACATCACTACAGATAGTCTTCTCGCATACTCAAGCAAATATCAAATGACTACGAACACATACAATCAGTGGCGAATTCAGGAAGAAAATGAAGGGTGGGCTCAAAGTGAACGGTGACTAAACTAAATTGACATCATCATAGAAAATATATAGTCTCAAGTATTTTGAATCCACACACCAATACATCAGTACTGGAGAAGCAATAATAAAAGGAAAATGTATTCCCAAGTGCCCAACCGCAACACATCTGTTCGAATTAGCACAACCATTAGTGATATAATAGTACAAACTTCTCCAACCACCCAGGTTGAAAGCATCTCCAAATTTTACCATCCTTCGTCAGTTTGAATTTATGCCTAACAGCTTTGTTTCGCACATTCAACAAATAAGCATTTCTCACTTCACTTCTAATTTCAGGGGCATAATCTTCTATTTGTATTCTAAGTCCGGGATCAACAATAATTTGACTTGGATGGAATACTAATATAGGCGTCCTTGGTTGGCTTATAGTCTATACTCTCATCAAATGTGGTATCATTGCTCTCATAAATTGGGGCATCGGTGCTCTCACTAGTTGGAGTAGGAAGGATTATGGTCACAATAGTTAGGAAGGGGAGCTGGGTCCGCATTAGCTGGGCAGAGGTTAATTGAACCGCTTGCATAAAAATTGTTCGTACTCATAGTCATTCTCCCATTTTTTCTAAATCTGCAAACAAGCTGTATTGGACACTACAAATCGACTAACAGTTCATAAACTACCTATTAGCGTTACTGATTTAGAAAAATAGTTTGAAATTTAGGCACATATACCTCGGCGGCTTGGCCCTCCAGCGGCCGATGTGCGATGCACCAACTACCCAGTTGCCAAGGTCGCGGCCCCCTCCCTCCGATCGGCCGGCTGGAGCTCCTGCAGGCTGATGTCCTGCCCTGGCTTGGCTCCCCGGTCCCCACCCCATAGCCTCCTCTTTCTCCTACCGATCCCGCGCCATCCGCCATGCTCAACGCGAGTTTGCATCACCACCATGACTGCACAGGAGCTGTTCGAAAGAATGCCAAAGAGAAAGGGATGGAGCGAGACAGACCACGTTTCGTTTTGAGGTAAATACACTAGAAGTCTAATACTAATTCGTAAGCATTGATCAGTTTAATGAATAAATTTGTAATATACTTTCTTCATCTCAAATTATTTGATATAAATTTGTTTTGATATTGGTGTATCTAAATGCTTCATAATTTGAAATACATCTGTATTTACATAAATGCTGCTAATATCTGCGAGATGTTCGGGAGGAGAAGGCCTCGACCGAACTAAACATTCGGTGCATCTCCCCCCTCCAAACGAAATCGATCAGTGGAAGATGTGCACCGCCCGAACGCCTTTTTCTTGTTGGCCCTACATGTCTTTTATCGATTCGGACTTACAAACCCACTATAAAAAATTAAATTTTGATATTTTTTGTTGTGATAAAAAATAAGTTCTTGAAGCAGAAAATTGCCATGAAATTTTTTGCATTATAAATTTTGAAAAATTCTGCAAAAAAGGCTATGAAAAAAATGGCATGGGGAAAAAACTAAAGTGGATCAAAATTGCATGGCAAAAAACTGAGATATCTATGATCAATAAACTGAATTTTCCATGATAAAATAAAACTAAAATTTCCATGGGGGTAAATATATAAAATTATCATGGGAGTAAATATAAAATTGACATGCAAATTTATATTGATATTTTTTCTAAATTTGAACAATTTGACAAAGGAAAACTTTTTGAGAAAAATTGACATGGCAAAAAAATCATATGATAAACATATAAGAAGAATCGCCCTCTCCCACATATAAGAAAATTATATGTCACAGAAAAAACAATTTGACATGTCCTACAAATAAGTATTTTCATTTCCCTAAAAAATAAAATTCTCATATCCTACAAAATAAGGATTATCATGTCCTACAATAATTGCCACGTCCTATAAATAAGAATTGTCATGTCCAACAAATAAGAACTATCATGGTCCTACAAATAATAATTCCCATGTTCTATAAATAAGAATTCTCATATCCAATAAATAAGAATTTTCATGTCCTACAACAAATAAGAATTCCCTTTCCAACAAAAATGAGAATTACCATGTCCCATAAGCTATATACAATCAAGAATTGCTATTTCCACAAATAATAATTTCCTATATAAAAAAGGAAAATGCTATGAGTTTGAAATGTGAAAAAATAAAAAAAAAACCATGTGCATGCAATCAATATAAAAAACAAAAAATATATATAAACAGAGAGGAGGGAGAAGCAGCCCTTCGAGGTATGATGGTGTATTAGATCTAAAGAGAAAGAGAGAAGGGGCAGCCTTGAGGCAAGAGAACAATGTATTGTCCCTTAGGGGGTGCCCCCTCCTCATCTATTTATAGTGGGAGGGGAGGGGAGGCCATCTAGGAAGCGAGGGCAACCCTAGGGTTGCGCCTAGGATTTCCCCTCCTCCTCCTTGCGTCGACCAAGGGGGTGTTGAGGCCCCTATAGGGCGCCTCCCCCCAAAGGGCCTCTATGGATCAAGTGCCTCCCGCCACTTGGGCCTTCCAAGTGGTAGATGGGCTCATTGATATTATCACTCTTTTATTAATTTTATAAAATTCGAGAATTCACAAGAATTAAATATTAAACATATTTAGGTCATCTTAGAACTTTTTTGGCCCTCCGGTTCTACTCAGTTTTCTTAAAACTCTCCCCGGTACTTTACTGGGTCATCAAAATGATTTTGGTTTTCTCATCGATCATAACCCGATCACTCCGAGAACTTCTTGGTGTGATATACACATGCTCCTATCATTCTAATACTCAACAAATCAACTACCCTTAAGTATGTGACCCCATATGTTCGGTAGGATACGAACATGAACCGAAAACTTTCTTTCTCGCGGAACAATAATCGATAGCGGAGTCATGGACACCCATAAAGGTTCCCACACCTACAAGAATATAAATCCGAGTGAACCGTAAGCTTAACATGCCAGTCCTATTTGCTACACGATGTTATACAAAAGCTGAGCTGAGACCTTTTAGCTATCCGTGTGATTAACCATTAACCACTATACCAAGTCATCCTGCTCCCTGTTTTATTTTATTTTTCTCGTTCAGTATTTTGGTATCCCTTGTGATCATGACAAATTTGTCATGTTCTACTTAAATAGCCATGTCCAATATATAATTATCATGTTTCGCACAATATGATTGTGCTAAGAAAAGCCATGTCCAACATTTAATTTTTTTATATGTTTTAATAAATGTGTACCCCATGAAAACATATAAGAATTGACATGTCACACAAATAAGAAAAATCGTGTCACACAAATAAAGAATTTCCATGTACAACAAATAAGAATTACCATGTCACATAATTAAAAATTATTGTGTTTTAATAAATGTGTGCCCCATGACAACATGTAAGAATTGACATGTCACACAAATAAATAAATTTCCTTGTACAACAAATAATAATTTCCATGTCACACAAATAAGAATTGTCCTGTTTTAGTAAATGTGTACCCCATGACAACATATAAGAATTGCTATATCACACAAATAAAAATTGTCGTGTCTCACAAAATAAGAATTTTCATGTCCTAAAAATAAGATTTACCATATACCATAAGATACATACAGAAAAGAATAACCGTATCCCACAAATAAGAAATTGACATGAATCATGGTTAATTAGTTATCACACAAATTATTTACAATGGCATGATTTGTAATTAACAAGAAAATCACATGTTAAAAATTGCAAGCATGGAAAAATAAAAAGCACATTTTATGAAACTATATATAATTCTAATCAAGTTAGAATAGAACATATTTAAATCCGATCACCGTTTACAAATTATAAGTATCATCAAAACCGTACCTAATATTGTAATTAATATACCCAAACATGAATAAATCATGAACTAGGTCAAAACAATAGCAATTGATCCAAAAACAGTAAGTACGGAATAACTACAAATCGTCACTAGGGCGGAGAATAACAAATCATCATCCGATGCGAGGTAAGCTGCAGGAAAAAAAATGTAAGGTTGGATCCCACTCCTACCACACATTTTTTAAAAGTTGACCTGACCCTTTTAGGTTCGTACTAGTATGAAACGGTTAAAAAGGTGTTCGGCCCAACATCTTATCCTATCACACGTATGGTAGTTATAATTTTGCTAGATAAATCTACGCTAAATAATTTGAAACAAAGAATGTTTTATTGGGGGTTTTTTTCCCTAGGGCAAACCTAGGGATTAGTGTTCCTCTCGGCGAGTTTTCTCGGCCATGAGTTTGCGCCGTTGCCGATCTCGGTGTTAATCTGCTCGCCCGTGGTTTCTTACTATGGCTGGGTCGGAAGGAAGCTCGTCGAAGGCATCGGTAGACGATCTACTGGGCCATCTCAAACTTCATGAGGAGGAGGAAGAAGGTTTTGTGCTGGAGGAGGAATTTCAAGAACCCCCGGTGAAGTCAAGGTGGCTCGCAATAGCTAGGGTTCATACCCAGAAATCTTTTAGCCAGAGTGCGCTTTTCGCAGACATGCGTGCGGCGTGGAACACAACCAAGGATGCGATCTGGAGTAGGGTGGATACAAACTTATTTACGATTAAGTTCGGTTGTCTGGCTGATTGGAATAAGGCAATGCTCATGGGCCCCTGGTTGTTCCGCGATCAAGCTCTTTTGATGGAGGAATACGATGGTTTTGCAAACCCTAGATCGGTCGTCCTGGATAAGATTGATCTATGGGTTCAAGTGCATAAACTGCCTGATAACTTTCTCCATGAGGGAATCATCAAGGGCATGTGCAGATCAGTGGGGGAGGTGCTGGACATCCAGATCACGCTCCAAGTGGGTTTTGTGGGTGAATTTGTTCGTGTCAAAATACGGATGAAAGTGGATAAGAAGCTTGTTCGTTTTGTATCCATCACAAAAGATAAGAAACGTGAGTGGTACCAGATAAAGTATGAACGCCTGCCGATCTTCTGTGGGGCGTGCGGTCTGATGGGCCATTGGCACGAGGAGTGCGGGGATGGTATTCATGATGTCTCAAAGCTTGAATGGGGGAGTTTTATGCTGGCATCGGGAGGTAGAGGACGAGGTAGTCGAGGAGGACCGGCTGGGCGAGGCAATTCTAGCAATGAAGGAGAGACTAATGAAAGACCTGGAACTGGTAGAGGTTTTTCACCTGGCCGTGGTAGAGGTACAATGTTTGGTCGAGGGTTAGCTCGGAATGAGTTAGTCTCGGCGAGTTGGAGGTATAATGCTACTTTTCAAGAGAATAATGGTGTACCCATGGAAGGTGTCTCGCAGGATGAAGGGCTTAACAACAAGGATACAGGGGGAATCTGAAAGCAGTGACAGGCCACGGGTCAGATATCATGAATGTAAGGAAGTCCCTGGAAAATGAGTTCAACAGGGAAGAGAATCAGGATGCTAGAGTGGATGACCAGCTGTTGGGAAAAAGGATGGCTGATGATGCGGTGTCTACCGATCCTGAAGCTACTGAGGATGCTGAAGGCACACGTAGGGCACTGATCCCCTTAGGATCAGGAACTATGGTGGCCTCTATGGTGGGTATATTCGATGGAATCACTCCAGTGGTGACGAATCCGGTTCTTACACCACAGAAAAATGCAAACAAAAAGAAACAGAGAGCTGATGGTTTGCCAGTTGAGAATGAGGACCCTGTAGGTGATGCTGTCATCCCTATCATTGATGAATCGGCGGCGTCCCTCGGGGACGACCGCCGGGAGCAATGAGTCTAATCAGTTGGAACTTTCGTGGTTTGGGCAATCCCACGGCAGTTCATGAAGGCCGCGACTTCGCGGTGAAATTTGCCCCGGCCATTTCTTGCATCCTGGAAACTCAAATTTCAAGCGGCCGTTCTGAAGACCTAGCCCAATCCCTGCGCTATGACAAGGCGTATGCGGTTGGAAGCAGTGGTAGAAGTGGTGGTCTGGCTATTTACTGGAATGATAATCTGGAGATTGAGATTCTGAGTTTCTCCCAGTATCATATTGATACTAAGGTGAAAGGGTTGGCGCAAGATCAGTTAAGGATAACTTTTGTTTATGGAGAAGCCCAAGTTGCTGAGCGATATAAAAGTTGGGATACACTGAAATCCATAGCGGGCAACTCGGGTCTCCCGTGGCTGGCTTTGGGAGATTTTAATGAGGTTTTACACCAACATGAGCATGAAGGGGTCAACCGGAGAAGCCAAGCGCAGATGGACAGATTCAGGGATGTGTTGGACATATGTGGTTTGATGGACTTGGGAGCGAAAGGTCGAAGGTGGACGTTCAAGAAAAAAGTTGCAGGAGGCTCCTTCACTAGAGTCAGATTGGATCGAGCGGTTGCTGATTCGGCATGGTGCTCTTTGTTCCATGCGGCAAAGGTTTCGAATTATGCTGCTGTTGCGTCAGATCATGGCCGCATAGTGCTCTGTTTGGATAGTGTTGTTGCTGCGAGGAAGCCGAGGATGTTCCGGTATGAAAAAATGTGGGAGAGACTTTACTCTCCCCTTTCATGAATAAGTGTATTTGTAGCTTTTATCCTAAATCAATATTTTAAAATTTTGATCAACTTTATAAAAAATAGTAGCGTTATTATGGCACTAAATTAGTATCACTGGGTCCATTTTAAAATGTACTTTCATAATATAGTAATTTGATGTCATATATGTTACTATTATTCTCTATAAAATTGATCAAATTATTTTAATTTAAACTTAGAATAAAAGGTCAAATTACACATATTTGCGAACAGAGAAAGTATGTATACTATATCATTTAGTAGCAACCGTTATGCTGGAAATTGTGAATGGAGACCCAGCTCCATGGAACCCTCCATGAAGCAAAACTCAAAATATGTGAAATTTCATTGATATTATAACTCTCTTATTAATTATGGAAAATCCGAGAATTCACAAAAATTAAATATTAAACATATTTAGGCCATCTCAAAACTTTTCTGGTCCTCCGGTTTTACCAGGTTTTCTTAAAACTCTCCCCGGTACTTTACTGGGTCTCCGAAATGATTCCGGTTTTCTCATCGATCATAACCCAATCACTCCGAGAACTTCTTGGTGTGATATACACATGCTTCTATCACACTAGTACTCAATAAATTAACTACCCTTAAGTGTGTTGCCCATATGTTCGGTAGGATACGAACATGAATCAGAAATTTTCTTTCTCGCGGAACAATAACCGATAGCGGAGCCATGGACACCCATAAATGTTTCCGCACCTACACGAATATAAATTCGAGTGAACCGTAAGCTTAACATGCCAGTCCTATTTGCTTCACGATACTATACAAAACCTGAGGTGAGATCTTTTAGGTATCCGTGTGATTAACCATTAACCACTATAGCAAGTCATCATGCTTCCTGTTTTGTTTTATTTTTCTCGTTCAATATTCCGGTATCCCTTGTGATGAATTCACGGTGTCTGGCTAGATGATGTTGGATACCGTAATACTAAGAGGGCCCAGAGAAGTATCTCTCCATCGAGGAGAAAATTCTCTACTTGAATCGTTAAGTCCCTTGGCATACTTTTATGTGTGCAGGAGCAAAGCCGTTATTGCCATGCCTGTTACGGATAGTGTTGGGACAGAGTCAAAGCCCACCTTCCGGTATGAAGTTACGAAACATTCTTATGGTCATTAAGGAGACGTGCATATTAACTTTAGATGATTTTACTCATAATATGGAAACGATGTGGTCTCAAAGTAAATCATACAATTGGATCACTTCAGAACCCTTGTTCTGACAACAATGTGCTTTCATGTGTTACTGGCATATTCAATGCCCTATGAGGCAGACTAAGAATACTTTGTGTTTATACTTCACACCTGCATATGGGTTTACTTCGAAGGCAGTTAACATGCACTTGGTAAACTTTTGCATAGGCCATCGTAGTTATATTACAGAAATATAAACATTAACAATGAACCTAAAATTATAATAATACATTTTATTATTTCCTCTAGGGCATAATTCCAACAGCCGCTCATAAGATATAGACCTTTTCATATCATACTTTTTTTATTTATATTACTTTTCGCTTAAACAAATTTATTCAGATATATGTCAGTGCAAAATAAATCCATTTACGCGATAACTAATATGGGTCGGAGGGAGTACTATTTTTCTATAAAGTATATTTTTTCATACAGATAAGATTTCATATTTTTTTGAACTATTTTTCGGATAGATTCGAGATCAAATTGTCAACCTCAATATAATTTGTCACTTAACGAATTCCATCCGCCATGGAGTCGATGAGGAACGCGCTTGTGAGCAACACGTTATAATAAAGTGTAATTCATTTAATTATGCATATAAACATTAGAATTATAATCTAATTATACTTTATAACTCCTTTTAATTAACAATGTACCCAGATAGCTTTTTAATAGATCTATTATTATAATAATATTCCATTGATAATCAGTCAGACTTCATAAGTGTATAATACTTAAATATGTTTCAGTAAGCAGTAATTTCTTGCAAAAAATGTAAAGTGATATCATGTACAAATACATATATAATTCCATAATGAGGTTTTTCGTATATTAATAATTTCAAATAATTTGAATATAATTGCAGGACACATAATTCCAACAGAAAAATATGTCAAAATCTAATCCTACCAAGTTTAAAGATTGTATGGGCAAGTGGCGTTGATAGGTTTGAACTCTCTGCTTCCAGAGATGAAAATTTTGCAATTCAAACATGTGCAGATCATTGCTATCAAAAGTTCTTTTTTGTGGAGAGAGAGAGAGAGAGAGAGAGAGAGAGAGAGATTCTGCTGCCACCATCAGGATCTCACAATCGTTTCACAACCTTTTCACCCTTCAAAAGCATCTGTTTCATGCCTCAATTATTTGGCCACTGCACATCTACAAGATTAGGCTTTGGTTTGCTTTTCCTTTTTCTAGTAAAGAGTGCACATGCAAACACCACTAGAAAAATCAGAGCTTCAATTTTTTTCCTCTAACAACCTGACAGATGACAACAACGTTTCGAGAGGAAACCACTTCCTTACACAATGTTTTTCTATGGTTAGACCAACTTGCTTTGGAAGGGTTTGGTGCTGTCTAGCTAACTGGTGACTTGTTGTCACCTACCATTGCAAGAGATTATATGGAAACACGGGGGATTGATTTCTTCTCATATACTGGTGACTGGTAGGGAGCCGACGGGAGCGACGCATCACTCCCCCAACCTACCCCACCACATGCAGCAACGACGATCAAGGTATCGTGCTTTTGAATTTCAGCGGCCACGACCATTGTTGCATCGGCGCGCCTCCTAGCTGACAGTAGCGTCCGGTCTGGTTGTAGCAATGACGACTGGCTTTGTAGCACCGTGCTTCCAGTCGGTGGCCACCTTTGCGACATCACGATCATGTCTTGTAGCAACAACGACCGACCTTTCTATATACGTCGCATTTGTGGCTTCTAGCAACGGTGTGCAACAAAACCTTGCAACATGGAGGATTTGTCAACAAGTGGGAAGCCTCCCCACCCCCCGCGTTGCCCCCGCATGCAACCGGGGGGAAACTGCCGCCGCCGCCGGGCCAAGGCCCCTCCTCCCGCCTCCCCAGCCTCGCTGTCGCCGGATCTCGCGGGCGAGCAAAGTTCTGCCGGCGTGGGCGGCGGCGGGGTGTCCTCTCCCCTCCGCTCGATGCTGGACGACGCGGGCCGTCAAAGCGGGGTCGAGGCGACGTGTTGCGTGGGGCGCGGCGGCGCTGCAGGGACTGCTGCTCCAGCGTGGTAGGCTGCGCGAAGGGGGCTTTCTAGGGCGGCCTGGAAGGGAGGTCGGTGGAGCGCGCTGGTGGCGGCGTGCTGGCTGCTTTCTGGGTCAGATCCGGCGCGATTTGGCCCCGATTCAGCGGCAGCCGGCGTGGGGGTGGCGGCCTGCTGGTGCTGCGGCGGTGCCCCGTGGCGGTCCTGCCGGCCTGCACGTCCACGACCGGGTGCTGTGGCGTGAGGCGGCAGGCCTCGGTTGGCTTGGGCCGCGCCGGCGGCCGTGGTGGAGGTGGTGGCGGTGCATTCCTGCGTTGCGACGGTCAGATCTGGCCGACAGGGGGGCGGGCTTCGGTGGCGCGGTTTGAAGGCGGATTCGGTGGTGCAGGCTGGTGTTGGCTGTGGCGACGTGGCGGCTGCGGTCCGGCTGGCAGCGTGTGGCGGTGATGCGGTAGCCTCCTTCTCCCGAGACTGGGTCGGGTGCCTGGTCCTAGTGTTTGTGCTCGGGCATGCCAGATCTAGGCCCGGGGCAGATCTGGGTCGCTCCCCAGGTAGGAATGGCCGGGCTTGGCCTGGGGTGTCTCCATGGGCGGGTCGTCACGGGGACGGTGTGCGATGGTGGTGGCCTGGCATTGCGACATGGCCCATTGATCGGTGCCTTGCCTTGGATTTGGCGTCGTGCGATCTCCAGGAGGGCTTGACGGCGACAATTGGCAGTCCTAGGATCGTGTCCCCTAGCTCCATGAGGGCTTGTTGGGATGTACGCGTCGAAGCCTCCTACAGTGGAGGGTCAACCCAGATCCGGGGACTGATGCCGGGCACTGAGTGGACAGCTGAGGTCTACTCGTCCGATCGGGGTTGAAGTGTCGTGAGGTAGAGGGTGGCGGTGTCTTGGGGCAGGGATGCCAGGGCGGCGGCCCTGGATGGTGGACCTCATGGTTGCTTTCCGACAGGCACCATGGTGGTGGTGGTGGCTCCTCCCGGTTGTGTGGGCAATGGGTGGCGGAGCGGCGGGTAGCTCGGGCATTCCCTCTCTAGTGGGGGCGATGCCCTGATCCGGATCTGGGGACTAGACCTCGCCACGATCTCCCTGGCGGCATCGGAGGCACGAGTGAGTTGCTGAGTGAAAGCTCTGTGCCTTGGCATCAACGGCGGCGACACTCGTGGGTGCCGCTCTCTTCCTGAAGACGTCATCATGGTTCTTCTCCTCGTGTCAAGGATTCAGGTGAAGACCTTTGTCCAACTGGACTCGGCAGCGGCGACGCTCTGCGTCGTCTTCCCTCTTGAGGGCGTTGTTGTGGAGCCTAGGTATGTTAGGACGTAGCGTGGGATTGTGTGTAGTTCTGCCGATGCCTTCTGCTTGTCGCGTAGGTGCACAACTTATCTTAGAATCGGCTTTGTAAGAGGGTTACCTCACCACTTTGTATCGTTCGACCGTGTACCTTGGTTCGTGTCCTTTATCAATAGGGGGGGGGGGGGGGCGAAAGCCTACTTTCTCAAAACCTTGCAGAATTGCGCATCCCGGCTTGCGGAAGCATGGGGACCTCTTCCTCTTTATGCTCACTGACCATTTTTTAGTCGGCTTTTTTGTTGTTGTTAAATTATTTTTTATATTCTTTAAATTTAATTTTTTGTAGGATAGGTTAAAATTTCATGCATTTTTACAATAACTAATTTGATTCCAATGAAGATTCATTATTTTTGTTCTGGGTATAGCTTGACGTAACAGAAAAATCCAAATTTTTAGTGTATATATGCAATAACAGTTTCTACTTGTAAGTTACCTGTATTTTTATTTCTTTTTTAGAGCTCCTGTATTTTTATTTCATACAAGTAACTTTAATCTTCTTGTATTTAGTATGCTCTTTCCTCGTTCGTGTTCGTGTGTTCATGTATGTGTTGTTTGGGTGTGCATTTTTTGCTTCCTTTGTGCGTTGTCTGTGTTTCATGCCTGTATGTGTGTGTGTGCGTATTGCCTACATATGTGTGCGTGGATGTGTTTATTGCACTACTCCCGAAGACTTGATGATACTAGGTACTTTAATCTTAGAAACAATGATTTTCCTTGAAAAATAATTCAGATCACTTACAAATAGAGGATATATATACAATAAACTCTAATTCATTGCCATAAATTTCTTTCGGATGGGATACATATTTGAAAAATGGCTGCAACATACACAACACAACAAGGCTAACAAAGGCAATGCAAAAGAAACATAATGATAAAATCTCTTAGCATTACCAGCCCAGAATTTTTACAACATATTAACGGCATGCAACATAACAAAAATGTATATAATTGCAATATTTTGTCCAAACAACCTATGCAACATCATTACATCAACAGTCCCCCTCCCACACCGCGAGCAAAAACAAATCATCAAGACGACCAACACTACCATCATTTTATGTCGCTAACCTTGCCGCTTTCAGCTTTTGTGGTGATGAGTCCGGTTTGCAAGATACTCGCCATCAACGCATAAAAAAATCGCCATCAAAGGATCTAGCGTCTCACAACAACTTGCCGGTATATATGTAGTGTATGTAGTGCAATGGGGAGGTAAGGTAAACTCTAACGCCAAACCCTAAACAAGATATAATATCCGTTCATGGACGGATCCGAACTCGTCCTCGGACACTGATACATGAACCAACCATTCTAACTTTAGCGCAAAAGTCTGTCTGCAATTCAAGAATACAATTAAATTAGGGAAAAATTGGACGAAATTCCTTTAGATTTTATACGATTTACATAAACGGGCGTTATTGCGTTCTATCAACTAGTTAAACTTAAATAAAAATACATTTAAACTTAATCTTCTTATCATCTGTCTCCTCGTCGTCGCGCTTCACCTTCATCTTCTCATGATCCAGCACGACTGGATCGACATGCTGCTTCACGATTGGATAGGCTAGGGTCAACCAAGAGGCAAAAGCGAGTGGCGCATGAGTCTTGATTCTCCGCTAGGAGGTTGCACCGGCGACGTAGTCAGCTCCTCCTCCTCTCCCTTATTGTTGCTCTTGCATCGGCGCGTCCTGCCCCGCCATGCGCCGAGCCTTCTCCTTCACAAGGAGCTCTGCATGACGTGCTAATGTAAGTAGCTTGTAAGTGGTGACTAGGTGGCAGACAATGGATTTCGACTTTGTTGCGAAAGGCAAGATCATACTTAGAAGTGACGACACGGATGAAAGTGCAATCATGCTTTTAGTTATGTTTTAATGTTGATGAAAATATACATATATGTAACTAATTACGTTTGCTAAGTGTATACACGGGATAATAGTCCCTTGATAACATTGTGTAGGGATCATATACTCACTAACGAATATACGACTCAAGCATGGTATATGTGAGAAAAGATGTTAATGCCCTGTTTGTTTGGACTTTTGCTTCTGCTTTTTCAGCTTTTATATTTTGCAAAAAGGCCATAAAAGATCTAAAAGCACCTACTTAGGAGCTTTTATGATTTTAGTTGAATCAATATAGTAATATTTAGCTCCGAAAGTCATAAAAGCTCCAAAAGCGCATATTTAGAAGCTTTTATGGTTTCTTGATCAAAATGAAAAAGTTGCAAAAGCAGAAACAAAACCCCAAGCAAACATGACCTAAGTCTTTTTTAGTTATTCTCGAGTTACAGGGATCCCACGCTATTAAGAGGGGATAAGAAGCTTTGGCCGTTGATTTTCTCAAGTCTTAAATTACTAAGAGAAGTTTACATATGTGCATAGCCCTTATAGGTGATACGAACAAATTGGTATATTAAAAAGAGATGTCCAAAATGTACCTGCAATGTCTAGTTGGACCATTCAGGTCCCTTCTCGGAGATCCGGGCATTGCCCGGATTGTTCGATCATATGGCCGCAATCATAGAGAGACCCATTGTGCTAAAGTTGGATTGTCTGGATCCTTATCTGGATCATCCTGGGCATTGACAGGATTATTCAGGTAGATATCTGGTTCTCAATAATCACAATATCAGTGCGGCCTCAGGGTGAAGCCGGATCATTCAGATCCCTAACCAGACCATCTAGGCATAGCTCGAATTGTCTAGTTAGCTATCCGGACATACGAGCTACCCCACCTTCGACTATAGTAGATTTACTGGCTGGATTGTCGGTCTCCTTGCCGAACATCCATGGCTCTTAAGCTGGCCTGAGGCCTTGACCTACCTTGCCGGTGTCGTTCCTTTGGCATCGTCCCGTCGCATCTCTCCTACAATGAACAAGCGTGCAGAATGAAGATCTGATCGACATTGAACCATGGTTCGGTGTTGTCTCATCGTGTATCTTCGGCATTAAGCATGTGTATGAAGAACGAAGCTCTAGTTGGCGTTATGCAACCGCGTCTCTTCGGCATTGAACGCGTGCGTAGATAGAGCTCTGATCCGCATGGAACTACGACAACTACTTTACACGCGAAAAGATTCTGAGTGAGGCCCCGGTGTAGAATGCAGACATGGGGATGATCCAGACATCTATAAAACCCCCTCGATTTACGTTTAATTAACGCGAAAAACAGACTCACAGATTAGTTCATGGATAAATATATATTCATGTTTTTTTTACGAGACAAATATATATTCATGTTAGATGATAAAATACGATGATTCAAACTGTTCGGTGAGATAAGGGTCTACATTATAAGATCCCTAACGGCTATGACTTTGTTTTACGACTTGTAGTGTAGTCCAACGATGCACCAGCGACCCCGTGTGGAAAGATAGCCATCCAAAAAAGAAAACAAGGTAGGGACCAGACCAGGCACATGCAGGACTCAAAGTGCGCTGTGCATGCGGGCGACCGGACGTGGGCATCGAGCCATCGGACGGCGGGGCGTGAGAATTGAGAGAGATCAGTCGGTGGAGTAGGAACGTTCCCCATATTTTTATGGTTAGACTCGACCAACTTGCTTCGCTTTGCTTTGGAGTTTGGAAGGGTGTTTGGTGCTGGCTGGCGAGCTGCGGACTTGTCACCTACCGTTAACGTTGCATCGCAAGAAGATTATTAGGGGAGAAACATGGGGAATCCGTTTCTTCCCTCACACCATACCTTACCATGTTATGTCCCCGTGCATCACGGATGACAGGGAAGTAGTCTATTATTCACCTAATATTCGGTGGTACCAAACCCAATTTGTTCGTTGTATATTTGACATTTTGACTCATTTGTTGGTGTGGCTTCCTCCGAACTCGATCGTGTCACCAGCTTCTCCTCCCTATTTTCTCTATTTCTTTGTGAAATGAACGATTGGTTCATCATGCATGGTTGGTGGGTGGTGCACACTGACTGTCCCTTTCCTGCTGGTGTGATTTAAAAATTTGGCAACCAGGGAAAGCGCCACACGAGCAGCCGCCCGCCACCCGCCCGCCCAGTCCAGCAAACCAACCGCGATGGCTACATATCCTTCTACGTCTCCCACCCCACCACCTCGTCTTCCGTCTCCTTCTTCTCTTCTTCCTCTCTCCCGTTCCGCGTGGACCGACCCACCCACACCTAGGGAGAAGGAGCCGCCGGAATGGGGAGACGGGAGGCGCTCGTGGTTCTTGCGGTCCTTCTTCTCGCGGCGGCGGAGGCCGGGAAGGTGGACGGGGCCAAGGCGGGAGCGGCCAAGGGCAAGTACCGCGCGCTGTTCAACTTCGGGGACTCGCTGGCCGACGCCGGTAATCTGATAGCCAACGGCGTCCCGGACATCCTCGCCACCGCCAGGCTGCCTTACGGCCAGACCTACTTCGGCAAGCCCACCGGCCGCTGCTCCGACGGCCGCCTTGTCATCGACCACCTAGGTGAGTTTGAGTGCCGGGTTTGGTTTCGTTACTTCTTGCTTCCTTTATTTCTTGGTTGCTTTACTTGGAGATTCGATGGGTCCTCATGGTCGTTCGGTCACTGCTCTGCAGCACAAGAATTCGGGCTGCCGCTGCTGCCGCCTTCCAAGGCCAATCACTCCGACTTCAGCCACGGGGCCAACTTCGCCATCACCGGCGCCACCGCGCTCGACACGCCCTACTTCGAGGCTAGGGGCCTCGGCGCCGTCGTCTGGAACTCGGGTGCCCTCATGACCCAAATCCAGTGGTTCCGTGATCTCAAGCCCTTCTTCTGCAACTCCACCAAGGGTAAATATTTCTCCACCTTCGCAGCTACTTATATACGTAGGTGGTAGAAGAAACTAGATAGATATTGTGATGAAATGATTGGGAATTTGTGTGTGAACCATTCCTTTTCTTTTCTTGATGTTTTTGCAGAGGAATGCAAGGAGTTCTATGCCAACTCGCTGTTCGTCGTCGGCGAGTTCGGCGGCAACGACTACAACGCGCCCCTGTTCGCAGGGAAGGGCCTCACAGAGGCCTACAAGTTCATGCCGGATGTCATCCAGGGCATCTCCGACGGCGTCGAGGTACTGAACTACTGATTGATTCTTCTTTGTTACTCATCGAATGTAATTCCAATCAAATGTAAAAGAAAAGAAGAAGAGAGAATGTGATTCCAACTACCATTATTCTTGTATGTGTGGTGCAGGAATTGATCGCCGAGGGGGCAGTGGATCTTATCGTGCCAGGGGTGATGCCCACCGGGTGCTTCCCGGTGTACCTCAACATGCTGGAAATGAAACCCCACGAGTATGGCGCCCGGAGCGGCTGCATCCGCACCTACAACACCTTCTCATGGGTGCACAATGCACACCTCAAGAGGGCGCTGGAGAAGCTCCGCCCCAAGCACCCCAACGTGCGGATCATCTATGGCGACTACTACACCCCAGTTGTCCAGTTCATGCTTCAGCCTGAGAAGTTTGGTGAGTACTCAAACACTTCCAATTTTTACTAGTAATTTATCCTTGGTGAAAGTGATTACCGTAGATGGATCTTCGTGTGCATGAGCTTAATTTTCTCTGGTGTGAAGTCAACTGTTATCCAGTCAACGGTTTCTCCTTGGAAGGCACACAAAACTAATTATTAGATGGTTCAGATCTGGGCAGGGAGCAGGAGATGCCTTGGCCTTCTATAGCTGTGCTGGTTGCAGCCAGAATAGTATAATACAAACAAAAATGGCGAGCACAACTTGCAGATACAGTATCAATTAAAGAACCCTCACCCATGTTCAAAGTACAGTAGTAGTATATTAGAAGCAAGGTTACTAATCCCATGCACAAGGATCATTTGTCTAGTCTGTAAAGGGGTGCTAGCTATCACTTCAATTAGTACTTCAGAGCCTGCCTAATTGGTAGCTGCCTGCCTTGTTTAGTGGCCATGTGGGGGATAAAATAGTTCCATCATGTGCCCCAGTCACAACTTAACTACACTACCTGCCACACTCTCACCTAGAGTACAGGAGTAAAGTTTTCACACCTAGTCTTCTCTACAATGTTGCATATGGGTTTTGCAAGCTACTCTAACACTTTTCCCAATGTTGTTTAAGATAAGTATTTGGCAATGGAAAGAGAAAGTAGTGGCTGAGCTGCCAATGCTGGCCAGGAAAGAACTTTGCTGCCAATGCTGGCCAGGAAAGTAGGGGTTTTGCTTAATCACTAATTTCAACCAGTCCTTTGTTGCTTAATCACTAATTACATCTTTTCTGGTGATCCACCTTTGCTTGATTAACTTGTTGGGCCATCAACCTTCGTTATGCTTTATGCTTGTATCTTTAGTTCTTTAGTAGCCTAAAGTACTGGGTGGTAGCACATTTTCTTGATACATGTCCCTGTCGTATCCAGATCACACGTACTCGTCCTCTAGAATTTCCATTTCAGTGTGTGCCTTTGCCAACCTAATCTTGCTGAAAGTGGGGATGTTTCAGTCTCAACCACCAGAGCGAAAGCATGCAGATTCTTTAGATGATGCGCGCAGGGGCCTAACAACCATTTCCTCTTTGTGATTCAGGATTTTACAAGCAGTTACCCAGGGCGTGTTGCGGGGCTCCTGGATCTGTCGCCAAAGCGGCTTACAACTTCAATGTGACAGCCAAATGTGGCGAGCCCGGTGCCACTGCGTGTGCCGATCCGTCCACCCATTGGAGCTGGGACGGCATTCACTTGACGGAGGCTGCCTATGGCCATATCGCCAGGGGTTGGTTGTATGGCCCTTTCGCTGACCAACCCATTGTTCAGTCCTCGTCGTGAGCGTTGCACTTCGACTGTTTGCACTTGTAGAGCGCCTGAAGATAGTGCACTAAACTGGAGCAGGGAAAGTAGTTTCTTCCATACAGTTCCAATGTTGCAATTGCATACGTGTATATTTTCACTTGATTGAATTCATTGCAAGTGGGGTACAAAGGTGGAATAGGGGATACCGAAAGCATGATTTGTTTATCTGTGAGGTGAGATAATTGTAACATTTATTAATGAAAACCGTGATTATAAATGTTGCCTCTGGGGAATGGAATATGATGCTCATGGAATTTTTTAGTAGCTTCCGATTTTCCCAGGTGTGCATTCTTGCACAAAAACTAGCGTCAATATTGTACTTTGCTGCAACGAGGTCCAGTGCCCATGATGCCGGCTGTTACTGGAAAAGACTTTCGCCCTGCTTTATAGTTAAACCAATGACCATCGCAACAAACGATACAAAGAAAATTTTGAAACGTGAATTTAACGTTGATGATAAAGTTTTGTTGTTTAAATCTCGTTTCAGGTTTTTTCCAGATAAATTACTTTTCAGATGGGAATGACCATTCCATATTGAAGAAGTCTACCGCTCCGGTGCAATCAAGATTAACAATTTTGAAGGCACCAAGCCTCAAGTTGTGAATGAGTAAAGACTCAAGCACTACATGGCGGGAGACCCTGTCAATGTTGATGTGGATATGATACGAACAATCATCCACGAAGAACATGTTGCGGCACTGGTTCAGACACCAAAAGAAGCAGAATAAGAATAGGTATGTAGTATGGTAAAAAAACTTCGCGAACATCCATAAAAGTCCCGTACTACGTGTTTTTGCAAAATTAAGAAAATTTCAAGCCAAAGTGGAGTCGGAAAGGAGCTCCCGGAGCTCCAGGCGCCCTGGTGGCGCGGCCTACCTCCTGGCCGCACCAGGTGGCCGCCTAGGCCACCAGGAGCCTGTCTTCGACTCCGCTTTGGTCCCCTAGTTTTCTTTCGGTGCAAATTTTTTGGCTATATATTTGCCCGGATCGTCCCGGCTCTGTATCTTGTGATTTAGTGCGTTCTCTTTTCGATCTGTTTCTGCCAGGATAAGAGTCTGTTGTCCGAGATGTCTTCTTGTGACTCGAGCTTAGAGGACTACATGGGTCGTCGTCTTCGTCGTGTCCAGCAAGATGTAAACCAAGGGAAGGTCGTTGGATGGGCTACGGAGGAAGAAACTGCTGCAAGACAAGCGGAGATGAAGCGTTCTGTGAGAGAGGAAGTCAAGATGGTCACCATCCAACAAGAAGGAGATCCATCAACAAGAGGATCAAGCTCCAACAACCCCGTCTTCATGGGATTTATTAACCCTCAACATGATCTTTCTCTGAACCTTTCAGGAACTGCTCCACCACTTGAAGCCCCACATGTGTCATCTGCTATATCCGAAGCTCACCGAATTACTACCAATTCCGTGAAGACTTCCGTGTGCTTAAAGTACAGGTGGCCATATTGGAAGCTGAAAACCAAACCCTTCGACGCATAATAGCAGACTTGAAGAGCAACAAGTAATTGATGAATGAAATCTTCATGGGTAATGGCATCCCCTTAGTTTGCTCCAAGCTTGGGGAGTGCTCGATATCTTTATATTTATCTTTGTGTTTTGTGGTCAAGTTTAGTGTCATATCATGTCTAGGGAAACTATCTTATAAAATAGGTGTTTGCATTGAGGTCTATCACTCCTATGTGGAGAGTCTTGTATCCGTGAGTGTGCAGTGTCTATGATGGAATATTAATGAGAACTCTATTGGTTTCTTTGTTGCACTTGGTATTCTCTTCACGCAATCGACCTTATATGCTGATTCTTATGGGAATATTGATCTTATATATCAGGTATGACTTTGAAAACTTTATTTACTCTTGGCAAACATAGCTTTGGTCATAACAACAACCATGAGTTTTTCTAGTAGCGACATAGCCAAAACCTTTATGTTCTTATGCTTGAAGTGTTATGCTGACAAGGAAGACAACTTGATATTTTATGCGAATTCTTAATGTAGACCTTATATTGTTTTGCATCCAAGTCAACATCATTTGTCTGCTTTTAAAAGCCTTTGCTAGCCAAACCTTGTACTAAGCAGGAATACTTCTTGTGCACCCATACTTGAAACCTCAACCTTCCAAAGATCCCACCATACCTTTCCTATTTGTGGTATTTCACCACCACTCCTAAAGTATATTATTCATGTGATACCTTTAAACCTTCAAAATAGTATACTCCTTGTTTTGTGCCTCTGTTTGAGCTCATGAGGAAGTAGTAGATAATTCATGATCTTCTTATACTGTACAAGCTTTATATTGGGATTGCATGTATAATCTGCAAACCCCTAATACAAGGAGGGACTGACATGAGTGCGCCCAGCTCGTAAAAGATAATAGCAACAAAGAAACCCTCCTTCACGCTTTGTTCATGAGAACTTACAAAACTTTGGCAGTGATAAACAAAGGAGACTAAGGGGATGTGATCGTTCCCACTTGGGAGCCGTTCCTCGAAACTTGTCCAGTATGAGAAGTATTGGGATATCTACTAGCATTCTTTGACGAATTATGCACCTCCCAAAATCTTATCTTACACTCTTATTGATTTCAAAACCACTAAAATCTCTAGCACATGAGTTTTCCCTACTTCCCTCTGCGAAGGGCTAAAACTTTAGTTTTATGTTGAGTCAGTAAACCTACTTCTTTCTATCCCACAAAGAGCAGACACCTTATGTTCACAAAGATGCATGCATTTATATTGTTTCATTGAGAATTGACATATTACATCTTTGTTGACATTATCATCAAGATAAATAAGTTGTTTGTTGAGCTATGCTGCATCAAACATCTTCCTTTGTGTTAGCATTTTCATTTCTTGACTAATAAGATGTTCTTTCAAAAGCTTCAAACGATCTCATCAAAATATAAAGGAAAGAGCAAAAGTTAAAAGTTAGTAGTTGTTCTTTAACCAAGGACATGTTTGCCATGGTTTGATGAGTTTCCTTAGCCCTACTTTCGATTATAATTGATATTACTCTTTCATAAGGGCCTTAGGAATTGAGGTTGTTGTTGAGGATGCTTGAGTTTAGTAGAAGAAATTATGATGCTTCTTGTCTGTATTCTTATTATCGACACTTCACTCTTTAAACTTGTGGAAAGGTTTACCGAGCTCAGTATTCACTTGGGGACAAGCGAGGTCTAAGCTTGGGGGGGGGGGGGGTTGATACATCCAAAATGCATCACTATTTTACATCATAATTTACCCCTATTCATTGATATATTTCATATTATGATTATGGTCTTATAGTGTTTTGGCTTGTTTTACACAGTTTGCAACTTTCCGGTGCCGAAACAGTAGATGCAGGAACCAGCGGGGAAAAGTGCACATAGAGTGGGCATATGATAACCCTCAACTGTAGGGGATCGAGATAGTCTTCGCGGGCAAGATAACCCAATTTATTGATTCGACACTTGGGGACACAAAGAATACGTACAGGCTTTGAAAATTGAGTTGTCAATTCAACCGCACCTGAAATAAACACTTGCTTGCACAAAGGTATTAGTAGCAATTGTGATACGGTGGTGATGGTGGTGGTGAAACAGCAGAAGTAAAACAGCAAAAGTAAACAACTAGTAACCAGCAGGAAAGAAAACACTGTAGGCTAGGGAGATGGATGGTTGGGCGCTGCTTGGATGAGAACAAACATGTAATAGATTCTAACACGGGCAAGGCTCACAGAAAAGAAAGGATGATCTAGGCAAATATCAAACATTAGGCGTGCATCCCAGGGTAGTTGTACGTGCTTGCAATAAGAACTTTGCACAACATCTTTTGTCCTACCCTCCCGCAACAAACGGGGCCAAAAGGAACTTAGGGAGATTAAGGTACTCTTGTCAAAGAGCACCGGAACAAAGCATTAACACTTCATGGATACACGGAATCCTCAAATTATAGTCTATCCCCTTTGGTGTCCCAAGCTGTCACCATTGGGATCGCCGGTTCCGGACTATAATAGGTGCATACAACTCATAGATAGGATCAAGAACACCACAAACTCAAGAAACAAAAGGGTGATCATATCTGAAATCATGGTACTCGGGCCCAAAGTGACAAGCATTAAGAGCAACAAGTTGTAACAGAGATGATAAACACCAAGTATATGATAGGCAACATGCCCCCAACAATCTGATTGAACTATTACATGATCTAACTCATCCAATCCCTACCATCCCCTTTGCCTACAGTAGGGAATTACTCACACATGAGAGAGGAAGTTATGGAGGGGTGATGGAGAGGCGATGATGATGACGATGGCGATGATTTCCCCTCACCGGAGGCCAAAGCAGCCTCCAAATTAGCTCTCCCGGAAAAGAACATAGGGTTGCGGCGGCTCCGCGACGTAGATTGGAAAAGCGACTTCTCTTCTGGGGTTTCTGCGTCGGGAGAATAAATAGGGCCAAAGTAGGGCACCAGGGGGTGTGGGACCCAGCCAGGAGGGCAGGTGGCGCGGCCAGGGGCTGGGCCGCGCCAGGCACCCTCCTGGCTGCCCTGTGGCCCCCTTTGGACTTGCGGAAGCTTCCGGAACGCTGAGTTTTTATATATTTTTTGGGATTTTTCCAGCGTACCTAAATATCCAGAAACCTGCACAAAAGAAAACAACACTGGTAGCTTTGCTGAAAACAACGTCAGTCCAGGTTAGTTTCGTTCAAATCATGCAAGAATGAAGCCAAAACAATAGCAAAAGTGTTTGGAAAAGTAGATACGTTTGAGACGTATCAACTCCCCCAAGCTTAGCTATTGCTTGTCCTCAAGCAATTCAGTTCAACGAACTGGACGCGACAAGGAAAACTTTGACAAACTCTTTTTCTTCATTAGATGTATATAAGCATGTACTATGAAAGAGTTTAGCAAGTTTTGGCACCATGCTACAAGGACAATGCACGAAGCAAACCTTCTTTCATGTAATCAGTCACAAACAAACGAAAAGTAAATAATATGCTGCTGAGCATCAATTTAAGATCACAATGCACATAGTATGAACATATCAGAGTGGTATCTCGCTAGCCTCCATGAGTGAAGCAAAACATAAATGCAGAAATTCCTCCAGAATTTTAAAAGAGACTAGAACTCAGAACTCAAAGTAAGAAACATCACAAGCATGCAGAAGACAATGTGATACTTTGGGACAATGCATGTTACACTAAGAATGGCAATTATGCTCTCATAGTTGGTGCTTTGGAGAAAGGAAGGTGGAGAATCTCGAACCGTGGCTCTTGATGGCAAGGTTGAAAACCCGTGAAAGGAAGAAAAGACTAAACATGTACCAGAGCTCTTGGTTTTGAAAACAGAGATAAAACTCTTTTGAGAAGTGCAACTTTCCAGTCAACGGTGAACGGTAAAGGTCTCTCAATATCTCCCATGCCAACCATATTAATGCCTTTTTCTTACACATGTTCCCTTATCCATAAATCCTTTGATGGTCTTCGGAACCTTTTATTTTGCCTCAAGGATGGAAGGAGGATATCGTTCCATCTATCATAAGCAGCATTTGGTCCATTTCATTCCATCATCAAGTATGGGGGAGGTGTATAACTCTCATATTTTTTTATTGACTAGTTAAAACTTCCGTCAAAATATTTTTGGCATGAAAGATACTGATTTTCCCTCACCGCACCATGAGCTTGTACGGTTACAAAGGGGAATCTTTTGAATAAATTTCGAGATGGCACAAGAAAGTCTAAGTTAGGAGTGGCCGGTAAATACCACATATAGGTAGGTATGGTGGACTCAAATGGAACAACTGCATTGAAAAGGTGATTGTGGAAGCACAAGCAGAATTCCGCTTGGTGCTGGAGGAAGGCTAGCAAAAGACGGGGAAGCGACCAACCAGAGAGCATAACAGTCATAATCATGCAGAGCGACAAAGCAACATTGAATCGGGCATGAAAGTGATATAGTTCACTCTGAAGTAAAAATATCATCAATGCAGAACAAACTTTTTAGTCTTAACATGCGTGAACATGTGCCAAGTCAATCCAAGAATCCCCCGGAGGGAAATACCACTTCAATATCCCACACCATGAACAATGCAATGCATGTCAATCATTTCAAGCAACACATTATAAACTCTAGCTATTTGAGACTAACCACAAAGAAAGCATGAACCACTGGGAAAGCATTGTAAACATAGCACTATGTCGCTACAAGCTGGTCTCTAATCATAAGTACAGGCATATGTACAAAAGTAGAAACAAAAAAGAGTTCATACCGGCTTTCCTTATTGCATCCCTTCCATCGATCTTCGTCATTACTGCCTTGTCACTTGCACGATCAAACGTGGGAAATTATAATCATCAAGGACTCGAGCTGAACTCTGAAACAAAGCAAACTAAAGAGCAAAGGAAACATATTTTTGGGTTTTTTAAGGTTTAGCGAAAGCAAAAGAAAGGAGAAATCTTTTTCGGTTTTTGCAAACTAAAAGAACAAAGAAGAACAGGCAAAAACTTGCAAAAAGCGAACCAACGGTAGATACAATGGAAAGGGGAGGAGAGCACGTACTCCCCCAAGCTTAGGCTTTTAGCCTAAGTTGGGCTCGTCTACTGCGGTCCCGAGGAGCCTCCTGCTCTGGGGTAATGGTAAGCCCAAGGGTTGTATGAGCCCTCTGGTGCGTACACTGAAGTCCTCGGATCCTCTCATCAGGAAGGTCCCTCTCCCCAACCAGAGGAAGACCCTTCACCCCAGGGGGTGACGGTCTCCTCCTGAACTGGTGGATATACCACGTGCTCCTCCTGAACGGGCGGATACACGACGCGCTCCTCCTCGTCTGGCTCGACCCCCTCCGTGAGTTCGGGAAACTGGTACCTCCCCATGATCTCATCAAACTCGGCCACTGAAAAACAAAATCCGTTCTTGCGAGAAAAATCAAACACAAGTGGTGCAGGTAGACGGACAGTGCGTGCCACACCGTCTTTAAACCGCGAAATATAATTAAGTGTATAGCGGTCAGAGGTCTTAGTAACAAAGAAATGCCTCTTCATGGCAGCCAAGTCAAGGCTAACAAAAGGAAAGATTGCATCATCTGGGCGCAGTTCTCCTTGGAGAAACTGCAAAAGAAGTGTGGCATTGACGCCACCAAAGAGGTCCCCCTTGTTACTATTAGTAGCAAGGCGTTTCGCAATAAGCGAACCCACATGATACTCGTGCTTCCCTGAGAGGGCATTCGCCATGATAGCAGTATCAGACGTAGAAGTGCTGCTCGTGTTGTCTCGAGCCAACACTCCTCTAGCAATATAATAGGCGAAATACCTGAGGTGAGGGAACATAATGTTGGAAATCTTCTGACGGTTGGATGGCCTCACTTCAGTGTTACAGAACGAGTCAAGGAGGTTGTTGAGTGCAACAGTTTGGACATTTTCCCTCTTCTTCTTCTCGACGAAGCCTGGCAAACCTAAAGCTTTGCAAAATATACTCATAGGCATGGTCAGCAATCTTTCATAAAGTCGAAACACCACAGTATCATTGTCAGAATAAAACCTGAAACTGTTAACAAAAATAGCGGTGAGTGTCTCGTACTGTGGTACACGGCTCGTAACAAGCCGTGTCAAACCTACATTGGCACACAGAGCATAGAACTCTTTTTGTATGCCGGCATCCTCCGTGAAATCTTCACATGGAAATTCCATGGCTCTCGCGGGTGACGCGTCCAACATCTCTATGGGTACGATATCTTCATTGTAGCTCACCCTCGTGGTCGAAGGTGAAGCTGCGAAACGCGTAACACGGCTAGAGCGCTCGGGTTTCTTCTTCCCAAGCCACTTTCCTAGCCTCTCCATTTCTGAAATTTTTAACAATTCACAAAAACGAAGATTTAAGCAAAACTAGTTTGGGCAAAACATTCTACTTACTTTACCAAGGCTCCAACTAGCAACAAAATTTGAAAAATAAATTTCTACACAAACATTTAAGCTCAACTAAACAGCACCAAGAACCACCAAATACTCACTAATGAAGCCACCAACTAGAAAACTAATTGGAGGGGTGAGGGAGTCACATACCAGAGAGTATTTGTTCCAAATTTCAGCTCAAATGAGTGGTTGTAGAAGGAGATCGAGGTTCCGTGCTCAAGAACAGAAAGAACAGTAGAACCAGAGAAAGAACACGAGTTTTTGGGAGGAAGGAGAGAGAGTGAGGGAAGAGAGGCCACCAGGGGGTGCTTGTGGGCCCCAGGAGGGTGGGTGGCGTGGCCAGGAGCTGGGCCGCGCCACCTGGCCTCTTGGTCCAGGGGTGGACCCCCCTGGTCAGCCTCAGGTGCCTCCTGATGGCTTTTTACCTGGAAATTTTGATTTTGATTTTCCTGGAATTTTCTAGGCAAATTCACTGTAGAGAATTTTTCAAAGTTCAAAAAGCTGCAAAAACTTTCGTGAACTTGAGAAAAAAGTTAGAACAACTGAAGCTTTAAACACAAAAATTTGGGTACAGCAAGGAGAATAAAATCTAAAGGAAATGAAAACATAACAAGCTCAACTTTTTACCTATATAAAACATGCTAGTTAGCAAGGTTGATCAAGTCTTACCAACAAACCTGTGGTATATAACGCAGAAAGTCTCGCCTCTTATGAAGTGATCATTGCACTCTCACTTTAATGGACATTGTGCCCACCATAATTGTCTTGTATTTGTGGTATACATGTAGTGGACAATCCCATTCTCCAATCTTCACGGTCTCGATATTCTCAATGGAGTTAAGGCCATGCCTTTTATCGATCTTCTTTGGAAAATACACCGTGTGTTCTTTGTCATTTACGTTGAAGGTAACCTTCCCTTTATTGCAATCAATAACAGCACCTGAGGTGTTAAGAAAAGGTCTACCAAGGATAATGGACATGCTCCCATCCTCGGGCATGTCAAGCACAACAAAATGAGTAAGTATTAAGCAATTGGCAACTTCAACAGGAACATCCTCACAAATACCGATCGGGACGGCCGTGGACTTGTCGGCCATCTGTAGAGAGATATTTGTAGGAATTAATTTCTCTATACAAAGTCTTTTGTAGAGAGAAAAGGGCATAACACTCACTCCTGCACCAAGATCACATAAATCAGTTCTAACATAATTATTTTTTATGGAGCAAGGAATGGTGGGTATACCTGTGTCACCGAGCTTCTCAGGAATCTTGCCACTGAAAGAGTAGTTAGCAAGCATAGTAGATATTGCCTCATTAGGGACTTTTCTTTTATTAGTGTCGCAACCGCAAGTTAGGTATGTGCTAGGATTAGCAAGTCACATTGCATCATGTTAAAATTTGCAAAACAAATCAATTGAAATCAAATTCAAATGCAAAATGGGAGAAGGAACCCCCAGATGAATTAATTCAAAAGGCCAGAAATAAATCTTCTCCAAAAATTCATGTTTGATTTTTGAAAAGTCTTATAAATGAGTGTGATCCCATATCAAGTGATGTGGGGCCCACCCCATGCTCATGGGTTTTTCAAATACTCAAACAGGACCTTGGAATTAATCAAAAACCCCTATTTAATTGAAAATTCAAATGTTTTGAATTTTAAAAAGTGCCAAACTTTACAAGTGGCTAGCCTAATATATTGTGAGGCCACATAAAAATTGGTAGCATTTTATAAAATGCCTAGCTATTTTTTTAGCAAAGCAAAACAAATAACAGAAAGAAAAACAGGAAGAAAAAAGAGAAAAGAGAGCTTACCTTGGTTCTGGCCCAACTAGTTGCACCACAGCCCAGGCCCATCCCCGCTCCTTCTCGTCTTCCCCAGGCCAGCACGCAGGGAGTTGCGTGGCGACCATGCCGTGGCCGCCGACGAGCCCCTGGCCACTTCCTGCTTCTCCCGCACCACCTCCTCACGCCTGGAGACGCCCAAACGTCTCCCTCGTCCATTCCACCGACGGGAGACATCTCCCCCTTCGCCCTTTCGCCGTTTTCTTAACCGCCCGAGAACCATCGTGGAGCGCGCCGCCGTGCTCGCGTAGCCATCGTCGTCGTGGAGCCGCGCCATCGTGTCCTTTGTGTTCACCGACGTCGTCTTCGTCACCTTGCCAAGGATCGGGAGATGATTCGCCTTCAAGCCACCGGAATCGTCAACAAGCCGCCGCCGGATCCGCACCCGTCGCCGGAGAAATTCGTCGCCTCCTCGGCATCTACGTCCCCTCCGGCTGCTCCTTCGAACTCCTGGTGAGAAGAGGCACGGAAGCCCTATGTTTTTGCCATGGATTGTTTCTCCTAGCTTCAGCCTCCATTAGAGCCGAGCACGTCGGCCACCATGGCTGGACTGGAGCTCGCCCTGTGCGTCGTTCGTCCACCCCAAGGTGCCCATGCAGCTCCTGGAGCCCCCAGGAGTCCAACGAGACACCCAACGCTCAAAATCGTGCACTCTAGCCACCTTCCCGTCGATGCCATACCACGGCCGCCGCGCAAGTCGACGCCTGCATCAACTCCGGCCACCCCGGTGACGCCCGAGTGGTGTACGTGATGCGTGCGGGCACGAGAAGCACTTCTGTGCCCTCGGTTTGGCAAGCCGTGGCCAGAACCACTGTCCCCGTGAGCGCCGCCGTCTCGGTGGTTGTCGACGTTTAAACGCCGGTGGACGCCGACGTGGCCTGTACTTAGGGGGCTAACCCCCCTCCTAATTGACCCCATGGGTCAATAACAGGTGGGGCCAGCCCCCTCTAATTAAATCAGAAAGTTAATTAAACAGAAGATTAACCCACCGAGGCTGACACCCTGGCCCCACTGGTCAGCCCTCTGCTGATGTCATGCTAAGGCAAGGCTGACGCAGTAAATCCTTTTCTTTTTAAAAATAAGTCAGAAAATTCCAGAAAATGCTTTAAACTTTGAAATTCAATAACTAATTCATTTTAACTCCAAATTGGACAAATATGTCTAAAATTATCAGAAAAATCCAAGGAATGTGAATATGGACTTTGTTTGTATGTTTGACCAATTTAAATTGGGTGAACAGTGGCAAACATCCATATGGCTTTAATTTGAATTCAAATTTGAGGTGCATTTGCAAATGACTTTGCAATTGGCTTCTTTTAAATGGAATTGTACCAACATTGTGACCATGGACATCACATTACAATATTGATCGTGTGCTTGAGCATTGCAAGTATATTTATTCCTTGTTTGATTGTTTGCTCGATAAACGTGCAACTGGAATCGAAGGCCACCCCCTTCGTTGAAGACACTGTTATCGAACCTCGTCAGCAAGGCAAGCAAACCCCATTGATCATGTCTACAAAATCCCACTTCCCTCTCAGTCTCGCTTATGCATGATTAGGAGATCACCATGTTATCGATTCTACCGCATAGTTGAACCCATATCCGATGCATGACCTATCATCTTGTCACAGTAGTAAGCAAACCACAATCCTAGCAGATGTAGGAGTTGGTTGATATCATGTGGCCCCTGCAACTGTTACTGCCTATTGCATGCTTAGAGTTACAATGAGGTTACTTTGATCTGTGAGTCGGGATGGTAGCAATCATGTTGTTGATGGTGGAAATGTGTTGGTGAATCTACCCTAATACAAGGTGAACGATGAGAGGCTGTGTAGGAGTACACAGTGGGTTGTCTCGTTGAACACCGCCTTAAGTCCGAGTTCTCGTGTGGTGATCCAAGAAGAAGAGTACAACCACACATTGGGATCACTGACCCCTCTCATCCTAGTACCTCACCCCGTTCGAACCCCAGAAGTCGTAGTAGTTCGGAGTTCTGGTAGGGCTGTGGCACGATCTGCGAAGTGGATGGACGACTTTTCAAGACCGGCTTTGGACCCTGCACACATCGTTTGAGGATGTACTGGAACCTCGGCCGGACTTCCATACGGATCCCCCTCAGATAGGCGACTCTCTGGACTATAATGGAGTTGTGGGCGAAGTGTTGTGGTGGCATCCTTACTGTCACCTCTTGAACGGTGACACGCAAAAGGCGGTAACTGACGACACGTGTGTGTAGCGGTACACCCCTGCAGGGTTAACAAAACTATTCGAATAGCCGCGTCCGCAGTTAAGGACTGCTTGGAAAGCTGTGCTTGATTATTAGACAACTTGAACTGGATACTTATAAAACTTGCCAAGATAAGCGTGATTGCTATGGCGTGTTTTCTCGTGGGGAAGTCGAGGAAGGCACCATAGTGGTGTAATTGGTTGGAGATGTAGTGGACTCGTGTACGCTTCTTACCTCAAGTCTGGTACTCGTAGTTCAGGACTAGCCAAGTCAAAGCTGGCACTTCTGCATTTGAACCCCACCTCCCTTTACCTTGATCCATGTGCATGAGTAGTATAGCTACGTAAGTCTTGCTGAGTACGACTTTGTACTCACGTTTGCTTATTCTATGTTTTAGATGAACCCACTGACCCCGAAGGTGGATTCTTCATCGAGCTCGACGACTGAAGACCAAGCTAGCGTAGTCCCAGTCAGACGACTGGTTCCCTCGTGGAAGGGCTTGTTTATAGATAAGGCTTCTCTAAGCCATTTGTTAAACTTGTATGTACTTAGACCTACTTTGCTTCCGCATGTTTGATGTAATGTTGGATCACAGACTCGTGATCTCTGTGTGCACTCTGTAAGAGTTATCAATAAAGATGTATACTTTGTAGAGAATTGCAATGATACCTGCTGTTCATACTAGACATGTGTGCTGCGTGTATGATTATAACATGCATGTCTTAGTATGGGTTTTCGAGGCCTTTGTTGTGATCTGGCTGGCGGTCTTTTATACACCAAGTGGCCCTTAGATGTGCGCAGCTTGGGGCATCGCGATGCGAGTGCTCGTGACTCTGTCACGTGGCACACTTTGTGGTATGATCGAGCCCGCCCTAGACCCCGACTAAGTGATCGGGCTGGAGAAAGTCTATGTAAGTGTTATAATACAATCGAGAGTATGGTTGAGGCGACTTGTCTATGAATATGGGAGTCCATCACCCATATCATTTAGACTTGTGTGCGGATGATGAGGACCCATCTCAGTTGATCATCCGGCCTGGATGGGAGGCCCCTCACGCTCGATGCTTTCCGAGAATGTTCTGTGCTTGGCCTTGTCTGCTTAGACAAGTGGGTACGGTTATCGACTCTCCATATGATTGTGTTGTAGTGAGTCTTACATACGCTAACCCCGGGTCCCGACAGACTTGGTATCAGAGCAGAACTGACTGTAGGATTATCAGCCTTGGCCGAAGTCGAGTCTAGCACTCTATAGTTATATAGTTACTCTGGGTATATGAGGGAACAACGCAAGGCTTCTTTTTTCTCGTTACCTTCATCGTTCTGAGTTCTGAGTCACCCACATCTTGTTCTACGGGAAGATAGGACTAGGCTCATCTATATCTTACTAGAACATCTCAATGTTTGCTTCCTTGTAGCCGTCGGAAAGTTGTGTCCGGTTTCCTAGCATTGTTGTAATGCTGATTTCTTACATCGTATTATGTAAGTGATGTATCTACATTGAAAGAAAATTGTTTTCTTGCAATTACAGACGTTATGCTGTCCGAGTCATTCCAGTTATCTTCATAATCTGATGCATTTGCAAATCATTCCACATCATTTGAGATGATCTTATCCTTCAGGATGTCTCAAGGAACCCGTGGCCACCTTGGTCGTGCCCAAGCTCGTGGGGATGATCCGGAGGAAGGCAATCTTCCACTGTCACCCACGATAGCTCAAGTTCTCATGGAGGTTGAAAGAAACCGAAGGGACTCTCATGAGTTGTTGGGGGTCATTGCTCGGAACACTGCCCAGCAGCGGAATGAGCTTGTGTCGTTGAATGACTTCATCCAGCTTCATCCCCCAATTTTCAGCTATTCCACTGAGCCCCTTGACGCCGATGACTAGCTTTGCAGCATCGAGAGAAAGCTCCATTATGGACATGTTGCAGATGGTGACAGAGTCAACTATGCCACCTACCACCTGCTTGATGTCCCATAGGCGTAAGGGATCGAGATAGTCTTCGCGGGTAAGTTAACCCAATTTATTGATTCGACACACGGGGAGCCAAAGAGTATTTATAAGCTTTGACAGTTGAGTTGTCAATTCAACCGCACCTGAAATATACTTGCTTGCAACAATAGATAAGTAGTAACGATAATATGATAGTGATGGTAGCAACAACAAAAGTAACAACAAAATTAATAACTAACGACCAGCAGGAATGAAAATACTGTAGGCTAGGGAGATGGATGGTTGGGCGCTACATGGATGAGAGTAAACATATAATAGATTCTAACATGGGGCAAGGCACACAGAAAAGCAATGATTGTCTAGGAAAATATCAAACAATAGGCATGTATCCCGTAGGTAGTTGTGCGTGCTTGCAATAAGAACTTGCACAGCATCTTTTGTCCTACCATCCCGCTACGAACGGGGCCAAAAGGAACTTATGGAGATTAAGGTGCTCCTGTCAAAGAGCACCGGAACAAAGCAATAAACTCAATGGATACATGGAATCCTCAAATTATGGACCGCCCCCTTTGGTGTCCCAAGCTGTCACCTTTGGGATCGCCGGTTCCGGGACATAATAGGTGCATACAACTCATAGATAGGATCTAGAACACAAATATATTCATGAAAACACATAGGGTTCAGATCTGAAAACATGGCACTCGGGCCCAAAGTGACAAGCATTAAGAACAACGAATTGTAGCAAAGATGATAAACACCAAAGTAGATGATAGGCAACATGCCCCCAACAATCTGACGAACTATTACATGATTAAACTTAGCCAATCCCTACCATCCCCTTTGCCTACAGCAGGGAATTACTCACACATATGAAGAGAAGTCATGGAGGATGGATGGAGTGGCGATGGTGATGATGATGGCGACGATCTCCCGAAGAAGAACAGAGGGTGGCGGCGGCTGCTTATTGGCTTCTCGCCCTTCGTTGGTGAGCCCCAAGTGGAAGGCGTGATGTGGTACAACAACGATTTTTCCCTCAGTAAAGATACCAAGGTTTGTCTCCAGTAGGACTCCAGAGATGATAAGTAGGTGTCAGCGGCGCAACTGACGCGGACCTGCACACAGACACAGATAACTTTGTTCCCAACGAAGTTCAGAGAGGTTGTCAATCTCTCCGGTCTTGTTGTTCACAAATGATAAAATGGAAGGGGATAATGATAGCAACTTGAAAGTAAATGCAGAAAAGTAAATATAGCTTGGAAACAATAATAAGGATATGGACCGGGATACGTCATGTTCGCTAGTGATGTCTCTCTCCCAAAAGACGATAAAAATTGCTATGCGAGGTAAACAAATTATAGAAAGGCAATTGACAGGATTATGAACGCACCGCAATGCTAACTATGCTACAAAAGAAAGGAAGAGGTTCGAAAGCACGGGCAGTACGCCAAAATAAGTAGACCGAAATCCATCTGCATCTACTACTAATCATCCACCTTGAGATATCTATCCAGAACATCTCGCTGGTATTAAGTTGCGAGCCCCACCCAAAGTGTAAACCCAAAGCAACAGACAACTGCATTAAAAAGAACTTTGCGTAAAGTAAACAATCCTTGTAAACGCGGTTACAAGCACCGTTGTTTTCCCCCTTGTGGCAACAGCACATCCCCTAGACTCATGTTTCTGTCACTCAAGCATGTCATCGGGGAGGCATGAACCCACAATCTAGCACAACACTCCCTCTTGGAGTCACTACCTACTACTTGGCCAAAGCAATAAACAGCAACGGAGAGCATGCAAGAATTACTTAGGAACAAAAATACAAGAGAAACCAATTATATTACTCTATCACAATCTGAACATAGTCTCATAATCCATCAGATCCGATCAAACTCAACACAGCAATAGCAGAAATATTAAAAAGGTGCCTCGATCATGTAGGGCAGCTCACAAGGTCTAAACAATGAAGATCAAAGAGGGGACGAGAACATCACATAGCTACTGATCACGGACCCATGGTCCAAGGAAAACTACTCACGAGACATCCTGGGAGCATCCATGGTGGAGAGGAGACTCCCGGAGGTCAATCCTCCCTCCGGCAGGGTGCCGGGAAGAGGTCTTCTGGTCGTCCCGATCTTGGAAGCGCGGCGGCGGCGGAACAGAGGTGAGTTCGCGGAATAGGGTTCTCCTTCTGGAGTTTTCCCGTGACGGGGGATAAATAGGCGAAGGGGGGCAGCCAGAGGTGGACCAGGGGCCCCAGGCGCCCCCCTGGCGCGGCCAGGGGTGGGGCCGCGCCGGGTGGCCGCCTGGGCCCCCCTGGCTCCCCTCTGGCCCCTCCCGGGATCTTCTCGAAGCTTCCGTCACGCTGATTTTTTATCTGAATTTTCCCGAATTTTTCTGGCACTTTTTATATGGGGGAAAACTGAAATAGAAAAACAGCAGAAAACAGGAACTGGCACTGGGGTGCACTGAGTTAATAGGTTAGTCCAAATATGATAAAAAATGTATAAAAGTGTATCTAGATCATAGCAATATCACATAAAATATGCATGGAGCAAGAAGAAATTATCGATACGTTTTGGACGTATCAACATCCCCAAGCTTAATTCCTGCTCGTCCTCGAGTAGGTAAATGATAACAAGCATAATTTCTGTGGTGACATGCTAGCAACCATAAAAGAACTTTGAAAAGTAAAGAAATCAAGATTAGAGATTCAATTCAAGTCATAACAGGCAAGAGTCTATATTAACATCGAAACAAGTAACAAAAGAACAAAAGGTGCAAGAGTTCTCGCTGTCCGTGACTCGAATGTCTCCAAATGGTGTTTGCGTGCAAGAAGGGGGATAGCGAATACGAGAGAAAAAGTATTTTTGTTGAGAACTCAATCTACTAAAGTTTCACACTTGGTCCTCTTTGGAATCTTATCTTGACTCGTCCCCAGACCACTAGCCAGGTACAAGTCAATTTGATCCACTCCTTTTCGATATTTTGAGCACTCATGCAACGGATGAGCGTAAGCACGGGAGTTGACACTTAGGATGGCAAAGAGAGAAGTATGGTGGAGGAGGAAGACAAAAAGGATGAGAAAGGCTCACATCAATGAGGACAATCATAGGCAAGAGATGCCAAATGATAGATATGATATGAGGAGTAGGGATTGCCATGCAATGGATGCGCATACGAGCTAGGAAGCTCTCCAAACTATATGCAAAAAGATCATCTCTATGGAGTACAAGGATATAAAGGGAGTACTAGTGTGGATCTCTCAAAAGGATAGTAGTGTTGCCCCTTTCTCTCTTTTTATTTCTTTTTCTCTTTTTTCTCTTTTTTTGTATTTTTTTGGTGGCCTCAATGGCTCTTTCTATTTAACTCTCATTTGTCCTCTTTGGGATCTTTTAATGTGTCCACTTTGGGATCTTTTCCTCACTTAAGGGCAACACTCTATTTTACAAGAAGGTAAAGGAGATCTTTCACACTTTACAAGGTACTCAAAACATAAAGAAGATGTAACTATCATGATGTATGCAATGTATGCCTCTGCCAGTGTAGCAGGAACATGTCTGACATGAAGATCAAGTCATGAAGAGGTGGAAGTTGCATGGCAATATAACTCGGAAAGGCTATGGAAATGCCTTGATAGGTAGGTATGGTGGCTGTTTTGAGGAAGGATAAAGGGAGGCTTATGATGACAGAGCGTATCATGCCAAGGGTTTGGATGTAGCGGCGAAGGTGGACACCAACTCTCGGAGTGAGAAGAAGGCAATGCACGGCACGGGAAAGGCTAGCAAAATATGGGAAGGTGGAAGTGTCAACTCTCAATACTTACATTAGTCCGAAGAACCCATGCACTTATTATCGGTAACTCTCAATCTAATAAGGAGGTTCACAAAGAGACAAGTACCCCGAGGAGGAGTGTATGGGGGTTTGGTTATCCTTGCGCATCCTCGAATCATGGTACGTGAGTGTACTCTAATATTCGACTCCTCAGAAGAGTAGTGATCCATCTAGTAGCTAGAGTTCTCAACTAGTTTTGTAGGTTTTGAAAATAAACACGGATTGCCCAAAATACGACACCTATCACTAATAGGCAAGAGCTCTTGACACCAAAAGTCCAAACATTACTCACAACAATGCCTCAAAACTATTGCAAGCTACGACTAAAATTAAATAGCAACCTCAATTACCTACTTTCAAGACAAGACACAACTCAGTGCAACAACCAACTCTCTTAACAAGATAAACATGAAAAATAAAAAGAGTTGCAGAAACAAACTAAACAAAAGCCAAGTCTCTTGCTAAAGACAAACTAAGACTGAAACTAAACATGGCAGTAGCTATGAAAAGATAAAGAACACACAACAGCAAAAAGATAGGCAGGAAAAATCCTATGATGTGTTCTAGATTTTGAAAGCGGAGCGTGTTTCTCTCCCACACAAAGTAAGACGGGATCTAACTTGTTATGAACAGCAAGCAAAGATAAATAAAACTAAAAACAAAACCTAAGAGCGAGACGCTCCAAGCATAGCACATAACACATGAAGTGATAAAAATATAGTGAGACGAAGGACGAACTGATGATTGTTGATGGAGAAGGGGATGCACGGGGGCATCCCCAAGCTTAGACGCTTGAGTCTCCTTGAATATTTATTGGGGATGCATGGGGGCATCCCCAAGATTGAGCTCTTGACACTCCTGGATCTTCTTTCATCATCTTCCATCGCACACTTGAAAACTCCCTTCATACATAACTCATCATAAGCTGATTAGAGAGGTTAGTACCCTTAATAAATAAAATAATTTTTCTCCACCGGATATAAAGATATTATTGAAGAGCTACTGTTTCTCAAGAGCGCCAAAAAGTTTTTTCAAAGAAAAAGCAAGCTTAAGATTTGCAAAAGTTAGGAGAGACAAAACGTGGCAGAATCTGTGAAAAACAGAACAGCAGATAGTAAAGAATTTTTTAGGGGCACTTCTGCAACTCAACTAAAAAAACTCAGAACATATGGAAGTTTCGTAATTGTATAGATCATACTGTGTAAAAAACTCAGCTCAAAAACATGAACTGGGATTTTTCTGGAATTTTTCTGGTCACGAGGACAGAATCTGTTTTCTGGACAGCATGTCACAACTTTTACTTCCCTTGCCGTAAGAGGCTATAACTTGGCACAAAGCTGAAAAATAAAGATACAATGATGTTGCTACGGTAGTAAAAATCATCAAGACACAACAAAAGCAAAAATAAAAACCTAAATTCGTTGCGGGCTGCCTCCCGAAAGCGCTTCTTTAAAGCCATTAGCTAGGCATGATGCAAAAAGATCAAGTTGTATCAATCGAATCATTATCAAGATCATCAAAAAGCTCTTCAATTGTACAACTAGTCTTAAGAGGTCTTTCAAATAAAGGCCTAATGAAGATACTTCTAGGGAGAAAACCAAAAGGCGGAAAATCAATGGAAGAATCATTTATAAAATTATCAAAGAGAGGTATTTCTTCCAAAGTTTTCACGGTTTCAACTTCTTTGGCAATAGGTGGTTCATTTTTAGGTCAGGAAACCTTAGGGACATAATTGAACTTAGGTTCCCTTCTTGCCGAAGTCTCTACCTTTTTTGGTTTGATTGAGGAGAAAGTAGTTCCAAGAGTATTAATGATTTCCTCAATCTTATCTATCCTAGAAAGATCCGTATTACGGGATTTGATGACCTCCAAAGTTTTGATAATTTTAAGCATGGAGCTATCAAGCCTATTCAAATTCCCTTGAATCTTGCGATCCAACTCATTTATCCTAGTTATACTTGGTATGTCTAACTCTATCTTTTCAAGTTTCTTCATGATGTGAGATAAAATTATATCTTCTTGTATGCTAGCAATAGGGAGATTTCCAACAAGATTTTCAATAACATTAAGAGACTCCCAAGTTAGAGCTTCTAGAAAATTCCCATTGATAGCAGTATCTAATATAAACCTATTCCAAGGAGTAATCCCAACATAAAAATTTCTAAGCAGGATAGTAGTGGATTGCTTCTTGGTGGCTCTTATTTGAGAATCATTAATTCTATACCAAGCATCTTTTAAACTTTCTCCACCTTTTTGTTTAAAGGTGAGAACCTCTGTCTTAACAAAGGCAGAAGGACCAGACATCATAACAACCAGCAAGATAAATAATTTTTTTTAAATTTTGATAAAAGACACAAAGATAAAAACTGAAAGATAAACTAACAAGACTAAAAAACAAAGGTAAAGGGTAGTGTGCAACTCCCCTATCTTAGCACTTGGAGTCCCCGGCAACGGCGCCAGAAATACTCTTGCTTATTGGCTTCTCGCCCTTCGTTGGTGATCCCCAAGTGGAAGGCGTGATGCGGTACAACAGTGAGTTTTCCCTCAGTAAAGATACCAAGGTTTGTCTCCAGTAGGACTCCAGAGATGATAAGTAGGTGTCAGCAGCGCAACTGACGCGGACCTGCACACAGAAACAGATAACTTTGTTCCCAACGAAGTTCAGAGAGGTTGTCAATCTCTCCGGTCTTGTTGTTCACAAATGATAAAACGCAAGGGGATAATGATAGCAACTTGAAAGTAAATGCAGAAAAGTAAATATAGCTTGGAAACAATTATAAGGATATGGACCGGGATACGTGATGTTCGCTAGTGATGTCTCTCTCCCAAAAGACGATAAAAATTGCTATGCGAGGTACACAAATTACAGAAAGGCAATTGACAGGATTATGAACGCACCGCAATGCTAACTATGCTACAAAAGAAAGGAAGAGGTTCAAAAGCACGGGCAGTACGCCAAAATAAGTAGACCAAAATCCATCTGCATCTACTACTAATCATCCACCTTGAGATATCTATCCAGAACATCTCGCTGGTATTAACTTGCGAGCCCCACCCAAAGTGTAAACCCAAAGCAACATACAACTGCATTAAAAAGAACTTTGCGTAAAGTAAACAATCCTTGTAACCGCGGTTACAAGCACCGTTGTTTTCCCCCTTGTGGCAACAACACATCCCCTAGACTCATGTTTCTGTCACTCAAGCATGTCATCGTGGAGGCATGAACCCACAATCTAGCACAACGATCCCTCTTGGAGTCACTACCGACTACTTGGCCAAAGCAATAAACAGCAACAGAGAGCATGCAAGAATTACTTAGGAACAAATATACAAGAGATAAGAACCAAATATATTACTCTATCACAATCTGAACATAGTCTCATAATCCATCAGATCCGATCAAACTCAACACAGCAATAGCAGAAATATTTCAAAGGTGCCTCGATCATGTAGGGCAGCTCACGAGGTCTAAACAATGAAGATCAAAGAGGGGAGGAGAACATCACATAGCTACTGATCACGGACCCATGGTCCAAGGAAAACTACTCACGAGACATCCGGGGAGCATCCATGGTGGAGAGGAGACTCCCGAAGGTCAATCCTCCCTCCGGCAGGGTGCCGGGAAGAGGCCTTCTGGTGCTCCCGATCTTGGAAGCGCGGCGGCGGCGGAGCAGAGGAGAGTTCACGGAATAGGGTTCTCCTTCTGGACTTTTCCCGTGACGGGGGATAAATAGGCGAAGGGGGGCAGCCAGAGGTGGACCAGGGGCCCCAGGCGCTCCCTGGCGCGGCCAGGGGTGGGGCCGCGCCGGGTGGCCGCCTGGGCCCCCTGGATCCCCTCTGGCCCCTCCCGGGCTCTTCTCGAAGCTTCCGTCACGCTGATTTTTTATCTGAATTTTCCCGAATTTTTCTTGCACTTTTTATATTCGGGAAAACTGAAATAGAAAAACAGCAGAAAACAGGAACTGTCACTGGGGTGCACTGAGTTAATAGGTTAGTCCAAATATGATAAAAAATGTATAAAAGTGTATCTAGATCATAGCAATATCACATACAACATGCATGGAGCAAGAAGAAATTATCGATACGTTTTGGACGTATCAGCGGCTCCGCGACGGAAACTGGGAAAACGACTTCTGTTCTGGGGTTTTCTCGTCACGGGGATAATTAGGAGTCTCGGTAGGGCACCAGAGGAGGGGGGGAGTAGCCCAGGCGGCCAGAGGGCGCGCCCCCACCCCTGGCCGTGCCAGGGGGCTCCTAGGGCCCCCAGGGCTCCCCTCTGGTCCCACTTCTGGCATCTGGCTCCTTCGGGTGCGTGGATTTTCAGGTAATTTTCTGGGACGTCTAAAAATCCATTTTCCTGCGCACAAATAAACCATACAGGCAGCTCTGCTGAAAACAGCGTTAGTACGGGTTAGTTTTGTCCAAATCATGCAAGAATGAGGGCAAAACAATAGCAAAAGTGTTTGGAAAAGTAGATACGTTTGAGACGTATCAACTCCCCTAAGCTTAGCAGATTTCTTGTCCTCAAGAAATTCAGTTCAACGAACTGGACGCGACAAAGAAAACTTTGACAAACTCTTTTGCTTCAACAGATGTATATAAGCATGTACTAAGAAAAGAGTTTAGCAAGTATTGAAACAATGCTACAAGGACAATGCACGAAGCAATTCTCTTTCATGTGATCAGTCACAAACAACTAAAAGTAAATAATAAGCTACTGAAAATCAAAACAGGATCACAATGCACATAGCTTGAACATACTTGAGTGGCATTTCGCTAGCCTCCATGAGTGAAGCAAAACATAAATGCAGAAACTCCTCCGGAGTTTTAAAGGTGACTAGAACTCAGTACTTCAGACTAGCAATAACACAAGCATGCAGAAGACAATGTAATACTTTGGGACAATGCATGTTACACTAAGAATGACAATTATGCTCTCGTAATTGGTGCTTTGAAGAAAGAAGGGGAGACTCTCGAACCGTGGCTTTTGATGGCAAGGTTGAAAACCCGTGAAAGGAAGCAAAGACTAAACATGTGCCAGAGCTCTTGGTTTTGAAAACAGAGATAAAATATTTTTTTGAGAAGTGCAACTTTCCAGTCAACGGTGAACGGTAAAGGTCTCTCAGTATCTCCCATGCCAACCATATATAATGCCTTTTGCTTACACATATTCCCTTATCCATAAATCTTCGAGTAAGAAGCATTTGGTCCATTTCATTTTGCCTCAAGGATGGAAGGAGGGTATCGTTCCACCTATCATAAGCAGCATTTGGTCCATTTCACTCCATCATCAAGTATGGGGGAGGTGTAACTCTCATATTTTTTTTCTTTTTCTGTTTTGACTAGTTAAAACTTCCGTCAAAATATTTTTGGCATGAAAGATACTGATTTCCCCTCACCGCACCATGAGCTTGTACGGTTACAAAAGGGAAACTTTCAAATAAATTTCGAGATGGCACAAGAAACTCTAAGTTAGGAGTGGCCGGTAAATACCACATATAGGTAGGTATGGTGGACTCAAATGGAACAACTGGGTTTGAAAAGGAGTTTGGAAGCACAAGCAGAATTCCGCTTAGTGCGAGCGAAGGCTAGCAAAAGACTGGAAAGCGACCAACTAGAGAGCAATAACTGTCATAATCATGCAGAGTGACAAAGCAACATTGAATCGGGCATGAAAGTGATATAACTATTCTGAAACCAAAAGATCATCAAGGCAAAAGTAGACTTTTTAGTCATAAGCATGTGTGAACTTGTGCCAAGTCAATCCAAAAATTCTCCGAAGGGAAATACCACTCCAGTATGCCAAACCATGAACAATGCAATGCATGTAAATCATTTCAACAACACATTATGCACCCTAGCTATTTGAGACTAGCCACAAGGAAAGCATGAACACTGGGAAAGCATTGTAAACATAGCACTATGTCGCTACAAGCTGGTCTCTAGATCATAAGTACAGGCATATGTACAAAAGTAGAAACAAGAAGAGTTCATACCGGTTTTCCTTGTTGCTTCCCTTCCGTCGATTTTCGTCATTACTGCCTCGTCACTTGCACGATCGAACGTAGGAAATATAATCAAATACCATCACGGACTCGAGCTGATCTCTGAAAACAAAGCAAACTAAAGAGATAAAGGAAATCTTTTTGGGGTTTTCAAAGGTTAAAATAAAACAAAATAAAAGAGAAAAATCTTTTTTTTGTTTTTGCAAAGAAATAAAGAAAGAAAAACGGGCAAAAGCTTCGAAAAGATCAAAGTGAATAAAATGGATAATACAATGGAAAAGTGAGAAGGGCACGTACTCCCCCAAGCTTAGGATTTTGGCCTAAGTCGGTAGCGGCTAATGTCCCCAAGAGCCTCCTGCTCCAGGGTAGTACGGGTGAGTCCAAGGATCGTATGAGGCTTCCGACGTGTACACCAAAGTCCTCGGATCCTCCCACGAAGAAAGATCCGCGCTCCAAGCAAAAGAAGACCCTTCACCAAACTGGGTGACGGTTTATCCCTGGAAAGGTGGGAACTCACCATGCTCCTCCTCGTCAGGCACAACCCCCTCCATGGGGTTATGAAACTGATGCTGGACCACGAACTTATCGAACTGGATAACATCAAAGGACCATTCGTTCCTGCGAGAAAAATCAAACAAAAGAGGTGCAGGTAAACGGATCTTGCGTTCCGTGGTAGCTCCAAAATGTAAGATATAATCAAGGTTACCAAACTCGGAAGTCATGGTAACAAACTTATGCCTTTTCATAGCAGCAAGGTCAAAACTTAAATAAGTAAAAGGCTTATCATCGGGGTGTGGGGTGCCATTAAGAGACTCTAGGATAAGTGTGGCGTAAACGCCACCAAATAAGTCTCCCTTGTTACCGTTCATAGCAAGGCGTCGAGCAATTAAGGCACCCACATTATAATCAAACCTCCCCGAAAGGGCGGTTGCCAGGATAGCAATATCCGACGCAGATATGTTGCTCGTGTTGTCACGAGCTAACACCCCTCTAGCAATATAATACGCAAAATACCTGAGGTGTGGGAATAAGATGCTGGAGATCTTTGACCGATGAATATCCCTTGTATCCATGCTACAGAGAGAGTTGAAGACGGTTCTCAGCTCGGAGGGCTGAGAGCTCATCTTCGCAGTCTGTCCCACGTTCGGCACACCTATTATTTCACAAAACCTTTCCAAAGGCATGGTCAAAAGATCATTGTAAATTTTAAACTCAACAGAACCAGCATCAAGGTTATATCTAAAACTGTTAATGAAATAGGATGTGAGTTTTTGATACTGGGTAACACGGCACGTTGCGAGCCGCGTCAAACCTGCATTAGCACAAAGATTATAAAACTCCTCCCTAATTCCTGCAGCTTCAAGGAATTCTTCGCACGGGAAAGTCATTGCACGTGCTTGATTTGTGTCCTCCAACAACTCTAGGGGCACATGATCTTTGTTGTAGCTCACCCTAGCAGTCGAGGGTGAAGCTGAAGCTCTCGTAACTCGATCGGAGCGCTCGGGCCTTTTCTTCCCAAGCCACCCCTTTGCTCTTCCTAGCAAACTCATTTCTGAAATTTTTGACAAATTACAAAAAACAAGGATTTAAACAAAGTGAGTTAAGGAAAACTACTCAACTCACTTACCTAAGGCATAAACTTGCATCAAAACTTGGAAAATAAAATTCTACACATGCATGCAAGCTCACATAAACAACACCAAGAGCTACTAAATACTCACAAATGAGGCCACCAATCAAAAATCTAATTGGAGGGGTGAAGGAGTTACATACCAGGGAGTATTTGCTCAAAATTTCAGCTTGAATGGTGGGCTCTAGAGAGAGATCAAAAATCGCCTCCAAGAACATCAAGAACGCAAGAACCAAATGTAGAACTCGTGTTTTTGGAGAGAGAGGAAGGAGGAGGAAGAAGACATACCTGGAAGTGGGGCCTGTGGGCCCCAGGCGCCCTGTGGGCGCGACCAGGGGGCAGGCCGCGCCAGCTGGCCGGCTGGGCCACTGGTGGCCCCCCTGGTCAGCCCCAGGTGCCTCTGGGTCACTCCCGGCATGGAAATTTTTATTTTTATTTTTCTGGATTTTTTCTGAAAACTTCACTGTTGAAAATTTCTCGGAGTTCAAAAAGCTGCAAAACTTTCTGAAAACTTAAAGCAGTGATTATTATTGTGAAGCTTCAGAAACATAAAAACTTGGTACAACAAAGAGAATGAAAGCTAAAGCAAATGAAAACATAACAAGCTTAACTTTTTACCTATATAAAACAAGCTCACTAGCAAGGTTGATCAAGTCTTACCAACAAACCGGCGATATATAGAACAAAAAGTCTCCCCTCTTATGAAGTGATCATTGCACCTTCACTTTAATGGACATTGTCCCCACCATAATGGTTTTGTATTTGTGGTGCACATGTAGTGGACAGTCCCATTCTCCAATCTTCACGGTCTCGATCTTCTCTATAGAGTTAAGGCCATGCCTCTTGTCGATCTTCTTTGGAAAATACACCGTGTGTTCTTTATCATCAACATTGAAGGTGACCTTTGCTTTATTGCAATCAATGATAGCACCTGCGGTGTTAAGAAAAGGTCTACCAAGGATAATGGACATGCTCCCATCCTCGGGCATGTCAAGCACAACAAAATCTGTAAGGATCAAACAGTTAGCAACTTCAACAGGTACATCCTCACAAATACCTATTGGGACAGCTTTTGACTTGTCAGCCATCTGAAGGGAGATATCTGTAGGGATTAGTTTCTCTAAACAAAGCCTTTTGTAAAGAGAGAAGGGCATAACACTCACTCCTGCACCAAGATCACATAAAGCAGTTCTGACGTAATTATTTTTTATGGAGCAAGGAATGGTGGGTATACCTGGATCGCCGAGCTTCTTAGGAATCTTGCCACTGAAAGAGTAGTTAGCAAGCATAGTAGATATTGCCTCATTAGGAACTTTTCTTTTATTAGTAACAATATCTTTCATATATTTCGAATAAGGAGGTAACTTAATAGCATCGTTCAAAGGAATTTGAAGAAAAAGACGTTTCATCTATTCACAAAATTTATTATAATGCTCTTCTTCTTTAAATTTGAGGGATTTACCTGGAAAGGGCATGGGTTTCTGTATCCATGGTTAAATTTGAAAAAGTCTTCTTTAGAGTACCTCTTGCGTTTATCGTGTGCTTCTTCTTCTCTTACCTTGGGAGAATCATCCTTCTCCGCGTCTTTTTCTTCAGACTCGGCACCGTCTTCTGTTTCAGCATCGGAGGTAGATAGTCTGTTAGGATCAATTATACGTCTCAAACGTATCTACTTTTCCAAACACTTTTGCTACTGTTTTGCCCTCATTCTTGCATGATTTGGACGAAACTAACCCGGACTAACGCTGTTTTCAGCAGAGCTGCCTGTATGGTTTATTTGTGCGCAGGAAAATTGATTTTTAGACGTCCCAGAAAATTCCCAGAAAATTACCTGAAAATCCACGCTCCCGAAGGAGCCAGATGCCAGAAGAGGGACCAGTGGGGAGCCCTGGGGGCCCCAGGCGCCCCCCCTGGCGCGGCCAGGGGTGGGGCCGCGCCCTCTGGCCGCCTGGGCTGCTCCCCCCTCTTCTGGTGCTCTACCGAGGCTCCTATTTATCCCCATGACGAGAAAACCCCAGAACAAGAGTCGTTTTCCCAGTTTCCGTCGCGGAGCCGCCGCCACCCTCTGTTCTTCTTCGGGAGGGCTAATCTGGAGGCTGATTTGGCCTCCGGAGAGGGGAGATCGTCGCCATCGTCATCACCATCGCCACTCCATCCATCCTCCATGACTTCTCTTCATATGTGTGAGTAATTCCCTGCTGTAGGCAAAGGGGATGGTAGGGATTGGATGAGTTTAATCATGTAATAGTTCGTCAGATTGTTGGGGGCATGTTGCCTATCATCTAGATTGGTGTTTATCTTCTTTGCTACAACTTTTTGTTCTTAATGCTTGTCACTTTGGGCCCGAGTGCCATGTTTTCAGATCTGAACCTTGTGTGTTTTCATGAATATATTTGTGTTCTAGATCCTATCTATGAGTTGTATGCACCTATTATGGTCCGGAACTGATACGTCCAAAACGTATCGATAATTTCCGCTTGCTCCATGCATGTTTTGTGTGATATTGCTATGATCTAGATACACTTTCATACATTTTTGATCATATTTGGACTAACCTATTAACTCAGTGCACCCCAGTGCCAGTTCCTGTTTTTCCCCATATAAAAAGTGCCAGAAAAATTCGGGAAAATTCAGATAAAAAATCAGCGTGACGGAAGCTTCGAGAAGAGCTCGGGAGGGGCCAAAGGGGAGCCAGGGGGGCCAGGCGGCCACCCGGTGCGGCCCCACCCCTGGCCGCGCCAGGGGGGCGCCTCGGGCCCCTGGTCCACCTCTGGCTGCCCCCCTTCGCCTATTTATCCCCCGTCACGGGAAAACTCCAGAACGAGAACCCTATTCTGCGAACTCGCCTCTGTTCCGCCGCCGCCGCGCTTCCAAGATCGGGAGCACCAGAAGACCTCTTCCCGGCACCCTGCCGGAGGGAGGATTGACCTCCGGGAGTCTCCTCTCCACCATGGATGCTCCCCGGATGTCTCGTGAGTAGTTTTCCTTGGACCATGGGTCCGTGATCAGTAGCTATGTGATGTTCTCCTCCCCTCTTTGATCTTCATTGTTTAGACCTCGTGAGCTGCCCTACATGATCGAGGCACCTTTGTAATATTTCTGCTATTGCTGTGTTGAGTTTGATCAGATCTGATGGATTATGAGACTATGTTCAGATTGTGATAGAGTAATATATTTGGTTCTTATCTCTTGTATTTTTGTTCCTAAGTAATTCTTGCATGCTCTCCGTTGTTGTTTATTGCTTTGGCCAAGTAGTAGGTAGTGACTCCAAGAGGGAGCGTTGTGCTAGATTGTGGGTTCATGCCTCCCCGATGACATGCTTGAGTGACAGAAACATGAGTCTAGGGGATATGTTGTTGCCACAAGGGGGAAAACAACGGTGCTTGTAACCGCGTTTACAAGGATTGTTTACTTTACGCAAAGTTCTTTTTAATGCAGTTGTCTGTTGCTTTGGGTTTACACTTTGGGTGGGGCTCACAACTTAATACCAGCGAGATGTTCTGGATAGATATCTCAAGGTGGATGATTAGTAGTAGATGGAGATGGATTTCGGTCTACTTATTTTGGCGTACTGCCCGTGCTTTTGAACCTCTTCCTTTCTTTTGTAGCATAGTTAGCATTGCGGTGCGTTCATAATCCTGTCAATTGCCTTTCTGTAATTTGTTTACCTCAGATAGCAATTTTTATCGTCTTTTGGGAGAGAGACATCACTAGCGAACATTACGTATCCCGGTCCATATCCTCATTATTGTTTTCAAGCTATATTTACTTTTCTGCATTTACTTTCAAGTTGCTATCATTATCCCTTGCGTTTTATCATTTGTGAACAACAAGACCGGAGAGATTGACAACCTCTCTAAACTTCGTTGGGAACAAAGTTATCTGTGTCTGTGTGCAGGTCCGCGTCAGTTGCGCCGCTGACACCTACTTATCATCTCTGGAGTCCTACTGGAGACAAACCTTGGTATCTTTACTGAGGGAAAACTCGCTGCTGTACTGCATCACGCTTTCCACTTGGGGCCTACCAACGAAGGGCGAGAAGCCAATAAGCAAGAGAATTTCTGGCGCCGTTGCCGGGGACTCCAATTGCTAATATAGGGGAGTTGCACACTACCCTTTACCTTTGTTTTTTTAGTCTTGTTAGTTTATCTTTCAGTTTTTATCTTTGTGTCTTTTATCAAAATTTACAAAAAAATTATCTATCTTGCTGTTAGTAGTCCTCCTTGTTTAGATGAACATATTAGGACTAGGTGCTTTGCGGGAATCGGAAGTTCTCGATTTCCGTCAAAGGGATGGAGAAAATATGAAGAAGGCATGGGACAGAATTTCTGAAGCACATAAAAGAATTATGCCTTGGATATCTATAAAGATTGTGCTTAGAAATTTTTACCATGGTCTTTTTAAGTGGTGTAAGCACTCTCTTGACATTATAGCTGAAGGAGATTTTCTATAGTGTGATGAAGATAGGGCTCTTGAGATTTTGCATAGTCTATCTAGTTATTTTGTTTATGATCGTAGTATTGATACTGTCATAGATAGACTTGCCACTATTGAAAAAAGACTGGATGCTCTAGATTTGGGGAAAGTAGAGGAACTTAAGTCCAACAAGAAATAAATGTTGGAGATAGATGATGATTGGGAGCCCTTTGTTAGGATTAGCATCTCTAACCAAGCTTACTTGCTTTTTGTGATATTGGATCCACAGTTTCTACTATGCCAAAAATAGTTTATGATTCTTTGAAACTGGATATGGATATATTATCATCTTATCATGAACATTCTAATGTAGATATTTCAGAGGTTAAAGGAAAGGTAAAAGAAGTCCAAGTTGCATTCCTTCATAGGACTGCACCAATGGATTTCTTCATCATGGAGCCAAACCAAAGTAACATTGTGCTCGGAAGAGATTTCCTCCGTGCTATGAAAGGCTTCATTGATATTGGTAATAGGCACATACGCTTACGCGGTATGGCGAAAGGTAAGTATACCTTCCCTAGTAAAAATAAGAAGGAACTTATTGAAAATCAATTTGAGGGTTTTTATGATTCTGATCTTGGATACCCTTGATTCCTCTTTTTGCATCATGCCTAGCTAATGGCTTTAAAGAAGCGCTTTCGGGAGGCAACCCGCAACGAATTTAGGTTTTTCTTTTTGCTTTTGTTGTGTATTGATGTTTGTTACTATTGTAGCAACATCATTGTATCTTTATTTTCAGCTTTGTGCCAAGTTATAGCCTCTTACGGCAAGGGAAGTAAAAGTTGTGACATGCTGTCCAGAAAACAGATTCTGTCCTCGTGAGCAGAAAAAATCCAGAAAAATCCCAGTTCATATTTTTGAGCTGAATTTTTTACACAGTATGATATATACAATTACGAAACTTCCGTCTGTTCTGATTTTTTTGATTTGAGTTGCAGAAGTGCCCCTAAAAAATTCTTTACTATCTGCTGTTCTGTTTTCCACAGATTCTTCCACGTTTTGTCTCTCCTTACTTTTGCAAACCTTAAGCTTTCTTTTTCTTTGCAAAAACTTTTTGGCACTCTTGAGAAACAGTATCTATTCAATATTATCTTTATATACAGTGGAGAAAAATTATTTATTAAGGGTACTAACCTCTCTAATCAGCTTATGATGAGTTATGTATGAAGGGAGTTTTCAAGTGTGCGATGGAAGATGATGAAAGAAGATCCAAGAGTGTCAAGCGCTCAAGCTTGGGGATGCCCCCATGCATCCCCAATAAATATTCAAGGAGACTCAAGCGTCTAAGCTTGGGGATGCCCCCGTGCATCCCCTTCTCCATCAACAAATCATCAGTTCGTCCTTCGTCTCACTATATTTTTATCACTTCATGTGTTATGTGCTATGCTTGGAGCGTCTCGCTCTTAGGTTTTATTTTTAGTTTTCTTTAGCTTTGCTTGATGTTCATAACTAGTTAGATCCTTTCTTATTTTGTGTGGGAGAGAGACACGCTCCACTTTCAAAATCTAGAACACATCATAGGATTTTTCCTGCCTATCTTTTTGCTGTTGTGTGTTCTTTATCTTTCCATAGCTACTGCCATGTTTAGTTTTAGTCTTAGTTTGTCTTTAGCAAGAGCTTTGGCTTTTGTTTAGTTTGTTGCTGCAACTCTTTTTAGTTTTCATGTTTATCTTGTTAAAGAGAGTTGGTTGTTGCACTGAGTTGTGTTTTGTCTTGAAAGTAGGTAATTGAGGTTGCTATTTAATTTTAGTAGTAGCTTGCAATAGTTTTGAGGCATTGTTGTTAGTAATGTTTGGACTTTTGGTGTCAAGTGCTCTTACCTATTAGTGATAAGGTGTCGTAGTTTGGGCAATCCGTGTTTATTTTCAAAACCTACAAAACTAGTTGAGAACTCTAGCTACTAGATAGATCACTACTCTTCTGAGGAGTCGAATATTAGAGTACACTCACGTACCATGAGTCGAGGATGCGCAAGGATAACCAAACCCCCATACACTCCTCCTCGGGGTACTTGTCTCTTTGTGAACCTCCTCATTAGATTGAGAGTTACCGATAATAAGTGCATGAGTTCTTCGGACTAATGTAAGTATTGAGAGTTGACACTTCCACCTTCCCATATTTTGCTAGCCTTTCCCGTGTCGTGCATTGCCTTCTTCTCACTCCGAGAGTTGGTGTCCACCTTCGCCGGTAGATCCAAACCCTTGGCATGATACGCTCTGTCATCATAAGCCTCCCTTTATCCTTCCTCAAAACATCCACCATACCTACCTATCAAGGCATTTCCATAGCCTTTCCGAGTTACATTGCCATGCAACATCCACCTCTTCATGACTTGATCTTCATGTCATACATGTTCCTGCTACACTGGCAGCGGCATACATTGCATACTTCATGATAGTTATATCTTCTTTATGATTTTGAGTACCTTGTAAAGTGTGAAAGATCTCCTTTACCTTCTTGTGAAATAGAGTGTTGCCCTTAAGTGAGGAAAAGATCCCAAAGTGGACACATTAAAAGATCCCAAAGAGGACAAATGAGAGTTAAATAGAAAGATCCATTGAGGCCACAAAAAATACAAAAAAATAGAAAAAAAGAGAAAAAGAAATAAAAAGAGAGAAAGGGGCAACACTACTATCCTTTTGAGAGATCCACACTAGTACTCCCTTTATATCCTTGTACTCCATAGAGATGATCTTTTTGCATATAGTTTGGAGAGCTTCCTAGCTCGTATGTGCATCCATTGCATGGCAATCCCTACTCCTCACATCATATCTATCATTTGGCATCTCTTGCATATGATTGTCCTCATTGATGTGAGCCTTTCTCATCCTTTTTGTCTTCCTCCTTCACCATATTCTCTCTTTGCCATCCTAAGTGTCAACTCTCGTGCTTACGCTCATCCATTGCATGAGTGCTCAAAATATCGAAAAGGAGTGGATCAAATTGACTTGTACCTGGCTAGTGGTCTGGGGACGAGTCAAGATAAGATTCCAAAGAGGACCAAGTGTGAAACTTTAGTAGATTGAGTTCTCAACAAAAATACTTTTTCTCTCGTATTCGCTATCCCCCTTCTTGCACGCAAACACCATTTGGAGACATTCGAGTCACGGACAGCGAGAGCTCTTGCACCTTTTGTTCTTTTGTTACTTGTTTCGATGTTAATATAGACTCCTGCCTGTTATGACTTGAATTGAATCTCTAATCTTGATTTCTTTACTTTTCAAAGTTCTTTTATGGTTGCTAGCATGTCACCACAGAAATTATGCTTGTTATCATTTACCTACTCGAGGACGAGCAGGAATTAAGCTTGGGGATGTTGATACGTCCTAAACGTATCGATAATTTCTCCTTGCTCCATGCATGTTTTGTGTGATATTGGTATGATCTAGATACACTTTCATACATTTTTGATCATATTTGGACTAACCTATTAACTCAGTGCACCCCAGTGCCAGTTCCTGTTTTCTGCTTTTTTTCTATTTCAGTTTTCCCCCATATAAAAGTGCCAGAAAAATTCGGGAAAATTCAGATAAAAAATCAGCGTGACGGAGGGTCCAGATGGGAGCCAGGGGGCCCAGGCGGCCACCCGGCGCGGCCCCACCCCTGGCCGCGCCAGGGGGGCGCCTGGGGCCCCTGGTCCACTTCTGGCTGCCCCTCTTCGCCTATTTATCCCCCGTCACGGGAAAACTCCAGAACGAGAACCCTATTCCGCGAACTCGTCTCTGTTCCGCCGTTGCCGCGCTTCCAAGATCGGGAGCACCAGAAGACCTCTTCCCGGCACCCTGCCGGAGGGAGGATTGACCTCCGGGAGTCTCCTCTGCACCATGGATGCTCCCCGGATGTCTCGTGAGTAGTTTTCCTTGGACCATGGGTCCGTGATCAGTAGCTATGTGATGTTATCGTCCCCTCTTTGATCCTCATTGTTTAGACCTCGTGAGCTGCCCTACATGATCGAGGCACCTTTGTAATATTTCTGCTATTGCTATGTTGAGTTTGATCGGATCTGATGGATTATGAGACTATGTTCAGATTGTGATAGATTAATATATTTGGTTCTTATCTCTTGTATTTTTGTTCCTAAGTAATTCTTGCATGCTCTCCGTTGCTGTTTATTGCTTTGGCCAAGTAGTAGGTAGTGACTCCAAGAGGGAGCGTTGTGCTAGATTGTGGGTTCATGCCTCCCCGATGACATGCTTGAGTGACAGAAACATGAGTCTAGGGGATGTGTTGTTGCCACAAGGGGGAAAACAACAGTGCTTGTAACCACGGTTACAAGGATTGTTTACTTTACGCAAAGTTCTTTTTAATGCAGTTGTCTGTTGCTTTGGGTTTATACTTTGGGTGGGGCTCGCAACTTAATACCAGCGAGATGTTCTGGATAGATATCTCAAGGTGGATGATTAGTAGTAGATGCAGATGGATTTCGGTCTACTTATTTTGGCGTACTGCCCGTGCTTTTGAACCTCTTCCTTTCTTTTGTAGCATAGTTAGCATTGCGGTGCGTTCATAATCCTGTCAATTGCCTTTCTGTAATTTGTTTACCTCGCATAGAAATTTTTATCGTCTTTTGGGAGAGAGACATCACTAGCGAACATCACGTATCCCGGTCCATATCCTCATTATTGTTTCCAACCTATATTTACTTTTCTGCATTTACTTTCAAGTTGCTATCATTATCCCTTGCGTTTTATCATTTTTGAACAACAAGACCGGAGAGATTGACAACCTCTCTGAACTTCGTTGGGAACAAAATTATCTGTGTCTGTGTGCAGGTCCACGTCAGTTGCGCTGCTGACACCTACTTATCATCTCTGGAGTCCTACTGGATACAAACCTTGGTATCTTTACTGAGGGAAAACTCGCTGCTGTACTGCATCACGCCTTCCACTTGGGGCCTACCAACGAAGAGCGAGAAGCCAATAAGCAGGAACCCGCGATCCCAAAGGTGACAGCTTGGGACACCAAAGGGGATGGTTCATAATTTGTGGATTCCTTGTATCCATTGAGTTTATTGCTTTGTTCCGTTGCTCTTTGACAGGAGCACCTTAATCTCCATAAGTTCCTTTTGGCCCCGTTCGTAGCGGGATGGTAGGACAAAAGATGTTGTGCAAGTTCTTATTGCAAGCACGCACAACTACCTACGGGATACATGCCTATTGTTTGATATTTGCCTAGATGATCATTGCTTTTCTGTTTGCCTTGCCCTGTTTTAGAATCTATTATATGTTTACTCTCATCCATGCAGCGCCCAACCATCCATCTCCCTAGCCTACAGTGTTTTCAATCCTGCTGGTCATTAGTCGTTACTTTTGTTGTTAGTTTTGCTATTGCCATTATCACTATCATATTATCGTTACCACTTATCTATCGTTGCAAGCAAGTATATTTCAGGTGCGGTTGAATTGACAACTCAACCGTTAAAGCTTATAAATACTCTTTGGCTCCCCGTGTGTCGAATCAATAAATTGGGTTAACTTACCCGCGAAGACTATCTCGATCCCTTACGCCTGTGGGGCATCAATCAATAGCTGGCTTTTCACTTGTAATAGGATCATCGGGATTGTCAGCCTGCTTGTGTTTCTTCTTATTTTTCTTCGGAGACCTAACAGTCTCATCTTCTTCTTGTACTTGAGAATCTTGCTCGATCCTCTTTGGATGCCCCTCAGGATAGAGTGGGTCCTGGGTGTGTGTTCCACCCCTAGTTTTGATTCCATAAGCTTGTATGTCCTGTTTGGCATTATTAGCAAGCAAATCTTTTTGCACATTAGAAATTTGTTCAAGCTGAGTTTGAACCATATGAAAATGCTTAACAAGACATTTAACATCATTAACTGTTCTTTCTAGAACATCACACAAACTTTTGATAGCAAGAGAATTATCATGCAGCTGACTTTGTAACTTCCTATTAAAATGGTCTTGCTTAACAATAAAATTATCAAGCTCATCTAAGCCTTGGTCGGGAGGCTTACCTTTAGGGATGTCACTTTCAGTAAAGTCTAATAGAGAGTGTACCTCTACCAAGGGAGGGTGAGTAGTTGGCTCACACAACTTCTTAATAGGCGGTAAATTCTTCACGTCTTCGGCTTTAATACCTTTCTCCTTTATTGACTTCTTTTCTTCTTGCATATCTTCGGGGTTCAGAACAAGCATGCCCCTCTTTTTCGGTGGTAGAAGTGGTTCAGGAATGGACCAGTCTTCATAGTTCTTGGAAATTTTGCACATTAATTCTTCTGCATCGTCCGGGGTTCTTTCCCTAAAAACACAACTAGCACAACTATCCAGATAGGTTCTGGATTCATCGGTTAAACCATCGTAAAATATATCAAGCAGTTCATTGTTGGGGATTCCATGTCCCGGCATAACCTTAAGTAAATCACAAAACCTCCCCCAAGCTTTAGGGAGTTGCTCATCCTACAATTGTTTAAAGTTATAGATTCTTTGCAAAGCAGCATGTTGCAGATGAGCTGGGAAATACTTATCAACAAAAAATTTGACTAAATCCTGAGGACTTTTAACAGAACCATAGGGTAATGCATCGTACCATGATTTAGCGTCTCCCTTCAAATAAAAAGGAAAAATCTTGGCCACATAGAAGTTTCGTATCTTCTCATCAGTAGTGAATAGGTCGCTCAACTCAGCAAGTTTGGTCAAGTGTGCTATAACATCATCATTTTCTCTGCCATAAAAGGGGTCAGCCTCGACTGTAGATATAAGTGAAAGATCAATAGAGAAATCATAATCAGGATCAGTGATGCATATAGGAGATGTGGAAAATTGAGGATCAGGAATAACTTTGTTCTTCATGGCGTTCTTTTTGAGAAACTCTTTAACAACACCAGGGTCGGAGTCAACACACTCTATGAGTTCCCTGCAAAAATCATCATCAAGAGTAATATAATCATCATCAAGGATTCTCTCCTTGAGTTCATCTAAGCTCGGGTAACCAAAGGTTTTGCAGGTAGGAATATAGGTAACAGGGGTCTCGGTCTTGGATTTTGCTCCAGCCTTAGCAGTCTGAGTTTCAATATGGTGACCAAGAAAAGTAGCATCATCAAGAGTAGTGGAAGCATCATCAAAAGTATCGGATATAGTAACAGACTCAATAGAAGCATCATGTAGTGGTGGTGAAGTAAACTTACTCATAACAGAAGGTGAATCAAGTGTAGCACTAGTGTTCAGAACAATACCTTTTCTTGTACGGGATGGTAAGATCGGAACCTTGGGGTCTCCTTTCTTACCCATAGCGGGTGATATGCAGCAGGCATGATACTTCAAGTAGACTTGTCAATATTGCTATGCTCCCCGGCAACGGCGCCAGAAAACGGTGCTTGATGCCCCACGGGCGTAAGGGATCGAGATAGTCTTCGCGGGTAAGTTAACCCAATTTATTGATTCGACACACGGGGAGCCAAAGAGTATTTATAAGCTTTGACAGTTGAGTTGTCAATTCAACCGCACCTGAAATATACTTGCTTGCAACGATAGATAAGTAGTAACGATAATATGATAGTGATGGTAGCAACAGCAAAAGTAACAAAAAAAGTAATAACTAACGACCAGCAGGAATGAAAATACTATAGGCTAGGGAGATGGATGGTTGGGCGCTGCATGGATGAGAGTAAACATATAATAGATTCTAACATGGGGCAAGGCACACAGAAAAGCAATGATCATCTAGGAAAATATCAAACAATAGGCATGTATCCCGTAGGTAGTTGTGCGTGCTTGCAATAAGAACTTGCACAACATCTTTTGTCCTACCATCCCGCGACGAACGGGGCCAAAAGGAACTTATGGAGATTAAGGTGCTCATGTCAAAGAGCACCTGAACAAAGCAATAAACTCAATGGATACATGGAATCCTCAAATTATGGACCGTCCCCTTTGGTGTCCCAAGCTGTCACCTTTGGGATCGCCGGTTCCGGGCCATAATAGGTGCATACAACTCATAGATAGGATCTAGAACACAAATATATTCATGAAAACACATAGGGTTCAGATCTGAAAACATGTCACTCGGGCCCAAAGTGACTAGAATTAAGAACAACGAATTGTAGCAAAGATGATAAACACCAAAGTAGATGATAGGCAACATGCCCCCAACAATCTGACGAACTATTACATGATTAAACTCATCCAATCCCTACCATCCCCTTTGCCTACAGCAGGGAATTACTCACACATATGAAGAGAAGTCATGGAGGATGGATGGAGTGGCGATGGTGATGATGATGGCGACGATCTCCCCTCTCCGGAGGCCAAATCAGCCTCCAGATTAGCCCTCCCGAAGAAGAACAAAGGGTGGCGGCGGCTCCGCGACGGAAACTGGGAAAACGACTTATGTTCTGGGGTTTTCTCGTCACGGGGATAAATAGGAGTCTCGGTAGGGCACCAGAGGAGGGGGGAGCAGCCCAGGCGGCCAGAGGGCGCGGCCCCACCCCTGGCCGCGCCAGGGGGGCGCCTGGGGCCCCCAGGGCTCCCCTCTGGTCCCACTTCTGGCATCTGGCTCCTTTGGGTGCGTGGATTTTCAGGTAATTTTCTGGGACGTCTAAAAATCCATTTTCCTGCACACAAATAAACCATACAGGAAGCTCTGCTGAAAACATCGTTAGTCCGGGTTAGTTTCGTCCAAATCATGCAAGAATGAGGCCAAACAATAGCAAAAGTGTTTGGAAAAGTAGATACATTTGAGACGTATCACCACCTCGAAGGTGCAGCTAGCTCTTGGTGGGAGAACTTTCTGAACATGCGTCCAGCTGGACTGTTTACTTCGTGGAATGAGTTCTGTGACGCTTTTCGCGAGCATCACATTCCTAAGGGACTCATGGACCGCAAGAGAGAGGAGTTTTGCAATGTCACCCAAGGAAGAAGGTCCGTTGACGAGTTTAGTCGGGAGTTCAATCGTCTTGCCCGCTATGCTCCCGAGGAGGCCTCCACCGACTCCAAGAAGCAAGAGAGGTTCCGCCGTGGACTCAATCTGGACTTCGTCACGAGCTCAATCTTCATGACTTCGCCACATTCCAGATCCTTGTCAACAAGGCAATCAAGGCGGAGGATATGATCACTCCCGAGGATTTCCGCAAGCACCCTAGAGATGATGGTTCATCCAGTTCAGGCCCTCAGAAGCGCAAGATCTGGATCCCCAATAGCATGTTCCACCAGAACAACCCACCGAGGCCATCCTATGTGGCGCCTCGTCCACCAGCTCCGTTCCATCCAGCTCCACCTAACAACCCAGCTCCCCGCACTATCTTTGGAGCCTGTTTCAGATGTGGCCTGCCTAGTCACTACTCTCGTGAGTTCCCCGTCAATCAGAATGCTCCACCCCATGCCAAAGGGAACCCCAATGTTCGTGCAAGCCACCCCCGAAGGTTTCCACTGCCAAGCCATCCACCTCAGAAAATCTTGGACGTGTGAACCAAATCTCAGCTGAGGAAACTAATGGTACATCTGACGTCATTCTTGGTACGCTCCCAGTCAATTATGTTCCCACTTCTATCGTTTTCGATCCAGGAGCATCTCACTCATTCATGTCGGAGAGTTATGCACTTCGGCATGAGATATCCTTTGATGAAATGTTCACCCCAATGATTATTCAAACTCCTGGTCCCAAGTGGCAAACCAATAGAGTAAGCCATGGTAATCACATTGCAATTGAGGGTTTAGTATTCCTTGCTTCACTAATAGCCCTCAAGTCTTCCGACATTGATGTCATCCTTGGTATGGAATTGTTATCAAGACAAAATGCTTTTCTTGATTGTAAAGCCAAGTCAGTTAGAGTTACACATCCTTCAGGCCAGACAATAGATTACTCCTCACCAAGAACAAGAACCCAAATGCATTCTTTGAATGTGCTTCCCCTTCCGGACCTTGAAGATGTTCCGGTGGTTCGTGACTTCTCGGATGTCTTTCCTGAAGAGCTACCGGGAATGCCACCCGACAGATGTGTAGAATTCATTGTAGATCTTATGCCAGGAACCGCACCAATTTCCAGACGCCCATACAAAATGGCCCCACGTGAGTTAGCTGAGCTTAAAATCCAACTTGAAGCTTTGTTAGAAAAAGGCTTCATCCGCCCTAGCTCATCGCCATGGGGTTGCCCCGTTCTGTTCGCAACGAAGAAAGATGGAAAAGAAAGGATGTGCGTAGACTATCACCCGCTAAATCTAGCGACGATAAAGAACAAGTACCCACTGCCCAGGATCAATGATCTTTATGATCAACTTGCTGGATCCTCTGTCTTCTCCAAGATGGATTTGAGATTAGGTTATCATCAAATCAAAATCCGAAACGAGGACATTCCAAAAACGGCTTTTACTACTCGTTATGGTCTTTACGAGTATACCGTCATGTCCTTCGGTTTAACCAATGCCCCTGCCACTTTCTCGTGCATGATGAATTCGATCTTCATGGAGTACTTAGATAAATTTGTTGTAGTTTGTCTCGATGACATTCTCATCTACTCGAAGAACGAAGAAGAACATGCCGAACATCTAAGGCTGGTATTGATGAAACTTAGAGAGCATCGCCTGCATGCTAAATTCTCCAAGTGTGAATTTTGGCTACCAGAAGTGACCTACCTGAATCCCGAGAGAGTTCAGGACGTCCTTGACTGGACTCCACCTGAATCGGTTAAGCAAGTTCGGAGTTTTCTTGGCCTAGCCAACTATTGCCGTCGCTTCGTCGAGAACTTTTCTAAAGTTGCAAAGCCTCTAACTGAACTCCTCAAGAAAGATAAGAAATTCCAATGGACTCCCAAGTGCGAGGAAAGCTTTCAAGAGCTAAAAAGAAGATTGACTTCTGCACCCGTACTTGCGCCTCTAGACACCAAAAAGGATTTCGAGATCTTTTGTGACGCATCACGGCAAGGGTTAGGATGCATAATTATGCAAGATAGACATGTGGTAGCTTATGCTTCACGCCAGTTGCGGCCACATGAAGAGAACTATCCTACCCATGATCTTGAACTCGCTGACGTAGTTCATGCCCTGACAACTTGGCGACATTACCTCCTTAGTAATCATTGTGAGATCTATTCCGACCACCAAAGCCTCAAATACATATTCACCCAGCCAGATCTTAATCTCAGGAAAAGACGCTGGATTGAGTTGATAAAAGATTATGACTTAGGAATTTCTTACACCCCAGGCAAAGCCAATGTCATGGCTGACGCACTAAGTCGTAAGTCGTATTGTAACAACCTCATGTTACAACAGTATCAACCGCTTCTTCATGAGGAATTTCGCAAGCTCAATCTTGAGATTGTTCCTCATGGCTATCTTTCTACCTTGGTGGCGAAACCAACTCTTGAGGATCAAATCATAGTTGCCCAAAGGCGTGCCCGAGGTGTTCGCCGAATCAAGGAGAACATTGCTAGCGGAGTTGCTAAATGTTTCTCCACAGATAGTAAAGGAACGGTATTCTTTGGAAATCAATTCTGATCGTGGTAGCCTTTTCACCTCTAGATTTTGGGGAAGCTTCCAAAATGCTATGGGAACTCATCTCTCCTTTAGTACAGCTTTCCATCCTCAGTCTAGCGGTCAAGTCCAAAGGGTTAACCAAATTCTTGAAGACATGCTCAGAGCTTGTGTTATCTCATTCGGAAAGAATTGGGAGAAGTCTCTGCCATTCGCCGAATTTGCTTATAACAATAGTTTTCAATCTAGTCTGAACATGGCTCCTTTTGAACTCCTATATGGACGACGATGCCGAACACCACTAAACTGGTTAGAAACCGGTGAAAGACAATTCTTTGGACCGGATATGATCAAGGAAGCAGAAGAGCAACTTCGCATTGCTCGTGATCAATTGAAAGCAGCCCAGTCTCATCAGAAAAGCTACTATGATCATCATCATAGGCAAGAAATCTACAATCTGGATGAGAAGGCTTACCTTCGGGTTACTCCTTTGAAGGGAACCCAACGTTTCGGTATCAAAGGCAAGTTGGCCCCACGTTACACCAGAACTTTCCGCATTCTTACTAAACGTGGAGAAGTTGCCTACCAACTTGAACTACCCCTGCACCTTTCCCGAGTACATGATGTATTCCATGTGTCACAACTCAGGCGTTGCTTCAAGGATCCCATCCGCGAAGTCCCCCATGAAATGCTTGATTTCCAAGATGACCTTTCTTATCGAGAATACCCCGTTTGTATTCTTGATTCCGTAGAGCGTGTCACTCGTCGTCAGAAGATTAAGTTTCTGAAAGTGCAATGGTCACACCACTCTGAGAGAGAAACCACGTGGGAAAGAGAAGACCGTCTCCGCGCCGAGTATCCCTCCTTCCTCCCGCGGACTTCTGAATCTCGGGACAAGATTCTTTTGATTGGGGGCGAGTTGTCACAACCCCAAGTTAGGTATGTGCTAGGATTAGCAAGTCACATTGCATCATGTTAAAAATTTCAAAAGAAATCAATTGAAATCAAATTCAAATGCAAAATGGGAGAAGGAACCCCCCCAGATGAATTAATTCAAAAGGCCAGAAATAAATCTTCTCCAAAAATTCATGTTTGATTTTTGAAAAGTCTTATAAATGAGTGTGATCACATATCAAGTGATGTGGGGCCCACCCCATGCTCATGGATTTTTCAAATACTCAAACATGACCTTGGAATTAATCAAAAACCCCTATTTGATTTAAAATTCAAATGTTTTGAATTTTAAAAAGTGCCAAACTTTACAAGTGGCTAGCCTAATATATTGTGAGGCCACATAAAAATTTGTAGCATTTTATAAAATGCCTAGCTATTTTTTTTAGCAAAGCAAAACAAATAATAGAAAGAAAAACAGGAAGAAAAAGAGAAAAGAGAGCTTACCTTGGTTCTGGCCCAACTAGTTGCACCACAGCCCAGGCCCATCCCCGCTCCTTGTCGTCTTCCCCACGCCAGCACGCAGGGAGCTGCGTGGCGACCATGCCGTGGCCGCCGACGAGCCCCTGGCCACCTCCTCACGCCTGGAGACGCCCAAACGTCTCCCTCGTCCATTCCACCCACGGGAGACGTCTCCCCCTTCGCCCTTTCGTCGTTTTCTTGACCGCCCGAGAACCACCGTGGAGCGCGCCGCCGTGCTCGCGTAGCCATCATCGTCGTGGAGCCGCGCCATCGTGTCCTTTGTGTTCACCGACGTCGTCTTCGTCACCTTGCCAAGGATCAGGAGTTGATTCTCCTTCAAGCCACCGGGATCGTCAACAAGCCGCCGCCGGATCTGCACCCGTCGCCGACGAAATTCGTCGCCTCCTCGTCATCTACGTCCCTTCCGGATGCTCCGTCGAACTCCTGGTGAGAAGAGGCACGGAAGCCCTATGTTTTTTCCATGGATTGTTTCTCCTAGCTTCAGCCTCCATTAGAGCCGAGCACGTCCGCCGCCATGGCTGGACTGGAGCTCGCCCTGTGCGTCGTTCGTCCACCCCAAGGGGCCCATGCAGCTCCCGGAGCCCCCAGGAGTCCAACGAGCCACCCAACGCTCAAAATCGTGCACTCTAGCCACCTTCCCGTCGATGCAATACCACGGCCGTCGCGCAAGTCGACGCCGGCGTCAACTCCGGCCACCCCGGTGACGCCCGAGTGGTGTACGTGATGCAGGCGGGAACGAGAAGCACTTCTGTGCCCTCGGTTTGGCAAGCCGTGGCCAGAACCACTGTCCCCGTGAGCGCCGCCGTCTCGGTGGTTGCCGGCGTTTAAACGCCGGTGGACGCCGACGTGGCCTGTACTTAGGGGGCTAACCCCCCCTCCTAATTGACCCCATGGGTCAATGATAGGTGGGGCCAACCCCCTCTAATTAAATCAAAAAGTTAATTAAACAGAAGATTAACCCACCGAGGCTGACACCCTGGCCCCACTGGTCAGCCCTCTGTTGATGTCATGCTGAGGCAAGGTTGACGCAGTAAATCCTTTTCTTTTTAAAAATAAGTCAGAAAATTCCAGAAAATGCTTTAAACTTTGAAATTCAATAACTAATTCATTTTAACTCCGAATTGGACAAATAATATGTCTAAAATTATCAGAAAAATCCAAGGAATGTGAATATGGACTTTGTTTGTATGTTTGACCAATTTAAATTGGGTGAACAGTGGCAAACATCCATATGGCTTTATTTTGAATTCAAATTTGAGGTGCATTTGCAAATGACTTTGCAATTGGCTTCTTTTAAATGGAATTGTACCAACATTGTGACCATGAACATCACATTACAATATTGATCATGTGCTTGAGCATTGCAAGTATATTTATTCCTTGTTTGATTGTTTGCTCGATAGACGTGCAACTGGAATCGGAGGCCACCCCCTTCGTTGAAGACACCGTTATCGAACCTCGTCAGCAAGTCAAGCAAACCCCATTGACCATGTCTATAAAATCCCACTTCCCGCTCAGTCTCTCTTATGCATGATTAGGAGATCACCTTGTTATCGTTTCTACCGCATAGTTAAACCCATATCCGATGCATGACCTATCATCTTGTCACAGTAGTAAGCAAACCACAATCCTAGTAGATGTAGGAGTTGGTTGATATCATGTGGCCCCTGCAACTATTACTGCCTATTGCATGCTTAGAGTTACAATGAGGTTACTTTGATCTGTGAGTCGGGATGGTAGCAATCATGTTGTTGATGGTGGAAATGTGTTGGTGAATCTACCCTAATACAAGGTGAACGATGAGAGGCTGTGTAGGAGTACACAGTGGGTTGTCTCATTGAACACCGCCTTAAGTCCGGGTTCTCGTGTGGTGATCCAAGAAGAAGAGTACAACCACACATTGGGCTCACTGACCCCTCTCATCCTAGTACCTCACCCCGTTCGAACCCCAGAAGTCGCAGTAGATCGGAGTTCTGGTAGGGCTGTGGCACGGTCTGCGAAGTGGATGAACGGCTTTTCAAACCTGCTTGGGACCCTGCTCACATCGTTTGAGGATGTACTGGAACCTCGGACGGACTTCCATACGGATCCCCCTCAGATAGGCGACTCTCTGGACTAGAATGGAGCTGTGGGCGAAGTGTTGTGGTGGCATCCTCGCTGTCACCTCTTGAATGGTGACACGCAAAAGGCGGTAACTGATGACACGTGTGTGTAGCGGTACACCCCTGCAGGGTTAACAAAACTATTCGAATAGCCGCGTCCACGGTTAAGGACTGCTTGGAAAGCTGTGCTTGATTGTTAGAAAACTTGAACTGGATACTTATAAAACTTGCCAAGATAAGCGTGAGTGCTATGGCGTGTTTTCTCGTGGGGAAGTCGAGGAAGGCACCATAGTGGTGTAATTTGTTGGAGATGTAGTGGACTCGTGTACGCTTCTTACCTCAAGTCTGGTACTCGTAGTTCAGGACTAGCCAAGTCAAAGCTGGCACTTCTGCATTTGAACCCCACCTCCCTTTACCTTGATACATGTGCATGAGTAGTATAGCTCCTACGTAAGTCTTGCTGAGTACGACTTTGTACTCACGTTTGCTTATTCTATGTATTAGATGAACCCACTGACCCTGAAGGTGGATTCTTCATCGAGCTCGACGACTGAAGACAAGGCTAGTGTAGTCCCAGTCAGACGATTGGTTCCCTCGTGGAAGGGCTTGTTTATAGATAAGGCTTCTCTAAGCCATTTGTCAAACTTGTCTGTACTCAGACCTACTTTGCTTCCGCATGTTTGATGTAATGTTGGATCACAGACTCGTGATCTCTGTGTGCACTCTATAAGAGTTATCAATAAAGATGTATACTTTGTAGAGAATTGCAATGATACCTGCTGTTCATACTAGACATGTGTGCTGCATGTATGATTATAACATGCATGTCTTAGTATAGGTTTTCGAGACCTTAGTTGTGATCTGGCTGGCGGTCTTTTATACACCAAGTGGCCCTTAGATGTGCGCAGCTTGGGGCATCGCGATGCGATTGCTCATGACTCTGTCACGTGGCACACTTTGTGGTATGATCGAGCCCGCCCTAGACCCCGACTAAGTGATCGGGATGGAGAAAGTCTATGTAAGTGTTATAATACAATCGAGAGTATGGTTGAGGCGACTTGTCTATGAATATGGGAGTCCATCACCCATATCATTTAGACTTGTGTGCGGACGATGAGCACCCATCTCAGTTGATCATCCGGCCTGGATGGGATGCCCCTCACGCTTGATGCTTTCCAAGAACGTTCTGTGCTTGGCCTTGTCTGCTTAGACAAGTGGGTACGGTTCTCGGCTCTCCATATGATTGTGTTGTAGAGAGTCTTGCATACGCTAACCCCGGGTCCCGACAATTAGTAACAATATCTTTCATATATTTAGAGTAAGGAGGTAACTTAATAGCATTAGTCAAAGGGATTTGAAGAAAAAGAGGTTTCATCCACTCACAAAACTTGTTATAGTGCTCTTCTTCTTTGGTTTTGACGGACTTACTTGGGAAAGGTATGGGTTTCTTTACCCATGGTTCTCGTTCCTTCCCATGTCTCCTTGCAATAAAATCTTCTCTAGTATACTTCTTGCTCTTATCGGGTGCTTCTTCTTCACGAACCTCGGGTGGATCATTCTGTTCAGCATCTTTTTCAGGTTCAACACCGTCTTCAGTCTCAGCCTCCGAGGTAGATATGCTGTTTGGATCAATAGCTTGTTCTTCTTCTTCTATAGGATCATTGGAATTGTCAGCTTCCTTGTGTTTCTTCTTCTTATTATTCTTCTCTGGAGATCTAACAATTTATTTTCCTGCACTTGAGAATCTTGCTCGATCCTCTTTGGATGCCCTTCTGGATAGAGACGATCCTAGGTGTGTGTTCCACCCCGGGTCTTTATACCATAAGCCTGTAAATTGTCCTGTTTGGCATTATTAGCAAGCAAATCTTCTTGCACATTAGAAATTTGTTCAAGCTGAGTTTGAGCCATATGAAAATGCTTTACAAGACATTTAACATCATTAACTGTTCTTCCTAGAACATCAAGTAAACTTTTGATAGCAAGAGTATTATCATGCAACTGACCTTGTACCTTCTCATTGAAGTGACTCTGCTTCATAATAAAATTATGAAGCTCATCTAAACATTGGTTAGGAGGTTTACCTTTAGGGATGTCACTTGCATTGAAATCTAAAAGAGAGTGTACCTCTACCATAGGTGGGTGAGTGGTAGGCTCACACAGCTTCTCAATTGGGGGTAGATTCTTCACGTCTTTAGCTTTAATTCCTTTCTCTTTTATAGACTTCTTTGCTTCTTGCATATATTCGGGGCTTAGGACAAGCATGCCCCTCTACTTTGGTGGTGGAGGTGGTTCAGGCACGGACCAATCTTCATGGTTTTTGGCAATCTTGCCCATTAATTCTTCCGCATCGTCCGGTGTTCTTTGCCTGAAAACACAACCAGCACAACTATCTAGATAGGATTTAGACCCATTGGTTAGACCAGCATAAAATATATCAAGTAATTCATTCTTAGGGATCTCATGTCCCGTTCTAGCCTTCAGCAAACTGCAAAATCTCCCCCAAGCTTTAGGGAGATGCTCATCCTGCAACTGTTCAAAGTTTTAAATTCTTTGCAAAGCAGAATGTTGCATATGAGCAGGAAAATACTTATCAATGAAAGATATAGTCATATCTTGAGGACTTTGAATGGAACCACATGGTAGTGCATCATACCATGCTCTAGCATCTCCTTTCAAGGAAAAAGTAAGAAGCTTGGTCACATAAAAGTTCCAAATCCTTTCATCAGTAGTAAACAAGCCACCCAACTCAGTGAGTTTGGTCAGATGCTCGATAGCATCATCGTTTTCTCTGCCATAAAAGGGATCAACTTCAACTTTGGATATAAGTGAAAGATCAACAGAGAAATCATAATCAGGATCAGTGATGCATATAGCAGACGTAGCAAAAGTAGGATCAGGAGTAAACTTGTTCTTCAGGGAGTGCTTTGCTAGCAACTTCTTCATAGTCGCAGGGTAGGAATCAACACATTCATTAAGCTCCCTGCAAAAATCATCATCAAGTGTTATATAATCATCCTCAAGGAGTTTCTCCTTAAGGCCAGTAAAGTTATGAGTTTTTCCAATAGGTGTTTGGGTAACAGGAATTTCAACACCCGAGAATCGGGTAGCAGCAGCAATCTGTTCTTCAATAAAAGATCCAAGTGAACCTGTAGTATCAAAGGTAGTAGAAGCATCATCAAAAGTATCTGACATATTGCCAGACTCAGCAGAAGTAAAATGTAACTGAGGTGAATCAAACTGACTCATAACTGAAGGTGAATCAAGTTTAGCACTAGTGCTAAGAGCAGTACCTCTTCTCGTACGGGATCGTAAGATCGGAACCTTGGGGTCTCCTTTCTTACCCATAGTGGATAGCGTCCCGCAGGTAGGATACTTCAAGTAGACCTGTAAATAAAGCTATGGTCCCCGACAACGGCGCCAGAAAACAGTACTTGATAACCCTCAACTGTAGGGGATCGAGATAGTCTTCGCTGGCAAGATAACCCAATTTATTGATTCGACACTTGGGGACACAAAGAATACGTACAGGCTTTGACAATTGAGTTGTCAATTCAACAGCACCTGAAATAAACACTTGCTTGCACAAAGGTATTAGTAGCAATTGTGATACGGTGGTGATGGTGGTGGTGAAACAGCAGAAGTAAAACAGCAAAAGTAAACAACTAGTAACCAGCAGGAAAGAAAACATTGTAGGCTAGGGAGATGGATGGTTGGGCACTGCTTGGATGAGAACAAACATGTAATAGATTCTAACACGGGAAAGGCTCACAGAAAAGAAAGGATGATCTAGGAAAATATCAAACATCAGGCGTGCATCCCAGGGTAGTTGTACGTGCTTGCAATAAAAACTTTGCACAACATCTTTTGTCCTACCCTCCCGCTACAAACGGGGCCAAAAGGAACTTAGGGAGATTAAGGTACTCCTGTCAAAGAGCACCGGAACAAAGCATTAACACTTCATGGATACACGGAATCCTCAAATTATAGTCCATCCCCTTTGGTGTCCCAAGCTGTCACCATTGGGATCGCCAGTTCCGGACTATAATAGGTTCATACAACTCATAGATAGGATCAAGAACACCACAAACTCAAGAAACAAAAGGGTGATCAGATCTGAAATCCTGGCACTCGGGCCCAAAGTGACAAGCATTAAGAGCAACAAGTTGTAACAGAGATGATAAACACCAAGTAGATGATAGGAAACATGCCCCCAACAATATGATTGAACTATTACATGATCTAACTCATCCAATCCCTACCATCCCCTTTGCCTACAGCAAGGAATAACTCACACATGAGAGAGGAAGTCATGGAGGGGTGATGGAGAGGCGATGATGATGACGATGGCAATGATTTCCCCTCACCGGAGGCCAAAGCAGCCTCCAGATTAGCTCTCCCGGAGAAGAACAGAGGGTTGCGGCGGCTCCGCGACGTTGATTGGAAAAGAGACTTCTCTTCTGGGGTTTCTGCGTCGGGAGAATAAATAGGGCCAAAGTAGGGCACCAGGGGGTGTGGGACCCAGCCAGGAGGGCAGGTGGCGCGGCCAGGGGCTGGGCCGCGCCAGGAACCCTCCTGGCTGCCCCTTGGCTGCCCTGTGGCCCCCCTTTGGACTTGCAGAAGCTTCCGGAACGCTGATTTTTTATATATATTTTTTGGATTTTTCCAGTGTACCTAAATATCCAGAAACCTGCACAAAAGAAAACAGCACTGGTAGCTCTGCTGAAAACAGCGTCAGTCCGGGTTAGTTTTGTTCAAATAATGCAAGAATGAAGCCAAAACAATAGCAAAAGTTTTTGGAAAATTAGATACGTTTGAGACGTATCAGCATACCAGCACATCTCCAAATGACCTGAAAATCACGGGGAAGAACTTTCTAGAAAAATCACGAAGCCACGCCAAAGTGAAGCCGGAGGGGGGACACCAGGCTCCAGGCGCCCTGGTGGTGCCCCCCTAGGTCGCGCCAGATGGCCGCCTGGAGGTGGGTCCCACTCCCGGTGCTCCCCTTTGGCCTATATCTCCCTGCTGACCTAAAAACCCTGGAACAAGAAGAGTTTCCGGATTTCCGCCGCCGCTTAGTGGCGGAAACCTACAGAGAAGAAAATACCTTTCCCGCGGGCAGATTTTGTCGGGGAGAACTCCTCCCGGAGCAGGAGATCGTCCTAATCGTCATCACCATCATCACGGGCGTCATGAAGATCATCATCAGCATCATCTCCATCTTCATCCCATCTCATCTCATCTCACCATTGCAATCCAAGTTGTAACTTGCACTATTCATCTTCTCTACTTTACCGGTGTTGATTACTCTTTTGTGGTGAATGCTATTAAGTTTTGTTGGAGAATTGTTGTTATGACCAGATTTTTTATCATATATTTATCACCTCTGATCATGATCTCTTTTATATCTTGTGAGTAGTTCCTTTAGTTCTTTAGGACATGGGAGAAGTCTAGTTTTTAGTAGTCATATGATGTTGAAGTAATATGTGTTGTTTGATATTTAAGTCGTGGTGTTATTCTTCTAGTGGTGTTATGTGAACTTCGACTACATAACATTTCTCCTTTTTAAGAACCTAGGGAATACATTGTGTATAAAGTATGCTTATGGTGGGTTGCCGGAGTGACAGAAACCTGAACCCCAGTTCGCACACTTTTGCACGAGGGAGTGTTGGATCCTAAAGTTTATTGCTATGGTTAGGCTTTGCCTTAATTTCTCTCTTGTATTTGTGGATGCTTGAAAAAGGTTTAAGCATACGAGTGTACTTATCTTAGTCTAGAAAGTGCACTAGCATAGGTCCACCCACATAGCACTTATCAACACAAAGCATAGTATTAGACGGAATATGGCAAAAGCACATGACTATTTCTCCTGTGTGTCCTCAAGAATGTTTTAGCCTTTATAACTTTGATCCTTCGACTTATCCTTTGCACAAAAGGATTGGGCCCTTGCCGCACCTTAGCACTATTTACTTTATTTGCTTTTACCTCCTTGTTGCTTATACCAGAAAACCCATAAAAATTTACCTTTCAGTACTTGCAGTTATTCCTATCTCAAGATCAATTGCCAATACCTTCTGCTCCTCGTTGGGTTCGACACTCTTACTTATCGAAAAGGCTACGATAGATCCCCTACACTTGTGGGTCATCATGAGGCTCCAACTGATCCAGCTGAAGAGATGGGTTGTGATCCAGATGATCATGTCTATTATTAGTTGTATGCATCCCAACTTTCTTATTGTGTTTGCTTTATTTATTTATTTTAATTGTCATGGAATATGTCTTTTTGTATGTGAATTTGTATCAGGGCTCTATTCTTTTTGTCATTGTCTATTTATTTATTCATCATATTTTCCGGACCCGGAATATGCGTATGTAATTCCAGTCACAACTCAATCATATGGAGAGTCGAGAGCCGTACTCACTTGTCTCAGCAGACAAGGCCAAGCACAGAACACCCTCGGAAAGCATCGTACGTGAGGGGCATCCCATCCAGGCCGGATGATCAACTGAGATGGGTCCTACTCGCCCGCTCACAAGTCTAAATGATTATGGGTGGTGAAATCCCATACTCATAGACAAGTCGCCTCAACCATATTATCGATTGAATTATAATACTTACATAAACAGACTCCAGCCCGATCACTTAGTCGGGGTCTCGTGTCGGGACCCGGGGTTAGCGTATGCAAGACTCGCTACAACACAATCATATGGAGGGTCGAGAACCGTACCCACTTGTCTAAGCAGACAAGGCCAAGCACAGAACGTTCTCGGAAAGCATCGAACGTGAGGGGCATCCCATCCAGGCCGGATGATCAACTGAGATGGGTCCTCATCATACGCCCACAAGTCTAAATGATATGGGTGGTGAACTCCCATACTCATAGACAAGTCGCCTCAACCATAATATCGATTGTATCATAACCCTTACATAGACTTACTCCAGCCTGATCACTTAGTCGGGGTCTAGGGCGGGCTCGATCATACATCAAAGTGTGCATGTGACGGAGTCACGAGCAATCGCATCGCGATGCCCCAAGCTGCACACATCTAAGGGCCACTTGGTGTATGAAAGACCGCCAGCCAGATCATAACTAAGGTCTCGAAAACCCATACTAAGACATGCATGATATAATCATACACGCAGCACACATGTCTAGTATGAACAGCAGGTACCATTGCAATTCTCTATAAAGTTTACATCTTTATTGATAACTCTTACAGAGTGCACACAGAGATCACGAGACCGTGATCCAACATTACAACAAGCATGCAGAAGCAAATTATGTCTGGGTACAGACAAGTTTAACAAATGGCTTAAGAAGCCTTATTTAAACACAAGCCCTCCACGAGAGAACGAGTATGCTGACTGGGACTACACTAGCTTGGTCTTCGGTCGTCGAACTCGAGGAAGAATCCACCTTCGGGGTCAGCGGGTTCATCTAAAACATAGAATAAGCAAACGTGAGTACAAATTCGTACTCAGCAAGACTTACGTAGGAGCTATACTACTCATGCACATGTATCAAGGCAAATGGAGGTGGGGTTCATAAGCAGAAGTGCCAGCTTTGACTTGGCTAGTCCTGAACTACGAGTACCAGACTTGAGGTAAGAAGCGTACACGAGTCCACTACATGTCTCCAACCAATTACACCACTATGGTGCCTTCCTCGACTTTCCCACGACAAAGCACACCATAGCACTCACGCTTAGCTTGGCAAGTTTTATAAATATCCAGTTCAAGTTTTCTAATAATCAAGCTAAGCTTTCCAAGCAGTCCCTTACCGCAGACGCGGATATTCGAATAGTTTTGTTAACCCTGCAGGGGTGTACCGCTACACACACATGTCATCACTTACCGCCTTTTGCGTGTCACCGTTCAAGAGGTGACAGCGAGGATGCCACCACAACTGTTACCTCATAGCCGATCTAGTCCAAGAAAGCCGCATACTTGGGTTGGCTACCACAATCGTGAACCCGGCCGGTTTACCGAAGTGGGCCCAGATGATGTGTGCGTGGTGCATAAGCCGGTCTCGGCTGAGCCGTTCTCTCACTTAGCAGCCAGGCCACAAACCTACCAGAACTCCAAACTACTGCGACATCTGGACATCGAAAGGGATGAGTTAGTAGGTTGAGAGGGGCCAGTGAGCCCAATGTGTGGTTGTACTCTTCATCTTGGATCACCACACAAGAACTCGGACTTAGGGCGGTGTTCAACGAGACAACCCACTGTGTAATCCTACACATCCTCTCATCGTTCACCTTGTATTAGGGTAGATTCACCAACACAGTTTCACCATCATCAACATGATCACTACCATCCCGATTAACATCATTGTAACTCTATGCATGCAATAAGAAGTAACAGTTGCAGGGGCCACATGATATCAATCAACTCATACATCTGCTAGGATTGTGGTTTGCTTACTACTGTGACAAAATGATAGGTCATGCAAAGGATTGGGTTCAACTATGCGATAGAAACGCATCATGGTAATCATCCTAAACAATGCATAAGCGAGACTGAGAGGGAAGTGGGATTTTATCGACATGATCAATGGGGGGGTTGCTTGCCTTGCTGACGAGGTTCAGTATCGGGGTCTTCAACGAAGGGGGCAGCCTCCTGTTCCGGTTCCACTTCTACTCGACAAACAACAAGCAAGGGAGCACAATAAGTACAATGCACAAACACATGGTTGAAGGTTGAAACTTGGTGTACATGCTTCTGATGTGTGAGGTAATTCCATTTAAATGAAGTATATTGCAAAGGTTTTGCAAATTCAAACTCCATTTTGAATTTAAAAGGAATGCATATGCCTTGATGCCATTGTTCACCCAAGAAAACTTGGTCAAACATGACAACAGATTGTTGATACGTCCAAAACGTATCTATAATTTCTGCTTGCTCCATGCATTTTTTGTGTGATATTGCTATGATCTAGATACACTTTCATACACTTTTGATCATATTTGGACTAACCTATTAACTCAGTGCACCACAGTTCCCGTTCCTGTTTTCTGCTATTTTTCTATTTCAGTTTTCCCCCATATAAAAAGTGCTCCAAAAATTCGGGTAAATTCAGATAAAAAATCAGCGCAGAAGAACCTTCCGTAAGAACCTGGGTGGGGCCAGAGGGCCACCACCAGGGGGCCAGGCGCCCTGGTGGCGCGCCCTAGGGCCTGGACGCGCCAGGGGGGCGCCTGGACCCCTGGTGGCCCCCCTGGCTGCCCCCCTTCGCCTATATATTCTCCGTGACGAGAAACCCTCGAGGACAGAACCCTTTTTCGCGATCTCGCCTCTGTTCCGCCGCCGCCGCGCTTCCGAGATCGGGAGCACCAGCAGACCTCTTCCCGGCACCCTGCCGGAGGGAGGGCCGACCTCCGGGAGTCTCCTCTTCACCATGGATGCTTCCCGGATGTCTCGTGAGTAGTTTCCTTTGGACCATGGGTCCGTGATCAGTAGCTATGTGATGCTCTCCTCCCCTCTTTGTTCTTCATGGTTTAGACCTCGTGAGCTTCCCTACATGATCGAGGCACTTTTGTAATCTTTCTGCTATTACTATGCTGAGTTTGATGGTATCTGATGGATTATGAGATTATGTTCAGATTGTGATTGAGTAATATATTTGGTTCTTATCTCTTATATTTTTGTTCCTAAGTAATTCTTGCATGTTCTCTGTTGCTGTTTATTGCTTTGGCCAAGTAGTAGGTAGTAACTCCAAGAGGGAACGTTTTGATCGATTGTGGGTTCATGCCCCCTGATGATTAGCTGGAGTGACAGAAACATGAGTCTAGGGGATGTGCTGTTGCCACAAGGGGGAAAACAACGGTGCTTGTAACCGCGGTTACAAGGATTGTTTACTTTACGCAAAGTGCTTTTTAATGCAGTTGTCTGTTGCTTTGGGTTTACACTTTGGGTGGGGCTCGCAACTTAATACCAGCGAGACGTTCTGGATATATATCTCAAGGTGGATGATTAGTAGTAGATGCAGTTGGATTTCGGTCTACTTATTTTGGCGTTCTGCCCATGCTTTTGAGCCTCTTCCTTTCTTTTGTAGCATAGTTAGCATTTCGGTGCGTTCATAATCCTGTCAATTGCCCTTCTGTAATTTGTTCACCTCGCATAGCAGTTTTATCGTCTTTTGGGAGAGAGACATCACTAGTGAACATCACGTATCCCGGTCCATATCCTCATCACTGTTTACACGCTCATTTACTTTTCTGCTTTTACTTTCAGTTGCTATCATTATCCCTTGCGTTTGATCCTTTGTGAACAACAAGACCGGAGAGATTGACAACCTCTCTGAACTTCGTTGGGAACAAAGTTATTTGTGTCTGTGTGCAGGTCCAGGTCAAGGAAGCAACTTTTGCCTAAAACGGTGCCATTGTTTCCTTGCCACCTACTTATCATTGCCGGAGTCCTATGGGTTCGATACTCAACCTTGGTGTCTTCACCAAGGGAAATCTTGCTGCTGTGCTACATCACACCTTCCACTTGGGGTTTACCAACGAAGGGCGAGAAATCACTATCATCACCTCGCACATCAAGCAAAATTTCTGGCGCCGTTGCCGGGGACTCCGAGTGCTAAGATAGGGGAGTTGCACACTACCCTTTACCTTTGTTTTTTTAGTCTTGTTAGTTTAACTTCAATTTGTATCTTTGTGTCTTATATCAAAAATCACAAAAAAATCTGCCACACTTGCTGCTGCTATGGGTTCCACTGAAAACACCAAGTTGTGTGACTTCACTAGTCACAACAACCAAGACTTTATCTGCACCCCCATTGCCACACCTGCCACTTCAGCTACCTCTTATGAAATTAAACCTGCCTTGATAAACCTTGTTATGAGAGATCAATTCTCTGGTGCTGGAGATGATGCTGCTTTACACTTGAACAATTTTGTTGAATTATGTGATATGCAAAAGTATAAAGAAGTAGAAGGTGATATTGTTAATTGTTAAGCTCAAGCTCTTTCCTTTCTCTTTAAGGGGAGATGCTAAAATCTGGTTTCAATCTTTGCCTAGGAATAGCATAGATTCTTGGGATAAGTGCAAAGATGCTTTTATAGGGAAGTACTACCCACCTGCTAAAATTATCCAATTAAGGAGTAACATTATGAATTTTAAGCAATTGGATAATGAACACGTTGCCCAAGCTTGGGAACGAATGAAATCTCTTGTTAAAAATACCCTACGCATGGTTTGACTACTTGGATGGTTATCCAGACTTTTTATGCAGGCTTGAACTTTACCTCGCGGAACCTGTTAGATTCGGCCGCAGGAGGAACCTTTGTGTCAACTACACTTGGTGCTGCCACGAAGCTTCTCGATGAGATGATGACCAATTATTCCCAATGGCACACCGAGCGCGCTCCAACAGGTAGGAAGGTAAACTCTGTCGAGGAAATTACCTCCCTCAATCAAAAAGTTGACTTAATTATGTCTCTACTTACCAAGCAACCCTCTATTGATCCTCGTGACGTCCCTTTAAATTCTTTGGTTGCCCAAGAACAAGTAGATGTGAACTTTATTGCTAGAAACAACTTCAACAACAATGCTTATAGGGGTAATTTTGCTAGCAATCCTAGATCGTTTCCATCCAACTATGGGAACAACAACACCTACCCTAGCAACAAGAACCCCTCTTCTGAATTAGAAAGAATGCTTAGAGACTTTATCACTACCCAAAAAGCCTTCAATAAAAATGTAGAGGAGAAATTAGCTAAATTAGATAATCTCTCTTTGAAGGTAGAAAGCTTAGCCCTTGATATTGAGATGCTTAAAATTAGAACCTCTCCCATTGAGGATAATAAGGCCACTCCTATTAATGCTATCCAATTGCAAATTAATGAAAATATTAGGATGATGGCTAAACTTAAAGAAAGGTGGGCTAGAGAAAAATAGGAAGAGGATAGAATTAAGAGCCTTCCTACACACCACACAGTTGCCACTATCCAAATTGTTGAGGACACCCAAACTATTAGCACCCAATGCACTCCGAGTCCCGTTGGACCTATTAATGGTGATGCTAATACCTCAACCGAAGATGAAGAAACTCCTATGAACATAGAGGGTTTCAAACAAGTGAGCCTAGACGACACTACTACCACCTTTGATAGTAGTGATATTGATTTTGATAGTTGCACCCTCTCAGAAGTTATTAGCTTGCTACACAAAATGTCTAGAGACCCCCACACTAGCACACTTAATCTTGCCTTCACGGAGCATATCACAAATGCTCTCATCAAAGCTAGGGAGGAGAAGCTTAGAGTAGAAGCCTCCATACCTAGGAAGCTAGATGATGGTTGGGACCCTATGATCAAAATTAAATTAAATAACTTCTCTTGCTATGCCTTATGTGATGTTGGAGCTAGTACCTCCGTTATGCCCAAAAGAATATTTGATATGTTTGAATTGAAGCCCTTTGAGCCTTGTTCTTTTGGTGTTAGTCTTGTTGATTCTTCCGTAAATAAACCTTTGGGGAAGATCGACGATGTTCTTATCATTGTCAATGACAACTATGTTCCCGTTGATTTCATTGTTATGGATATAGAGTGTGAACCTTTGTGTCCAATTATTTTGGGACGTCCTTTTCTTCACACCGTTGGTGCGGTTATTGACATGAAAGAGGGGAATATAAAGTTACAATTCCCTCTCAAGAAAGGGATGGAACACTTCCCTAGAAATAAAATCAAGTTACCTTTTGAGTCCGTTACTCGGGCTAGTTATTCTCTTTCTCTTGATATAACTTGATTCTTCTTTTACATCATGCCTAGCTTAAAGGCATAAAAGAAAGCGCTTTCGGGAGGCAGCCCGCCACGAATTTAGGTTTTTCTTTTTGCTTTTGTTGTGTCTTGATATTTGTTACTACTGTAGCAACATCATTGTATCTTTAGTTTTCAGCTTTGTGCCAAGTTAGAGAATCTTATGATAAGGGAAGAAAAAGTTGTGACGTGCTGTCCAAAAAACAGATTCTGTCCCTTGACAGAAAAATTCGAATCAAATCACCAGATCATCTTTTTGATCTGAATTTTTTTCACAGCGTGCTCTATACAATTGTGAAACTTTCGTATGTTCTGAGTTTTTTGATTTAAGTTGCAGAAGTGCCCCGAAAAAATTCTCTACTACCTGCTGTTCTGTTTTTCACAGATTCTGCCACGTTTTGCCTCTCTTCACTTTTGCAAACCTTAAGCTTGCTTTTTCTTTGCAAAAACTTCTTGGAACTCTTAATAAACAGTAGCTCTTCAAGAATATCTTTATATCCAGTGGGGAAAAATTATTTTATTAAGGGTACTAACCTCTCTAATCAGCTTATGATGAGTTATGTATGAAGGGAGTTTTCAAGTGTGCGATGGAAGATGATGAAAGAAGATCCAGGAGTGTCAAGCGCTCATGCTTGGGGATGCCCCCATGAATCCCCAATAAATATTCAAGGAGACTCAAGCGTCTAAGCTTGGGGATGCCCCCGTGCATCCCCTTCTCAATCAACAATCATCAGTTCGTCCTTCGTGTCACTATATTTTTATCACTTCATGCGTTATGTGCTATGCTTCGAGCGTCTCGCTCTTAGGTTTTATTTTTAGTTTTCTTTAGTTTTGCTTGCTGGTCATAAAAATTTAGACCCCGTCTTACTTTGTGTGGGAGAGAAACACGCTCCTCTTTCAAAATCTAGAACACATCATAGGATTTTTCCTGCTTATCTTTTTGCTGTTGTGTGTTCTTTATCTTTTCATAGATGCTGCCATGTTTAGTTTTAGTCTTAGTTTGTCTATAGCAAGAGCCTTGGCTTTTGTTTAGTTTGTTGCTTGAACTCTTTTTAGTTTTCATGTTTATCTTGTTAAAGAGAGTTGGTTGTTGCACTGAGTAGTGTCTTGTCTTGAAAGTAGGTAATTGAGGTTGCTATTTAATTCTAGTAGTAACTTGCAATAGTTTTGAGGTATTGATGTGAGTACTGTTTGAACTTTTGGTGTCAAGAGCTCTAGCCTATTAGTGATAGGTGTCGTATTTTGGGCAATCCGTGTGTATTTTCAAAACCCACAAAACTAGTTGAGAACTCTAGCTACTAGATGGATCACTAATCTTTGGAGGGATCGAATATTAGAGTACACTCACGTACCATGAGTCGAGGATGCGCAAGGATAACGAAACCCCCATACACTCCTCCTCGGGGTACTTGTCTCTTTGTGAACCTCCTTATTAGATTGAGAGTTACCGATAATAAGTGCATGAGTTCTTCGGACTAATGTAAGTATTGAAAGTTGACACTTCCACCTTCCCATATTTTGCTAGCCTCTCCCGTGCCGTGCATTGCCTTCTTCTCACTCCGAGAGTTGGTGTCCACCTTCGCCGGTACATCCAAACCTTTGGCATGATACGCTCTGTCATCATAAACCTCCTTATATCTTTCCTCAAAGCAGCCACCATACCTACCTATCAAGGCATTTCCATAGCCTTTCCGAGATATATTTCCATGCAACATCCACCTCTTCATGACTTGATCTTCATGTCATACAATTTCCTACTACACTGGCAGCGACATACATTGCATACATCATGATAGTTACATCTTCTTTATGATTTTGAGTACCTTGTAAAGTGTGAAAGATCTGCTTTACCTTCTTATAAAATAGAGTGTTGCCCTTAACTGAGGAAAAGATCCCAAAGTGGACACAATAAAAGATCCCAAAGAGGACAAATGAGAGTTAAATAAAAAGAGCCACTGAGGCCACAAAAAAAATACAAAAAAATAGAAAAAAGAGAAAAAAGAAATAAAAAGAGAGAAAGGGGCAACACTACTATCCTTTTGAGAGATCCACACTAGTACTCCCTTTATATCCTTGTACTCCATAGAGATGATCATTATGCATATAGCTATGTGGGGACCTTCACACTATAGAACTTGGCTTGCATATTCCAAGGATGAGCCTCCTCAAACGAGCTCTAGGTCTTCATGAGCGAGCAAGTTAGATGCACCCCCATAGTTCCATTGGAGAGCTTCCAAGCTCGTATGTGCATCCGTTGCATGGCAATCCCTACTCCTCACATCATATCTATCATTTGGCATCTCTTGCCTATGATTGTCCTCATTGATGTGAGCCTTTCTCATCCTTTTTTGTCTTCCTCCTCCGTACTCCTGTCTTTGCCATCCTAAGTGTCAACTCTCGTGCTTATGCTCATCCATTGCATGAGTGCTCAAAATATTGAAAAAGGAGTGGATCAAATTGACTTGTACCTGGCTAGTGGTCTGGAGACGAGTCAAGATAAGATTCCAGAAAAATACCAAGTGTGAAACTTTAGTAGATTGAGTTCTCAACAAATAATTTTTTTTCTCGTATTCCCTATCCCCCTTCTTGCACGCAAACACCATTTGGAGACATTCGAGTCACGGACAGCGAGAGCTCTTGCACCTAATGTTCTTTTGTTACTTGTTTCAATTCTGATATAGACTCTTGCATGTTATGACTTGAATTGAATCTCTAACCTTGATTGCTTTACTTTTCAAAGTTCTTATATGGTTGCTAGCATGTCACCGCAGAAATTATGCCATTATCATTTACCTAATCGAGGACGACCAGGAATTAAGCTTGGGGATGTTGATACGTCCAAAACGTATCTATAATTTATGCTTGCTCCACGCATGTTTTGTGTGATATTGCTATGATCTAGATAGACTTTCATACACTTTTGATCATATTTGGACTAACCTATTAACTCAGTGCACCACAGTGCTAGTTCCTGTTTTCTGCTGTTTTTCTATTTCAGTTTTCCCCCATATAAAAAGTGCTCCAAAAATTCGGGAAAATTCAGATAAAAAATCAGCGCAGAAGAACCTTCCGGAAGAACCTGGGTGGGGCCAGAGGGCCACCACCAGGGGCCCAGGCGCCCTGGTGGCGCGCCCTAGGGCCTGGGCGCGCCAGGGGGGCGCCTGGACCTCTAGTGGCCCCCCTGGCTGCCCCCCTTCGCCTATATATTCTCCGTGACAAGAAACCCTCAAGGACAGAACCCTTTTTCGCGATCTCGCCTATGTTCCGCCGCCGCCGCGCTTCCGAGATCGGGAGCACCAGCAGACCTCTTCTCGGCACCCTGCCGGAAGGAGGGCCGACCTTCGGGAGTCTCCTCTCCACCATGGATGCTTCCCGGATGTCTCGTGAGGTCCGTGATCAGTAGCTATGTGATGTTCTCCTCCCCTCTTTGTTCTTCATGGTTTAGACCTCGTGAGCTGCCCTACATGATCGAGGCACTTTTGTAATCTTTCTGTTGTTGCTATGCTGAGTTTGATGGGATCTGATGGATTAAGAGATTATGTTCAGATTGTGATTGACTAATATATTTGGTTCTTATCTCTTATATTTTTGTTCCTAAGTAATTCTTGCATGTTCTCTGTTGCTGTTTATTGCTTTGGCCAAGTAGTAGGTAGTAACTCCAAGAGGGAACGTTTTGCTCGATTGTGGGTTCATGCCCCCTGATGACTAGCTTGAGTGACAGAAACATGAGTCTAGGGGATGTGCTGTTGCCACAAGGGGGGAAACAACGGTGCTTGTAACCGCGGTTATAAGGATTGTTTACTTTACACAAAGTGCTTTTTAATGCATTTGTCTGTTGCTTTGGGTTTACACTTTGGGTGGGGCTCGCAACTTAATACCAGCGAGATGTTCTGGATAGATATCTCAAGGTGGATGATTAGTAGTAGATGTAGTTGGATTTCGGTCTACTTATTTTGGCGTTCTGCCCATGCTTTTGAGCCTCTTCCTTTCTTTTGTAGCATAGTTAGCATTGCAGTGCGTTCATAATCCTGTCAATTGCCCTTCTGTAATTTGTTCACCTCGCATAGCAGTTTTATCGTCTTTTGGGAGAGAGGCATCACTAGTGAACATCACGTATCCCGGTCCATATCCTCATCACTGTTTACACGCTCATTTACTTTTCTGCTTTTACTTTTAGTTGCTATCAGTATCCCTTGCGTTTGATCCTTTGTGAACAACAAGACCGGAGAGATTGACAACCTCTCTGAACTTCGTTGGGAACAAAGTTATTTGTGTCTGTGTGCAGGTCCAGGTTAAGGAAGCAACTTTTGTCTAAAACGGTGCCATTGTTTCCTTGCCACCTACTTATCATTGCCGGAGTCCTACGGGTTCGATGCTCAACCTTGGTGTCTTCACCAAGGGAAATCTTGCTGCTGTGCTACATCACACCTTCCACTTGGGGTTTACCAACGAAGGGCGAGAAATCACTATCATCACCTCGCACATCAATTGCATATTCAAAATCCTTGAATTTTTCTGATAACTTTAGACATATTATTTGCCCCATTTGGAGTTAAAATGAATTATTTATGAATTTCCAAAGGTTAAAGTATTTTTTGTAAATTTCTGAATATTCTTTTAAATATAAAGTCTATTATTGCGTCATGCATGCGTCATCATGACGTCAGGGGGCCTCTGACAAGGGGGACCCACTGGTCAGTGTCTCCTGTGTTAATTAAAATGATTTAAACTGATTTAAATTAAACAAGGGGATTAGTGTGGCCTTGGGCCCACATGTCAGTCTCTGGTGGGGGATTAAGCTTAGGATGAAGATAATGGAGAGCTCGCCGGCGCCGGAGTTCCTGTAGCCGCCGGAATCTCGTCGGGATCGCGATTTAGGGCACGGGTTGGGGGTTGGAGACCACGGGAAAGAAGTTGGGGAGCGTCCGCGTCTGGTGGTGCCATTGGGGGATCAAGGGGGGTGCTCCAGAGCACGGGGGCTTCAATGGAGGCGGCGGCTCGAGCACTGACTTCGCTGGCGAGGAGATTTACAGCACGGGAGGAGCAGAGGAGAGGGGGAATCGGAGCGTAGAGCTCACCCAAACACGATGGAGGCCTCGTCGGTGCCGGAGAAGACGCGGGTGTAGCTCAATTCGACGCTGGAGTTTCTGTGGCCGGCGACGGGAACTCGAAGCTGGCGTGTCTCTGGTGGGCGCTCGGCTTCAATTGACGCGGGGGAACGATGAAGTCGTCGACGGCGAAGCAGATTGACACGGCGGCGAGGCTGGAGGGGCTCGGTCGCCACGTCGGTGCACGACCGTGCCCGGCTAGGGTTTCGGGTGCGTGACTTTTGCACGCAGAGGAGGAAGGGGAAAGGTGTGCGCGAGGGGGAGAATGGCCTAGGCGTCTCCCTGGGCATGCGTGGCGATGAGAAGAGACAGGGGGAGGGCTGAGGAGCTGCCACAGCGGCAGTTGCGGCATGCCGGGCACGCAAGAGTGTGCTCATGCCCGGGGAAGACGACAGGGGAGCCCCCTGGTGGGCTGGGCCGGCTGGGGAAGGTGGGCTTCGCCCCTGGGCAATAGGTAAGCTCTTCCCTTTTCTTTTCTTATTTTATTTTTATTTTTTCTGCATTTTGTTTGACCTAGCTAAATAAAATAGCTAGGTATTTTTATAAATGCCCAAATTATTTTATATGGCCTCATAAAATAGAGAGCTAGCCACTTATAAAATTTGAACACTTTTAAAATTCAAATAAATTGAACTTTAATTCAATTTGGGGTTATTTTAATTTCCAAAGCCACTTTTGGATTTTTGTAAAATTCCATGTGTATGAAGTGGGTCCCACAACACTTGGGTCATGATCATACACATTTTTAGAGATTTTACAAACAATCAAATGGATTTTTGGAAAAGATTTTTATCTGGCCATTTGAATCAAATTCAATTAGGGCTTCTGCATTCCCCATTTTGAATTTCAATTTGAATTTTGAGCATGAAGGCAAGGTAGCTCTTGATCCTAGCACATGCCTAACTTGGGGTTGTGACAACTCGCCCCCACTCAAAAGAATCTCGTCCCGAGATTCAGAACTCTGCGGGAGGAAGGAGGGATACTCGGCATTGAGACGGTCTTCTCTTTCCCACGTGGCTTCTTTCTCGGAGTGGTGTGACCATTGCACTTTTAGAAACTTAATATTCTGACGACGAGTGACACGCTCTGCGGAATCAAGAATACGAACGGGGTACTATCGATAAGAAAGGTCATCTTGGAGACCAAGCGTTTCATGGTCTACTTCGCGGATGGGGTCCTTGAAGGAACGCCTGAGTTGTGACACATGGAATACATCATGTACTCGGGAAAGGTGCGGGGGTAGTTCAAGTTGGTAGGAAACTTCTCCACGTTTAGCAAGACTGCGGAAAGGTCCAATATAATGTGGGGCCAACTTGCCTTTCATACCGAAACGTTGGGTTCCCTTCAGATGAGTAACCCCGAAGGTAAGTCTTCTCATCCAGATTGTAGCTTTCTTGCCTATGATGACGATCATAGTAGCTTTTCTGACGAGACTGGGCTTCTTTCAATTGATCACAAACAATGCGAACTTGCTCTTCTGCTTCCATGATCATATCCGGTCCAAAGAATTGTCTTTCACCGGTTTCTGACCAGTTTAGGGGTGTTCGACATCTTCGTCCATAAAGGAGTTTAAAAGGAGCCATGTTCAGACTAGATTGGAAACTATTGCTATAAGAAAATTCGGCGAATGGAAGAGACTTCTCCCAATTCTTTCCGAATAAGATAACACAAGCTCTGAGCATGTCTTCTGGAATCTGGTTAACCCTTTCGACTTGACCACTAGACTGAGGATGGAAAGCTGTACTAAAGGAGAGAAGTTCCCATACCATTCTGAAAGCTTCCCCAAAATCTAGAGGTGAAAAGGCTACCACGATCAGAATTGATTTCCAAAGGAACACCATGAAGAGACACAATTCTAGAGACATACAAGTACGCTAACTGGCTTGCAGTTATAGACTCGCGAACGGGCAGGAAGTGAGCAACTTTGGAAAGTCTATACACAACAACGAAGATGGAATCATTTCCTTTCTGGGTTTTTGGAAAGCCAATGATGAAATCCATACTTACTTTGTCCCATTTCCACTCGGGAATAGGAAAAGGTTGAAGTGTACCAACAGGTCTTTGATGTTCTGCCTTAATGCGACGACAAACATCACATTCGGCAACAAATCGGGCAATGTCTCTCTTCATCCTAGTCCATTTTTGTGCTACCGGGATGAATCGAGAGGGGTGTGTCATGGGCTTCTTTGAGGATGAGTTGCCTTAGTTCCCTATTCTGAGGTACTACCAAACGATTTCCAAAGAATACCGTTCCTTTACTATCTGTGGAGAAACATTTAGCAACTCCGCTAGCAATGTTCTCCTTGATCCGGCAAACACATCGTGCACGCCTTTGGGCAACCATGATTTGATCCTCAAGGGTAGGTTTCGCCACCAAGTTGAAAAGAGATCCACGAGGAACAATTTCGAGATTGAGCTTTCGAAATTGCTCATGAAGAAGTGGTTGACACTGTTGTAACATGAGGTTGTTACAATACGACTTACGACTTAGTGCATCAGCCATGACATTGGCTTTGCCTGGGGTGTAAGAAATTCCTAAGTCATAATCTTTTATCAACTCTATCCAGTGTCTTTGCCTGAGATTAACATCCGGTTGGGTGAATATGTATTTGAGGCTTTGGTGGTCGGAATAGATCTCACAACGATTACCAAGGATGTAATGTCGCCAAGTTGTCAGGGCATGAACTACGGCAGCGAGTTCAAGATCATGGGTAGGATAGTTCTCTTCATGTGGCCGCAACTGGCGTGAAGCATAAGCTACCACATGTCTATCTTGCATAATTATGCATCCTAACCCTTGCCGTGATGCGTCACAAAAGATCTCGAAATCCTTTTTGGTGTCTAGAGGCGCAAGTACGGGTGCAGAAGTCAATCTTCTTTTTAGATCTTGAAAGCTTTCCTCGCACTTGGGAGTCCATTGGAATTTCTTATCTTTCTTGAGGAGTTCAGTTAGAGGCTTTGCAACTTTAGAAAAGTTCTCGACGAAGCGGCGGTAATAGCTTGCTAAGCCAAGAAAACTCCTAACTTGCTTAATCGATTCAGGTGGAGTCCAGTCAAGGACGGCCTGAACTCTCTCGGGATTCACAACAATGCCTTTTTCAGAAATCACGTGGCCTAAGTAGGTCACTTCTGGTAGCCAAAATTCATACTTGGAGAATTTAGCATACAGGTGATGCTCTCAAAGTTTCATCAATACCAGCCTGAGATGTTCAGCATGTTCTTCTTTGTTCTTTGAGTAGATGAGAATGTCATCAAGATAAACTACAACAAATTTATCTAGGTACTCCATGAAGATCGAATTCATCATGCGCGAGAAAGTGGCGGGGGCATTGGTTAAACCGAAGGACATGGCGGTGTACTCGTAAAGACCATAACGAGTAGTGAAAGCCATTTTTGGTATGTCCTCGTTTTGGATTTTGATTTCATGATAACCTAATCTCAAATCCATCTTGGAGAAGACAGAGGATCCGGCAAGTTGATCATAAAGATCATTGATCCTGGGAAGTGGATACTTGTTCTTTATCGTCGCTAGATTTAGCGGGCGATAATCTACGCACATCCTTCCTGTTCTATCTTTCTTCGTTACGAACAGAACAGGGCAACCCCATGGCGATGAGCTAGGGCGGATGAAGCCTTTTGCCAACAAAGCTTCAATTTGGATTTTAAGCTCAGCTAACTCACGTGGGGCCATTTTGTATGGGCGTCTGGAAATTGGGGCGGTTCCTGGGGCAAGATCTACAACGAATTCTACACATCTGTCAGGAGGCAGTCCTGGCAGTTCTTCAGGAAAGACATCCGGGAAGTCACGAACCACCGGAATATCTTCAAGGTCAGGAAGGGGAAGCACATTCAAAGTATGCATCTGGGGTATAGAACTGGGTGAGGTGTAGTCAATTGTCTGGCCCGAAGGATGTGTAAGTTTAACTGACTTGGCTTTACAACCAAGGAAAGCATTCTGTCTTGATAACCAATCCATTCCTAGGATGACATCAATGTCTGAAGACTTGAGGGCTATGAGTGAAGCAAGGAATACTAAACCCTCAATTGCAAATTGATTACCATGGCTTACTCTATTAGTTGCCACTTGGAACCAGGAGTTTGAATAATCCTTGGGGTGAACATTTCATCAAAGGATATCTCATGCCGAAGTGCATAACTCTCCGACATGAATGAGTGAGATGCTCCTAAATCGAAAAGGACAGAAGTGGGAACATAATTGACTGGGAGCGTACCAAGAATGACGTCAGAAGTACCATCAGTTTCCTCAGCTGAGATTTGGTTCACACGTCCAAGATTTGCGGAAGAAGCTGGCTGGGTGGTGGAGACCTTCGGGGGTGGCTTGGCACGAACATTGGGGTTCCCTTTGGCATGAGGTGGAGCATTCTGATTTATGGGGCACTCACGAGAATAGTGACCAGGCTGGCCACATCTGAAGCAGGCTCCAAAGATAGTGCGCGGAGCTGGGTTGTTAGATGGAGCTGGATGGAACGGAGCTGGTGGACGAGGCGCCACAAAGGATGGCCTCGGTGGGTTGTTCTGGAGAAACATGCTATTGGGGATCCAGATCTTACGCTTCTAAGGGCCTGAACTGGATGAACCATCGTCTCTAGGGTGCTTGCGTGAGTCCTTGGGAGTGATCATATCCTCCGCCTTGATGGCCTTGTTGACAAGGATCATGAATGTGGAGAAGTCATAAAGATTGAGCTCACGACAAAGTGCAGAATTGAGTCCCTTGCGGAACCTCTCTTGCTTCTTGGAGTCGGTGGAGACCTCCTCGGGAGCATAGCGGGCAAGACGATTGAACTCCCGACTAAACTCATCAACGGACCTTCTTCCTTGGGTGAGATTGCAGAACTCCTCTCTCTTGCGGTCCATGAGTCCCTTAGGAATGTGATGCTCGCGAAAAGCGTTACAGAACTCATTCCACGAAGTCAACTGTCCAGCTGGACGCATGTTCAGAAAGTTCTCCCACCAAGATCTAGCTGCACCCTCGAGGTGGTAGGTGGCATAGTTGACTCTATCACCATCTGAAACATGTCCAGAATGTAACTTTCTCTCGATGCTGTGAAGCCAGTCATCGGCGTCAAGGGGCTCAGTGGAATAGCTGAAAACTGGGGGATGAAGCTAGATGAAGTCATTCAACGACACAAGCTCATTCCGCTGCTGGGCAGTGTTCGGAGAAATGACTTCCAACAACTCATGAGAGTCCCTTCGGTTTCTTTCAACCTCCATGAGAACTTGAGCCATCGTGGGTGACGGTGGAAGATTGCCTTCCTCCGGATCATCCCCACGAGCTTGGGCCCAAGCAAGGTTCCTTGAGACATCCTGAAGGATAAGATCAATGTCAAAAGATGTTGCATGATTTTGCAAATGCATCAGATTATGAAGATAACTGGAATGACTCGGGCACCATAACGGCTGTAATTGTAAGAAATGTCTTTTCTTGCAATGTAGAAACAACACTTACATAAAAAGATGTAAGAAATCAGAAGTACAACAACTCTAGCAAACCGAACACAACTTTCCTACGGCTACAAGGAAGCAAACAACGAGATGTTCTAATAAGACATAGATGAGCCTAGTCCTATCTTCCCGTAGAACAAGATGAGGGTGACTCAGAACTCAGAACGATGAGGTAAGGAGAAAAAAGAAGCCTTACGTTGTTCCCTTATATACCTAGAGTAACTATATAACTATAGAAGGCTAGCCTCGACTTCGACCAAGGCTGATAATCCTACAGTCAGTCCTGCTCTGATACCAAGTCTGTCGGGACCCGGGGTTAGCGTATGCAAGACTCGCTACAACACAATCATATGGAGAGCCGAGAACCGTACCCACTTGTCTAAGCAGACAAGGCCAAGCACAGAACGTTCTCGAAAAGCATCGAACGTGAGGGGCATCCCATCCAGGCCGGATGATCAACTGAGATGGGTCCTCATCGTACGCACACAAGTCTATATGATATGGGTGGTGAACTCCCATACTCATAGACAAGTCGCCTCAACCATACTATCGATTGTATCATAACCCTTACATACACTTACTTCAGCACGATCACTTAGTCGGGGTCTAGGGAGGGCTCGATCATACATCAAAGTGTGCACGTGACGGAATCACGAGCAATCGCATCGCGATGCCCCAAGCTGCACACATCTAAGGGCCACTTGGTGTATAAAAGACCGCCAGCCAGATCACAACTAAGGTCTCGAAAACCCATACTAAGACTTGCATGATATAATCATACACGCAGCACACATGTCTAGTATGAACAACAGGTATCATTGAAATTCTCTACAAAGCTTACATCTTTATTGATAACTCTTACAGAGTGCACACAGAGATCACGAGACCGTGATCCAACATTACAACAAGCATGTGGAAGCAAATTATGTCTGGGTACAGACAAGTTTAACAAATGGCTTAAGAAGCCTTATTTAAACACAAGCCCTCCACGAGGGAACCAGTCTGCTGACTGGGACTACACTAGCTTGGTCTTCAGTCGTCGAACTCGAGGAAGAATCCACCTTCGAGGTCAGTGGGTTCATCTAAAACATAGAATAAGCAAACGTGAGTACAAAGTCGTACTCAGCAAGACTTACGTAGGAGCTATACTACTCATGCACATGTATCAAGGCAAAGGGAGGTGGGGTTCATAAGCAGAAGAGCCAGCTTTGACTTGGCTAGTCCTGAACTACGAGTACCAGACTTGAGGTAAGAAGCGTACACGAGTCCACTACATGTCTCCAACCAATTACACCACTATGGTGCCTTCCTCGACTTTCCCTCGAGAAAGCACACCATAGCACTCACGCTTATCTTGGCAAGTTTTATAAGTATCCAGTTCAAGTTGTCTAATAATCAAGCTAAGCTTTCCAAGCAGTCCCTTACCGCGGACGCGGCTATTCGAATAGTTTTGTTAACCCTGCAGGGGTGTACCGCTACACACACATGGCATCACTTACCGCCTTTTGCGTGTCACCATTCAAGAGGTGACAGCGAGGATGCCACCACAACTGTTACCTCATAGCCGATCTAGTCCAAGAAAGCCACCTACCTGGGTTGGCTACCACTATCGTGAACCCGGCCGGTTTACCGAAGTGGACCCAGATGATGTGTGCGTGGTGCATAAGCCGGTCTCGGCTGAGCCGTTCTCTCACTTAGCAGCCAGGCCACAAACCTACCAGAACTCCGAACTACTGCGACAACTGGACATCGAAAGGGATGAGTTAGTAGGTTGAGAGGGGTCAGTGAGCCCAATGTGTGGTTGTACTCTTCATCTTGGATCACCACACAAGAACTCAGACTTAGGGCGGTGTTCAACGAGACAACCCACTGTGTACTCCTACACAGCCTCTCATCGTTCACCTTGTATTAGGGTAGATTCACCAACACAGTTTCACCATCATCAACATGATCACTACCATCCCGACTCACAAAAGAGTAACCTCATTGTAACTCTAAGCATGCAATAAGCAGTAACAGTTGCAGGGGCCACATGATATCAATCAACTCCTACATCTGCTAGGATTGTGGTTTGCTTACTACTGTGACAAAATGATAGGTCATGCAAAGGATTGGTTCAACTATGCGGTAGAAACGCATCATGGTAATCATCCTAAACAATGCATAAGCGAGACTAAGAGGGAATTGGGATTTTATCAACATGATCAATGGGGGGGTTGCTTGCCTTGCTGACGAGGTTCAGTATCGGGGTCTGCAACGAAGGGGGCAGCCTCCTGTTCCGGTTCCACTTCTACTCGACAAACAACAAGCAAGGGAACACAATAAGTACAATGCACAAACACATGGTTGAAGGTTGAAACTCGGTGTACATGCTTCTGATGTGTGAGGAAATTCCATTTAAATGAAGTATATTGCTAAGTTTTTGCAAATTCAAACTCCATTTTGAATTTAAAAGGAATGCATATGCCTTGTTTCCACTGTTCACCCAAGCAAACTTGGTGAAACATGAAAACAGATTGCATATTTAGAATCCTTGAATTTTTCTGATAATTTTAGACATATTATTTGCCCCATTTGGAGTTAAAATGAATTAGTTATGAATTTCGAAAGTTTAAAGTATTTTCTGCCAATTTCTGAATATTCTTTTAAATAGAAAAGCTATTACTGCATCATCATGACGTCAGGGGGCCTCTGACAAGGGGGACCCACTGGTCAGTGTCTTCTGTGTTAATTAAAACGATTTAAACTGATTTAAATTAAACAAGGGGATTAGTGTGGCCTTGGGCCCACATGTCAGTCTCTGGTGGGGGGATTAAGCTTAGGATTAAGATAATGGAGAGCTCGCCGGCGCCGGAGTTCCTGTAGCCGCCGGAATCTCGTCGGGATCACGATTTAGGGCACGGGTTGGGGGTTGGAGACCACGGGCAAGAAGCTGGGGAGTGTCCGCGTCTGGTGGTGCCATTGGGGGTCAAGGGGGTGCTCCAGAGCACGGGGGCTTCAATGGAGGCGGCGGCTCGAGCACTGACTTCGCCGGCGAGGAGATTTATAGCACGGGAGGAGCAGAGGAGAGGGGGAATCGGAGCGTAGATCTCACCCAAACACGATGGAGGCCTCGTCGGTGCCGGAGAAGACGCGGGAACTCGAAGCTGGCGTGTCTCCGGTGGGCGCTCGGCTTCAATTGACGCGGGGGAACGATGAAGTCGTTGACGGCGAAGCAGATTGACACGGCGGCGACGCTGGAGGGGCTCGGACGCCACGTCGGTGCACGGCCGTGCCCGGCTAGGGTTTCGGGTGCACGACTTTTGCACGTCGGGGAGGAAGGGGAAAGGTGTGCGCGAGGGAGAGAATGGCCTGGGCGTCTCCTTGGGCGTGCGTGGGGACGAGAAGAGACAGGGGGAGGGCTGAGGAGCTGCCACGACGGCAGTTGCGGCATGCCGGGCACGCAGCAGTGTGCTCGTGCCCGGGGAAGACGACAGGGGAGCCCCCTGGTGGGCTGGGCCGGCTGGGGAAGGTGGGCTTCGCCCCTGGGCAACAGGTAAGCTCTTCCCTTTTCATTTCTTATTCTCTTTTTATTTTTTCTGCATTTTGTTTGACCTAGTTAAATAAAATAGCTAGGTATTTTTATAAATGCCCAAATTATTTTATAAGGCCTCATAAAATAGAGAGCTAGCCACTTACAAAATTTGAATACTTTTAATATTCAAATAATTTGAACTTTAATTCAATTTGGGGTTATTTTAATTTCCAAAGCCACTTTTGGATTTTTGTAAAATTCCATGTGTATGAAGTGGGTCCCACAACACTTGGGTCATGATCATACACATTTTTAGAGATTTTAAAAACTATCAAATGGATTTTTGGAAAAGATTTTTATCTGGCCATTTGAATCAAATTCAATTAGGGCTTCTGCATTCCACATTTTGAATTTCAATTTGAATTTTGAGCATGAATGCAAGGTAGCTCTTGATCCTAGCACATACCTAACCTGGGGTTGTGACATCTCGGACGGGCTCAATCATACAACAAAGTGTGCCACGTGACAGAGTCACGAGAAATCGCATCGCGATGCCCCAAGATGCACACATCGCGATGCCCCAAGCGGGACTATGATCCATCATTACATCAAACAACGGAAGCAAATTAGGTCTGAGTACATACAAGTTTAACAAATGGCTTAGAGAAGCCTTGTTCAATATTTATGCCCTTCCACGAGGGACCAGACTGCTGTCTGGAACTATACTAGCATAGTCAACGTCGAGCTTCAGAAGGTGAAACCATCAGGGTATGGGTTCTCATCTAAAACATATAATAAGCAAAAGTGAGTACAAAGTCGTACTCAGCAAGACTTACATCAGAACTATACTACTCATGCTCAAGTTTCAAGGTAAAGGGAGGTGGGGTTTCAATGCAGAAGTGCCAGCTTTGACTTGGCTAGCACTGTACTACGAGTACCGGACTTGAGGTAACAAGCGTACACGAGTCCACTACCAAGTCTCCAACCAATACACCACTATGGATACTTCCTCGACTTCCCCACGAGGAAGCACGCCATAGCACTCATGCTTATCTTGTGAGTTTTACAGTATCCGTTCAAGTTGTCTAATAATCAGGTACAGGTTCCAAGTAGTCCATGACCGCGGACGTGGCTATTCGAATAGTTTTGTTAACCTTGCAAGGGTGTAAACTACACACACATGACCATCAGTTACCGCCAAGTACTCGTCACCATTCAAGGGGTGACGGCGAGGATCTTCACCACGACACTTCGCTCACAACTGGTCTATTCCAGGAGTCGACTATCTGAGTTGCCTCCGCTTGAGAGCCCGACCGGATCAACGAAACGGACTCAAAAAATGCAAGTGACCGAGACGCCACCTTTGGCATGTGGTTTCATTGCCTCACAGGTCCACCCACATATCTATATGATGCAATCTTTCATTCATTATTTTTCTATGCATATGCCAAATGGAAAGCCCGGACTAATGTGACTCCTAGACGTCAACACGAATTAAGGTACTAGGCCGAGAGGGGTCAGTGAGCCCAATGTGTGGTTGTACTCTTTGTCTTGGATTACCATACAAGAACTCGGGCTTAAGTCGGTGTTCAACGAGACAACCCACTGCGTAATCCTACACAACCTCTCATCGTTGACCTTGTATTAGGGTAGATTCACCAACACAGCTTCACCTTCATCAACACCATGATCACTATCATCCCGACTCACAGATAAAAGTAACCTCATTGTAATCTCTAGGCATGCAATAAGCTTTAACAGTTTAAGGGGCCACATGATATCAATCACCTCCGATGTCAGCTAGGATTGTGGTTTGCTTACTACTGTGACAAGATGATAGGTCATGCATCGGATATGGGTTCAACTATGCGGTAGAATCGATAACAAGGTGATCTCCTAAACATGCATAAGCGAGACTGAGAGGGAAATGGGTTTTTATAGATATGATCAATGGGGTTTGCTTGCCTTGCTGACGATACACTGGTTTATCGGTCTTCTGCTTCGGGGGTGACCTCCGTCTCAAAAATACTGTTTACCGAAGCAATCATCAACAAAAGGGGGGCAACATCGAAAGTAAATGCACAAGCACATGGTAAGTTGTGACATTATGTATAGGCTACTGGTTTGTGGAAAATTCAATTTAATTAAAGTGTATTGCAAAGGATTTGCAAATTCAAACTTCAAATTTGAATTCAAATTAATCCATATGTACATTTTCTACTGTTTCCCCATTTTAAAATGGTCAAACATAAAAACAAATTGCATATTCTTAATCCTTGCATTTTTTGATAATTTTTCATATATTATATGTTTAATTTGGGGTTAATATGAATTTTCTATGAATTTCTAAAGTTTTAGCTATTTTCTGCAATTTCTCTGATTTCTGTTGATTCAAATTCTAATTACTGCCTCACCATGACATCATGCTGACATAGGGGGCCTCTGGCCTGTGGGGCCTGCTTGTCAGCCACAGTGGGGTTAATCCCTGTTTTATTTTAATTAAGCAGAGGGGTTAGGGGGGCACGGGGGCACCTGTCATTCACTGTTAGGGTGGATTAGGGGGGTGATTAATCCCCTAATCACCTGCCACGTCGGCATGTCGCCGCCGGTGACCTCCGGCACGGCGGAGGGGCTGCCGGAGTAACCAAATGGCCACGGGAAGGACGAGGCTGCTACCAAACTGGAGCCCGCGGGCTCCCGCATACGAAGAAGCCATCAGGGAGTCTCCAGGGGCACGGGGGCGACGCCGGCGTCGACAAGTGCGGCGGTCGTCGCTCAGCTCCGGTGGGGAAGAGGTTTCCGGCGAGGTTTTTGCGCACGGGGAGGGGAAAACGGGAGAGGAGCTCACCCTGGAGCTATCAGAGGGGTCGACGAGGCGGGAGGAGCTGCGGCTGCCCCGGAATCGTCGTCGTGGACCACGGCGGCCGGCGGTGAGGAGGTGAACCTGGCGACGTCTCCAGAGGCTTCTGGCCTCGATTTGCTGCGCAGCTCGACGAAGGCGTCTGCTGCGGGGCTTCTGGACAGAGCAGTTCGCCGGGATATGCTCGATGGCCACGCGTTGCACGGCGGCGCGCTCCGGCTAGGCCACGGGGTACGCGAGATTCCGGCGAGCTGGCGCGAGAGATGACCCGTGAGAGGAGGGGAAAGGGGAGGGGCTCAGTGGCGTGCTCAGTGGCGCGATGAGGGGCCTTGAGGAGGCCTAGACGGCTCTCGCCGTCGAGGTGGCGGTCGTTGCCCCCGGCATGCTTGACAGCGAGCTGCTTGGGGTAGACGACAAGGGTCCAGGCGGGCTTGGGCCAGGGGAGGTTGAGTTGGGCCCAAGGCCATAGGGGGTGGGCTGGGTTTGTTTTTTTCCTTTTCTTTCTATTTTTGTTTCTATTTTTATTTTTTGTCCTTTGTTTGCTCTAGTAAATAAATACCATAGCATTTTCTAAATTCCTCAAAACTTTTATGTGGTCTTAAGAAACATATAGCTAGCCACTCACAAGTTTTGGAGAATTTTAAAATTCAAACAATTTGAATTTCAGTTCAAATTGGAGTTTAATTTAATTTCCAAGCCCTGTTTGGATTTTTGTAAAATTACATGGGCATGAAGTGGGTCCCACCACACATGGAACTTGGTCATGCACATTTTTGGAAGTTTTACAAACATTCAAATGGATATTTGGAATAAATTTTTATCTGGCCATTTGAATTAATTTCAATTAGGGCTTCTGCTTTCCCCATTTGAATTTATTTTCAATTTTTTAGCATAATTCAAAGGATCAAGCAAACCCTAGCACTTACCTAAGTTTGGGGTTGTGACAACTCGCCCCCACTCAAAAGAATCTCGTCCCGAGATTCAGAAGTCGTCGGGAGGAAGGTGGGGTACTTGGCACGAAGGAGGTCTTCTCTTTCCCATGTTGCTTCTTTCTCGGAGTGATGTGACCATTGCACTTTGAGAAACTTGATCTTCTGACGACGAGTGACACACTCTACGGAATCAAGAATATGAACAGGGTACTCTCGATAAGAAAGGTCATCTTGGAGATCAAGCACCTCATGGTCGACTTCGTGGATGGGGTCCTTGAAGCAACGCCTGAGTTGTGACACATGGAATACATCATGTACTCGAGAAAGGTGTGGGGGTATTTCAAGTTGGTAGGCAACTTCTCCACGTTTAGAGAGAATGCGGAACGTCTGATGTAATGTGGGGCCGACTTTCCTTTGATACCGAATCGTTGGGTACCCTTCAGAGGAGTAACCCGAAGGTAAGCCTTCCAATCCAGATTGTAGCTTTCTTGCCTATGATGACGATCATAGTAGCTTTTCTGACGAGACTGGGATGCTTTCAATTGATCACGAACAATGCGAACTTGATCTTCTTCTTCTTTGATCATATCCGGTCCAAAGAATTGTCTTTCACCGGTTTCTGACCAGTTTAGGGGGGTTCGACATCTTCGTCCATAGAGGAGTTCAACAGGAGCCATGTTCAGACTAGATTGGAAGCTGTTGTTATAAGAAAATTCAGCGAATGGAAGACATTTTTCCCAATTCTTTCCGAAAGAGATAACACAAGATCTGAGCATGTCTTCAAGAATTTGGTTAACCCTTTCAACTTGACCGCTAGACTGAGGATGTAAAGTTGTACTAAAGGAGAGATGAGTTCCCTTAGCATTCTGAAAACTTCCCAAGAATCTAGAGGTGAAAAGGCTACCACGCTCAAAATTGATTTCCAAAGGGTCACCATGAAGAGACACAACTCTAGAGACATACAAGTCCGCTAACTGGCTCGCAGTTATGGACTCGCAAACGGGAAGGAAGTGAGCAACTTTGGAAAGTATATCAACGACAACGAAGATGGCATCATTTCCTTTCTGGGTTTTTGGAAAGCCAGTGATGAAATCCATACTGACTTTGTCCCATTTCCACTTGGGAATAGGCAAAGGTTGAAGATTACTAGCAGGTCTTTGGTGTTATGCCTTAATGCGACGTCAAACATCACATTCAGCAATGAACTGAGCAGTTTGTCGTTTCATCCTAGTCCACCAAAATCTCTGGCGTAGGTCTCGGTACATCTTTGTGCTACCGGGATGAATCGAGAGGGGAGTGTCATGGGATTCTTGAAGGATGAGTTTCCTTAAATCCCTATTCTTAGGAACTACCAAACAATTTTCAAAGAACATCGTTCCTTTGCTATCTGTGGAGAAACATTTAGCAACTCCGCTAGCAATGTTCTTGATCCGGCGAACACCTCATGCATGCCTTAGGGAAACTATGATTTGATCCTCAAGGGTTGGTTTCGCCACCAAGTTGAAAAGAGATCCATGCTTATTGGCTTCTCGCCCTTCGTTGGTTACCCAAAGTGAAGGTCTGAGATGCAGTGCAGCAGCAGTTTTCCCTCGGTGAAGATACCAAGGTTTGTCTCCAGTAGGACTCCAGAGCTGATAAGTAGGTGTCAGCGGCGCAACAGACGCGGACCTGCACACAGACACAGATAACTTTGTTCCCAACGAACTTCAGAGAGGTTGTCAATCTCTCCGGTCTTGTTGTTCACAAATGATAAAATGCAAGGGATAATGATAGCAACTTGAAAGTAAATGCAGAAAAGTAAATACAGCATGCAACAGTAATGAGGATATGGACCGGGATACGTGATGTTCACTAGTGATGTCTCTCTCCCAAAAGACGATAAAACTGCTATGCGAGGTAAACAAATTACAGAAGGGCAATTGACAGGATTATGAACGCACCGCAATGCTAACTATGCTACAAAAGAAAGGAAGAGGTTCAAAAGCACGGGCAGTACGCCAAAATAAGTAGACCTAAATCCATCTGCATCTACTACTAATCATCCACCTTGAGATATCTATCCAGAACATCTCGCTGGTATTAAGTTGCGAGCCCCACCCAAAGTGTAAACCCAAAGCAACAGACAACTGCATTAAAAAGAACTTTGCGTAAAGTAAATAATCCTTGTAACCGCGGTTACAAGCACCGTTGTTTTCCCCCTTGTGGCAACAGCACATCCCCTAGACTCATGTTTCTGTCACTCAAGCGTGTCATCGGGGGGCATGAACCCACAATCTAGTACAACGCTCCCTCTTGGAGTCACTACCTACTACTTGGCCAAAGCAATAAACAGCAACGGAGAACATGCAAGAATTACTTAGGAACAAAAATATAAGAGATAAAAACCAAACATATTACTCTATCACAATCTGAGCATAATCTCATAATCCATCAGATCCCTCCAAACTCAGCATAGCAACAGCAGAAATATTACAAATGTGCCTCGATCATGTAGGGCAGCTCACGAGGTCTAAACAATGAAGATCAAAGAGGGGAGGGGAGGAGAACATCACATAGCTACTGATCACGGACCCATGGTCCAAGGAAAACTACTCACGAGACATCCGGGGAGCATCCATGGTGGAGAGGACACTCCCGGAGGTCAATCCTCCCTCCGGCAGGGTGCCGGGAAGAGGTCTTCTGGTGCTCCCGATCTTGGAAGCGCGGCGGCGGCGGAACAGAGACGAGTTCGCGGAATAGGGTTCTTCTTCTGGAGTTTTCCCGTGACGGAGATTAAATAGGCGAAGGGGGGCAGCCAGAGGTGGACCAGGGGACCTAGGCACCCTCCTTGCACGGCCAGGGGTGGGACCGCGCCGGGTGGCCGCCTGGGCCCCTCTGGCTCCCCTCTGGCCCCTCCCGGGCTCTTCTAGAAGCTTCCGTCACGCTGATTTTTTATCTGAATTTTCCTGAATTTTTCTGGCACTTTTTATATGGGGGAAAATTGAAATAGAAAAAAGCAGAAAACAGGAACTGGCACTGGGGTGCACTGAGTTAATAGGTTAGTCCAAATATGATCAAAAGTGTATGAAAGTGTATCTAGATCATAGCAATATCACACAAAACATGCATGGAGCAAGCAGAAATTATAGATACGTTTTGGACGTATCAAAATCCCCAAGCTTAATTCCTGCTCGTCCTCGAGTAGTTAAATGATAACAAGCATAATTTCTGTGGTGACATGCTAGCAACCATATAAGAACTTTGAAAAGTAAAGAAATCAAGGTTAGAGATTCAATTCAAGTCATAACATGCAAGAGTCTATATTAGCATTGAAACAAGTAACAAAAGTACAAAAGGTGCAAGAGCTCTCGCTGTCCGTGACTCGAATGTCTCCAAATGGTGTTTGTGTGCAAGAAGGGGGATAGGGAATACGAGAAAAAAGTATTTGTGTTGAGAACTCAATCTACTAAAGTTTCACACTTGGTCCTCTTTGGAATCTTATCTTGACTCGTCCCCAGACCACTAGCCAGGTACAAGTCAATTTGATCCACTCCTTTTCGATATTTTGAGCACTCATGCAATGGATGAGCGTAAGCACGAGAGTTGACACTTAGGATGGAAAAGAGAGAAGTATGGTGGAGGAGGAAAACAAAAAGGACGAGAAAGGCTCACATCAATGAGGACAATCATAGGCAAGAGATGCCAAATGATAGATATGATGTGAGGAGTAGGGATTGCCATGCAACGGATGCACATACGAGTTAAGAAGCTCACCAATGGAACTAGTGGGGGTGCATCTAACTTGCTCGCTCATGAAGACCTAGAGCTCGTTTGAGGAGGCTCATCCTTGAATATGCAAGCCAAGTTCTATAGTGTGAAGGTCCCCACATAGCTATATGCATAATGATCATCTCTATGGAGTACAAGGGTATAAAGGGAGTACTAGTGTGGATCGCTCAAAAGGATAGTAGTATTGCCCCTTTCTCTCTTTTTATTTCTTTTTTTTGTATTTTTATGTGGCCTCAATGGCTCTTTCTATTTAACTCTCATTTGTCCTGTTTGGGATCTTTTAATGTGTCCACTTTGGGATCTTTTCCTCACTTAAGGGCAACACTCTATTTTACAAGAAGGTAAAGGAGATCTTTCACACTTTGCAAGGTACTCAAATTCATAAAGAAGAGGTAACTATCATGATGTATGCAAGGTATGTCGCTGCTAGTGTAGCAGGAACATGTATGACATGAAGATCAAGTCATGAAGAGGTGGATGTTGCATGGCAATATAACTCGGAAAGGCTATGGAAATGCCTTGATAGGTAGGTATGGTGGCTGTTTTGAGGAAAGATAAAGGGAGGGTTATGATGACAGAGTGTATCATGCCAAGGGTTTAGATGTACCGGCGAAGGTGGACACCAACTCTCGGAGTGAGAAGAAGGCAATGCACGGCACGGGAAAGGCTAGCAAAATATGGGAAGGTGGAAGTGTCAACTCTCAATACTCACATTAGTCCGAAGAACTCATGCACTTATTATCGGTAACTCTCAATCTAATAAGGAGGTTCACAAAGAGAAAATTACCCCGAGGAGGAGTGTATGGGGGTTTGGTTATCCTTGCGCATCCTCGACTCATGGTACGTGAGTGTACTCTAATATTCGACTCCTCAGAAGAGTAGTGATCTATCTAGTAGCTAGAGTTCTCAACTAGTTTTGTAGGTTTTGAAAATAAACACGGATTTCCCAGAATACGACACCTATCACTAATAGGCTAGAGCTCTTGACACCAAAAGTTCATACATTACTCACATCAATACCTCAAAACTATTGCAAGTTACTACCAAAATTCAATAGCAACCTCAATTACCTACTTTCAAGACAAGACACAACTCAGTGCAACAACCAACTCTCTTTAACAAGATAAATATGAAAACTAAAAAGAGTTCCAGCAACAAACTAAACAAAAGCCAAGGCTCTTGCAAAAGACAAACTAAGACTAAAACTAAACAAGGCAGTAGCTATGAAAAGATAAAGAACACACAACAGCAAAAAGATAGGCATGAAGAATCCTATGATGTGTTCTAGATTTTGAAAGTGGAGCGTGTTTCTCTCCCACACAAAGTAAGACGGGATCTAACTTGTTATGAACAGCAAGCAAAGCTAAAGAAAACTAAAAACAAGACCTAAGAGCGAGACGCTCCAAGCATAGCACATAACGCATGAAGTGATAAAAATATAGTGAGACGAAGGACGAACTGATGATTTGTTGATGGAGAAGGGGATGCATGGGGGCATCCCCAAGCTTAGACGCTTGAGTCTCCTTGAATATTTATTGGGGATGCATGGGGGCATCCCCAAGCTTGAGCGCTTGACACTCCTGGATCTTCTTTCATCATCTTCTATCGCACACTTGAAAACACCCTTCATACATAACTCATCATAAGCTGATTAGAGAGGTTATTACCCTTAATAAATAAAATTTTTACCCACTGGATATAAATATATTCTTGAAGAGCTACTGTTTCTCAAGAGTGCCAAAAAGTTTTTGTGAAGAAAAAGCAAGATTAAGGTTTGCAAAAGTAATGAGAGACAAAACGTGGCAGAATCTGTGAAAAACAGAACAGCAGATAGTAAATAATTTTTTAGGGGCACTTCTGCAACTCAAATCAAAAAACTCAGAACATACGGAAGTTTCGTAATTGTATAGATAATACTGTGTAAACAATTCAGCTCAAAAAGATGAACTGGGATTTTTCTGGAATTTTTCTGGTCACGAGGACATAATCTGTTTTCTGGACAGCATGTCACAACTTTTAATTCCCTTGTCGTAAGAGGATATAACTTGGCACAAAGCTGAAAAATAAAGATACAATGATGTTGCTACAGAAGTAACAACCATCAAGACACAACAAAAGCAAAAATAAACACCTAAATTCGTTGCGGGCTGCCTCCCGAAAGCGCTTCATTAAAGCCATTAGCTAGGCATGATGCAAAAAGATCAAGTTGTATCAATTGAATCATTATCAAGATCATCAAAAAGCTCTTCAATTGTACAACTGGTCTTAAGAGGTCTTTCAAATAAAGGCCTAATGAAGATACTTCTAGGAAGAAAACCAAAAGGCGGAAAATCAACGGAAGATTCAAAGAGAGGTATTTCTTCCAAAGTTTTCACGGTTTCAACTTCTTTGGCAATAGGTGGTTTATTTTTAGATCGGGGAACCTTAGGAACATAAATTAACTTGGGTTCCCTTCTTGCCGAAGTCTCTACCTTTTTTGGTTTGATTGAGGAGAAAGTAGTTCCTAGAGTATTAATGATTTCCTCAATCTTATCTATCCTAGAAAGATCCGTATTACGGGATTTGATGTCCTCCAAAGTTTTAATAATTTTAAGCATGGAGATATCAAGCCTATTCAAATTCCCTTGAATCTTGCGATCCAACTCATTTATCCTAGATATACTTGGTATTTCTAACTCTATCTTTTCAAGTTTCTTCATAATGTGAGATAAAGTTATATCTTCTTGTATGCTAGAATAAGGGAGATTTCCAACAAGATTTTCAATAACATTAAGAGACTCCCAAGTCGGGGGTTCTAGAAAATTCCCATTGATAGCAGTATCTAATATGAATCTATTCCAAGGAGTAATCCCAACATAAAAATTTCTAAGCAAGACAGTAGTGGATTGCTTCTTGGTGGCTCTTTTTTGAGAATCATTAATCCTATACCAAGCATCTTTTAAACTTTCTCCACCTTTTTGTTTAAAGGTGAGAACCTCTGTCTCAACAAATGTAGAAGGGCCAGACATAATGACAACTAGCAAGATAAATATTTTTTTGTAAATTTTGATAAAAGACACAAAGATAAAATCTGAAAGGTAAACTAACAAGACTAAAAAACAAAGGTAAAGGGTAGTGTGCAACTCCCCTATCTTAGCACTCGGAGTCCCCGGCAACGGCGCCAGAAATACTCTTGCTTATTGGCTTCTCGCCCTTCGTTGGTTACCCCAAGTGAAGGTTTGAGATGCAGTGCAGCAGCAGTTTTCCCTCGGTGAAGATACCAAGGTTTGTCTCCAGTAGGACTCCAGAGATGGTAAGTAGGTGTCAGCGGCGCAACTGATGCGGACCTGCACACAGACACAGATAACTTTGTTCCCAACGAAGTTCAGAGAGGTTGTCAATCTCTCCGGTCTTGTTGTTCACAAATGATAAAATGCAAGGGATAATGATAGCAACTTGAAAGTAAATGCAGAAAATTAAATACAGCTTGGAAACAGTAATGAGGATATGGACCGGGATACGTGATGTTCACTAGTGATGTCTCTCTCCCAAAAGACGATAAAACTGCTATGCGAGGTAAACAAATTACAGAAGGGCAATTGACAGGATTATGAACGCACCGAAATGCTAACTATGCTACAAAAGAAAGGAAGAGGCTCAAAAGCATGGGCAGAACGCCAAAATAAGTAGACCGAAATCCAACTGCATCTACTACTAATCATCCACCTTGAGATATATATCCAGAACGTCTCGCTGGTATTAAGTTGCGAGCCCCACCCAAAGTGTAAACCCAAAGCAACAGACAACTGCATTAAAAAGCACTTTGCGTAAAGTAAACAATCCTTGTAACCGCGGTTACAAGCACCGATGTTTTCCCCCTTGTGGCAACAGCACATCCCCTAGACTCATGTTTCTGTCACTCCAGCTAATCATCAGGGGGCATGAACCCACAATCGAGCAAAACGTTCCCTCTTGGAGTTACTACCTACTACTTGGCCAAAGCAATAAACAGCAACAGAGAACATGCAAGAATTACTTAGGAACAAAAATATAAGAGATAAGAACCAAATATATTACTCAATCACAATCTGAACATAATCTCATAATCCATCAGATACCATCAAACTCAGCATAGCAATAGCAGAAATATTACAAAGGTGCCTCGATCATGTAGGGAAGCTCACGAGGTCTAAACCATGAAGAACAAAGAGGGGAGGAGAGCATCACATAGCTACTGATCACGGACCCATGGTCCAAGGAAAACTACTCACGAGACATCCGGGGAGCATCCATGGTGGAGAGGAGACTCCCGGAGATCAATCCTCCCTCCGACAGGGTGCCGGGAAGAGGTCTTCTGGTGCTCCCGATCTTGGAAGCGCGGCGGCGGCGGAACAGAGGCGAGTTCGCGGAATAGGGTTCTTCTTCTGGAGTTTTCCCGTGACGGAGATTAAATAGGCGAAGGGGGGCAGCCAGATGTGGACCAGGGGCCCCAGGCGCCCCCCTGGCGCGGCCAGGGGTGGGGCCGCGCCGGGTGGCCGCTTGCCCCCCCCCCCCCAGCTCCCCTCTGGCCCCTCCCGGGCTCTTCTCGAAGATTCCGTCACGCTGATTTTTTATCTGAATTTTCCCGAATTTTTCTGGCACTTTTTATATGGGGGGAAACTGAAATAGAAAAACAGCAAAAATCAGGAACTGGCACTGGGGTGCACTGAGTTAATAGGTTAGTCCAAATATGATCAAAAGTGTATGAAAGTGTATCTAGATCATAGCAATATCACACAAAACATGCATGGAGCAAGCAGAAATTATAGATACGTTTTGGACGTATCAATCCACGAGGAACAATCTCGAGATTGAGCTTTTGAAATTCCTCATGAAGAAGTGGTTTATATTATTGTAACATGAGGTTGTTACAATACGACTTACGACTTAGTGCATCAGCCATGATATTGGCTTTGCCTAGGGTGAAAGAAATTCCTAAGTCATAATCTTTTATCAACTCTAACCAGCGTCTTTTCCTGAGATGAAGATCTGGCTGGGTGAATATGTATTTGAGGCTTTGGTGGTCGTAATATATCTCACAACGATTAGAAAGGAGGTAATGTCGCCAAGTTTTCAGGGCATCAACTACGACAGCGAGTTCAAGATCATGGGTAGGATAGTTCTCTTCATGTGGTCGCATCTGGCGTGAAGCGTACGCTACCACATGTCGATCTTGCATAAGTATGCATCCTAACCCTTGTCGTGAAGCATCACAATAGATCTCGAAATTCTTTTTGGTGTCTGGAGGTGCAAGTACGGGTGCAGAAGTCAATCTTATTTTTAGCTCTTGAAAGCTTTCCTCGCACTTGGGGCTCCATTCGAATTTCTTATCTTTCTTGAGGAGTTCAGTAAGGGCTTCACAACTTTGGATAAGTTCTCAACAAAGCGGTGTCAATAGCTTGCTAGGCCGAGAAAACTCCTAACTTGCTTAACCGATTCAGGTGGAGTCCAGTCAAGGACGTCCTGAACTCTCTCGGGATTAACAGCAATGCCTTTGGCAGAAATCACATGGCCTAAATAGGTCACTTCTGGTAGCTTATGGCTTCTCGCCTCTCGTTGGTTACCCAAAGTGGAAGGTTTAGATGTAGACATCAGCACATTTCCCTCGGTGAAGATACCAAGGTTTGTCTCCAGTAGGACTCCGACAACGATAGGAAGGTGAAAACGGCGCCAGCAATTAGGTGGTTTACGTGGACCTGCACACACAACAGATAACTTTGCTCCCAACGAGTTCAGAGAGGTTGTCAATCCCTCCGGCCTTGTTGTTTACAAAGGATCAAACGCACGGGATAATAATGATAGCAATAGCAACAGAAAAGGAAATAAAGCAGTAAATAAATAACGAGTGTAAAAAGTGTTGGAAATATAGAACCGGGATCCCATGATGTTCACTAGTGATGTCTCTCTCCCAAAAGACGATAAAATAGCCATGCGAGGTAAACAAATTACAGCTGGGCAATTGACAGGATTATGTGCGCAAACCAATGCTAACTATGCTATAAAGAAAGGAAGAGGCTCAAAAGCATGGGCGGTACGCCAAGACAAGTAGACCGAAATCCATCTGCATCTACCTACTAATCATCCACCTTGAGATATCTATCCAGAACATCTCGCTGGTATTAAGTTGCGAATCCCACCCAAAGTGTAAACTCAAAGCAACGGACAACTGCATTAAAGAACTTTGCGTAAAATAAATAATCCTTGCACCCGCAAATACAAGCACCGTTGTTTTCTCCCTTGTGGCAACAACACATCCCGTAGACTCATGTTCTGTCACTCAAGCTAGTCATCAGGGGGCATGAACCCACAATCATGCATAACGCTCCCTCTTGGAGTTACTACCTACTACTTGGCCAAAGCAATAAACAGCAACGGAGAACATGCAAGAATTACTCAAGAACATAAATATAAAAGAGGAGAATCAAATATATTACTCAAACACAATCTGAACATAGTCTCATAATCCATCGGATCCCAGCAAACTCAACATAGCAACAGCAGAAAGATTACATATGTGCCGCGATCATGTAGGGCATCTCACGAGGTCTAAACCATGAAGAACAAAGAGGGGAGGAGAACATCACATAGCTACTGATCATATACCCATGGTCCAAGGTGGACTACTCACGGTTCATCCGGGAAGCATCCATGGTGGTGGAGAAGCTCCCGGAGGTGGTTCCTCCCTCCGGCAGGGTGCCGGGAAGAGGGCTCCTGGTGCTCCCGATCTTGGAAGCGCGGCGGCAGCGGAACAGAGGAGAGATCGCGAAAAAGGGTTCTGTCCTCGAGGGTTTCGGGACGAGAGGGATATATAGGTGAAGGGGGCAGCCAGAGGTGGACCAGGGGCCCCAGGCGCCCCCCCCCCTGGCGCGGCCTAGGGGGTGGCCGCGCCAGGTGGCCTCCTGAGCCACCCCTGGCTCCCCTCTGGCCCCACTTGGGCTCTTCCCGAAGCTTCCTGTACACTGATTTTTCCTATAATTTTCCCGGAATTTTTCTGGCACTTTAAGTAATGGGAAAACCTGAAATACAAAAACAGCAGAAAACAGGAACTGGCACTAGGGTGCACTGAGTTAATAGGTTAGTCCAAATATGATCAAAAGTGTATGGAAGTGCATCAATATCATAGCAATATCACACAAAAGAATCATGGAGCAAGAAGAAATTATAGATACGTTTTGGACGTATCAGTAGCCAAAATTCGCACTTAGAGAACTTGGCATATAGGCGATGCTCTCGATGTTTCATCCATACCAGCCTAAGATGTCCGACATGTTCTTCTTCGTTCTTCGAGTATATAAGGATGTCATCGAGGTAAACCACGACGAACTTGTCCAAATACTCCATGAAGATCGAATTCATCATGCGCGAGAAAGTGGCGGGGGCATTGGTTAGACCGAAGGACATGACGGTGTACTCATAAAGACCATGCCGAGTAGTAAAAGCCGTTTTGGGAGTGTCCTCGTTTCTGATTTTGATTTGATGATAACCTAAACTCAAATCCATCTTGGAGAAGACAGAGGATCCAGCAAGTTGATCATAAAGATCATTGATCCTGGTAAGTGGGTACTTGTTCTTTATCGTCGCTAGATTTAGCGGGCGATAGTCTACGCACATCCTTTCTGTTCCATCTTTCTTCGTTACGAACAGAACGGGGCAACCCCATGGCGATGAGCTAGGGTGGATGAAGCCTTTTGCCAACGAAGCATCAAGTTGGGTTTTTAGCTCAGCTAAATCATGTGGGGCCATTCTATATGGCCGTCTGGAAATTGGGGTTGTGCCTGGCACAAGATCAACTATGAATTCTACACATTTGTCAGGTGACTAGGTTTAAGGAGCTGGATTACTGGATTTTTTTCTAGAGGATGGATATGGCTTACTAGGGGCTACAACAGATATGTCAGAGTAGAAAAGTACCCTAACATGATGGTTAGTGTGGTTATTCTGGCTAGAAGACATCTAAAGTGGGAGGAAGAACTGCAAATGCATCAATATAGGTTTCTAGAATAAAATCTACAACAAACTCTATGAAGCTGTCGGGTATGCCACCTAACAAATCTTCTGGGAAAACATCCGAAATAGAGAGAAGGATTTTGCAAATGCATCAGATTACGAAGAAACCTGGAATGACTCGGACAGCATAACGGTTGTAATTGCAAGAGAAATGGAAATCCTCACAACATTTCAATAGCACTTACATAGAAAGTCCCAAAACAGGAAACACTATAACTCTAGACAATCGAACACAACTTTCCTATGGCTACAAGGAAGCAAACAACAAGATGTTATAGTAAGACATAGATGAGCCTAGTCCTATCTTCCCATAGAAAAGATGAGGGTGACTCAGAACTCAGATCGATGAGGATAAGGAGAAAAAAGAAGTCTTACGTTGTTCCCTTATACCCAAGTAACTATATAACTATAGAATGCTAGACTCGACTTCGACCAAGGGTTTGATAATCCTACAGACAGTCCTGCTCTGATACCAAGTCTGTCGGGACCCGGAATATGCGTATGTAATTCCAGTCACAACTCAATCATATGGAGAGCCGAGAGCCGTACTCACTTGTCTAAGCAGACAAGGCCAAGCACAGAACACTCTCGGAAAGCATCGTACGTGAGGGGCATCCCATCCAGGCCGGATGATCAACTGAGATGGGTCCTCATCGCCCGCTCACAAGTCTAAATGATTATGGGTGGTGAAATCCCATACTCAAAGACAAGTCACCTCAACCATATTATCGATTGAATTATAACACTTACATAAACAGACTCCAGCCCGATCACTTAGTCGGGGTCTCGGGCGGGCTCAATCATACAACAAAGTGTGCATCGTGATAGAGTCAAGAGCAATCGCATCACGATGCCCCCAGCTGCGCACATCTAAGGGCCACTTGGTTTATAAAAGACCGCCGGCAAGAACACAACTAAGCTATCGAACCCCACACTAAGACATGCATTTATAATCATACACGCATCATACATGTCCAGTGTAAACAGCAGGTACACATTGCATGAACTCTACAAAGTATATCTTTATTGACTTACACATAGAGTACACAAAGATCATATGACTATGATCCATCATTACATCAAACAACGGAAGAAAATTAGGTCTGAGTACAGACAAGTTTAACAAATGGCTTAGTGAAGCCTTGTTCAACATACATGCCCTTCCACGAGGGACCAAACTGCTGTCTGGAACTATACTAGCTTAGTCAACACCATCGGGGTCTGGGTTCTCATCTAAAACATAGAATAAGAAAATGTAAGTACAAAGTCGTACTCAGCAAGACTTACATCAGAACTATACTACTCATGCTCAAGTTTCAAGGTAAAGGGAGGCGGGGTTTTCAATACAGAAGTGCCAGCTTTGAATTGGCTAACCCTGTACTACGAGTACCAGACTTGAGGTAAGAAGCGTACACGAGTCCACTACCAAGTCTCCAACCAATACACCACTATGGATACTTGATACGTCCAAAACGTATCTATAATTTCTGCTTGCTCCATGCCTCTTTTGTGTGATATTTCTATGATATTGATGAACTTCCATACACTTTTGATCATATTTGGACTAACCTATTAACTCAGTGCACCCCAGTGCTAGTTCCTGTTTTCTGCTGTTTTTCTATTTCAGGTTTCCCCCATATTAAAAGTGCTCCAAAAATTCGGGAAAATCCAATAAAAAATCAGTGTACAGGAAGCTTCCGGAATCACCAAGGGGGGCCCAGAGGGGACCCACCAGGGCCCCATGCGCCCTCCCGGCGCGCCCCAGGGTGGGGCCGCGCCAGGGGGGCGCCTGGACCCCTGGTGGCCCCCCTTGCTGCCCCCTTTCGCCTATTTATTCCCCGTGATGCAAAAACCCCGAGACGGGAACCCTTTTTCGCGATCCCTCCTCTGTTCTGTCGCCGCCGCGGTTCCAAGATCGGGAGCACCAGAAGACCTCTTCCCGGCACCCTGCCGGAGGGAGGAACCACCTCCGGGAGCTTCTCCACCACCATGGATGCTTCCCGGATGAACCGTGAGTAGTCCACCTTGGACCATGGGTCTATGATCAGTAGCTATGTGATGTTCTCCTCCCCTCTTTGTTCTTCATGGATTAGACCTCGTGAGCTGCCCTACATGATCGAGGCACATATGCAATCTTTCTGCTGTTGCTATGCTGAGTTTGCTGGGATCCGATGGATTATGAGATTATGTTCAGATTGTGTTCGAGTAATATATTTGATTCTCCTCTTTTATATTTACGTTCTTGAGTAATTCTTGCATGTTCTCCGTTGTTGTTTATTGCTTTGGCCAAGTAGTAGATAGTGGCTCCAAGAGGGAGCGTTATGCATGATTGTTGGTTCATGCCCCCCGATGACTAGCTTGAGTGACAGAAACATGAGTCTAGGGGATGTGATGTTGCCACAAGGGGGAAAACAACGGTGCTTGTACTTGCGGGTGCAAGGATTGTTTACTTTACGCAAAGCTCTTTAATGCAGTTGTCTATTGCTTTGAGTTTACACTTTGGGTGGGATTCGCAACTTAATACCAGCGAGATGTTCTGGATAGATATCTCAAGGTGGATGATTAGTAGGTAGATGCAGATGGATTTCGGTCTACTTGTCTTGGTGTACCGCCCATGCTTTTAGCCTCTTCCTTTCTTTATAGCATAATTAGCATTGGTTTGCGCACATAATCCTGTCAATTGCCCAGCTGTAATTTGTTTACCTCGCATGGCTAAATTATCGTCATTTGGGAGAGAGACATCACTAGTGAACATCATAGGACCCCGGTCCATATTTCCAATACTTTTTACACCCACTATCAATTTACTGCTTTATTTACTTTTCCGTTGCTATCACTATCATTATTATCCCGTGCGTTTTATCCTTTGTAAACAACAAGGCCGGAGGGATTGACAACCCCTTTGTACTCGTTGGGAGCAAAGTTATCTGTTGTGTGTGCAGGTCTACGTCAACCGCCAATCTCTGGCGCCGTTGTCACCTTCCTGTCGTTGCCGGAGTCCTACTGGAGACAAACCTTGGTATCTTCACCGAGGGAAATTTGTTGCTGTCTACATCTCAACCTTCCATTTGGGTAAACCAACGAGGGGCGAGAAGTAAACTCCCGCGACATCAATACTTCCTCGAGTTCCCCACGAGGAAGCACGCCATCGCACTCACGCTTATCTTGCGAGTTTTAGGGTATCCATTCAAGTTGTCTAATAATCAGGTACAGGTTCCAAGTAGTCCATGACCGAGGACGCGGCTATTCGAATAGTTTTGTTAACCTTGCAAGGGTGTAAACTACACACACATGACCATCAGTTACCGCCAAGTAATCTTCACCATTCAAGGGCTGATGGCGAGGCTGTTCACCACGACACTTCGCTCACAACCGGTCTATTCCAGGAGTCGACTATTTGAGTTGCCTCCACTTGAGAGCCCGGTCGGATCAACGAAACGGACTCAAAGAATGCAAGTGACCGAGACGCCACCTTTGGCAGGTGGTTTCACTGCCTCACAGGTCCACCCACATATCTATATGATGCAATCTTTCATTCATTCTTTTTCTATGCATATGCCAAATGGAAAGCCCAAACTAATGTGACTCCTGGACGTCAACACAGATTAAGGTACTAGGCCGAGAGGGTTCAGTGAGCCCAATGTGTGGTTGTACTCTTTGTCTTGGATTACCATACAAGAACTCGGGCTTAAGGCGGTGTTCAACGAGACATCCCACTGTGTAATCCTACACAGCCTCTCATCGTTCACCTTGTATTAGGGTAGATTCACCAACACAGCTTCACCTTCATCAACACCATGATCACTATCATCCCGACTCACAGATAAAAGTAACCTCATTGTAATCTCTAGGCATGCAATAAGATTTAACAGTTTCAGGGGCCACATGATATCAATCAACTCCGATGTCAGCTAGGATTGTGGTTTGCTTACTACTGTGACAAGATGATAGGTCATGCATCGGATATGGGTTCAACTATGCGGTAGAATCGATAACAAGGTGATCTCCTAAACATGCATAAGCGAGACTGAGAGGGAAATGGGTTTTTATAGATATGATCAATGGGGTTTGCTTGCCTTGCTGACGATACACTGGTTTATCGGTCTTCTGCTTTGGGGGTGACCTCCGTCTCGAAAATACTGTTTACCGAAGCAATCATCAACAAAAGGGGGGGTAACATCAAAAGTAAATGCACAAGCACATGGTAAGTTGTGACATGATGTATAGGTACTGGTTTGTGGAAAATTCAATTTAATTGAAGTGTATTGCAAAGGATTTGCAAATTCAAACTTCAAATTTGAATTCAAATTAAGCCATATGCACATTTGCTACTGTTGCCCCATTTTAAAATGATCAAACATGAAAACAAATTGCATATTCTTAATCCTTGCATTTTCTGATATTTTTTCATATATTATATGTTTAATTTGGAGTTAATATGAATTTTCTATGAATTTCTAAAGTTTTAGCTAGTTTCTGCAATTTCTCTTATTTCTTTTAATTCAAATTCTAATTACTGCGTCAGCATGACATCATGCTGACGTAGGGGGGCCTCTAGCCTGTCGGGCCTACTTGTCAGCCACAGTGGGGTTAATCCCTGTTTTATTTTAATTAAGCAGAGGGGTTAGGGGGCCAGGGGGTCCACCTGTCGTTCACTGTTAGGGTGGATTAGGGGGGTGATTAATCCCCTAATCACCTGCCACGTCGGCATGTCGCCACCGGTGATCTCCGGCACGGCGGAGGGGCCATCGGAGTGACCAAATGGCCACGGGAGGCACGTGGCTGCTACCAAACTGGAGCCCGCGGGCTCCCGCATACGAAGAAGCCATCAGGGAGTCTCCAAGGGCACAGGGGCGACGCCGCGTCAACAAGTGCGGCGGTCGTGGCTCTGCTCCGGTGGGGAAGAGGTTTCCGTGAGGTTTTTGGGCATGGGGAGGGGAAAACGGGAGAGGAGGTCACCCTGGAGCTATCGGAGGGGTCGACGAGGCCGGAGGAGCTGCGGTTGCGGTGGAATCGTCGTCGTGGACCACGGCGGCCGGTGGTGAGGAGGTGAATATGGCGGTGTCTCCAGAGGCTTCTGGCCTCGATTTGCTGCGCAGCTCGACGAAGGCGTCTGCTGCGGGGATTATAGACAGAGCACTTCGTCGGGATATGCTCGATGACCATGCGTTGCACGGCGGCACGCTCCATCTAGGCCACGGGGTGCACGAGATTTTTGTGAGCTAGCGCGAGAGAGGACCCGCGAGAGGAGGGGAAGGGGGAGGCGCTCTGTGGCGTGCTCCGTGGCGCGATGAGGGGCCTTGAGGAGGCTTAGACGGCTCTCGCCGTCGAGGTGGCGGTCGTTGCCCCCGGCATGCTCGACAGCGAGCTGCTTGGGGTAGACGACAAGGGTCCAGGCGGGCTTGGGCCAGGGGAGGTTGAGTTGGGCCCAAGGCCATAGGGGGTGGGGTGGGTTTGCTTTATTCCTTTTCTTTCTATTTTTGTTTCTGTTTTTATTTTCTGTCCTTTGTTTGCTCTAGTAAATAAATACCATAGCATTTTCTAAATTCCTCAAAACTTTTATGTGGTCTTAGGAAACATATAGCTAGACACTCACAAGTTTTGGAGAATTTTAAAATTCAAACAATTTGAATTTCAGTTCAAATTGGAGTTTAATTTAATTTCCAAGCCCTGTTTGGATTTTTGTAAAATTACATGGGGATGAAGTGGGTCCCACCACACATGGAACTTGGTCATGCACATTGTTGGAAGTTTTAAAAACATTCAAATGGTTTTTTGGAATAAATTTTTATCTGGCCATTTGAATTAATTTCAATTAGGGCTTCTGCTTTCCCCATTTGAATTTCTTTTGAAATTTTTAGCATGATGCAAAGGATCAAGAAAACTCTAGCACTTACCTAAGTTTGGGGTTGTGACACATATGTACTAATTGGTGTACTCTTTCTCATAACAGGTGACTGAAGCATAGTGGGAAGGGGGCTCTCCCTTCCCGGGCCAGGGGTGCCAGTAAGGAGGTTAGGGGTCGATCCTGTGGGAACCTCCTGAGGCACCACGAGGACCACTCTCGCTATGGGAGAGAGAGAGTTGATTAAGATTTACATAAGAAGCTAGTTGATCAGAGTGCCTCGCCGCCACCACCAGCTGATTCACCACGACCCAAGGAGAGGAAGGTTCCACCTAGTATGTCTCTTGTGCGGTCCAAGGAGAGGGATGTTTCTCTTAGATAGTCTATATACAGGACTTGGTGGGGTCCATGGCGGGGAGGAGAGTGATGAGAATGATGAGGGGGCATAATGAGGGGCTGAGAGGGGTCATAATGAGGGAACCGATGGGGTCTCTTCAAATAAAATGTGTCGGCATCGTGGGACAAGGATCCCAAACCGAGGAGTGTCTCTTGAGCACAAGACAGTCATTACACTAGATGGGACAAAATAAGTGGATTTATATATTTTGTACCTTCTCATTATGTTGTAACAATAGATAATGACTTTGTTAGCTTCTCATTATGTATTGCTTGAAAGTACCTACATGGTACCCCGAATCGAATATCCTCCTTGGTGTGCTGCTTAAGGAGCATTTCCCTGGGATTGTTATGTTGCCCGATGCCAATAGTGTTTCGGAGAAAGGATTCACTTGGGACCACTACGTAGCCACCCTAGCCCCACTAGATACATGCGTCAACAACATTGATTGCCACACCAGAGCCGACATGGTGTTGGCTAATCTGTGGTTAACTTTTCTTTTACACACTACATAGTTATCAATAGTTATTTATTAGCACTGAAATCATTTCACTCATCTATGCACTCGTCTCGTGTAATTGCAGAGTTTCAGTCATGACAAAGCCGACATGCAGAATCTATCTGTTTCACCATCGTACTTCTTTTTTCTGTGGCGATCAAATCTAGAGGCATGTTCAGGTAGACTGTTCAACTAGCATCGCATCATCCACAAAGGGCATACACCATGCCCCGCAAAAAAAGAGCATACACCATGGAATGTCTCCATGTATATCATTTGTGACCTCATCCATCATAAAAAAAGGATAAGGGTTCAAAATTGACCTTTTGTGCAGTCTTATTTTAAGAATTCATTAATATCACCATCGCTTGTTCACACGCTTTTTTACAACATTGTCATGCATGTCCTTGATGAGGATAATATATTTTATTATAATTTTGTGTTTCTCCAAGGTCCATCACATGATATTCCGTGATATCTTATCGTAGGCTTCTTTCATATGAATGAACATCACATACATATCCTTTTATACTCAGTGCAAGTAGTGAAAGAAGAAAAAAAACAGCACAGAAAACTGAAAGAGCAAAACAATAAAACACAACAAAGAAGTGAAAGTAACTTTTTTAGCGGTAAGGGTATCTTTATTCCTTTTTTTAACGTAAAAGTAAACTTTATCGAATTAAAGACAGTGTACAGCATGGAGAACATAACCCGTAGGGTTTCAGAAGGAGAGAATTGCTAAGTTTGGACAAGAATTTGGGGGATGAGCATAGTCAGAGCAATAATTCTCGGCAGGCATCGTCCTGCGAATGCGCTGATGAGTGAGATCATGAGCAACACCATTGGAGGTGCGGGGGATGTGGAACACCCTGGAGTCGAGAGAAGTCGTTGCCCTCATGAGGCCGGCGAGGGAGGATCTGATAGACCAGTGGGTAGAATCATCTTGAATGCTTCTCGACGCGAGCATCTTAGCCAGAGAGAGGATGTCCGTGAGGAACGTTGGCTGGTAGAGACCAAGATTCTCCGCGAGGAGCAGAGCCAGGGCCTCCGCTTGGAGGGGGGAGGAAGTTGCAGGCGCTGAGGCCTGGACCATGATTGACACTTCTCTAGAATCCTGCATATAGACAATTTAAACACCAATGCCAGTGGTCGTTAAACCTGGTTGAATGCCAGGTATTTTGGAGCAGAGGTGGGCAGCATCAGTATAGATTTTAATCCCAGAGAGAAGTGATTCTCTTTGAAGGGTGTGACCCTGTATCAGCAGACAAATAGGGTTAGAATTATTAGTGCAATTAGTCGCTAGAGGAAGATTTGGAGGATCATCTGTACAGGCAAGGTTAGAGAAATCTAGCAGAGAAAAAACAGTTGCTCTAAGGTTTTGAGGCAGAGAAACTTTTCTGTTAAAAAGAACATCATTCCTAGCTTTCCATATGCACCAGAGAGTGTTCAGAACATTGGAAATATTAGCATTAGGGTGACTAGACGAGCAGAGATTAGTAATGACCGATTGCATGGTGGAGTCATCAGGCACAAGGTTATCAGTTCTAATATGCCAGGGATCAGAAAACCAAACTGCTCTGGAGAAATGACATAGAAAAAAGAGATGGAACTCGTCTTCTATGAGACCACATCTAGAGCAATGTTTAGAGATGTGAATGGAAAAGCGACCCGCTCTCTTACCAGTAGGTAGAGCTTTCCTTAGTAATCTCCAGCCAAAAGTTTTTACCTTTGGAATGATGAGTTTGTCTTTCCAGATTTTGTTGATAATGATCTTGACTTGAGTAGCAATTTGAGTGGGAGCATTCCTTGGGACGGCCTGAATTTCCTGAAGGCAAAGTTTGTAAGCAGATTTAGTAGAACAAGAGCCATTAGGAGTTAGCTTACAACACAAAATATCAGGGCAATCATCATCAATGATGGGGGTAAGAGCAATGTCATTAGCAAAAGGCTGCTGGAAAATCATGTTGATGAGAGGGACATTCCAAGTTTTCTCTCCTTGAATCCAAAGGTCAGAGACAACCGAGGGATAAGTAAAACCTACAGGCTGAATGATGAGATTATCATGAACTTGCTCCCAAGCAAGGCACCAGGGGGTACTCCAAACAGAGCGGGTTCCCAAGGTGATCTGATAGAAAGCATTTGTTTTAAGTTTAGGCATAATCTTAAGGATGGAAGCCCAGAATCCAGATTTGGGCACATTTTTACCTGCTTTCCAAATGGAAGAATCATAAAAGTATTTAGACTTAAGGACGGCATAAAGATGGGAATTAGGGGCATTAGCAATCCTCCAAGAAGAAGAGAGAATGAGACTTTCATTGATGGCTTGTAGGTTCCTAATGCCAAGGCCACCCTCATCTTTAGAGTGACAGATGTCCTTCCAGGCTCTAAGGCAAAGGCTTTTGCCCATAGTGGCATCTCTGTTTCCTGGCCACCAAAAAGTTCTAATCACAGCCGTGAGCTGAGAAATGAGCTTTTTGGTGAAAAGGATATTAGACATATAGTAAACAGGAATAGCAGAGAAAACATATTTAATGAGCTCAAGTCTAGCAGCATGGGAAAGCATGTTAGCTTTTAAAGTAGGCAATTTATTCTTGAATCTGTACAGGACAAAATTATAGGCAGCAGCTCTATTTTTAGCAGGAAAAATAAGGGGATGGCCAAGATGAGTGTAGTTGGCATCCATATCTACAACAGGGAAAAGCCCTTTGATTTGTCTTTTTTGGAAGGAGCGAACCTTAGTGCTGAATAAAATAGCAGATTTTGACCAGTTGGGAATTTGACCCGAGGCAGCACAGAAACGTTGAATAATGTTGTACATAGCAGTGGCCTCAATAATATTAGCATTGCCAAAAACAAGAAGATCATCTGCAAACAAGAGGGGATGAAGGGGGGCAATTTGGACCAAGGGTAATACCTTGCAATCTGTTGGAATTCATGGCACCATTTAAGCTTAAAGAAAGCTCATTAATAGCAAGGACAAACAAGTACGGAGTTAAAGGACAACCTTGTCGTATACCTCTCTGGCTTTTGAACTGTTGCGTCGGGTGGCCATTAATGATAACAGAAAAAGTGGGGCTAGACATGCAGGCATAGATAAGGTTAGTGAAATGACCATGCAACCCTTTACGTAGCAGCGCAGCGACAATGAAATTCCATTCTATACGATAAAAAGCTTTAGCAAGGTCAATTTTTAACATGAAGGCAGACTGGTTCCAGGAACTAAGAGCAAATGAGTGGGTGATTTCCTGAGCAATGATAATATTTTCACTAATGTGGCGCCCTTTAATGAAAGCTTGTTGAGCCGGATCAATATAGTCAGGAAGATGAGGTTTTATTCTATTAGCAAGAGCTTTAGCTATGATTTTATAAATGACATTGCAAAGACTAATAGGGCGATAATCCGAAGGTAAAATGGGCACAAATTTTTTAGGAATAAGAGCAATATTGGTGTCTGCAATGTGAGTGGGAAAAATACCAGTGGTAAAAAATTGCGCACAAGGACCGTGACTTCATCTCCAATCCAGCTCCAAGCCTAAAGATAGAATTCCACGTTGAAACCGTCCGGGCCCGGGGAGGCATTGCGCTTCATGTCTTTAATGATCTGCAATATTTCATCCTTGTCTGGAATAGAATACGTAGGATCATCAGTAGGGGCAGGGGTGTTCGTCGGAGAGGGAAAGTGAGTCGTTGGATTAATGGGGGAGGAGACGATGGACTTGAAGTAATTAACAAAGGTGTTGGCTATCATATTAGGTTTGCGGTGAGTGTCATCGTTATCATCTTTGACAGCCAAAATGGTGTTACGCTTTCTGCGCTTGAGAGCATCACGTTGGAAGAATTGGGTATTACGATCACCTTTCTTAGCACTGCTCTTCTTACCTCTTTGCATGTAGAAAAGATCAAGCTTGGTCAGATTCTGATCATACCTAGTGGCAAGTGCAGCTTCCAAAGTGAGGTCTTGTTGATGGGGAGGCTTGAGCTGAATTTCATTGATTTTTTGGTCAATATCTTTTAGGTCTTGTTGTATAGGTTTCTTCTTCCTGCACCAACGTTTGAGAGCACCAGCAAGAGAGGAGGTTTTGGCAGAGAAAGAATTGTGAGAGCCACAGTTAGCCCAAGCATTCTTAGCTACATCATGGTAGTCATTTTCCAGCAACCACCAGTTCTCAAATTTGAATGTTTGCGTAGGCTTCACAAAAGTACCCTCGGTAGAGAACAAAATAGGAGCATGATCACCAATAATAATGGGCAAGTTAAGAACTTTAGAATTAGGTAACAAGATATCTTTATTCCTTAGGATTCAAGTTCGAATAGATACAAACTAAATTATGTGAATTAGCTAACCACACATGTCTTCCCTGATCTAAAGGAAAAGTGCAAGTAGCCTCATCACCCGTAAAAGCGCAACAACAACAAGAGCGCAGGAGCGATCCTTTTACTGAGCTAGCCCAACTAGCCTCATTGTGCTCGCGTCGCGGCATTCCATTTAACCGAAATCCCTAATTGACGAGTACTCTTTGCAACGAACATTCATACTTTTTCCGTGCTTAACAAATGGCGAGCATTGGCGCACTTTACACATGCCATTTGTTGCGATTTGGTTTCCTTTTTTCAGAGGTATGAATTGTTCCTCTCGCGAAAGCAAACCCAGGAACGGATTCTTCAGCGCACATGCATTGGCCCCTCAGGAAAAGTAAGACGAGTTTTCTCTCTACGCATTGCACCCCCGGGCTACACCCCCTTGGATACGAACGAAGCTAGGCACGGCCAGTCGATAGAAAGGAACAGGACGCATCTTGTGCAAAGGCGTCTGGGTAGTGTCGTAGAAACATTGTGGCCAACGCTGCATTAGCGTGTGCGTCGCCCCTGACGTCTGCATTAGTAATCTACATTTATAGTCGTATCAGCTTACTCCACACCTTCTTTTCCAAGAACAGTTATCAGTTAACAATAGAGATCCCAGCTAAGCTAGCGCATGCCAGGTGATCACAAGAGAAACTCGATCCATCTGATCTTGACTGACCACGCACACTGCAGACTGGGAGCAAGTAGCTGCCAGGAAATGGACGCGAAAGCAGAAGCTAGTAGTGGAGAAGGAGCACGCCAGGGCGGTGAGCAACGAAAAGATGACCGGGCGGAGAAGGTGCCATTGCTCGGCATGTTCAGGTACGCCGACCGCCTCGACAAGCTGCTCATGGTGGTCGGCTCAGTGGGGGCGATGGCGAACGGCGTGTCGGAGCCCCTCATATCAGTCCTCTTCGGAGACGTCATCAACTCCTTCGGCGAGAGCACCACCAGCACCGTCCTCGGCGCTGTCACCAAGGTGTACTGCCTCAGCTTACAGTGATCACTTGACTTGAAGAGTGGCAAGACGATTTAGGAGGAAATTAATGTTTCTTTCATCTCCAGGTCTGTCTTAACTTCATATATTTGGGCATTGGGGCAGCAGTTGCTTCCTTCCTTCGTAAGTGGAGTTTCCATCCTATTCTTGGAATGCATGTTTCCTGTCAGTGAAATTTTAAACGTCAAGCAATACTACACATGAAAAGATAGATATACATTCAGTATATATAATTTGTAAATAAACAAAATTGCAGAGAATAGTTAACAAGGTTATTTAATATCCCATGGAAACCAGCTTCTCTGTGAAAAAACTCCATCGGGAGAGCTGATAAACTTGTAAATTTTTAATATATATTTTAATATCAAACTCAACTGCATCTCTAAAATATAAGATTGACAAGCAGTGATCAGTGTAACAAACAGGGATGCGCAATCATATAGTGCCGCCACACTCAAAAGCAGTTATCTCAATATTAAATAGCGCATATTCCTTTGATAGATTCCAAAGTCTGGCGTACTAATTCGAATTGAAAATTCTCATAACTGAATTGAGTGGAACTAGGGCACGTCGCAGTTTCCCAACGGGTATTGCTTGATTTTTGTATTCTGTTGGTTGGCCTTATTTTTTCCTTCTTTGTTGTTTCAGTTTTGTTTGTGTATATTAGCTGTGGGGCGAGTTTTGTTGTTTCCGTACTCCTTGGTGTCTTCCTGTTAATACAAAAGGATACACACTTTGGCGTGCGATTGAGGAGAAAAAAAACATTGTGGAACTAGGATATGCAAATTTGTTCTCACTTGGGTGATGGATAGGGCTGGACACGAGCCGAGCCGAGCCAGAGGTCAGCTCGCCCAAAAACGAGCCGAGCCAGGCTCGGCTCGCTGGTCCAACGAGCCATGTATGGTGGGCTCGGCTCGCTTGGCTCACTGGCTCGGCTCAGACCGAGCTGGCTCGCTCAGGAGCCACTACTGTTTGTGCCAGCATACACAGGAGGTCCCTGGGAGCTTGTTTTTTATTATTTTCAAACAAATACAATACATATAGTCTGAAACAAAATAGAGTATGATGACAGCACTTCCTTTGAAATTTGGACAACACTTCCTTTGAAATTTGGACAGCATTTCCTTCGAAATTTGGACAAAAACTCTTTTGCTAAGCAAAATAGAGTGATGACTGATGACAGCTAAACAAAACAATTTTTCACAGCACAACATCAACACTTTAACATGGAATCCAAGCTCTTCTCTTTCTCCTTCTCCTTCCCGTTCATCTTGGCCTTCCCCTTGTACATTCTTGCGACAGCGGGGCTCTGCACATATCAGCAAACAATAACCAGTCAATCATCTAATAAATGTAGAGTAGCATGGTTGCTAACTTGCTATGCACATGGCAATAAAAAATACGTCGATTAAACTAGTAGCACAAGACGGCTGCAAGTTCTCCATCGATTAAACTAATAGCTCAACACTTTTGCACGTTCTCCATCAATTCATGCATCTACCTGCTTTAAACTAGTTGCTAAAACTACCCGCTAGCTTAAACTAGTAGCTTAAACTACCTGCTACCTGCTACTCCATCGATTAAACTAGTAGCTTGGGACGTCACCTTTCTCAAACATAAATCATTTCTCTATCTCTCTCTGCAAGTTGTCTTGGATCCATCATCCATGTATATATAACATATGCAAGAAGGAAGGGATGGGAGCTAGCTTACCTCGTCAAGTTCGGTGAGGAACCAGGGGAGGCGCGTCCGCCAGCGTCCAGTGTGGAGGGGAACGGCGTTGCCTCCTGTCTTCCCGGCCAGCTTCACGGCGTGGAAAGATGGCCGCCGTCGAGCATGGGGAGAGGCGGCGGCGTGGCGCAGTTCCAAGGAGAGGCGCCGCACGGGATTGGGGAAACTGGGAGAGAAGGAGAGAGTCGCTGTGTAACCCTAGCCGCAATCTCGCTATGTCGTGTGATTGTTCTGGGCTGGCCGACTGGGCCGGGAGCGAGTTGCCCGAGCTGGACCGAATTAAAATGGGCTCGGCTCGGTCATCCATCGGGCCACCTTTTAGCAACTCGGCTCGCTACTTTTGCTGTCGGGCCGAGCTGTAACGGGCCGAGCTGAGACGAGCTACGAGCCGAGCCAGAAAGCTCGCTCGAACGTCCAGTCCTAGTGATGGACATGCAGATATAATGATCAAAAGTTCAAAACAGAGCAATCATCATCAATAATCATGTATTCATTCCATGAAAAGTACCAGTTGGATTCCATATATGGAACATTTTAGTTAAAATTACATGCTAATGACATAAATGCTAGTTAGGCTCACTCTTTATTTATTTTCAGAGGTATCATGTTGGACGATGGCAGGAGAAAGGCAATCAGCCCGCATACGTTCTTTGTACTTGAAATCGGTTCTGAGGCAAGACATTGCATTCTTCGATACAGAAATGACAACTGGTGAAGCAGTTTCTAGAATGTCTAGTGATGCGGTCACAATTCAAGATGCTCTCGGTGAGAAGGTAATACTTTCCTTGTGGTACTAAATCAAGAAACCTCATATTTTTCATCACTGCAAGGTCTGCACAGATCTGCAGGCACAAGTCAGTTGCAAGCATCAATATTCTTATTGCTACTACTCGTACATAAATTTTTGTGTTACTTACCTGAGTGTATTTCATACATTCTATGCAGCCTAACTAGTGTTGCGGGTGCTGACATTCATTCATTCTGATTTACAGGCAGGGAAGCTTGTACAGCTCACATCTGCCTTCCTTGGGGGATTTATCATAGCATTCACAAAAGGCTGGCTCCTAACTCTTGCCATGCTAACATCACTACCACTAATTGCTATCGCTGGTGCAGTGTCTGCACAACTGCTAACCCGGGTTTCTAGCAAGCGACTAACGTCGTATAGTGATGCTGCAGACACAGTTGAACTTACAATTGGATCTATACGAACAGTGAGTTTAAATTTATATCAGTTATTTGAAATCGTATCAATTGTCTGATTTAATTCAAACTGTAGCAAACATTAATCTAGAACTCATGTAAACAGGTTGTGTCCTTCAATGGCGAGAAGAAAGCTATAGAAATGTACAATAAATTCATAAAAAATGCATACAAGACTGTTGTTGAGGAAGGCCTTGTCAATGGTTTTGGCATGGGCTCTGTATTCTGCATCATATTTAGCAGCTATGGTCTAGCCTTCTGGTATGGTGGAAAGCTAATCATTGAGCAAGGTTATACCGGAGGGAAAATCATCACTGTTTTGTTTGCTGTCGTGACTGGCGCAACGTGAGTTCCTCAAATCATTACATAGCAAATACATTTTCTGATCAGTACCAATATTTGCTGTAAATAACCCTCAATTTATTAGAGAACTACTTGAATGAATGAAAATATAAAACATAACATAATATATTTTTAATCTAGATAACCTTTTTCTTACGCATGCCTTGTGAATACATAATTTTCCATAAATTCTATAAGAAATGTTACATGGCAATTTGATGCTTCTTTCAAGGTGTGTTCAGAGATTACATTTAGATAGTTCATATCTGTTTACTTATTTATTACGTTTAGTGGTAAATAATGTCAAATGGCAATGCTTGAGCTAAAAAAGATGAGGATAATTGACAGTACAAATCAACCACACATGAACAGAGAAATTGAATTAAATTACTAGTTCATTACTTGATTTACATTTTCTGTAGATGGGTGTAATTCATCAGATAACCAGCTTCCAATTCCACTTTGTCAATTATTCTATTTCCATTGCCCTATCTTCACTTTATGTTTCCTCAGCAAAGCATACATACGTGAAGGATTAGTGGTTATTTTAAAAATTGTACTTCATGCCAAGGAATACAAAAAGTGACTATTGCATATGGTATGTTAATGTCCTAAACAGGTCACTTTCCAATTTTTTGTAACAGATCGTTAGGTAATGCAACACCATCAATTTCTGCAATTGTGGGAGGTCAATCTGCAGCATGCAGACTGTTCGAAACAATTGAGAGGAAACCCGAGATAGATTCAGATGATACCAGCGGCATGGTCTTGGAAAATATCAAGGGTGACGTTGAGCTAAAGGATGTGTACTTTAGCTACCCTGCAAGACCCGGGCAGTCAATACTAGATGGACTGTCATTACAAGTAGCCAGTGGAACAACAATGGCCATAGTTGGAGAGAGTGGAAGTGGCAAGTCAACTGTTATCAGCCTAGTTGAAAGATTCTATGATCCACAGGCTGGCGAAGTTTTGATAGATGGAGTCAACATCAAGAATCTAAGTCTTGATTGGATAAGAGGGAACATCGGTCTTGTTAGCCAAGAACCATCACTGTTTATGACATCCATTAAAGATAACATAATCTACGGTAAGGAAGATGCAACTCTTGAAGAGATCAAGAGAACAGCCGAGCTCGCAAATGCAGCGAGCTTCATCGACAAGTTACCAAATGTATGTAAATAAAGGTTGAATGCTTCAAATAACTTCTTGAAATTTAATCTAACAAAATTCTAATTTCATACCAGGGATACAATACATTGGTTGGCCAACATGGCACGCTGCTTTCTGGAGGACAAAAACAAAGAATTGCAATTGCAAGAGCCATCCTTAAAGATCCAAAAATTCTTTTGCTAGATGAAGCAACAAGTGCACTAGATGTGGAATCTGAGAGGGTAGTTCAGGAGGCACTCAATAGGATAATGGTAGAAAGAACCACACTCGTCGTTGCACATCGTTTGAGCACTGTAAGGAATGTTGACTGCATCACAGTTGTTCATCAAGGGAAAATAGTCGAACAAGGTTAGAATCTCTTGAATATACATTACTTTTCCAATTCTAGAAAAAATCTATTGTCAACCTATGATGATTCATTCACCCCACAAACGTATCCCATATGTACAGGTCCTCATCATGCATTGGTGAAGGATGCTAATGGAGCTTACTCCCAGCTTATTAGGCTACAAGAAACTCGTGGTAATGAAAGCACTAGTTTGTCAATTAGACGGTCAGTGCCTAAAGATACTTTTGGCAATAGCAACAGATACTCATTCAGATCTATTGAGTTGCACGAGGATGGAATCACAGGTGAACAGAACAAAGAGGACCTTCCTGATGGGAAGGCCCTTCAGAAAGCACCAATTGGACGTCTTTTTTATCTTAACAAGCCAGAGGTGCCATTTCTTCTGCTTGGTGTTATAGCAGCATCGGTGCATGGAATCATTTTCCCATTATTTGGCATACTAATGTCTGGCGCTATAAAATCATTCTACGAGCCAGCAGATAAGCTGCATAAAGATTCTAGCTTTTGGGCATTGATAGCTGTTGTTCTGGGGGTTGCAGCTTTCATTGCAATCCCTGCAGAATATATTTTATTTGGAATTTCTGGTGGCAAGCTTATAGAGCGTGTACGTACTCTATCATTTCAAAATATTGTGCATCAGGAAGTTGCTTGGTTTGATAATCCCTCAAATTCCAGGTACCATATTCAAATGATCTCAATTATTTTATCTTCACGTACATAGATCAAGACAGATACTAAGATTCTGCTTTATCACTTACAGTGGTGCACTCGGTACACGACTCTCAGTTGATGCATTAAATGTTCGGCGCTTAGTAGGAGATAACCTGGGCATTATAGTGCAGTCTACAGCCGCAATAATCACTGGCTTTGTCATAGCATTTACAGCGGACTGGAGGCTTGCACTGATTGTCACTTGTGTCATTCCTTTAGTGGGTGCACAAGGTTATGCTCAGGTGAAGTTCTTCAAGGGGTTTAGTGAAGAAGCTAAGGTGACAGATAACCACTCTAAAATGTATTTCCTGTTTGATTCAGGATGAGCAATCCTAAGTACCATGGAATCGCTTATCACGATAATAGGAACTTATTATTATTTTGCAGGAGATGTATGAAGATGCAAGTCAAGTTGCAAGTGATGCTGTTAGTAGTATCAGAACTATAGCATCTTTTTGTGCAGAGAAAAGAGTGGTTACAACATATAACAAAAAATGCGAAGCTTTAAGGAAACAAGGAATTCAAACTGGAATTGTTGGAGGGCTAGGTTTTGGTTTCTCACTCTTGGTGTTGTATCTGACATATGCTCTATGTTTCTATGTTGGTGCACAATTTGTACGTCAGGGGAAAACTAATTTTGCGGATATTTTCAAAGTAAGAATTGCTAAATCAATTGAAGTAAAAATTTGTATGGATATTAAGTCTTAATAATCAGCCACCAACTCATTGAATATTTTCAGGTTTTCTTTGCCTTAGTTCTGGCAGCCGTTGGCGTTTCTCAGGCAAGTGCATTGGCATCTAATGCGACAAAGGCAACGCATTCAGCCATTTCTATTTTCAGTATTCTAGATCGGAAGTCAAAAATCGATACAAGTAGCGATGAGGGCCTCATGTTGGAAAATGTCACTGGTGACATTGATTTTAGTAATGTCAGTTTCAAGTACCCATCACGCCCTGATGTCCAAATATTCAATGACTTTACATTGCACATTCCTTCCAGAAAGGTATGATTTGCAACCTTATGTAGTCTTGTTAATTATTGTTGCACCCAGTTGTTCTTCCATTCAGATAACTAGCTTCAAGTGTCACCTCTTAGCATAAAACCAAGAATAGTACTCCCTCGGTTCACAATTATAAGATGCTCTAACTTATGTCTGAATTGGATGTATATAGACGCATTAGTGTGTTTGTTCATTCATTTTAGTCCGTATGTAGTCCATATGAAATATTCAAAATATCTTACATTTGTGAACACAGGTAGTATTTAAAAACAGGTGATGCATCTGGTTAGTGTTACCATATATAAGAAGCTCTCAGCAGATTTATTTCACATATGATCATTTACAACCACAAAAACTGCTATGTTGAAACCTTTTCCTTCCTTTTTAACAGACCATAGCACTAGTTGGAGAAAGTGGTAGTGGCAAGTCCACGATAATTGCTTTGCTGGAGCGTTTCTATGATCCTGATTCTGGTACAATATCCATAGATGGAGTCGAAATTAAGAGCTTGAGGATTAGCTGGTTAAGGGATCTGATAGGGCTGGTAGGCCAGGAGCCAGTGCTTTTCAATGACACAATTCATGCAAACATAACATATGGGAAACAAGGAGAGGCGACTGAGGAAGAAGTTACAGCTGCGGCCAAGGCAGCAAATGCCCATGAGTTCATATCAAGCTTGCCACAGGGATACAACACTCCTGTTGGCGAGAAAGGAGTGCAACTATCTGGTGGGCAGAAACAGCGGGTAGCTATCGCAAGGGCCATTATTAAGGACCCGAAGATACTACTACTCGATGAGGCAACTAGTGCCCTGGATGCGGAATCGGAGCGCATCGTTCAAGATGCATTGGAACGAGTCATGGTGAGCAGGACCACCATAGTGGTGGCTCACCGCCTCTCCACCATCAAAGGGGCTGATATGATTGCAGTCATCAAGGAAGGCAAAATTGCAGAAAAGGGGAAGCATGAGGCCCTGATGCAAATCAAGGATGGAGTCTATGCTTCGCTAGTAGAACTTCGCTCCAATTCTGAGTAGAATTGTGTATATTTGACTTGTTTCCCCTTTTTCTTACAACATTTGTTTGTTCCTAGTACAATTATTTGGCCATGCAATACAATGATTTATGACTCAAGAAGTGAATGCAAGAAGTTAGCGGTTCTATTGGCAAAGAAGACCTATGAGCATGGTAGGTAATGAGAGTATGTCAACCGTGTTTGACAACTGAGGGCACTCCCAATGCTAGTATCTTAGCACGATATCATAGGTATTTTGCTTATGTGGCATAACACTTAATGAAAAAAGAGAGCCCTTGCACGTGGCCATATGCAAAAAACATTGTTAAACCAATCACATGTATGCATGAGACCAAAATCATTAAATAAGATACAACCCCTAAGAAACAATGCATTGTGGTGGTTGTATCTTAAATTTTTATTGCTCCTATGATATTGTGCTAAGACCTCCTGCAATGGGAGTATCATAGCTAGTATCATGCATGCCACCTAAGCAAAGTTGATGATGTGGCATAGAAATAAATGAAGAGAGAGAGAGGATTGAGTATCATATTATGATACCGTATCAAAATAAATGTTAAGCAAATATGTGTCTTACATGACAATAAATAGTACTCCCTCCGTTCAAAAATAACTGTCTCAACTTTGTACTAGTTCTAGTACAAAGTTGTACTAAGGCCATGACAGTTATTTTGGAACGGAGGGAGTACTACTTATGATACTAAGATATGATACTATGCATTGTGAAGGTAGTATCATACACTAGTATCATGTGCATGATACTAGCTTATGATACTACCCATTGCGGGAGGTCTAAGATACAATGCATTGGGAGAGCCCTGATTATATACAGAAGATTAGGCTAACAGCATTAACTGATTGACTTTAAATGCAAACCTGCGTCAATATTATAGAAGAAATGAGAGACAGGATTTCCAGCACTGCTCCCCTTGAAAATATCGAGCTCTGAGCCTCTTAATTCAAAAATACTACAAACGACTCGCGCGCACCATTACACATAGTCCTCTCGCATACTCTAGCAAATACCAAATGAGTACGATGTACGAACACAAACAAGGTTTATGGGAAAGGGCGGCATCGGCTAAAACTGCTAAACGCGGCTACCGGATGCTCGTGATCTGAAGAGGGGGGCATCCAAAATTCAGAGTATTGCATACCTTTGGGCCGGCGAGCCTCTTCCTCACGGATGGCAACCGCGCTGCCGCCTCGGCCGCGCGCCGTCGGAACGAGATCCTCTGACTTTGGGTAGACAACTGCAGAGGGACGTAGTTTGCTCGGCACCGTTCGTTCGCCATCAGACGACAGTTGTTGTTTCGTTGCTATCCAGGCTAACACAAGCAGCCCATGCGGCCCAGTGTCCAGGCTAACACACAAAAAAAACACTTTCTATGTCTTTGTGTATTTATCTTTTAATTTTTTACACCATTGCAACAAAAACTATAGCACATGTCGCTTGGTTACAGCGAATTTGTCTAACAAACGAATAAAACGTGATAATTTTTAAACATATGTATTTACACGAAAGTACATTTAGATACATCCATTTTAATAATAAAATAATGATTGATGATACCTTTCCTTGTTATTCGTTGTTGTAAAAAATGTGTTGTTGTCGTCGTCAATCGCACTTTTTCAAATAAATGTATATATGCATCTGAAGTTTAAAAAGATATATTTTTATAATATTTTTGAAACGATCCACTGCAGAGGGACGTAGTAAATCCTACGCCGTTCGTCGTTCATTCGATGGCAACAAGTCTAACGAGTCTCTTTGTCGTTCGAAACGCACACTAGCAAATGGCGCGGACTGAACGGCCTCTACGACTGTAAAACTAAAATGTTATTATTATTACCTTTGATCCATATTATCTAGTATTACTTAAACATATGTATCTAGAATTGTTTTAATGTTAAATATGTTTATTTCAAAGAATGAACACAAAAATATTACTACCTCTTATCCATATTACTTTATAGCTTTGTTCATCAAAAACCACAGTGTGGGATTACAGTGATGTCATGAGGGTTTAGCAGCTATAAGAGGCAACCAGAATTTAAAGATAAAAAAATCTAGGTAAACACTCTTTATCTGTAGTCTGATAACAAGCAACACCAGACCACACACTTGATCCGTCGATACGAAATTAATCCCACGGTATCACATGTAATCTTATCCTATCGTTGTTGCTAGCCCACCCGTATTTGACGCACGAAAATTCTCATAACCCCTGATTACTCGCCTCTTGCATCTCTACCAGACCTCCGTTCCTCTATCATCTACAGTCGACCTCCCTTGGAGCACACCATCAACCATGCTGGCCGTGTCCTCTCCAATTGCACCGCCCAGATTCAACAATACAACACCACCAAGATCCGATCCCATGTGCCAACCTACTTCATGTGGAGACGGTAGTGCGCCATTCCGTCATTTGGTGTTCGTTCCTGACATTTTCACCGTGTTTTTGTTTGCCTCCGTCAGGTTGCCCGGAGGTTTGAACTAGGAGCCGGAGTACCACCCCGCCGGTCCAAGAACCAGTACTGACAATCGAATAAAAAGCCCAACTTTCCCGTCGAACCTACATATCCAGTAGAGATTTTGTACGAGTAGGATTGTAAGCCCACAAATGCTGGCAGGTTACAGCCCAAATCTTAATAGAAAAATAGTAATTAGACAATTGGCAAGCCCACCACCACGGCACCACGTCCACGTAACTGCTAGCCAGGACGTGAATCTATAATACCTAAGTAGTTCATCCCCACTAACCTTTTTATTTTGACATGCAAGCTATCCACATCATCAAGTAGGTTCACCATACAAAAACTAATTTCCACCAACTCTTCATGCACATGCACATGCTCTCATTAATTTCCCATGCATGACAAATAAATATTTAAAAAAATTATGCACTAAGCTCCATGATTTATAAACGATTTTTGTATAGAAAATAAAATTATAAGTTACCTTGCATGTTATTTTTCTATTCGACAAATTTTCTACGAATACACATTTGTAGTTTCTATCATTGTCCAACTCTTCATGCACATGCTCCCATTTAATTCTTCATGCATCACAAAAAGATATTTAAAAAAAATTATGCACTTAGCTCCACAATTTATAAATGATTTATTTATAGAAAATCTAATTATAAGTTACCTCACATGTTATTTTTCTATGCGACAAATTTTCTATGAATGCATATCTTTAGTTGCTATCATTGTTTTAGGTTTAATCAATGGTGGAGATGTTTCCACTGTTTCTACTCAACTTCTTTTCGTCTCTTATCATCTCACAGATATATTGTCAAGGTAATAGATTAACAAAGCAAAAAATCACAAATATTTTTGGATTTTCATCAAATTATCTTAGATTTGTATTTTAAAGAAAAAAATCAAAAAATATATATAATTAAGTTATAATATGTTTCATAATTTTCACATGTTTTAAAACATTAAAGTATTTATTAATAGTTCCCGCAGCAACGCGCGGGGTATCATCTAGTTCTATTGTAACCTAAGTACAAGTACCTGACGAGCGAATTCTGCGGATCTCTCTTGGCGGCTTTGCACGCACACGTTCGCTGCGAGTCTGCAACTTGCCGCCGGCGCCGGCGAGGACAACGATCAGCACGCCGCCGCCAAAGAAGACGCCAACACACAAGAGAATTCAGTGAGTCTTTGTACAGTATTCGGCATTAGCTGCTCTTGATTTAGATAGAATTAATAAGGGATTTTTTGTTCAATCTGTTGTGTTTGTTCAGTCATGAAGAGAAAGACAATGTTTTCATTCTTTCAGAAAGTTGGATCAAGCTCACAACAGGAACCTACGGCCCGGTGTTGATGATTCTAACACTGCCGGTCAAGGTAATGGACAGAAGTTCAAATTAGACAGCATACTCTTGATTCATCAATTCCAGTCAATAGAGGACACCATTGTTAAAATACATACTGAATTCCTATTTCTGCAGATGAGCAGAATCTTGATCAAAATATTTCTGCATCAGTAGATATTCCACAACAAGAGAGAGTTGTAGCAACGGACTATCTTCGAGACCCTGGTAGACGTCTTCAAATTTTGCAACTCCCTCCTGCCAAGCAAGATGAAGCTCGACGTTATTACATATCCGAGGGCCCATATCAACCAACCCTGCAAGAATACCCATTTATTGGGCAGGGTACCCATCGCCGTCGATTTCAAAGTGATTGGTTTACAAAAAATTTCTGGTTGGAGTATTCAACTCACACACATAGTGCATACTGCTTGCCTTGTTTCCTTTTCTCCAAAAAGCCGGTTGGAAGGTGTGGCTCGGATACTTTCACAGTCAAGGGATTTCAAAACTGGAAGAAGGTTAATAATGGGAAAGAATGTGCTTTTCTAACTCACATTAGTCGTGATCCCAACTCAGCCCATAACTTTGCTGTTAAATGCTATGAAAATCTTAAGAATAGCATGTCTCACATAGATAAGGTAATTGTGAAACAATGTGAGAAAACAGTGGCAGATGCGAGACTAAGACTCAAGACTACAATTGATGCCATCAGGTAAGCACAATTTTTGATATTTATTATCCAAGTAGACATGTAAATTACATACTAACAATTTTTGCATTTATAGGTGGTTAACATTTCAAGCATGTCCCTTTAGAGGCCATGACGAATCTCCAGCATCTAAAAATCGTGGTAATTTTCTTGAGATGGTTAAGATTCCGGCTTCTTATAATAAAGAGGTGAATGAAGTGGTGTTAGAAAATGCTCCAAGAAATGCAAAGTACACTTCCGGTGAAGTTCAAAAGGAAATTGTAAGCATAATTGCTCGTAAAGTGCAGAAATCAATTAAAGAAGAAATTGGGAGTGGAAAGTTTTGTATTATGGTTGATGAAGCTAGGGATGAATCCAAAAAAGAGCAAATGGCAGTCGTTATTAGATTTGCCAATAAAGAAGCAATCATAACAGAGCGTTTTCTTGATGTAGTGCATGTTACAGATACAACTGCATTAACTCTCAGAGACGCAATACTTGTTGTTCTAGCTGACAATAACTTGAATGTGCAAGATATCAGGGGTCAAGCTTATGATGGGGCTAGCAACATGAGAGGAGAGTGGAATGGATTGAAGGCTCTCATTCTTTGGGAGTGTCCGTATGCATACTACATTCATTGTATGGCTCATCAGCTACAGTTAGCTCTAGTTGCAGCATCAAGAGAGGTACATGAGGTGCACAACTTCTTTCAGCATGCAAATTTTATAGTCAATGTTATTAGTGCTTCTTACAAACGCAATGATGAATTACTAGCCAGTCAGGCAGCTGAAATTGAACGTGAGATCGAGCTAGGAGAACTTGATACCGGACGAGGGGTAAATCAGTTAGGCTCTTTACAAAGAGCAGGAGACACTAGATGGAGTTCTCACTATAAATCAATCCAAAGTTTAAAAAAGATGTTTGCTGCTTCTGTTTCTGTTTTAAGAAGTATAGCAAGTGACCGTTCAGCCTCAAAATATTCTCGAGGAGATGCTGTTGGTGCTCTTAAGATTCTTGTCTCATTTGATTTTGTGTTTATTCTGCACCTAATGGAAAAAATCATGAAGATCACTGCTTTGTTGTGTGTAAGACTGCAAAGTAAATCTTTGGATATTTTGAATGCTTTGGATTGTGTTTCTAACACAAAGGTACTACTTGTTGGCTTAAGAGAAAATGGTTGGGAACCTCTTCTTGACGAGGCTAAATCTTTTTGTATGAAGCACGAGATTGATATACCGGAGTTGAATCACAAGTATGTATCTTTTCCTAATTCTGTACTTTAAGATTATGTTACATGTTTATTACCAAATAGTGAAACTAATTCTTATTTATATTATGACTAGGTATGTTGATGTGACCAGATCCCGGAACAAGCATGACAACACCACAATGCTTCATCACTACAAAATGGATGTATTTAATGTTGCTATAGACCAACAATTGACAGAGTTAGGCGATCGATTCAGTCTTCAAGTGACAGAGCTTTTAAGCCTTTGTGCATCATTGGATCCAAGACATGACACATTTGACATATCAAAAATATGTATGCTAGTTGAAAAGTTCTACCCTGCGGATTTTTCTTCTCAAGAAAGAGCTCAGTTGGAGTGCCAGCTACCACATTTTCAACTTGACACGTGCAACCATCCAGAACTGAAAATGTTACCATCACTTGCAGCTTTGACACATGGGCTATTCAAAACAGGTAAATCATTTATGTATCCAATGGTCGACCGGTTATTGAGATTAGTAATAACTCTTCCAGTATCAACTGCGACAGCAGAGAGAGCATTTTCAGCCATGAAACTTGTCAAGACTCGCCTTCGGAGTAAAATGGGTGATGACTTTCTTTGTAATTGTATGATAGTATACATTGAAAAGGATCTAGCGTCAAAGTTTAGTTCTGATGAAATTATAGACATGTTTGATCTTCTTGGTAGTCGCAAAGCCAATTTTAAATTAATAGATATGTAAGTTCTTTGGATTGTTGCTTGACCATATGGTCTATACTGAACAATGAATAAAATTATCATGTTTGCAATGGTAGATTTGTTTGTTTTTTATGTCTTGCCCCCCCCCAACCTCAAAACCTAGCTCCGCCCCTGCGTGAATCGCCTGTCGTTCCATCATTTGTCTCAACACACTAATTACTCTCAGTTTCGTGTTTCAATTATCCATGCTTCATAAGCACCATACATCTCCACATTCCAGTTTGTTTGCATCGATGGATGAAATTGATTTGTAAGTACATGACAATATGATTGATGCACACACATGTTGGCAACATTTGTTGCTAGTTTCTAGTTACAATATTCTATGATTCGACAGCAACATGCCCATACTGAAAGTCCCCCCCCCCCGCGTCGCCCCCTCCCCTGGCGACTCGGGGGCAACCCTAGGCGTCGCCTGCGGCGCGCTCCCCCACCACTCCCCCGCCTCCCCGCCGTTGGAGGGAACGCAAGCAAAGATGCGCGTGCCCCGAGAGGGCGGCGGCGGGGCTCTCTCTTGGGCCACTGCGCAGGTCCCGCGTCCCCTGCCTGGTTGCGAGGCGCTCGGCGCCGGTGGCCGGCTGGCGGTCGTAGGTGTCCGGGTCAGTGTCTGGGCGCGGATCCAGGGCTGTCAAACCCGGATCTAGTGCGTGCCGTGCTGGCGGCCGGCGTGGTGGCCTACGCGGCGATGGGCCAGCTGCTCTCGTGGCTGGCTCGGGCCTCGGCGGATCTGCCGCACTGCTCCTGCGGTGGTTGGCTCTGGTGGAGGGCGGGCGGAGGTTGGTGGCGTGGCTGGCTGTTGGATGCGGGCGGAGGTGCTTCCCGGCTTGGTCTCGGCCTCGGCAGGGGCAGCCGCGGTGCACTGCTCTGCTTCGGTGGTTGTGGTCTGATCTGGCTTGGATGATGGTGGTGGTGGCTGCGTGCTCCGCATGGGGGTGGTCTGGGGCTTTCCTCTCTGACGTGCTCTGCTCTATTGCTGCGGCTGGGAACCGTGGTGGTTCCGAGCCTCGGGCTGCTTCTCTGCCTGCCTGTCGGCTGTTGGGAATGTGCCCTAGAGGCAAATAAAATATGTTTTTCGAGCATATTCCATTAGTTCATAATACGTTTGATACTATGCTATAACTGTATTAAGCGGACACATTAATACAGGTGTGGTATACAAACAACCAGGTCCCTAGTAAACCCTAGTATAGTAGTCCATTGGGCGATTGATGATCAAGGTTTCCTGATCATGAGACAATGGCGTCTGTTGACAATGGAGTCGTATCATTGGATAATGATATGATGGACATACACCCACCAGAAGTGTTGCGATGTGATCAAGTCACATAGTTCGACATTGCGATAACTATAACGTAGTGACCAGATCCTTAGACCGTAATGATCATACATAATTACTGTCTATTAGGATGCCTTGATTGTCTACCCACCGCCTGACTGAAATATGCTGGCCATAAAGGAGTACTTCAGGTATTCCGAATAGATATGTTAATGAGTATGCAAATAGATCAAAGCGGGATTTGTCCATCCGTGTGACGGATAGGTACTCTGGGCCCACTCGGTGATATTGCATCATAAAGTTTGCAAACGTGTGATTAGGTCACGGAGTTGTAATATCACAGGAACGAGTAAACTTGTTTGTTGAGAACGAGGACGAACTAGGTATATTGGATACCGATGATCAAACCTCGGACAAGCAAAGTACCACAGGACAAAGGGAATAGGCACACAGTTAACGGATCCAACAGCGATTGAAGTTCATTCGATGGAAGCACAGGGGCTATCAAGGATTGTAACCAGGTCCAATTGATTAGTCATTGATCAATGAGAATTGTCTCGATCATGTCTGTTGTTTCCCGGACCGTAGGGTGTTACACTTAAGGGTACTCGATGCAGTAAGGCTTGATTCGGGATCACCGGAGAAATTGGAGAGAACACCGGAATTGTTCCGATGAAGGCCGGAAGTTGTTCCGGGTATTTTGAAAGGTTCAAAATATATTTAATAATGTTTAATATATGTTTTATTATTTAATTATCTGAATTAAATATTAAAATGTATTTAAATATAATTAAAAATGGAAGAAAAGGCATATGGGCCTCATAGGGCCCATTAGGGGGAGAGGGAGTCCTCCCCCATGGGCCATGGCGCCATGAGGGGGGACCCACCCCCTAGGGCTGCGCCAAAACTCCCTCCCTTGGGATTAGTCCCACCCCGGAAGTGGAGGGGGGGTGGCACCCCTCCTTGGCCTATATAAGGAGGGGTAGGGTGCCCTTTTTTCTTCATACAAATTGATTTGAGACAAGTTTCTCTCATCTCTCTCTCCCTCCTTTCTCCTTCCTCGAGTGGACTCCCCTTGTTTGGAGTCTACACTTGGTTGGGGATTTCTCCACTATACGCACGCCGTCGTGCTGCTGGAATCGGGATCCGAATCCATCTTCTTTCCGCTGCTCTACTGGTTCGGAGCCCGGAGGGACGTCGGGTATACTGTATGTGTATAATCCCGCGAGGCACTACACTTGTGGTGCTACTTCATCGTCGTGGTCGTATCGCGAGGTCTTCATCAGCAACGTTCTGACGGGGACGTAATCCCGTCATCGGTCTACAAGGATCGGGTGGCTACAGGAGTCATCGTGGATCTGCGCGGCATCGGGGATTGCCGGTACGACTACACCAACCACGTTCATGCGGGAACGTTTCCCGCTTAATGGACTACATACTGGTATGTGACCTATCTCTGTCCGTTACTTGCATCAACATAGCATAGGTCTTGGGTATGGGTCTCGTAGGTTATGAAAAATTTGTGGTTTCTGCCCCGAACCTCAACAGTGGTATCAGAGCAAGGCTATGCGTAGATGTATTGTACGGATAGAACACATCTAGTATGTGGGCATCAATTCTCAAATTGTTACCCTCTCACGTGTACTCATTTAGCGTTGCGGCAATGTTTGATGAAGCGGCCCCCGACCGACCTTACGTGTTTACGCGAGACTGGTTCCACACTTGACATATGGCTTGTACCATATAAAGTGGCTGGGGGTGTCTGTCTCTCTGCATTAGCGATGCGAAGATGTTTGCAACGGAGGGCCTCGACCGGGGTGTAATAGAGACAATTGTGGATTGGTGTTGTGGCTTGTTTTCGTAGGATAGAAATGGTTCTTTTCTCGAAACCCCTAGCAGCCACGTAAAACTTGCAAAAGATAAAGTAGAAAGGCGTTTTTAACTTTAATTTGCATGTAAGGGGGAATCATAGGTTGTATGATTTACAGTTTTACTTCCTGTTTTATGCTAGTATGCTAGATATATCGACGGTAGCACGAAACAGGGCCATCTCTCACAATACCAACATTGTGTTCTCCCTTGGTGGGCACCGCCTGGAAGGTTCTCCCATATGGCTTGATGCTCCGTACATACCGGAGTTGTCCTACATATTAAACGGAGTTCGCATGAGGTTGGGTTCGGCAAGCCTGGCATATGCAGATATGTCCTTGCTAAACAGCTAACATCAAGGTTCGATTGGCAGGCTTGACGTATGTAGATGCGGGCCTGGAACACAGGAGACCGAAAGGTCGAGCACGAGTCACATGCCTGATGTGATTGGCTTAGAGGCCTACCTGGTTCGCATACTGATGGCCGTGACGATCGGGGGAGGTATGGGGGCTGGGATTGTGTAATCACTTAGTTAAATTGAGAGGTGTTTATCTAAGTGGGAGCTTTCTAGAATTTTGAGATCAAATTGAAAACTCCACATTATGAACTTAATCTTCATGTCTTAGCAAATATCATTGTAGACAACGTCATACCAATGTTTTAGAACTATGGCTTTTTTAGTATGATAGAACTTAAGGTAAATGGGTCTTACTTCATTGATGTGTACCAACACCATTAGAGACATACTCATTAGTAATGAATTGCTAAACATAATACGAAGAACTGCTAGGAGATACACCTGACAACTCCGTAATCAAGGAAGATGATGATGAGTATCGCACTCACCGTCACTTATGAATGACTGTCCAATACACCATACTTCATTCTATGAGTCTGAATTGTGAATGCATGTTAACCAACACGTATGACGTGCTAGGTGAAACTTGAAAGCACTTGGTCAAAAATCAGAGTAATGGAATATGAGTATATGGACGGAGTTTCTTTCAACCATGGTGGAAGGAACAACCTGCTGAGAAATTCACTTGGAAAATGTATAAGATACATGGAACACCTTGTGTATAACTTGGACTACTGAATGACTGGTTACTTTGCGATAACTAGGGAGTTGCGTCCGCTTCCCCCCCGTTACAAAGACCATGTCTGGACTATGTCATGAAGGAGAATCATTCACCTGTCATGAGGTCATGGTTAAAGTCAAGAACTTTAAGAGTAGAACCAATGCAGGAATGGTCATTGACGGAGAAGGTATATTTGATATACGAGTTATAAATGTTTTTCCCACGAAACACTAATTGCGGTTGATTAAATATTCGATGCTTGAACTTACTGCTTGAGAGTGGCTTGGAAGGGATGAGGTGAAAATGTGTGCTGACGGCAATCAAGATAGTTGATGGTCGACAACACTCTCCCTCTACATCTATCAATTGATTAATATATGAATAAATTTCATGATCGTTTGAATGAGGACTTTATTAGTGTGTCTTGCATCTCGCGAAGACAATTATTCATATTAGTGAGAAACAAGTCAGTTGTTCTCCTTTTATGAATGATATCTCTTATGGTCGCATTACGATTATGAATGAGTTATTCTTATATTGATGATAGTTGTTTGATCATTTATAAGAAATATTGTGATGCCAAGAAATATCCAGGCTTAATAATTACACTATAGTTTAAGTCATGAATGGTATGATGATGTTTTAAGATACTTGATCTCTTGACACATACAAACCATGCCTTTTAGGTGAGATGACTAAAACCTCGCATTTTGGTAAACAGAATGTGTACTGATTGTTGAATATCATACATTGTGATGTATCGTATGCAGCATGTGGTGAATTTCATTATTTCGTGAACTTCGTATGTGGACTTATATGAATATTTGTATTCACTAATGAAACATGAGTCTGAAATAATTTGATATGATCAAAAGGGATTTCAGAGTAAAGATGGATATTAAATTAACAAGAAAGACAAGTCTCTACAATTTGATCAAAGTGACAAATGTTTTTGAGTTAGTCTTGGGCATAAAGACTTGTGTGAAAGTTGTTCCACAAATTGCAATGTCTTGAGACACTTCAATATGGTTGACGTGCCTGAACATTGTGATCATATTCTATCGAAAAGTGTATGGTCTAAGTTATCTCTTACCAAGTTACGTTGTTATTGTTTAGAGTTATTAATTTAATATGAAAACACTCACTTCAGCATAGGAAACCATCTGAGTTCGTGGAAACCAACACTATATATGTCATGGTGTGTTGTGGTTTCTAGGAAGATTGATTTATGTAAGATAAATTATCTTTGTAGTGTATCCTTAGACAAGTATGGATGCATCTTCCACAACTAGAATCAAAAGTTGCAAAACTTGTATTGCTATGTTTGGTGTTTGTCAAGAATTGTTCTTGATAAATGTGGTAATGGAAGAAAAGTGAAAGTTCAACCAAGGTAATTGACCTTGCCTCCAAATGTCAGAGTAGTGCAACGGAATATGTTCTGGAAGCAAAGCTCTACAATAAGAAGAGAAACTAATGATAATGATCATGATCTTCTGATGGGAGCTTTTACTGAGAAAGGTAGGATTCAAGAATATATATTTGCCCCTGGTGCAAAATGATATTCATGATTCACTTGTCATGTTAATGGAACAAGACATTCCTACGAACTACAAAGAAGCGATGGTGGACCCAAGTACGAGATATGACTACGAGTCATGAAATCCTATCTTGAGTTGCATTTAAGATTGCTTGAATCTTATCAAGTAAGGAGGTTACTTGATATTCACAATAACTTCGGAGTTATGAGGAATAAATGTGAACATCAAAGGGACGTCAAGATTGGTTTGTCACAAAGATTGTTTCTGACAAATTCAATGGGTTGACTACAATGTGTAGCAATGCTTGAGTCAAAGGGATATTCACTACGATTGATCCAGGATTGTTATCAATACCGTGACTTCCTCAAATCCTGTATTTGAAGAAGTGTTGTAATTGGTACAACAAGAAGGTTTTGGAAAAACATATGGATACTAGTGTCTCGTAAACTGAATTCTCATTTTGATGGATGATCAAAGGATTTTGGACTTAACCAAAATATCGAGGAAACTGAGTGGGAGCTGAATAGTTTCCTGAAACTTAATATGTAGACGACATATTTTGAGTGGGAGCTATGGGAGTATTATCCTAGACTTATATGTAAATGACATATTTGAGTAGGAGCCATGTGGTTAGTATCCTGAACTTAATATGTGTCTGACATATCTAAGTGGGAGCCATGTGGATGTTATCCTTGTCTTATATGTGGCCGACATATTTGAGTGGGAGCAATATGAGTGTTATCCTATAACTTAATATGTGCATGACATATTTTGAGTGGGAGCATGATAACATTCTCATATATGGATAACATATTATGAATGGTGCAGTTGGTGTTAATGATTATTTGAATCTTTCATAAATGAAGATGAATAAGTATTAAAGCATTGAAGATCTATTAAGATAGATATGTGTTTAATAACATTGAGTCGTAATACTTTCCTGGATAAGATTCTGAAGGAGTTCAGAATGAGACAAGTCAAGAAGTGGTCCTTACTTGTATATCCAAGAGAAGTGTTGAGTTAATCTCAGTACAAGAACAATGGTTAATGGTTAATGAAAGAAATGGATGTGTTGGATCCTCTATGCCTTTGTCATAGGTTCTTTCATATAAAACCAGAGTTATGTACTCGGCGTAATGTGACCCAAGTTCTTAGTAGTAAGAACATGTTGTGATATGATTTGTGAGTAAATCATTGAACAAAGAGTTAAGTTTATCCTTCAGTGTCTGAAGATAACTGAGGATACATCTCAAATTTGTAAAGGATAGTGGACTTGACCATAAATGTTATGCTGGTTCAAGTTTTGACACTAACCTAGAAAATTGAGATATCATACTAATGAATGCCTAAGTTGAAAGAAACATGGTTAGACATCAAAGTTGCATACAATGCACTAAGGATTGAATCTACATTGATGTGGCTGCTTTAGAAGTAGCAGGAGTTATATTATGGCTTAAGAAGTTCGACTTCTGATTGAGTAAGTTTCAAGTGTGCATGACTATGGGAAAGTCCGCGTGACCCACCGGATGCCATTGCTATGACACAGCAAACGAAGTCTCACTTCACCGCCACATATATATACCTCATCATTATAGTGGATAATGAAGGAATGTCAAATTAGGTGACATTATGATTTGCAAAAGGACATACGGTTTTGAATGGTACCCAGACCGTTGATACAACCTCTTCCACGGGCAAAGCATGATCAATAAGGAGTTATGATCCAGAGAAAATGCAACTAGATTATTTGTACTCTAGTGCAAGTGGGAGACTGTTGGGAATGTGCCCAGAGGCAAATAAAATATGTTTTTTCGAGCATATTCCATTATTTCATAATACGTTTGATACTATGCTATAACTGTATTAAGCGGAAACATTAATACATGTGTGGTATACAAACAACCAGGTCCCTAGTAAACCCTAGTATACTAGTCCATTGGGCGATTGATGATCAAGGTTTCCTGATCATGAGACAATGGCGTCTGTTGACAATGGAGCCGTATCATTGGATAATGATATGATGGACATACACCCACCAGAAGTGTTGCGATGTGATCAAGTCACATAGTTCGACATTGCGATAAATATAACGTAGTGACCAGATCCTTAGACCGTAATGATCATACATAATTACTGTCTATTAGGATGCCTTGATTTGCTACCCACCGCCTGACTGAAATATGCTGGCCATAAAGGAGTACTTCAGGTATTCCGAATAGATATGTTAATGAGTATGCAAATAGATCAAAGCGGGATTTGTCCATCCGTGTGACGGATAGGTACTCTGGGCCCACTCGGTGATATTGCATCATAAAGTTTGCAAACGTGTGATTAGGTCACGGAGTTGTAATATCACAGGAACGAGTAAACTTGTTTGTTGAGAACGAGGACGAACTAGGTATATTGGATACCGATGATCAAACCTCGGACAAGCAAAGTACCACAGGACAAAGGGAACAGGCACACGGTTAACGGATCCAACAGCGATTGAAGTTCATTCGATGGAAGCACAGGGGCTATCAAGGATTGTAACCAGGTCCAATTGATTAGTCATTGATCAATGAGAATTGTCTCGATCTTGTCTGCTGTTTCCCGGACCGTAGGGTGTTACACTTAAGGGTACTCTACGCAGTAAGGATTGATTCGGGATCACCGGAGAAATTGGAGAGAACACCGGAATTGTTCCGATGAAGGCCGGAAGTTGTTCCGGGTATTTTGAAAGGTTCAAAATATATTTAATAATGTTTAATATATGTTTTATTATTTAATTATCTGAATTAAATATTAAAATGTATTTAAATATAATTAAAAATGGAAGAAAAGGCATATGGGCCTCATAGGGCCCATTAGGGGGAGAGGGAGTCCTCCCCCATGGGCCATGGCGCCATGAGGGGGGCCCACCCCCTAGGGCTGCGCCAAAACCCCCTCCCTTGGGATTAGTCCCACCCCGGAAGTGGAGGGGGGGTGGCACCCCTCCTTGGCCTATATAAGGAGGGGTAGGGTGCCCTTTTTTCTTCATACAAATTGATTTGAGACAAGTTTCTCTCATCTCTCTCTCCCTCCTTTCTCCTTCCTCGAGTGGACTCCCCTTTTTTGGAGTCTACACTTGGTTGGGGATTTCTCCACTATACGCACGCCGTCGTGCTGCTGGAATCGGGATCCGAATCCATCTTCTTTCCGCTGCTCTACTGGTTCGGAGCCCGGAGGGACGTCGGGTATACTGTATGTGTATAATCCCGCGAGGCACTACACTTGTGGTGCTACTTCATCGTCGTGGTCGTATCGCGAGGTCTTCATCAGCAACGTTCCGACGGGGACGTAATCCCGTCATCGGTCTACAAGGATCGGGTGGCTACAGGAGTCATCGTGGATCTGCGCGGCATCGGGGATTGCCGGTACGACTACACCAACCACGTTCATGCGGGAACGTTTCCCGCTTAATGGACTACATACTGGTATGTGACCTATCTCTGTCCGTTACTTGCATCAGCATAGCATAGGTCTTGGGTATGGGTCTCGTAGGTTATGAAAAATTTGTGTTTTCTGCCCCGAACCCCAACATCGGCATGGTGCTCGGCCGGGCTGGCTAAGTTGTTGCGTCCAGCGGCTCTGGTTAAAAATCTGCTCGGCGTGAAGAGGGGTTTGGTCTCGGGGGCGGTGGGTGGTGTCGTGTTGTTGTAGAGATGTGCTCAAACTCCGGGTGCGAACCCTGCATCGACTATGTTGATGTCGGCGGCAGCAACGTCTATGGACGTCATTTTCCTCGGTGGAGGTACCGTCGTGGAGCTCAAGCACCTGCAACTCATTGTTTTTGTTCTCCGGGTGAAAACCTAAGGTTCGGCTTGCCGGATCGGATGACGGTGTTGTGCTCTACACAGCATCACCTCCTTGGAGGCGTCATCTTGGAGACCCAAACAACAGCTTTCACTGTGGCGTCTCGCTGAGGCTATTGTCTTCGGTGGATGGTGGTGGTGATGGTGGTGCGACTATTTTGGGGTCGACGGTTGGTGCCTGTGGATGCCGGAGCGGCGGCTCTGGATGGTGGATGTGCGCTGAGGCGGCGGCCTGAGAAGGTAATGCGGTGGTGGCCTTATGGGGTGGGGCTGCGACTCCATATTACTTGGGTGTCGATCTTGTGCTGCATGGGCAGCGAGCTCGTCGGCCTGGTCGATGCGATCCGTGGGATCGATCGGACTAGTACGCCGAGGTAGCGGCCTCGGATTTTGGCGCAATGTTGTGGTCTGCAACTGGTCGTCTCGTGTAGCGAGGGCTATAAGGCGGCCGTGTCATGCGGCGTTGCGGCTTGCCGGCGAGCGGGGGACGTCGGAGCGGTGGCTCCGGATTCGGTGGTGTGCTCCATGCGAATGAAGCCTTCCGTCATGTGGTAGACTAGGTCTCTTCGCTTGTGAGGTTTTTTGACCCAGTTTTCCTCATAAATTGGGTCGCTCTGTATGGTTTTCGATCCGGTTTTCCTTATAAAATGGATCAATTTTTCTTTTGGAACGAGATCAAATTCAGGTGGGGAGTTCTCACCCCCCCCGGTGACAGTTTCAAAAAATATATTATTCTATGCTTCCATCATGTATGAGCTATGTTGAGATAACAAGTAATTTATGCTTCTTCATATCCATGCTTCCTAACTTTATTGTATGTTTTCTTCAGTCGAGAAATCAAGATAGTTTACGGCAGTAGAAACATACTTCTACTTTTCATATGCTTCTTCTAACATTATCAAGAGCATTGTTTCCATTTGAAGACTATCATCATCTGCTTCATATATTTGGTGATATGTATATGCTATAAGCAGTTGTGTGCTAGCTTTGGATCTTATGGGCGCCGTTGAAAACATATATGAAGGAGACCGATGCATGCACCTAGCTAGAAGTGTGATGAAACATGGATTTGTCCTGCCATGAAGATGACACATGCGAAAGGAAGCAAGTCTACAATCTATAGTCGAAGTGGCATCAGGTTTTCGTCCCATAGCCTCGTGTTTCGATATCGGGCATGAGCAGTGGGTTTCCTGATGCTGCTGGAACTCGCCTCCCCCTATTCCCCTCTCTCTCAAGACTGTGACGCTTATATTTCCGTTTCTTGAAATGGAAAGGGGCGAGGCCCGGTTCTAAAAAAAAAGTCTACAATCTATAGGAAACATTTACTTAGCACCAGTGTACGTACTATTGACGACTTGGAAGGAACAGAATTTGTAGCAAGCCCTAAACTTAGTGTAGGAATGAATGAAGAAGCAAACTAACTTATGTTCTGTTGCAGAAAATATATTTTTAACATGGAAATGCTTGCATTTGATGGAAGCAAAAAAAAAGGTGGGAAGCAAAGTTTTCTTGTGTTGGAATTAAATTCTATGCAAATTTTGTTACATGGAAGCAAAGTGCATGCACACAATTTTTTGTTACATGAAAAAAAAATCAATTGCAATAGAAGCAAATTATTTCATCGATGGAAAGCAAGAAAAACTGCATTGATAATAAAAGAAAATGTTACATGAGATACATTTTAATTACATCAAAGCATATTCGTAGTGCACCAGCAGCAAGTATATGAAGCATTACCAAATTATGTATGAAGGAACTAAATTTGTAGTAAATCAAAAGAATGTGCCCATCACAAAAAAATGGAAGCAGATTATTGTATGCATGGAAGCATAGTTCATTGTAATGGAAGCAAACAATTACATATCAAATAAATTCTTCTACATAGCTATCCTTGTTGCAAAGGAAGAAAAACGAAGCAAGAAACGGACGTGGAAGGAGTTACAGGAAGCAATGTTTAAGGAGATCCGTTCATCATGCATGTATATGGTAACAATTCCGCCCGATGGATGCAGGAGCAGTTATGACAAAAACACTTAATTAACAAAGTAATTTAGCATAACTCACGCATGACCTAACTACTACAATCCGACGTCCACAATGTTTCTGATCGCACGGACTGCCACTAGTCTGATAGAACATAAAAATCAGTAGTCTGATTCCTAGTACTTTCAAAAAATCTATCACTAGCATTTAGACCAGCAATGAATGACTCGGTGTGGATGGTGCAGGGCTGAGCCGCATGCGCTGGTTGTGTTCGTCTGGGGCCACGAACGAAAATTAGCGTGAGATGGCAAACGAATGGCATTCGAGCACACTACGTCACTCTGCAGTAGTTGATCCAAAGTCAGAGGATCTCGTTCCGCGCCGTCTTCCCCGGTGAGGACTTTTTTTCTCGAGGGCATCTCTCGGTTTGTGTTACTGGGCTGGGCTGGCCGAATGGAGAAGAGATTTCCCTCCTCGAAGGAAAAAAAGAGTCTCGTGAAGGTTGTGTTCGAAATCCTTGATTAGAAGGTACCCTTGTAAATGCTCAAAAAAAAGTATCCTTGTAAAGGTTATTTTCACTTTCGATGATGATAAATAGTGTATTGCATATGCGCCACTTATCGTAATTAGAGAATTTTAGTGATTTTTTCATCGCGTGCGTGAACGATATGAGATTGGTTGTTTATGATTTATTTTCTTAGATTCATACTTTTAAATAATTTATCTCTTGAAGCATGTGTCTAAATCACACATCATTTTCACCATTGCGTTTCTGACATTGAGATTTATAGAAGCATAAATTTACTTCTCGTGGAGGCACATATTTACTCCTCGTTGAAGCACATTTTTTTAAAAAAGAAAATCACAGATTTACTTCTATTAAGACACTTTTTTTCCATGGACGAACAATTTTTGTTTCACGTAAAGTCACATATTTTTCATGAATTGTGTTTTTATCTTTTCTCAAAAAGTACGGATTTACTTATCACTAAGACACAAATTTTCTTTTCATCGATGCATTTTTTTACAAATTGTCCTTTTGATTTTTCAAAAAGCACAGATTTAGTTCACGGGAAGGCATATATTTTCTTTATGAAAGCATATTGTTTTTGCCAAAACGTCATATCCAGTGTCTTGTAAAACATCACTAAGTAATATAAAGATCAAGAATTGGATCATTAAAAAAATATGTTGGAGTTTGATTTGCCTAATATTTGCATTTGGATTTTTGCTTGTTCTGAAATGTGCTAATTCATAATAACTTCTCTAGCCTCATACTTCCTTCCCTTGAGCCCAAGCTCCACACAATGATCATGCCATGTGTATAGTTTATGAAAACATATTTTAATAGAAATGTACTTTGTCCGAAAGTACTACAAATATGTCTTCAAAAACCTAAAAAATAGAGGCTTGAACTATAGGACATTGAATTTGGTTATGTATGAAGTTCTACCCATTTGGTTATGTAGTATGAAAGACATTGACCGTAATGGTCTTATGTGTGTAAGACTGTGTCATTTATATAATTGATATAAACTTTGATATTCAGTTCATTGTGTTTAATGAGCATTGATCTTGGGATCACTACACACGCACAATCGGTGGTTTTGTTTAACTAAACAAGGATCCCCACACAAAACCTGAAAAACGTGAAAAAAATCTCGCGAGTGGGTTCATAGCATGACATGTGGAGGCGGCTAGAAAAACCACTTGACGGACTCACAGACCCAAAAAGTGATCGATGTGGAAGTACCCGAAGGGGTACCCTTGAGATAATAGCTCTCGATTGTGTTGTTGCCTCCAGCGAACAACGTTCACTGGGGTGGGCATTCGTTGACTTTGGCTCACAAACCCAATTTTACAAAAATAGAACAAAATATCATCAACAAAAAAAACCCAATTGCCATCATTTCTAAAACTATTATGTTACTTTATAAAACTGTTATTTTCTAATTAATAAATTTAAGTATGATAAAAAACAAAAATGATCGTGTGGTCTAGATTTTTTTGTCATGCTAATTTAAAAAATGTCATCCTCCAAATATTTTTTTATCTCGATAAGCTCCAATTAATTCTATATTTTTTGTTTCTAAAATCATAAAAACATGAATTGCCATGGTAAACAAAAAATATTGATATGCCATAAAAAATAAAAATACCGTCCTTGTAATAATAAAATGCCATATTCTTAGTAATAAAGTTTTCATCGTCTCAAAAATAAATGGATGTGTTATTGATTATCAAATTCCATGATCTTAATAATAAAACTACCATATTATTGGAAATAAATTTCATGATGTTAATAATCAAATTGACATGCTCTTATTAACAAAAATTTCCATGTTATTGATTATTAATTGTCATCCTCCTAAAAAATTAAAATGCAATGTTATTGACTATTTAGATGTCGTGCTTTTAATAATAAAACTTCAATGCAAGAAAATAAAAAGAAATATCAAAATTACCATGAATAAATGATAAAATTTCCTAACAAAGCTTGCTATGGGGCATTACAAAAAAACCTAGAAATTGTCATACTAACTATAACTAGTAAGCGTGCACGTGCAACGCACGTCTAAAGTAACACATATTAAATCAAACGTAATAAATTTTAATCAAATATATGATACTAACTTTGTTGAAAGTTTATAATTCACATGAAATGCGTAGTATATAATTCCTTACTCATACAAAATAACTGGAATTATCATTGTTCATGAATCAATATGCCTTTTGAATCCATATCACGCATCCTATAGATATGTTGCATCAATTATGTAATCTCTTGTCTAAGTGCATACTCCCAGTGTATGGTTCCCCAAACTATCTTTCACAACGGCTTGTAAATGATTTCTAGCAATAAAGTGCAATTATGTTGCCCTGCTCATTATTTTGTAGATTGAAAGTTTCAAACCATTTCTTAAGAACAAAATTTAAGTGTAGCCTTGTTGATCCTTCTCATTGTGGCATATCTCGTAGGAAATTGTTGTTTTGTAGCACTGTTTAAGAAATAGGCCAATTAAGCAATTAACTTATCGATTAATCGCTTTTCATAGGATCATCGAGTAGTGAATAAACTGGTAAATTGGCTGATTAATTATTAACTGACCAATTAGTCTACTAATCACCTAATTGCTAGTCAAACTGGTAAATTGGCTGATTAATTATTAACTTGCCAATTAACTGACCAATTAGTCTACTAATCACCTACTTGCTAGTCAACCGACAAGCTACGAGTTAACAACTTTGGTGAAATGGACACCGACCAGGTCCACGCCACGGGCCCAACCATGATCGATACCCCCGACCGCCAAGGGTTCTACTGACGCTCATTCATTTTGGGACACTTTGGGTGCGTTTGGTTGTTTGTGTGACTTTGGTGGCCCGGGTGGTAGATGTGCTCGGTGCCGCCGCTGGCTCCGCTCTTCCGCTCCCCAAGCCCGAGCACATCTGCCACCCGGGCCACCTCCGCCATGTCGCCTCCGCCCACGTCGAGGGCTACATGCTCGCCGAGCTGCTTCCCTCTTCCTCGACGGCAACACGTCCTACTTCATGTGTTTTTCATCGCAGAACGGGGAGTGGGTCAACAAGAGCGTTGCCTAGCCGCTCCCGGTTCACCAGCTCAGCCCCAACGGCATCGGCACCTGCTTCGAGAGGCTCTGGTAGGTCAACCTATGTTGGTGCCTCCTCACCTGCGACCCCTTCGCCTGCTCCGAGAGGCTATGGTAGGTCGACCTCTCTTGGTACCTCCTCACTTGCGACCCCTTCGCAGCCAGCGCGTACTCCTTGTTGGAGCAGATCGACTCGTCATCCTTCGGCATCGTTTATGATAAGTACAAGTATGACGCCTATGACTTGGGCACTACGCTTTGTAGTTTAGCATCTCCGCCAAAGGCCCTACATAGTCAAGGGTGGGGTCCAAACACCTGGTATCAGGTTAAGGACTAAAGTAGCGAAAAATGAACCTGAACTGAAGTAAATCCAAAAACCAAATATAACATTAGAACATCACACGGTGCATAAAACTGAAACCATCTCCATCCATGTGTAATAATCTATTCTGTACTTGTGCTTTGCAATCCCATGCACTGAACATGCTTAGAGATAGATCCTAGAGAGATAGTTGTGGGAATCCATGGCATGCAAATAAGACCATAGAATTTTCTGGATCGAAATCTCATGAGGAAATGATAATGACGACTATGTACATCTTCTATATGCTATTTTCGAACTGAAATATGCTTTAATTACCAAGGATAATAAAGCATAATACGCATACCACTCGTTTTCGTTAAAATAACAATTGGTAATACAATAATAGAGGATCAGATTATAAATTTATGGAAGTCCGCTGGTGCGCGTGTAGACTGACCATAAGATCTTATATGACCAAGAAATATGGACAAGAGATACAAAGATAATGGAAGTCGGAAGTTTATGACACGCATCTTCAAAAGTTTCTGCATATGTACAACTCTTCCAACATTCTGAAAAAACTGCCCTATCATTATCTATGAGATAACTGTAACATCATCACCCACTAAAATCCACTAAAATATAGTGGCAACCTGCAACCACACAGACATAATAATTATGTGTACAATAGTTGGACATCTAAATAGACCTGGGCCAGTGGCGAACCGCAAAGACTAAGAAGTCCCAGGCCATCAGTGTACATTGTAGTGAACAGTACAACTGTAGCTGTACTCTTTGCTACAGTAGACGAAGCCCATTGCTTCCACGCCCCCAGGCGGCCGCCCGGCCTGCCTGGGGCCTAAAATCGCCTCTGCCTGGGCCTTATCATGTTGAAAAAAATCAAAGTGATGAACAACTTCCCTAGATGTTCATAAGCTAATGTAATTTAATCCCTCTCAACATAAGTGATTAACGGTTTGTACAATATTTGCAAACAAATAGCACAAACCTTTCCCTGGCTAGCGTGGGAAGAACATGGGAAGGCGGCGCGCGTCCAGCAGCAGGCGAACAACACAACGGCGTCTTGGCGGGAGTGACCAGAAGGGCAGGACGTTGAGGGATGCGGTCTACTGGCGGGCAGATGAACACACGCATGGGCGTGGGATGACTGCACGCACATTAGTTTAGCACTTCAGAATTACCAAAATAATAATGAAGAAACCACTTCATGTATCCTGAATTATCAAGCCTTGTAGAATTATAAACAAAATTGCAGTATTCAGACTTTTGAACAAAATTCTTGCAGATATCTGTTCTGTCACACGTTTTATTCAGATTTTTGAACAAACAAATGGCAGAATTTAGATATGTGAACTAACCTGTTGCATAATTCTATTCTGTTACAAATTGCAGAATTTGCACATTTGCAGACTTGTACTCTAAATTTCTGTGGACAGATGGGATGCGTGCTTGCATGAGTTCAGCCCGCCATGGCCTGCGCCGGCGCCGAGAAGCGTTCGTGACATATTGTAGCACCACAGTTTGGCGTGTGGATGCAGGCAGCCGGTGGCGGCGAGGAAGACGGGCGGCGGCGGAGGGTATGGGCGGAGGCAAAGGTGACAGGCGGCGGTGGAGGGGATGGGCGGCGGAGGCGTAGGCGGTGCCGGGGATGGGCGGCAGCGTCGGAGATGGGCGGAGGCGGAGGGGCGGCGGCGGCGGGGCAGTGCTTGGGACGGGGCGACGGGGTTCTGCTAGGGATGGGCGGCAGGGATACACAGCGGTGTCAGGGGAGTTTCCACGATGGAACGATTAGATTAGGCCGAAACATTTTCTTTTGCGGGATGTTTAGAGGTGTTGTGCCTACAATATGGGGCTAATCTGGATCATTAGATGAACATCATTGGACGTACGAGATCAAATGGTCCAGCCCCTCTGGTGCTTTTTATATTAGTAGTAGATAAAAAATACACATGGCTAGGTTAGAAAAATATTCCCCTCTAAAAATAGGGGGTTTTATTGTAAATGAAAAAATACAAATTTTGTTCTTATTTTAAATGAAAAATGAATTTAAAAATAATTTATCCTTAAATCCGTAAATAAGTTTGAACACGTGTTTCAACAAAAATATGCTCATTCCAAGTGAGCACATTTTGTTTTTTGAGAAAATACAACCGTTTGTCAGAAAACGGTTTACAATGGAGGTCTTTAGAAAATTGATGTGGCATTGACCTAGCATTGAGATCTGTGCAACAAAAGGCATTCATTGAAATAACCTAGGTTGTCCATAATGAGTATTATCATAAGTTTAATATCATGCTTATAATAATAGTGTATGATACCACCTTTGTAATGCATAGTATGATATAGTAGTATGATAAATGAACTTAGTTATTGACATGCAAGATACATACTAGTAGGACATTTAATATGATACAATATCATAATATGATACGAGTACTCACCTCTTTTTCCTTATTAAATTGCACGCGACCTTATTAAAATTGATTAGTTGATATGCATGATACTATCTACTGAACGTCAGCCAGATATACATCATAACATTTAAGGATTTTTATCATTTATGCCATTAGTTGTGTCTCACTACTCAATTTGCCACTACGGGTATTATTTGCTCAAAAATGCCATCGCTCTGTTTGGTGCATGCTCAAAAATTCCACTAGACACCATTGCTATTAGTTCAAAGATCGTTTACCATGTTATATAACCAAAATAATCATGGATCCACATGTCAACTCTTCTTTGTCTCACTATGATAAAGTGTATGTCCCACTTGACCCAGCAACATTTTTATTTCTCTCTCAAATAATTGGTTTGCTTACTCCTAACAAGAGGTGGCCACACATATCATTGCGATATAAAGAGATCTGACATATGGTTTTAGGGTTATTTTGGTCATATAACATGATTAATGGGTTTGACCTAAAAGTAACAATATCTAATGGTATTTTTGAGTAAACATCTAATGGAACGATGACATTTTTAGGTGCTTAATGGTATTTTTTATCAAGTATCTCACATGGTATTTTTGAGCAATTGTAATTTTTAATGTTAAAATTAAGGGTTTGTCTAGGGCACGTCTAGATGTGCCCTAAGATAAAGCACATCTAAGGCCCTGTTTGGATACTCTAACTTGGTTAGAGGTTAGAGTTAGATTCTAACCCTGGACTAACCCCAAACTAACTCTAACTCTAACCAAAGAGATGTTTGGATGGCTGGGTTAAATTGCCAATAAATATACTTTTTCCAATCATTTGACTCCTTTCATCATAATTTGGTTGATGGAGGTAGAGGGAAAAGTAACTTTTTTATGGGCCCCACCTAACTCTAACCCAAATAAGCACCTTTTGGGTGGGTTTTTTTTGGATGGGTTAGATGCATCTAACCAACTCTAACCCTCCTGCTTGGATGTTTTGGGTTAGTTTGGTCCAATCTAACCAACTCTAACTCTATCCCATGGATCCAAACAGGCCTAAGTCTCTCCCTAATAATAAAGGGAGGTATGTTTCTCCTTACGTTGCATTTTTGCGGAAAAATCCTTTACTTTTTGTTTAATCAACCCGCACTCCATAAATTAAGTAAATAATAATTCACCACCGTTTTGGA